>CM055121.1:79969965-81329131 GCA_029206835.1 Rana muscosa
CTAACAAATGTATTTAAAGCAGTAAATACAATTCAGGATATTAAAACATGACACTTATTAAAAAAAAAATCCTACCTACCGTTCAGTTTTTAAAATTGCTTATTTGATTTAGAGATTTATTTAAAAGCTTTGTTTATGTTAAAAGATTATTTAATTAATAAGTTAAAAAAATTATGTTTGTTTACATTCATAAATGTTTTTTTTAATTAAAAATGTTTTAATACATTTTAAAATGGGGAGAGAGAGAGAGAGAGAGAGACGTGTTTTTGAGGTGCACACCCTAATGCAATAGGCTGCGCACGCCTATGCCTGTAGGGACTTTGTGTTGCCTATAAAAATATAGGGTATAAAAGTTTTTCGCCATTTCATAGGGGGCACAAAATTGTAAAATTTTACATGTTGGGTATCAATTTATATTTTTTATATTGGGTAATGTATTGGGTTTATATGCAATGTGTAATGTATTTTTACTGAAATTTTGCATTTCCTAAAATACTGCGCTAATATTCTGTAGCAAAAAAAAAAAAAAGAACTAACACTATTTTCTTCTGTAGCAAAAAAAAAAGAAAAAAAAAAAAAAGGAACTAACACTATTTTATTCTGTAGGGTGTCTGCTTTCAGAAAATATATGTTTGGGGGTTTAATGCAATATTCACACCTAAAATGAAACGTGTGCAAAAAATGCAAAAAAAGACTCTGGCAGCGAAAAGGTTAAAAACAGCACTATTGTGAACTAGCTAATAAAATACCAAAGCTAGTTTGTCCTTCCTTACTTCAAATAAGGAAGGAAGGTCTGTATAGTGTAATCTGTCTGACATGGGACTCTCACTGGACTTAACAAACAAACACATTTCATCAGTTCTTTCTCAAAGTCCTGCACTACGTTCTTGTTTTATTTATTTTCTGAATAGACAAACAATACCCTCATTTACATTTCTCTATTATGCCTCATTCACCTTTGGAAATAGTGGAGAAAGGTGGATTTCTGCGGCTGGAATCACAGGTGTTTGCGAACTGCTGTGGCAGCATGCCTGTACAAAGCAATGGCGGGAGCTGCGGCTTTGTGCGCGTGTTCTCATGTATCAGCACATCCAGCAATAAACTGCAGCTAGAGACAGATGACCGGACTTGGATGCAATCTGTCAGCGGCAGACTCTGGAGTAAAATATGGAGGCTGCCACTGCTGATTTCTCATTCTACATTTTCTAACTTTCTGGCTGTCATTCTGTCTGGTGTTTTGCCTGTCAGAGACCCCTTTTACACTGGGCACGGTAGGGTCCTATTAGCAGGGGATCCATAAACAGTTCCCTAGACCAGGGGTCTCCAAACATTCTAAACAAAGGGCCGGTTTATTGTCCTTCAGACTCTTGGAGGGCCGGACTTTGGCCAGCGGGGGGGTGGAAATTTTCTTGGCATCAGTGGGAGTAAACATATGGTATTAGGGGGTGAAATAGTGTCCCATCACTAGTATCATAGGGAGGAATAGTGACCCATTAGTGGTGTCAGTGGTGAGAAATAGTTCTCCACTGTCGGTGTCAGATGTCAGAATAGTGTCTCGTATAAGTGGGAGGGATACTGCCCCAAGGGCTGGATAAAGGCAAGCAAAGGGCCGCATCCGGCCCTCGGGCCGCAGTTTGGAGACCACTGCCCTAGACGAATCAGAGCAAAACAGAAGAGATGTCACTTTTGTGACAACCCTGTCTCTTCCCTTTCTGCTGCAGTTAAAAAAACTCAGCTCTCCAGACCCATAGGTGGCTGGATGTAAATTGCCTTGCAACTATTTACACCAGACTACCTTACATCTTGTTTAGGTCCGAAAATGTGGACACAGGTTTTTTATGTGTTTTTTTTTTTTGGATGCAAGTCAAAGTTTGTTTACATCTGGCTGGCCACAGACTAACATGGAGCTTCTGATCAGGTCTGCCTGAAAAACCGACAAGTGAACCTAATCGGACCACCTGTGTGAAAAGGGCTTAATGCCTCGTACACACAGAAAAGTGCGATGTGAGCTTTTTGTCAGGAATTCCGACCGTGTATGCTCCATCACACTTTTTTTGTGAGAATTCCTGCCAAGAAAAGATTGAGAGCAGGTCCTCTATTTTCGTGACAAGAAAAATTCCTATCGGGAATCGCGATTGTCTGTATGCAATTACGACGCAAAAAAAAACATGCATGCTAAGAATTAAGCCGAACTGCCTATTGAACTTCACTGATCTCGGCTCATCGTACGTGTTGTACGTCACCGCTTTCTTGACGGATGGTCTGAATTTCAGCCAAGATTTGTGTGACCGTGTGTATGCAATACAAGTTTGAGCCGTTTTCCTGCTGGAAAAAAAAACGCGGTTTTCGTGTCGGAAATCGCGATCGTGTGTACGAGGCATATGAGGTCAAGTATGCAGCAGTAGCTGAAGGCTTTTGGAAGCTACTACAGGTGTGTCAGAACATCTAGATGACCTTTCTTAGACTCTTTTCACACTGAAGGAACTTTTCAGGTGTCTTAGCGCTAAAAATAGCGCCTGAAAAGCGCCTCTCAAGCCTACCCAGTGTGAAAGCCCGAGTGCATTCACACTGGGGCGGTGCGGTGCGCCTGCAGGACCAAAAATAAGTCCAGCAAGCAGCGTCTTTGGGGCGGTGTGGGATTGGTGTATACACCACTCCTAAACTGCCCCTGCCATTGAAATCAATGGGCATCGCTGCCGAAGCGCCTGCAAAGCGCTTCAACAGCGGCACTTTGTGGGCGGTTATAACCCTTTCCTCGGCCGCTAGCGGCCGAAAAGCGCCGCTATTACAGCGGTAAAGCGCTGCTAAAACTAGCGCACTTTACCGCTAGCGCAGGCCATGCTAGCAGTGTGCAGGGGGTCTTACAGAGTTTCTTTAAGGCTGGGTTCACATTAGTGAAAATTGAATGCGGGTTTCCTCGTATCCAATTTGCATGACAGGAGAGTGTGCCCGGCTCTCAATGGAGCCGATTTACACAGCTCAATGGCGGCTGCAGAGCGGATTGCACAGGGGTCCTGTACGCCTTTGGCTCCATTTCAGGTCAGAATTCAGGCAAAAATTTGGGCCCAATTCATCCCTGATACGGACTCCTGCTGTGAGCCACATCCAATTTGAGTGTGAACCCAACCTAAAGAGTATGTAGCGGTGTGTTGCCACTAATTACTAACTTCCACCCTTATTTACCCTGCTGCCAGACATCCATGCGTTACACTTGTAGACAATGAAAAGTCTTTTGCTTTGTTTTGTTATTTTATTTAGGGGATTGAACTTGGTTGGGGGAAAGGGATATGGGATGCCCATAGAACAATTGGTATTTGCAATGCTGGAGCTGATCTGGCTTCACATTGGCAAATGGTTACTCATTATCTTCACAGAACAAAAAGAAATGGTGGACTCTTATCTGGACAGACTTTTCACCTCAGAACTTCTCCCTCCTCTGCACTTTCCCTGGAGACTTCTACCTCCAGGACTCTTCACCTCCTGCGCACCACTTTCCTGTCACAGCATCAGACATCCTGTCCCACCATCTTAAACAGTCTGGGCATCACTGAGTGATTCCTAGCTGAAACGTCACTTGATGAATAATAGGCCAGGGGCCTGCAGTACCCCTTCTTGATGGCCCTAAACATTTAATTAATAAAGCATACTTGACAATGGACTACTGATCCCAGCAAGCCTGACTTGCAAATCCTGAGTCCTCAGACTGCAGCGACTTGACACAACACCCCACAGTCTCTCCTCTGGCTCTGCACCCAGCTCCCCTGGCATGCCTCTTCCAGTCCTCCACTGTGCTCCACTCCCCCACTCCTGCCCTGAGTCCTTCTTGAAAGATTTACCCGGATCGTGCGGACCAACTGCTCCTCCAGCTCCTGTTCCAGGACACCTCTCCATGACCGTGTAAGGAGAGGCTCCCGAGCTCCTCCGCCGGGTCCCAAAACTTCCCCCAGATGGGGGTGTTTCTCCAGCACTCAGTCTAGCACTCCATCTTTCTATTCACCCAGCCGACAACCCCCCCCCCCAGCAGGCTGACGGTGAGTATATGTAGGAGGCCTGCCCCCTGCCAATCCTAGTTGGGGATTGGTCAGGGCTCCTCACATGTACTCCATGCCACTCCAACTCTCAGCCCTGCCCCTCTTCCAGAACATTCTCACTGAAAGCAGGGGAGGTGCCTAAAAAGCTGAAGTACATGTCAGTCACACCCACTGCTAACCTAACCACTCCCTGCCCCCAGATCAAAAACAAACAGGCCTAGCTTGCAGCATAGGCCTGCTTAAATTGACCTGTACTAACAGAACCTACCAAATACTACACCTCTAGCACCTACCTATGGTAGAGTGTGCTACAAGTATTTCCACTTTTGCAGCCAAATTGGGATAACCCTGATTTTATGTGATGCATGTTCTCATTTATATAGCATAACTTAGAAAGGATCTTCAGCCTGTTTGTAAAAAAAAAAGGAAAAGTCATCAGCTTCAAATGCTGAAGCTGCTGACTTTTAATATAGGGACACTTACTTGTTCAAGGATCCAGAGCCGTCCTCATCTGGGCCGGTTATTCACCAGTCTTTGGGTCCCTGGCATGTTAAGCGTGGGAAACTGGCTGTGACGCCCTGCAAATTCACACTTTGCATCCGTGAGCTACACTATGCTGTGTGAATGGTTCCCCAGCCTTGTGGGACCTGTGACGTGTCCTAAGAGGCGATCCAACCAGAAGTGGGAGCAAGTACTTACCAAAACTGGGTATCCCCCCCTCAAAAAAAAAAAGTCAAAGTATTCGAGGAGGACATAAAGCCTTTAGAGTTAAGGTCCACTTTAAAAATAATTTTAATTATTTTTTTAGCCCTCCTCTCCTACGTAATGTTAAAGAGGGGGCTGGGGAGTATTGTTTGCTGTAATGAAAGTAGTACTAAAGGCTAAGCATTTTTCATTTACAGCATTAAGATAAAAAAAAAAAGTCCCAGTACATTCACAACCCCTCCAATCCCCAAATACTTTCCTTACTACTTCCCTGGGCCATTGTCAATCAGTGTTTTTTTCCCCAAAGTTTTAGAGCTGAGGTGAGGGTAGCGATAGGCTCCTGCAGATGTCTGTCAATACCTGGGAGAAGGCAGCATGGAGCATGGCTTGCCAAGCACTGTGTTTTTCAGGGGATGCATACAGCCCCAGCTGGGAACGCGCACACACAGGTGTCTCTTTAGCAACCTGCTAGCTGAAGGAGACACTAGCAAACAGAAGGGAGGGTCAGCCGCTTGGAGACCACCTGGGAAACAAAATAGGCAAATTGGCAATGAAACAGACTATAAATAAATATGTCTGGACTAGGGATGAGCATGAGTTTGGTTTTGGTTTTGTCCAAACCCAAGCAAATCTGAAGTGAAGTTGTCAGTGCTGGCCAATATATGCGACCAAGGCATTGATCCAATGTCCCAATGTCTTTGACTTAATATGGCCACATAGCCAAATTACATCTGTGATGTCATGAGCATCCCCATCTCTTTGTGTTGTGGGGCCTGGGCTGGGCTGCTACTTACAGTTTCTGTCCAGATTCATCAGGAACATGAGTTCAGACCAAAGCCAAGCTGAAGCCAAAAAGCCAAACTCATTCCTAGTCTGGATTTCCATGAATTAAAAAAATGGGGTTTAGTATCACTTTAACCCTGTGTATTGCAACAGCGGACAGCAGGCGGGAGAAGAGGAGAGCCGGATGTGCTACGAGGGGGGGGGGGTCCCACAGGGGAATTGCAGCAGGGGAGGAGGCGTTGGGTGCAGAAACCGTAGATTCCCCTGCAGTACAGCCGACAGTAAGGAGAGGAGGAGAAGTCAGCTGCACTGCAGAGGGATTAGTGGAACTCAGTGTCGAAACTCGTTCTGGCACTGGGCTCCAGGATTTAACCTGGATCTGCGGAATGCTGAGATTTCACTAAAATCTCTGGATGGTCCCACCCATTCCAGGACAGTTGAGAGGCAAGTGCACCTGCACGCACCCGCACAGCAGGTAAATGCAGCCCTGCACTGGCATATGGTATAGTACATCCTATGTGAACGAAGCCTAATTTACACATACATCTAGGAGCGCATAGTTTGCAGCGTTCAGAGACAGATAAACCCCACATCTGGGCACAGCTATGGCCGCGTACAAACTGGCCAATTAACTGTGACCAGTTTGTCTGCGTCCAGGGTCAGTTGGAAGCGCAATTCGCCTGTAACTACTCAGAGTACTGGTTACAAACTGTGGTGGTGCCAGCCATTGATTTACACATAAATACAGATCTTACAGCCACCGCTCATGGCTGCTGCTGATCACACACAGTGTGGTAGGCAGTGTTTAGGACCACCGGTGAGAACATACCGATATTCACCAGCAGCTGTCCCTGGTTGCCACTATGTGGCTGCGTGAATGTAGCCTAAATAATTTTATTCCCCTTGCCTTTTAAAAAGATTTCCAACGGCGTCTTTATTTAAATCGATTTAACAGTTTCAAAAAACAGTTACATTTCTGGCATGCCGGGAATGCTAATTGTCACATTGGTTGTGCTCTCAACCAAACTGTCAAACCATCCAATGGCTGGTGTCATAACTGATCACATGTGCAGCATCATGGCAGTTGAAGATTAAACAGAGGCCAAGATGGCAGCTTCCTTGCCTGAAAATGATAGGATGGTTTACTTCCACTTTAAATTTTAAACAATTAGAGTAAAGGTCCGTTTTACCAGAAGACTGGAATGTACTATTAAATTTGGATGTCTTAATTAGGGTTGTCCCGATACCGATACTAGTATCGGTATCGGTACCGATACCAGGCATTTCCCTGAGTACTTGTACTCGGGGAAAATGCTCCGATGCTTCACCCGATACTTGGGCAGTCAGGGATGATCGGAGCGCGGCGGGGGGAGTTACAAGCACCGATCACCGCTGTATAGATTTCAATACAGCCTGACAGCTTCTCCCCCGACCCCCCCTCTTTTCAGCTGTTTTAGTGAAATCTATACAGCGGTGATCGGTGCTTGTAACTGCCCCCAAAGCCGCACCGATCACCGCTGACTGTCCTTGTATCCTCCTCCAGTTCCCCCATCCGTGCTGCTCTCCCCCCCGCGCGCTCCATGTCCCCCCTCCATGCTGCTGCTGTCCTCTGTTATTCTGCTCTCCCCCCGCGCTCCGTGTCCCCCCTCCATGCTGCTGCTGTCCTCCGTTATTCTGCTCTCCCCCTCCCCCGTGCTCCGTGTCCCCCCTCCATGCTGCTGCTGTCCTCCGTTATTCTGCCCCCCCCGTGCTCCGTGTCCCCCCTCCATGCTGCTGCTGTCCTCCGTTATTCTGCTCTCCCCCTCCCCCGTGCTCCGTGTCCCCCCTCCATGCTGCTGCTGTCCTCCGTTATTCTGCCCCCCCCCCGTGCTCCGTGTCCCCCCTCCATGCTGCTGCTGTCCTCCTCTGTTATTTTGCTCTCCCCCTCCGCGCTGCTGCTGTCCTCAGCTCCGTGTCACTCTCCATGTCCCCCTCTGCGCTCCGTGCCACCCTCCATATCCTCCTCCGCTCCCCTCTGTCAGGATGGAGAGCGGAGGTAGGAGCCGCTAAACCTGGCTCCAACCTTTTCCGAATGAACAGAGTCAGTGATCACTGACTCTGTCCATTCATATAACTGAAACATTGTAACCTGTGTGTTTACGATGCTTCAGTTTATGAATGGAGAGGAGCCGTTGTCTCCTCTCCATTCATTTTCAGTGCAGCTGAGAAAGGGACTGGGGAACCTGTGTCCTTAGTCCCTTTCTCTGTCTCAAAGGGTGTTAAGACCCCTGATATCTCACCAAAGCCCCCCAACAGGGCTAGAAAAAAAAATTGCAATAAATAATAAAACAAAAATAATTGTAAAAAAAAATAAAAAATACACTGACACCATCCACCAACCCCCCCCCCCCCCCCAAGAAAGCATTGTAAAAAAAAATTAAAAAAAATAGTTTAAAAAAAATACTGACACATTTGCCACTGTCACATGACATAAAAAAAGTATCGGTATTCGGTATCGGCGAGTACTTGAAAAAAAGTATCGGTACTTGTACTCCGTCTTAAAAAAGTGGTATCGGGACAACCCTAGTCTTAATATTTATAAAAGCAGTTACACAACTGAACATATAGAATGAATACATTTAAGAATGAGAGGGGTTAAAAATTCCACTTCTGTTGTAGCTGCATGGCTGGTAATGAAGCTGTGAGAATTTTCATGGTCATAGCAACTGTAACTATGGCTGGACTTGGAGCATCATGCAAGATAGGTCAATTTTGTAAACCCTCTAGCATCATCAAGAAATTCCACTATCAAAAGTGACAGATTAGAAATGAGTCGAGTGTGCGCTACCATGTTCTCCATTCCCTCTGCGATGCTGCATGAGCAGGAGAGCTTTCACGTGCATTCCCGCATATTGATGTACTGGGAATACCTTGGAAACTCAACACTGATTGTGATCTTCACACTTTTATACCACGGTCCCAAGAAAATTCAGAAGTAATTCATTTATTGGATTTGTTTTCAGAAAAACAGATTTTTGGCAGTGCTGATGACAATAATCTAATGATGTGGCACAACCTAAGAGCTCATCAGTATGAAACGCATAGAGCCCTAACTTTGGTCATATTTCAATGCCCAAAGGACACAGCTAAGCCATAGACTATGCATAGTAATGAATGGCTGTACACTAGTTGTACCCGGCTGTAAACAATGCTTGTATAAACATACATTGGCGTATCTAGAAAATCGTCGTAAAAATATGGGATTTTATAGACACAAAAGAAGAAATTAAATGATGATGAAAAGCAAGATAATTATTGTATTCAAAAAACACCATGCATAAAAATATATTAAAAATGTGATCCATTGGCGTAAATCCCTGAATGTGGAATGAGTGCATCCAGAGACGTACACCCGTGCCCCGTGTTTACGTAAGCAAGGCATATACCCTATTAGATTGTAAGCTCTTCTGAGCAGGGCCCTCTTAACCCTCTTGTATTTTATTGTATTATAACTGTATTGTCTCCCTTTTATATTGTAAAGAGCTGCGTAAACTGTTGGCGCTATATAAATCCTGTATAATAATAATACCACCATACAGCTAGAGTATGCATTATTAATATGGGTGGCTGTATGATGTACCTGTCAAATGCAATGAGTGAGGCGCACACAGATGATATCACAAATGTGATGACATTTATTTTTTTTTAAATCCAGGGACAGAGGTTCACTCCATGCTCCAATGCATTTCACCTGCAAAAGGGCTTACTGCTGGAGACACTGGATTTATGAAACAGTTGTGCCTCCCGTATATATGGAAATTTGAACGCAATCATAGGCGTGCGCACAGGGTGTGCCAGGTGTGCCAAGGCACACCCTAATCACCCTGTACAGCACAGATTCCCCCTACTGCCCTGGTTCCCCCCTCCTTCCCCCCACAGCGCTTCCGGATTCCCTACTCTCCTCTCCCTCCAGCTGTTGCTGCGGGGATGTTTTAGGATGAGTGGGGGAAGGGGCCGGTAAATATGTAACTTACCGCCCCCTTCCCTTTCATTGTGAGTGATCGGTACTATGTGTTTGATCTTTGGGGTGCACACCCTAATGTAATAGGCTGCGCACACCTATGAACGCAATTTACACTGTTTGGCCCCATGCGCCCATGGGGAGACCCAAAGTTGGATACACACAAGCTGATTATACTTTAGACTTTTATTATACTTATACTTTAGGTTGTATTAGACTGGTCCTTCATTGCCTCTATTTTCTTGGCAAAAAATAAATAAACATTTGATATTAGTCTGCAATTACCCTGTACTTTCCCAGGGATGATTCAGTAAGGCATTTGCAATGCATTTCTGGCAGTGTGTATGTAGTTGGAAGTCTTGCACCAAATTTATGAAAACCCTGCGACATTTCCATTGTTAGTACTGACACGTGTGACAACATCAAATAGTCCTTTTTGTGAAAATCGCTCTTCAGAGAGCATTTGACAGGCTTTAAGGAGGAGATATCACCTCCTCACCTTCTGTTTTAACCCCATAAACCCCGGACTGGCTCGCTTGCAGGGCGCCCCCTATTCAGTTGAATAGGTCTCATGCAGCGGGCCGGGCAGTACTGCCCACAGTGGGGCTAATTTTGGCCACACCGTGGCATATGTACTCACCCCTCTGCTGCCTTTGCAGTAAAAGGGAAGCGATTGGAGGGCAATAAAAACACATCTTGGCTGCCCTGCAGACACAAATGTAAAGGATGCCATACTGTTTGGTGCTTTTGTTGCAACAAATTCATAAACAAATACTGGCATATTGGTGACATAGAAAGAGGAGGTAAAAGAAGCCATTACATGGAGTAAATTGTTGATTGTTTTGCATCTTTGTGTCAATTTTGTGACAGTTTTTATCTTTAAAGTGTTAGTTCTCCTTTCTAAGAAAAATGTACTGTGCACTTAAAGTGTTACTAAACCCACAATAGTAAAATCAGTCTGTATATGCAGTAAAGCATGCTTGTTATACTCACTGTGGAACCCAAGGGGTTATTCCTGTGCATTGTGTATAAAAGCTGTTTGATCCTGTCTTCTCTGATCCTACTCTCCTTCCACTGACTCCAACCCGTCTCCTGATAGTACCGAGCATTAGGAGTCAGGCTGCACATGCTCAGTTTGGTGTGGTATTGCTAGAGAGCTGGGCCAATCAGCACTGTCCAGACAGAGGATCAGGGGAGAATGAAAACTCCTCCTACAAGTTTTAAGCAGATACTGATACAAGTCACAAGAATGCTCTAACTGCTGATGAAAAAAAGGTATTTAGCAGTTTATATTTACTAAAATAATTGCATTTCCATGTTCTGTGTACTGTGGGAGACAAGATATAGTGAATGCAGGGTCCCGGGTTTAGTAACACTTTCCTTGTCAAAGTATTTTATTGATTGAATAAGCAAGTAAATTACAATACAGTTGTAATAAATATTACAATGAGCCATACGTGTTTAACAGATATGGTAAAACTCTTAAGGTCCAACAGTAAACTACCGATAGGTAGGTTATTTAACTACTATAGAAAAAGAAAAAAGTACATTAGTTAATAAAACGTGAGATAACTAACTGCGGTGGAAATTATGCTACCGTAAGAGGTAATATCTTGGACCAGAACTATTAAAACCGTTAGGTAGAATATTACTTTATTACTCTTCAGAAAATAAGGAAAAAAAATAAGATAATACCAAAAAGAAATTTTAAAAGAAAGAGGGGGGAAGAGAGAATAAAAAAAAAGGGGGGGCACACAGAAGCGGAGAGACACTAGTAAGAGTAGGAAAGAGCAGTAGGAGAGATAGAGAAGAAAGTACAGGAGTCACTGGATTGGCACGAGTAGGGTTTAGTAACACTTTAAGGGGCCCCAGTAATTTTAAAAACATTGTACATCTTAGAAAAGTGGAGTTTAGCTTATATGCCGTACCTGAAGGCCAAGCATGGCTGCTCAGAATTCTGCCCCAAATCTGCCCCGTTCTGGCATAGAAGCTAGGACATGTTGATCATTGAACGCACCCCTCTTCATCACAATAACGAGCATCTTTTTTTTTTTTTTTTAATGTAGCATGTCCTGTATACCCTTCCTTCAAACAGGTGGTAAGAAGGCTGCATATCACCTCCTTGTCACCTGTCAAATGCCTCAAAGATCCCTTTTCAGAGGCGCGGCAGCCCTTATCGCATATGTAAACAAAGCCTAAGGAAGTTCTTCCTCCTGCCTGGAGCACACTGAATACATCAGCTCAGCGTAGGCAAAGTCACTTGACTGGAGCTCAGGGACTGCTTTTTAGGGTTCATGCACATGGTGCTTTTACACAGAGATTTTATGATCCAGGGGTGGGGGGGCGGGGGTAATTTCCTGCTTCTGCGGAGCCCTATGTGCCCCGTTCAGCCATTCACTTGTATGGCAGCCTGTACGCAGGAAAACCGCGCTCTTTTAAATGGCAATATTTAGGAACGCTTCATGTTTGGAAAATATGTCTGATGCTCTTGCATGGTAAAGTGGATGCAAATTAACATTGGTATTTACAAGGGCTCGACCGCGTACACCCATGGGACTGCAGGCATCAGGCAAAGACCAGCAAACATGCATAGAACAAAATAAAAAACACCACACCATAAATTGGAATAAAATTACCCATGGCCTGGTTTATTGGTTTAATAAATTAATTAATTGTAACATCAAAATGTTATTTTCATCAAATCATTTTTTCAACCAAAAAATACTCAGCAATCAACCATACTTCAGCCCAGCCACTAAGACTCAAGCTGACTCAGCCTTTTATCATTAAACATTTTCTTAAATCTCCCCTTTGATTGATTTAATTACCAAAGGGAGCCACCACATAAACCGTCCGCGACGAGGGGGGGGGGATAGGGCAGGGAGCTCATTGCGCTGTATCTTCTCTGGCAAAAATCCAGTTAAGACAGCTCTTTAAATGGGCCCAAAACGACCTTCCAAAATGTTCTGGGGGGTCACCTGATATTAACCACTTCAATACCAGGCCTTTTCACCCCCCTTCCTGACCAGGCCAATTTTCAGCTTTTAGCGCTGTCACGCTTTGAACGACAATTGCGCGGTCATACAAAACTGTACCCCAATGAAATGTTAATCATTTTTTTCCCCACAAATAGAGCTTTCTTTTGGTGGTATTTGATCACCTCTGCGTTTTTTTATTTTTTGCGCTATAAACCAAAAAAGACTGACAATTTTTAGGCCGATATGTATTCTTCTACATATTTTTGGTAAAAAAAAAAATCGCAATAAGTGTATATTGATTGGTTTGCGCAAAAGTTATAGCACCTACAAAATAGGGGATAGATTTATGACGTTTTTTGTTTTTTTTACTAGTAACGGCGGTTATCTGCAATTTTTGTAAGGACTGCGATATTGCGGCGGACAGATCGCACAGTTTTGACACTATTTTGGGACCATTGACATTTATACAGCAAACGGTGCTATAAATATGCACTGATAACTGTATAAATGTAATTGTCAGGGAAGGGGTTAACACTAGGGGGCGATCAAGGGGTTAAATGTGTTACCTAGGGAGTGATTCTGTGGGGGGAGGGGACTGACTGGGGGAGGTGATCGATGTACAAGGAAGACACGATCGGTCTCCTCTCCCCTGACAGGACGTGGATCTGTGAGAATGAATGAGTAACTTGTATAGTGCTACAAACGTGAACTAAATCACCTCAGGATCCAAGTCCCTGGCTCTGTAACCAGCAATCGCGGGTGCTTGGCGGACATCGCGGTCGCCAGGCACGCGCATCGGCTCCCGACTGACGCGGTGGGCGCCCTAGCGGCCGTAAAGCCGAGGACGTCATATTACGGCTGCCCAGGATGGCAGAGCCACCTTGCAGCCGTCATTTGACTATATGCGGGATGGGAAGAGGTTAAATAACCAATCCTAGCCTGACCCACTGACCATCCAGACCCTTCTATGACACCTGACCTTAACTAGCCAATCACTGTTTGACCCATTGACCTTCCAGAACCCTCTAAACCCACCTGACCTAAATTAGCCAATCAGATTAAAAATTACCTCAAAACCCTTTCTTTTTTTTATGTGCCTAACCATCAATGCCGCAGTCCCATGAGGCAAAGGGGGGCATAAAAAGGCTTCCCCCCTTTTTTCCCTCATTGACTTGTATGGTAGGATGTACACGGCACATGTGGCTTTCCAGGCCCGGGAAAGCGCTGGAAAATTATGAAGGCATTTAAAATGCTTGTGTATATCCTATATTCATGAATCCTTGAGGATATCAGCCTTTTTTTGAAAAATAACACTGTATTGTGACAGGAACTTGTTCATGCAGAATTCTAATGGTCCATTGGAAGTACTGGGGAGTGACAAGCCCCCTCTAATAACCTGCTCATTGTTTGGGATCCTTGTGTCTGTCTAAATATATTCAGATGGTTTCTAGCTAAGTGTTTAATAAATGCTGAATACTTGATGTTCTGCACTATATTTTACCTGCCACCACACCAGCATGACAAATACTTTTTCAGCATTTTACAATGACACTTAGAGAGCACAGATTGTATAACAATCCAAAAACCAGACAAGATCGCTAAAAATAGATTTGCAGAATGTCTTGCTCATCCTCCGAAGATTCCCTGTATGGATTCATTATTGTTTGGTTAAAGAAACAAAATATACAATTGCATTTGTGTTACCAAAAGTACTTTTTAGTTCATATTCAACCAGCAGGTGCACTCTAATAAAGCCGCTTGACCTCCAGAAGGTTTTACCCCTTCATAACAAGAGCATTCTTTTTCTATTTTAACCCCGGAAGAATTTACCCCCTTCCTGACCAGAGCACTTTTTGCGATTCAGCACTGCGTAGTTTTAACTGACAATTGCGTGGTCGTGAGACGTGGGACACAAAAAAAATTGACGTCCTTTTTTTTCCTTCAAATATAACTTTCTTTTGGTGGTATTTGATCATTGATTATTTTTTGCGCTATAAACAAAAGAAGAGCGACAATTTTGAAATAAAAGCAATATAAATATATAAAAAACACATTTTTTCTTCAGTTTAGGCCAATATGTATTCTTCTACATATTTTTGGTAAAAAAATATCTTAAGCGTATATTGATTGGTTTGCGCAAAAGTTATAGCGTCTACAAAATAGGAGATAGTTTTCTGGCATTTTTATTGTGAATGTTTTTTTTTTACTAGTAATGGCGGCGATCTGCGATTTTTATTGTGACTGCGACATTATGGCGGACACATCGGACACTTTTGGCGCTATTTTGGGACCATTGTCTTCTATACAGCGATCAGTGCTATAAAAATGCACTGATTTCTGTGTAAATGATGCTAGCAGGGAAGGGGTTAGCCACTAGGGGGCGAGGAAGGGGTTAAGTGTGTCCTAGGGAGTGATTCTAACTGTGGGGGGGCTGGGCTACAAGTGACACGACAGTGATCACTGCTCCAGATGACAAGGAGCAGTAGATCACTGTCCTGTCACTAGGCAGAACAGGAAAATGCCTTGTTTACATAGGCATCTCCCTGTTCTGCCTCTCCGTGACACGATCGCAGGCCGCCGGCGAACATTGAGTTTGCGGGGCCCGGTCACGGAGAGTGCGGCAGGCGCGACGTACAGATACGTCCATTTGTCCACTGCTGCCATTCTGCCGACGTTTATCGGCGTGCATCGGTTGGCAAGTGGTTAATTGACAATTGCAGGGTAATGCAACACCGTACGCAAATTACATTTATATTATTTTGTTAACATAAATAGCTTTCTTTTGGTGATATTTGATCACCACTGGTTTTTTTATTTTTATTACATAAATGAAAAATAACCGATTTAAAAAAAAAAAACAATGTTTACTACATTCTGTTAAAAAACATGTCGAATAAAATCAGTCAGAACTTATTGGCTTTACTAAATAAACACACTTTACTCAAAACCTGTGGTTTGAATAGGCAGTGGCCCTTTATGTATAGGTATAAATAATAATTTCTTTATTATATTAACTTCAATATAAACTTAAATAATTAACTTATTCAACAATCAATTAAAACTCATATTTAACTTTTTTACATAATCATATCTATAGCTCAGCTATTGAAGTTCGAGCTACCACTTTAACTTAAACTTAAAGAGGTGTTTCAGCCTGGGGGGAATTTTTTTTAAAGTCAACAGCTACAAATACTGTATCTGCTAAATTTTAATATATGGACACTTACCTGTCCAGGGGGCCCGCGATGTTGGCACCCCAGCCGATCTTCGGATCGGCTGTCGGATACTTCCGCTGCCATCTCCACTAAGGGAAACCAGCAGTGAAACCTTTCGGCTTCACAGACGGTTCCATACTGCGGATGCGCGTAGCGCGCTGAGATTTAAAATGGGCCCGGCGGTGGAGGAAGGAGGAGGGGGGCGACCTTCTAAGGGACGGAGCCACCTCCCGACAGTGGGGACAGGGACCTGTCAAACAGGTACCTGTTTCTCCCATCCCCCTGAAAGGTGCCAAATGTGGCACCGGAAGGGGGGGGGGGGAGGAAGCAAATGAGCGGAAGTTCCACTTTTGGGTGGAACTCCACTTTAACCGCTTGCCGACCAGCCGCTGTCATTATACTGCAGCAGGTTGGCTGTCCTGGGCAAATCACCATAGGTGTACGTCAGCCGCTTTAAGAGCGATATGCGAGACGCAGAAGCTGATGCGCGTGGCTGCCGCGATGTCCACCGGTCACCCGCGCTCGTTCCAAAGAGAGCCAGAACGGCGATCTGTGTGTGTAAACAAACACATCCCCATTCTGACAGGGGAGTAGAGAGAGATCTGCTGTTCCAAGTGATCAGGAACAGCAATCTCTCTCCTCCTCCAGTCAGTCCAATCCCCCCCACAGGGAACACTTAACCCCTTGATCGCCCCCTAGTGTTAACCCCTTTCCTGCCAGTGACATTTATACAGTAATTAGTGGCTATTTTTAGCTCTGATCACTGTATAAATTTCAATGGTCCCAAAAAAGTGTCCGATCTGTCCGCCACAATGTTGCAGTCCCGCTAAAAATTTACAGATCGCCACCATTACTAGAAAAAAATAAAAATAATAAAAATGGCATAAATCTATCCCCTATTTTGTAGACGCTATAACTTTTGCGCAAACCAATCAATATTCGCTTATTGCGATTTTTACCAAAAATATGTAGAAGGATACATATTGGCCTAAACTGATGATGGAATTTGTTTTTTTTATTTGTTTTTGGGATATTTTTAATAGCTAAAAGTAAAAAATATTGTTTTTTTCCAAAATTGTCAGTATTTTTTTGCTTATAGCGCAAAAAATAAAAACCGCAGAGGTGATCAAATACCACCAAAAGAAATCTCTGTGGGGAAAAAAAGGACATAAATTTTGTTTGGGTACAACGTCGAATGACTGCGCAATTGTCAGTTAAAGCGATGCAGTGCCTTATCGCAAAATGGCCTGGTCATTAAGAGGGGAAATCTCCCAGTCCTTAAGTGGTTAACATCCCCTTTGAAAGAAACCTCATAAAATGGGCCACGATAGGGAGGGAGGGTGGGATGTGCTGCTTTCTTTATGCTTGTCTTCTTCTGCCCCTCTAATGACACATCCTGTCTCTTTTTATAGGTGGTATCTTGTGCCAGAGGACCATTTGTGGCAACTGTCAAATCATCTACCAATCACTGGTAAGTATTTATTTTAAAAAACAAAATGTTTTTTTATTTTTTATTTAAATAACTGACAATTTCTAGCAATTTCTTTGTCTGCCACGATCCCATAGGTGGTGGGGTGGGGACATTTTATACCCCACCCATCACCTTTATTCTGCTACATGTCTTTGGTAAAATCCAAACTGCGATTTTTGGGATACTATTGAGGACACTAGTAGTTCTGATCGTGATCAAGATACTGATCCGTACAGACACTATACTAGTAATGTGCTGACAGACACTGGCTGGGAGGGTCACTAACTGACACTGGTTTCGCTAGTGACACTAATACTGTGATCAGATATAATATACTGTACTAATGACACTGGTTGGGAGAGACACTGACTAACTGACACAGACGTCGCTAATGACACTAAGTGACACTGTTCTAATGACACTGGCTGGGAAGGAGCTAACATCAAGGGGCAATCAAGGGGTTAACTGTGTGCCTAACAAGAGTAAAAGCAGCACACATTACAAACAGATCTGGCTGCTTTTTGTCCCTGAAGAGTTGTGTAGAGGGGTGTCATATTTAGGGGGAGCATCTGAGTGGTAACTAGGCTCAGATGCACTAATTGTTAGGTTTCATGGACCATTTCTGTCCCTGGGAGATAGTACTGATGTGCAGTTCCCTGGGGCCTATAGGTGGCGCTGTTGCCATAGGCCCAGGTTGAACCGTGGTACAGGGTTGTGCCTTTTCTTGTCCCCTCTCGGCAGCAGTACGGCGGGGCGGGGAACCTGCTGTGCCTGTCGGCAGAGGATATAAAAAGGGGGCGGCCATCTTCCAGGGGGGGTCGTTGGTTGGTTCCACGCCCAGGCACCTTAGGCCTGGGTGTGTGTGTCGCCTCCGGGTGCCCTAGGCCCGGAGGCCTGAGCGAGTGTGTTGTCTCCGGGTGCCCTAGGCCCAGGAGACGGAGCTGCTGTTTCCATCCCAGACACCTTCAGTCTGGGGTGAGGTACTTTGGCGAGGGCCTGGAACCCAGCAACCTGGAACCCATCAACACCAATGCTGGGGATTATTATTGTGTTCACTGACACCAGTGCTTGGAGTTATTATTACATTCACTGACACCAATGCTGGGGGCTATTATTACATTCACTGACACCAATGCTGGGGGCTATTATTACATTCATTGACGCCAGTGCTTGGAGTTATTATTACTGTTCTGTCTCAACTACAAAGCGATAAAGTTCATCTCCAGGTTTAAGTAGGCCTTACTCAAGCTGGTTTGATATTCATCCCTTGCATCGATACAGGCAGTTTAACTCAATGAATAAACTCACAGTTAGGACGACAGACGATGAATCCTTTTGAATGTTCCGTTTAATGATGGATATTCATAGGTAGAAAAACGTTGCAGTTGTAAGCCACATGTAAGATGTTTAGCATGGAAGATATACAGGAGTAATGACCAGAATCAGGAAGTGGAGGAGATATATAAAGAACTACGGTGAGAGAGAGAGTTCAGCTAGAAAGAAGGGGACAGATCTTAAAGACACAGAGCAAGAATAATCACATAGTGTAACACAACACTCCCCATCTGAAATCTTTAGATTTCATAACCTAAACTAATATATATAATTTCAATAAGTCCAATACTGATAAATGTCCCGGAACCTGTAATGAAAAACATGCAACAAGCAAATAACAAACGTAAGTTCAACAGGATGAAGAACATAAAGTCACAGTATGATGTCTTCAAAGAATTCCAAAGTTCTGAGTAGAACCTGTAGATGGCAGCAATGTACTCCCCGCCGTGCCAACAGCATGGCTAGTCCTTGCACAAGTCACTCACCTGGCAAAAGGAGTACTAACTCTGTAATTGGTCGACTAAAGGTTCGTGTCGATCCTCCCTTGGTTACCTTGACTTCTACCTTCCGGACTTTGTTATCGTCGCTGGGCATAACTTTAGTAATAAGACCCATAGGCCACTCATTCCGACAAACTTCCTTGTCTTTTAGAAGGATGAGGTCTCCAACCTTAAGATTCGGCTTAGATGCTTGCCATTTGTTACGACCTTGAAGGTGGTGAAGATACTTTTTCTTCCAGCGATGCCAGAACACATTGGCTAGATGCTGCATCTGCTTCCATTGATGCTCATAACGGTGTGACCGCAGCTTCTGTTTTGTACTTACAGAAGTGTGGAGTGAGGTGTTCACAGTTCTTATTTCCTTATCATCTTCAGGGTTTACTAGCCCATAGGTGGTGTCAATAGGGAGTAAGTAAAAGTCCTCACACAGAAACCTTGGAGGTGACAGCCATAAGCTGTCCTGAAGAGCGGCAGGTGACACGGCTCTGGTCCCACAGTCAGCTGGGTTGAGTTCAGTGAGAACGTGATGCCATTGACTTGGTAGAGAGAATCTCTTGATACGTTCAACCCTGTTGCTGACGTACACATAAAATTGTTTTGTTTGGTTGTTTATGTAACCAAGTACTACCTTACTGTCTGTATAGAAGGTGTAAGAATCAATTCTAGTGTCCATTTCACTTCGTATGACCTTGGCAATTTCTACTGCTAGCACGGCTGCACAAAGTTCAAGTCTTGGTATGGTATGTACAGGCTTGGGAGTGAGTTTTGCCTTGCCTAGGACAAAACTACAGTGTGATTCTCCATTCAGTTCAGAGGTCTTCAAATAGGCTACTGCAGCAATAGCTTCAACTGATGCATCAGAGAAAATATGAATCTCTCTCCGGTTAGCAGTTGAAGTGGATCCTGGAACATAGCAACGGGGAATCTGAAGTTTTTCTAGTGACTTCAAAGAATATCTCCACCTTTCCCACTTGTGTTGATTCTCACTAGGCAAGGGAGTATCCCAGTCTATGTTCTCAGTAGACAACTGTCTTAGTAAAATCTTACCTTGAATGGTAACTGGAGCAAGGAAACCCAGTGGGTCATAGATGCTATTCACCACGGACAGGACTCCTCTCTTAGTGAAGGGTTTGTCACAAGTTGACACTTGGAAGGTGAATTTGTCTTGCTTGATGTTCCACAACAAACCCAGACTTCGCTGTACAGGAGGCACATCTGTACCTAAGTCAAGGTTTTTTAGACTAGTGGCATAGTCCTCAGAGTGAAAGGCATTCATAAGTTCCTGGCTGTTGGATATAATCTTGTGCAGTCTAAGGTTTGCTACAGACAGCATCTCCTTTGTTCTGGTGAGAAGATCAATTGCTTCTTTAGCAGTTGGAAAGGACTTAAGTGCGTCGTCAACGTAGAAGTTTCTTTCAACAAATTGACGGGCATCAGATCCATATTCAACTTCTCCAGTCTGAGCTGTTTTCCTTAGCCCATAAGTTGCCACTGCTGGGGAAGGACTGTTACCGAAGACATGTACCTTCATGCGATAATCTATAACTTCCTTGTTGAGGTCATTGTCCTTGTGCCATAGAAACCTGAGGTAGTTTCTGTTGTCTTCTCTGACGATGAAGCAGTGAAACATCTGTTGAATGTCGGCCATTACTGCTACAGGCTCTTGTCTGAAACGAATCAAGACTCCTATTAGACTGTTGTTCAAGTTGGGTCCAGTAAGGAGCATGTTGTTAAGAGAAACACCTTCGTGCTGAGCACTGGAATCAAAGACGACTCTGATTTGGTCTGGTTTGCGTGGGTGATACACGCCAAATGATGGAAGGTACCAGCATTCTTCTCCCTCCTTTAGTGGGGGAGCAGGCTCTGCATGATCTCTGTCAAATACATTTTGCATAAAGTCCACAAAGTACTTTTGCATCTCTGGTTTCCTGCTTAAGTTTCTCTTTAAGGAGGAGAATCTACTGATGGCCTGCTGTAAGTTGTTGGGCAATCTCTCTCTTGGGAGACGAAAGGGTAGGGGTGCTACCCAGTTATTGGAGTCATCTTGAAAGAACTCATTGTCCATTACCTTGATGAATTCTTTGTCTTCCATTGAAGGAGCCAGTATGTCATCTTTACTGGTTGCATTAAACACTGTATAGCCGAATTCGCCATCATGGCAGGAGAAAGGGCTTGTGTCACCTGAGATACCATGTTGCCATTCGTGGCTGGCTATCTTCTCTTTCACCCAGTAGTGATGTGGGCATGGCTCAAAGTAAGTGTTTCGGCCATTTGGCAGAACATTTGTCTTGAATGACGAAATGTTGGTAGGTCTTTTCATTTTGCCTATGCAGACATTGCCTATGATGACCCACCCTAGATCCATGCGCTGGGTAAATGGGGCATCTGGGGGTCCACTGACTTGTCTGTGTACCTTGTGAACTCTTAGAATGTCTCTTCCTAACAGAAGAAGGATCTGAGCATCTTTGTCAAGCGGCGGTATCTCATTTGCTATTACCTTGAGGTGAGGGTGATGGAAAGCAGCAGCTGGAGTAGGGATTTCTTCCCTGTTAGCAGGTATCTGATTGCACTCAACAAGTGTAGGTAAGGGTAATTGCAAGTTACCTTTGAGAGAAGATACCATGAGTCCATGAGACCTTCTTCCAGAAACCTCTATAGTTCCACTACAGGTACCCAAGGTGTAAGGATGAGCTTCGCCTTTTATTTCAAATAGATTGAACAATTCCGATTTTGCAAGTGATCGATTGCTCTGATCGTCTAAGATAGCATATGCCTTTAGAGACTTTTCTGGTTGATCCTTGTGGTATATGTTCACCAAGCATATCTTAGCACAGGACTTACCACAGCGGTCTTCTCCACAAACTTCAGTGCAGGATGAAGAAATGATGGTAGAATTAGGCACTTGGTCTGTATTCTCCCCGCCATGCGTTAACCTGGGAGGAGTGTTGGCAGGTTGTGCAGAGCTGGGCTCAAGAGGATGGAGGGCTTGCACATGTTCTTCAGAGCCACACTCTATGCACTTGATGGACCCATTACAGTCCCTTGCAAAATGTTCTGTAGAAGCACAGCACCTGAAACATACCCTAAATGTCTTTAAAAGCTCCTTGCGCTCTTCCAGAGGCTTTTTCCTAAAGCCTATACATTTTTTGAGGGGGTGTGGCTTCTTGTGTATGGGACACTCTCTGTTAGGGTTTTCAATCTTCCTACTCTGTTTGTTCGTGGCCAGAACTGTGGTAGGAGTGGGAAGGATGTCAGTCTTTTTCACGGACACTGGGCCTCTATGGTTTCTGTAGTTGCCCTGAAGACTGGTACTCTTAGGAAAGGGTGAGAAGAGACTGTACTCACCGTAGGAAAAACTTGGATCGTTCTTGGTCTCTGCAATTTCCCTGATGAATTCACAGAAGAAAGTGAATGGAGGGAAGGAAACCTTGTTCTCTCTTTTGTATGATGACCCTAGTGCAGTCCATTTCTCTTGCAAACCATACGGGAGCTTGGAGACAATTGGGTTTACCCCTCTTGGAGTGTCAAGGTAACTGAGTCCCGGTAGTTTTGGGTCTGTCTTGGCTAGCTGAAGCTCAAGGATAAGGTCACTCAGTCTCTGGAACTCCTTGTTGTCCTTACCGGATATCTTTGGGAAAGTTTCCAGACGCATGAACAAAGCATTTTCTATAGCTTCTGGACTGCCATAACTTTGCTCTAGTCGCTCCCATGCAGCTGTGAGGCCTGCAGTAGGATTGTCCATGAAAAACGATCTTAATGGCTTAACACGTGCAGCAGATAGAGGACCAAGCCATTTGATCAGCAGATTCAATTCTTGATCAGCTGTAATGCCAATATTGCTGATTGTAGTTCTGAAGGCACATTTCCAACTTCTGTAGTTCTCAGGTTGGTCATCAAAACTTGTAAGACCAGTCTTTGTGAGCTCTCTGCGAAGCATGTACCTCACAAACTCTTCTGTCTCAGTTGTCTCTGCCTTTATGTGAGATGCTGTTGGCTGTATGGTGCTGATTGCGGTATCTTTGACATTGTTGTTAAAGGACACAGGGAAATATGGTGCAGCAGATGCATCCAGGTGAGTTGCTTGCTTGAAGTCAGTTGTTCCAATGGTACGTTGATTCAAGGCTGTACCGATGACTGGAGATTGATGACTTGCTTGGAGCTTGCGCTGATGCTCTGTGACGTATGAAGGTAGGCAGGTAGGAAATGCAGTAGAGTGATTTTGAGTGCAGGAAGTTGCTGGAACCTCTTTAACTTGAAGCTGTGAAGGAGTCTCTATGTAGCCGGGAGCATTGGAGACAATGGAGTGTGCACTGCAGTGGCTTAGGACATAGTCTTTAGTGCGTTTGAGGGGGTCTTCCATATCTGCTATGTTTAGGTTAATGCTGTCTTTCTCACTTGCGCTGATGCTCTGTGACGTATGAAGGTAGGCAGGTAGGAAATGCAGTGGAGTGATTTTGAGTGCAGGAAGTTGCTGGAACCTCTTTAACTTGAAGCTGTGAAGGAGTCTCTATGTAGCCGGGAGCATTGGAGACAATGGAGTGTGCACTGCAGTGGCTTAGGACATAGTCTTTAGTGCGTTTGAGGGGGTCTTCCATATCTGCTATGTTTAGGTTAATGCTGTCTTTCTCACTTGCACCTTCGTCTGCACTGATAGCTTGCTGTAGGACCCTTAGCTTTGCCATAGCTGCGTCATGTTTACACTGTTCATTTAAGGTTTCCATTGTTGCTCTTTGTCGTGCTGACTGTGCTTCCAACTCTGCTCTTTGAAGTGCTGACTGCGCTTCCAACTCTGCCCTTTGAGCTTCCAACTCTGCTCTTTTTTCTGCATATGCCACCTGCACTTTGCTGGCTTCCACTTCAGCGCGGGCATTAATAAGTCGCTCACTGAGTGTTGAGTATCTTGAACTATGGGATCTTGACGAGTTTTTAGAACGTCTGGTGGAAACAGATCTGTGAGATGCAGTGTCCTGTAACAGCTTTATTTTTGCTTCTGCCTTTAATCTGGTTTGCTGGATAAAACTGTCTCTTTCAATATTGAGAGCATTGACGCGCTTTAATTGTGTCATCACACTTTCTGTATTCATGTTTTGCAAGACATTAGTGAATTTGCTGCTGGTAAGCTGATAAAGCTCATATGAGGCAGAAAGTTGTTTAATGGCGCCCTCTAGTGTCAGTGGTTCACGTTCAACAGACACTGTATTGGCTTCAGCAAGGATTTTCTCCCAGACTAATTCCAAGCTATTTGACAATTCAGTCCTTGAAGCTTCATAATTCTCCATTACTTTCCAAGTGGGTTTAACTGAGCGTTTGGGTAACTCAGTTTCTTCAGGAACTTGTGGGGAGGTAGATATGAGTTCACATGCAGAAGCTTGGTCACTCATGATAGCAGACTGACTGTGAAAGCAGGCAGGATCTGTGTGCTGTAATATGACACCGTGCAGATTGTCTCAGGCTATAAGGCTGCCATGTGCTGCTCTGTCCCTTCTGCCTTGCTATGAGGGCAGTAAATCTTGTCTGTATCAGTACTGACATGCAGAAATCTTGTAATTAGGCTGTGAAACTCCGTTTTTCTACTGTTCTGTCTCAACTACAAAGCGATAAAGTTCATCTCCAGGTTTAAGTAGGCCTTACTCAAGCTGGTTTGATATTCATCCCTTGCATCATCGATACAGGCAGTTTAACTCAATGAATAAACTCACAGTTAGGATGACAGACGATGAATCCTTTCGAATGTTCCGTTTAATGATGGATATTCATAGGTAGAAAAACGTTGCAGTTGTAAGCCACATGTAAGATGTTTAGCATGGAAGATATACAGGAGTAATGACCAGAATCAGGAAGTGGAGGAGATATATAAAGAACTACGGTGAGAGAGAGAGTTCAGCTAGAAAGAAGGGGACAGATCTTAAAGACACAGAGCAAGAATAATCACATAGTGTAACACAACAATTACATTCACTGACACCAATGCTGGGGGCTATTATTGCATTCATTGACACCAATGCTGGAGGGTTACTATTGAATTCCCTAACACCAATGCTGGGAGTTATTATTGTGTTTCCTGACACCGATGTGGAAGGCTAATATTGCGTCCTCTGACACCAGTGTTTTAGGTGCTGACAGAGTTAGTGATGGACATATCAGCTTTATCAGGAGACTGACAAATTTCTGGTTTGCCTGAACATTTCCTTGCAGAGCTGTCTAGTTTACAGTGAATCGAGCAATTTAAGATTCAATCAATCGTGACTAATATATCATATAATTCTTAGCAGACTGGACAAGTCTGAATTCATGTTTTTAGGTGAAATGAAAAGGTTTGACTAATTTGCTTCACCCTATTGGAAAATACCTAAAACATTAAAATAACTATTCATGAAATGAATTCCAATAAAAAAAATGAATGTGACAAATGTATGGGCAAAGGAAATATATAACTAAATTGAAGGCAGTAATTACCAGAAAAGCTTCCCTGCTGCTGTCGTTGAAGGTGAGAATATGGCGCTGCTGCACTGATAAATGCACCCAAGGCTGATTCATAAATATACCGATGGACTGGCGCACACAACAAATTAGAAAGCATAAGCGTTGTAGCTCTCAGACAATAATGATGACGCAGGATTAATAAAAAAATATATATATATTAAATCCTCTGTGTATTGCTGATTCCTAGGAAAGGTGCTACAAAATCCTGTTGCTGATGAGTTTTGCCCAAAAGTTCCAATTCTAGTTTGCACTTCAGAGGGATCGAGGCAACCCCAGACGTGAATGAGAGGACTGCACTGCTCTTCTATGGCAGCCAAGTGGAGCTAGACTACTGTGCCTGTCGACGTACTGTGCCTGTGCCTCCAATTCATACGTGTCATTCTTGTTTATAAATCAGGCTCCCTTTTGGTGAAGCTCCTAAGCTGGCCATACACCAATAGAATAACATTCAAAAATGTTCATTGATGCAACATTTGGTGATTTCCCAATGGTCAGTGGAATAAAATCGGTAATTGCTTTCAACCGTAGTGATGAGAACATTCGAAAAAAGCAGGATTGTAATTTTTTCTGAACAAACTAAATTCTACCCATCAAATTTCATTCAGAAAAATGGTACATACTGTAATGCACTTGTGCGAAGCACAAAAGAAACCTGTTTGATATGCCTGGGAGTCCATTCAAGTACAGTGGAACCTTGGTTAACGAGCGTTTTGAAAGACGAGCAACATTTTTTTTTAAAACTCTGACTCGGTTTGCGAGTGTTGTGTCGCAAAACGAGCAGAATTCAAGCTAATGGGATGTGCAGTACCGCATTTGGCCAGAGGTGCGGGGTTGCGCCGGTGACACTCGGAACGGTTCTGAGCCGTTCGGAAATACTCGGAAATACTCCGTTCCCGAGTGTTTCCAAGACTTTCAGAGTGTTTCCGAGTACAGCCGAGTATTTCCGCTCTCCGGCGCCCCCCACCTCTGGCCACATGCAATAGAAGTCAATGCGGAACAAATTATCTTAGTTTCCATTGACTTCTATGGGGAAACTCACTTTGATATGCGAGTGCTTTAGATTACAAGCATTCTCCTGGAACGGATTATGCTCGTAATTCAAGGTTCCAGTGTAGCGGGTTAGGATGAAATTTTAAGGGCTTATGAACAAAATTAGTTGACTCAATGATGGCAAGAGTGAATACTTTGATGAGCAATTTTTTTCAGAATTTTTAACAAAATTTGACTGGTGTATGGCCAGCTTATATCCTGTTTATTAGTGTGTTGTAGGAGGAAGAGGCTGTCCCTGGGGTTTTGTTGTATAAAATGTGCTGAACAGGATCATTTCTTGATGCATGCATCAACCATTAAGGCTTCTTGTTTCATTTTCAAACTAGATCTGCAGGCATGCTTTTTTGAGGAGGGTTGGCTGCTTCGGACAATGACATGGGTTTTATTTGGGTATTTCCTGACAGCATCTAGTGCCACGCTTATTATATGCCAGCCGGCACACAATGTGGGAATACCAGTTTACATACACTATATTGTCAAAAATATTGGGACGCCTGCCTTTACATGCACATGAACTTTAATGGCATCCCAGTCTTAGTCCATAGGGTTCAATATCGAGTTGGCCCACTCTTTGCAGCTATAACAGTTTCAACTCTTCTGGGAAGGCTGTCCACAAGGTTTAGGAGTGTCTATGGGAATGTTTGACCATTCTTCCAGAACTACATTTGTGAGGTCAGGCACTGATGTAGAACGATAAAGCCTGGCTCGCAGTCTGTGCTCGAATTCATCCCAAAGGTGTTCTATCGGGTTGAGGTCAGGACTCTATGGAGGCCAGTCAAGTTCCCCCACCTAAAACTTGCGTATTCATGTCTTTATGGACCTTACTTTGTGCACTGGTCTAAATCATTTGGAGGAGGGGGTATTATGATGTGGGCATTGTTTTTCAGGGGTTGGGCTTGGCCCCTAAGTTCCAGTGAAGGGAACTCTTAAGGCATTAGCATACCAAGACATTTTGGACAATTTCATGCTCCCAACTTTGTGGGAACAGTTTGGGGATGGCCCCTTCCTGTTCCAACATGACTGCGCACCAGTGCTCAAAGCAAGATCTATAAAGACATGGATGAGCGAGTTTGGGGTGGAGGAACTTGACTGGCCTGCACAGAGTCCTGACCTCAACCCGACAGAACACCTTTGGGATTAATTAGAGTGGAGGCCTTCTCGTCCAACATCAGTGCTTGACCTCACAAATGCACTTCTGGAAGAATGGTCAAACATTCCCTAAACCTTGTGTACAGCCTTCCCAGAAGAGTTGAAGCTGTTATAGCTGCAAAATGGACTAAGACTGGGATGCCATTAAAGTTCATGTGCGTGTAAAGGCAGGCGCCCCAATCATTTTGACAATATAGTGTATATGCCTCCAAGAAAGTCTGTATCAATTATTACAAACGTATAACATATAGGGCTCTTTCACAGCGTGGAGTTCCACCCAAAAATGGAACTTCCACTTTTTGGAACCCTCCCCCCCCCTCCGGTGTCACATTTGGCACCCTTCAGGGGGGGGGGGAGCAGATACCTGTCTAATACAGGTATTTGCTCCCACTTCTGGGCATAGATCACCTCGGTGATCTACGCCACTTCCGGCGCCTATTCTGTACCCCCGCTGTCTTCTGGGGGACACACAGCTCCCAGAAGACAGCGGGGACCAGTGAAGACGCGCAGCGCGACTCGCGCATGCACAGTAGGGAACCGAGAAGTAAAGCCGCAGTGCTTCACTTCCTGATTCCCTTACCGAGTATGGTGGTGGTAGCAGCCGATCCTCGAGCGGCGGGTCGGCCTCCGCTGCCGACATCACGGGCGCCCTGGACAGGTAAGTGTCCATATATTAAAAGTCAGCAGCTGCTGTATTTGTAGCTGCTGGCTTTTAATATATTTTTTTTGTGGGACCTCCGCTTTAAGATATGTTGCTCAACGTTGATTAACGCAAGGACACATACTGTAGATAACAGTTGTCTTCTACGTGCCCTGTTCACACTATTCAGGTGAGTTGTTTTTACGCAGCACATTTCACAAAAAGGTCTTATGCCGCATACACACGAACGTTTTTCATGACGAGAAAAATTCAATTTTTTTATTTGGTCATTAAAAACGATCGTGTGTAGGCTCCAGAGCATTTTTCACGATGTGAAAAATGGGCATTAAAAATTTGGAACATGCTCTAATTTTCTCGTCGTCATGAAAAACGGCCGTGTGTAGGCTTTAACGACGTGAAAAAAGAGCATGCTCAGAAACAAGTGATGAGACGGGAGCGCTCTGGTAAAACTAGCGTTCGTAATGGAGATGGCACATTTGTCACGCTGTAACAGACTGAAGAGCACGAGGCTGAAAAGCGTGAATCGTCTCTCACCAAACTTTACTAACACACAGCAAAAGCAGCCCAAAGGGTGGCGCCATCCGAATGGAACTTCCCCTTTATAGTGCCGTCGTACATTTTGTACGTCACCGCACTTTGCTCGAGCATTTTTTTTCATGATAGTGTGTAGGCAAGGCAGGCTTGAGAAGAATCATGTCGAGAAAAACATTGTTTTTTTCAATGACATTAAAAACGGTTGTGTGTACTGTTGTGGAGATTTTTATGGAGATGTATTTAATATGTATTGTCATAGTGTCACCCAGTGTTAGTACTTCCGCAACCCGCTCTAAAAGAGCTGATTGGGGTAGTCTGAGGCTGGTTGAATCCCGTCTGATAGGGGAAAACGTCTTGAGGTTGGAGTGTGATGCTTGCAGGGGGCGGATATGTCCACCGATGGGGGGCCCTCTGTGCATTAGCATGGACGATCATTGAGGGGGTATCCTCGCTCTGCAATGACATCATTGGTTATGGGCAAATGCGCGCTCTTGTCTCGGCTGTGTCTGATCAACATTGGTTGGAATTCGTAGCGCGCGTCTGCAGATAGCCTCCCTCCCCCATTCAATAATAGTATAATCTGAATATGCGATATTCTATGGAATGGCGCAGAATAAGGATTTCTATCAGCGGTGACTTTAGCCATCATACGTTATTGTATTCACTGTATGTATTATTGTATTGAATCCTTTTATTTCCTGTTGGAAGGATGTCCTTGTATGGTCATTCTCCTGTGTGGAACGGACATCCTGTGATGTCCCCTCCCATGGGGGGAGGTGACTGGTTGCTGCAACCATTCACCTCCTGTCTTGAGATCTTTTGAGTTTAATAAAAGCCTATGATTAGGCGTCGGCGAATCAGTCATGCTGGTATGCTGGAGATGAGAACATAGCTGTGTTGGTGCTGCTTTCCTTGGATGAATGATGGGACGAATGAACGGTGAGTGGACTTTAGCAAACTTAACTTAACGATAGCATTACTTCAAGAAGATGAAAACTGATGTGTGCTTAGATAGCACAGGAATTATAGGCTGTGTGCTCTGTAAACAGCAGCCTAAAATTCCACAACAGTAAGCAGCATAACAATGCATCGCAGCAAGTCGTAACATGCTTTTGCATAAGGTTCATTGAAGTGTTTTTTTTTTAAGTTAAAAAAAAAGAAAAGAAAAAAGAAAACTTTATTAGAACTCATCGCGCCTCCCCTATGTAGGAAACACCAGCGTATGTACAGTCAGGTCCATAAATATTGGGACATCAACACACAATTCTAATCTTTTTGGCTCTATACACCACCACAATGGATTTGAAATGAAACAAACAAGATGTGCTTTAACTGCAGACTTTCAGCTTTAATTTGAGGGTATTTACATCCAAATCAGGTGAACGGTGTAGTAATTACAACAGTTTGTGTATGTGCCTCCCATTTTTTAAGGGACCAAAAGTAATGGGACAGATTAACAATCATAAATCAAACTTTCACTTTTTAATACTTGGTTGCAAATCCTTTGCAGCCAATTACAGCCTGAAGTGTGGAACGCATAGACATCACCAGACGCTGGGTTTCATCCCTGGTGATGCTCTGCCAGGCCTCTACTGCAACTGTCTTCAGTTCCTGCTTGTTCTTGGGGCATTTTCCCTTCAGTTTTGTCTTCCGCAAGTGAAATGCATGCTCAATCGGATTCAGGTCAGGTGATTGACTTGGCCATTGCATAACATTCCACTTCTTTCCCTTAAACTCTTTGGTTGTGTAGCGGGTATTTAAATTTAGGGGGAGCATCTGGGTGGTAGTATGACCCAGATGCACTGATTGTTAGGGAATTTGGGACCGTTTTCTGTTCGTGGAGGACCCCAGTGGTGTGCAGTTCCCTGCGGCCCCTGGGTGGCGCTGTCGCCCTGGGCGGGGGTTGAACCATCACTGCAGTGCTGTTCCCTTTTTGTCCTGTTTCGGCAGTCGTACGGCGGGGCGGGGAACCTGTTTTTGATGGATTTTGATTATCTTTGCTTGGATATTTTTGTAATTTAATCTTTTTGACCAGTAAACGCTTCAACAGAGTGCGGCAGTCCAGACAACCTTCTTTCTCTATGTATTAGAGCAGAGCCAGCACCTGTGAGACAGCAGGGCGGGAGCTATTAGAGGAATCTGGAACCCTTGAGCGGTGCACCCTTTCTCTGCAGTGCTGTTCCCTTTTTGTCCTGTTTCGGCAGTCGTACGGCGGGGCGGGGAACCTGCTGTGCCTGTCGGGAGAGGAGATAAAGGGGAGAGATGCCCTCAACATGAGGTTCAGAGTCGGAGGTCACAGCCGCGCCCAGGCACCTTCAGCCTGGGTGCCGGTGTTCCGGAGTTCCGGGCCCAGGCGCCCTTGGCCTGGCCGCAGCAGGAGATGGGGTCCATTCCAGGCACCTTCAGCCTGAGGTGAGGTACTACGGAGAAGGCCCGGGGCCCAGTACCTTCGACTGTGTTCCGCAAGGGTGGAAGAGTCTGAAGGGCCCTAAGGTGTTGGGCACCCGAATCTGAGACGAGGAGGCCAGGGAGCGTAACCTCTCCGAACAGTCCGGTGCAGCATTGCCGGTGACGGCGGGGCCTCTGGTAACTCTCTTGGAAGGATGTCTTCCTTCTGACAGGGGCTGCACTTAGCGAAGGTAATTCTGTTCCTGTTCTACACGGTCGGTGGCAGCGGCTGTGCGTAATAACCATTGGTGACACTACAATGGTTAGTTCTATTTGAGGATTGTGCCTTGACCTACTCCCCACTTATACTGAACTGTTCTTTGGGTCACAACCTGTCTGCTGTTAAAGGACGATTTATTGCTGTCAGAGAATAAATAAGAGTTGGACCTTTTCAGTGGTGTGGAACTCCAGTTACTGGGAGCAAAGGGGGTCATCTGTAGAACGGACTTGGCTCTGGGTTATGCACACGACCCGAAGGTAAAGAGGTGTTGGCTTTCAGCTCTACACATAAGAGGACATAGGCCGTAGTGTACCGCATCCCTCCTCCCTAATCCCCCTAGACCAGACAACAAGCCAAGAAGAAGGGGTGAGAGGGGTGAGGCCGCTACAGTTGCTTTTGCAGTATGCTTCGGGTCATTGTCCATCTGCACTGTGAAGCGCCGTCCAATGAGTTCTGAAGCATTTGGCTGAATATGAGCAGATAATATTGCCTGAAACACTTCAGAATTCATCCTGCTGCTTTTGTCAGCAGTCACATCATCAATAAATACAAGAGAACCAGTTCCATTGGCAGCCATACATGCCCACGCCATGACACTACCACCACCATGCTTCACTGATGAGGTGGTATGCTTTGGATCATGAGCAGTTAATTTCCTTCTCCATACTCTTCTCTTCCCATCACTCTGGTACAAGTTGATCTTGGTCTCATCTGTCAATAGGATGTTGTTCCAGAACTGTGAAGTCTTTTCTTGATTGTTGACTTTGACACACATACACCTACCTCCTGGAGAGTGTTCTTGATCTGGCCAACTGTTGTGAAGGGTGTTTTCTTCACCAGGGAAAGAATTCTTCAGTCATCCACCACAGTTTTCCGTGGTCTTCCGGGTCTTTTGGTGTTGCTGAGCTCACCAGTGTGTTCTTTATTTTTAAGGATGTTCCAAACAGTTGATTTGGCCACACCTAAAGTTTTTGCTAGCTCTCTGATGGTTTTTTTTTTTTTTCAGCCTAATGATGGCTTGCTTCACTGATAGTGACAGCTCTTTGGATCTCATATTGATAGTTGACAGCAACAGACTCCAAATGCAAATAGCACACTTGAAATGAACTCTGGCCCTTTTATCTGCTCCTTGTAAATGGGATAATGAGGGAATAACACACACCTGGCCATGGAACAGCTGAGCAGCCAATTGTCCCATTACTTTTGGTCCCTTAAGTGGGAGGCACATATACAAACTGTTGTAATTCCTACACCGTTCACCTGATTTGGATGTAAATACCCTCAAATTAAAGGGGTTGTAAAGGTACAATTTTAAATAGCTTCCTTTACCTTAGTGCAGTTCTCCTTCACTTACCTCATCCTTCGATTTAGCTTTTAAATGTCCTTATTTCTTCTGAGAAATCCTCACTTCCTGTTCTTCTGTCTGTAACTCCACACAGTAATGCAAGGCTTTCTCCCTGGTGTGGAGTGTCGTGCTCGCCCCCTCCCTTGGACTACAGGAGAGTCAGGACGCCCACTAACACAGCTCCTTTCTCTATCTGCAACGTAGAGAGCGTCCTGACCCTCCTGTAGTCCAAGGGAGGGGGCGAGCACGACACTCCACACCAGGAAGAAAGCCTCACATTACTGTGTGGAGTTACAGACAGAAGAACAGGGAGTGAGGATTTCTCAGAAGAAATAAGGACATTTAAAAGCAAAATCGAAGGATGAGGTAAGTGAAGGAGGACTGCACTAAGGTAAAGGAAGCTATTTAGGAAAAAAAAAAATTGTACCTTTACAACCCCTTTAAAGCTGAAAGTTTGCATTTAAAGCACATCTTGTTTGTTTTATTTCAAATCCATTGTGGTGGTGTATAGAGCCAAAAATATTAGAATTGTGTCGATGTCCCAATATTTATGGACCAGACTGTACATTATATGGACCATAACGCATGTCCGCTAGTGTGAATGGGCCCATAGTCCTCCAGGAAGACTGCAAATTGAGGTTATATTTCCTACTGTAGTAGAGAGTCTTCACTTTGAATACACTTCTGGGTGTGTCAGATAGAGCTCCCTTAGTTGCTACGATTCCTCCCTCCGACCCTGCATCATTACAGTGTTCTTAAGTATGGTGTGGATCAGGAGGTACTACATCTGACACATTATCCGATTCATCCAGAAGAGAAAGCAATGGTGCCTACAGCTGTGCAACAGAGAAAATTCAAAATGTCGCCCTCCAGAAAGGTACGATGCTAAAAAGCTAAAATTAGATACTAAAATGGTTTGCTTACTAAGCATTTTGGGTGCCAGGAATGCACCTAAATTCTTGCTAAAATTAAATTAGCACAGTATTGATTTGCTGTTATATTATGCCACACTCCATTATACCATCTCCAAAAATGTAAATGTTCTGCTGTCTGCTGTAGGCAGACCTTGCTCTGGGCCAAATATTGTTTAAAAGTGTGCCTACGTGAGAATATCATTCATCGGTCTCTCACTAGAGAAGCCTTGAAGTATTTTTACAGGCGTTTACACAGCTTAGCAGCATTTCTCTAGATATATTTGCAATAGGTGTGAACAACTGAGTTGTTAACAAGTTTATATTTACTTATTTGGCATATCTGTCAAGTAATTAATCAAAGGCAAATAGTAATTTTCACATTCAACAACCTGTGGCCAAAAGAATATGAACAAAGGACTAGAAAAACCCAGGTTTACATTTCCTTCAGAAGAAAATATTTTTTTATATAGCACATTTTATATTAAAAATATGTTTTAATTATATATGAGAAAGGAGACACACATGTAGAAAAAATATTTTAAAAAAATCTATAACTCGAACAAACATGTAATAAGGTTAAAATGCAATGATCTGTTATTAACACTGTGTAGCGGCCTCACCCCGACCTCTTTAGCTAGGGGTATGTCGAGCGACAGAGTGAGGTGCGCTACGGCCCATGTCCTCCCCATGCATGTGGGTGAGGTGAAGGCCAGTATCAATCTTTTCCTCGGGCCAAATGTGTGCTGGTTATGAGGGTCAGTCCTTCCGTGCCGGAATCTCCCTTTGCTCCCATCAACAGAGTCCATACACCCATCAAAGTCCAAACTCAGGTTTATTGCGTATCTCCACATACAGTCAAATGCAACGGCATGATACGATGGGGAAGCAGGTCGAGGCACTGTACAGGTTCTTAGTCCCTACACTCCCTGTGCTATGACCAGGGGTTGCAGGAGTCTTGATGGAAGCTCCTCCGCTGCACTGAAGCCCATGTCAGGGGAAGATGTCCTCCAAGGGAGTTACTGAAGGCCCATCCGTCACCGGGTTGACGCTATACCGGGTCTTCGGACGGGTGACCCCCCCCAGCCTCCTCACCTCAGATGCGGGTCCCCTCGCAAGGGGCGCCCTGGAGCAACTTCACCCTCGCGGGACCCAGTCGGAGTCACCGGGTCCCAGGCCTCCTTAATAGTACCTCACCCCAGGCTGAAGGTGCCTGGGATGGACTCCATCCTCGTTCCGGCCAGGCCTTGGGCGCCTAGGCCGGAACCTTGAACCGCCCGCCAGTGTTGCCAACCGTACGTAGATTTACGTACAGTCCGCAAATTTAACCCCTTTTTCGGGGTGTACGTTAAAGTCCGTTATGGGCACCGGCGCCCATAAAAAAGATGGCCGCGAGCCGGTCATACAACTGCGCATGCGCCGTTCCGAAAGCCGGCGCACGCGCAGTAACGTGATGGCGCCATTTTTGAAAAGGCCACAGCGGCTGGCGCGACACCTGTAGTGAGTGCATGCATGCCATGCACTCATCATAGGTGGAGGAGGACTCGGAGCGAGCGGACTCGGAGGCTCGGAGCACTGACAGGGCCCAGGGGTGAAGAGGACGGACTCAACTCGAGTTTTAAGGTCAGTGAAACTGGGGGGGGATACAAGCGAGTGAGAGCCTGGCGTCCTGAGAGCCTGAAGCCGTGCCATGCAGGGGAGAGACTGATGTGCTCTGTCCACCACCATATTACTTCTCAAAATCATCAGTGTGTGCTGTGTCCTCCTCTGGTTCCTGTGCCCCTTTCACCTCTCCACAGGTCAGTGCAGCACTGACCTGTGGAATGGTGAAAGGGGCACAGGAGGAGGACACAGCACACTGATGATGTGGAGAAGTAATATGGTGGTGGACAGAGGAGGAGGCTACTGTGAGGGGGTGAGGAGGGCACCATCATGTCCACAGAGTGTCTCCACCGGCACCTCCTGTAGTATGTCCGCAGCCTCTGTCCCCCCTCCTGTAGTATGTCCGCAGCCTCTGTCCCCCCTCCTGTAGTATGTCCGCAGCCTCTGTCCCCCCTCCTGTAGTATGTCCGCAGCCTCTGTCCCCCTCCTGTAGTATGTCCGCAGCCTCTGTCCACCTCCTGTAGTATGTCCGCAGCCTCTGTCCACCTCCTGTAGTGTGTCCGCAGCCTCTGTCCACCTCCTGTAGTGTGTCCGCAGCCTCTGTCCCCCTCCTGTAGTGTGTCCGCAGCCTCTGTCCCCCTCCTGTAGTGTGTCCGCAGCCTCTGTCCCCCTCCTGTAGTGTGTCCGTAGCCTCTGTCCCCCTCCTGTAGTGTGTCCGTAGCCTCTGTCCCCCTCCTGTAGTATGTCCGTAGCCTCTGTCCCCCTCCTGTAGTATGTCCGTAGCCTCTGTCCCCCTCCTGTAGTATGTCCGCAGCCTCTGTCCCCCTCCTGTAGTATGTCCGCAGCCTCTGTCCCCCTCCTGTAGTATGTCCGCAGCCTCTGTCCCCCTCCTGTAGTATGTCCGCAGCCTCTGTCCCCCTCCTGTAGTATGTCCGCAGCCTCTGTCCCCCTCCTGTAGTATGTCCGCAGCCTCTGTCCCCCTCCTGTAGTATGTCCGCAGCCTCTGTCCCCCTCCTGTAGTATGTCCGCAGCCTCTGACCATCTCCTGTAGTATGTCCGCAGTCTCTGACCATCTCCTGTAGTATGTCCGCAGTCTCTGTCCAGTGTCCACCTCCTGTAGTATGTCCGGAGCCTCTGACCATCTCTTGTCTTTTATCATGTCTACAGTCTCTGAGGGGATCCTAGAAAGGAGTCAAGAGTGGAAGTGCTGCCGGGATGGGGGTTACGGCCCGGGAAGAAACAGACGTGTGGACTGGGGAGAGGAGATCAGAGCCACCAAGCTGGAGCTGTCTGACTGAGCCCCACACTGTGCACCTGAGAGGAGGTAAGTGACAGTGCCGCCAGGCCATTCTAAGGGGGGGGGGGGGTCACTGATGTAAGGAGGTGAATGAATACAATAATGTAAGGGGGCACTGATATAAAGGTTTCCCCCTTATATTAATACCCCCCCCTTACCTTAGTGTATTCACTCTGCGGAAGGTGAATACACTAAGGTAAGAGCCCCCCTCCACATCAGGGTTTCCCCTTACATCATGATCTGCAGCGTTCCCCTTTACATAAGAGTTCCCTTGCACTGTAAGGGGGCATCCTGCAGACTCTGATGTAAGAGGGAACTCTGTGCTGGCCGGGTTATAGTAACCTGACCTTCATGTAAATTGAGAAAAATGTTTGTTTACTTTTGTTTAACTTAAACACATTGATAAATAGCATTAGCTGTGTGTTCATAGTTCAAATATTGATATTTGCACTGTTTAGCACTAAAAACAGTGATTGTAGGTACTTTTTTGCAGCGTCAGTAAAAAATGCGGCTCTGCCAGCAATTTTCATGATTTTTGCCAGTAAGAAATTGGTGCCGTACAGAAATTTTGGCATCCTTGCCAGTAAATTTCACTTCAGGGGGTTGGCAACACTGCCGCCCGCACCCAGGCCTAAGGTGCCTGGGTGCGTGAAGGGATGATCTCCCCCCGAAAGACGACGACGACGACCTCGTGGCAAGGGCGTCTCCCCCTTTTATCTCCTCCCATCGACACCACGGCGGGTTCCCCGCCCCAGCCGTACCATCTCCAGGAAGGGACAAAGAAGGGTAGCACTGTGGTAGTGATTCTACCTCGAGCCAATAGGTACACTGACACCCACTGGTCAAAGAGAATATTACACCACCCAATCCTCCACGAATAAGAAAAAGGGGTCTAATCCCTGACATAATTACACACCTGGGTCTCTCTACCCCCAGGTGCATCCCACTAACTTTGAAGACCCCGCTACAACTGTAATAAATAATTTTATAGTATAAAGGAGAAAATACTGTTATAAATAATAAGTACAGATTCTTATTATGCGGTTTACAAACATGTCACAACACGAGCTATTTAAAAAAAAAATCCTGTCTCGCTTTGCGAGCTTTGTCTTGCAAGACGAGCAGGATTCAAGCCACTGGGGTGTACAGTACCGCATTTGGCCAGAGGTGCGGGGGCGCTGGTGACACTCGGAGACGCTCGGAAACAATCAGAGACGCTCGGAAACATGCGGAGACACTCGGATCCCGAGCGTCTCCAAGTGGTCTCAGAGTGTTTTCGGTTCCCCCGCACCTCTGGCCACATGCGGCACTGCATGGACCAGCAGTGGTTGTGGAACGGATTATCTGAGTTTCTATTATTTCCTATGGGGAAACTTGCTTTGATATACAAGTGCTTTGGATTACAAGCATGCTTCTAGAAATAATTATGCTCGTAATCCAAGGTATTACTGTATGTGACGGGAAACTATTTTAAGCAGCATAAAAAAATAAAAAAAAAGTAAAGAGAAATAGAGTGATAGGAAAGGGAAAGGGGTGCATTGTAATTCGAAAAGCAGACTTCCCAACTGTGAATCTTTTCAAGGGACACTCCTCTTATTGAATACAACTAATTTGGATGGATTTGGATCGGATCATGTGAATATCAAACCACTTGCTCAAGCACATGTTTTCTAAAACTGAGCTTGTAATATCCCCCCCCCCCCATGACTTTACCATTATGGTCAACCACATAATTATTGGTCCCTCCATACATGCCAGGGTGCTAGGTGTAATCCTAGACTCTGACCCCTTCTTCAGGCCACATACAATCACTGGCTAAATCTTGCCTCCTTAACTTCTGCAATATTTTTCAGAATTCACCCCTTTCTAAATAACGACATCACAAAACAACGTATTCACTCCTTGGTTATATAAAACAAACACAAGAGGGCGCCTCCATCTAGTTGTAGCGATGTATTTAAAAGAATAAAAGACAAAATGCACTCCCAAGATGTCTTGGAAGGAGTGGAGTGGACAATTTAGGCAATATGTCGAGATGCGGTTTGTGGTGTAGTTGGGGGGCGATGTTGTGGATGACTTTGTATGTTGTGGTTAGTATTTTATATGTTGGGCTATTGGAAGCCAGTGAAGGGATTGGAAGAGAGGGGCATCAGTCATAGATCAGTTAGTAAGGTTGTATAACTCTAACAGCAGTATTACCAATAGATTGAAGGGGGTTAGCTGGTCTAAAGGTAGGCCAATGAGGAGGGAGTTGCAGTAGTCACATTTAGTAGTAGCCTGTATAATGTAATCCTATTAAAATCAAGAGCTAGTCTGGTAGCATGGTTAATGTTATAGGCACTCGCAGCTAATTTGTGACAGATAGTGATGTATTACTTTTTACCCTTATATTGCTTAACAATTCCTGTACCAGTCCAAATCTCTACTGTTTTGAAGTTGTACAAAGTCCTAATGTGGTTGTAAAAGTTTGAAATTAAAAATGAACAAAGCTTATCTTTCTATAGTGTGTACTTTGTGTGATTTCTGGATGCTCTGCCCTCCCTTTGAGTCGATTCTGACTGTCTATGCTGAGACCACAGAATCCCGGGAGACGGCCTCACCCCCCCCCCCCCCCTCACAACAGCACACAGCAGGTGATTGACAGCCACAGCTGTTCATGGTTCCCTGTGTGACTGTGTAAAGGAAGCGTTGTGCATTCACTCCACTCAGCTCTCCTCTCTGTGCTGCGCAGTGTGTGACGTCAGCCCCCTCCACCTTCTGAAGCTCAAAAATGCTGTGTAAACTGAGTGCTTTAAGAGGCTGTAGAGAAGAGAGGCTGCAGATATACAGGTACAACTTATGTAAGAAGATTTGTTTCATCTCTGTGTATCTCATAAGGCTAGTCACTTCACTGGGTATATGAAAGGGTTTACAACCACTTTAAAGCTGAGTTTCATCCAAAAATGTAACTTCCGCTTTAAGTGATGGTGACATTTGGCATGTAATTTTTTTTTGGGGGGGGACCCTCTTTTTAGAGGCATCCAGCTTCCACTTCCCCCCTGGTGCTCCGTGAAGCTGGAAGGAAGTTCACCTTACCCCCCTCCCTCCCTGCAATCTCCTTGGACACGTCACAGGTCCCAAAAGATTGAATTGTCATTCACAGCGCGCAGCGCGGCTTGCGCATACACAGTGCGTGCCCGACTGTGAAGCCACAGCCGGACGCCCACAGTAAGAATGCCGGTGCCATGGAGAGGAGGGGGAGAGGAGCGAGGCTTTGTTCGCCCGCATCGCTGGACCGTGGGACAGGTGAGTGTCCGATTATTAAAGGTCAGCAGCTACACTTTTTGTAGCTGCTGACTTTTACCTTTTTTTTTTCAGCGGAACTCCACTTTAAGCAGCCTACAAGTATTACATGGCAAACCAGTGCAGAAACAAGCAAATCTATATCGTTTTATCCAGCTGTATTTACTGAGTATAACTTATAACATCCAAGTGAAAGTGTAAAAAATAAAAATTAAATCAGAATCACTGAGTTGGAAAAAGGATCACCCCCTTGTGTCAGTATTTTGTGGAACCATCTTTTGCTAGAATTACAGCCTTTAGTTTGTTGGAATAAGTCTCTAACTTTGCACATCTAGACTGCAATATTTGCCCACTCTTCTTTGCAGGACTGCTCAAGTTTAGTTGACCGTTTCTGAACTGCAGTCTTTCAGTCATTCCACAGATTTCCAATGGGGTTTAAAGGGGTTGTAAAGGTTCATGTTTTTTAATGCATTCTATGCACTAAGGTGAAAAAACATCTGATGTTTGCCGGGCCTCCAGTCCCCCCCCCCCCCCGTTTACTTACCTGAGCCCTCGAAAGTCCCGCGCCGTGATTGCGCAGGCTTCTCGACCGGGCTTTTCGGCTCTTCTCGGCTCATTCATTGGATGATTGATAGCAGTGCAGCCATTGGCTCCCTCTGCTGTCAATCAAATCAATGGCGCGCCGGGGGGCGGGGCCGAGTGATACTATCACTGTATCACGGGAGCACGCCCGCAAGCTAACCCCCTTGGGAGAGTGCTTCCCAGAACGGGGGTTAGCTGATGTGGGGAGGAGCCGAGACAGCCACCGAGGGACCCCAGAAGACGAGGATCGGGGCCACTCTGTGCAAAACGAGCTGCACAGTGGAGGCAAGTATAATATGTTTGTTATTTAAAAAAAAAAAAAAAGGAAGCTTTACAACCCCTTTAAGTCTGGGCAGGGACGATCCCTTTTCCAACTCAGTTATTTTGTTTTTGAAACTTTTATTTTTTTTATCTGACATGTTGGTGTTATATCTTTCACTTGGATTTTATAAATTGCACTGAGAAAATACAGCAGGATAAAGAAAAAACTGTGTCTGTCTTCATTTCAGGCTACAAAGCTAAAAAAATGAGATTTTAAAGGGGGTGATTCTTTTTCTTATATCCAAGGGACCCATATCCTGGACTCCGGTGTTTAACCACTTAAGCCCCGGACCATTTGGTAGCTAGAGGACCAGAGGTGAATTCAGAATTTTGCACTGCGCTGCTTTAACTGTAAATTGTGCGGACATGCAATGTTGTACCCAAACGAAATTTGCGTCCTTTTCTTCCCACAAATACAGCTTTCTTTTAATGGTATTTGATTGCCTCTGCGATTTTTATTTTTTGCGATATAAACGGAAAAAGACCGAAAATTTTGAAAAAAAATTATATTTTCTACTTTTTGTTATAAGAAAAATCGAATAAACTCAATTGTAGTCATACATTTAGGCCAAAATGTATTCAGCCACATGTTTTTAGTAAAAAAAAATGTCAATAAGCGTATATTTATTGGTTTGCGCAAAAGTTATAGAGTTTACAAACTAGGGTACATTTTCTGAAATTTACACAGCTTTAAATTTATGACTGCCTATCTCATTTCTTGAGGTGCTAAAATGACAGGGCAGTACAAAACCCCCCCAAATGACCCCATTTTGGAAAGTAGACACCCCAAGGAAATTGCTGAGAGGCATGTTGAGCCCATTGAATTTTTTATTTTTTTGTCCCAAGTGATTGAATAATGACTAAAAAAAAAAAAAAAAATTACAAAAAGTTGTCACTAAATGATATATTGCTCACACATGCCATGGTTATATGTGGAATTGCACCCCAAAATACATTTTTCTGCTTCTCCTGAGTACGGGGATACCATATGTGTGGGACTTTTTGGGAGCCTAGCCGCGTACGGGACCCCGGAAACCAAGCACCGCCTTCAGGATTTCTAAGGGCGCAAATTTTTGATTTCACTCCTCACTACCTATCACAGTTTCGAAGGCCATAAAATGCCAAAATAGCACAAAACCCCCCCAAATGACCCCATTTTAGAAAGTAGACACCCCAAGGAAATTGCTGAGAGGCCTGTTGAGCCCATTGAATATATTTTTTTTGTCCCAAGTGATTGAATAATGACAAAAAAAAAATTACAAAAAGTTGTCACTAAATGATATATTGCTCACACATGCCATGGTTATATGTGGAATTGCACCCCAAAATACATTTTTCTGCTTCTCCTGAGTACGGGGATACCATATGTGTGGGACTTTTTAGGAGCCTAGCCGCGTACGGGACCCCGAAAACCAAGCACCGCCTTCAGGATTTCTAGGCACAAATTTTTGATTTCACTCCTCACTACCTATCACAGTTTCGAAGGCCATAAAATGCCAAAATCGCACAAAACCCCCCCAAATGACCCCATTTTGGAATATAGACACCCCAAGCTATTTGCTGAGAGGAATGGCGAGTATTTTACAGCTCTCATTTGTTTTTGAAAATGAAGAAAGAAAATATATATATATATTTTTTATTTTTTTCAATTTTCAAAACTTTGTGACAAAAAGCGAGATCTGCAAAATACTCACAATACCTCTCAGCAAATAGCTTGGGGTGTCTACTTTCCAAAATGGGGTCATTTGGGGGGGGGGGGGGTTTGTGCTATCTGGGCATTCCATGGCCTCCGAAACTGTGATAGGCAGTGAGAAGTAAAATCAAAAATTTACACCCTTAGAAAGCCTGAAGGCGGTGCTTGGTTTTTGGGGTCCCGTACGTGGCTAGGCTCCCAAAAAGTCTCACACATGTGGTATCCCCGTACTCAGGAGAAGCAACAGAATGTATTTTGGGGTGTAATTCCACATATGCCCATGGCATGTTTGAGCAATATATCATTTAGTGACAACTTTGTGCAAAAAAAAAAAAATTGTCGTTTTTCCGCAACTTGTGTCAACATATAAAATATTCCATGGACTCGACATGCCTCTCAGTATATAGCTTGGGGTGTCTACTTTCCAAAATGGGGTCATTTGGGGGGGTTTTGAACTGTTCTGGCATTTTATACACAACATTAGGAAGCTTACATCCACTCTTCTAACCACTTGAAGACAAAGCCCTTTTTGACACTTTTTGTTTACATGAAAACATTTTTTTTTTTTGCAAGAAAATTATGTTGAACCCCCAAACATTATATATATTTTTAAAGCAAAGGCCCTACAGATTAAAATGGTGGGTGTTGCATTTTTTTTTCTACACAGTATTTGCGCAGCGATTTTTCAAACGCATTTTTTGGGTTAAAAAATACACTTTTTTTAATTTTAATGCACTAAAACACACTATATTGCCCAAATGTTTGATGAAATAAAAAAGATGATCTTAGGCCAAGTACATAGATACCAAACACGACATGCTTTAAAATTTCGCACAAACGCGCATTGGCGACAAACTACATACATTTTTAAAAGCCTTTAAAAGCCTTTACAGGTTACCCCAGTAGATTTACAGAGGAGGTCTACTGCTAAAATGATTGCCCTCGATCTGACCTTCGCGGTGATACCTCACATGCATGGTGCAATTGCTGTTTACATATGACGCCAGACCGACGCTTGCGTTCGCCATTGGGCAAGAGCAGGGCAGGACAGGGGTGCTTTTTTTTTTTCTTTTTTTTTTTTATTATTAATTTTGCTTTTTTATTTTATTTTTAAATTGTTCCTTCCAAGTATTTTTTTTTTATCATTTTTATTGTTATCTCAGGGAATGTAAATATCCCCTATGATAGCAATAGTTAGTGACAGGTACTCTTTTTTTTGGAAAAACTGGGGTCTTCTAGACCCTAGATTTTTCCTCTGCCCTCAAAGCATCTGACCACACCAAGATCGGTGTGATAAAATGCTTTCCCAATTTCCCAATGGCGCTTTTTATATCCGGGGGGGGGGGGGGCATTCCCTCCCACTGCTTGTAAAAGCAGTCCAGAGGCTAATTAGCCGCTAGGATTGCTTTTACATGAAATCCGGCCGCAGGCTGAAAATAATGATACCAAGATGATACCTAAACCCGCAGGCATCATTCTGGTATAAACATTCAAAGTCCAGCAACATACCAGTACGTTGCTGGTCCTTGTTGGACATGTATTGTAATCTTTTTATTTCATGCAGCCAGTTGGCTGAACGAAAAAAGAGATTGATCGGTGGGTATGCCCACCATTAGAATACCGCCCTTCATCCACCCACTTCCAATGATGGGCATACACGCACCATTTATATATGCCGAAGCATGGGGGCATCCTCCCGCAAAAAAGTTATGCCGCACACACATGGTCGGACTTTTCCACGGGCAAGCCTCCGTCGGAATTTCGACCGTATGTATGCGGCATTAGGAGCAAAATCGCTCCTCCGCTCCTGCTGCCCCAATGCTTCGGCATATTTGCTTTTTTTTATTTAACTGTGGTGGTGAAATCACCTCCTACAGCACTGGAGTCGCAGGGATCAGGCCTGTCTCTGCGAACGCTGCAGTTATGTGTGTTTTTGTTTTGTAAGTGACAGTGATCGATCGATACTGCACTTGGGTGGCCTGGGCTGGACAGAGGGGCAAAACGCAGGTGCCAGCAGGTATCTGGGCTAATCCCGCTAACACTGCGTTTTTGGGAACCCTAAACTGCTGGGGACGCTAGTATAGATCAGATCAGATATTGATCTGTTCAGATACTATACCACTAAGGGGGGTGTATGCTTCACGCGTGGGTGTTAGCGTTACTGGCACTAACCTGACGCTGCCTGGGGTGTGACGCAGACCCTCTCTGACGCTAAAACCTAATTGATATCACCCGCCGGGCGATCAGGGGGTTAAACCTTTATTGGGTTATATACACGGCGGGTGCCCTGACACTATAAAAAGCAAACTAACTAACCAGCGTCACCCGTAACACTTATATGGTGATCACTGGTGAAAGGGTTAACTAGGGGCAATCAGGGGGTTAAAACCTTTATTAGATAATATATGGGGGTACCTGACGCTATAAAAACCTGCGGCGAACCTAAAAAAAATTACCAGCTACCGATCTGCATCACCGACACTAAGACAGCGTTTAGAAAAACGATTGCTTAGCGACAGTGGTGATGGGGGTGAAAGGGTTACCTGGGGGGGCGATCAAGGGGGTTAAACCTTTATTAGATAATATATTTGGGTACCTGACGCTATAAAAACATGCGGCGAACATAAAAAAAATTACTGGCTACGATCTGCATCACCGACACTAAGACAGCGTTTAGAAAAACAATTGCTTAGCGACAGTGGTGATAGGGGGTGAAAGGGTTACCTGGGGGGCGATCAAGGGGATTAAACCTTTATTAGATAATATATTGGGGTACCTGACGCTATAAAAACCTGCGGCGAACCTAAAAAAAAATTCCGGCTACCGATCTGCATCACCGACGCTAAGACAGCGTTTAGAAAAACGTTTGCTTAGTGACAGTGGTGATAGGGGTGAAAGGGTTACCTGGGGGGCGATCAAGGGGGTTAAACCTTTATTAGATAATATATTGGGGTACCTGACGCTATAAAAACCTGCGGCGAACCTAAAAAAAATTACTGGCTGCCGATCGGCATCACTGACGCTAAGACAGCGATCAGAAAAATGATCGCTAAGCGACAGTGGTGATAGGCGGTGAAAGGGTTATCTGGGGGGTGATCAGGGGGTTAAACCTTTATTTGGGGGGGTTAGGGGGCTACACTGGACCTAAGACTAAACTTTGGTGACACTTTTACAGTCACAAATGTCACTGATTGCAGTGATCACTAAATAAATGGTCACTGCAATCAGTGACACTGTGACTGGGGGCTGGGGGGGTGATCTGGGGGGTGATCTGGGGTGTCTGGGGGGGCTGGGGGGGGCGATTTATGTCCCTATGTGTCCTGGTGTCAGTGTAGTGTTGTGTGCACTGACCTGATATCTTCTCTTGTACGGCGCTCGGTATATGTGAGCGCCGCACCAGAGATGACATCACTTCCTCCTGCTCCCTCTGTCTGACACAGACAGAGGGGGCATTTCCATTCGCCGGGAGCGATCGCGAGGGGGTGGCCAGAAACGAATGGCTGCCCCCTCATCCCGGAACGCTCTCGGACACTTAGCCACCGCTCACTGTATAGAAGGGGGGTCCGATTGGACCCCCCAACTGTACAAAGGCAATCACGTACACTCTACGTGATTGTGCCTGTCGGTGCCATTCTGCCGACGTATATATACAGTGAGCGGTCGTTAAGTGGTTAAAGCTGTATTAAACCCAAAACAAAACATATATTGCAGCTTACAAATCATTACATATGGAGGCTGCATTTGTTTTCCTTTTTTTTTTGGCATTTTCCTCTGTTTTCACCTGGTGATCTAGCCAGTAACACACCTCCTGTATAAAGTCTCATACACACAATCAGATTTTCATCGGACAAAGCGCAGGACTTTTGTTCGAAGGGCGTTGGCTGTGAACTTGTATTGCATACAAACGGCAAAGAACTGTCGGCCAACAAACACGAAACTACGTGGTTTTTCAGCTCTTTAGCGCCACCCTTTGGGCAACGTCTGCTAATGTTGTGTTATGGTGAGCATTGCTTCTAAACATGCGTGTTTGTACTTTGGAGTTTTGTCCGACGGACTTGTGTACACACGATCGGATAATCCGACAACACACATTTGTTGGCGGAAATTTTAAAGCGCGCTATCCCACATTTGTCCGTGGAAAATCTGACAACAATTGTCCGATGGAGCATACAAACGGTCGGATTTTCTGACAACAGCCTGTCATCACACAATTCCTGTTGGATAATCTGATCGTGTGTACGAGGCTTTTAGAGTCTAGAGTGTCCCCACTCTGGATGAAGGAGCAACAGAGACACCTGAACAGCAGCATTGTCAGGCTGGGGGTGGTGGGGGGGGGGTTAGATGTATTAGCACATTTAAATACACTAACAAACGGAAGCTAAACTCACACTTTTTAAGCTGTTACAGCAGCGTTGTTCCATTTACAATAAAGGTTTTACATAAAGAAATAAACGTTGATCCTTGTAAGCACCCCTGCCAGTGGTAAATGCAACGCTGTATCCTGGCCTAGGCCAACAAGGCCCAGGCCTAGGGCAGCACTTTGCAGGGGGGCCGACTTGCACTACACTGTTAGTGTAGCGCCAGTCTTATGGGGCGGACTGGGCTGAGAGGCAAATTAGTCTAGCGCCCCCATAAAGCGGCCGCAATGCTTCCGGTATGCGGGCGGTCGGCATTCCGCAACTGTGGGGGGGGGGGGGGGTTGGGCGCTGCTTCTAAATTTGATTGTCCTATCATCCTGGACCACAAACCTTCCTCACTGTGCTATGTGTTCTGCTGCACCATTGGCATGGTTATATTTTCTTAGTCCTCTCCCCAAAATTATCAGAAATTTGTGCTTAACCACTTAACGACCGCTCACTGTATATGTACGTTGGCAGAATGGCACCGACAGGCACAATCACGTACAGTGTACGTGATTGCCTTTGTACAGTTGGGGGGTCCGATCGGACCCCCCTCCTATACAGTGAGCGGTCGGTATTCGTTGGGGAGCGATCCGAGATGAGGGAACGGCCGTTCGATTCCGGCCACCCCCCCCGCGATCGCTCCCGGCGAATGAAAATGCTTCCTCTGCTGTGTAATGTAAACACAGGCAGAGGAAGCAGGAGGAAGTGATGTCATCTCTCATGCGGCGCTCACATATACCGAGCGCCGTACAAGAGAAGACACACAGGTTAGTGCACAAACACTACACTAACACCAGGACACATAGGCACACAAATCGCCCCCCAGGCCCCCCCAGATCACCCCCCAGCCCCCAGTCACAGTGTCACTGATTGCAGTGACCATTTATTTACTGATCACTGCAATCAGTGACATTTGTGACTGTAAAAGTGTCACTAAAGTTCGTTTTAGGTCCAGTGTAGCCCCCTAACCCCCCCTAATAAAGGTTTAACCCCCTGATCACCCCCCAGATAACCCTTTAACCCCCTAGCACCACCGTCCCTAAGCAATCATTTTTCTGATCGCTGTCTTAGCGTCGGTGATGCAGATCGGTAGCCAGTAATTTTTTTTAGGTTCGCCGTCAGGTTTTTATAGCGTCAGGTACCCCCATATATTATCTAATAAAGGTTTTAACCCCCTAATTGCCCCTAGTTAACCCTTTCACCAGTGATCACCATATAAGTGTTACGGGTGACGCTGGTTAGTTAGTTTGCTTTTTATAGTGTCAGGGCACCCGCCGTATATATAACCCAATAAAGGTTTAACCCCCTGATCGCCCGGCAGGTGATATCAATTAGGTTTTAGCGTCAGAGAGGGTCTGCGTCACACCCCAGGCAGCGTCAGGTTAGTGCCAGTAACGCTAACACCCACGCGTGAAGCATACACCTCCCTTAGTGGTATAGTTCCTGAACAGATCAATATCCATCTGATCAGATCTATACTAGCGTCCCCAGCAGTTTAGGGTTCCCAAAAACGCAGTGTTAGCGGGATCAGCCCAGATACCTGCTAGCACCTGCGTTTTGCCCCTCCGTCCAGCCCAGGCCACCCAAGTGCAGTATCGATCGATCACTGTCACTTACAAAACACAACATACATAACTGCAGCGTTCGCAGAGACAGGCCTGATCCCTGCGACTCCAGTGCTGTAGGAGGTGATTTCACCACCACAGTTAAAAAAAAAAAGCATATATGCCGAAGCATTGGGGCAGCAGGAGCGGAGGAGCGATTTTGCTCCTAATGCCACGTACATACAGTCAAAATTCCGACGGAGGCTTGCCCGTGGAAAAGTCTGACCATGTTTGTGCGGCATAACTTTTTTGCGGGAGGATGCCCCCATGCTTCGGCATATAGAAATGGTGCATGTAGGCCCATCATTAGAAGTGGGTGGATGAAGGGCGGTATTCTGATGGTGGGCATACCCACCGATCAATCTCTTTTTTCGTTCAGCCAACTGGCTGCATGAAATAAAAAGATTACAATACATGTCCAACAAGGACCAGCAACGTACTGGTATGTTGCTGGACTTTGAATGTTTATACCAGAATGATGCCTGTGGGTTTAGGTATCATCTTGGTATCATTATTTTCAGCCAGCGGCCGGCTTTCATGTAAAAGCAATCCTAGTGGCTAATTAGCCTCTGGACTTTTTTTTTTCAAGCAGTGGGAGGGAATGTCCCCCCCCCCCCGGATATAAAAAGCGCCATTGGGAAATTGGGAAAGCATTTTATCACACCGATCTTGGTGTGGTCAGATGCTTTGAGGGAAGAGGAAAGATCTAGGGTCTAGAAGACACCAGTTTTTTCAAAAAAAGAGTACCTGTCACTACCTATTGCTATCATAGGGGATATTTACATTACCTGAGATAACAATAAAAATGATAAAAAAAAAAAAAAAATATGGAAGGAACAATTTAAAAATAAAATAAAAAAGCAAAATTAATAATAATAAAAAAAAAATAAAAAAAAAAAAGCACCCCTGTCCTGCCCTGCTCTTGCCCAATGGCGAACGCAAGCGTCGGTCTGGCGTCATATGTAAACAGCAATTGCACCATGCATGTGAGGTATCACCGCGAAGGTCAGATCGAGGGCAGTAATTTTAGCAGTAGACCTCCTCTGTAAATCTAACGGGGTAACCTGTAAAGGCTTTTAAAGGCTTTTAAAAATGTATGTAGTTTGTCGCCAACGCACGTTTGTGCGAAATTTTAAAGCATGTCGTGTTTGGTATCTATGTACTCGGCCTAAGATCATCTTTTTTATTTCATCAAACATTTGGGCAATATAGTGTGTTTTAGTGCATTAAAATTAAAAGAAGTGTATTTTTTCCCCCAAAAATGCGTTTGAAAAATCGCTGCGCAAATACTGTGTAGAAAAAAAAATGCAACACCCACCATTTTAATCTGTAGGGCCTTTGCTTTAAAAATATATATAATGTTTGGGGGTTCAACATAATTTTCTTGCAAAAATAAAAAATGTTTTCATGTAAACAAAAAGTGTCAAAAAGGGCTTTGTCTTCAAGTGGTTAGAAGAGTGGATGTAAGCTTCCTAATGTTGTGTATAAAATGCCAGAACAGTTCAAAACCCCCCCAAATGACCCCATTTTGGAAAGTAGACACCCCAAGCTATATACTGAGAGGCATGTCGAGTCCATGGAATATTTTATAAGTTGACACAAGTTGCGGAAAAAAGACAATTTTTTTTAAAAAAATTTTTTGCACAAAGTTGTCACTAAATGATATATTGCTCAAACATGCCATGGGCATATGTGGAATTACACCCCAAAATACATTCTGTTGCTTCTCCTGAGTACGGGGATACCACATGTGTGAGACTTTTTGGGAGCCTAGCCGCGTACGGGACCCCAAAAACCAAGCACCGCCTTCAGGCTTTCTAAGGGTGTAAATTTTTGATTTCACTTCTCACTGCCTATTACAGTTTCGGAGGCCATGGAATGCCCAGATGGCACAAACCCGCCCAAATGACACCATTTTGGAAAGTAGACACCCCAAGCTATTTGCTGAGAGGTATTGTGAGTATTTTGCAGATCTCGCTTTTTGTCACAAAGTTTTAAAAATTGAAAAAAAAAAAAAATAATTCTTTCTTCATTTTCAAAAACAAATGAGAGCTGTAAAATACTCACCATGCCTCTCAGCAAATAGCTTGGGGTGTCTACTTTCCAAAATAGGGTCATTTTGGGGGTTTTTGTGCTATTTTGGCATTTTATGGCCTTCGAAACTGTGATTAGGTAGTGAGGAGTGAAATCAAAAATTTGTGCCTAGAAATCCTGAAGGCGGTGCTTGGTTTTCGGGGTCCCGTACGCGGCAAGGCTCCTAAAAAGTCCCACACATGTGGTATCCCCGTACTCAGGAGAAGCAGCAAAATGTATTTTGGGGTGTAATTTCACATATAACCATGGCATGTGTGAGCAATATATCATTTAGTGACAACTTTTTGTAATTTATTTTTTTTTTGTCATTATTCAATCACTTGAGACAAAAAAAAAATATTCAATGGGCTCAACATGCCTCTCAGCAATTTCCTTGGGGTGTCTACTTTCCAAAATGGGGTCATTTGGGGGGGGGTTTTGTACTGCCCTGCCATTTTAGCACCTCAAGAAATGAGATAGGCAGTCATAAATTAAAAGCTGTGTAAATTCCAGAAAATGTACCCTAGTTTGTAGACGCTATAACTTTTGCGCAAACCAATAAATATACGCTTATTGACATTTTTTTTACTAAAGACATGTGGCTGAATACATTTTGGCCTAAATGTATGACTAAAATTGAGTTTATTTGATTTTTCTTATAACAAAAAGTAGAAAATATAATTTTTTTTTCAAAATTTTCGGTCTTTTTCCGTTTATATCGCAAAAAATAAAAATCGCAGAGGCAATCAAATACCATTAAAAGAAAGCTCTATTTGTGGGAAGAAAAGGACGCAAATTTCGTTTGGGTACAACATTGCATGTCCGCACAATTTACAGTTAAAGCAGCGCAGTGCAAAATTCTGAAATCACCTCTGGTCCTTTAGCTACCAAATGGTCCGGGGCTTAAAGGAGTAGTAAAGTTACATGTTTTTTCACCTTAATGCATCCTATGCATTAAGGTGAAAAAATATTCGACAATACCACCCCCCCCCGAGCCCCCGTTTTTCTTACCTGGCCCCTCGAAAGTCCCATGCTCGTCCCCGTCATCCTCTTCGTTTTTCTGCCTGGCCGCCGATTGGCTACACTGGATAGATTGAAAGCAGCGCAGCCATTGGCTGGCGCTGCTGTCAATCACATCCAATGACGCGGCACGCCGGGGGGCGGGGCCGAGTGATACAGTCGGCGGCTATGGCCGCCGCTGTATCACGGGAGCGCGCCCGCAATCACTCCACACCATGCGAGCTCACTCGCATTAAGGTGTGGAGTCCTTGCGGGGAGGAGCCAAGACAGCCGCCGAGGGACCCCAGAAGACCAGGATCGGGGCCACTGTGTGCAAAACGAGCTGCACAGTGGAGGTAAGTATAACATGTTTGTTATTTTTAAGCAAAAAAAAAAAAGCTTTAGTGCTCCTTTAAGTGGTTAAAATAGAATTTTAAGCAACACTATTTTTTTTTTCATTTTGGATATCGTAAGGGAGGGTTATAGCCCCTGTCAGTTTATTTTTTACCATCCCTGTCCCATTGCAGAGATTTCCCTTCACTTCCTGACCCCATAGCCAAACAGGAAGTGAAAGAAAATCTATGCAAATTAAGGAAATCCATTGCCCCCCCCCCCCCAGGCCCTCAGAACTAGTGTCCCCACTTGAAAATTTCAGGGTGGGTCTTAAACAGAAAGGGGTGTGGCCTTGACAGGAAGGGGTGGGTCATATTTAAATTAGGGGGTGCACGAGTTTAGTCAGGCCTAGTGCGGCACAAACCCTAAATACACTACTGGGTAAATGGTTTGTCTCAACGCTACAACTGCTACATCTGAAGTGCAGCTTGTTCTGCAGGACAAACAACAAACTTACTGGCCATATAAAAATGTGAAAATAAAAGAAAGTAAGCCTAAAAAGGAAAAAAAATGCAGTTGTCACATCTAAGAATTGGTAAGCTGCAATAAAATGTTTGCTCTTGGGTTTAATACTGCTTTAAAAAAAACTTTCAGATATGTATCTTCTGAGCACTCAGGCAGGACCAATGTGAATAAAATCGATTGAGCAATAGAAAATGATCAAATGTGCGATTGATTTTGATTACACTTTATATGCTATCTTTAATGAATTGTTAGAGGTATGTAAAGCCCTCAGCTCCTAGGGAACTGCTAGTACACAGTAATATCAACAATTCATATCGGTATTGTCATTATGAGGAGCTCCTTTCACAGCCAAGCCTTGCTATGGCTTGCTTAGCTACACAAATAAAAAGACGGCGTTGGTGTCAGGCCCAGGAATGCTCTGACTCTACTTTCAGTTTACAATGGAATGTTTGCAAGCTGTGAATTGGAATGCTTCCTGCTTGACCGTGTCACGGTACTAGGGTGACCACATTTCCAAACTACCATTCAGGGACACCCTCCCTTCCCAAAAATCAGCTTGTGCTGTAACGAATCACAGCACAGTGATTGGACACAAGAGGCGGGATTTATGATTTCTCCAATCACAAGCAGGGGGCGGGATTGTGCTCCTTCAGGCATTCCCAGCCAGGACAAGTACTGTCAGTGAGTAAAGCGGTGATGTGGCGCCCTTTTTTGGGGGCATCAGATTGGCCCGGGGGGTAGCTGTGTCAGTTTCATTCCGGGACACTGTATTGTCCTGGAATGAATGTGCCCGGGACAGACCTGCAAAATGCGGGACTGTCCTGGGCAATCCGGGACACGTGGTCACCCTAGTGCAGTGATGGCGAACCTTGGCACCCCAGATGTTTTGGAACTACATTTCCCATGATGCCCCGGCACTCTGCAGTGTAGTTGAGCATCATGGGTAATGTAGTTCCAAAACATCTGGGGTGCCAAGGTTCGCCATCACTGTACTAGGATGACAATGTGTATTGTGATGTATCTATGGGGGGATCAGTGTTGTCCCTCTAGGACAGAAAGCATGTTAGGACTACAGAACACTTCCCACTCTCCTCACCTGCATAGCCTGATATCAGACAGAACTGATAGCATTTTTTTTTTAAGGATACAAGACAGAATTGGATGCCGGGCAGGATTGAGACCCCCTTTCACACTGAGGAGGTTTTCAGGCATTTTAGCGCTAGAAATAGCGCCTGTAAAGCGCCTAAAAACCGCCTCCCATCCATTTGAGTGTGACTTTTCACAATGGGGCGGTGTGCTTGCGGGACGTTATGAAAAGTCCTTCAAGCAGCATCTTTGGGGCGGTTTTGGAGTGCTGTATTTAGCGCTCCCAAAATGCCCCGCCCTTTGAAATGAATGGGCAGCGCAAAGCGCTTGAAAAGCGATTTGAAGGCTCCGCAATACGGGGCTCTTTTAACCCCTTTGAAAAGCGGTTAAAAGGGGCTGAAAAGCGCCGCTTAAACATCGCTAAAGCGACACTAAAATGAGCGCCGCTTTAGAGCTAACGTTGCCCCAGTGAGAAAGGGGTCTGACTGGTGTTTTTTTTTAACTGAACGAGTATAATAAAGTGATTTACATAACAGACCGAATGGGAGCAAGTGCTTGTTCATTGTTGGGGTCTACATACACTTCAACCACTTCAGCCCCGGAGGATTTGGCTGCTCAATGACCAGGCCATTTTTTGCGATACGGCACTGCGTCGCTTTAACTGACAATTGTGGGGTCGTGCGACGCTGTACCCAAAGCAAAAGTTATAGCGTCTACAAAATAGGGAATATATATATGTAGCACTACCCCCGTACTGCTGTCAACCCCCAGAAACTGGCTCTTACTGGCACAGCTGTCAACAAATGAGATTGTGGAACCCACTAGCTATAGGAACCACAATACCGCAATAGAGCATACAGTCACAGTTCAAAATTGGTTTACCTGTGTTAGCTGTCTCCCTGTGACAGTTAACACTCTACACACGTGTTTGCTTAACCATAAAAGTATTTTACTGGATAAGAAATGTCAGGTTAAACAAATATGCGTTCACTTATGCAGAGCCCTGCAAGAACCAAAGTTATAAACATATAAAGGTACTAGGATATAATAAAATCTTATACACACTAAATGTCTTTGAAATAACTATGCTCGCGAGCTTTCCCCCTCGTAGGCAATATGGCGCACAAACAATGTCACTGTGAGTTCCAGTCAGGCCTATCTACTTTCAAACACAGTTACTCCAATGAAAGGATCTTCGCTAGCAAACGTTGGTGCACTTTAAATTTGTAATCCAAGGGATATCAAACAGTTAGCTGAACTGCTATGCTTTAGGGCGTAGCTCACTGCTCTGATGGCAGTGGGCCCTAAACAAAGGATCATGGGTCTATTAACAGTTGAAAGTCCTGGGCAAGTGCCCTCTCACCCGACCAGGCCCAGTCTGTTCGGCTGGCTCCGTTGCTGGTGCTCCGGCACACGATCTCTCCACCACCAGTAGTCTCCGATCCTTCAGACAACCGTATGGACGTTGATAGATGGATTGACTCTTGGATGCTCCGAGATGTCAGCAGGCTCTCCAGATGAGGTCCCTCTCCTGCTAACGAACAGGCTTCCTCAATTCTGTAGGCCCAGGCTCTCCGGCCTAGACAAGCACAACAGGCCCCAACACAGGCTCTGACTTGCTGGGCGGGCGATGTCCAAAGAGAGCGCGTGTTGCTCCTCCCCCTCTTAAATAACCATTCCCCAGCAGACCTTGCATCCGGGCAATGCACTGTGGGTGTACAGCTGCACTGTGGGTACAGTAGTCTATATAGTATCCACGGCATTGGAGTCCATCTCTCCCTGTACCACAAGTCCCACCATTTTTTTTTTTTTTACTAGTAATGGTGGCGATTTGTGATTTTTATGGCAGACAGATCAGACACTTTTGGGACCATTGACAATTATAAAGCGATCAGTGCTATAAAAATGCACTGATTACTGTATAAATGTCACTGGCAGGGAAGGGTTTAATGCTACGGGCGATCAAGGGGTTAACTGTGTTCCCTTGTGTGTGTTCTAACTGTGGGGGGATGGGACTCACTAGAGGAAATGACAGATCGTGGTTCCTAGCTAATAGGAACTCACGATCTGCCTCTCATCTCCTCAGAACTGGGATGTGTGGTTTACACACACACGCACACACACACACGTCCCTGTTCTGCCTCTTGAGCTTGCGATCGGCACCCCCACAGTGCAGCGGGCATGCGCGCGCCTGCTATCCCACTAAGGAGCCGACGTACAGCTACGACGGCTCGTGGGATCATGCCGACCTGCCGCAGTATAATGATGGCGGCTGGTCGGCAAGCGGTTAAAGCCACTCTCGTAGCTCAATTGGGATAATATCTACTTTATACAGAATCTGTTACATGATCCTATTTACATAGCATAACTAAAATGGTTACCTTTTAAAGTGCTTTTTGCTTGCTCAAAGCTGAACTTCATTTTTTGATATACTTTCAAAAATTGTTTGGCCCAAACAAACTATGTCCCTTACTAACATGTGAGGCCGCTGGATGTGCTGTCTAAAATGTATGTAGCTGTGGCTCCATACAGCGAACCGCACTGTGTTCCAGGTTCGAGCGGAGACTTCTAGTCTCCTATCTGGAGCACAGCACAGTCTATCACAGTGGCGCTCAGCCATTTAGAGAATGCAATGTATTCTATCAATGAATACAAAGCTTCCTTTGACTGGCTGATTCAAAGGTTGTGACATCACCAGCCCGCCTCTCTGATTCAGCCAGTCAGAGGTAGCTTTGTATTCATTGCTAGAATACATTGCTTTCTCTGAATGGCTGAGAGGCGCTGTGATAGACTGTACTGTGTTCCAGGTATGAGACAGAAAGTCTCGGCTCAATCCCAGAACACAGTGCTATATGCTGTATCATGGAACCTCAGCTACATACAGGTTATACTGCACATCCAGTGGCCTCACATATTAGTGAGTAACATTGTTTGGGCTAAACTGAACTATGTAAAGTACACTATATTACCAAAGGTATTGGGACACCTGCCTTTACACGCACATGAACTTTAATGGCATCCAAGACTAATGCCGCGTACACACGGTCGGGGTTTCCGACAAGAAAAGTTCGATGTGAGCCTTTGGTCGGAAATTCCGACCGTGTGTAGGCTCCATCTGACTTTTTCTGTCGTAATTTCCGCCAACAAAAATTTGAGAGCTGGTTCTCAAATTTTCCGACAAGAAAAGTTCTCGTCGGAAATTTCGATCGTCTGTATGCAATTCCGACGCACAAAAAAACACGCATGCTCGGAATCATTGAACTTCATTTTTCTCAGATCGTTGTAGTTTTGTACGTCACCGCAAATTTTGTGTGACCGTGTGTGTGCAACACAAGTTTGAGCCAACATTCCATCGGAACCCAATCGTGTGTACACTGCATCAGTCTGTAGGGTTCAATATTGAGTTGGCCCACCATTTGCAGCTATAAAAGCTTCAACTCTTCTGGTGTGCAGTCATGTTGGAACAGGAAGAGGGCATCCCAAAAACTGTTCTCACAAAGTTGGGAGCATGAAATTGTCCATAATAATCCCCCTTCCACCAAATGATTTGGACTTCCCAGAATGTTGCCACTGCCAACACAGCGATTCTAGATCAATTCTGATTCTGGTATTACAGACACACCCATGTGGGATTTTCCCCGTTTACCAACCTACAAACGGTAGCAGCCCTGAGGAAGGGGGAGTCTTTTCCCCCGAAACGCACTGGCTTTACCATCTTTTGCTTTTTCCAATAAACGACCACAAAATATACCCCCTTTTTTGCATTTTTTTGAGGTTGCATGTTCTCCCTGTGTCTGTGTGGGTTTCCTCCAGATAATCCGGTTTCCTCCCACACTCTGAAGACATGCTAGTAGGTTAATTGACTCCTGTATAAATTGGCCCTAGAATGTGTATGTATGAACATGAGTTAGGAACCTTAGATTGTGAGCTCCTTGTGGGCAGGGGCTGATGTGCTGAGTAAATTGATGGCGCTATACAAGTACCAGTAATAAATCATAAAACCAGACTCAAATGTTATCTTAAAGCTGATCTCCATGTTTTCTGTCACTTTAAAAGTTCTTTTGATCGATCGGCACACCACGTGATCCGCGGAGCTCCGCTGCTGTCTCGGCCATAGGAAAGGGCGCGGCTTCGGCCTAGCTCCCGGAGCGGCGACCATCTTGGTCCACCCGGCGGCGGCCTAGGTGAGCCTAGAGCGGCGCGCTGACGTCATCACCCGGGCCGATATCTCCTGTGGGGGGTCCCCGTGTCTCCAGCGCAGTGATGGCTGACACTTTAGCAGCTTATATCTGTCCCAGCCGGCTGCATGTTAGCAGTGTCAGAGCGCCGGGAGATCTCCTTCCCAGGTTCCTCCTCTGCTTTGTCGTGTCTTTTGACAGGACAGGAGGAGGAGTCTGGGAAGGAAATCTCCCGGCGCTCTGACACTGCTAACATGCAGCCGGCTGGGACAGATATAAGCTGCTAAAGTGTCAGCAATCAATCACTGAGGACCCGGTAACTGAAAACTGGCAAGTCTGGGCTGGGGGCAGAGATCTGAGGATTTGTGCAATAAGAGGAAGGATTTATGCTGAGAGGGATTAAGATTTTTTTTTTTTTTTTTTTTTTTTATGGGAAAATCTGGAGGCGAGTGCCTTTGTATTGGGGTGGGGGTTGTGCTTGTAGGGGGAAATTGTCAGGGAGGGATTAAATAAGAGGATTTGTGCTGAGGGTGGCTTGGTTGGGGGAATAAGAGAATTTGGGAAAGAAGAGGGGTTTAATACTGAAAGGGGGGAGATGGGGGGATGATTTGTGCTGAGAGGGGGGATCTGTGCAGGAAGGGGTGAGATGGGGGGATGATTTGTGCTTAGGAGGTCTGTGCAGGGAGATGGGGGGATTATTTTTGCTGAGAGGGGGGATCTGTGCAGGGAGGGGTGAGATGGGGGGGATGATTTGTGCTGAGAGGGGGGGATCTGTGCAGGGAGGGGTGAGATGGGGGGATGATTTGTGCTGAGAGGGGGGGTCTGTGCAGGGAGGGGTGAGATGGGGGGATGATTTGTGCTGAGAGGGGGGATCTGTACATTGAGGGGGGAGATGGGGGGGTGATTTGTGCTGAGAGGGGGGGTCTGTGCAGGGAGGGGGAGATGGGGGGATGATTTGTGCTGAGAGAGGGGATTTGGGGGTTAAAGAATTTGTATAAGGAGGGGTTTGGGGGGATTTATACTGGGAAGAGGGATATGGGGGGCATTTTGTGCTGAGAAGGGGGATTTGTGCTGAAAGGGGGTATATGAGGGTGATGACTTGTGCTGGTAGGGGGAAATGGAGGGGAAGTAATGTGCTGAGAGGGGGTATTTGTACTGGAAGGGGGCATATGGGGGTGAACATTTTTGTGAGAGGGGGATATTGGGGGGGGATTTGTGCTGAGAGGGGGGAGGAGGGAAGGAGAAAGAGGAATTGTGCTAGGAGGGGGTATATGGGGGTGAGGGGCACTCTGCACATAGTTCTTTAGACGATGGGGGGGGGGGGAGGGGTGGAGTGACACCATGTTTTACCGCACCAGGTGACACCAACCCTAGTGACGCCACTGACCCGGCCTCAACTGCTCGTGTTCGGTCGGCTTTTCTGGTAAGCAAGCACTAATCTTCCCCTATACAGTGGGGGTGATGTGGACCATATTAGAGTGGGGGAGATGTCTGTGGATATTACAGTGTGGACTATATATATTGGTGATCCGAAAAATTTATGTGCGTTATAATTAATCGAAATTAGTCAATTAATCAGTAACAGCCCTAAAAGCTACCTATGAATGGCTGAGCGCCACTTAAACCAATTCTGTAATGCTCCGGATGTGAGAGGGGAAGTCTCTGTCTAACAGCCAGAACCCACATGTGTACTGTTCGTAATTGAAGCTACATGTAGTACATACAGTGCTGGGAGACACTGCAGCACTTAGTGAAGGAAATAGTTTGTTTGGACCAAACTATTTAAAGTGACAGGAAACCTGGGGATCAGCTTTAAAAAAGACAAATTAAATAACTATAAATTCCCTTTTTACATGCACAGCCTTTAAAGCGGTTGTAACCCTAAAAAATAAAAAAAAATAAAAAGAAGCATGATATACTGCATAGTGCTTGTGCAGTGTCATTTGTTCCATTCTATGCTGTAAAATACCTGGTTGATCCTGCCTGTTCCTGTGTCCCCCTAATTGTTCTGACCACGGTAATCATGGCTGTGGATACATGATACAGTGGTCAGTTTATGTGCCTCCATCTCTCCCTCTTCCCCTCCCTGCCTGTAAACTATTAAGGCAGTGATGTGAGATCCGATCTGCTCCCAGCCCCTCCTGCTGCTATTCTGTGTAAAGTTATAATTACTTAAATCCCCTTTTATATCCAGCTATATTGCACAGTGTATTTGTTTTTTTACACTATGCAGCTCAATAACTTATTTCACAGTGTCGCTGTGCGGTCACGTGACCTCCCGCCACCCTCCTCCTCTCCTCCCGGCTGAGGTCAGAGGGAAATCTCAGCCCCTTCTGCTGTAGTCCTCAGATCAGGGAAGGAGAGCGGCAGGAGGTCACATGAACACACAATGGCACTGTGAAATAAGGTATTAAGCTGCATAATAAAAAAAAAAACCACATACAATGTGCAATATAGCTGGCTATCAGGGTTGCCAACTTTTAGTAAATTTACAAACAGTTTGTAAAATCCATAATTGTTGCATCTGGTAATGAATGACAGTTACAGACATGCAGCCTACATGTCCGTCATAGACAATCAAGGACAGATGCAAAAAGTACAGATTTTACAAACTGTTTGTAAATTTACTGAAAGTTGGCAACCCTGCTGGCTATAACAGAGGGGATTCTAGTAATTATGCACAGTGACTTTACAACCACTTTAAGGAACACATAAGCTAATACTCCTTTGTGTTCATGACAGGATTATTTTTTAATTAGTTATGGAAAAGAGCAGCCCCTTTTATGTAGACTCAGGATAATGAAATTGGTTATAAAGGAAAAAACGTTTTTAACCTTAAAGTGGTTGTTACATATACCCAGTAAAGTAACTGGCCTCATGTGATACACAGAAATGAAACAAATCCTCCTATATAAGTTGTACCTGTGAATTTTGGGGCCCCTTACACAGCTTCAGGCATGGGCCCCCTGGAGCAGAGGAGAACCGGGGGGCAGCCGCGAATTGGGAGGTGCCACGAATTGAGAAGCGGGGGGGTGCTGCCGCCGCGAATTGTTGAGGTCGGGGCTTTGGGCGCTGACGAACAAAGAAAGAACAAAAAAAAAAGGGGGGGTTGCCATCCGGGGCCCTGGGGACCTCCGGGCCTCTGGGTCCCTTACAAAATAAATAATTTATAAAAAAAGAAATAAAAATACAATTATTTTTATAAAAAAAAAAAAAAAAAGAGGGTCGCCATCCAGGGCCCTGGGGACCTCTGGGCCCCTTACAGAAAATAAATAAAAATAAATAAATAAAAATATTTGTATTTATTTTATTTTATAAAAAATTCATAAAATAGGGGGTTACCATCCGGGGCCCCCGGGACCTCTGGGCCCCTTACAACAATTTTTTTTTTTTTTTTTTTAATAAAAAAATAAATAATTTTTTCTTTTTTTTTTTTATAAAAGAAAAAAAAAGGTGGGGGTTGCCATCCGGGCCCTTGGGATCTCTGGGCCCCTTACAAAAAATAAAAATATTTTTTTTTTTATAAAAAAAAGGGGGGGTTACCATCCGGGGCCCTGGGGACCTCCGGGTCCCTTACAATTAAAAAAAATATATATATAAAAAAAAAAAAACAGGGGTTGCCATCCGGGCCCCTTACAGGTGTACTGCCTGTACCCCCCTGATGGCGGCCCTGCCTGTTTATCTGTGGCTTTTTCTCCTCTACATCTGTTCAAAGTGCTGAATTCTAGATTGTCTGAGAGTTCAGAAAAAAGGGGGTGGAGAGCTGAAGTTACACTCTGCAGAGCTAATTGAGGAGAGCTCTGGGAGCTGATTGGAGGCAAGGGACACACCCCCATCCACACAGCACACAGGAACAGAGCTGAGACTGTCAATCAGCTGGAGGTCCCTCCCCTGTCACCATATTTCTCTTGGTGTCAGGAAAACTTGTCAGAATTGATTTATGCTGATAGCAGAGGAATTCAGCAGCAGACAAAAAAAAACACTTAGCACTCTTGAAGAGGAAGTAAACCCTGATGGGTTTTACTTCCTCTTTAGCCAGCTGCAAAGCCTGCAAATGAAAAGCATAATGGACTAGTATGCATCACATACTAGCCCATTATGTGCCACTTGCCTGCAAAAGAATCCTGCAAAAGAATCCAGCGATGTCCCCAGAGTAGGCAGCGTCCATCTTCTGGCCCCTCTTCCTTCCGGGCCACGGACTCCGGCTCTGTGATTCACCGGAGCCGTGTGACGTCACTCCCGCGCATGCGCACGGGAGCCGCGATTCACGGCACAGGCTAGGGAAGAAACGGCACTTACTTTCGTTTGTTCCCCGCGCATGCGCCGTTGGTATTTACGGCGGACTACAAGTGAAATATCTCCTAAACTGCGCACGTTTAGGAGATATTTCCACTACCTATAGGTAAGCCTTATTCTAGGCTTACCTATAGGTAGAAGTCCATACAAAGGGTTTACAACCACTTTAAGACAAATACACACGGTAGAGAAGAGGGATATAATTTGTTCATATTTCATGTCTCGGGTTTACAATCACTTGAATGCCTTTCTCAGGGAGTGTATATTTATATACCGGTAGTATTTATATAGTTTTATATGTTTTAAGATTAAGATCAGCATGATTCGAAAACTCTTATGAATATATTTTGAAATGTCCAAAATTCTTGTTTCTGTGTATAGTTTATATTTGTGGATGATAATGTGACAACCATATTTGTTCAATGCAAAACATTTATAATGTCTTTTTAGCACCAAGTTGTTTTATGTGATGAAAAGGACATTCTAATGTACTCTATTTCTAGTGAAACAGAACGGCTTCTCCATTGCGGTTTATCAGCTCATTCATAATGCAGCACCACACACCTCCCACTATAAATCTTGGCAAAGGTATGAGATTTTTATTTAAATGACTACAGCATTACAGGCAGACTGAGTCTACTGATTGCTTCCAGCATCAGATAACACTGCCAATGGCAGAGAATAGAAACAATAAAACACCCTCTTACATTTGTTGCTACTCTTTTTATAATTTTTTATTTAAAGCGAACCTTCAGTCATTTTTTCATCTTTCCATCTATTAAATCTTCTTCCCTTGTTGTTTTAACTTTGGATAGTAAAACATTTTTTTCTGCCAGTAAATACCTTATACAGCCCACTTCCTGTTTCCTGTCTGGTCATTAGCCTAGGCTTATGACATCATGCAAAGCTCTCTCTCTCTCTCTCTCTCACGCTCGTGAGAGTTTGCCAGGAAGGGAGGGGGGATGAGTCATAAAAGGGCCAATGAAAGCGGCAGAGCTGGAGGTGGGCCTCTGTGTGTCTGTGTAAATCCAGGAAGTGAACATGCAGCAGCTTCAGCTGCCCACAGTTAAAATGGCTGCAGCCAGACTCAGTGGTAGGGTTGCCACCTTTTCTTCAAGTCAGACACAAACACTTTGGCGGCACACAGCATTTTTTTTTAAATAAAATAAACTATACATATATTTTGCAATTAAATAACATTTCATCTAATCATATGACGTTAATCACAAAAGCCCCCCTTTACATCACAGTCCACAGAGTTCCCCTTTTTACATCTGAACTCAGAGTTCCCTTACACTGTAAGGGGGGACTCTGCAGAGTCTGATGTGAGGGATGCTCTGGGAACACTGAGAACTCTGAACGTCTGTGTGTGTGTGTGTGGGGGGGGTGGGGGGGGGTGGTAGTGCTGGCTTTGGGCAGCGTGAAAGAGAGTGTCAGAGCCAGTTCACACAGGGGCGTCCTGGGATCCGACTTCAAGTCGCCCCAAGTTGCGCGGTTTAGAAAAGTAATGGAAGTGAATGGAGCCGTCTTAATGTACACTAACTGCAGTCACTCCGACTTCAGAAAAGGTTCCTGTACTACTTCAATCCGACTTCTAGGCAACTTGTACCCATAGATTTCAATGGAAGTTGCCTCCAAGTCGGATCCCCTGTCTTAAAGTGGTTGTAAACCCACTTTTTTTTTGGCCCACCTGCAAGAGAAAGGCATAATGAGCTATTATGACTAGCATAATAGCTCATTAGGTTCCACTTACCTTAGATCGGGGCCCCCGAAGCCGTCCTCGTCCCTCTGTCCAGCCGCAGACATCACTGCGGCGATAGCCGGAATGTTACTTCCGGGTATCGCCGCACCAGCCAATCACAGCGCCGCTCCGGCGCTGTGATTGGCCGGAGCGGTGGAGACGTCACTCTGCGCATGCGCGCGGGAGGCGTCCCACTCGGCTACGCCCAGCGATTGCTGGGAAGTAGCCGAGTATGTGAATGGGATTAACCCCATAAATGCGCCGTTGTCTACGGCGCGCATGCGCTGTAGATAGCGGCGCTTGTCATTTTAGTAAATATCTCCTAAACCGTGTAGGTTTAGGAGATATTTCTTGCACCTACAGGTAAGCCTTAATCTAGGCTTACCTGTAGGTGCAAGTTGAAAAAGTGGGTTTACAACCACTTTAACTGAAGCAACTTTCCAGGGAGTAAAAATAGTTTTCCAGGCAAACCCCTCCCTCCCCCCTCCCTCCCACAAAGCTGATTATTGTTTGATTGGCCACTGGAAAGTCGCCTGTCCTGGAGGCAACTTGAAGTTGCCTTGTAAGTCGCCTGGAGTCGCGCTGTGATTCATACTCAAGTCGTGTCCAAGTTGCCTCCCAAAGTCGCGCTGGAAGTCGTGTTGCCCCTGTGTGAACCGGTGTCTTGTCGACCTAGTTCCCCTATCGATATGGTTCCGAGCTTGACTGCGCATGTGCACTCGGAACACACGGAAATCTACGAACATCTCCAGCTGTTCGTCAGCTGTAGACGCGCTCGCTCCCAAGGATACACGCCGCGCAGAAAGCGGCAGGGGCGGAGACTGGGACACACCACTCTCTAGGGCGGCATTAAACAAGTTGATGGCCGGGTGACATGCCGCTCTGTATTTTTTAAAATGTTCATGAGCGGGTGCAAGGGGCGGGGGCGGACACTGTGACACGCCGCTCTATAGGGCGAGTGTTGTACATATAATTGCCGTCCAACATTGCAGGGCGCGCACACTCACTCATCCGCCCCTTGCTGTACAGAGCGGCGTGTCACCCGGCCATCAACTTGTTTAATGCTGCCATATAGAGCGGCATGTCCCAGTCTCCGCCCCTGCCGCTTTCTTATCGAGCTGGTTCCCCTAGCATCGGGAGCGAGCGCGTCTACAGCTGCCGAAACAGCTGTTCACGCTCGAAGAATTCCGTTGCCTCGGATTGCGCCTGCGCAGTCGAGCTCGAAACCATATCGATAGGCAGAACCAGCTCGGCAGAACACCGGCTCTAACAGACAGTCTTGGTTTAGACAACTGCAGCCAGAAACCCTGCTGGAAAGCCATAGTGCAGTCTGAATAATGTGTCTGGGTTTCAGACAGTCTAAAACCCGGACGCATGATTCCAAACCCGAACTGTCCAGGTGAATCCCGGACAGGTGGCAACCCTACTCAGTGGATGGAGATTTCTGCAGCATTTTTGGCAAGTACAGAATCACAGTATATATAAAATAATATGCAAAGTGGTTGGAGGGAAGCTTCAGAATGGCTTACAAATATTGTGAGCAGACTACAACTAAAAGATTACTATATGAGAATCTAAAAAAGTATTAAATCCAGGTTCTATGTGATGGACAAGCCTCAAAAAGTCAACAAAAAACTCCCCTTAACTTTCCTGACTGAGCCAAATATTCATTCATTTGTGTCTCATGTGCTCTCCTCCCAGACACTGCAGCTCACAGTTGGTGGGTTTCAGTAAAAGAAGCAGAGCTGACAATCCAGAAAGCAGTGGACAGGACTAGGTGTCACCAGGTGCTGATTGACCAGCTACGGGCTTGTGAATCAATAGTGACAATGCTAACAGCCAACTCACTCACAACATTTTTTCATCCCCTTGTAGTACAAGCAGGAACAAGCCTACATGAGAGTGGCAACTTTGCTTTGAATTCAGAAACGGTGCAACATCACTGCGATCCATCATTGGAAGCTGCAATAAATGGACTTCAATGGCAGGATCACCAGGTATTTGTTGGACTTTACAGGAGGACTAAGAGAAAACTGTAAGTGCAGACGCACTCATTAGCCCCTTTGTAATAGCAATAAAGTTAAATAAAAAACAAATTATAATACAAAAATATTTTCATAAAATAAGTTAAAAAATAAAAAACGTAATTATTTTTTTCACAAAAAATTTGCATTTGATAAAACGTTTTGCAAATACTGCACAACATAAAAAATTGTAACTGCCACTTTTTTTTACAGGGTCTTTGCTTAGAAAATATATAATGTTTGGGGCTTCTAATAAATTTTTTAGCAAAAAATGCTGGTTTGAAAAATGTAAAAATTGCATGAAGTGGTTAAAGTTGAAGTTTGGGTACGGCTTTTTTTGAAAAGTTACATTTGATCCAGCTTGGACCAATGTAAGTATGTATGTGCCATACCTAGCCAATCCCTGTGGAACATGGAAATCACTGTAGTGGACACCTCTACTATAGTGATTACCGCTGGCTTCATGGACACCATTCAGAGAACATTTTTCATTTTCTCAACGAATGCAAAGTGTTCTCAGATTGGATGAGGTGGAGACTGTGATGTCACTAAGTGTCACAAACAATCTCTGTGAAAGCTGGAAATCCCTGTAGTGGACACCAGTGGCGGTGCGTCCATAGTGGGCACAGGGGAGTGCCGCCCCCTCTCTCTCCTGCGCCCATCACTCACAACAACAATACATAGGTTCATGCATTGCATGAACCTATGTATGTCGCTACCGCTGTCGCCCACTATTCAGATGGCCGGCCCCCTGGCGAGCACCGACCATCTGAATAACAGCGGCTGGTTGGCTTTTGGAAGTGCCTATCAGAGCCAGCGGCTCAGATAGGCTTCCCGATTACAGCCTGAGGGCTGTAATCGGCTTCCAAATAGTTAACCAGGGTACGCACGGGGGGTGCGTTCCTTGGTTAACACTGACAGGCGTCTCAGCCAATCAGGTTCACCGGGTCTGGTTACCAGTAACCTGATTGGCTGAAGCGACATCGAGGGCGGGAGAAGACATCGAGGACGGAAGAAGGACGGCGCTGACCCGAGGAAGGTAAGTGCAGGGCTGGGGACAAACTGGCTGCATTTGGGGACAAACCGGCTGCATTTGGGGGAAACTGGCTGTATTTGGGGACAATTTGGGGACAAACTGGGTGTATTTGGGGGAGAACTGGGTGTATTTGGGGGGAAACTGGCTGCATTTGAGGGGGCAAACTGGTGGTGTTTGGGCACAGTGGCTGCGTTTAATAGGCAGAGTGGTGGCAATTGATAATTTTTTTTTTTTTTCAGTTTGTTTGCGCCCCCCAAAAAATTTTGAGCACCAGGCGCCACTGGTGGACACTACTGCTGTAGTGATCTCCACTAGCTTCCCTATGCTGAGCAGCTGCATTGTAAACAGGGCTGGGACAAGGGGTGGGCAGGAGGGACGGCTGCCCTGGGTGCAATGGTTTATTGCAGGAATGGGGTGCCCTGACCCTAGCCCAAAGTGACACGGGGGGGCGCAATTTGGAACCTTTGCCCTGGGCACTGGATGACCTTGTCCCGGCACTGATTGTAAAACACAGGGGGTTGCAGACTCTGCATGGGTGGCATTCAGAGAGCATGTTGCATTAACTCAATGAATGCAAAGCATTCTTCTCTAATTGGACAAAGTGAAGAGCTCACTATAGCAGTGGTGTCTACTACAGTAGTTTCCAGCTTCCACTGGGATTGGCATGGCATTACTTTGGTCCAAGCTGGACCAATGTAACTATGCATACGTATCCAAACTCAGTTTTGATTCTGTATGATAAATGCAAAAATATCTATTGAGTTTCTGGCACATCAAAAGGTATCTTTCTGTACATAGTGTGTTTAACCACTTAACGACCGCTCACTGTATATATACGTCGGCAGAATGGCACCGACAGGCACAATCACGTAGAGCATACGTGATTGCCTTTGTACAGTTGGGGGGTCCGATCGGACCCCCCTCCTATACAGTGAGCGGTGGCTAAGTGTCCGGGAGCGTTCCCGGATGAGGGGGCAGCCATTCGTTTCTGGCCACCCCCTCGCGATCGCTCCCGGCAAATGGAAATGCCCCCTCTGTCTGTGTCAGACAGAGGGAGCAGGAGGAAGTGATGTCATCTCTGGTGCGGCGCTCACATATACCGAGCGCCGTACAAGAGAAGATATCAGGTTAGTGCACACAACACTACACTGACACCAGGACACATAGGGACATAAATCGCCCCCCCCAGGCCCCCCAGATCACCCCCCAGATCACCCCCCAGTCACAGTGTCACTGATTGCAGTGACCATTTATTTAGTGATCACTGCAATCAGTGACATTTGTGACTGTAAAAGTGTCACCAAAGTTTAGTCTTAGGTCCAGTGTAGCCCCCTAACCCCCCCTAATAAAGGTTTAACCCCCTGATCACCCCCCAGATAACCCTTTCACCGCCTATCACCACTGTCGCTTAGCGATCATTTTTCTGATCGCTGTCTTAGCGTCAGTGATGCCGATCGGCAGCCAGTAATTTTTTTTAGGTTCGCCGCAGGTTTTTATAGCGTCAGGTACCCCAATATATTATCTAATAAAGGTTTAACCCCCTTGATCGCCCCCCAGGTAACCCTTTCACCCCCTATCACCACTGTCACTAAGCGATCGTTTTTCTAAACGCTGTCTTAGTGTCTGTGATGCAGATCGGTAGCCGGTAATTTTTTTTAGGTTCGCCGCAGGTTTTTATAGCGTCAGGTACCCCAATATATTATCTAATAAAGGTTTAACCCCCTTGATCGCCCCCCAGGTAACCCTTTCACCCCCTATCACCACTGTCGCTAAGCAATTGTTTTTCTAAACGCTGTCTTAGTGTCGGTGATGCAGATCGGTAGCTGGTAATTTTTTTTAGGTTCGCCGCAGGTTTTTATAGCGTCAGGTACCCCCATATATTATCTAATAAAGGTTTTAACCCCCTGATTGCACCTAGTTAACCCTTTCACCAGTGATCACCATATAAGTGTTACGGGTGACGCTGGTTAGTTAGTTTGCTTTTTATAGTGTCAGGGCACCCGCCGTGTATATAACCCAATAAAGGTTTAACCCCCTGATCGTCCGGCAGGTGATATCAATTAGGTTTTAGCGTCAGAGAGGGTCTGAGTCACACCCCAGGCAGCGTCAGGTTAGTGCCAGTAACGCTAACACCCACGCGTGAAGCATACACCCCCCTTAGTGGTATAGTATCTGAACAGATCAATATCTGATCTGATCAGATCTATACTAGCGTCCCCAGCAGTTTAGGGTTCCCAAAAACGCAGTGTTAGCGGGATCAGCCCAGATACCTGCTAGCACCTGCGTTTTGCCCCTCCGTCCAGCCCAGGCCACCCAAGTGCAGTATCGATCGATCACTGTCACTTACAAAACACAACAAACATAACTGCAGCATTCGCAGAGACAGGCCTGATCCCTGCGACTCCAGTGCTGTAGGAGGTGATTTCACCACCACAGTTAAAAAAAAAAAGCAAATATGCCGAAGCATTGGGGCAGCAGGGGCGGAGGAGCGATTTTGCTCCTAATGCCGCATACATACGGTCGAAATTCCGACGGAGGCTTGCCCGTGGAAAAGTCCGACCATGTGTGTGCGGCATAACTTTTTTGCGGGAGGATGCCCCCATGCTTCGGCATATATAAATGGTGCGTGTATGCCCATCATTGGAAGTGGGTGGATGAAGGGCGGTATTCTAATGGTGGGCATACCCACTGATCAATCTCTTTTTTCGTTCAGCCAACTGGCTGCATGAAATAAAAAGATTACAATACATGTCCAACAAGGACCAGCAACGTACTGGTATGTTGCTGGACTTTGAATGTTTATACCAGAATGATGCCTGCGGGTTTAGGTATCATCTTGGTATCATTCTTTTCAGCCTGCGGCCGGCTTTCATGTAAAAGCAATCCTAGCGGCTAATTAGCCTCTGGACTGCTTTTACAAGCAGTGGGAGGGAATGCCCCCCCCCGGATATAAAAAGCGCCATTGGGAAATTGGGAAAGCATTTTATCACACCGATCTTGGTGTGGTCAGATGCTTTGAGGGCAGAGGAAAAATCTAGGGTCTAGAAGACCCCAGTTTTTTCAAAAAAAGAGTACCTGTCACTACCTATTGCTATCATAGGGGATATTTACATTCCCTGAGATAACAATAAAAATGATAAAAAAAAAAAAATACTTGGAAGGAACAATTTAAAAATAAAATAAAAAAGCAAAATTAATAATAAAAAAAAAAGAAAAAAAAAAAAAAAGCACCCCTGTCCTGCCCTGCTCTTGCCCAATGGCGAACGCAAGCGTCGGTCTGGCGTCATATGTAAACAGCAATTGCACCATGCATGTGAGGTATCACCGCGAAGGTCAGATCGAGGGCAATCATTTTAGCAGTAGACCTCCTCTGTAAATCTACTGGGGTAACCTGTAAAGGCTTTTAAAGGCTTTTAAAAATGTATGTAGTTTGTCGCCAATGCGCGTTTGTGCGAAATTTTAAAGCATGTCGTGTTTGGTATCTATGTACTCGGCCTAAGATCATCTTTTTTATTTTATCAAACATTTGGGCAATATAGTGTGTTTTAGTGCATTAAAATTAAAAAAAGTGTATTTTTTAACCCAAAAAATGCGTTCGAAAAATCGCTGCGCAAATACTGTGTAGAAAAAAAAATGCAACACCCACCATTTTAATCTGTAGGGCCTTTGCTTTAAAAATATATATAATGTTTGGGGGTTCAACATAATTTTCTTGCAAAAAAAAAAAATGTTTTCATGTAAACAAAAAGTGTCAAAAAGGGCTTTGTCTTCAAGTGGTTAGAAGAGTGGATGTAAGCTTCCTAATGTTGTGTATAAAATGCCAGAACAGTTCAAAACCCCCCCAAATGACCCCATTTTGGAAAGTAGACACCCCAAGCTATATACTGAGAGGCATGTCGAGTCCATGGAATATTTTATATGTTGACACAAGTTGCGGAAAAACGACAATTTTTTTTTTTTTTTTGCACAAAGTTGTCACTAAATGATATATTGCTCAAACATGCCATGGGCATATGTGGAATTACACCCCAAAATACATTCTGTTGCTTCTCCTGAGTACGGGGATACCACATGTGTGAGACTTTTTGGGAGCCTAGCCACGTACGGGACCCCAAAAACCAATCACCGCCTTCAGGCTTTCTAAGGGTGTAAATTTTTGATTTCACTTCTCACTGCCTATCACAGTTTCGGAGGCCATGGAATGCCCAGATAGCACAAACCCCCCCCCAAATGACCCCATTTTGGAAAGTAGACACCCCAAGCTATTTGCTGAGAGGTATTGTGAGTATTTTGCAGATCTCGCTTTTTGTCACAAAGTTTTGAAAATTGAAAAAAAAAATATATATATATATATATATTTTCTTTCTTCATTTTCAAAAACAAATGAGAGCTGTAAAATACTCGCCATTCCTCTCAGCAAATAGCTTGGGGTGTCTATATTCCAAAATGGGGTCATTTGGGGGGGTTTTGTGCGATTTTGGCATTTTATGGCCTTCAAAACTGTGATAGGTAGTGAGGAGTGAAATCAAAAATTTGTGCCTAGAAATCCTGAAGGCGGTGCTTGGTTTTCGGGGTCCCGTACGCGGCTAGGCTCCTAAAAAGTCCCACACATGTGGTATCCCCGTACTCAGGAGAAGCAGAAAAATGTATTTTGGGGTGTAATTCCACATATAACCATGGCATGTGTGAGCAATATATCATTTAGTGACAACTTTTTGTAATTATTTATTTATTTTTTGTCATTATTCAATCACTTGGGACAAAAAAAAAATATTCAATGGGCTCAACAGGCCTCTCAGCAATTTCCTTGGGGTGTCTACTTTCTAAAATGGGGTCATTTGGGGGGGTTTTGTGCTATTTTGGCATTTTATGGCCTTCGAAACTGTGATAGGTAGTGAGGAGTGAAATCAAAAATTTGCGCCCTTAGAAATCCTGAAGGTGGTGCTTGGTTTCCGGGGTCCCGTACGCGGCTAGGCTCCCAAAAAGTCCCACACATGTGGTATCCCCGTACTCAGGAGAAGCAGCAAAATGTATTTTGGGGTGAAATTCCACATATAACCATGGCATGTGTGAGCAATATATCATTTAGTGACAACTTTTTGTAATTTTTTTTTTTTTTTTTTAGTCATTATTCAATCACTTGGGACAAAAAAATAAAAAATTCAATGGGCTCAACATGCCTCTCAGCAATTTCCTTGGGGTGTCTACTTTCCAAAATGGGGTCATTTGGGGGGGTTTTGTACTGCCCTGCCATTTTAGCACCTCAAGAACCTCAAGAAAAAAGCTGTGTAAATTTCAGAAAATGTACCCTAGTTTGTAAACTCTATAACTTTTGCGCAAACCAATAAATATACGCTTATTGACATTTTTTTTACTAAAAACATGTGGCTGAATACATTTTGGCCTAAATGTATGAATACAATTGAGTTTATTCGATTTTTCTTATAACAAAAAGTAGAAAATATCATTTTTTTCAAAATTTTCGGTCTTTTTCCGTTTATATCGCAAAAAATAAAAATCGCAGAGGCAATCAAATACCATTAAAAGAAAGCTCTATTTGTGGGAAGAAAAGGACGCAAATTTCGTTTGGGTACAACATTGCATGTCCGCACAATTTACAGTTAAAGCAGCGCAGTGCTAAATTCTGAATTCACCTCTGGTCCTCTAGCTACCAAATGGTCCGGGGCTTAAGTGGTTAAAGGGATAAAACAACACAGGGAATGTGCATGTCTTCCAGAGATGTACTAAATATGTGTTTTTCTATTTTCTCTTGACATACACTTTAGTATATCTACACTAGGGTGACCAGACATCCCCAGTTTCTGGGGACAGTCCCCAGATTGAGGACACTGTCCCCGGACCAAGTCTGTCCCCGGTTTTCTCCCCGGATTGGATTTGAACAGGGGCTGGGGCAATTTCAAGGACAGTCAGTGCAGAATAAAAAAAAAAAATCTGTATTACACACCCCCACTCTGCTGCTTCTACTAGCTTAGGGGGGTGTATTTTTTTCATTATCTGTGCCCCTTTGTGATGATGATGTGCTGGTCGGAGCGGAGGGAATATTTCATCAGTTTCGGGTGCATGCCCATTCAGCTCCGCTCGCATGTTCTTCTGCCTTGGCTCAAGTCCCGCCAGCCACCTGCCTGCCTATCTCCTTGCCTTCCCTGGTGGAGTGATCTTCCTCTGCTCCCCACCCAGTAGTAGCCGGGGCTCAGAGAGTAAAGCCCCATACACACGGTCGGACTTCCATCAGACTTCTCCGTGTTTTTTTGGTCCGAATGGAGTTGGTCGGGAACACCCATAGCATACACACGCTCTGACTTTTCTGCAAACTTTCTTAAAACTTCTTATATCACTTGTTTTTCTGCTCTTTACTGCCACCCTTTGGTCAACTTCTGCTATTGTTGGTTGCTTTTAACATTGGTTGTTTTGTCCATCGGACAAAAGTCCTATGGTTTTCTGTACACACGGCAGGACTTTGCTCCATAGGACTTTTGTTGGGCAAAAGTTTGTCCGTTCGCAGACCCAACTTTTGTCCGATGAAAACAAAACCAAACTCAAAAAAGTTTGTCCGATGGAGCGTACACACGGTCGGATTCTTGGTCCAACTTGCTTAAAACTAAGTTTGTTGGGCAAAAGTCCGACCGTGTGTACGGGCCTTTAGACTTGACAGGTTGTGAGGTGGGCGGCGGCAGCGACGGGCAGAGAGTTGCTAAGTGCCGCCATTACTAGTAAAAAAAATATGTCCCCGGATTTCATTTAAAAAATCTGGTCACCTTAATCTACACCCAGGAACAAAAGTCTAATTTACAATTTATAATGGCAATGCTATGTTAACTTGCCTCTTGGTAAGAAGCATCAAAATTGTTGGGAAAGAGGCACTTAAAGGAGAAGAAAGGCCAAATCTTTTTTGGCTGTACTTTTCCTGTGGATCACAGGAGTGCAGTTAGTTCTGTTCTCCTGTGACCCATTTTTAGCCACCAGCAGGCTAAAGCCCATTGTTGGCTGACATCACAGAAGCGGTCCAGGCTCTGAAAAGATACTGACCATATGGTCGGGGTCCACCAAGAAGTCTGGACCGACACCTGGCTTGGCCTCTCAGCAAGCTACTGGGAGCCAGAGACAGCTGCTCCCACACCCTCCACAGCCCAGTGTTTTCCAGTGAGTGCTGGATAGGCAGAGCAGAGTGACAGTGACTGACAGTCACCAGCTTCTGATCATTGAAGACTGAGAACTGAGCAATCAGCGATGTTTGATTGCTCAGTTCTCGGTCTTAGAGGTGGTGGGGGACGTCTGCAGTTGGAATCGGTGCTGCAGCCATCTAGATGAGCATGATTTTTCTTTCTTTTTTTTTATGATTCCCATACTTCTCTTTAAAGATACAATTTTTTTTATTATTTTTTTTTATAAAAGCATCAGTCATATATTTTATATTTCTGTCATTTCTGTCATGACTGGTTTCTTTAGAACTACTCTGGAAATTGGATGGTGATTGGAAGATCTGACTGCTGAAACCATGGTGAGCTTTCTAGTTTAACCTCTTAAGGGGTTTCTAATGCTGGGAGACGGGGTTTATGATCACGTGACTGCTGTGATTGGCTGTCACAGCGGTCACATGTTTCGGAACGCTCCCAATCACAAGTAGCTTTCCGTTAGGCACCGGTAATCATGCCAGGAGCGTGCATTTTTCCCAGGTGCTGTGTTTCAGATGCACCGGAAATGCATCTGAAACACAGCAAAAACACAGCAAGATACCCCCCCCCCCCGCCAGAACATTTCGATCAATGCTCTCAGCCATTGGCTGAGAGTGCTGATCGGGAGCTGATCGGCTGCAGGTTTTTCAGCATGCTCTTCCGACAGAAGCCAGGCAAACAGCTTCTGTTGGACTGGCGAATATACAGACGGGACAAATGTTGGACAGTTTTTATTGAATCGGCCGATGTCTCCCAACATTCTGCCCCTGTGTACCAGGCATTGGTGTTTTTTCCCTCTGGTGCTTCGTTCCTCTGTTATCACATGAGTCACTTCTGGGAAGTTTTCCTGATACACGAGATAAATTTGTGTGGGGGGAAGGGAGCTCAGCACAGAGCTTGTCTATTCAGAACACAGTTCTTCTGCTGTGTGGAGAGGGGTGTGTGCCTTTCCTCCAATCAGCTCTTACACAGTATAACTGCAGTCTCTTTGCCCCCTCCTCTGTGCTGCTGACAGATGAAGAAAGATTTTAACACTTTTCTGTCATTTTGAAGGGGTATAGGGAAGAGAGGACCGCAGATAAACAAGTAAGAAATATGTAGGAGGATTTGTTTCATCTCTGTGCAACCTCTGAGGCTGTTCACTTCACTGGGTATATGTGGAGGGTTTACAACCACTTTAAGCTGGCCAAAGATGGATCCTTTCTTTTTTTGTTCAGCCAGCCGGCCGAGCAAAAAAAAAAAAAGATTCCTCCATCCACACAAGCAAGGTGGATAGAGGAATCCTCCCTTCTGAGATATTGTATTCTGACAGCAGGGACTCTCCGCTGTCAGAATATCCTGATCAGTGGCTGCAGTTGATTTTCTGCAGCTGCTGATCAAGAACAATTTTTCATCTGTAGCAGGGTCCCCAAATTTAACCCTGCTATACCTAAATTTAGGGGTGACCAGAGCAATAGTTGGCTCGGGTCTCTTGGTTGTTTGGACTCTGCCTTGCTGCTGTGTCGCCTGGCGTGCAGTTCCCCTTTGGGCATATAAGTGGTGCTGTCACCAATACCCGGGTTTGAACCACAGGTGATGGAGTAGGTATTGGATGTCCTCTCTCGGCTGCCGTTGGTGGCCGTTCTGGCCTGCTGTGCATGCTATATAGGATATATAAGGGGCAGACGCCATTACTCGGGATTCCAATTTCCGGGGCCCATTGCCCGGAGGGAGCTACCCCTCAGAGGGGGGTGCGCCCCATCTTGATCGAGGAGTCTCGGGCACCTTCAGCCCCAGGCTACAGAGTTCCAGGTAGGCCCAGTACCTTTAGCTGGGTCTACAACCGAAGAGGAGTCCCAGGGAACCCGCGTGAGGGTAACCGCTCTGACACGGAGGAAACCAGGGGAGGATCGATCCCATAACAAGAGGGCGAGTAATAAAGTATTGCTGACTCGGGAAAGGCCTGGTGACCGGTCAGAGGGAATGATTCCTCACTTCGCAGACTGCCTCTGCTGAGTGTTGAAAGTTCAGGAGGGATCTCCTTGACTTGGTCCTTGGAGGGGACTGAGTCATTGTTCCAGCATCACGCCGGCTGCTAGTGCTATTGAGTGACTATCCGGGTGAGCTGTACCCACTCGGGACAGAGTGGCGACGAAGCCAAGAGTGTGCCTGAATCCACTTCTATCTGCTAACCTTTTCTCACTTCAACTCTCTGGTTCCTGAAAGCAAGATAAAATAAACTCAGGTTGGAGTTGATATGTTGTGTGGACATTGACCTCATTTGGGAAAGATAAAGACTCGCCTCTATAAACATAGAGGGGAGAACCAGAAGAAGGAAGCAACTCGCTGCGGGTCCCAAGTATGTAACACGGCATGACCTTTATAATCTAGAGGACACGGGCATGTGGCATAGTGTGTCTTATCCCCCTGCTTGAGAAGGTAAGAGGGGGAAAAGGATCCGTGTGCTACACAACATTCCCACGACCGAGCGAAAACTACCATGCATGGATCGAAATTCGACCAATCCCTGTTGAGCTGGTCGAATTTTAATCCATCTATGGCCAGTTTTAGATCGTTGATGTCTATAGAGGTTGCATTGCACTTTCAGACATATGATCATTACCCTAACTGATTATTATTATTATTATACAGGATTTATATAGCGCCAACATGGGGGCAGACAGTACAGTTACAATACAATTCAATACAGGAGGAATCAGAGACCCCTGCTCGTTAGAGCTTACAATCTAAAAGGGAGGGTCAAATGGGACAAAGGGTAGTAGCTGTGGGGGATGATCAGATGGACAAAATGAAAATACAGTTGGTACTCATCCCATGTCTATGAGTACTTCCCCCCTAACATAGTGACAGCTGCAGTATGACATACAGCGGCGAGCGGTCCATAAGTGGCGCCGCCCGCCTAATCTTCATGTGCTGCCCCCTAATCTCCATGCGGGGCTCCGGACTCATAGGTTTCTATTATTTTTTTATTTATTTTTTAAAGCACATGATTAGAGCCATAGGCCTCGTACACACGGCCGAGATTCTTGGACAAGAAACTTGTCCCGGCCGAGTGTACACACGCTCGATTCAAAGAACCCGCGGGTCTTTGAATGGAGCGTACGCGGTGACGTCATCGACTACGACGAGCATGCGCCGCCATCTTGGTATACCCTACGTATGCCTAGGAAGCTACCGCGCATGCGTCAAATTCATTTCGAACATGCGCGGGCTTCCGGGAGGACAGGTAAGTGTACACACACTCACTTTTCTCGTCGAGAAACATGCCGACGAGAATCTCGACAGCAGGATCTCTATTTTCTCGTCGAGATTCTTGTCGCTTTTCTTGACGAGAAACCATACACACGAACGAATTTCTCTGCAAAAAATCTCTGCCAGCAAGTTTCTTGCTGGTTTTTGCCGAGAAACTCGTTCGTGTGTACGAGGCTTGAGACTCTAATTGGCTTCAAGAAGATTGGGCTCGGGGCGCAGAGTACTGCGCCCTGAACCCACCCACTTGTGACATTAGCGAATCAATATTCACTATTGTACATATTCGCCAGCACACCAAGGATCTACAATCGCTGTCCAAAGGTTTTTATTGCAAAGAGATCATATCACAGAGACAAGTGCAAATGTGATGTGATCTCTCTGCAATAAAAACCTTTGGACGGTGATTGTGGATACTTGGTGTGCTGGCGAATATGTACAGTTTATGTTTCCAGGATCCAGCTGGTAATCAATACAGCACCCACTTTTGATTTCCAGAAAGTATGCAATAGGAATATAGACCAGTCAATATTTGCTATTGTCTTGCGACTTCTCCTCCCGGCCTATCAAGCGGATATTAAGATCGGATTAGCCAGTAGGAGAAGCTGGGGAATCTGCGACCTGGATGGGTTAAGTGCGGAATTGGGGGGGGGGTGTTTGCCGCCCCCCCCAAAAAAATGAAGTCGCCACTGATGACATAGCTTCATGACCCAACATGATCCCAGCTTAGTTAGTTATATTTTATGCTTTAATACACTTTATGGATTACACACTATTATATACTTGGTTTATGAATGCAGGTTAATATGACTGTGATGCCGCATACACACGATCGGAATTTCCGACAACAAAACCGTGGGTTTTTTTTTCAGACGGATGTTGGCTCAAACTTGTCTTGCATACACACGGTCGCACAAATGTTGCTCGGAAATTCCGATCGTCAAGAACGCGGTGACGTACACCGAAAAAAATGACGTACAATGATTCCGAGCATGCGTCGAATTGATTCCGAGCATGCGTAGGATTTTTGTGCGTCGGAATTGGATACAGACGATCGGAATTTCCAACAAGAACTTTTGTTGTCGGAAAAAGAGAGAACCAGCTCGCCAACATTTGTTGTCAGAAATTCCGACAGCAAATGTCCGATGGAGCCTACACACGGTCGGAAATTTCCGACCAAAAGCTCACATCGAACATTTGTTGTCGGAAATTCCGATCGTGTGTACGCGGCATAAGTGTGTTGAATACTGCTTATGATTTTGATCACTTCATGTATTTTTTAATTATGCATTCTCTATGTAGTACCAAAAACTTGTATATAATCAACAGCCAGGGCTTTCATCTTGAAAGTTATTCATTCTCTCGCTTACAGCTTTTGATTTACAGAGTTGCTGCGTTTTGTGGTATTTTTAGCAGGGCTTCATTTTGGAACCTAGAATAATGTATTATGGAGGAGTGATACGGCATAACAGTAAGCCAACACACACAGGCCCATAATACTTCCAGCAGGGTTTATAATCACATTATACAATGCTTAACTGTGCCTGAACATAGACTGTGCCAGCTAGGTGACACTTACCTTGTAACCTTTGCATCACATTTGCAATGTCCCTTGTGTTCCTGTTCACCAGCCGGGAGGTAGCCATGATGCCTCTGCTGGGATCCTTCACTAAAAGGTATGTTCAAACCAAGTTTTGCTGTTAGGATGTTAGAAAATCTCTGGAGCTGTTCCTCCGGAGCATCATCTACCTTCTATCCCCGCATGGCAGCTGACGCCTGAGTCATTGATGTCTGGCACCCAAACAAAAGCAGACCCGTCACGACTCCGATGCCGACTTTAATTTGTTCTTATGGGTCCTGTCCTTCTTACCAACGGCTTAAGCTGCCTGAAAAGACAGAGAGGGAGGATTAAGAAGAGACTTGCATGGGTTCTTGCAACAGTAAAACCTGTAATCTCATTAGCAATTCTGACAAAAGATTGGCAGGGCAGGATACATGGTGCGAATCGTGCCAAGGAAACAATTATTGTTGAAAGTGCATTTGCCGTAGCTGCGGCCTGTTGAGTGAAATATCTGTAAATAAATTAAGAGAACCGTGCCTTCTATCAATCAATATATTTCATATCAAAGATCCTAATCCTCTGTAGGATAAACAAAGATGCTTTCTTTATCCTGCCTAAAACCACACGTGGCTATGTTTGCATCAAACAAAAATGCAATTATCAGTTACACTCGTTTAAAACTTTTGAAAAGTATTAAAGACCATTTTTTTTTCTTCTTTACAGTGGATGACAACATTTGTTATGTTGAAGGCTAACGTCACCTTTATAAGAAAATAACTTAGGACCAGAAGCGTGGTTCTAAAGCCTAAACAGTTTTTACCTTAATGCATTCCTTACATTAGGGTAAAAAATATTTAGTCATCAGCATGCCCCCCTCACCCCCCCCCTCTCCCTTTTACTTACCTGAGCTCTAATTCGATCCAGCGCTGTGTGCATCTGCAGCTCTTCTCTCCCCTCACTTCCGGGTCTCACTGGGTTTGCTGGTTCACCAGGAGCCATTGGCTTCCAGTGCTGTCAATCAAAGCCAGTGATGAGGGAGCAGGGGGAGGGGCTGAGTCCCGCTGTCTGTGTCAGGCTCGGGAGTGGGCAAGCATAAGTTAGGGTGACCAGACATCCCCGGTTTCCAAGGACAGTGCCCGGATTGAGGACACTGTCCCCGGACCAAGTCTGTCCCTGGTTTTGTCCCCGGATTGGATTTGAACAGGGGCTGGGGCAATTTCAAAGACAGTGCAGAATAAAACAAAAACAAATCTGAATTACACACCCGCGCTTCGCCGCTCCTACTAGCTTAGGGGGGTGTATTTTTTTCCATTATCTGTGCCCCTTTCTGATGATGATGTGCTGGTCGGAGTGGAGGGAATATTTCTTCAATTTCGGGTGCATGCCCATTCAGCTCCGCTCACATGTTCTTCTGCCTTGGCTCAAGTCCCGACCAGCCGACTGCCTGCTTATCTCCTTGCCTTCACTGGTGGAGTGATCTTCCTCCACTCCCCACCCAGTAGTAGCCGGGGCCCGGAGAGTGAGACTTGACTGGCTGTGAGGTGGGCGGCGACGGGCAGAGAGTCGCCGATTGCCGCCATTACTAGTAAAAAAAAAAAAAATGCTTTCATTTTAATAATCTGGTAACCTTAGCATAAGTGCCCCCATGGGAAGCAGCTTTACAGTGAGGGGCACTGGACGAGGACCTGAGATAAGGAGGTTTGCAGCCGCTCTGTGCAATTCCATTGCACAGAGCAGGTAAGTATAGACATGATTGAAAAAGGAAAAAAAAGAGAAATAAACAATCGTTTTAACAAAACTGGAGCAGCTGTGCATGGCAGCCAATCAGCTTCTATCCTCACCTAAGAGGTCGTAAGGGTTAAAAACATTATTATTCTAAAATAATAAATATGTCATACTTACTTGCTCTGTGCAATAGAATTGCACAGAGTGGCCCCAAACCTCCCCCGCTGGATCTCTTGGCTCCTCCTTTTCTGTGTGTGCCCCCATAGCAAGCTGCTTGCTTTGGGGGCAGATGTGCATGTCCCGAGCTAGGCTGTGTATGTCCATAAGCACACACAGCGCGGTTCGGCCTTGCCAACAACAGCTCTTTGCTATACATGAATAAAAGCTGACCATTGTAAGTACCCCTGTCAGTGGTAAATGGTTTGTCTCAGCCCTGTAATTGTCATAGTTGCTGGACAGCTAGGTCTGTTAAAGGAGATTCAAAAATAACAGACTTATTAGCCAGATCACCAGGTGAAAATAAACATGAAAAAGGGTCTAATAAGAGAAAATGAATGCAGCCACCACATCTAAGGATCAGTAAGCTCCAATATAATACATTTTTTTGTTTTTGGGTTGAATACCATTTTAATGTACAGGTAAGTGCATAACTGTAGGCCATTCCTGCCGCCCCAGAAACCTGGCAAAAAAACACCAGTTAGTGCTGACATCTCCTGGCCCCATTTCCGGACACTGCAGCCATAGAGGCTCGCTCCTGGTATCAGAGTGAAATAGCATATAATTACAAATTACTGATTAATCTGAAATGGTTGAAATTGGATTGCTTAAAATTTCAGACTACTTGACATATTCTAATATATTCAAATATTATTTCAGTAACCTCAGCCTTTTTCTCCATAGCAACATAGACAAAAAAAAAAAAAGACAAAGGTCTCCCTAGCACCTTGCTGATCCATTCAAAACTCTAAAGCCCTGTACACACGATCGGATTTCCTATGGATTCTAATCCGATGAATTTTTCCATCGGAAATCCGATGAAGCTGACTTCCATCAGCCTTGCCTTTGTCTTGCAGGTTTTTTTTGTTTTTTTTTTGTTTTTTTAGGAGGCTTTACTTCCTCTTTAAATTGGCCATAGACGGTTTGAATATCGGTCAAGTCAGCAGAAACCGGCTGAGATTTGAACCATGTATGAGAACCACCCTGCCGTATTTTACATGTGATTATTGTTAGCAGCAGTTATATTTGCTAGCAATAATCACTGTGTTCTCCCGGTGGGGACAGCTCCCCCCTACCGGGAGAACACAATGGTTCTGCAGGAGGCATTCCCCCATTAAAGTGGTTGTAAACGCTTTTGTCATTTTTTTTTTCTAACCTGCAAGACAAAGCTATAATGAGCTAGTATGACTAGCATACTAGCTCATTATGTACCACTTACCTTCGATCGGGGCCCCCGAAGTCGTCCGTGTCCCTCCTCTAGCCGCATCCATCGCTGCGGCGATAGCCGGAATGTTACTTCCGGGTATCGCCGCTGCAGCCAATCACAGCGCCGCTCCGGCGCTGTGATTGGCCGGAGCGGCGAAGACGACACTCCGCGCATGCGCGCGTGAGCTGTCAAATTCGGCTACGTCGTCGAATGTTGCGACCTAGCCGAATTTGTGAATGGGGTGACGTCAGCGTCGCCGCATTTACATACAAATATCTCCTTAACCGTGTAGGTTAAGGAGATATTTCTTGCACCTACAGGTAAGCCTTAATCTAGGCTTACCTGTAGGTCTTTGTTTAAAAAGTGGGTTTACAACCACTTTAACACTGACTGTGTTGATGAGGGAATCAAGCTACTTTCTTTCCTGCCAACACAGGACCATGTCTTTCCGAATGCACAAAATAGAAATGGCTGTTAAAGCCCAACAGCTCCAATTACAGCTCTTTTTTTAACTTTATTAGTTACACTGACAACCGTCTAATGCTGGGTACACAAGATCTGAATATCGGCCGGTTCAGCAGGGACTGCCCGACATTTGGACAGTGTGTAAAGCTGCCTGTCCGACAGAAGCCAGTCCAACGACCGGCCTTTGTCGAAGAGACCCGATGGAAAACCAGAATCCGATCAGCACTGGCAGCCAATGGCTGTGAGCGCTGATCAGTGTTTTCTGGCGGGGGGCGGTCTCTCAGTTCTTTTTTTGTTCAGCCCTCTGGGTTGAATGAAAAACAAACTAACGTGTGCACTAGGCTTATAGTCCGCTGAGCTAATCTAATACTGTATGTTCTGCAGGAAGACACACTTCCAGCTCTCTATGTATCAGAATTGAGTCTACGCATGACACCAGTTCTGATGGTGTCCCTTTGCCTCTCACAGTGATGACATTTATGTTACTCGCTATGTTAATGTAAATAGCACAGCAGGATGACCGGAGGTACACTTCAAGTGCCTTTTTCCTTTCCTGATGGGAAGAGAAAGGAAATCTTCCCAATATGTACCCAGATGGCAAGGAACCCTAAAGTGGAACTTCCGCTCATCGGAAGCCTCCCTCCCTCCGGTGTCACAATTGACACCTTTCAGGGGGGAGGGGGGTGCAGATACCTGTCTAAGACAGGTATTTGCACCCACTTCCGGGAGTCCTCTCTGCTGGAAATTTGCGGGAAGTACGTCACTTCCCGCAGAATACCCGTTGTGTTCTGGGAGACACTCGGCTCCCAGAACACATGGGGACCAGTCAGAACGGCGCAGTGTGACTCGCGCATGCGCTGTAGGGAACCGCGCAGTGAAGCCGCAAGGCTTCACTTCCTGGTTCCCTCACCGAGGATGGCGGTGGGGGCAGCAGAGTGACGAGCGATTTCTCGTCCTCTCCTGCGGACGTCGCTGGACTCCAATACAGGTAAGTGTCCATATATTAAAAGTCAGCAGCTGCTGTAGCTGTAGCTGCTGGCTTTTAATAAAAAAAATTTGGCGGAGCTCCGCTTTAACAGAGCCTCCAACCCTTTTCCTGCCCTATCCAAAGTGAAATAAAACATATTGACTTAAGTCAGGCTTTAATCCCAAATGCTTTATTGTTTATAGACATGTTCAAGAGTAATGGTCCCCAAATTGAACCTTCAGAAACACAACTAACAAACTCAAACCATGCAATCATTTTATAAACCTTCAATTGCTCAGTGTGGAGCAGTGGCGTCTCCAGCTTTCATATTTAGGGGGGGCACATGGGGGGACAGGGACAAAAGTAGGGGGGCCAACTATAAAATGCAATTTTATATATATATATATATATATATACAGTATATATATATTGTGAGGGGGTTAGCTCGGCAGCGGGTATGTGTGACCCCCGGGATGGGCTCCCCACCCAAAAACAGGCCCAGCAGACGGAGGTTGTGGTTTTCAAAATCAAAAAGGTGCGGTTTATTTTCTATTTACAGTGACAAAAACACAGCAAGGCAAAAAAAACATAAACAAAATAAATCCTGGTCAACTTGACCTCTGACTAAACATACAGGTTTCCTAACTAACAACTGGGATCAGCCTAGTGCTGTCCTAGTCCCTGGTTTTAAATGTCCAAGCAAAATATAGCCACACAGGCTTTCTCTCACCGCACAGGGGTTCACTCTCCCTAGACAGTCCACACAGGTCTGGTTCCAGGCATGAGCTAACATCTAATGAATCTGGGCTTTCTTATAGAGGCCTAAATGAGCTGACAAGGTTCAGCTGGTCTCATCAACTCCCTGTCTGCACGACGCCCAGCCCTCTCCCTAGAGGTATGAGTCATCCATGAGCACACTAGCCTTATACAACTCTCCACCTAGTTGTACAAATCGGCGTAAAGCCTGAATCTGGGCGAAATATATCTACCCCCCTGGATGCAACCAGGTGACTTTACCTTCCTGCTGTCACATACCCCCCCCTCTTGTTTTAACCTCGGGGTTGGAACACCAGCAATCAGGCATTCATGTACTCGAGACAAAGCATCCACATTCCCCATTTGAACGCCAGGGCGATGCTTTACTGTGAAGTTGAATTCCTGGAGGGCCAGGAACCACCTATTCACTCTTCTATTTGTTTCCTTGTTTTGAGCCATCCACTTTAACGGAGCGTGATCCGTAACCATGTCAAAGTGCCTACCTAGCAGGTAGTACCGAAGGGAATCTAGAGCCCACTTCACCGCTAAACACTCCTTTTCAACGGTGGCGTAATTTACCTCATGGGACTTCAACTTCCTGCTGAGGTAAATGACTGGGTGCTCTTCCCCGTTCCAGACCTGGGACAATACTGCTCCTAACCCCACATCTGACGCATCACTTTGTACGACAAAGTCTCTAGAGAAGTCGGGTGAGTACAACACTGGCTGGCTACATAAGGCTTGTTTCAAGAATTGGAATGCTGCCTCAGCCTCGGGGGTCCATTTAATCATGACCGACCCTTTCCCCTTCGTCAGGTTGGTTAGGGGCACAGCCTTAGAAGCAAAGTGGGGAATGAATCGCCGATAATACCCAGCGATTCCCAGAAAGGCTCGTACCTGCTTCTTGCTGTTGGGACGTGGCCAACTCTGGATGGCCTCGACTTTGTTGAGTTGGGGTTTTATTACTCCCCTCCCAATGGTGTACCCAAGATATTTGGCCTCCTCCTGCCCAATGGTACACTTCTTGGGGTTAGCCGTAAACCCTGCTTCCCGAACAGAGTCCAGGACTGCTTGCACTTTTGGCAGATGTGAGGCCCAATCTGTGCTATGGACAATTATGTCATCCAGGTAAGCCGCAGCATACTTCCGATGGGGCCTCAGCATCTGGTCCATTTTCCGCTGGAATGTGGCCGGCGCATTCTGTAACCCGAACGGCATTCTTTTATATTGGAACGCCCCGTCTGGGGTTACAAATGCGGTTTTCTCTTTGGCCGACTTGGCCAGGGGGATTTGCCAATACCCTTTTGTGAGGTCAAGAGTCGTCATGTATCGGGCTGTTCCCAGCCGGTCGATCAACTCATCTATACGTGGCATGGGGTAGGTGTCAAATTTTGTAACTTTGTTCAACTGACGAAAATCGTTACAAAATCGCCAGCTCCCATCCGGTTTAGGCACCAACACGATGGGACTAGACCAATCACTTTGGGACTCCTCTATCACCCCTAAGTTCAGCATTTTCTGTACTTCCTCCCGTATTGCCTCCCGTCGGGCCTCTGGGATCCGATAGGGTTTTAACTTCACCCTTTCACCGGGCGGGGTAATAATGTCATGCTCTACCCCAGATGTTTGTCCCGGCAGCTCAGAGAATACCTCCTTGTTGCGAAGCACAAACTCCTTAACCTCCTGTTGTTGGGGTTGTGACAAGGTGGCTGCGATTCCAACCTCAGGAATCACGCAACCAGTTTGAGCTGGTGACCAAGTGTCTGCGACTAGGGACTCTCTATCCCTCCAGGCTTTCAACAGATTAACGTGATAGATCTGTTCGGGCTTTCGCCTTCCTGGTTGTCTGACCTTGTAATTCACTTCGCTCACTTTTTCCATTATCTCGTAGGGGCCTTGCCATTTGGCAAGGAATTTACTTTCAACCGTAGGGACAAGTACCAATATCCTATCCCCCGGGGAAAAGGTACGGGTCTTGGCTCCACGGTTGTACACTCTCTGCTGTGCCAACTGCGCTTGGGCCAAATGTTCCTTCACGATGGGCATTACCTGTGCAATTCGATCTTGCATCAGGGCGACATGCTCAATCACACTCCTGTGGGGAGAACTCTCACTTTCCCAAGTTTCCTTGGCAATATCCAACAGCCCTCTTGGGTGTCTCCCATACAGTAACTCAAAGGGGGAGAATCCCGTAGAGGATTGGGGCACCTCCCTAATAGCAAACATCAAATAAGGAAGTAGACAGTCCCAATCCCTTCCATCTCTATCCACCACTTTCTTCAACATTTGTTTTAGGGTTTTGTTGAATCTTTCAACCAGCCCATCGGTTTGGGGGTGATACACAGATGTACGCAATTGCGTCACTTTGAACAATTTACACAGCTCTTTCATAACCCGGGACATAAAGGGTGTACCTTGGTCCGTAAGCAGTTCTTTACAAATACCCACCCGGCTAAAAACAAGAGATAGCTCTTTGGCTATGGTTTTGGCCGAGGTATTTCTGAGAGGGATCGCTTCTGGATAACGGGTGGCATAGTCCATTATAACCAATATGTACTGGTGCCCCCTAGCGGACTTGATTATAGGACCTACCAAATCCATTGCGATTCTCTCAAACGGGACCTCAATGATGGGTAGAGGGACCAGCGGGCTACGGAAATGTGGCATCGGGGCCGACCTCTGACACACAGGGCAGGAGGAACAATAATTTTCTATGTCCTTCATCACCCCAGGCCAATAGAATCTCTGTAATACCCTCTCTCGGGTTTTCTCTGTCCCCAGATGACCTCCAAGAATGTGCCCATGGGCCAACTCCAACACCAACTTCCTGTAAGGTTTGGGCACCACAAGCTGCTCAACGGTTTCTTCTGCCCTTTTTGCCACCCGATACAGTAGGTCCTTCTCTACGCTGAAGTATGGGTAAGTGCCGGTATTATCTGGGTTCACTAACTCGCCATCTATTTTCACTACGTTTTCCCGTGCCTTTATTAGGGCGGGGTCTTTCAACTGTTCTGTGGCAAAGTTTTCCCTGTGAACCTCAAGATCAGAAAACTCCACAGACGGTAGGTTTTCGTCTGAGGAGGTGGGCTCCTCTCCAGTTTCTTGAGTCTCCCCTGCCAATACTGACAAGGGAAATTCCGGAGAGTCCTCACCACTCTCAGGGGAGTTCTGGCTATCACATTCCTGGTACATAGGGGCACCAGTGGGGGGCTCAGGATCATCCCACAGTTCCCAGAACTTCGGAAAATCCCTTCCCACAATGGCGTCATGCGGTAACTGAGATACTAAGCCCACTGGATGAGAGAGGGTACCTTTGGGGGTCTCGAAACACACTGTAGTCACTGGATACTCTCGGGTGTCCCCGTGCACACAAATAACGGCTACCTTGCTATTCCCAGAGACCTCTGTTTTAACTAACTCAGCCTTTATCAGGGTCACAAGGCTACCTGAATCCAGCAATACCACAACATTTCTACCATTAATACACATTTTGCATAAATGTTTCTCAGTTCCCCGAATGGCAGTGCATGCGACTGTCGCACACAGCGACTGACGTCTGCCCGTCAGAAAGTCACACTGCATGGGTTCCTCCACAACCGGGCAATTTGCTGCAATATGTCCCGCTTGCCGGCAGCGGTAGCAAACGATCCTTCTTGCGGCCTCTTGAGCCGCTGATTTCCCAGGCTGTTCTCGCCAAACTTGGGGTAGAGCTCCCACCCTCTCACTCTCTCCACCCTCACCCCTTGGAATCCTCTTATCCGCCCCTGGGGATGGTCTGGTCTTAGGGTGGAAAGTCCGAGTGTCTCTGGAAGAGGCCGTCAGGTTCTCTGTAGCCAAGTATTTCTCCACACGATCCACAAGACCATCGGCCGTCTCTGGGTCTCCATGGCTTACCCACTTTTGGATGGCAGTAGGAAGAGCTCTCAAAAACCGATCCATTACAACACGTTCCACAATCTTTGGTGCGGACAAAGTCTCTGGCTGTAGCCACTTTCTGCTCAGGTGAATGAGATCATACATTTGAGACCTGGGGGGTTTTCCAAGCTGGAAAGTCCAGTTATGCACACGCTGAGCCCGGACAGCCAGGGTGACACCCAGCCTTGCCAATATTTCAGCTTTTAGCATCACATAGTCTTTTGCTTGGTTAGGCTCTAGGTCATAGTAAGCTTTCTGCGATTCACCAGTTAACAGAGGAGCCACTAGTCCAGCCCACTGCTCCTCAGGCCACTTTTCTCTTTCAGCGGTCCTTTCAAATGTGGTCAAAAATACCTCTGGATCATCCTCTCCAGTCATTTTTGTCAATAAACGACTCACCCCAAAGGACGCGGTATTAGTGGGACGGCTTTCCTCACTGGTCTGCGGACGTTGCTGCATTACTGCTTCCATCTGTTGTTGTAGTCTCTGCTCTTGCTTCTGCAACAGGTCTATGAAGCGGGCCTCAGATTGCTGTTGGGCTTGTTGCTGAGCCTCCAGACTCTGTTGTAAAGTTGCAAGGCTCTGTTGATGAGCTTGCTGCTGGGCTGCAAGGCTCCTTTGCAAACCTGCATTTGTCTGCTGTTGATTGGCATTTGCTAGAGCCAGCTGTTTCAGTATCTCCTCCATGCTGGCTTAAAAAAAAACTGCCACTGGTTCTCCACCAACTGTGAGGGGGTTAGCTCGGCAGCGGGTATGTGTGACCCCCGGGATGGGCTCCCCACCCAAAAACAGGCCCAGCAGACGGAGGTTGTGGTTTTCAAAATCAAAAAGGTGCGGTTTATTTTCTATTTACAGTGACAAAAACACAGCAAGGCAAAAAAAACATAAACAAAATAAATCCTGGTCAACTTGACCTCTGACTAAACATACAGGTTTCCTAACTAACAACTGGGATCAGCCTAGTGCTGTCCTAGTCCCTGGTTTTAAATGTCCAAGCAAAATATAGCCACACAGGCTTTCTCTCACCGCACAGGGGTTCACTCTCCCTAGACAGTCCACACAGGTCTGGTTCCAGGCATGAGCTAACATCTAATGAATCTGGGCTTTCTTATAGAGGCCTAAATGAGCTGACAAGGTTCAGCTGGTCTCATCAACTCCCTGTCTGCACGACGCCCAGCCCTCTCCCTAGAGGTATGAGTCATCCATGAGCACACTAGCCTTATACAACTCTCCACCTAGTTGTACAAATCGGCGTAAAGCCTGAATCTGGGCGAAATATATCTACCCCCCTGGATGCAACCAGGTGACTTTACCTTCCTGCTGTCACAATATATATATATATATATATCCTGGGGCCCTTTACTACGATCCCACAATGGGCTCTTTCACATTTTCTGCAGTGAGCTCCCTTCCTACTATACTGGGGCCCCACCAGGGTGGCAGAAAACAAGAGATATATGTCACCAGCACACCAAGAAAATATAAGGGTCCAAAGCAGTGGGAGAACTATCAGGGTTGCAAAGGTTGTCTTGCCACCGGGCCCTGGTGTTCTGCCACTGTGGGGTTCCCCAGTTGTCCTGTCCCTGTTATTGACAGCGCTGGTCTGGCATCTGTCTCTTTGGTACCGGCGGCAGTCTATTAGGACTTTGTGCTGGTGACATTATGCGTGCATGTAGGGGAAGGCTGGCACTATTGGTTATAGAGAGCCGAGTCCCCAGCTGGTCACCTAGCAGCAGTAATGCTGTATAACCTTCTCTGTTGACATGCTGATCGGGATGTGATCCTAGTGATGCTCCCAGTCAGATCTAATAAACACAGTATTTATTAGGATCAAGAGCACAACCACATATATATAATCAACCGTATGTTCAGCAGCCATGTGGGCTCTATACCTGTAAAGTGTGGGCTTCGATCAATAAAATCACTGATATTTAACACTAGGATTTGACTAGGAGCATCATCTGGATTGCATCATGATCAGCATGTCAGAGAAGGCTCCACTGCTGCTAAGCAACCTGCAGGGAGCTCAACTGTCTACAACCAATAGAGATGGGCTTGGGTGTGTTTTAAAACCCACATGCCCGATCCCGCCAGGAAGCCGACACTCCACAGTGCTAATCACAGCCAGTGAGACATTTCCTGATCTGTGGAGCTGCGGACCGGGAAATGTCTCATTGCCTGTGATTAGCGCTGTGCAGTGTGGGCTTCCTGACAGGCTCTGGCATGTGGAATTTTGAACATGCCCAGCCCATCTTTAACAACAAATTGTGCTGGCCCTCCTGTACATCAGCCCGATAAAGTAACCAGCACTGGGTTCCAATGTGCTGCTGCCGCTACCATGGAGACAGAGACCAGCGCTGTGAATAGCCGGGACAGGACAGCAACTCTGGTTGTTCCAGCACTGGTCCACGCTGGGAACATTCCCCCATCCACCTATAATGTGTAGATGGTGTAGCGGGTACTTGAATTTAGGGAAAGCATCTGGGTGGTAGTGTAACCCAGATGCCTTGATTGTTAGAAAATTCAAGGTTCCCTTTGTGAATCTTGGAGGACTCTGGTGGTGTGAAGTTCCCGCCGGCCTATAGGTGGCGTTGTTGCCTTGGACCGGGGTTGGGCTTGCACCTCAAGACTGTACCTTTTTGTCCTCCCCTGGAGCTGGTACAGCGGGGCGGGGAACCCGCTGTGGCGCGAAGGGAGAGGTCATAAAAGGGGCGGACGCCCTGATCACGGAGTCCGGAGCCAGAAGATGCGGCCACACCCAGGCACCTTCAGCTTGGGTGCTGGCGTTCCGGTGATCAATGTATGGGCTGCCAAAGAGCTAAGACCAGCCATAGACAGTTTAAATCTCAGCTGGTTCAGCAGGAACTGGCTGAGATTCGAACCATTATGAGCAGATTCTCTTATGATTATCACTAGTGATTGCTATAGCCACTAGTGATAATCACTGTTTGTCGGGAGAATACAATTGCTGGGCAGGAGGGATATTCCCCTGTCAGCACTGTCTGTGTTGATGGGGGAATTATGCAAGTTTCTTTCCTGCAATCTGTGGATGCAGGAAAGAAATGTGCACCGTCTATTACCTGCCTAACTGAAAGTGAAAGTAAATTGTGAATGTCTTGAAAGAACAGGAGAGGGGGAGGGAGACAGATGGGGGAGAGAAGGGATGGAGATAATGCAGTTCAGTGATTACAGTGTACTGCAGTCTGCAGTGCACACACTTACCCACGGTCCAGGCTAGAATCTCAGGCATCATTCACACACAGCCAGGAATGCTGCTGATTTTCATATTTCCCGCCCACACATCCCCTCTCTTCAGATACAGCACGCCGGGATAGTGTGGGCGGGACTGGAAGGAGGAGGAGGAGCTGTATTGCTCCCTGCTCGTATGTGAGGGGGGTGGCTGGACTCGCTGGGCTGTGAAAGAGTGTCATAGACTGACACTCGGCTCAGCTTGCAGTCACCATTCTCGGAATTTACAGGCTGGTTCTACTGTCCTAAGGACAGGAGAAATCAGTCTGTTTTTTCAGTAACTGAGATGAAGGCTTGGGCCCCCCTCCCCCCCCTCCCACAGTGCTCGTGGAGTCCTTCCTGCAACTCGCTCTTCTCCGTGCCAATGAGGATGCAGGGAAAGGAGCAGATCGGGCGGCTGTGGTTGTGTGAGCGCTCGCATTATGCAGTGTCAGCGAGCAGAGGGAGGGGGGAGGAATCCACCGCAGGAGCTGACTGGGGACGCTCTCCCTCTCAGGAGAGACTATGTTACCCCAGCAGCAGCCCGAGCGAAAAAAAAAATGCAAAAAAAATAAAAAAAATTTTTTTTTTGGGGGGGGGCACATGGTGGGGCACAGCATAATGTTGGGGGGGCCAGGGCCCCCTCTGGTCCCCCCCTAGGGACGCCATTGGTGTGGAGCTCTCACCATCAAGGACAATTGTAAATCTTCACCTACTGTCCCAATATTGTAAACGTTCTAAGTACATTTAATATTCTCCTGCTTAAATCCCTAAACCCTAAAATAATGCATTTACACATACACTGCCCCCCCCCCAAATGTAAATGGCAATCGTTCTCCCCACCAGCACCCCCCCACCCAACTGCTTGCTTCTCCGAGATCTTTGCAATGTGACTCCCTGGGAGACGCATCTGCTGAAGTCTCCAAGCTTGGCTCTTCTTCTTCCACACCTGCACACATGTAAAGAGTATCCATTTATTGATATTGAGAGGCTCCCTATCATGCATACTAACAGTGACTGGCTTCTCCAGCAATTATCTTATAAGAAACAAGGACAGTTCATTATCAGACTTAGAGGGAAGGGGTTCCTGTTCTAGGTGTATTATTATTATTATTATTAAAAGTGCATTTACAGGCGGTCCCCTACTTACAAACATCCGACTTACAAACGACTCCTACTTGCAAACGGAAGGAAACAACGGGAAGAAAGAGGAAATCTACCCCTAGGAAGGCAAATTCTCTCCTGTAATGCCGCGTACACACGACCGTTTTTCATGACGAGAAAAATGCCATTTTTAAAAATGGTCGTGAAAAACAGTGATGTGTAGGCTCCAGAGCATTTTTCTAGATGAAAAAAATGGCAGAAAAAAAATTAGAACCTGCTCTATTTTTTCTCGTCGTTTTACACGTTGTTCTTTTTAACGTCGTGAAAAACGGTCATGTGTACGCTTTTACGAGGGGAAAAAAATGTGCATGCTCAGAATCAAGTATGAGACAGGAGTGCTCATTCTGGTAAAACTAGCGCTCATAATGGAGATAGCACATTCGTCAACGCTGTAACGGACTGAAAAGCACAAATCGTCTCTCACCAAACTTTATTAAAGTGGAAGTAAACCCTCCTATCATTTTCAGGCAAGGAAGCTGCCATCTTGGCCTCTGTTTAATCTTCAAGTGCCATGATGCTGCACATGTGATCAGTTATGACACCAGCCATTGGATGATTTGACAGTTTGGTTGAGAGCACAACCAATGTGACAGTTGGCATTCCCGGCATACCGGGAATGTAACTGCTTTTTGAAACTGTTAAATCAATGGGTTTACTTCCGCTTTAACACGAGGATCAGAAAAAGCGTCCCAAAGGGTGGCGCCATTCGAATTGAACTTCCCCTTTATAGTGTCGTTGTACGTGTTGTACATCACCGCGCTTTGCTCGAGCATTTTTTTTCACGAACGTGTGCATAGACGTGCGCAAGGGGTGTGCCTGGGCACACCCTAATCCTGGGATTGGCAACCTGTCATTGGTGGGCAGGTGACAATTAAACCACAATCCTTCCTTGCCGACCCTCAGAACCTGGACAGGAGAGGTGGCGGGAGTGCAATTTAGTGGAATCGATCTGCATTTCCTCCTGCAGCAGCTGAAAGTAGGCTTCTCCTCCTCCTCCCTTTTGTCAACATTCAGCTGCCACAGGAGGAAAATATAGGAGATTGGTACTAATATATGCCACCTCCGCCACCCCTCAATTCCCTGTTCCTCTTCCTTCTGTTGCCCGGGTCCCCCATGTGCTCCCTTGCTCCCCCTTCCTCCCGTTGTTTCAGAATGGAGAGCGGGGAAGAGGCCAGTACATATTTCAAATGCATATATGTTGGAGCTTTGAGGTGCACACTCTAATGCAATAGGCTGCGCACACCTATGAATGTGTGTATGCAAGGCAGGCTTGAGAGGAAACACGAAAAATCACGTCGAGAAAAACGTTGTTTTTTTCCATGACATGAATAACGGTCGTGTGTACGCGGCATAAGAGTTAATATGGGAAAAAAGTGTCTCCTCTCCACTGATGCTTTATCACCAATCCTTGTTTCCCTAATAACCTAAAATTTACAAAATCCAATTGTCATTGGGACAGAAAGTGAGGTGAAATCTTCTGAAGAGGGGCACAGACAGCAAAACAAAGGGGGTGATAACCCTTCCCTATGTTTTCCAAAAAGCTTAAAAAAAGATTTTTTGGCTGGAGCTACACTTACAAAATGTACCTGTTTAAACTTACAAACAGATTCAATTTAAGAACAAACCTGCCAGCAACCAAGTGCAACGGAAATATCTCCACTGGGTGAAACTGACCTTCAAAGTAACAAACTTTACAGAGCACCGGAAATTCACACATTGTAACATTTCATCCATAAGAATATTACTCAAGATTCTAACAACCAATGCAGTTAATTTTTATTTTTTTGTCTCAATCATTTTCATTAGAGGAGAACAAATAAATGTACAAACATGAGTGTGGCAAAATGTCCTTTACTTAGGGACAAAAGAGAGCATGGAATAAAAAAAATTAAATTAGTCACAATGTTTTTTTATATAAATATAACAAATTACATCACTACAAGGACAAAAATGAGTCCTGGACATCACAAGGCCAAAGGCATTACATGGACCAAAATATATATTTTGACAAAGATTGTATCATAATAAGAAAATGAAGCATATAATTATGCAAACCAGGAGAGTAAAGCCTCGTACACACAATCGCATTTTACGCGGACAAAGCGTAGGACTTTTGTCCGAAGGGCATTGGCCGCGAACTTGTCTTGCATACAAACGGCAACTAATTCTTCTCCAACAAACACAAAACGATGTGGTTTTTCAGCTCTTTAGCGCCACCCAGGGCCGCTTATAGAAATCACGGGGCCCCCGTACAGCCTACCTGACGGGGCCCCCGTACACAAATTTCCAAACAAAAATCCCTCCTCCTAGCACAACCCCCTCTAAATTACCCCCCTGCCACCCCCCCCCCAATCTCTCCTCCCAGCACATATCCCCCCATTCTTCCTCCTCACACATATCGCCCTCCCCAAATCCCCATTATATTTGCCAATGCCAACACAGCCAGGAAGAGGTGTGCTGTGTTTTGTTCTCCCCTCCTGTCAGAAGAGTGCTGGTCTTTATAGTACATGAGACCGGATCGCTCTCACTGTAGATTGCATTGCACTGTGCACACACACACAGCGCCCCCATCTCCTCCAAAGGCTGCTCAGTGCTTACCTCCCGGCAGCAACAAATGTGGATAGGGGGCGGTGTGTGTACAGTGCCATGCGATCTACAGTAAGAGCGATCTGGTCTCATGTACTGTAAAGACCAGCGCTATTCTGACAGGAGGGGAGAACAAAACACAGCACACCTCCCGCTGGCACTTCTTCTCTCACCGCTCCAGGCTCCAAGCTGCCGTTTCCTCATCCCAGCTGTGAGTGTGGGCGGGGAGGGGGCGGGGGAAGGAGCTCAGCTGTGGCCGACCAGGGGGGGCATTACAACCCACCCCGGCATCCCCTAAATCCAGCCCTGTGTCTCTTACCTAGCAGCTGAAAGCTGGCGGGAACGAGATGGAGAGAAACCGGCTTTGACTTGCTGGGTGAGAGACACTGTCATTCTTTATTCTCTGCTCCACTGATCCTCCTGCTGTCCGGGCCCCACTGTGTGCCCGGGCCCCCTACAGGAGGGCTGGTGGTCCCCCCTATCAGCGGCCCTGGCACCACCCTTCGGGCAACTTCTGCTAATGTTGTCTTATGGTTAGCATTGCTTCTGAGCATGCGTGTTTGTACTTTGTATTTTTTTCCGACTTGTGTACACACGATCGGAAAATCCGACAAGACACATTTGTGGTTGGAAATTTTTAAAGCATGCTATCCCACATTTGTTGTTGGAAATTCCGACAACAATTGTCCGATGGAGCATACAAACGGTGGGATTACTCGACATCCTGCCATCACACAATTCCCGTCGGAAAATCCAAACGTGTGTATGGGCCTTTACAGTAGTTAATCCATTGCTTCCAAATGTTCAATGTATGCAACTGAAATTATCTTTTAAACATACATCTTATGTTTATCAGTTCAATAATAATCAGTTCTGCCTCTTTGTAGCAATGTGCATTATGCCATCCCTGGTTAAATACTGGACACATACCGTATATGGCAAGGATTTTTTTTTTACCCATGTATGTATATCTTACCATAAAAGAAAAACGAATGGGATTTTATGGAAAGTTCTATTGAAGATTTTGGATAACTAAAGCCCTGTACACACAGATCGGTGTCCGATGGACTTTTTTCATCGGACAAACCGATCGTGTATGGGCCCCATCGGTCTTTTTTCCATCGGTGTTAAAAAATAGAACATGTTTTAAATTTATTCGATGGAAAAAAAAAACGAGAGCAAATTACTATCGTCTGTGGGGAACTCCATTGGCTAAAAAACCCACGCATGCTCAGAATCAAGTCGACGCATGCTCAGAAGCATAGAACTTAATTTTTCTTGGCTCGTCGGAGTGTTTTACGGCACAGCGTTTGGGACGATCGGTTTATTGACTGATGGTGTGTAGGCAAGACTGATGGAAGTCAGCTTCATCGGATTTCCGATGGAAAAATCCATCGGTTTAAAATCCATAGGAAATCCGATCGTGTGTACAGGGCTTTAGGGTCTGCCAGATCTATTGCAATGAATAGATTGTTTTGATTGCTAAAGCTAAAATAAATTATAGAGCCATTGTGCAATCAGGTTGTAAAGCTTACGACCAGCTTTAGACAGCTGTCACCAGAACCATGTTTCCATCGGAACAATGTTTCCATTGAAAGTTTACTCTTCTATTCCTGTTCTGGTGACAATTCAAAATTTTATAATTTGACATCACTTTTTGTTAATCCAAAAGTGCTTCTTTTAGAATAGTTTCTAAACCCTTACCAATAAATCCAAATACATTGCTATAGATAAACTTTAATGCTGAATTCACACTAGTGCAAATTGGATGCGGGTCTCCCTGCATCCAACTCACATGACAGGAGAGTGTGCCTGGCTCTTAATGGAGCCGGTTCACACATCTCTATGGTGGCCGCGGAGTGGATTGCACAAGGGTCCTGTGTATCTTTGGCTTTGTTTCAGGTCGGAATTCAGGCAAAAATTTGGGCCTGATTCACCCCTGAAATGAAGAACAGGGACACACCGGACCCCTGCTGTGAGCCGCCTCCACACTAAGCATGAACCCAGCCTAATACATTTGGCCTTTGTAAATGAATCTGCTAATGGGGTTGATTGCTAATTACTCAGACACTAACCTAAAGCAGGCATGAGCATATTAGGTGATCCAATATGCAATGTACAGATGCCTGTTCCAGGGCACACCATCTTTGGAGCATGTTGGTGGCCATGACATGTTTGGCTTTCCGAGAGAGTATTCTCAGTTAGAATTTGGAAGCTTTTTCTCTTCTTTACAAGTCCATGTACATATATTTGTAAGGGGTTAATAATGCACTTCTAGTGGTGATTGTGCAGTGGTTTGTAGGTTCTCCCCCCCCCCCAGCGGCCAGATGGGCTTTGTTGTTGGTCACCCTCCTATAGGTTCCTGAGTGGTGATCGCTACTCTTTGAAGCACTGTTACATTTGAAATCCCAGGTCCTGACAAAGCGGAGATCCCATGAAACGTGTTGACCCTTACAGACTGATCTTAAGGCCACACACATACTGTATTAACATTGTTTGGCTGATATATACATCTGTTTTTAAAATGGTTTTAACGTATATGTTGAAATAAAGTAAAAAATTATTTACTCTATAGCCTTATCACTTTTGTGCCATCGGAGTAGGGCTGGGGAAAAAATCGATTTGAATCAAGTTGAGAGGTCAAATCGATTCAAATTTTCAGCAAATCTATTTGACCTCTCAAATTGGACTAGGCTGAAGCCGCGGCCTCGCCTAAAAACTCCTGCCCGCAGCTCCTCAGGACCAGCGCGGTGCCGTAAAAAAAAAAAAAACCTCGATTCGAATCGTGAATCAAGTTATTTTATTTTTTTAAATTGCAGATGTTTTTGTTTTTTTTTAAGGAGAAAATCTCTCAGCTCTACGTCGGAGATATATTTAAAGTCCCACACCTTTTATGTTTATTTTTAGGGATAATACCTTCAGTGGTATGTATCAATCCAACACTCTATCCCCATACATAGGTTTGTTGCTGTTCCAGGTCAATTCCTCACTATGTAGTGAATAAAGGGTAAAGATGACAACCTAGGAGTTTGCATTTGCCATGAGAAATCAGCAAAGGCAGCATACCTATGTCTATTCCAATGGGTTGTTTTTAACATTATCTTTTGTGCTGGAAGAGAACATTTTCACCTTCCCTTGGTTGCTTAAAATGAAATAATTTCCTTTTAAATTGTCCCTATGCTCAATTCTTTTAGGGGTGAATATTTCTCTTCTGGGCAGAAGTGAAATGAAAATGTGAACTAGCAGAGACTACGGATGCAATAACATAATAAATCGATGGAATGCCAACATCAAGTGGGGAAAGCTGTTTCTTACTGCACTACCTCCCGGTTCTGATGAAAAACACTCAAGGCTTATCTTTAGTGTATTTCTAAGCAATAAGGGAGCCTTTCAAAGTCAACGTTTAGAAAGGCTTATTTAATAAAATATATTTGACAAGAGCGGTGTGTCAATTCCTTCAAGATGAATAAACTGAAATTATATTTCTGCACCTGATCTCTGGCAACACCGCACAAAAGAAGCATGCCCTGCTTATAATAGAATGAACATGAAAAATGTTGCGGTTGACCCGTGAGAAAACCCTGACCGATATATTGTAGGAGAAATACAAAGTTCTGTTTTTTTTCTTTTACATTATTTCTTGCTATTTTTTAATGTGACAACTTAGTTGGATTGAGTTGCTTCTTTACAACCAAAAATGTAGCTCTAATTTTTTTATGCCTCAAGTGCCAGATTACTAGACAGTTTAAAGGTCAACTGCAACTAGAATGGAATTATCTGCCAAGAGAAATCCATTTACCACTGATCCATTGTGCAGCCTTACTGGCTAGTGCAGACAGGGCCATTGATAGGCCAGTACAACTGGCCCTGTTGTACCGGGCCCGGTCAGCAGGGGGGCCCGGCAATCTGCACAGAGACCGAATTGATGCAGAATAATAATAAAAAAAAATATTCTTTCAGCCAGCAGTCATGACCCATCATCAACCGACCTCATCCCCCCGCCCCCCTCCAACTTTTAATTTTTTTTTCTATTTTTTGCTACCTCCATAATGATGTTCTTGTGTGTGGGAGGGAGGGACTATTTCTTCTGTTTCGGGTGCATATCACTTCCGCGCCCGCTCCTCATGTGGCTGAAGTCCCGGCCTGCATATTGCCTTCCCTGGCAGAGTGATATCTCTCCCTCCGCTCTGCTCTGTTCTCGGCCAGAGACATGGAGGCTGGAGTAGAAGCAGTGAGGAAGAACGGCGGCGGCAGAAAGAAGCAACTGACATCTAAAATAGTTTGTTACTGACACTCCAGGCAGCAGCAGCAGGATCAGAGAGGAAGTGTCTCGTGGGGCCCTGCTAACACAGGTGTGTGCTTGCTTGGGGGGGTGATTCAAGATCTACTATATCTGTCTGCAGTAGCATTGGTAGCACGTTGGCATTGTCTCTGCAGGCAGCACATGCGTTATGGCCCATAATGCATGTGCTGTCTGCAGTCTGTGCCACCAATGCCATAACGTGCTGCAGACAGCGCCACACATGCCGCCAATGCCATAATGTGCTGCAGACAGTGCCACCTATGCTGCCAATGCCATAATGTGCTGCAGACAGTGCCACCCATGCCGCCAATGCCATAACGTGCTGCAGACAGTGCCACCTATGCTGCCAATGCCATAATGTGCTGCAGACAGTGCCACCCATGCTGCCAATGGCATTATTCCATTGGCGGCATGGGTGGCACTGTCTGCAGTACATTATGGCATTGGTGGAATGGGTGGCACTGTCTGCAGTGATAAATATCACTTAAAGACAAATCTGCCCTTTGTTTCAGGGCGGTTCTAGGGAGGGGCCAGGGGCGGGGCTAAGGGTGGGGCTGAAGGAGGGACCAGGGGCGGGCTGAAAGGGGCCCCGTCAGGTAGGCTGTACGGGGCCCCATGATTTCTATTAGCGGCCCTGAGTGCAGAATACGGCTTATTCACCATATACACAAACAGGTTTGGATTTCCCATAAGCACTGGATTTTTAACAGTTTCTGGCAATTTCAACCAATGTTAGGGTCAGTTCACACCATAACGTGGTGCAGGAAAGGCCTATCAAAACGCATTGCCTTTGCAATCTTCTGGTGGTGCCAATACATTGTTAAAACGTTTGTGGGCGCCAGATCGCATTGTACAGCAGTACCAAGCAATTTGGTGGGGCACGTTTTTTAAAAGTAGTGCATGCACTTATTTCTTGTGTGGTCCAGTGCGATTTGCAGCTCATTCAAATGAATGACATAGAAATGTATACCACTGTTGGCCTCTCAACAGCTTCAATTGGGGGACATTTATCAAACATATTTGCAACATTATTGGGCCTCATGCACAATGGGCATTTAGCCCTGGTGCATGAGATTCTGGTGTTTCTGTGTGGGCTGAAGGCACAGATGCACCATCCAGCCCCGCTGCCGGCAGCCTGTAGAACTCTATCAGAGCTTGAAAGCTGTGGTAACTGATTGGGGCTGAATGGTGCACAAAGTGGTACTAACGTTTAGGACAGTATACGCCCAGGGACGAATTCCTGGAACTCAGTCTTCCTATTTTGGGCATTCGTCCCAGGGGTTAAAGCTCCTCAGCCACCTGTCAAAACCTGGCAATAGCCGCCACACAGCCCCATCCATATTGTAGCAGCCATGACGCTTTGCTTTGAGGCACAGCAAAAATGTATGGCATGTCACATTTGACAGGTGAATGCCTCTTAAAACAGGCACTTCCTGATCACCTCTTAACAGTAGGCCAGCCACAGCTTGTAAGCGGGTGTTTACAGGTCATCCTTGAATGTATTGCTGCCACTGTGATAAATTGCACTATGCAGATAGTTCGGCTGCCTGGGTTTTTCTTCAGTACAGCACCCTGGTGTGGAGCTTTAAATACTGGAGAAGGGCTCAGGGCAGAGTCCTGCACATGGCATTACAAGGAAGGGCTTACTGCACTATGAAGTCCTACTGGAGTTTGTGCCCCCCCCCCCCCCTACTAGGTAACCACAAGGGACCTCACCTGGAGCCAGGTAACCACCAGCACTGGACTTGCATTGAAGGACTTGTTACCTTGGAGAAGGTATGAACCTGGCAGCCTGCTTTAGGTAGACAGTGTTGGACTGTGCCCACGTAAGCTGTACTTTTGGAATGTTCTACTAAATGTTCAGTAAAGTCTTCTTAACTGCTTCATTCCTGGTCTGATGTTTATCTAAAAAGGTGCACGAATGCATATGGCGTATCTCAAGAACAGGGCCTGTAACACCTATGGGGATAAAGAGGAAAAGCTAGAGAGCCACCAAGGAAAGGCTAACCATACAGAGGAGTTGGTGGGAAGTCATGTTTAACATGTGGTTGCTATGGGTAACCAGGACTGGTGGGAATTCTATAGCAGCCAGCCAGGGGGAGAGTAGTACTTGGCATGTGTGACGGGTCCTGTGGTTAGCGAGAAGGTCCTAGTGGTCGGTGCCCCTATTGCATTTGGGACCGAATCTGCAGCATGGAGACCCCATAGATCTAGCTGAAGGTACAGGAGAGTGAAGAAGTAAATTTGTGCATGCACATGGATCTGCGCTCAGTGAACTCAAGGATCTCTAATCTGCCACTGGGAGTGAGGTGGCAGGAGAGCTGAGCTGGTGGAGCGTGACTTAGGCTCTGTGGTGTCCCCCTCAAAATACTGCATTAGGAAGATAAGGGGTACAGTTTCACTGGGGAGAGTTTCTCGATCCTAAAGTTTATTGTGTTCCTGTTGTACTTTTAAGTATGGGGTGCTGCTTTAATGCTGATCGTCACATGACCACGACCACGACCACACCTGGTCCCGGACACTAGGGAACACATTTGCAGGGTGAGTTGGCCCCGCCCACATTCTGAGCAAATGGCCCCCCACTGCCCTCAGTGTCTCCTGTGAGACAGGGAAAAGGGTAAAGTGGTGTTGCAACAGGGACAGCGGTGGATAGGTAGAGGAGTCAGGTAAGTGTTTAGGGAAGGGGAGAATGGGACAGGTAATGGGGCGTTTTTTTCCTTAATGCATAGAGTGCATTATAGTACAAAATGTTAAGACTTTAGAACCAATCCAAGGTCAGCAATGGCTATGTGTTTCTCTATTGACCTTTAGGCCCCGTTCACACTTGGGCGATTAGAAATCATGGGCAAAATGCACCTGGCTCAGGACCAAAATTTGGTCCCTGAGCTTGTTTGGTGCGACAAACATGAATAGGCTGCCCTATGTGTGACGCGTGGAAACGCATGTGAATTGCACTTTTGTAAATCATGAGCGATGCGATATGTGAACGGGACCTTACAGAAAATAGGAGATAAAAAGAAAAGTGATATGAATGCAACAAAGACATTTGCAACTACTTTCTCTACTGATCTTCACATGGTGGGAGCAGGACACAACAGTAATGTCCTGAGAGATCTGATACATTGTCATATTACAAATGCTTCCAGAACAAAGTGTCTGCTGTGCTTCATTCCTTATAATGGACTCAATTTTCTGGAAAGGGAATTCAAATAAGTTCTCAATTATACCTATAACAATAGAACAATTTCAGCAACTCACATTGCTGCCATTATAACATAATATGGGGCTTGTAGTTCACGGACATTAATAAATTGCTTAGGAACACAATTTTGAAGCTTCTCTAAAGCACTATCGCTAATATCAATGGAACACGACTGGACTAGCGGTTTTCTTTTTTCTGCATTTAGGTTATGCTTCTTTTTTTGGAGGCAAATTTTTCTATTTAAAGTGTACATTACCCAAGTTATTTTATTGAGCATGGGACGCAGTAGGGAAGGGTTCAAATCCATGTCAGTTTATTTTTTTGCTTTCTGTAGCCCGCTGAGGAGATTTTTCTACACTTCCTGTCCTGGAGATATAATAGAGAGTAGGAGGAAATCTCTCAAAAAGTAATAGAATTCCCTTCTAGGAACTCGTGCGCACGGGTGCCTAGTGCCATAAAATGGAAAAAAAAACAGATGCCACAGCTGCTGCATACAGCCACCCATAGAAATCAATGATATCAGTGGTGGTCAACTTTCTTGACATGGGGGCCATAAGTGCGGCACTCAACATCACAAAAGAGCGCACATAAAATTCAGTGTCAGAGACAACAGACACGCAACACGATATAGTCAAAGACCATGGGCACGTTACAAGAGATGGTCAGAGGCTGCCGACAGAGTACAGAATATGGTCAGAGACTGCAGAAATGAAACAAGTGATGGTCAAAGACTGCAGACATGACACAAGAGATAGTCAGAGACTGCAAACATGAAACAAGTGGTGGTCAAAGACTGCAGACATGACACAAGAGATAGTCAGAGACTGCAAACATGAAACAAGTGGTGGTCAAAGACTGCAGACATGATACAAGAGATAGTCAGACACTGTAAACATGAAACAAGTGATGGTCAAAGACTGCAGACATGATACAAGAGATGGTCAGGGACTGCGGACATGACAGAAGAGATGGTCACAGACTGTAGACATGATACAAGGGATGTTCAGGGATTGTGGATATGTTACAAAAGATGGTCGAGCACTGCAGACATGCAACAAGACATGGTCAGGGACTGACCATCGCACAAAATTCAAGCCTTTGGTGACCCTGCAAGCACCACAGAAGTCAACTGAAGAACTGACTGAGCCTGATGGAAAATTATCAGCTGACCAGTTAATGCGTTCTACCAGATGTACTCACTGCTCCTCAACGTCAGTGTATTCAGGCAGCTAGAGGTGTTGTGGCTACTAAATACAATTACTGGCAATGGAGATTCCCCCTGCTATGCTGTATAATGTTATTGGGGGAATCAGGGGCTGAAAAACAGAAAATCTTGCCATGTATGGCTAAATTTATGGCTATCTTTCGTAAACTAAAGCCAGACATACATGAATCAAAATTTGGCCAGTTCAGCAGAGACCAGACAAATTTTGGTCCATGTATGGGCACCCTCAGCCTGGTCGTACAGAAGTTGATCCGATCGACTTCAGTACAACTGGCCTGTTGGGTTTTTCCTGATCGATCGGTGCTGCTGGCTATAGCTTGCAGCACTGATCTTTGTTTTATGATGGCAGGGAATGCTCCACGTCAGAACACAAAAGCACAGAGGCAGGATCGAATATGTAATTTGGGTAATCAGATCACAAAAAAATGATGACTGTATGGGCTGCCTAAATCTAAAAATGAAACATTGGCGGAAGTCCCTTTGTAATAAAGCCAATGTCCACACAGGTGTAAAACCTAAGCAGCAAGGTTTTATTCTTTTATCTTGAGGTAAAACTTTGAGAGAGAGAGAATAGACGAAGTAGGAAAAAGGTTCAGGCACGCAACACTTAAGACTCAGTACCGTCGCTACTCAAGCCTGAGTGGGCCTTGCTCTGCCGGATAGTCCCTCTTTAGATAGGTCCTAGCAGCCGGAGTAGAGCACAAATTAATCTGTCCTTTATAAAATGGGGTGGGATTGGGAATCCTCTGCCACAGGATTATCCAGTCCCAAACCTCCCAGCCTTCCAGCCTCCCAGCCAAGCCAAGCAACAATGAGAGAAACCTTTAGGGTGTTGCAGGGCTTGTATCAATGATGATGGATCCCTCTTTAGGTAGGCCTCCAGACCTCTCCCCGATTCTTCCGTGAGGTGTAGGCCCTAGCCAGCCGAGCTGGGCCCACCAAGTAGCGATGCAGCTAAAGCTGCCCGGGACTGAAAGACACGCACGCACCCCTGGCCATGAGGGCCACAAGAGGTGGGGTACGTGCCAAACGTCCTCCAGGACCAAGGGGTCCCCTGGAATACCTCACGTCTAATGGCGCCTGCTCCTTTTGTATCCTCTCCCAGCATGCACAGCGGGTCAACCACTCCCCCTGCACGGTTGCTGAGAAAGGACACCCAATGGTGCTGTGATACCCCCTGTGGTTCAACCTGAGGCAGCGGTGACAGTGCCGCCTACAGGCAACAGGGAACTGTACTGCCAGGCAGCATCACACCGAGAGCAGAAGCAAATAATTGAAATTGTAATTGGTCTGAGCCTAACTATTGGCTCAGACTACCCCTAAATTTATAGATAGCGACCCCAAATATTGGGGTTGCTATCTACAAATTTAGGGAGGGGCGCTACAATGGCAAGGAATTAAATTACTAACGTGTAAATCATAAGCAGACGAATGTTAAAAAATGGAGTTGCTTCTTCACATATATGGACATTTTATTATTGCAGGTTGACTTCAACTTTAACTTTACAGTGACTTTAGCCCCAGGCGTCTGCAAAGTGGAGTCTGCTGCTATTGTGATCCTTTATACAAATGATATGCATGTTAGACAATAAAGCGTCGACACATCTTAAGAAACAATAACCTCACTGGACAGTACAAAGGTTTCCGATCTTACCACAGCAAGTTCAGTAACAATGCTCTGATCCCTCACTCCTGGTGACAGTTGTTAGTGTAAAGTGCCCAAACTAACACAATTACACCTGTTATTTGCAGTTTATCATTGTGTCAAAGTCACCCGTGTGAAAGAGCCCTTGGCAAAACGTAACAAACTCACACAGATACAATTAGAAGGCGACTGCTGTGTATTGAGAAGAAAACTGTAATCAGTAAGGACGGCCCCGGCCTTCAAGAACTGCCATTTGTTTACCCTGCCTGTAGATGAGGCTTATAGTATAATGGAGGTGCTGGTATACATTTGTAGCAATATTTATGAATCACAAAGAAATTCTTAACTAAGGCATGTCATTAACGTGTTTTATAACTCATCACTGGAAATAATGTTCACATCCAAGGCGGAGGGTCTCAGCTTGCAGACTTTTGGATGAGAAAACACAATTTTCTCCCAGTCTGTGGTAAGCACAGGCTGCAGTACGTTCACAAGGCCCGAAAAACCATACACGGCACAGTGCTCTTCACATGGATGCAAAGGGCCATACAACATGAACAGCCATTTGTTTACGTGTCCGGACAGCATGGAACCGCATGCATGCAGTCTGTGTTAGGCTGTATTTACAACTGTACGTTTTTTAGTGCATTTGGAGATCCACGTGTAGCACACGGACCTTTTTCCTGCCTGGCTCACTTGCAAGTTAAGGCACACCGTGCTATATGCCCGTACCCTCCTGTCTGAAGAGGTTAAGCGGTGTTCACAAATTTTGGGTCCTGCAGCGAGTTACCTCCTTCCACTGGTTCTCATCCCCAGTGTATAGGGACACGTCTATATTTCTCCCCCCAAGAAGGCCAATGTCCAGAAACACTTTAACTCCAACAGAGAGTTTATTTTCCTTTGCTCCAGTAAACGGGAAATTGAAGAGAGAAAAAAGTTAGCAGAGTCAGAAGGCAGATTCAGGCGCACACACCTTAGTCACTTGTCGCCACTCAATCCCGAGTGGGATTAGCTCACCCGGATAGTCCCTATGAGAGCGGCCCTAGCAGCGGGTGTGGAGCTCGAACAGTTCTGTCACCCTATCCCCTCCAGGGACGGGTTCAGGAAATCCTTTAACCTCTGTAGAATTTAGAGAACAGAATGATGCCAATGGGCACTCTACAGGGTTAGCTTTGCAGAGTAAAGAATCCTTCCCTCTGACAGCTCTGACAGGTCACCAGGCCTTTCCTGGGATAGCGATCTTCCATCACTCATCTCCACTGTGGGACCGATCCTCCCCTGGCTTCCTCTCGGTCAGAGCGGGTACCCTCACCTGGGCACCCTGGGACTCCAATGGGCTGATTGTAGACCCAATTAAAGGTACTGGGCCTACCTGGAACGTTGCAGCCTCGGGCCAAAGGTGCCCGAGACTCCTCGGCCAGTCAACGCACCCCCTCCTCCGCTAGATCCTGCGCCTCTCTGTGCAGCTGCAGCACCCCCTTGTCTCTGCCTCCCTGGTCTCAGCTTTCAGTAGACTCTGGCAGTTGACTCCCGCCCTTCTCTGGTCCTGCTCCAGACCCTGCACTTTTTGCTTCACAGCTCAGCCCCCAGCTTCTTCCCAGCAGAAGCACATTGTAAAGGGGGGGGTCACTTTGATGTAGGGGAAGATGGGGGGCTTGTGACATTTGATGTAAGAGGGGGTGGGGTGCTCTGGAAATCTAGTCTTACAGATAGACCCTTTTTCGGGATGACCATAATGCTGATGCGGCCTGCAATAAAATTGAGCTTGACAATCCTGCTTTACAGGTATTAGGCTTAGTTCAGACTTATGCAAATTGGATGTGGGTTTCCCTGCATCCAGTTCGCATGACAGGTGACTGTGACTGGCACCTAATGGAGCCGTTTCACACATCTTTGTGGCGGCCGCAGATGCACTGCAGAAGATGCGTCTTTGGCTCCATTTCAGGTTCGAATTCAGGCAAAAATTTGCACCTTATTCAGGCCTGAAACAGCAGTAGCGGGCCGGCCATTAGGCCCTCATCCATGGGTCTGGCTCCCTAATCTACATGCAGGGCGCTGGATGCATGGATTCCAATGGGGGGGGGGGGGGGGTTTGAAGCACGTGATTAGAGCCAGAGGCTGTAATAGGCTTCAAAAAAGGGTGGGCTTGGGGTGCAGAGCACTGTGCTCCGAGCCCACCCAGTTTTGTGCCAATAGCGAATGAATATTCGCTATTGTCACACTGATCCTCCTCCCGGCCAATCAGGTAGCAGGTCCTGAGACCCATCACCTTATTGGCTGGAAGGACAGGTGATCCTATTGATCACCTAGGAGGAGGAGACGCACGGCGGAAGCCGCCACGATGCAGAGGAGGAGGAGACGCAATGGAAGCTGCAGCTCGCCACACGTCGCCCATAGGATCGCCGCCCGCCCATGACCTAGAAGGGGGTAAGTGCTGACCGACCACCAGCAGCAACTGTGAAACTGTGAACGGAGATACTCCCGACCCCTTCTGCGAGCCGCTCTGCAAATAGTGTGCGCCCAGCCTTATACTTTTCACCTTACTCTTCAATATTCAGTGTATCTGGGTATAAAAAAGCACTCAAAGCTTGTTTATCAACACTTAATTGCAGAATAAGAGTACAGGCTATAAAAACATTCAGCCTACATCCATTTCACATGCATTGCCTAGGAATTAGGTTTCCATGGCCATCATCTACCTTGAATTAGAAAACACAAAACTAGGGCAATGTATTCTGAAAAGTCCCTATACACATATGCCAGTCACTGTAAAAAGAAAACTGGAGCTAAACAGAAAGAACAATAAATGTTGAGTGATTTCCAATATGCCAGCACTTACTTGGCTGCTCTCCTATTCCTAATGTACCATGGATTCTAGAAATATCTTATTAAGGATCTTTATTGTAAAGGATGATTTATTATTATTAAATAAATGGCACCGAACTGCACCAGTCAAACAAAATCAATGTAGTGTGTCTGTTCTTTTAGCCAGCGTTGCATTATGTTTTTTTTTTTGTTTTTACTAATGAAACTATAAAGCCCAATGCCACCTAAAAGTCAAGGGACACTTGCTATTTTTTATATCTTCTATAGATCATAATATATAATATACTCTCATAGTGTGACACCATAATTTGGCTTTGTGATGTTGATGGCAGTCACTTGCTTAGAACTGGGAATTCTGTGGCTTGGAAAGCACACGACATATAAGGCCAGTATGAAATATAAAAAAATATAAAAATAACGTAAATGCTGATTTTGATGGAGTCAGTCTTTATACCCTCCCCCCTCAAAAATAGTCAAATAAAATAACCACCAATTAAACAGACAGCAAAAAAAAAAAGAAGGAATTTGGAGATTTTGAGGAGGCTGAGAGTAATAGAAGGTACTTTTTAAATTAAAATATATAGTTGAATATATATATATATATATATATATATATATATATATTTAGCACTCTCTGATGTGCTAGAAGTTAGTGTATTGTGTGGAAGTTAGAGAAGGCAAAACATAGTTTAGCTTAGGGCTAAGCCAAAGCTATGGAATCCTGGGTCAGGGTTTACTAAGATTCAGGGCTGGGTGACTGGCAGCTCTCTGGTGCCTCCTCCTGGTCTAGGAGGTTGGAGAATCTTCCAGAATCAGTGGGCGAAGGTTAGGAGGAGTTGCCTTGAATATATATGAGGTCTCAGCCCAGTAGTGTATTTAGGATTTGTGCTGCCCTAGGTCTGACTAAACTCATGCACCCCCTAATTTAAATATGACCCATCCCTTCCTGTCAAGTCCACACCCCTTTCTGTTTAAGACCCACCCTGAAATTTTCAAGTGGGGACACTAGTTCTGAGGGCCTGGGGGGGGGGGGGGTAATGGATTCCCTTTATTTGCATAGATTTGCTCTCACTTCCTATTTGGCTATGGGGCAGGAAGTGAAGGGAAATCTCTGCAATGGGACAGGGATGGTAAAAAATAAACTGACAGGGGCTATAACCCTCCCTTATTCTATTCAAAATGAAAAAAAAAATAGTGTTGCCTATAGTTCTACTTTAAGCACAAATTTCTGATAATTTTGTGTAGAGGACTAAGAAGATATAACCATGCCAATGGTGCAGCAGAAAACATATAGCACAGTGAGGAAGTTTTGTGGTCCAGGATGATAGGACAGTCAAAATTAGAAGCAGCGCCCCCCGCCCCCCCCCTCCAAAGTTGCGGAATGCCGACCGCCCGCATACCGGAAGCAGTGCGGCCACTTTATGGGGGCAATAGACTAATTTGTCTCTCAGCCCAGTCCGCCCCATAAGACTGGCACTACACTAACAGTGTAGCGCAAGTCGGCAGGGATTCTTTCCGTGCTGCCCCCCTGCAAAGTGCTGCCCTAGGCCTGGGCCTTGTTGGCTTGGCCAGGATACAGCGTTGTCTCAGCCTATCCTCAGGGGTAGGCTGGCAAGGGCTGAGACCACTCCATAAATAGACATGGGCAATGCCAGCAGGGCAGTCGGGTGGAAGATGGAGACACAGTGTTCAGGAGGCTGTTGGTGGCTCCAGGGGTACCCTCTAGTCTGGGAGGGGGGGTGTGTCCTGCCTTGGGCCGGGGGTCAGGTGCTGGAAGGATTTTACCATAACACACAGGAGGAAGCATGGAAGCAGGAGACGACAGAGTGAGTATATCAATACTGTTGGGGACTAACAAGTGGGGAGACTGCCACATGTACCCAGTCTCCCTGAGGACAGCGGTATTCTTAATTTTAATCCTTCCCTGAGAGATCTCATGAGAATCAGCTGTGTGGGTTGGTGAAGTGTCATGGAGAGTTAGCCTGGAGGGCTAGTTAAAGTGGCAGCTGCAGCCAGGTGGGCTGGCAGTGCCTGAAGAGGTGGTGCTGGGATCAGTGGCCACAGAGGAGAAGTTACAAGCTGTTTCACTACACTGGACTATATGTTCCTGCCTGTAATAGGCTATTGCTATTTTGACTGGGAGCCAGGGGCATTGCTAGGTGGGAAAAAGACCAGGGGCTTCACCCCGAAGTCCAAGCCCGACATGGGGGGGTAGGTAGGCTCACTTGCTGGTTGCTGCCTGGCTCACCAGTCCCCATCAATGCTGACCACTAAACTGACCTACCTGACACATACACTGACCGTTATGCTGACCTACCTGACACAAACTGACCTACCTGACACACACTGACCCACACTGACCTACCTGACACACTGACCTACCTGACACACACTGACCTACCTGACCCACACTGACCTACCTGACACACTGACCTACCTGACACACACTGACCTACCTGACACACACTGACCTACCTAACACACACTGACCTACCTGACACACACTGACCTACCTGACACACTGACCTACCTGACACACACTGACCTACCTGACACACACTGACCTACCTAACACACACTGGCCTACCTGACCCACACTGACCTACCTGACACACACTGACCTACCTGACACACACTGACCTACCTGACCATTACATGTCAGACTTCAGGTGACCTCCTCCTGCAGCTCAGCCGTAGTGTGCAGCAAAGCCCATCTCAAACAGTGACAGCAGGCAGCCAGAGCCAGGACACGACAGGAGAGCCGCCTGCCTGAGCGCCGAGCGGGGATCTCATAGTGCTTGGTGTGGCCACATTGTAATTCCCGCCTTCTGGAGTCTGCAGCGCCTATGATGGACGTCACACGTCCCGCGGTCCCGACATTGGACCAGTGTGACGTCCATCATAGGCGCTGCAGACTCCAGAAGGCGGGACTGTCACTCGGCCGCGCTCGCAGTCAGATTGGTCCCCGCTCGGGTCTAATAATAGAATTGTGAATTCCAGAGAACCGGGGCTTTTTGGGGGCCCACCCGGGGCTCCAGCCCCCCCTCAGCCCCCCCCCTCCCGACGCCACAGCTGGGAGCCTGTCAGATAAATCATAGTGATTCAGCTAGAGCAAGCAAATGCTGTGCAAGAGGAAAGTGAAGGAGACTGTATATAGGAAGATGTCCCTGAAGTTTTGCTGAAAGTTTTGCTGAAGTTAAGTGGGCATTCCATAACCTCCCATCCCTATCCAAGTTATTAACGCTCAATAAAAGACAAATACAAAGTCTCAGACTGTTCTCTGTATCTGGGTGCTTGTGAAAATTCAGTGTGCCTGGCTGTGCAGGAGTGGGGGATCCAAGTTCATCAGCAGTTCCTATGGGGGTGTGCTACATATATATAGATATACAGTCAGGTCCATAAATATTGGGACAAACAAGATGTGCTTTAACTGCAGACTTTCAGCTTTAATTTGAGGGTATTTACATCCAAATCAGGTGCACGGTGTAGGAAGTACAACAGTTTGTATATGTGCCTCCCACTTTTTAAGGGACCAAAAGTAATAGGACAATTGGCTGCTCAGCTGTTCCATGGCCAGGTGTGTGTTATTCCCTCATTATCCCATTTACAAGGAGCAGATAAAAGGTCCAGAGTTAATTACAAGTGTGCTATTTGCATTTGGAATCTGTTGCTGTGAACTCTCAATATGAGATCCAAAGAGCTGTCACTATCAGTGAAGCAAGCCATCATTAGGCTGAAAAAACAAAACAAACCCATCAGAGAGATAGCAAAAACATTAGGTGTGGCCAAATCAACTGTTTGGAACATCCTTAAAAAGAAAGAACGCACCAGTGAGCTCAGCAACACCAAAAGACCCGGAAGACCACGGAAAACAACTGTGGTGGATGACCGAAGAATTCTTTCCCTGGTGAAGAAAACACCCTTCACAACAGTTGGCCAGATCAAGAACACTCTCCAGGGGGTAGGTGTATGTGTGTCGAAGTCAACAATCAAGAGAAGACTTCACCAGAGTGAATACAGAGGGTTCACCACAAGATGTAAACCATTGGTGAGCCTCAAAAACAGGAAGGCCAGATTAGTTTGCCAAACAACATCTAAAAAAGCCTTCACAGTTCTGGAACAACATCCTATGGACAGATGAGACCAAGATAAACTTGTTCCAGAGTGATGGGAAGAGAAGAGTATGGAGAAGGAAAGGAACTGCTCATGATCCAAAGCATACCACCTCATCAGTGAAGCATTGTGGTGGTAGTGTCATGGCGTGGGCATGTATGGCTGCCAATGGAACTGGTTCTCTTGTATTTATTGATGATGTGACTGCTGACAAAAGCAGCAGGATGAATTCTGAAGTGTTTCGGGCAATATTATCTGCTCATATTCAGCCAAATGCTTCAGAACTCATTGGACGGCGATTCACAGTGCAGATGGACAATGACCCAAAGCATACTGCAAAAGCAACCAAAGAGTTTTTTAAGGGAAAGAAGTGGAATGTTATGCAATGGCCAAGTCAATCACCTGACCTGAATCCGATTGAGCATGCATTTCACTTGCTGAAGACAAAACTGAAGGGAAAATGCCCCAAGAACAAGCAGGAACTGAAAACAGTTGCATTAGAGGCCTGGCAGAGCATCACCAGGGATGAAACCCAGCGTCTGGTGATGTCTATGCGTTCCAGACTTCAGGCTGTAATTGACGGCAAAGGATTTGCAACTAAGTATTAAAAAGTGAAAGTTTGATTTATGATTGTTAATCTGTCCCATTACTTTTGGTCCCTTAAAAGGTGGGAGGCACATATACAAACTGTTGTAATTCCTACACCGTTCACCTGATTTGGATATACCCTCAAATTAAAGCTGAAAGTCTCCAGTTTCATTTCAAATCCATTGTTGTGGTGTATAAAGCCAAAAAGATTAGAATTGTGTCGATGTCCCAATATTTATGGACCTGCCTCACTGTGCCTCACTTTGCCTCACTGTGTCCATGTGCATGCCTCACTGTGTCCATGCCTCACTGTGCCCATGTCTCACTGTGCCCATGACTAGACTGACGTTTAACATGGGAGTCTATGGAAGGGGTGCCCGGCTTTGAAAAATCGGTTTTTCCCGGCCGTGTGTCCCCCAGACAACAAACTTTGCACACGTGTAGAGGAGAAATGGGGCTACATGTGTACCAAGTTTCGGGTCCAAGGGACCTAAGACCGGCTGGTACTGGGTCGCCAAATTCAATGGAGAAATGACCGTTTAACATGGGAGTCTATGGAAGGGGTGCCCGGCTTTGAAAAATCGGTGCTCCCCGGCCGTAGATCCTCCGGACAACAAACTTTGCACACTTGTAGAGGAAAAGTGGGGCTACATGCGCGCCAAGCTTGGGGTCCAGGGGACCTACGGCTGGCCAGTATCGGGTCCCAAAGTCCGTGAGATCAGGCACAAAAAGGTGACTCGAGTATAAGCCGAGGGGGGCATTTTCAGGACAAAAAAATGTGCTGAAAAACTCGGCTCATACTCGAGTATATACGGTACTTTCAAGGCTGGTTCACTCCAGGAATTGCACAGGACCTTTACGATTCACATGTGGTACAGTGCGGTGCGATTTCAGCCCATTCATTTTGAACGGGCTGAAATCGCAATGGAGCGCACCAAAAGTAGTACATGCACTACTTTGAAAAACGCACTGCAACCTTATCACACGGTACTTCTGTAGCATGTGATCCAGTGCAAGCAAATGCACTATGTTTGCAACATGCATTTGGGGTGTCATTAACTTAACATTGACACCTGCTGCAGTTCGCAACTGCAGTGCGCTTTAAATGTGGTGTGGAAAACGCGCACGGAATGCGGGTTGCCCGCACCACATTCTCTGTGAACGGGCACTAGATGTGCACACACATATGGCTACGCTACTGCCCATGGCAGCCATCTTTGCTGCAAGGGTGGATTGGAGCTGCACAGCCCTCCCTATCAATAACACTTCTTATCCTAGCGTGACAACACTCACACCATGATTGACACCCTAGGACAGGACTACAATAACTTCCCCCACTCCTCTTCTCCATAACATAGGGGAAGCATAGTTGCCAACAGTCACGGATTGGCCGGGACGTTCCCGGGATTCAAACCCTTTTCCCGGATTTATTTTGTCCCGGCCAATGTCCCGGCCAATCCGATTTTTCCCGTTTTCCCCGAATTTGGACGCCGCAGGCCGCCGCCGCTAGAGGTCCACGGTTGGCGGAGACAATGTCTCGGCCGGCCGCCATGTTCAACAAGACCAAAACACGGATGTAGTACAATAGAAAATAAAGCCGCTGCGGCGCCGCCCACACCCCGCACCTCCCCGGGGGTGGGCGGTGCCGCAGCAGCTTTATCTTCTATTGTACTACATCTGTGTCTTGGCTGGCCGGCAGGCCACCCCCCCGCCCCGCTGCAGGTCTGTCTGTAATGGAAAGGGGCGGGGGTCGGCAGCGCCACAGCTTAATTTTTTTTTTTTTTCAGCCACACTGTCGGCTCCGCCTCTATTTTGTTCCCCTTCGGGGAAGGGGAAACAATAATGGCGGCCGAGAGAGGAGACGCCTGTGGTTAAGGGGGGACTCCGCTGGGGATGCCTGTGGTAAGGGGGGACTCCGCTGGGAACGCCTGTGGTAAGGGAGGACTCCGCTGGGGACGGCTGAGGTAAGGGGGGACTCCGCTGGGGACGCCTGATGTAAGGGGGGACTCCGCTGGGGACGCCTGATGTAAGGGGGACTCCGATGGGGACGCCTGATGTAAGGGGGACTCCGCTGGGGACGCCTGAGGTAAGGGGGGACTCCGCTGGGGACGCCTGAGGTAAGGGGGGACTCCGCTGGGGACGCCTGAGGTAAGGGGGGACTCCGCTGGGGACGCCTGAGGTAAGGGGGGACTCCGCTGGGGACACTTGATGTAAGGGGGACTCCACTGGGGACGCCTGATGTAAGGGGGGACTCCGCTGGGGACGCCTGATGTAAGGGGGGACTCCGCTGGGGACGCCTGATGTAAGGGGGGACTCTGCTGGGGACGCCTGATGTAAGGGGGGACTCTGCTGGGGACGCCTGATGTAAGGGGGACTCCTCTGGGTACACCTGATGTAAGGAAGGACTCCGCTGGGTACGCCTGAGGTAAGGAGGGACTCCTCTGGGGACGCCTGATGTAAGGAGGGACTCCGCTGGGGACGCCTGATGTAAGGAGGGACTCCTCTGGGGACACTTGATGTAAGGGGGGACTCCACTGGGGACGCCTGATGTAAGGGGGGACTCCACTGGGGACGCCTCAGGTGTTTTGTGCTCCCAGTGGCAGCGATGCAATGCTCTATCCATTGCCGCTGCCACCCCCTATTCATGCATCTGGCCCCTTTCAGGGGGCCTGAATTAAATCAGCGGGGGTGTTTTTTTGAAGCACCTGATTAGAGCCATAGGCTCTAATAGGCTTCCAAACAGGATGGGCTTGTGGCGCAGAGCATTGTGCCAGGAGCCCACCCAGGTGCTACAACATTGAATGAATATTTGCTGTTGCAACACTGATCCTCCTCCCAGCCAATCGGGAAGCGTGTCTGATACCCATCACCTGATCGGCTGAAAGGACAGGCGATCCTATTGGATGCCAAGAGGAGGGAAGGAGACGCACGGTGGAAGCGAGGATGAGGGAGGAGAAGAAGACACACGAGCAGCTGATGCCCTGATACCCGCCGCAGCCTGATGTCTGCCGCTGCCTGATACCCGCCGCCTAAATGGGGTAAGTGGACCGACCGGCAGACAGCGAACAGGGGGGTGGTTGTTTGCCGCCCCCCCCCCCCAAATAAAAAACCATGAGCCGCCACTGGCTCCTAGGATATACCTAGGAGGGTCTCAATATTTCAATATTTCTGGAAGGGTTATTTTTTGAGATTTTGGAACAGATATAACAAAACCACTTCAATGTTATATTTAGTCAAAGACCTAAAGGGACTAAATAAGCAAAGTTTATTGATAGGATTTATATACCGCTTTATCTTGGTTTCTATCTTTTATTTACCTGGGCCATGTTTATTATCAGATTTTTTTTATTGCTGCAAATGTATTATCCTATGCATTCTATTTGTACAGTTATATAGTGAACATAAAGACAATATGATAAAGGAGAGATAAGATAAAATTCTTACTTCATAGATCTGTTCTTACTTCATAGATCTGTTTCCTGTGGCAGCATGCAGACTAGAAATTTCACAAGTACTTTTCAGGAACTAACAGCAGGAAGATCAGCAGCATCTTCCGAGCACATAGACATCTGTTATCCTGTCCTGCTACTATGTACATGTAAAACACCATTTATTTAAGGTTATGTCAAACAGTCTTAGGCATTTGGGTAATCTTTACCATATGCATAACAATAGAAGAGCTGCAGTCTAATTAGATTGCATGGCAAAGGTTTAAAGGTAGAGCTGAAGCCAAAACATTTTTTGATAAAAAAAACTTTTTTTACACTCGAGAGTCCTTAAGCCCCGGACCATTTTGTTCCTAAAGGACCAGGCCCCTTTTTATGATTCGGCACTGCGTCACTTTAACTGACAATTGCGCGGTCGTGCGACGTGGCTTCCAAACAAAATTGACGTAATTTTTTTCCCACAAATAGAGCTTTTTTTTGGTGGTTTTTGATCACCTCTGCGGTTTTTATTTTTTGCGCTATAAACAAAAATAGAGCGACAATTTTGAAAAAATTCTATATTTTTTGCTATAATAAATATCCCAAAAAAATCTATAAAAAAATAATTTTTTCCTCAGTTTAGGCCATTGCGTATTCTTCTACATATTTTTGGTAAAAAAAAATCGCAATAAGCGTTTATTGATTGGTTTGCGCAAAAGTTATAGCGTCTACAGGGGACAGTTTTATGGCATTTTTATTAATAATTTTTTTTTTTTTTACTAGTAAGCGCGGCGATCAGCGATTTTTATCGTGACTGGGACATTATGGCGGACACATCGGACACTTTTGACACATTTTTGGGACCATTGTAATTTTTGCAGCGATCAGTGCTATAAATATGCACTGATAACTGTGAAAATTACACTGGCACTGAAGGGGTTAACCACTAGGTGGCGCTGTAGGGGTTAAGTGTGCCCTGATGAGTGCTTCTAACTGTATGGGGGATGGGCTGTGTGTGACAAGACAGTGATCACCGTTTCCTATTACAGGAAGCGGTGATCACTGTCATTGTCACTAGGCAGAGCGGGGAGATGCTTGTTTATACAAGCATCTCCCCGCTCTATCTCTCTGTGAGAAGATAGCGGGTGTCCCCGCGGCGATCGAGTCTGCGGGACCCACGGTCGGGCTCATGGAGAAAGCGATAGGGTCGCGAGCGCCGCCGGCGGCGCACGACCACACAGCGGCATCTTAAAGAGGACGTACCTGTACGTGCTTGTGCCTGTCCGTGCCATTCTGCAGACGTGTATATACAGGAGGCGGTCCTTAAGCGGTTAAAGTGGTTGTAAACCCACTTTGTAAACAAACACCTACAGGTAAGCCTAGATTAAGGCTTACCTGTAGGTGCATGAAATATCTCCTTAACCTACACGGTTAAGGAGATATTTGCATTTAAATGCGGCGACGTAGCCGAATTCGACGGCTCACGCGCGCATGCGCGGAGTCACGTCTTCGCCGCTCCGGCCAATCACAGCGCCGGAGCGGCGCTGTGATTGGCTGCAGTGGCGATACCCGGAAGTAACCTTTCGGCTATCGCCGCAGCGATGGATGCGGCTGAAGAGGGAGACGAGGACGGCTTCGGGGGTCCCGATCTAAGGTAAGTGATGCATAATGAGCTATTATGCTAGTCATAATAGCTCATTATGCCTTTCTCTTACAGCTAGTTAAAACAAAAAAAATTTTTTAGGAGGGTTTACAACCACTTTAAAGAACTTAGTCAAGTTATAGCCAGACCGCTATTCCTAATCTTTGCATACTGACAGGATTGGTACCAGCTGATTGGCGAAAAGCCGACGTAGTACCAATATTCAAAAAAGGGCAGAGATATATTCCTGGGGACTATAGGCCTGTCAGTCTAACGTCAGGTAGTTTGTAAACTATTTGAGGGGATGATAAGGGACCATATCCAAGAATTTGCTGATGAAGACAGTGTAATTAGCGGTAATTAGAACGGGTTTACAAAAGGTCGCTCTTGCCAAATTAACCTATTAACATTCTACAAGGAAGTGAGTTGTCATCTAGACAAAGGTAGGCCAATGGATGTGATGTATCTGGATTTTGCAAAAGCATTTGATACAGTCCCCCACAAATTAATCTACAACCTGGGGTCGGCAGGCATGGACCATAAGGTTGTTCTTGGACAGAAAACTGGTTACAGGGGTGCGTCCAAAGGGTGGTGATAAATAACGTATACTCCGAATGGTCTAGATTGGTTAGTGGGGTACCCCAAGGCTCAGTCCTGGGACCAATTCTGTTTAACTTATTTATAAATGATATAGAGGATGGGATAAATAGCTCGATCTCAGGCCCGGTTCACATAGGGGCGACTCCTCAGGCGACTCGGTCGCCTGAGGAGTCGCGTCCCGGTCTGTGCTATGTAACCGTTCTAATAGGAGTGACCTGAGTCGCTCCGACTTAGAAAAAGGTTCCTGTACTACTTTTGGGGGCGACGCAGGGCGACTTGCATTGACTTCTATACAGAAGTCATTATGCAAATCGCCTCGGCGGGCGTCTCAAGTCGTCTTGAGATCGCGCCGCCGAGGTCGCCCCCGAAGTCGTGCCGCCCCTGTATGAACCGGGCCTAAGTGTTTGATGATGACACAAAATATGTAATGCAATAACAACACAGAAGGATATAGAAACTTTACAAGAGTCCGTAGATAGAGACAGCAGGACTCGGCTCCGCCCCCACGTCATTAGATTTGATTGACAGCAGTGAGAGCCAATGGCTGCGTTGCTATCAATCTATCCAATCAGGACACAAGACACCGGTCAGAGCTGGTGTGCTCAATCCCGTTGCGGGAATTATGGGGCTCAGGAAAGTATAAGGGGGGCTCAGGGGGGTGCACAAGCGCTGGAGCACGCAAACCCAGAAGTAACTCCGGGAAAGATGTCGGCCGTGTCAGCGGTGTGCCAGCGCCGCTGCGGGGGCTTTGTTCTAAGGTAAGTTTCTCATGCCTTTGTCTTGCAGGGTTTTTTTTTGGGGGGGGGGGTTTGGAGGTGTACAACCCCTTTAAGTATAAGGACCCTTTCACACTGATCAGTTTTTCTTCTGTTTTTGCCTTACCAAAAGCAGAAGAAAAAGGCATGACCATTAAATCCTATGTAACTCTTCACACCAGTCAGTTGCAACTCAGTTGCGTTCTTAAAAGTCCTGCATGCTGAATTTTTGGTGCAGTTAAAAAATGCACCTCCCCAGTAAAATGAATAGGAAATTAATCAACAATATGGCAAAAACACATCGGTTGTGTTTTTGGTTCATTTTTGACTCACATGTACTTTTTTCACATGTGCAAAAATGTACCGGAAACGCAACAAAAACGCATATGCATGTCTACTGCAGTCTGAAAGCAGCTTAAAGGACACGTTGGATGGACTTTGATCGTACTTTATGATTTTTTTTATTAGATACTTATCACATAAATGAATTAAATATTTATCACAGGGGTCTCCAAACTTTCGAAACCAAGGGCCAGTTTATTGTCCTTCAGACTTCAGGAGGTTCCGGACTGAGGCCAGTGAGAGTAGAAAAGGTGCCCCATTGTTTGTTTTATTGGGAGTAATTGCGTCCCATTATTAGTGTAAGTGGGAGGAATTGTGCCCCATTATTGATGTCAGTGGGCCCCATTGTTTGTGTCATTGGGAGGAATTGTGCTCCCTTTGTTGGTGTCAGTGGGTGGAATTGTGCCCCATCGGTGTCATTGGGAACAAATGTACCCCATTCATTGGTGTCAGTGGGGGCAATTATGCCCCATTGATGGTATCAGTGGAAGAAATAGTGCCCCAAGGGCCAGATAAAAGCAAGCAAAGGGCCGCATCTGGCCCCCGGGCTGACGTTTGGAGACCACTGATTTATCACATATTAAACTTCAGGACTCTATCAATCTACATGAAATCCTGTTTGGTCATTTTATGAGAATATGAGATTTGTCTCAGCAATTCCCCCAGCTACTTGGCTGGATCAGATGAAATGAATTGAGCTGCTTGTTGTGTTTCACAAAGTCAATTGCTGGAAATGTCATAATGATAGCTCAGTGCAACCGTTCTTACATAGTACAGAAACACCTTTGATTCAGTGTGAGTGCCAATAAATGTACCTACCTCTGGCTTAAAGTCATCTCCAGACAACATTTTTTCTTGTTGCGATTATAGTGAGGGCAAATTAAAATTTCTGTAAGGTTTTTATTTCTGTTGGGTGGTATTTAATAATATTTTAATGAACACAAAAGAGTGTATCTAAAAAGAATTTGGTGTACGAATGTGTCGATCATTCGCACAAGTAACAAAAATCTCTGCCGTAGTTTGCTATATTTATTATATCCTTGTTCTCCAAAAAAAAAAAATGCACATCCATTTTTAATTAAATTGTTCTTTACTGTGTTTCTCTGCCAATACTGCCCAAAAAATGGTATTGTTCCTGATTTAAGGTACGATATTTTAAAAATACTGCATTATATCTACAAGATGGTGCTTTTGATCATAGGAAATAGTAATGATATTTCACAAAATATGCCGATTGTCGGTGGGGCTGTGTGGCTGTTTTTCACATTCATACAGTGAGGTTCATGTACCCAGATCCTGTATCATTGTGTGAGATAGCACAGAGGGGATTATTTACTAAAACTGGAGAGTGTAAAAACTGGTGCAGCTGTACATGGTAGCCAATCAGTTTCTAACTTCAGCTTGTTCAATTAACCGTTTCAGACCCGGAAGATTTTACCCCCTTCCTGACCAGAGCACTTTTTTACAATTTGGCACTGCGTCACTTTAACTGACAATTGCGCAGTCGTGCGACGCTGTACCCAAACAAAATTTGCATCCTTTTTTCCCACAAATAGAGATTTCTTTGGGTGGTATTTAATCAGCTCTGTGGTTTTTATTTTTTGCGCTATAAACAAAAGTAGAGCGACAATTGAAAAAAAAAACACAATATCTTTTACTTTTTGCTATAATGAATATCCCAATTCTTTTTTCCCCCAAACAAAAATTTCCTCAGCTTAGGTCGATAAGTATTCTTCTACATATTTTTGGTAAAAAAAAACGCAATAAGCGTATATTGATTGGTTTGCGCAAATGTTATAGTGTCTACAAAATAGGGGTAGTTTTATGGCATTTTTATTATTATTTTTTTTTTACTAGTAATGGCGGCGATCTGCGACTTTTATTGGGACTGCGATATTGTGGCGGACAGATCAGACATTTTTGACACATTTTTGGGACCATTCACATTTATACAGCGATCAGTGCTATAAAAATGCACTGATTACTGTATAAATGTCACTGGCAGGGAAGGTGTTAACACTAGGGGGCGATCAAGGGGTTTACTGTGTTCCCTCACTGGGTTCTAACTGTAGGGGGGATGGGACTTACTAGGGGAAGAGAGAGATCGGTGTTCATACTTTGTATGAACACACGATCAGTCTCTTCTCCCCTAAAGGGACCGGGATCTGTGTGTTTACACACACAGATCCCGATTCTCGCTCTGTCAAGAGCGGTCGAGAGTGCCCAGTGGTCATCGCGCCCGCCGGGAAAAAGCGGCAAAGGCAAAAGGCAAAGCGACGTAAGGTAACGTCACTTCGCCCAGCTGTGCCATTCTGCCGCAGTAAAACTGCGGCGGATGGTCGGCAAGGAGTTAAAGTGGTTCTAAAGGCTCAAGATCTTTTGCCGTCATGCATTCTATGCATGAAAGTAAAAAACCTTCTGTGTGCAGGAGCCCTCCCACACCAGCCCCCTCTTATACTTACCTGAGCATCTCGATTCATCCATTGATCCAGCGATGTGCACAAGAACAGCAGCTCTCTCGGGTCTCTTCCTCCTCATTGGCTGTGTCAAAGCCATTGCCTTCCACTGCTGTCAAACACAGCCAGTGAGCCAATGAGGATAGAGCAGGGGTGGGGCTGAGCTATGTTTTGTGTGTGAATGAACGCACAGAGCAGCGGCTTGGGAGCGAGCCTGCTTGGGTGACCCCATAGCAAGCTGCTTGCTATGGGGGTACTGGGTGCCGGTGAGCAACCTAAGAAGTGCAAGATTGGGGCTGCTCTGTGCAAATCCACTGCACAGAACAGGTAAGTATGACAGGTTTGTTAGTAAAAAAAAAAAAAAGCCTTTAATTTCACTTTAAACCTTGACAAAAAAACAAAAAAAACATGCCGTACCATGTACTTGTATGACAAAGTACCCTGTTCTCTTTGTATTGCTTCTTTTGTGTGGAAACCCCTGGTGTTCCTGTCAGTCCCTCTGCTTTCCTATTAAAAACTGACCATACTAAACAGAAGAGCACACAGTGGTCAGTTCTCTAGCTATGCTGGGAACTCAGCCTGCTCTCCCCCAATTATCAGATTTGTCCTGGCACCCCCCCCTGCCCCACCCCTGCACAGCCTTTCACTGGGAAGTGTGCTGCTATGTAATCCTCCCCCAGCTCGTATGCAGCTGAGAACAGAGGAAATGTGATTACTTATAAAAAATAAAAAAATGTATTTATAATTTTTTTTTTTATCTATACACTAATGTTTTACCTTTCATTTCTATTTTAAACTGAATTTTTTTTGTTTTTTTTACAAGGTGATTGTTTACAACCACTTTAAGAGGGAGGTGAAGCCTCCGTTAATCTACATGTAATATGCCGCCCCATTGTGTTTAGCTGGTTATTGAGCATGGAGGAGGAGGGAGGGGGTTGACTGTTATTTGCCACTGTGTATACGCCCACATGTGTGATTCTGTAGTCACATGAGCTGCTCAGATGTGATAGGGAGGAAATGCTCCGCAGAGAAACTCACTGAAAACTGAGCATGTGCAGAGTTGCCACCACAGCTTCAAAATCCCTAGCTGAATTAGGGACATAAACAGAAGGTGTTGATACGAGAGCAGCAGAATCAACAAGGTTTTTTGCAGAAGACAGAAAACTAATCTCATAGTGACTGAGTATGAACCGCATGTAGTACAGCGTTTATTGATAGTATTTTATGATGTGGGTTTAGTGACACATTAAGGATATTCAGTTTCCCGACCTTTAGAAGTGCACACCAGGCTCAGTAGGGGGTACATTATTCTATACATTACATTGGCTTCTTGTACTGTTTATTGTAGGGACTTCTCATTTTACAGATCTGCATTCCCAACGCTATCTACATTGGGTTTCCTAAGTGATAGTTTGCTTGCTGACTGTTGTATATGGATATAATTATTGTACTTTGTGTTTGGTTAAGGATAGAGTAACCTCCTACTGGTAAAGACTATCTGAGCAAATGTGAAATTCAGGTATATAGTACTACTCATTGTTAGCTCCCTTCAGGCATATAACATTGCCTTGGCCATTAAAAAAAAAAAAAAAAAACATTTATAAAGGCGCAGTGGTGTGCTAAAAAATGCTTTGCTTGCTATAGGACTCAAGTGAGTGAAGCCCCCTTCATTTCAGTAAATGATAAAGGTAAATAAATAAAAATGAACTCAAAATAATATTTAAATATTATTCTGTATAATATAATAACGTTTAATGTATTGTGGGAAGCCATTATGAGCTATAAAATCAATGACTGAAATTCAACGCCATATATTCAAATGCAGGTAATTCGTCAATGGCAATGTAAACTTAAAGTGTTAATAAACCCACAGCAGTAAAATCAGTCTGTATATACAGTAAAGCAGGGCTCAAAATTTCAAGTCCTGAGCTACTAGCCAGGCCTCAAGGGTTACTCGCCACCAGTTGCCCCACCCAGCCCGCCTCGCCCTGCCCCTAATTCCGCCCCTAAACGCGCCCTCATAAATTATTTCATGAAATGACACTTAAATGTTTTATGCAGAATTAAGTTATAAAAATAAATATTAACAACTGTATCCGTGCCCATCAATGCAGGCTGCCTGTGCCCACCAATTCAGCCTTGTGTCCACCAATGCAGCCTTGTGTCCACCAATGCAGCCTTGTGCCCAGTGCCCACCAAATGCAGCCTGTGTCCACCAAATGCAGCCTTGTGCCCAGTGCCCACCAAATGCAGCCTGTGCCCACCAAATGCAGCCTGTGCCCACCATGCAGCCTGTGCCCACCAAATGCAGCCTGTTCCCACCAAATGCAGCCTGTGCCCACCAAATGCAGCCTGTGTCCACCAAATGCAGCCTTGTCCCCAGTGCCCACCAAATGCAGCCTGTGCCCACCAAATGCAGTCTGTGCCCACTAAATGCAGCCTGTGCCCACAAAATGCAGCCTGTGTCCCCCAAATGCAGCCTGTGTCCCCCAAATGCAGCCTGTGTTCACCAAATGCAGCCTGTGTCCACCAAATGCAGCCTGTGTCCCCCAAATGCAGCCCTGTGTCCACCATGCAGCCCTGTGTCCACCAAATGCAGCCTGTGTCCACCAAATGCAGCCTGTGTCCATCATGCAGCCTGGGTCCCCCATGCAGCCCTGTGTCCACCATGCAGCCCTGTGTCCACCATGCAGCCCTGCCATGCAGCCCTGTGTCCACCATGCAGCCCTGTGTCCACCATGCAGCTCGTGTTTACCATTCAGCCTACCTGTGCAGGGGAGGAGAGGGCTAGGAGAGCCGTCCAGGTGATCAGAGCGTAGCGCGGGGAACATACGATAACCGTTTTCATTTTAATTGCCGTGTTCCCGCCGCTTAACGTCATATTCAGCCCCGCCCCCTGGCCGGGGGGCGGGACTGTATCTGACAGCGAGCAGCGGGGAACACGCAATTAAAAAAGGAAACTTATCACTGTGACTGTTCCCCGTGCAGCGCTCTAAACATCCGGGCGGCTCTCTCTCTCTTCCCCTCCACAATCACTGGGAGAAGGACTCCCATTCCACACAGGCTGCTGGCGGTGCTCGCTCCCCCCGCTCCCAGGCAGCCCTTCCTCGCCAGCCCTCAAAATTCACTCGCAAAATGCGAGCAGACGAGTGCAATTTTGAGGGCTGCAGTAAAGCATGCTTGTTATACTCAATGTGGAATCTAAAGGGTTAATCTTCTGCATTGTGTAAAAAAGGCTGTTTGTTACTGTCTTCTCTGATCCTCCCCCTTTTTTTTTTACTATCACCAATCCATCTCCTGATAGAACAGAGCCTTGGGGGCAAGCTGCACATGCTCAGTTTGGTGAGTATTGCTAGAGAGTTTTTTTTCTTTTCTTGGGAGAGTGTATATGATCAGCACTGGGCCAATCAGCACTGTCCAGACAGAGGGTCAGGGCTCCTGCAGCCTCACAGGACAGTCAAAGGAGAATGAAAACTCCTCATACAATCTTTAACCAGACACTGATAGAAGTCACAAGACTGCTATATACTGCTGATGAGAAAAGGTATTTAGCCGTTTATATTTACTAAAATAATTGCATTTCCATGTTCTGTGTACTGTGGGAGAGCAGATATAGTGAATGCAGGGTCCTGGGTTTAGTAACACTTTAAAGTTTCACTTCGATCAGATGCAGTATGCAGAGAGAAGCCATTTCTAACCACTTGTTGGCAGCTACATACCTAGGGGATATTTAGGGCAAGTTCACACCATGAATCGCACAGGAATGAGCTTTGCGTTCCTGTGCGATTCACATGCGATCTGCGTGCAGTTCTATTTCAATTAATGGGCTGAAATCGCACTGAAAATAGTGCATGCACTACTTTATAAAACACACAGCAACAGGATCGCATGGTACTACTATACCATGTGGTCCGGTGCAGACAAACACACTGTGGTTGTGAGCTGCATCTGGGTGTCATTAAGTTAACATTGACACCCACTGCAGATAGCAACTGCAGTGAATTTTAAACACGGTGCTGGAAACATGCATGGGTTCCTGCAGTGTGCTCTGCAGTGAACTGGCCCTTAATAACTGAGTAATGCTTAGCAGTGGCAACTTATTGCTAAACAGATGAAACAGGCTTACTATTGAGTAAAGCTTGGCTATACATGGCTCAAATTTCTGTCTGCAACAAAAAAAAAACTTCTGGGTGCAGCTTCCCTCACAGCCCTCCCTAAAACTCAACTGAGCCCCCTCTCGATCCAGCAATGTGCACGAGAGAGCCGCCGCTGCCCCGCAATTCCCTCTCCTCATTGGCTGAGACAGCAGCTCCCACTGCTGTCAATCACAGCCAGTGAGCCAATGTGGAGAGATCGGGGGGTGGGGCCGAGCCGCGGCTCTGTGTATTATGGACGCATAGAGCAGGGCTCGGAAGCAAGCATGCACCAGTGCCCCCAAAGCAAGCAGCTTGCTATTGGGGGCACTGATCAAGGGGAGGAGCCAGGAGCTCCGGCAGGTGACCGAGAAGAAGAGGATCAGGGCTGCGCTGTGCAAAACCACTGCACAGATGATTAGAACATTGGGTGATCATGCTAGATTAACCACTTAAGCCCCGGACCATTTTGTTGCTAAAGGACCAGGCCCCTTTTTGCGATTCGGCACTGCGTCGTTTTAACTGACAAGTTTGCAGTCGTGCGACGTGGCTCCCAAACAAAATTGATGTCTTTTTTTTCCCCCACAAATAGAGCTTTCTTTTGGTAGTGTTTGATCACCTCTGCGGTTTTTATTTTTTGCGCTATAAACAAAAATAAAGAGACAATTTTGAAAAAAATTCAATATTTTTTACGTTTTGCTATAATAAATATCCCCAAAAAATATATAAAAAAACATTTTTTTTCCTCAGTTTAGGCCGATACGTATTCTTCTACATATTTTTGGTAAAAAAAATCGCAGTAAGCGTTTATAGATTGGTTCGCGCAAAAGTTATAGCGTCTACAAAATAGGGGATCGTTTTATGGCATTTTTATAAAAATATTTTTTTACTAATAATGGCGGTGATTAGCGATTTTTCTTGTGACTGCGACATTATGGCGGACCCATCGGACACTTTTGATGCTATTTTGGGACCATTGTCATTTTTACAGCGATCAGTGCTATAAAAATTACTGTGAAAATTACACTGGCAGTTTAGGGGTTAACCTGTAGGAGAAGCTAAAGGGGTTAAGTGTGACCTAATGTGTGATTCTTACTGTAGGGGGGCGTGGCTTGGCGTGTGACGTCACTGATCGTCGTTCCCTATGACAGGGAACAGACGATCAGTGACAGGCTCACTAGGAAGCATGGGCAGAGGTTTGTTTACACTTACCTCTCCCTGTTCTTCAGCTCTGTGACCCGATCGCGGGACACCGGCTTGCGATCGGGTCCGCGGGTCCCACGGTCGCGGTCACAGAGTACCCGACCGGGTCCCGAGCATGCCGCCTCCGGCGTGCACGACCCATGGCTGTGCGCCAACATGCCCAGCCGTGCCATTCTGCCGACGTACAGCGGCGTGCGGCGGTCGGCAAGCGGTTAATCGCTACTTCATACTGCTTGTATTACTGTAGGTGACTTGTACTATGTAGGTGACTGCCAGAAAATGGTTGAAGCTCCCAAAAGGAAGAACTTAAATATGCTTGCATAGCTTAGCCCAGAAGGATTCAGGGCCCATTCACATTTTTGCATTGCGGTAAAACACCACGCATTCCTACTAAGTACTTTCTCTATCTGCAGAGCACTCTTATGCCATTCATTGTGAATGTCATTCTAGCGCACTGTATAGTAGGGGGTATTTTGAAAAAAATGTTATGTGTGTTTTTTTGATCCATTGTGGTTCAATGGTCGCCCATTCATAATAAATGGACTGCCTGAATGCACAAAGTAACACATCGCAATCGATTGCCAAAATGTGGACGAGCCCTCAATGTTTCCTGGCTAACATTGGCAGATTACTGATCGGACAAACCAAGTGCCTGCAACTTCTCTTTCTACTAAACCATATCATGAAAACCTAGAGCTTACCTTCGAAAATTGCATGTTAAAATGATTTGAATAGAACTCCACTCAGATCGCATGTGAATTGCACTGGAACGCACAGTGCTTTCAGGGTGTGAACTGACCCTAAAAATAGGATTTTTATAACAGCTTACCTGTAAAATCCTTTTCTTGGAGTACATCACGGGACACAGAGCGGCATAGTCATTACTATGTGGGTTATATAGATACCTTCAGGTGCTGGCACTGGCAACTTCCAAAACCGGAAGTACCCTCCCCTATATAAGCCCCTCCCATCCGGGAGTACCTCAGTTTTGTAGCAAAGCAATAAGTGTCCCCAAAAGAGGGGTGGGAGCTCTGTGTCCCGTGATGTACTCCAAGAAAAGGATTTTACAGGTAAGCTGTTATAAAAATCCTATTTTCTTTATCGTACATCACGGGACACAGAGCGGCATAGTCATTACTATGTGGGATGTCCTAAAGCAATGCCCAATGAGGGGGGGGGGATACACCATACATAAGCTGAGCGCTATCAGACATGAGGATCTTTTGCGGCCTGCAACACACTGCGCCCAAAGGCGACATCCTCCTGACTTCTAACGTCCACCTGGTAGAACCTAGTAAACGTGTGTACTGAAGACCATGTTGCGGCCTTACAGATTTGAGCCAGGGAGGCCTGGTGATGCACTGCCCATGAAGTTCCAACTGCTCTCGTGGAGTGCACCCTAACTTTGAACGGAGGCGGTCTCCTTCTCAAGCCATAGGCTTGCATTATGACCTGTCGAATCCACTTGGCTAAAGTAGATTTTGACGCTGCCTGACCCTTTCTGGGGCCTTCCGGCAGAATAAACAAAGTATCCGTTCTGCGAATCTGAGCAGTGGCTTTTAGATAAGCTTTAACTGCTCTTACTACATCCAAAGAATGCAATAACTTTTCCTCTACCGGACTAGGTTTGGGGAAAAAAGAAAGAAGAACCACATCTTGGTTCAAATGAAACCTCGATACCACCTTAGGAAGAAAGGCTGGATGAGGACGTAACACTACTCTGTCCTTATGGATAACCAGATATGGCTCTTTACAGGACATAGCTGCTAATTCCGACACTCTTTTAGCCGAACAAATGGCTACTAGAAAAATCAATTTCCTGGTGAGAAGAACCAAAGAAATATGCTGTAATGGTTCAAATGGTTGTTTCTGTAGAACCGACAGAACCAGGTTTAGATCCCATGGACATATGGGAATATTAACCGGAGGACTAATACGCATCACTCCTTGTATAAAGGCTTTGACTAGTGAATGCGAAGCCAAGGGCCTTTGAAAAAATATTGACAAGGCCGAAATCTGACCCTTGATAGTACTCAAGGCAAGCTTCCTATCTACAGCCCACTGTAGGAAGTCCAGAATCCTACCTATTACGTACTTTCGTGGATGCCATTTCTTGGCCTCACACCAGGCGATGTACGCCTTCCAGATTCTATAGTAGATCTGCCTGGATACCGGCTTCCTGGCATTGATCATGGTAGATACCACAGGATTAGAGAGCCCTCTCTTTTTTAGAATGTGGGCTTCAATAGCCAGGCCGTCAAACCTAGGGCTGGTAAGGAAGGGTGGTATATCGGTCATTGCGAAAGCAGGTCCGGACGATGTGGGAGAGTCCAAGGACTCCCCACTGACATTTTTACAATCTCCGCGTACCATGCTCTTCGGGGCCACGCTGGAGCCACCAGAATCACTGGTTTCTTTTCTACCCTGATTCTGCGGAGTAATCGAGGTAACAATTGTGGCGGTGGAAATGCATATATCAGCTTGAACTGATCCCAAGGGAACACTAGGGCATCCGAGCCGCAAGCTAGGGGATCCCTTGTCCAAGAGACAAACCTGTCCACCTTTGCGTTGAATCTGGATGCTAGCAGATCTACATCCGGTGTTCCCCACCGCTGACATATTGTCCGAAAAACCTCGGGGTGAAGGGACCATTCCCCTGGGCATAATTGTTGGCGACTTAGAAAGTCCGCCTTCCAATTCTCCACTCCTGGAATGAATACCGCGGATATGGCTGGGACATATCTTTCTGCCCATTTCAGGATGCAATTTACTTCCCTCTGGGCTGCACGACTCCTGGTGCCACCCTGATGATTGATATATGCCACTGCCGTGGCATTGTCTGATTGAATTCTGACAGGGGACCCTTGGAGTTTGGATGTCCATGCTACTAGGGCATACCGGGCTGCTCGTATCTCTAAGAGATTGATGGGCAGGGCCTTTTCCGCATCCGACCATCTGCCCTGGAGAGACCATTGCTCCAGTACTGCTCCCCAGCCTATAAGGCTGGCATCTGTAGTGACCACCTTCCAAGAAATCGGACTGAAGGATTTCCCTTTTTCCAGATTCTGGGGAACCAACCACCAACGGAGGCTCTTGCGAACGGAAGGGGACAAGGACATTGGTAAGTCTAGGGCCTGAACTTTCTTGTTCCAGGCTGACAGTATGGCCCTTTGCAAATTCCTTGAATGGAATTGACCGTAGGGTACTGCTTCGAATGATGCCACCATTTTTCCCAGCAGCCTCATGCACAGGCGTATGGACGGCTGTCTTTTTGTACCCACTAAGTGGATCAAATCTCTCAAAGACAACACCTTTTTTCGAGGCAAGAATATTTTCCTCTGGCCTGAATCTAGCCTTAGCCCCAAGTATTCCAGACTTTTGACTGGTTTTAGGGCTGACTTGTCTCGGTTGATAATCCAACCGTGAGATTCCAGATACTTGATTGTCTTGTGAACGACCACTTCTAGTTTTTTCACTGAGTGGTCTATCAGCAACAAGTCGTCTAGATATGCCATTATCGTTACACCTTGCGTTCTTAGATTGGCCAATAATGGGGCCAGAATTTTTGTGAACACTCGTGGTGCTGTGGCCAGACCGAAGGGTAAGGCTCTGAACTGAAAATGGCGCCCTTCTACTGCAAAGCGTAGAAATTTTTGGTGGACTGGAAAGATGGGAATGTGCAAATAAGCATCTTTGATGTCGATCGAGGCTAACCATTCCTCCCCTTGTAGGGCAGTGGCCACCGATCGGATCGACTCCATCCGGAAAGTCCTGATATGCAGGAATTTGTTTAGCCCTTTTAGATTTAATATGGGCCTCATGTCCCCGTTTGGCTTCGGGACTGTAAAGAGGTTGAGTAAAACCCGAACCCCCATTCTTCCAGGGGAACCTCCATAATTACTCCTTGGAGCAATAGTTGTTCTAGTGCCAACAGGAGGGACTCTTTCCTCCGGGGATCCCTTGGCACGTTTGACCTCATAAAATGGGAAGGAGGAGAGTCTTTTAACTCCAATCAGTATCCCAGACTTACTGCGGAGAGCACCCATCTGTCTCTGATCGTGTCCCGCCAGGTCTCTGCGAACAACTGGAGTCTTCCCCCCACCCGATTGAGTGGGGGCAACCCTTCATGCATTTGACTTTGGGGGAGGTTTTGTACCTCTCCTGACCCAGGGTTTTTTATTACCCTGCGATTGTCCCTGATTTTTACCCCCGGGATTTGACCGAGGAGGCCGTCGGAACTGTTTCACAGCCGATGCCTCAGGGACTGGAGAAGCAGGCCTCTTAAAAGAGGGACCTCTAACTCTGTTTTTTAACCGGCAAGAGTGTACTTTTACCGTTGGAAATTTTCTGGATATATTTGTCCAGGTCTTCCCCGAATAAGCGTTCACCATGAAATTGGAAGCTAACCAGCAATTTTTTACAGGGAGCTTCAGCAGACCAGTTTTTGAGCCATAGAAGCCTGCACATATGTACTACAGACAGCGTAAGGCGGGAGGCCTGATGGATTGAATCCTTTATGGCGTCAACCGCAAAGCATAAGGCTCTAGGTAGATCAGCTAGGGCAAGGGCCTGCTGATCTGGCAAGTCCCTTAAGACCTGTTTCAACTGATCCTTCACTGCTTGGCAGACCCCAATAGCTGCCACTGCTGGTTGTGTCACCAAGCCTGCTGTAGAAAAAGCAGATTTTAATAAGGACTCCAATTTTTTATCTATTGGGTCCTTGAACATTTGGACATTATCCACTGGACATGTCAGTGATTTATTCACACAAGAGATGGCTGCGTCCACTGTAGGGACCCTCCATTTTTTGATGAACTTATCCTCCATGGGATAGACCACCGGAAATCTCTTGGGGGGAGTAAATATTTTATCAGGATGTTCCCAATCCTGGTACATGAGCCCTTCCAATAAAGGGTGAAGCGGAAAGGAACAGACAGTCTGGGGAGCTTTTAGCGACCCCAGCGAGGAGACAGTAGTGGTTGATGGTTCCGCAAGGTGCATTTTAAATGCTGATCGGACCATGTTAGTCAAAGACTGAACCCATAATCTTTCAGCTTGAGAAGCTGAGAAAGGTTCCTCCACAGTTGATTCCTCTATAACAGAATCAACCTCCTCCTGATCCCCTTCAGGTAGGTCGATCCCTGTATGGGACTGTTGCTCCGCTAACAGGTACTCTGAAGGAGGAGACGGAGATCGGGCGTGCTTTCCCTGTGACAGGGAGGCAGCGATTAATGTTGACAATCTCTCTTCTAATCCTCCCAGAGCTGAGGAAAAAACCTCCTCTGTTACATACACAGGAGCAGGTGAACTGAGGACAGCCACAGTACCAGGTACTCCTGCGGGGTCTCTACGGTCACTAACCTCTGAATTTTCAGGGGAGACTGGTGCAGCAGAAGCATGCCCAAGATCCTCGGAGCCCGATGGAGACCCCTTTCGCTTCCTGGAAGATTTAGTTCCGGAGCTTCTGGACGGCATATTCCTAAGCCCAAAGCTGAGGTATTCCAGCCGTAATACACCACTTTTACTGAGAATAGTCTAGCACAATTGCTGCTATATAACAGTTGGTGTCTACTAAAGTGCCTTTCTAGGGGATGCCTGCATCAACCGCCTCTGTGTGCCTTTTTACTGTTGCTAGCTCTGTCTGTGCACTTCAATAGCCAGCTGTGGTTGCCTTTAAACATGCTGGACGCCCGCACATGCGCAGTAGCGCCGCGGCGCACACCGAGCGTCATCCACCCGCTCCGCCCCTTTTTCCAGATCGCCTCTATATAGAGAGGCGCGTGCTCGCGCGCGGGCACGTGCGCCTTCGGCGCCTTTTTTGAAAAAATAAGGAGCTAGATGGGAGCCAGGGTCCCTGCCGCAGGGCCCGGGGATGGATGAGCGCAGCAACAGGGCAGAGGAGACAGCTTCCCAAAGAGAACTTACCAACTGCCTGGATTTGACTTCGGAAGAAAAAAAATCCACATTACAAGAAAAAGAACCATAGCGGCCTCTAGTGTTTAACACAGGTACCGCGGTCTTACATTTTATTTTTTTTTCTTGCCTACTATTAACATTTTTACATTTTCTCAGTAGTAACAGGCATGCACAGAATATTAGCGGGAATACCTTAGGTAACAGGCAGAAAGACAGGCAGAAAGACAAAATAGGCTTGGGGGTCCCCCAATAGAACCAAGTTCCTGAGGGCCCCCACTTACCTTTTCCTCGCCGCAGGACTTTGTTTGGTCCACAGAAGCCCAAACTTCACCTATCACGGCAGGCATTGTAATTAAACCTTCAGGGACCGGGTTCCCAAGGATTCCACTCCCCTGGACCTGTATAGCACCCTGCACAGAAAACATCTTGGTCGTGGGTATGACCAGAGCTCTGGATCCCAGGGTCCAGCCCTCCTAAGAGAGGCATTACAGGCAAAACCTTGCTCTTCTCTTGCAAGGCCCGTTTAGCTATGAAGCTTTTTTGGTCGGATCCGGAATAGCTTACTGAGGCCCAAAAGAACCTGTACGCAAGCTCAGTGAAAAACACGTGTTACTTCTTGGCCAACACCTTAGACACTGGCAAAAAACTGAGGTACTCCCGGATGGGAGGGGCTTATATAGGGGAGGGTACTTCCGGTTTTGGAAGTTGCCAGTGCCAGCACCTGAAGGTATCTATATAACCCACATAGTAATGACTATGCCGCTCTGTGTCCCGTGATGTACGAGAAAGAAAATCCAGAGCTACAGACAACAAACCTCGACTTGGCCTGTAAAAGTAAAGCTTGGCCCCTCCTGTCTGCCAAGCCTCCATATTAGTTCTTAAGAATCTATTCACAACAATGGCTGTGCATTCATGCATGTAGTAATGCACATTCCTATGTACGCCAATATGTGCACGACACATCATAGTGTTAAATATGTGCTGCAGAGTATTGCCATTTATCCTGAGTAGCACTCCATTGCACACATACAGTTTAAAGAAATAAAGTTGACCAGCAATACGCCACTATGCATAGATGTAAAAATAATGAGGTTTAATGTTGATAAATGTAAAGTTATGCACTTGGGGGGCTAAAAATATGCATGCATCATACATACTAGGGGGAGTACAATTTGGAGAATCCATAGTGGAGAATGATCAGGAGGTTTTGGTAGATCATAGGCTTAATAACGGCACGCAATGCCAAGCTGCGGTTTCCAAAGTCCTTTCTTGTAGTGGTTGTAAACCTTCGTGTTTTTTCACCTTAATGTATTGTATGCATTAAGGTGAAAAAACACCTTGCAGTGTCCAGTTTTACTTACTTGAGCCCCGAATTTCCGTGGGCACGATCCCACGTCACTCTCTCTGTGGCTTCTCGGCTCTTCATTAAATAGATTGATAGCAGCGCAGCCATTGGCTCATGCTGCTGTCAATCAAAGCCAATGATGCGGGCACCGGGGTAGAGTCATACACTTGGCGGCTATGTATGCCGAGTGTATGACACGGGAGCGCGCCCGCAAGCTAAGCCACTCAGGAGAGCGTTTCCCAGAGGGGGTTATCTATTGCGGGGAGGAGCCGAGAGAGCCGCCATGGGACCCCAGAACAGGAGGATCTGGGCCACGCTGTGCAAAACGAACTGCACAGTAGAGGTAAGTATGACATGTTTGTTATTTATTTTATTTTTTTAAACGGGAACCTTTACAACCACTATAAGAGAGGTATGGACTCCAGAGAGAGAGATATCATTTTGCCCCTGTTCAAATCATTCGTTAGACCTCATCTGGACTATGCAGTTCAGTTTTGGGCACCAACTCACAAAAAGGATATTGAGGAACTGGAGAAAGTGCAAAGAAGGGCCACCAAACTGATAAGAGGCATGGAGGAGCTCAGCTATGAGGAAAGATTAGAGGAACTGAATTTATTCACTCTTGAGAAGAGAAGATTAAAGAGGTTGTAAACCTCCATGGGGAAGTTGTACCTATAGGTAAGCCTAGAATAAGGCTTACCTATAGGTACTGTAAATATCCCCTAAACGTGCGGCGTATTTACTGTATACTGCACCGTTGATGACATCGGCACATGTGCTCTGAAGGAACGGCCACCCGTGCCATTTCTTCAGAAACGTGTGCCGTGACCGTCAGCTCCTGCGTGCATGCACGGGAGTTAAGTCATGCGGCTCTGGACAGTCATACAGCCGAAGTCCCTGGCCCTGGAAGGAAGATGGGCGAAGATGGATGCGGCCTGCATCGGGGACGACGCGGGCTTCGTTTGCAGGTAAGTGTCACATAATGTTCTAGCATGCGATGCATACTAGCACATTATGCCTTTTACTTTACAGGGAAGAAAAAAAAACCACACACACAGAGTTTACTTCCTCTTTAAAGGAGATATGATCAACATGTATAAATACATAAGTGGTCCATATAGTGAACTTGGTGTTGACTTATTCACTTTAAGGTCATCACAGAGGACAAGGGGGCACTCTTTACATCTAGAGGAAAAAAGATTTAATCTCCAAATACGGAAAGGTTTCTTCACAGTAAGAGCTGTGAAAATAGACTCCCTCACGAGCTGGCTCTGTCCAGTTCAGTAGATTGCTTTAAAAAAGGCCTGGCTTTTTTCCCAAATGTACAGAATGTAACTGGGTACTAACATCTACAGGTAAGTAGATCCAGGGAATATCTGATTGCCTCTTGGGGGATCAGGAAGGAATTGTTTCCCCCGCTGGAGCAAATTGGTTCATGCTTTGCGGGGTGTTTTGCCTTCCTCTGGATCAACTGTGGTATAGGATTGTGTATATCTGTACGATTTTTTCCTATTGGTTGAACTAGATGGACTTGTGTCTTTTTTCAACCAGACTAACTATGTAACTATGTATAGGGGTTGATTTACTAAAACTGGAGAGTGCAAAATCTGGTGCAGCTGTGCATGTTAGCCAATTAGCTTCTAATTTCCGCTTGTTCAATTAAACTTTTACAATGAGGCTGGGTTCACACTGGTATGACATGACAGTCCTACGACTGTGGATCCGACTTTGCCCTGCGACTTGAAGTCTGACTTCCATCCGACTTCAATGAACGAGATCAGACTTTGATCCCGACAATACCAGGCCCTTCTGGTATGAATCTTTAGGGGAAACTCCACGCCAAATCAAAAAACAAAATGGCATAGGGATCCCCCCCAAAATCCATACCAGACCCTTATCCGAGCACACAGCCTGGAAGGTCAGGAAAGGAGGTGGGGATGAGCCCCCCCTCCTGAACCATACCAGTCCACATGCCCTCAACATGGGGAGGTGGATGCTTTGGGGCAGGGAGCAGTAGGGGACAAGGGCCTCTTTCTGACAACCTTGGCTGGTGGTTGTCGGGATCTGCGGGCAGGGGGCTTATTGTAATCCGGAAGCCCCCCAGATCCTGGTCCCCCACCCTATGTGAATGAGTATGGGGTACATTGTACCCCTACCCATTCACCTTAAAAAAAAAGTGTCAAAAATAAAAACAGCACACAGGTTTTTGACATAGTAATTTATTAAAGCAGCTCCGGCGTCTCTTCTCCTTATGATTTCTTCTCCCTCCGGTGATGTCTTCATCCTCCGGTTCTTCTCCCTCCGCTGATGTGTTCTTCCACTGACGGTTCTCCTCTCTCCGCTGTCTTCTCCCTCTGCCAGATCTCCTCTCTCCGCTGTCTTCTCCCTCTGTTCTCCCTCTGTTCTTCCACCCCCTTGTTAAAGGGGGCTTTCAGATTCCGATAAGCCCCCCGCCTGCAGACTCTGACAACCATGGGCCAGGGTTGACGGGAAGAGGCCCCCCTGCCCAAAAGCACCCACCTCCCCATGTTGAGGGCATGTGGCCTGGTATGGTTCAGGCCGCGTGTCCCCACCCCCTTTCCTAACCTGTAGGGCTGCGTGCTCGGATAAGGGTCTGGTATAGATTTTGGGGGGACCCCACGCCGTTATTTTGGTGTGGGGTTCCCCTTTAAATCCATACAAGACTGAATGGTCTGCTATGGTCTTGGAGGGGGAACCCTATGCTGTTTTTTATTTTTTTTATTTGTCGTGGGGTTCCCCTTCAAGATCCTCAGAGCACAACTCGCATGCCAAAGTCGGATCAATTAAGACGATGATCCAACTTTGATCCGACTTCAATGATATTCACTGGCCTGAAGTAGGATCAAAGTCGGACCAAAGTAGTGCAGGAAGCTTTTTCAAAGTCGGACTGACTTGTGTTGGACCAGTTAAGACGGCTCTCATATGGAACCATTGATTTATACACGTCATGCGACATGTGCTTCCAATGTCGGAGCATTTGTTGTACCAATGTGAACCCAGCCTAAAACCTGGAAGCTGATTGGTTTCTATGCACAGCTACACCAGATTTTGTACTCTCCAGTTTTAGTAAATCAACCCCACTGTGTGTTATAGAGCTCTGCCCAAAAATAGTGATTGTATGTTTTTTGTGCGCTGAAGCATGTTAGGGACACATTCACAGTAAATTAATGCAATATGCATTAACGCATGAAAAAAACATGGGGATAGGTGTGCATAGAGCCTTATGAAATGGATGACCTTACCAAATAACAAGGCAGAAAAGTTTAGGGTGAGATAATGCTGTCTCCTGATGCCTGTATTTTTTTGGGCACTTTTTTTTATTTTATCACTGTTTAGCTCATAGTTACAGCACAGTTGCATTTACTTACATGAGAGACTTTGACAGCTAATACTTCCGCCTCCTCATGCCTGTGTTTTTTACTTTTCTCCCCTGCTGAACAGGGATATTGCATTGCGGTACCATGCCGCAACTACAAGCCAAGCATTTGTCTCAGGGTTGCGGAGTGGTCCCATTCACTTACACAAGATGGTCTGACAGGCAAGTGCCTCCTGTCAAACTTGGCAGGTGGCATTAAATATGGCGCATTGTAATGCAAAGCAATTTGTACTCACCCAGGTGGCACCATGTTTGCTTATAAGTGGGTGGTTGGAGGGTTGTAAAAGCATGGATCAATTCCCTGTTTTTAAAGCTCCTGGCCATGTGGCGCACATGGGCAAAAAAATGTATTCCTTCATCCACATAATGAAGGTGGATGGAGGAATCCTCTCCGCTGCACTATGGCAGTGGGAACTCTTCCACTGTCAGAATACACCGATCAGTGCTGCAACTAATTGAATGCAGACACTGATTGACCAAAAATTTGCCAACAGGTGAACAGACCCATTCAAGAGAAGTCTATCATTAGATTGACGTCTCTCTAATGGGAACAGCCATAAATGGCGGTCCCTGCTGAATTGGACACATTTTGACCCATCTATGGCCAGAATAACAGTGACTATACAAGTTCATACATTCATTCATTCTACTTTGCAGCCCATCATTAGGTGCAGGAAGGCTTCTATGATCTATAATAATTATGAACATTTCATATACACAATGGAATACAAAGTTCTGTTAAACTGACGGTTTTGAACATCCTGGGGCTGATTTACTAAAACTGGAGAGTGCAAAATCTGGTGCAGCTGTGCATGGGAGCCAATCAGCTTCTAATTTCAGCTTATTCAGTTAACCACCTGCCTACCGGGCACTTTCACCCCCTTCCTGCCCAAGCCATTTTTCAGCATTCAGCGCTGTCACATTTTGAATGACAATTGCGCGGTCATGCGACGTGGCTCCCAGACGAAATTTGCGTCCTTTTTTTCCCACAAATAGAGCTTTCTTTTGGTGGTATTTGATCACCTCTGCGGTTTATTTTTTTTGCGCTATAAACAAAAGAAGAGCGTCAAGTTTGAAAAAAAAAAAACACAATATTTTTTACTTTTTGCTATAATAAATATCCATTTAAAAAAAAGAAATAACATTTTCCTACATATTTTTGGTAAAAAATATTGCAATAAGCGTATATTGATTGGTTTGCGCAAAAGTTATAGCGTCTACAAAATAGGGGATAGATTTATAGCATTTTTTTTTTTACTAGTAATGGCGGCGATCTGCGATTTTTATTGTGACTGCGATATTGCGGCGGACACATCGGACACTTTTGACACATTTTTGGGACCATTCACATTTATACAGCGATCCGTGCTATAAAAATGCACTGATTACTGTATAAATGTGACTGGCAGGGAAGGGGTTAACACTAGGGGGCGAGAAAGGGGTTAAATGTGTTTCCTAGATGTGTTCTAACTGTGGGGGGAGGGGACTGACTGGGGGAGGTGACCGATGGTTGTCCCTATATACAAGGGACACACCATCGGTCTCCTTTCCCTGAAGGACGTAGATCTGTGTGTTTACACACACACATCCACTGTCCTGCTTGGTTACTGGGCAATCGCGGGTGCCCGGCGGCCATCGCTCCCTAGCTGCTTTTAAAGGCAGGACGTCATATGACATCCTGTCAGAACAAGAGAGTCTTCCGCCCGCCGTTATTTGAATGTGGACGGTAGACAACTGGTTAAAGGGGTTGTAAACCCTTGTGTTTTTTCACCTTAAAAGATCCTAAGCCCCAAATTTCCATGGGCGCGTCCCCGCCGTCCCTCTCTCCATGGGTTCTCAGCTCTTGATTGGATAGATTGATAGCAGCGCAGCCACTGGCTCTTGCTGCTGTCAATCAAATCCAATGACACGAGTGCCAGGGGGGTAAGGCCGAGTCTGGCATTCGGAATTGGATGCCGAATGCTGGCTCGGAAGCGTGCCCGCAAGGTAACCCCCTTGGGAGAGCGCTTCCCAGAAGGGGGTTATCTAATGCGAGGAGGAGCCGTGAGAGCCGCCATGGGACCCCAGAACAGACCAAAAACACAAAGCCTTACAATCACTTTAACCTCCCTGGCGGTATACCCGAGTCTGGCTCGGGGTTAAATTTCAGCACCAAAAGCGGTAACCCCGAGCCAGACTCGGGCTGCGTCGCAGTGATCCAGGCAGGAGTTACTTACCTTGTCCCCTGGATCCTGCGATGCTTCCCCGCTGTGTGATCGAGCCGTCATCTCGCTCGATTCACACACTGCCGAATGCCGCCGAGCTCCGTTCCCTGCGACGTTACGACGCACGGGGACGGAGATCGGCGCCAAATTCAAAAAAGTTAAAACACAGTACACATACAGTACACTGTAATCTTACAGATTACAGTACTGTATGTAATAATTACACACCCCCATTGTCCCTAGTGGTCTGCCCAGTGTCCTGCATGCACTTTTATATAATAAAAACTTATTTTTTCTGCCTGGAAACTGGAGATTGTCCATAGCAACCAAAAAGTGTCCCTTTATGTCAAAAGTGGTTTTAGACCAGCTAAAAAACAGCGATAATAAATTAGAATCACTCGCAGAATTAAGTGATAGCGATTTGTGGGGAAATTCGTCATCAAACACTGAAAAACACTTTTATTATTATTATTATATTATTATTTGTTATAATTATTTTATAGTTATTTATTTTATTATAATGTATAATTTAGTTTTTTGAACTTTATCATACCCGGGATGTTTACTAGACTCTGGTTTGGACAGATTTAAGTGAGTTATTCCTAAGAATTACAGGCCTGCAATATAAAACGCCAAATTTCCATGCAGAATAATGGTACCGCTTTCAGCACCTAAAATCTGACAGAATCATACCGCCAGGGAGGTTAAGCATTGACAATAAAACCTGGAAACTGGTTTCTATGCAGTGCTACACCAGATTTTGCCCTCCTGTTTTAGTAAATCAATTCCCTTCTATGCACTTTCTGATGGAAGAAAGGACATGTGAATGTCAATCTGCTCCACAACACTGTGGCCTTCAATCACATGTAACACATTCCTTATTAAAACCCAACAGAACTACATTGTATATTTTCCTCATGTTATCAAAATAAAATAACCAACATTACAATGTTACAAATAAAAGTAATACAAACACAATATATTGAGATAGTTTATATACAAACCTTCAATCTCAAAACAACCTACAGGAACCGGATACATGATCATTGGCCTCTGAGTAACAATAAGGCCCCATGCACACGAGACGCCGGTGCATAGGCCCCTTTCACACGGGGCGGATCCATGCAGATCCGCTCCGTGAAGCTCCGCTTGCTCAGCGGGGATCGCTCCGTTGATCCCCGCAGAGCCGACGGATGACTGGGCGGTCCCCGCACACTGTGCAGGGACCGCCCTGTCAGAGCGCCGCTCTCCCCTATGGGGAATCGGATGACGACGGACCGTAGAGTCCGTCGTCATCCGATCCGCTCCGCCGACGGAAGGAAAAATAGGGGTTTCCTCCGTCACACTTTGGCGGAGCGGAGCGGAGCGGACATGTCTCCGCTGACATCCGTGCCTCCATAGGGCTACATGGAGGATCCGTTTTAGGTCCGCCTAAAAAACTGACAGGCGGACCTGAACGGACCTCCGTGTGAAAGAGCCCAAACTCTGCTGAACACACGTTTTTAAAGGCTAAAACCGGCGTTTAAAAACGCCCGTTTTGCCGCGATTTTAGCGGCGTTTTACCGCGTTTGCGTCTATAGGCGTTTAGTTAAGAAACATCATAAGACCCTCCCTAAGCTCAAAAAACATTATTATTTAACCATTTCAGCCATTTTGGGAGACCAGCAGCTGAGAGAGCAGCAGTGTACTTGTATTTAGCGTATCATTTGCCACATCATCTGCCACAAGCTGTGGATTGTCCACTTGCCACGTCACCTGATACGTCACCTGGCCACGTCACCTGCCACAAGTTGTGAATTGTCCACTTGCCACGTCACCTGCCACGTCACCTGGCCACAAGTTGTGGATTGTCCACTTGCCACATCACCTGGCCACGTCACCTGGCCACGTCACCTGGCCATGTCACCTGCCACGTCACCTGCCACAAGTTGTGGAATGTTCACTTGCCACGTCACCTGCCACGTCACCTGGCCACGTCACCTGCCACAAGTTGTGCATTGTCCACTTGCCACGTCACCTGGCCACGTCACCTGCCACGTCACCTGCCACAAGTTGTGAATTGTCCACTTGCCAAGTCACCTGCCACGTCACCTGGCCACAAGTTGTGGATTGTCCACTTGCCACATCACCTGGCCACGTCACCTGGCCACGTCACCTGGCCATGTCACCTGCCACGTCACCTGCCACAAGTTGTGGAATGTTCACTTGCCACGTCACCTGCCACGTCACCTGGCCACGTCACCTGGCCACGTCACCTGCCACAAGTTGTGCATTGTCCACTTGCCACGTCACCTGGCCACATCACCTGCCACGTCACCTGGCCACGTCACCTGCCACAATTTGTGGATTTCCACCTGCCACGTCACCTGGCCACAAGTTGTGGATTGTCCACTTGCCACGTCACCTGCCACATCACCTGCCATGTCACCTGGCCACGTCACATGCCACGTCACCTGCCACAAGTTGTGGATTGTCCACTTGCCACGTCACCTGCCACGTCACCTGGCCACGTTACCTGCCACAAGTTGTGGATTGTCCACTTGCCACGTCACCTGGCCACGTCACCTGCCACAATTTGTGGATTGTCCACCTGCCACGTCACCTGGCCACGTCACCTGCCACAAGTTTTGGATTGTCCACTTGCCACGTCACCTGCCACGTCACCTGCCACAATTTGTGGATTGTCCACCTGCCACGTCACCTGCCACGTCACCTGGCCACGTTACCTGCCACAAGTTGTGGATTGTCCACTTGCCACGTCACCTGGCCACGTCACCTGCCACAATTTGTGGATTTCCACCTGCCACGTCACTTGGCAACATCACCTGCCACAAGTTGTGGATTGTCCACTTGCCACGTCACCTGCCACAAGTTGTGGATTGTCTACAGTGCAATGCAAGCAATTACAGTTTTTTTTCATATTTTTTTGATGGTTTTTCATCATTTGCCATCATTTTTGAGATTTCTAATGTAAAAAAATAGGTCACTTTTAAAAACGCTAATAAACGAAATCGCGGCAAAACGCCGGTACCGCGTTTTGCCGCGTTTAGCGGCGTTTAGCCGCGTTTTCGTCTGAAACGTGGAAAACTTTTGCGTCTGAACGCATTTTTTTGCTTCTGGAAAAACGAGGTTAAACGCAACTGCCTAAAAACGGCAATAAACGAGACTGTGTGCATGGACACATAGGATAACATTGAATGGGTTCAGGAGCAGTTGAAAAAAGTGTCCAACTGCCTCTGAACGTGCGTTTAACAGCAAATAACAGCGTCTCGTGTGCATGGGGCCTTAGTCTTTCACCAGAATAAAGCCGTATTAAACCCAATAAAAGCCGTATTAAACCCAAAATCAAAAACGTAATATATTGCAGCTTACCAATTCTTATGCCGCGTACACACGACCATTTTTCTCGTGGGGAAAAATGACATTTTTTCTCTTTGAAGAGAAAAACGACCGTGTGTGGGCTTTTGGTCATTTTTCCAGACGAGAAAAACGGCATTAATTACGACGAGAAAAATCAGAACATGCTCTAAGTTTTCTCGTCGTGATTCACGGCATTTTTTTCCGCGGCACTTTTCCCATAGGGAAACACTGCCGGGGAGCCTACACACGGTCGTTTTTCTCGATCAAGAGAAAAAATGATGGGAAAATTGGCCGTGTGTAGGCCGTTCCTCGTTTTTCCCGTCGATTTTCTTGACGGTGTTTTCACCGTCCAGAAAATCGATCATGTGTACGCGGCATAAGATGTGGTGGCTTCAATAATTTTCCCTGTGTCTTCACCTGGAGATCTGGCCAGTAACACACCTCCTGTATCAGGCCTCGTTCATATAATTTTTTAAGCGCTATTTTCACGCATTTCCGTGTGTTCACTTATTCACTTTATTAGGCTTCCCTATGCTCATTTGTTACCCAAAAGAAGCTCCTGCTCCTTTTTGGGAGATACGTTTCACGCAATATTTAAAAGCGTGTTTTGCCGTTAATGTTACAAGATTCTGCCAAGCGACAATCAAGGCAAAACTTCACAGCTAAAACAAGCGGTGCTTTACCGCTAATGCACTGGCGGCTTCAGTGTAAAAGGGGTTTTAATGTCAGTATTTTAGGTAGGATAAAAAAAAAAAAAAAAAAAAGTGATGTGCGCTTTTGTTTCTTGGCCCCACTACCACAAATAATATACACATGTGTTACATTTATTTCAGTTTCTTTCTTTTGGTGGTGAATTTCTTTTTCTTTTACTATTTTGGGCTAATTTTCCTTGATACTAAAAACAAATCAGGAGATATTTATAACCATTTGCCACCAAAAAAAGGCGAAATTTTTCCTAAAAAAATATGCATTATAATTCACCTGGAATAAACTACGGCCAGCCATACATAGTTCGAATCTCGCCAGGGTTAGCAGGAGATTCAAACCATTAACGGGCAGGCTGAATGTATCAAGCTGATCGATCGATCAACTTGGGTACAACCAGTTTGTCAGATGTGCTTCCGATTATAGCAAGCGGCTGCTATGGATAATCGCTGTCTTCTCCCCGTCCGCCCCCCCCCCCCAGCTGGGAGCAGACAATGGCCCAGCAGGAGGGATTCCCCTGTCAGCACGGTCAGTGTTGATGGGGGAAATCGTGAAAATTGCTTTCCTGCAACCCGTGGCTGCAGGAAAGAAATTCGCACTGCGTATGGCCGGCCTAAGTAGCTGCGATGAAATGTACACACGCCAAAGTTACAAAACTGCGTTCAGGCAATAAGATTTGTTTTCCCCTCCAGGCATGAAGGGGTTTAACATATCTTAAACGGAAAGACCCTTTGTTGTCCACAATGAACAACGCATTTACGTCTTCGGCTTTTTTTTTTCTTCAGCTTTTTTTATTTATAATTTTCTGCAAAACTGACCATCACGAATGGTTGTCACAGGCAGCGGAGCAAGTTATCTACATAGGGCCCCGTATTTTGTGACTGATGTTTTCACAAAACGCCAGGAGGACTCAATAGGCACAGCATCAGGGAATGACTTTAAGAGGTCAGGCATCCATTCATCCATCCGGAGAGAAGTCTTTTCTTCTCTCTAGCACTCTGTCCGCTCCATGAAAGGGTTCTGGCATTGAAAGGAGGACAAGTCTTTCCAATTCACTATCACCATGGTAAATGTAACATCTCTAGGCAAATGTTCAACTGCAGAAATACTTTCCTTGCATCACAGGGGACGGCCACCTATTACTCCACACAGCTTCCTCTCCACCAATCAACTAACGACACACGGGCTATTCATGGAAATGTATGCATTGCTAGAATGTCTAGTTATCACTTCCATCGTAGATACACTCATGGTGAACATGCACACTATTATAATATTCACATCACAAGGAAGCAAAACTAAAGTAACTATTCACACCTTGACTTGACTATTGCAAATCAAACTAATTTGTGGCACATATCACTTTCAAAGGTAAGTTAAAGTGTTACTAATCCCAGGACCCTGCATTCACTATATCTGGTCTCCCACAGTACACAGAACATAGAAATGCAATTATTTCAGTAAATACAAACTGCTAACTACCTTTTCCAATTAGTATATAGCTTGTGACTTCTATCAGTGTCCAGCAGAGCACTGGTTAAAGCTTGTAGGAGGAGTTTTCATTCTCCTCTGATTGTCCTATGAGGCTGCAGGACCCCTGATCCTCTGTCTGGACAGTGCTGATTGGCCCTGTGCTGATCACATGCACTCTCCCAGGAACTCAAAGCTCATTCCTGTGCAAATCATGGTGTGAACTTGCCCTAAATATCCCCTAGGTATGTAGCTGCTAACAAGTGGTTAGAAATGGCTTCTCTCTGCATACTGCATCTGATCGAAGTGAAACTTTAAAGTGTTACTAAACCCAGGAGCCTGCATTCACTATATCTGCTCTCCCACAGTACACAGAACATGGGAATGCAATTATTTTAATAAATATAAATGGCTAAATACCTTTTCTCATCAGCAATATATAGCAGTCTTGTGACTTCTATCAGTGTCTGGTTAAAGATTGTAGGAGGAGTTTTCATTCTCCTTTGACTGTCCTGTGAGGCTGCAGGACCCCTGACCCTCTGTCTGGACAGTGCTGATTGGCCCTGTGCTGATCACATGCACCCTTCCAAGAAAAAAAAAAACTCTAGCAATACACACCAAACTGAGCATGTGCAGAGTGACTCCAAAGGCTCTGTCTTATCAGAAGATGGTTTGGGGACTGTGGGAGAAGGGGAGGATCAGAGAAGACAGGATCGAATAGCCTTTTTACACAATGCGGAGGAATAACCCCTTAGGTTCTACAGTGACTATAACAAGCATACGTTACTGCATATACAGACTGATTTTACTGTTGTGGGTTTAGTAACACTTTAACAATAGGCTTCATAATATGGTCCTGCTTAAAGCAAATCTTCAGTCCTCCCCACCCACAAAAAAATAAATAAAAAGACAGCAGCTACAAATACTGTAGCTGCAGACTCTTAAAGTGGTTGTAAACCCGAAGAAAAAAAAAATAACCCTGTAAGACTAAGAAACGGTACAAGTGAGACATTTCTTCAGTGCGCATGCGCTGACATCGGGGCAAATGTATATGGTAAATATCTCCTAAACTGTGCAAGTTTAGGAGATATTTACAGCACCTACAGGTAAGCCTTATTATAGGCTTACCTGTAGGCAGGGCAGCCATCAGAAATTTTGGGGGCCCTTATACAGCTTTAGGCCTCCCCCCCCGCTAGTTTTAGCGGCGCTTTACTGTTGTTTTAGCTGCAGTATTTGGCCGCTAGCAGGGCGCTTTTAACCCCCGACAGCGGGCAAAAAAGGGTTAAAAGCGCCCGAAAAGCTGCTGAATGGCTTTGCAGGTGCTTCGGCAGCGCTGCCCATTGTTTTCAATGGCAGGGGCGGTTTAGGAGCGTTGTATTCACCGCTCCCGCACCGCCCCAAAGATGCTGCTTGCAGGAATTTTTTTCTCCTGTCCTGTTCTGCAAGCGCACCGCTCCAGTGTGAAAGCACTCAGGCTTTCACACTGGGGCTGCAGAAAAGGCAGTTTACAGGTGCTATTTTTAGCACAAAAAACGCCTGTAAAACGCCTCAGTGTGAAAGTAGCCTAACAGGACAGATTCTATAATTAGCAGACCCACATGAAAAGTTACCTGGGGGGGTGATACATAAATTGTGAGACCCCTTTCACACTGAGGCGCTATGCAGGCGCTATAACGCTAAAAATAGTGCCTGCAAAGCACCCTAAAAGAGCCGCTGCTGTCTCTTCAATGTGAAAGCCCAGAGGGCACTGGAGGTCCTGCCAGCAGCATCTTTGCAGCGCATTAGGAGCGGTGAATACACTGCTCCTAAAGCGCGCTACACCTTGTGGTCCTGCAGCCTTCTGGGACCTGTGATGTGTCCCTGGAGGCTGCAGGCAAAGGGGGGGGGGGGGGACTTTGGAAGTGAAAGTAGGTATCTGTCATAACCAGGTACCCGTTCTCAAAAAAAAAAAAAATGAGAGAGGAGGATTATCTTTGGAAAATAAGGATATTGTTTAGTGTCACTGTAAAGCGGAAATTCACCCTAAAAGGGAAGTTAGCTTTATGCCCTCCCTCTTCTATTTTTGCCACTTGTTTTGGGAGGAGGCAGGGAAGTGGGTATCTGGTTTTGATAGGTACCTGCTCCCACTTCCGGTTGGAACGCCGCACTTGATCCACCGGAAGTTCTCCTCTCCCTCACCCTGCCTACAACCTTCCGAGCCAAGTCACAGGTCCCAGAAGCAGAGTGCAGCTCACGCATGTGCAGTGGGAAGCTGACTGAGTAGCTGCAAGAAATCACAGCTGGCTGCCCACAGTAAACATGCCGGTGCAAGAAACCAAAGACTGGGGAAGAACCAGTTCAGGTGGGGACAACGTTGGGCCCCTGGACAGGTAAGTGACTTTTTATTTAAAGGATTTGTAGCTGCTGACTTTAAACTTTTTTTTTTCAAACGGGGCGAAGAACTGCTTTACAGTGGTTCATTCGTCCGATATTCTCATTGTTTGTAAACGGTTTAAAGGGTTTGAAACGTCAGAAGTTTTTTTTTAAGTACTTGCCGACCGCCTCCTGTACTTATACGTCGGCAGAATGGCACGGACAGGCACAATCACGTACCTGGATGTTGCACTTTAAATGCCTGACGTGTGGTCGCGCGTGCGCCACCGGCGGCACGCTCGTGACCCTGCCGCCTTCCCCGTGAGTCGGACCGCGGGTCCCGCGGATTTGATCGCCGCGGGGATCCCCGCAATCGTCTCACGAAGGTATAGAGCGGGGAGATGCTTGTGTAAACGAGCATCTCCCCGCTCTGCCTAGCGATAATGACACGGATCTCCGCTCCGTGTACTCGGAGCGAAGATCAGTGTCATGTGACACACAGCCCATCCCCCCTATATTAAGAAACACTCAATAGGGAACACTTAACCCCTACTGCGCCACCTAGTGGTTAACCCCTTCACTGCCAGTGTCATTTTCATAGTAATCAGTGCATTTTTATAGCACTGATCGCTATAAAAATTACAATGGTCCCAAAAATGTGCCAAAAGTGTCCGATGTGCCCACCATAATGTCGCAGTCACAATAAAAATCGCTGATCGTTACTAGTAAAAAAAAAAATTATAAAAATGCCAGAAAACTATCCCCTATTTTGTAGATGCTATAGCTTTTGCGCAAAAAAAAAATCAAATGCTTACCAAAAATATGTAGAAGAATACGTATCGGCCTAAACTGAGGAAAAAAAAAATTTATATATTTTTTGGGGATATTGATTATAGCAAAAAGTAAAAAATATTGAATTTTTTTCAAAATTGTCGCTCTATTTTTGTTTATAGCGCAAAAAATAAATAAAAAAGGTGATCAAATACCACCAAAAGAAAGCTCTATTTGTGGGAAAAAAAAGATGCCAATTTTGTTTGGAAACCACGTCGCACGACCGCGAAAATTGTCAGTTAAAACGACGCAGTGCCGGATGGCAAAAAGGGGCCTGGTCCTTTAGCTGCAAAATGGTTAATGTATTCTATGTTTGTAGGAGCCCCTTTCAGCCACTCTAACACTTAACTGAGGTCTCTCTCTCTCCAGTACACAAGTGTCTCAGCCGTCCGAGATTCTCCCTCCTGATTGGCTGAGACACAGCAGCGGTGCCATTGTCTGCCGCTGCTGTCAATCAGTCAGCTAGACCATTAGGGGAGAGAGGGCGCTGGGTCAGGGCTTTGTGTTTGAATGGAGACAGGGCGCTCGGGCTTGCCTCGGGTGACACCATAGCAAGCTGCTTGCTGTGGGGGCACTGAACAGGAGGGAGGGGCCAGAAGTAAAGAAGAGGGACCCTGGAAGAGGAGGATTGGGGCTGCTCTGTGGAAATCCACATTCTCTCAACCAGGGTTATGTGGAGCCCTAAGGCCCAATTCACACTTGAGCGATGCTCAAAGATGCGGCTTGCAGGAGATTTTTTTGTCTCCTGCCAGCGCACCGCCTCAGTGTGAAAGCCCCTCGGGCTTTCACATTGAGAATGCTGGGGCAGGAGTATTTCAGGCGTTATTTATGCGCTATTTTTAGTGCAAAAACGCCTGAAATACGCCTCAGTGTGAAAGGGGCCTAAGGGAAACAGGCAGTAAAGCCTTACGGCTTCACTGCCCGTTTCCTACTGCGCATGCGCAACTCGCACAGCGCTTTGTGAATGGGCGGCTGCCTCCTGGGATACACACAGTTCCCAGAAGGCAGCGCGCCCCATTCACAAGAAGAGGAAGCGGAAGGAGAACCACCGAGGCAAAGGAAGAGGCAGATTAGGGGACTTCCGCATAGCAACGGGCATTTCGGGTGAGTATAATTTTTTATTTTTTATATTAATTTTTTTCTCTTTTTTTTAGGAATTTTAGTAGTAAAAAAATTTCTGGGTGGACGTCCGCTTTAAGCAGTTACAACAAACAAATAACAAAATTAAATCTGATCATTTTAAGCACCCCTGTCGTGATAAATGGTTTGCCTTATCTCTCTAACACCTACATCTGCAGGACAGCGTGTTCTATTGAAAAACAACAGACTCATTGGCTAAATTATCAGATAAAAAATAAAGGAAAGAAAGCCTAAAAAAAGAAAATGAACGCAGCCATCACATCTAAGCTGCAATATAATAAATGTTTGCTTTTGGCTTTAAGAAATCATCGCTTACAAGAGCAAAAGCCAATTAAAAAGAATCTATTTTTAAATGACATCCTGGATAATAATTAAAAAAAAATCCACTCTAGCAGAAAACTTCTCCTGTGCTGAGATGTATTTGTCATTTCAATGAGCTGCTGATCTGAGCAGGAAAAGGAAATGACAAATCTAGAGCAGACAGTCACTGATGCCGAACAGGAGGGAGTGTAGTAGGTAGGTGACCAGGGGGAGGTAGGTCTATCCAGGTAGTCATCTATCATGGATGAGGGATCTCTGAGATTCCTCCAATCCCTGATGACCCCCTCCTTCTCCTCCTCCTTGCCCTGCTGTGTTTGCATTGTAAGAATCCCTCAGCCTCCAGGAAGGGAAGCCATGCTCCTTGGTAACCAAGTACAACAACTCTGCTCTACTAGTACAGCAATCTGAAGTCTGCTTACCTCTTCTACAGACACTTGTTAACTGTTCACATCTATTCCTATAGACAATCTACAACTGATCAGCACCATACATGATCTACAGATTGCCCCCCAACTGATCACCACCATACATGATCTACAGATTGCCCCCCAACTGATCACCACCATACATGATCTACAGATTGCCCCCCAACTGATCACCACCATACATGATCTACAGATTGCCTCCCAACTGATCACCACCATACATGATCTACAGATTGCCCCAACTGATCACCACCATACATGATCTACAGATGCCCCCAACTGATCACCACCATACATGATCTACAGATTGCCCCCCAACTGATCACCACCATACATGATCTACAGATTGCCCCCCAACTGATCACCACCATACATGATCTACAGATTGCCCCAACTGATCACCACCATACATGATCTACAGATGCCCCCAACTGATCACCACCATACATGATCTACAGATTGCCCCCCAACTGATCACCACCATACATGATCTACAGATGCCCCCAACTGATCACCACCATACATGATCTACAGATTGCCTCCCAACTGATCATTCACCACCATACATGATCTACAGATGCCCCCAACTGATCACCACCATACATGATCTACAGATTGCCTCCCAACTGATCACCACCATACATGATCTACAGATTGCCCCAACTGATCACCACCATACATGATCTACAGATGCCCCCAACTGATCACCACCATACATGATCTACAGATTGCCCCCCAACTGATCACCACCATACATGATCTACAGATTGCCCCCCAACTGATCACCACCATACATGATCTACAGATTGCCCCAACTGATCACCACCATACATGATCTACAGATGCCCCCAACTGATCACCACCATACATGATCTACAGATTGCCCCCCAACTGATCACCACCATACATGATCTACAGATGCCCCCAACTGATCACCACCATACATGATCTACAGATTGCCTCCCAACTGATCATTCACCACCATACATGATCTACAGATGCCCCCAACTGATCACCACCATGCATGATCTACAGATTTCCCCCCAACTGATCACCACCATACATGATCTACAGATTGCCCCCCAACTGATCACCACCATACATGATCTACAGATTGCCCCCCAACTGATCACCACTATACATGATCTATAGATTTCCCCCAACTGATCACCACTATACATGATCTACAGATGCCCCCAACTGATCACCACTATACATGATCTATAGATTTCCCCCAACTGATCACCACTATACATGATCTACAGATGCCCCCAACTGATCACCACTATACATGATCTATAGATTGCCCCCAACTGATCACCACTATACATGATCTATAGATTGCCCCCCAACTAATCAAAACCATACATGATCTACAGATTGCCCCAACTGATCACCACCATACATGATCTATAGATTGCCCCCCAACTAATCAAAACCATACATGATCTACAGATTGCCCCAACTGATCACCACTATACATGATCTACAGATTGCTCCAACTGATCACCACCATACATGATCTACAGATTGCTCCAACTGATCCATACATGATCTACAGATGCCCCCAACTGATCACCACTATACATGATCTACAGATGCCCCCAACTGATCATCACCATATACATGATCTACAAATTGCCCCCCAACTGATCACCACCATACACATCGATTTCTATAGACGATCTACAGATTGTCATAACTTATCATCACAATACACATCGATTTCTATTGACAATCTACAGATTGCCCCAACTGATCAGCACTATACAAATCGATTTCTATGCACGATCTACAGTCTGCCCCAACTCATCACTATACACGATCTACAGTTTCCCCCAACTGATCAGCACCTTGCACATCTATTTGTACAGATGATCTACAGATTGCTCCCAACCGATCATAACATGCACGATCTACAGATGAAATCAAAGCTGACCAGAGCTGCCAAGTGCTGCAGATCCCACGATCAGAAGAAGAAATCCCTGCAATAAATCCAGGAATTCTGCACACTGCAGGAGGAGAGGGTGCACAGCATAACCCACATCTGATATCAGTGAATCGCACACAGGATCCCCCCACACTCACCTGTCACCTGTCACCATGCACTGGCTGTGTAGTGATGGCTGCCTGGGATCACCCTGTCACCTTCCAGCTGATCAGAGCTGCATTGCTCCTGCAGTGTATAGTAAGGCTGTGTGTCCTCAGTGTGAAGGGGAATGAGCAGAGTCTGAGGAGGAGACTGTGTAGGAGGAGGAGGGCTCACATCTACTCACTTTCTTCACTATGACTCTGCAGGAACCTGCACATTGCTATTGCATAACCTGCACATCACTAGGAGATGATCGCTCACAACAGGAGCTTGGTGACTGGCAGCAGCAGATCTCTGCCTGTGTGTGGTGGGCAGTGATCTGATCGTGGCATTACACTGGGGATCAGCTATTGATACAGGATTGGTCATCAGATGGGGGAACTGGAATTTGCAGTTTACTAAACAGAAAGCAATAATGGCCTCAGGCAGTCATGTAACACACACAGGCAGTGGTGTATTTTGGTTTTGTGCTGCCCTAGGCAAGACTAAAACAGGCGCTCTCCCGCCCATCTAAATTTGTCCCACATCAGGCGCTTTAAAATTGCGCACACCTGTGCAACGGCGACTAACGGCGTAAATGTTACTATCCATAGGCAACGCTTTAAAAGCCTTTACAGGTTACCACTTTACATGTACAGAGGAGGTTTGGTGCTACAATTGCTGCCCATGATCTGATGTTCATGGTGATTCTTCACATGTGTGGGGCGATCGCTGTTTGCGTTATTATTAATTTATTTAAATGTTTTATTTTTTTACACTGTTGCTTTCATTTTATTTATTTTGTTATCACTTTTATTGCTGTCAAAAGGAATGTAAACATCCTTTGGTACTCTTTATGGATAGATCTGGAGTCTATAAGACACCAAATCCCTCCTCTGCCTTTAAAAGCATTTAAAACACCAAGGTCGATGGTTTTGAATGCTTTAGATTATTTTCAAAACTGGCGCAGATGGTTCCTGAGTAAACTGGGAGGCTTTGTTTGGCTGTCCAGCCGGCCGGCGGATGAGCCAACTGGTCACTAAGTTCTCCCGGTGGGTCAGGAAAGCCTAAGAGAGCCACAGAAGGCAGCGGGAGGGGGGGGGGACGTCCCCTCCCACTGCTTGTAATAGCAATCGATCGGCTAGTATGCCACTCTGATTGCTTTTACAAGAGAGCCAACCGCCGGCTCTAAAAAACAATAACAGGCATCACCCTGTACAGACTCCACCCCCCCTAAAAAATGCCACCCCGGGCAAACGCCTGCCCCTGCATACAGGATTGGCTTCAGGCTACTTTCATATCTATAGCCTCCTACACATGATGAGAGTATCGGACGAATGATCATCCCTTTTTTTTTTTTTTCATGCTAGTCTCATATCAAAAATGAAGAGGTTACTAAACTTACAAAAATTCTCGTACGTCAGAATACAACTTCAGAAGTCATGTAATGTGTTGTAATGTAATGTATTCTTTCATTTCCGAGCATGCGTGGTCTTCCAATTTTTTTCGGAAGAATACTGTACTAATTACACGTACGAGAATTTTTTTTGCGTTTGTCCCTTCTGATCATTTCGGATGAACTGTCGTGATCAGCTCAGCTGTGTACTACCAATCAGATTATCAGACGATTGCTGCAAAAGCGGTCTTTTTTTACGATTTTCTGATCGTGTGTACTAGGCTACTAGGTACTTTAGGCTGCATTCACACCTCAGCGTTTTGAATCGCAGGCAAAATCCCTATGATTTCAAGACACACTCTGGTAAAATGACAAATCGCACAATGCGAATTTCAGATGCCATTCATTTTAATAGCACCCAAAAACACGGTGGGGTTCTGCTGTGATTGTAGCATGATAAATCCCACTGCAATCATGGCAACCCGCATTGCGTGAAGTTTGTTACCCAAAAATAGCTCCTGAACTTTTTTTGGGCGACAAACTTTACGCAATGCAGTTTGCTGCGATTGCAGCACGATTTATCATGCTACAACACACTGCAATAGGTGCCATTAAAATTGTAATTTTAAACAGACCATTTTGAATTTATTTCTTCTTGATCCCCTTCAGTCCAGATTTCGCCTTCAACACTCCACGGAAACTGTTCTCCTTAAAGTGGTTGTAAAGCTTCATGTTTTTTTACCTTAATGCATCCTATGCATTAAGGTGAAAAAACACCTTGCAGTCACCGGCCCCCCGAACCCCCGTTTTACTTACCTGAGCCCCGAATCTCTGTGGGCGTGATCCCGCACTGCTTTCCCCCAGCTCTTGTCGGCTCTTCATTGGCTTGATTGATAGCAGCGCAGCCATTGGCTCCCGCTCCTGTCAATCAAATCCAATGACGCGGCCGCCTGGGGGCGGGGCCGAATCATACAACTGGCGGCTATGGACGCCGATTGTATGGCACGGGAGCGCGCCCGCAAGCTAACCCCCTCTGGAGAGAGCTTCCCAGAGGGGGTTAGCTCTTGCAGGTAGGAGCCGCGAGAACCGCTGTGGGCCCCAAAAGAGGACGATCGGGGCCACTCTGTGCAAAACGAACTGCAAAGTGGAGGTAAGTATGACATGTTTGTTTTAAAAAAAATAATAATATTCAAACCTTTACAACCCCTTTAAACTCTAAAATGACCTACTAACGGCTTAAACCAACGGACACTTTTCTGTACTACTTTTCCTGGATCTCTCTGCTGCCTTTGACACAGCGGACCACCCACTCCTCCTCAATAAACTCCACTCCTTTGGTCTCTGTGACTTTACTCTTCGCTGGTTCTCATCCTACCTATCCCACCGCTCCTTCAGTGTCACTTACAACTCTACTTCCTCCTCTCCTCTTCTTTTCTCTGTCGGGGTCCTCCAAGGTTCTGTTCTTGGACCTCTCCTTTTCTCAATCTACACCACCTCCCTGGGTCAGTTGATTGCCTCCCATGGCTTTCAATATCATCTCTACGCTGATGACACCCAAATCTATCTCTCTACCCCCCAGCTCTCTCCATCTGTCTCCTCACACATCACCAACTTACTAGCAGACATATCAGCCTGGATTAGGGTTGCCACCTTTTCTTCAAGCCAAACCCAAACACTTCAGCGTCGCACAGCAATTTATTTTCGTAGTATGCATAAACTATGCATAGATGTTGCTATTAAATAACATTTCTAATCATATGAAGTTAATCACAAGAGTCCCCCTTTACATCAAAGTCCTCAGGTCCCCTATTACATCTGAAATTGTAGAGTTCCCTTTCACTGTAAGGGGGGACTCTGTTTGTTCTGATGTAAGGGAGAACTCTGGGAACTATAACATAAGGGATGCTCTGATGTATGGCGAGGACTCTGATCTAAGGGGGAACTCTGATGTAAGGGGTGCTCTTAGAACCCTGATTTACCTTAGTGTACTTACTTAGAGGCAGGAGAGAGAAGGGGGGAGGGGGGAGACTTAGTCCAGTCTGAATAATGTGTCCGGGTCTCAGACAGTCTGAAACCTGGACGCATGATTCCAAACCCGAACTGTCCGGGTGAATCCCGAACAGGTGGCAACCTTAGCCTGGATGTCACATCACTTCCTCAAACTCAACCTATCCAAAACCAAGCTCATGATATTTCCTCCCCCAGGTGCCACATCCCCTGATTTCTCTGTCAATATCAACGGCTCAACTATCAACTTGTCCCCCCACGCAAAGGTCCTAGGAGTAGTCCTGAACTCTGACCTAACCTTTCGGCCCCACATCCTATTGCTATCCAAAATTTGCCGCCTTAACCTCCACAACAACTCCAAGATATGCTCTTTCCTAACCAGTGTCACTACAAAGCTTCTAATCCACTCCCTGGTCATCTTCCGCCTCGACTACTGCAACTCCCTCCTCATTGGCTTACCTCTAAATAGGCTATCCCCACTGCAGTCCATTATGAATGCTGCTGCCAGGCTCATCCCCCTCACAAACCGCTCAGTGTCTGCTATAACCCTCTGCCAATCCCTACACTGGCTGCCACTCAGCCAACAAAATAAATTCAAGGTACTAACTATAACTTACAAAGCCATCCACAACCTGGCCCCCAGCTACATCACTAACCTAGTCTCAAAAAAGCAACCTAATCATTCTCTTCGCTCCTCCCAAGACCTCCTGCTCTCAAACTCCCTTGTCACCTCATCCCATGCTTGCCTTCAGGACTTCTCCAGAGCCTCTCTCATCCTCTGGAACGCTCTACCCCAATCTGCCTGACTTTCTCCTACTTTATCCACTTTCAGACGATCCCTGAAAATTCATCTCTTCAGAGAAGCCTATCTGTCCCCCACCTAACAACTGTACATTTATTTTCTCCATCAGCACATCTCCCACAGTTAATACCTCCTGTATCTCTTGACTAGGGCTGAGCCGAACACCCCCGGGTTCGGTTCGCACCAGAACCTGCGAACGGACCGAAAGTTCGCGCAAACTTTAGAACCCCGTTAAAGTCTATGGAACTCGAACGTTCAAAATCAAAAGTGCTAATTATAAAGGCTAATATGCAAATTATTGTCCTAAAAAGGGTTTGGGGACCTGGGTCCTGCCCCAGGGTACATGTATCAATGCAAAAAAAAAGTTTTAAAAACTGACGTTTTTTTGGGAGCAGTGATTTTAATGATGCTTAAAGTAAAAAAAAAAAAAAAGTGAAATATTCCTTTAAATATCGTACCTGGGGGGTGTCTATAGTATGCCTGTGAAGTGGCACGTGTTTCCCGTGTTTAGAACTGTCCCTGCACAAAATGACATTTCTAAAGGAAAAAAAGTAATTTAAAACTGCTTGCGGCTTTAATATAATGTCTGGTCCCAGCAGTCCGGATGAAAATCATTGAGAAAAATGGCATGGGTACCCCCCCTCCCCAGCCCATTACCAGCCCCTTTGGGTCTTCAATGGATATTAAGGGGAACCCCGCATTCAAATTAAAAAAAGGAAAGGCATGGGGCCCCCAGGCCCTAAATACTCTGAACAGCAGTATACAGGCAGTGCAAACAAGACAGGGACTGTAGGTTTGTTGTTAAGTAGTGTAGCTCCAGACAAAAAATCAATTTTTAAACTTTTTGGAAAACATAGGGAAGGGTTATCACCCCTGTAACATTTGTATTGCTGTCTGTGCACCTCTTCAGAACATTTCACCTCACTTTCTGCCCTAATGACATTTTTTTTTAGAAAATTTGAGTTTTTTAGTTAAACAAGGATTGGTGATAAAGCATCAGTGGAGAGGAGACACCTTTTTCCCATATTAACTCTTACAGGAGAGAATTTCCCTTCCTAGGGGTAGATTTCCTCTCACTTCCTGTTGTCTCCTTCCGTTTGCAAGTAGGAGTCGTTTGTAAGTTGGATGCTTGAAAGTAGAGGCCTGCCATATATACTCTGCAGAAATTTGGCCCTTAGGTGTTAGTGTTGCCACAACACTGTAAGCCCTCTTGGTGGGCGCTGGAACGAGCCCTGCTGTGAACTATTATATTAAGAATTGTAATTACATGCCATTGTTGAACAGTGGTAGAAAAATTGGGCCTTTGGTGGTGGTGGTGTTGGTGGTGTTGTAATTGTAATTATACGCCCCTGTTAAACAGGGGCTGAAAAATTGGGCCTTAGGCACTGGTGCTGGTGCCACAAAACTGAAACCCCTCACAGATACTCTAGTTGGAGCGCAGGAATAAGCCCTGCTGCAAAGTATTGCATCAAAAATTGCAATTACACGCCTCTGTTAAAGAGGGGTTGAAAAATTGGGCCTTAGGCACTGGTGCTGGTGCCACAACACTGCAACCCCTCACAGATACTCTAGTTGGAGCGTAGGAATGAGCCCTGCTGCAAAGTATTGCATCAAAAATTGTAATTACACACCCCTGTTAAACAGGGGCTAAAAAATTGGGCCTTAGCCACTGGTGCTGGTGCCACAACACTGAAACCCCTCACAGATACTCTAGTTGGAGCGCAGGAATGAGCCCTGCTGCAAAGTATTGCATCAAAAATTGCAAAAAATTGCAATTACACGCCCCTGTTAAACAGGGGCTGAAAAATTGGGCCTTAGGCACTGGTGCTGGTGCCACAAAACTGCAACCCCTCACAGATACTCTAGTTGGAGCGTAGGAATGAGCCCTGCTGCAAAGTATTGCATCAAAAATTGTAATTACACACCCTTGTTTAACAGGGGCTGAAAAATTGGGCCATAGCCACTGGTGCTGGTGCCACAACACTGCAACCCCTCACAGATACTCTAGTTGGAGCGCAGGAATGAGCCCTGCTGCAAAGTATTGCATCAAAAATTGTAATTGCACGCCCCTGTTAAACAGGGGCTGAAAAATTGGGCCTTAGCCACTGGTGGCGGTGCCCAGAACCAAAAATGCCCAGAACCAAAAATGTTCTTACAAGCTATCAGCATGATCATTGAGGAGGAAGAGGATAGTCACTCAGCATCACTCAGCATCAGCATAGGCAGTCTTTTTTAAAAAAAATAATACTCGGTTACATCAGCATCAGGTGCTTGGTAGCTGGTGGTGATCCAAGACTGATTCATTTTTATGAAGGCCAGTCGATCGACCGAGTCGGTGGACAGGCGCACCCTGTGATCGGTTACAAAGCCTCCAGCAGCACTGATTGTGCGTTTTGAAATAGCACGAATGTGAGGATCCTTCCGCAGGCTTTGAAGGATCAGGGAGGCCATGCAGCGTAGGTTTGCTAAAGGCATTCGGTCCGGAGTCCTCTGGGTCACTCAGGACGACATGATACGCAGCCACCTCCTCCCAGCCACGTACATGGGTTTCTTGAGACTGTAATTGATCCCTTGAAGACTGCTGCTGATGCTGAGTGCTAGGCTCCACCTCCATGCTGACACAATCCTCCTCCTCCTCCTCCTCTTCCTGTGTGATAGGCTGGCCAGCAGGAACACTGTCTGGATAAAGGGGGCCTTGAGAAGTAAGGAAGTCCTCCTCTTCTGCCTCAAGTGCCCTGTCCAATATTCCACGCAGCGTGTGCTCCAACAGGTGGACAAGAGGGACAGTGTCACTAATGCATGCACTGTCACTGCTCACCATCCTCGTGGCCTCCTTAAATGGTGACAGGACAGTTCATACACCCCTGATCATGGCCACTGGCGTGGGGAAAAAAAAACAAGGTCCCCTGACTCTGTCCTGGTGCCATATTGCAACAGATACTCATTGATGGCCCTCTGCTGCGTGTGCAGCCGCTGCAGCATGGCCAACGTAGAGTTCCACCTGGTAGGCATGTCACAGATTAGGCGGTTCTTGGGCAGGTTGTATTCCTTTTGGAGGTCAGCCAGCCAAGCACTGGCATTATATGACCGACAGAAATGCACACAGAGTTTCCTGGCCTGCTTCAGTACATCCTGTAAGCCCGGGTACCTGCCCAAGAACCGCTGTACCACCAAGTTAAGGACGTAAGCCAAACAGGGCACATGGGTCAGTTGTCCCTGTCGGAGGGCGGAGAGGAGGTTGGTGCCATTGTCGCTAACCACCTTTCCTGGGTTAAGCTGGCGTGGCATCAACCACCTCTGAGCCTGTCCCTGCAGAGCTGACATAATCTCTGCCCCAGTGTGGCTCCTGTCCCCCAAGCACACCAGCTCAAGCACCGCATGGCATCTTTTTGCCTGCGTACTTGCATAGCCCCTTGAACACTTACGGAGCACCGCTGGTTCCAAGGACAAAGCACAGGAAGAGGCCATGGAGGAAGAAGAAGAGGGGGTGGAGGAGAGAGGTGTGTCAGAATCACAAGTAGTAGCATTTTGGAGGTGTGGTGGCGGAACAACCTCCAACACTACTGCACCTTGTCCTGCATCCTTCCCAGCTGCCATCAGAGTCACCCAATGCGCCGTGAAAGATAGGTAACGTCCCTGTCCATGCCTGCTGGATCATGAGTCAGCGGTAATATGCACTTTACCGCTGGCCGCCCTGTCCAGAGAGGCCAAGACATTGCCTTCCACATGCCGGTAGAGAGACAGAATCGCCTTCCATGAGAAAAAGTGGCATTTGGGAACCTGCCACTGAGGAACCGCACATTCCACAAACTCACGGAAGGGGGCAGAGTCTACCAACTGAAAAGGCAGCAGTTGAAGTGCTAGCAATTTAGCCAAGCTAGCATTCAACCGATGGGCATGTGGATTGCTGGGAGCGAACTTCTTTCGGTGGTGCAGCAGCTGGGGCAGGGAAATTTGCCTGGTACAATCTGACGTTGGTGTACCGATAGCAGATTGTCCGCAAGTACTTGGCTGTGACACACCTAATTCTACACCTTCATTCCTCTCAGTGCAGGTTTCAGAGAGGACTGAAGGTATAGTGAGGTTGGAGATCCCAGCTGATGAGGAGCAAGGAGAAGTCCGCTTTGTTCTTTGGTGTGGGTCTTTTAGGTGTGCTTGCCAGCGAACAAGCATGTGGTGCCCAAGCGGGTGATGTTTTGGCCACGCGAGATACGCCTGAGACATATGCTGCAAATAGCAGCGCTGCAATCTGATGCACTCGTCTCAAAAAAGGCCCACACCAAAGAACTTTTGGAATAACGCGCAGAGACAGCAGCGCCCTGCACATGCGGAGCTCTGCGGTGTGATGCAGTCAGTGTGCTGCCATTAAGCTGGCCCCTGGAGGGCATCTTGCCTCATTGGAGATGTGCCTCCTCCTCCTCCTCTCTCCTATCAGGCACCCACGTGGAGTCAGTGACCTCATCATCCCCTCCCTCCTCATCACTGGAGCAAACCTGGCAGTATGCTGCAGCTGGGGGAACATGACTGCCAGATTGCTGTCCTTGTTAGGCACCCCCTCTCTCTGGGCTCATGTTACTACCCCCTCTCTCTGGGCTCACGTTACTGCCTTCCTCTAGCTGGGTTCCATCATCTGAGCCTTCAAAACGCTGGGCATCCTCCTGGAGCATGTACCCAACACTGTGGTCAAACAGTTTGGGGGACTCCTCAGGAGGACATGGTGGGGCTAGGGAAGGAGTGAATGATGCCATTGAGCCGAGGGAAGTGGCCGCTTTGGCAGCTGCTTTGCCAGACAAAGTACCCTGAGCCTGGGTGAGAGAGGATGAGGAGGATGAGGACGGCTTGGTCATCCACTCTACCAAGTCTTCGGCATGTTGCGGCTCAACATGGCCAGCTGCCGAAAAGAAGGACAAGCGTGTCCCACAGCCAAGTGCTGATGAGGATGCACCGTGTCCACAACCAGCACTGTTGCCTCTAGATACAGAGCCTGCTTGCCCTCTTTTATTGGCTCGTGACTGTCTGCCTCTCCTTGTTTGCCTTCCAGACATACTAATGGCCTGCAGTGAGATGTAGCTGCACAAAAGGTGGGATGTATATATATATATATATATATATATATATATATATATACTGATTATACTGCAGCTAGCAGAATCAACTGCCTGCTGTGGTATTAGTATGAGAAAACCAGCAATTGTCTTCAGTTAGTTTTAGGTACACCCTGTGCAGAGGACACAGTACACTAACTGAAAATAATTGCAGCTCCCTGCCTGTGGTATTAGTATGAGAACACCACCAATTGTATTCAGGTACCTTGAGGTGCACGCTGTGCAAAGGACACAGTACACTAAATGAAAATAATGCAGCTCCCTGCCTGTGGTATTTGTATGAGAACACCACCAATTGTATTCAGGTACCTTTAGGTTTTCGCTGTGCAAAGGACACAGTACACTAAGTGAAAATAATGCAGCTCCCTGCCTGTGGTATTAGTATGAGAACACCACCAATTGTATTCATGTACCTTTAGGTGCACGCTGTGAAAAGGACACAGTACACTAAATGAAAATAATGCAGCTCCCTGCCTGTGGTATTAGTATGAGAACACCACCAATTGTATTCAGGTACCTTTAGGTGCACGCTGTGCAAAGGATACAGTACACTAAGTGAAAATAAAGCAACTCCCTGCCTGTGGTATTAGTATGAGAACACCACCAATTGTATTCAGGTACCTTTAGGTGCACGCTGTGCAAAGGACACAGTACACTAAGTGAAAATAAACAGCTCCCTACCTGTGGTATTAGTATGAGAACACCACCAATTGTATTCAGGTACCTTTAGGTGCACACTGTGCAAAGAACACAGTACACTAAGTGAAAATACTTGCAGCTCCCTGCCTGTGGTATTAGTATGAGAACACCACCAATTGTATTCAGGTACCTTTAGGTGCACGCTGTGCAAAGAACACAGTACACTAAGTGAAAATAATGCAGCTCCCTGCCTGTGGTATTAGTATGAGAACACCACCAATTGTATTCATGTACCTTTAGGTGCACGCTGTGAAAAGGACACAGTACACTAAATGAAAATAATGCAGCTCCCTGCCTGTGGTATTAGTATGAGAACACCACCAATTGTATTCAGGTACCTTTAGGTGCACGCTGTGCAAAGGACACAGTACACTAAGTGAAAATAAAGCAGCTCCCTACCTGTGGTATTAGTATGAGAACACCACCAATTGTATGCAGGTACCTTTAGGTGCACACTGTGCAAAGAACACAGTACACTAAGTGAAAATACTTGCAGCTCCCTGCCTGTGGTATTAGTATGAGAACACCACCAATTGTATTCAGGTACCTTTAGGTGCACGCTGTGCAAAGGACACAGTACACTAAATGAAAATAATGCAGCTCCCTGCCTGTGGTATTAGTATGAGAACAGCAATTGTATTCAGGTACCTTTAGGTGCACGCTGTGCAAAGGGCACAGTACACTAAGTGAAAATACTGCAGCTAGCACAATCAGCTGCCTGCCTGTCAGTATAGAGAATAACAGGAACGGATCTAGCTAAACGGAATACAGTGTGTAAATATATATACAATACCTAGGATGCATATATATCCTCTACACACTGTAACTGCAGCTAACTGACTCGCCTGCCTGCTCTATCTAACTCAGATCAAATTACACTGTCTCTCTCTCTCTCTCTCTCTCTGTCTTCTAACCAACGCCGCAACACACTACACAAGGCCGCCATGCCAGCAGCCTTATATAGTGTGGGGCGTGTACCTACTCCTCTGAGCCATGATTGGCCAAAGCTACCCTGGCTTTGTACAATTACGGCTCTCTGTACTTACGGCGCTGTGATTGGTCAAGCATGCGGGTCATAGTGCATGCTTGGCAAATCATCAGCCAGCAATGCACCGCGCGAATGGCCCATAATGTTTGAAATTCGGCGAACAGTACAAATACAATACACTTTAATACAGTAGGAATCAGAGGGCCCTGTTTCTTAGAGCAAACAACTGCCCCCCCCACCCCAAGACAATTGCAGGGAAAACAATACCACACCACAGCGTAACCACCACCCCCCCCGCGGGAGACAGACGGCCTCCTTACCTTAGGAGGCAGATGTCCTGCCTGCCCGGGATGACTCCAATCTTCCTTCCTCCTCACTCCCCTGTCCGAGCCGGGGAATGGAGCCACTGCAGGTGAGCCATTGTGGCCGCTGCTGGGTCTTCTTCCTCCTCCTCCCCCTTGGCCAATAAGGTTGCTTCTGCTTTCATCCAATCAGGAAACGGGTCTCATGACCCACTTCCTGATTGACGGGGAGGAGATTTAGTGTGAAAATAGCAAATTTTCATTCGCTATTGAGACACAACTGGGTGGGCTTTGGGCGCAGTGCTTTGCGACCGGAGCCCACCCTTTTTTTAAGCCTATTAGAGCCTATTAGAGCCTCTGGCTCTAATCGCATGCTTAAAAAAAAGACACCCCTTCCCATTGGAATCCATGGTCCGGAGTCTCTGTATGTAGATCAGGGGGTCGGACGCATAGATAGGGGGGGCGCCCATGCGCCCTTAATGGCCCGGCATCCACTGTTCTGGTCTCTAGTACTGATCATCATCCGGCAGCTTCCAAACATGGGGCCACTGTGACAGCCAATCAGTGGTCACGCATGCTGTTAAAGAGATGCCAGGGCTTGGCAGGAAGGCGTTGACACCCCCCCCCCCAAATGTAACATATTTCCGCATTCAATACTTACCGTATTTATCGGCGTATAACACGCACTTTTTTCCCCTTAAAATCAGGGGAAAATCGTGGGTGCATGTTATACGCCGATACTCACCTATGCCCGGCGATCTCCGCTGACTGTGAGCGGAGCGGAGCGATCGCCGCCGAGATACACATAGCCGAGTGTATTCGGCTATACTCGGCTTTTCTCGGCTCCGCTCACAGTCACGCCCAGTCCCGCCATTGGACCTGTGATATGTCCATCATAGGGCGGGACTCGGCGTGACTGTGAGCGAAGCCGAGAAGAGCCGAGTATAGCCGAATACACTCGGCTATGTGTATCTCGGCTCCGCCCAGTCCCTGCGTTCTCAGCGGCGTTCGCCCCGCTCCGCCCTGTATCAGCGGCGATCTCGGCGGCGCCATATTTAAAATTCAAGGCTGCAATAAACACTGGGGGGGGGGCAAGGCTGCAATGTGACAAGGCTGCACTGAACACTGGCAAGGCTGCACTGGACACTGGCAAGGCTGCACTGGACACTGGGCAAGGCTGCAATGGACACTGGCAAGGCTGCACTGTGACAAGGCTGCAAATGACACTGGTAAGGCTGCATTTAAATGTAAAAAATTTTTTTCTTAAACTTCCCTCCTAAAAGTTTTTTTCCCTAAAATTCCCTGCTAAACTTGGGGTGCGTGTTATACGCCGACGCGTGTTATACGCCGATAAATACGGTATATAATTTTTTATTTTTTTATCCTTTTTTTTAATTTAGGCTTATTTTCTTTATTTCTTTCCATCAGCTGACCCAGTCAGTAACTCACTTCGTCTCCTACAGCATCTCCGCTTTGGATGGAGAAGCAATCAAGACACCTTTGGACAGCAGCATTGTCATTGAGGAAAGGTTAGTGTTAGAGCACTTTCTCACAGAGCCGCTCCATAAGTGGATTCATTGCTGGGGCTGAATGGGATAGAGGTAATTTTTTTCTGTTCGGCCGACCCCTAATAGCTCTGTGAACAGTCGTTTACCCTAGCCATTTACATCAGCTACTTCCAACCTGTCACGTTTAGGTCCGGAATAACAGAAAAGTCAATTTCTGTCTTTTTTTACCGGACCTGGGCGGACTTGGAGGTAGGCGGGTGTAAACGACATAAGTCCATTTACATTGGGCTGCTCATAGAGCTGCATAGAGCTTCTGATTAGGTTTACTTGACAGACTAACAGGTGGACCTGTTTAACCACTTAACGACCGCTCACTGTATATATACGTCGGCAGAATGGCACCGACAGGCACAATCACGTAGAGTGTACGTGATTGCCTTTGTATAGTTGGGGGGTCCAATCGGACCCCCCTCCTATACAGTGAGCGGTGGTTAAGTGTCCGGGAGCGTTCCGGGATGAGGGGGCAGCCATTTGTTTCCGGCCACCCCCTCGTGATCGCTCCCGGTGAATGGAAATGCCCCCTCTGTCTGTGTCAGGCAGAGGAAGCAGGAGGAAGTGATGTCATCTCTGGTGCGGCGCTCACATATACCGAGCGCCGTACAAGAGAAGACATCAGGTCAGTGCACACAACACTACACTGACACCAGGACACATAGGGACATAAATCGCCCCCCCAGGCCCCCCCAGACACCCCCAGATTACCCCCCAGATCACCCCCCCAGCCCCCAGTCACAGTGTCACTGATTGCAGTGACCATTTATTTACTGATCACTGCAATCAGTGACATTTGTGACTGTAAAAGTGTCAGTACATTCAGTTTTAGGTCCAGTGTAGCCCCCTAACCCCCCCTAATAAAGGTTTAACCCCCTGATCACCCCCCAGATAACCCTTTCACCCCCTATCACCACTGTCGCTAAGCGATCATTTTTCTGATCGCTGTCTTAGCGTCAGTGATGCCGAACGGCAGCCAGTATTTTTTTTTAGGTTCGCCGCATGTTTTTATAGCGTCAGGTACCCCAATATATTATCTAATAAAGGTTTAACCCCCTTGATCGCCCCCCAGGTAACCCTTTCACCCCCTATCACCACTGTCGCTAAGCGATCGTTTTTCTAAATGCTGTCTTAGTGTCGGTGATGCAGATCGGTAGCCGGTAATTTTTTTTAGGTTCGCCGCAGGTTTTTATAGCGTCAGGTACCCCAATATATTATCTAATAAAGGTTTAACCCCCTTGATCGCCCCCCAGGTAACCCTTTCACCCCCTATCACCACTGTCGCTAAGCGATCGTTTTTCTAAACGCTGTCTTAGTGTCGGTGATGCAGATCGAAAGCCAGTAATTTTTTTTAGGTTCGCCGCATGTTTTTATAGCGTCAGGTACCCCAATATATTATCTAATAAAGGTTTAACCCCCTTGATCGCCCCCCAGGTAACCCTTTCACCCCCTATCACCACTGTCGCTAAGCGATCGTTTTTCTAAACGCTGTCTTAGTGTCGGTGATGCAGATCGGTAGCTGGTAATTTTTTTTAGGTTCGCCGCAGGTTTTTATAGCGTCAGGTACCCCAATATATTAGCTAATAAAGGTTTAACCCCCTTGATCGCCCCCCAGGTAACCCTTTCACCCCCTATCACCACTGTCGCTAAGCGATCGTTTTTCTAAACGCTGTCTTAGTGTCGGTGATGCAGATCGGTAGCCAGTAATTTTTTTTAGGTTCGCCGCAGGTTTTTATAGCGTCAGGTACCCCAATATATTATCTAGTAAAGGTTTAACCCCCTTGATCGCCCCCCAGGTAACCCTTTCACCCCCTATCACCACTGTCGCTAAGCGATCGTTTTTCTGATCGCTGTCTTAGTGTCGGTGATGCAGATCGGTAGCCAGTAATTTTTTTTAGGTTCGCCGCAGGTTTTTATAGCGTCAGGTACCCCCATATATTATCTAATAAAGGTTTTAACCCCCTGATTGCCCCTAGTTAACCCTTTCACCAGTGATCACCATATAAGTGTTACGGGTGACGCTGGTTAGTTAGTTTGCTTTTTATAGTGTCAGGGCACCCGCCGTATATAACCCAATAAAGGTTTAACCCCCTGATCGCCCGGCGGGTGATATCAATTAGGTTTTAGCGTCAGAGAGGGTCTGCGTCACACCCCAGGCAGCGTCAGGTTAGTGCCAGTAATGCTAACACCCACGCGTGAAGCATACACCCCCCTTAGTGGTATAGTATCTGAACAGATCAATATCTGATTTGATCAGATCTATACTAGCGTCCCCAGCAGTTTAGGGTTCCCAAAAACGCAGTGTTAGCGGGATCAGCCCAGATACCTGCTGGCACCTGCGTTTTGCCCCTCCGTCCAGCCTAGGCCACCCAAGTGCAGTATCGATCGATCACTGTCACTTACAAAACAAAAACACACATAACTGCAGCGTTCGCAGAGACAGGCCTGATCCCTGCGACTCCAGTGCTGTAGGAGGTGATTTCACCACCACAGTTAAATAAAAAAAGCATATATGCCGAAGCATTGGGGCAGCAGGAGCGGAGGAGCGATTTTGCTCCTAATGCCGCGTACATACGGTCGAAATTCCGACGGAGGCTTGCCCGTGGAAAAGTCCGACCATGTGTGTGCGGCATAACTTTTTTGCGGGAGGATGCCCCCATGCTTCGGCATATATAAATGGTGCGTGTATGCCCATCATTGGAAGTGGGTGGATGAAGGGCGGTATTCTAATGGTGGGCATACCCACCGATCAATCTCTTTTTTCGTTCAGCCAACTGGCTGCATGAAAAAAAAAAGATTACAATACATGTCCAACAAGGACCAGCAACGTACTGGTATGTTGCTGGACTTTTAATGTTTATGCCAGAATGATGCCTGCGGGTTTAGGTATCATCTTGGTATCATTCTTTTCAGCCTGCGGCCGGCTTTCATGTAAAAGCAATCCTAGCGGCTAATTAGCCTCTGGACTGCTTTTACAAGCAGTGGGAGGGAATGCCCCCCCCCGGATATAAAAAGCGCCATTGGGAAATTGGGAAAGCATTTTTTCTTTCTCGTACATCAGGGGACACAGAGCGGCCTAGTCATTACTATGTGGGTTATATAGATACCTTCAGGTGCTGGCACTGGCAACTTCCAAAACCGGAAGTACCCTCCCCTATATAAGCCCCTCCCATCCGGGAGTACCTCAGTTTTTTGCCAGTGTCTAAGGTGTTGGCCAAGAAGTAACATGTGTTTTTCACTGAGCTTGCGTACAGGTTCTTTTGGGCCTCAGTAAGCTATTCCGGATCCGACCAAAAAAGCTTCATAGCTAAACGGTTGGTACCCGGGCCTTGCAAGAGAAGAGCAAGGTTTTGCCTGTAATGCCTCTCTTAGGAGGGCTGGACCCTGGGATCCAGAGCTCTGGTCATACCCACGACCAAGATGTTTTCTGTGCAGGGTGCTATACAGGTCCAGGGGAGTGGAATCCTTGGGAACCCGGTCCCTGAAGGTTTAATTACAATGCCTGCCGTGATAGGTGAAGTTTGGGCTTCTGTGGACCAAACAGAGTCCTGCGGCGAGGAAAGGTAAGTGGGGGCCCTCAGGAACTTGGTTCTATTGGGGGACCCCCAAGCCTATTTTGTCTTTCTGCCTGTTACCTAAGGTATTCCCGCTAATATTCTGTGCATGCCTGTTACTACTGAGAAAATGTAAATTTTAATAGTAGGCAAGAAAAAAAAAATGTGTAAGACCGCGGTACCTGTGTTAAACACTAGAGGCCGCTATGGTTCTTTTTCTTGTAAATGTGGATTTTTTTCTTCCGAAGTCAAATCCAGGCAGTTGTTAAGTTCTCTTTGGGAAGCTGTCTCCTCTGCCCTGTTGCTGCGCTCATCCACCCCCGGGCCCTGCGGCAGGGACCCTGGCTCCCATCTAGCTCCTTATTTTTTCAAAAAAGGCGCCGAAGGCGCACGTGCCCGCGCGCGTGCGTGTGCACGCGCCTCTCTATATAGAGGCGATCTGGAAAAAGGGGCGGAGCGGGTGGATGACGCTCGGTGTGCGCCGCGGCGCTACTGCGCAGGTGCGGGCGTCCAGCATGTTTAAAAGCACAGCTGGCTATTGAAGTACACAGACAGAGCTAGCAACAGTAAAAAGGCACACAGAGGCGGTTGATGCAGGCATCCCCTAGAAAGGCACTTTAGTAGACACCAACTTTTATATAGCAGCAATTGTGCTAGACTATTCTCAGTAAAAGTGCTGTATTACGGCTGGAATACCTCAGCTTTGGGCTTAGGAATATGCCGTCCAGAAGCTCCAGAACTAAATCTTCCAGGAAGCAAAGGGGGTCTCCATCGGGCTCTGAGGATCTTGGGCATGCTTCTGCTGCACCAGTCTCCCCTGAAAATTCAGAGGTTAGTGACCGTAGAGACCCCGCAGGAGTACCTGGTACTGTGGCTGTCCTCAGTTCACCTGCTCCTGTGTATGTAACAGAGGAGGTTTTTTCCTCAGCTCTGGGAGGATTAGAAGAGAGATTGTCAACATTGATCGCTGCCTCCCTGTCACAGGGAAAGCACGCCCGATCTCCGTCTCCTCCTTCAGAGTACCTGTTAGCGGAGCAACAGTCCCATACAGGGATCGACCTGCCTGAAAGGGATCAGGAGGAGGTTGATTCTGTTATAGAGGAATCAACAGTGGAGGAACCTTTCTCAGCATCTCAAGCTGAAAGATTATGGGTTCAGTCTTTGACTAACATGGTCCGATCAGCATTTAAAATGCACCTTGCGGAACCATCAACCACTACTGTCTCCTCGCTGGGGTCGCTAAAAGCTCCCCAGACTGTCTGTTCCTTTCCACTTCACCCTTTATTGGAAGGGCTCATGTACCAGGATTGGGAACATCCTGATAAAATATTTACTCCCCCCAAGAGATTTCCGGTGGTCTATCCCATGGAGGATAAGTTCATCAAAAAATGGAGGGTCCCTACAGTGGACGCAGCCATCTCTTGTGTGAATAAATCACTGACATGTCCAGTGGATAATGTCCAAATGTTCAAGGACCCAATAGATAAAAAATTGGAGTCCTTATTAAAATCTGCTTTTTCTACAGCAGGCTTGGTGACACAACCAGCAGTGGCAGCTATTGGGGTCTGCCAAGCAGTGAAGGATCAGTTGAAACAGGTCTTAAGGGACTTGCCGGATCAGCAGGCCCTTGCCCTAGCTGATCTACCTAGAGCCTTATGCTTTGCGGTTGACGCCATAAAGGATTCAATCCATCAGGCCTCCCGCCTTACGCTGTCTGTAGTACATATGCGCAGGCTTCTATGGCTCAAAAACTGGTCTGCTGAAGCTCCCTGTAAAAAATTGCTGGTTAGCTTCCCATTTCATGGTGAACGCTTATTCGGGGAAGACCTGGACAAATATATCCAGAAAATTTCCAACGGTAAAAGTACACTCTTGCCGGTTAAAAACAGAGTTAGAGGTCCCTCTTTTAAGAGACCTGCTTCTCCAGTCCCTGGGGCATCGGCTGTGAAACAGTTCCGACGGCCTCCTCAGTCAAATCCCGGGGGTAAAAATCAGGGACAATCGCAGGGTAATAAGAAACCCTGGGTCAGGAGAGGTACAAAACCTCCCCCAAAGTCAAATGCATGAAGGGTTGCCCCCACTCAATCGGGTGGGGGGAAGACTCCAGTTGTTCGCAGAGACCTGGCGGGACACGATCAGAGACAGATGGGTGCTCTCCGCAGTAAGTCTGGGATACAGATTGGAGTTAAAAGACTCTCCTCCTTCCCATTTTATGAGGTCAAACGTGCCAAGGGATCCCCGGAAGAGAGAGTCCCTCCTGTTGGCACTAGAACAACTATTGCTCCAAGGAGTAATTATGGAGGTTCCCCTGGAAGAATGGGGGTTCGGGTTTTACTCAAACCTCTTTACAGTCCCGAAGCCAAACGGGGACGTGAGGCCCATATTAAATCTAAAAGGGCTAAACAAAATTTCTACGCTTTGCAGTAGAAGGGCGCCATTTTCAGTTCAGAGCCTTACCCTTCGGTCTGGCCACAGCACCACGAGTGTTCACAAACATTCTGGCCCCATTATTGGCCAATTTAAGAACGTAAGGTGTAACGATAATGGCATATCTGGACGACTTGTTGCTGATAGACCACTCAGTGAAAAAACTAGAAGTGGTCGTTCACAAGACAATCAAGTATCTGGAAACTCACGGTTGGATTATCAACTGAGACAAGTCAGCCCTAAAACCAGTCAAAAGTCTGGAATACTTGGGGCTAAGGCTAGATTCAGGCCAGAGGAAAATATTCTTGCCTCGAAAAAAGGTGTTGTCTTTGAGAGATTTGATCCACTTAGTGGGTACAAAAAGACAGCGTCCATACGCCTGTGCATGAGGCTGCTGGGAAAAATGGTGGCATCATTCGAAGCAGTACCCTACGGTCAATTCCATTCAAGGAATTTGCAAAGGGCCATACTGTCAGCCTGGAACAAGAAAGTTCAGGCCCTAGACTTACCAATGTCCTTGTCCCCTTCCGTTCGCAAGAGCCTCCGTTGGTGGTTGGTTCCCCAGAATCTGGAAAAAGGGAAATCCTTCAGTCCGATTTCTTGGAAGGTGGTCACTACAGATGCCAGCCTTATAGGCTGGGGAGCAGTACTGGAGCAATGGTCTCTCCAGGGCAGATGGTCGGATGCGGAAAAGGCCCTGCCCATCAATCTCTTAGAGATACGAGCAGCCCGGTATGCCCTAGTAGCATGGACATCCAAACTCCAAGGGTCCCCTGTCAGAATTCAATCAGACAATGCCACGGCAGTGGCATATATCAATCATCAGGGTGGCACCAGGAGTCGTGCAGCCCAGAGGGAAGTAAATTGCATCCTGAAATGGGCAGAAAGATATGTCCCAGCCATATCCGCGGTATTCATTCCAGGAGTGGAGAATTGGAAGGCGGACTTTCTAAGTCGCCAACAATTATGCCCAGGGGAATGGTCCCTTCACCCCGAGGTTTTTCGGACAATATGTCAGCGGTGGGGAACACCGGATGTAGATCTGCTAGCATCCAGATTCAACGCAAAGGTGGACAGGTTTGTCTCTTGGACAAGGGATCCCCTAGCTTGCGGCTCGGATGCCCTAGTGTTCCCTTGGGATCAGTTCAAGCTGATATATGCATTTCCACCGCCACAATTGTTACCTCGATTACTCCACAGAATCAGGGTAGAAAAGAAACCAGTGATTCTGGTGGCTCCAGCGTGGCCCCGAAAAGCATGGTACGCGGAGATTGTAAAAATGTCTGTGGGGAGTCCTTGGACCCTCCCACATCGTCCGGACCTGCTTTCGCAAGGACCGATATACCACCCTTCCTTACCAGCCCTAGGTTTGACGGCCTGGCTATTGAAGCCCACATTTTAAAAAAGAGAGGGCTCTCTAATCCTGTGGTATCTACCATGATCAATGCCAGGAAGCCGGTATCCAGGCAGATCTACTATAGAATCTGGAAGGCGTACATCGCCTGGTGTGAGGCCAAGAAATGGCATCCACGTAAGTACGTAATAGGTAGGATTCTGGACTTCCTACAGTGGGCTGTAGATAGGAAGCTTGCCTTGAGTACTATCAAGGGTCAGATTTCGGCCTTGTCAATATTTTTTCAAAGGCCCTTGGCTTCGCATTCACTAGTCAAAGCCTTTATACAAGGAGTGATGCGTATTAGCCCTCCGGTTAATATTCCCATATGTCCATGGGACTTAAACCTGGTTCTGTCGGTTCTACAGAAGCAACCATTTGAACCATTACAGCATATTTCCTTGGTTCTTCTCACCAGGAAATTGATTTTTCTAGTAGCCATTTGTTCGGCTAAAAGAGTGTCGGAATTAGCCGCTATGTCCTGTAAAGAGCCATATCTGGTTATCCATAAGGACAGAGTAGTGTTACGTCCTCATCCAGCCTTTCTTCCTAAGGTGGTATCGAGGTTTCATTTGAACCAAGATGTGGTTCTTCCTTCCTTTTTCCCCAAACCTAGTTCGGTAGAGGAAAAGTTATTACATTCTTTGGATGTAGTAAAAGCAGTTAAAGCTTATCTAAAAGCCACTACTCAGATTCGCAGAACGGATACTTTGTTTATTCTGCCGGAAGGCCCCAGAAAGGGTCAGGCAGCGTCAAAATCTACTTTAGCCAAGTGGATTCGACAGGTCATTATGCAAGCTTATGGCTTGAGAAGGAGACCGCCTCCGTTCAAAGTTAGGGCGCACTCCACGAGAGCAGTTGGAACTTCATGGGCAGTGCATCACCAGGCCTCCCTGGCTCAAATCTGTAAGGCCGCAACATGGTCTTCAGTACACACGTTTACTAGGTTCTACCAGGTGGACGTTAGAAGTCAGGAGGATGTCGCCTTTGGGCGCAGTGTGTTGCAGGCCGCAAAAGATCCTCATGTCTGATAGCGCTCAGCTTATGTATGGTGTATCCCCCCCTCATTGGGCATTGCTTTAGGACATCCCACATAGTAATGACTATGCCGCTCTGTGTCCCATGATGTACGAGAAAGAAAATAGGATTTTTATAACAGCTTACCTGTAAAATCCTTTTCTTGGAGTACATCACGGGACACAGAGCTCCCACCCCTCTTTGGGGACACTTATTGCTTTGCTACAAAACTGAGGTACTCCCGGATGGGAGGGGCTTATATAGGGGAGGGTACTTCCGGTTTTGGAAGTTGCCAGTGCCAGCACCTGAAGGTATCTATATAACCCACATAGTAATGACTATGCCGCTCTGTGTCCCGTGATGTACTCCAAGAAAAGGATTTTACAGGTAAGCTGTTATAAAAATCCTATTATCACACCGATCTTGGTGTGGTCAGATGCTTTGAGGGCAGAGGAAAAATCTAGGGTCTAGAAGACCCCAGTTTTTTCAAAAAAAGAGTACCTGTCACTACCTATTGCTATCATAGGGGATATTTACATTCCCTGAGATAACAATAAAAATGATAAAAAAAAAAATACTTGGAAGGAACAATTTAAAAATAAAATAAAAAAGCGAAATTAATAATAAAAAAAAAAAAAAGCACCCCTGTCCTGCCCTGCTCTTGCCCAATGGCGAACGCAAGCGTCGGTCTGGCGTCATATGTAAACAGCAATTGCACCATGCATGTGAGGTCTCACCGCGAAGGTCAGATTGAGGGCAGTCATTTTAGCAGTAGACCTCCTCTGTAAATCTACTGGGGTAACCTGTAAAGGCTTTTAAAGGCTTTTAAAAATGTATGTAGTTTGTCGCCAATGCGCATTTGTGCGAAATTTTAAAGCATGTCGTGTTTGGTATCTATGTACTGGGCCTAAGATCATCTTTTTTATTTCATCAAACATTTGGGCAATATAGTGTGTTTTAGTGCATTAAAATTTAAAAAAGTGTATTTTTTAACCCAAAAAATGCGTTTGAAAAATCGCTGCGCAAATACTGTGTAGAAAAAAAAATGCAACACCCACCATTTTAATCTGTAGGGCCTTTGCTTTAAAAATATATATAATGTTTGGGGGTTCAACATAATTTTCTTGCAAAAAAAAATGTTTTCATGTAAACAAAAAGTGTCAAAAAGGGCTTTGTCTTCAAGTGGTTAGAAGAGTGGATGTAAGCTTCCTAATGTTGTGTATAAAATGCCAGAACAGTGGCTAGGCTCCCAAAAAGTCCCACACATGTGGTATCCCCGTACTCAGGAGAAGCAGCAAAATGTATTTTGGGGTGCAATTCCACATATAACCATGGCATGTGTGAGCAATATATCATTTAGTGACAACTTTTTGTAATTTTTTTTTTTTTTTTTTTTTAGTCATTATTCAATCACTTAAGACAAAAAAAAAAAAATCAATGGGCTCAACATGCCTCTCAGCAATTTCCTTGGGGTGTCTACTTTCCAAAATGGGGTCATTTGGGGGGGTTTTGTACTGCCCTGTCATTTTAGCACCTCAAGAAATGAGATAGGCAGTCATAAATTTAAAGCTGTGTAAATTTCAGAAAATGTACCCTAGTTTGTAAACTCTATAACTTTTGCGCAAACCAATAAATATACGCTTATTGACATTTTTTTTACTAAAAACATGTGGCTGAATACATTTTGGCCTAAATGTATGACTAAAATTGAGTTTATTCGATTTTTCTTATAACAAAAAGTAGAAAATATCATTTTTTTTCAAAATTTTCGGTCTTTTTCCGTTTATATCGCAAAAAATAAAAATCGCAGAGGCAATCAAATACCATTAAAAGAAAGCTCTATTTGTGGGAAGAAAAGGACGCAAATTTCGTTTGGGTACAACATTGAATGTCCGCACAATTTACAGTTAAAGCAGCGCAGTGCAAAATTCTGAATTCACCTCTGGTCTTTTAGCTACCAAATGGTCCGGGGCTTAAGTGGTTAAATAGCCCGTGTGAAAGGGCCCTTAAAGCCGAACTTCTCCCAAAAGAGGAACCCCCATTATACCTCCATCGAACAGGACCCATTCAGGTGAATAGCACTATTCTGCAAATGCTCCACAACCACATGCAAAGCCCACAGTTGTGGTGCTCTAGTGGGGGGTTAAAGCATTTGGTGAGGAGGCACTATGCCCCCTCACCATCTGTCAAATGCTCCCTGAAGAACGATCCAAATGCTGACCGCTCTTCAGAGAGCAAAGCACATTTGAACGAGCCCTTAATTTTTTTCAAATTATTTTTTAGAATTTCATTTTTTTATATTTTCATTTTTTTTTACCAGCCCTGTTGGGGGTAGGGGGAGCTTTCCAAAATGCTCAACATCCCAAATCCCATGGTTTTCAGTTGCTGCCTGTTGACATCTGAGCCAAGTGCCTCTTTTATGACGCTTGCTGTTTGTAAAATGTGAGCTTTTTTAGAGCTTCAAGCTTTAAACTTCAAGCGTTATTGGCCCCAATAGACTTCAATGGGAGCACCTGAAAATGTGCAAACGTAATCAAGTAACTAGCTTTGTATTGGATAAAAGAAACACCTGTACAAATGCCCCCCCCCCCCCCAAAAACAAATCCTGCAACAGGACCAAAAATGCTCAGTTCAAGCGTGAATGCCGCCACATTTTTATTTGGCACAAAGAAGAGTTGACAAGCCAGCAGTGCTAATAAGGGCTGTAAATCTTTGCATGTTCTCCAAAATGTTTAAGGGAAAGAATGGAAAGTTTCCCACTTCTTTGTGTCATATACCTTCAGCTGATTATGCAAATGAGTAGAGTGTCCTTTTATATCAGTAGTCTCTAAACTGTGGCCTGCAAGTAGCTGTGACTCTTTGCTTGCCCTTTTCCGGCCTTTGAGGCACTATTACTTCAACTTATTCCTACCTCTGACACAAATGATGAGTCGTCATTCCTTCCACTGACACCAACGTTGAGGCACTATTCCTTCCACTAATACTAAAGATTGGGCACTATTCCTCCCACTAATACTAAAGATGGGGCATCATTCCTCCCACTAATACTAACGACGGGGCACCATTCCTCCCACTAAAGCAATTGCCAATGATGGGTCACCAATCCTCCCACTAATACCAAACAATGGGTCACCATTCCTACCACTAATACCAAGGATGGGTCACTATTCCTCCACTAATACTAATGATGGGGCACTATTCCTCCCACTAATACTAATGATGGGGCACCACTCCCCCCACTAATACTAATGGTGGGTCACCATTCCTGTTACTAATATCAATGATGGGTCACCATTCCTCCCACTAATACTAATGATGGGTCACCATTCCTCCCACTAATACTAATGATGGGGCACCACTCCCCCCACTAATACTAATGGTGGGTCACCATTCCTGTTACTAATATCAATGATAGGTCACCATTCCTCCCACTAATACTAATGATGGGTCACCATTCCTGTTACTAATATCAATGATGGGTCACCATTCCTCCCACTAATACTAATGATTAGGCAACATTCCTCCCACTAATACAAATGATGGGTCATCATTCCTCCCACTAATACCAACGATGGGCCACCATTCCTCCCACTAATACCAACAATGGGGCAATATTCCTCCTCCTACTTGAGGTTATTAGAGAAGAGTCTTTCACTTTTAGCTGATATTGTTGGTACAAGTAAGACATGAGAGGCCAGCTGTGTTAGTAAAGGAAGTGAATCTTTGCATGCGCTTCAAATAGTTTTAAGGCAAAATCAGAGAGGTTCCCACTTCTCTCTCTACATCTGTTTAAAGTTCAGAATTTACAAAGGTTGTGTGAGCTGTCAGAAAAAAGGGGGTGGAGAGCTGAAGTTACACTCTGCAGAGGTCCGTGAGGAGAGCTCTGAGAGCTGGTTGGCGGGAATGGGCACCCCCTCCCCCTTAGTCCTCTTAATTAAGATAAGTACACACTATAGAGCAGGGGTAGGCAACCTGCATCCCCCCCAGCTGTTGCAGAACTACAAGTCCCATCATGCCTCTGGGAGTAATTTAACTGCCAGCCTTGCAATGCCTCATGGGAAATGTAGTTCCACAACAGCTTGAGTGCCCCAGGTTGCCTTCCCCTACTATAGAGTGATATGCTTTGTTCATATTTCATGGCTGAGGTTTACAACCACTTTAACCACTTCCATACTGGGCACTTATACAGCTTCCTGCCCAGACCAATTTTCAGCTTTCTGCGCTGTTGCACTTTGAATGACAATTGCGCGGTTGTGCTACACTGTACCCAAACTAAATTTTTATCATTTTGTTCCCACAAATAGAGCTTTCTTTTGGTGGTATTTGATCACCTCTGCGATTTTTATTTTTTGCTAAAAAAATTAAAAAAAGACCGAAAATTTTGAAAAAAAAATATTTTTTTTTGTTTTAGTTACAAAACTTTGTAAATAAGTAAGTTTTCTCCTTCACTGATGGGCACTGATGGGGCTGCACTGACGGGCACTGATAAGGCGGCACTGATGGGCACCGATGAGGCGGCACGGATGGGCACCAATAGGTGGCACGGATGGGCACCATTAGGCAGCACGGATGGGCACCGATAGGCGGCACGGATGGGCACCGGTAGGTGGCACGGATGGGCACAGATAGGCAGCACGGATGGGCACAGATAGGCGGCACGGATGGGCACAGATAGGCAGCACGGATGGGCACCGATAGGCGGCACGGATGGGCACTGATAGGCGGCATGGATGGGCACTGATAGGTGGCACGGATGGGCATGGATGGGCACTGATAGGTGGCATGGATGGGCACTGATAGGTGGCACTGTACTGTAATGTGTTACTAATGGATGCCAATCAGTGCCAAACAATAATGCCTGCCAATCAGTGATGCCCATTGTGGGCACTGATTGGCATCCATTGTGGGCACTGATTGGCATCCATTAGGGGCACTGATTGGCATCCCTGGTGGTCTAGGAAGGCATACCTGGTGGTGGGGGCTGCGCTGATAATCGATCAGCACAAACCCCCCCTGTCAGAGGAGCAGCCGATCGGCTCTCCTCTACTCGCGTCTGACAGACGCGAGTGAGGAAAAGCCGATCACCGGCTTTTCCTGTTTACATCGTGATCAGCCGTGATTGGACACGGCTGATCACATGGTAAAGAGTCTCCGTCGGAGACTCTTTACCTAGATCGGTGTTGCGGGGTATCAGACTGACACCCTGCAACAACGATCGCCGTGATGCGCGCTCCTGGGGGCGCGCAGCGGCTCAAAATCCTGAGGATGTCATATGACGTCCAGTCAGGATTTTGAAACCACTTTGCCGCCGTCAATCCGCTATAGGGCGGGCGGCAAGTGGTTAAATTAAATATAAAGTAAACCCAATCATTCAAATCTCATATAATCTTTAACATGGTATTTTAATCACAAATGCTATTTTCAGTTGTTTTAAATCTATAGCTTTTTCTAAAATAATATTTGATTATCCTGCCTTGAAGGTCCTTCTTCTATAATGCCGCATACACACGATCGGAAATTCCGCCAAGAAAAGTCCAATGTGAGCTTTTGGATGGAAATTCCGACCGTGTGTTTGCTCCATCGGACTTTTGCTGTCAGAATTTCCGCCAATAAAAGATTGAAAGCTGGCTCTCAAATCGGAAAATCCGATTGTCTGTAGCAATTCCGACGTGCAAAATTCCAACGCATGCTCGGAAACAATTTGACGCATGCTCGGAAGCATTGAACTTAATTTCCTCGGCTCGTTGTAGTGTTGTACGTCACCGCGTTCTTGACGGTCAAAAGTTTAGAGACCTTTTGTGTGACCGTGTGTATGCAAGTGTAGCCGGTATTTGAATTTAGGGGAAGCTGAGACCCTTTTATGGTTCTTGGAGGACTCTGGTGATGTGAGGTTCCCTGCGGCCTACAGGTGGCGTTGTTGCCCTGGGCCGGAGTTAAACTCACACCGCAAGACTGTGCCTTTTGTCCTCCCCTGGAGCTGGTACAGCGGGGCGGGGAACCCGCTGTGGTGCGAAGGGAGAGGAGATAAAAGGGGCGGACGCCCTGACCACGGGGTTCGGGGTTCAGAGTTGGAGTTGGAGGACGTGGCCGCACCCAGGCACCTTCAGCTTGGGTGCTGGCATACCGGTGTTCCGGGCCCAGGTGCCTTTGACCTGGCCGGAGCGGAGATGGAGTCCATCTCAGGCACCTTTAGCCTGGGGTGAGGTACTATGGCGGATGCCTGGGGCTCAGTACCTTCGACTGAGTTCCGCGAGGGTGCAGGAATCCGAGGGGGCCCTAACTCCTTGGGTGCCCGTGTCTGAGTTTGTGAGGTCTGGTGTGCAGAACTTCTCTGGAGAGTCCGGCGCAGCATCGCTGGTGACAGAGAGCCCTCCGGTATCTCCCTTGGACGGATATCCTTCCCCTGACAGGGGCCGTGCTAGCGAAGGTAATTCACGTTCTATTTCACATAGTCAGTGGCAGTGACTATTCGCCACTGGTGATACCACAGTGGTTGGCAAGAGAAGGGAAAGGATTGTGCCTCGACCTATTCCCATTACTACTAAGTTGTTGCAAAATAATCCAACTTAACTGTGCTGTGTGTTTATTCGCTGAGAAGAATAAAACTGTGTTGGACCTATTCACTGTGTGGAACTCTGGTTACTAGGAGCAAAGGAGTCAGGGACGAAGTACAGGACTTGACTCTAGGACACCTACACAAAGCACGATCTTTCTGGCCTACACCTGTATATACCCGTCATTGCTGTTCTCTAATAAAGGCATCTGCTGGAGTTAGTGGGTGTTGTGTGCCCTAGTACAGTATACACCTGTATATACCCATCATTGCTGTTCTCTAATAAAGGCACCTGCTGGAGTTAGTGGGTGTTGTGTGCCTCCAGCACAATATACACTACCCAATTGCTGGTTTTCCCATCTCCCTGCAGGCCATTACTATGTCTGGAAGGCCAACAAGGAGAGGCAGACAGTCCCGAGCCAATAAAAGAGGGCAAGCAGGCTCTGTGTCCAGAGACAACAGTGCTGGTCGTGGACGCGGTGCATCGTCATCAGCACGTGGCCATGGGACACGCTTGTCCTTATTTTCGGCAGCTGGACGTGTTGAGCCGCATCATGCCGAAGACTTGGTAGAGTGGATGACCAAGCCCTCCTCATCCTCCTCATCCTCTCTCACCCAGGCTCAGGGTACTGGCAAAGCAGCTGCCAAAGCGTCATCTTCCCTCGTATCAATGTCATCATCAGTCACTCCTTCCCTAGACCCACCAAATCCTCCTGAGGAGTCCCCCGAACTGTTTGAGCACAGTGTTGGGTACATGCTCCAGGAGGATGCCCAGCGTTTCGAAGGGTCTGAAGATGATACCCAGCTAGAGGAAGGCAGTAGCGTGAGAGCAGAGAGAGGGGATGCTCAAGAAGGACAGCAATCTGGCAGTCATGTTCCAGCAGCTGCAGCATACTGCCAGATTGGCTCCAGTGATGAGGAGGGAGGGGATGATGAAGTCACTGACTCCACGTGGGTGCCTGATAGGAGAGAGGAGGACGAAGAGGATGAGGAGGAGGCACATCTCCAACGAGGCAGGATGCCCTCTGGGGGCCAGCGTAAGGGCAGCACACCGACTGAATCACCATGCAGAGCTCCGCTTGTGCAGGGCGCTGCCTCTGCCCGTTATTCCAAAAGTTTTTTGGTGTGAGCCTTTTTTGAGTCGAGTGCATCAGATCGCACCGCTGCTGTTTGCAACATATGTCTGAAGCGTATCTCGCGTGGCCAAAACATCAGCCGCTTGGGCACCACATGCTTGACCAGACATATGTTGACCTGCCATGCAGCTCGTTGGCAAGCGTACCTTAAAGACCCACACCAAAGAACAAAGCGGACCTCTCCTTGCTCCTCATCAGCTGGGATCTCCAACCCCACTGTACCTTCAGTCCTCTCTGAAACCTGCACTGAGAGGAATGAAGGTGTAGAATTAGGTGTGTCACAGCCAAGTACTTGCGGGCACTCTGCTAGCAGTACACTGACGTCCGATTATAGCAGGCAAATTTCCCTGCCCCAGCTGCTGGACCGTCAAAAGAAGTTCACTCCCAACCATCCACATGTCCAGCGGTTGAATGCTAGCTTGGCTAAATTGCTAGCACTTCAACTGCTGCCTTTTCAGTTGGTAGACTCGGCCCCCTTCCGTGAGTTTGTGCAATGTGCGGTTCCTCAGTGGCAGGTTCCCAAACGCCACTTTTTCTCACGGAAGGCGATTCCGGCTCTCTACCGGCATGTGGAAGGCAATGTCCATGCCCCGCTGGACAGGGCGGTCAGCGGTAAGGTGCATATTACCGCTGACTCATGGTCCAGCAGGCATGGACAGGGACGTTACCTTTCTTTCACGGCCCATTGGGTCACTCTTTTGGCAGCTGGGAAGGATACAGGACAAGGTGCAGTAGTGTTGGAGGTTGTTCCGCCACCACGCCTCCAAAATGATACTACTGGTTGTGACACACCTCTCTCCTCCACCCCCTCCTCTTCTTCTTCCTCCATGGCCTCTTCCTGTGCTTTGTCCTCAGAACCAGCGGTGCTCCATAGGCGTTCAAGGGGCTACGCAAGTACGCAGGCAAAAAGATGCCATGCCGTGCTTGCGCTGGTGTGTTTGGGGGACAGGAGCCACACTGGGGCAGAGGTTCTGTCAGCTCTGCAGGGGCAGGCCGAGAGGTGGTTGACGCCACGCCAGCTTAAGGCAGGAATGGTAGTTTGCGACAATGGCACAAACCTCCTCTCCGCCCTCCGACAGGGACAACTGACCCATGTGCCCTGTGTGGCTCACGTCCTTAACCTGGTGGTGCAGCAGTTCTTGGGCAGGTACCCGGGCTTACAGGATGTCCTGAGGCAGGCCAGGAAAGTTTGTGTGCATTTCCGCAGATCATATAATGCCAGTGCTCGGCTGGCTGAGCTGCAAAAGGAGTTGAACCTGCCCAAGAACCGCCTTATATGTGACATGCCCACCAGGTGGAACTCAACGTTGGTCATGCTGCAGCGGCTGCACACGCAGCAGAGGGCCATCAATGAGTACCTGTGCGACTACGGCACCAGGACAGGGTCAGGGGAGCTCAGGTTTTTTTCACCACGCCAGTGGGGCATGATCAGGGATGCATGCACTGTCCTGGCACCATTTGAGGATGCCACGAGGATTGTGAGCAGTGACAGTGCATGCATCAGTGACACTGTACCTCTTGTCCACCTGTTGGATCTTACGCTGCGTGGAATAATGGACAGGGCACTTGAGGCAGAACAGAGGCAGGAACAGGAGGACTTCCTTGCCTCTCAAGGCCCCCTTTACCCAGACAGTGTTCCTTCAGTCCCACCCATCGCACAGGAGGAGGAAGAGGAGGAGGAGGAGGAGGATTGTGTCAGCATGGAGGTGGAGCCTGGCATTTAGCATCAACAGCAGCAGTCTTTTAGGGATGATTTACAGTCCTAAGAAACCCGTGGACTTGTACGTGGCTGGGAGGAGGTGGCTGCGGATCATGTCGTCCTTAGTGACACAGAGGACTCCGGACCGAATGCCTCAGCTAACCTACGCTGCATGGCTTCCCTGATCCTGCAAAGTCTGCGGAAGGATCCTCGTATTCTTCAGATCAAGGAAAGGGACCATTACTGGCTGGCCACTCTCCTTGATCCACGGTACAAGGGTAAGGTTGCAGACCTTATCTTACCGTCGCAGAGGGAGCAGAGGATGAGACATCTCCGGGAGGCCTTGCAGAAAGGTCTGTGCAACACATTTCCAGAGACTGGGAGGTTACAAACGCCTGGTTCTGGACAATGAGTTGCTGAGGCTTTGGTCAGTCAAAGAAGGAGCGGTGGGGAAGGTGGCCGTCTGACCGATGCGTTCAGACAATTTTTTAGTCCGCAGCCCCAAGGTATGATCGGTTCCAGCAACCATCGCCAGCGTCTGATATACATGGTGCAGGAATACCTAGGGGCAAGGTCAGACTTGGACACCTTTCCCACCGAAAATCCTCTGGCTTACTGGGTCTTGAGGATGGATCACTGGCCAGAGCTTGCACAGTATGCAATTGAGCTACTGGCCTGTCCTGCATCCAGCGTTCTTTCGGAACGCACATTCAGTGCTGCTGGAGGCTTTGTCACGGATCACAGGGTGTGCCTGTCCACCGACTCAGTTGATCGACTGACCTTCATAAAGATGAACCAGTCTTGGATCACCACCAGCTACCAAGCACCTGAAGCTGATATAACAGAATAATTTATTTTGTGACTGTCCTGTTGACTGACTATCCTCCTCCTCCTCAATATTCCGATTCCTGATGATAGCTTGGAAGAACATTTTTGTTTCTGGGTCCCGCCACCAGTGGCTAAGGCCCAATTTTTCAGCCCCTGTTTAACAGGGGCATGTAATTACAATTTTTTATGCAATGCTTTGCAGCAGGGCTCATTCCTGCACTCCAACTAGAGTATCTGGGAGAGGTTGCAGTGTCGTGGCACCAGCACCAGTGCCTAAGGCCCAATTTTTCAGCCCTTGTTTAACAGGGGCGTGCAATTACAATTCTTGATGCATTACTTTGCAACAGGGCTCATTGCTGTGCTCCAAGTACAGTATCTGTGAGGGGTTGCAGTGTTGTGGCACCAGTGCCTAAGGCCCAATTTTTCAGCTCCTGTTTAACAGGGGCGTGTAATTAAAATTTTTGATGCAATACTTTGCAACAGGGCTCATTGCTGTGCTCCAGGTACAGTATCTGTGAGGGGTTGCAGTGTTGTGGCACCAGTGCCTAAGGCCCAATTTTTCAGCTCCTGTTTAACAGGGGCGTGTAATTAAAATTTTTGATGCAATACTTTGCAACAGGGCTCATTGCTGTGCTCCAGGTACAGTATCTGTGAGGGGTTGCAGTGTTGTGGCACCAGTGCCTAAGGCCCAATTTTTCTGCCCCTGTTCAACAGGGACATGTAATTACAATTCTTGATCTAATAATTCACAGCAGGGCCCATTCCTGCGCCCATCAAGAGTAACTTTGAGGGCTTACAGTGTTGTGGCAACACCACAACCACCACCAAAGGCCCAATTTTTCTGCCCCTCTTCAACAGAGGCATGCAATTACAATATTTGATAATTTACAGTAGGGCCCATTCATGCGCCCACCAAGAGTAACTGTGAGGGCTGACAGTGTTGTAGCACCACCACCAAAGGCCCAATTTTTCCTACCACTGTTCAACAATGGCATGTAATTACAATTCCTGATATAATAGTTCACAGCAGGGCGTTCCAGTACCCACCAAGAGTAACTGTGAGGGCTTACAGTGTTGTGGCAACACCGACACCTAAGGGGCAAATTTCTGCAGAGTATATACGGCAGGCCCCTACTTTCAAACATCCAACTTCCAAACAACTCCTACTTGCAAACGGAAGGAGACAACAGGAAGTGAGAGGAAATCTACCCCTAGGAAGGGAAATTCTCTCCTGTAAAAGTTAATATGGGAAAAAGGTGTCTCCTCTCTACTGGTGCTTTATCACCAATCCTTGTTTCAATAAAAACCCCACTTTTCCAAAAACATTTGTCATTGGGATGGAAAGTGAGGTGAAATCTTCTGAACAGGTGCATAGACAGCAAAACAAATGTTACAGGGGTGATAACCCTTCCCTATGTTCTCCAAAATGCTTAAAAATAGATTTTTGGGCTAGAGCTACACTAAAAAAATGTACCTGTTCCAAATTATAAAAAGATTCTACTTAAGAACAAACCTACAGTCCCTGTCTTGTTTGCACCGCCTGTATACTGCTGTTCAGAGTATATAGGGACTTTTTTTAATTTTGGGTGCGGGGTTCCCCTTAATATCCATACAAGTGGGGTGGGGGGGTACCCATGCCATTTTTCTCAATGATTTTCATCCATATTGCCGGGACCAGACATTAAAGCCGCAAGCAGTTTTAAATGACCATTTTTTTCCTTTAGAAATGTCATTTTGTGCAGGGACAGTTCTAAACATGGGAAACACGTGGCACTTCACAGGCATACTTTAGACACCCCCAGGTACGATATTTAAAGGAATATTTCACTTTTTTTTTTCACTTTATGCATCATTAAAATCACTGCTCCCGAAAAAAACGGCCATTTTTAAAACTTCTTTTTGCATTGATACATGTCCCCTGGGGCAGAACCCGGGTCCCCAAACCCTTTTTAGGACAATAACTTGCATATTAGCCATTCTAATTAGCACTTTTGATTTTGAACGTTCGCATCCATTGTATTTAATAGGGTTCTAAAGTTCGCGTGAACTTTCGGTCCGTTCGCAAGTTCTGGTGCGAACCGAACCGGGGGGTGTTCGGCTCATCCCTACCCGTAAACAGTTTGCTGAAGACAAGCAGACTAAGGACATGGATTACAGGAAACCATGTCCTGTGGTCTGATGAGACCAAGATAAACTTATTTGGTTCAGATGACGTGTGTGGTGGCAACCAGGTGAGGAGTACAAAGACAAGTGTGTCTTGCCTACAGTCAAGCATGGTGGTGGGAGTGTCATGGTCTGGGGCTGCATGAGTGCTGCCCTCACTGGGGAGCTACAGTTCATTGAGGGAACCATGAATGCCAACATGTACTGTGACATACCTGTACTGAAGCAGAGCATGATCCCATCCCTTCGGAGACTGGGCCGCAGGGCAGTATTCCAACATGATAATGACCCCAAACACACCTCCAAGACGACCACTGCCTTGCTAAAGAAGCTGAGGGTAAAGGTGATGGACTAGCCAAGCATGTCTCCAGCCCTAAACCCTATTGAGCATCTGTGGGGCATCCTCAAATGGAAGGTGGAGGAGCGCAAGGTCTCTTACCTCCACCAGCTCCGTGATGTCGTCATGGAGAAGTGGAAGAGGACTCCAGTAGCAACCTGTGAAGCTCTGGTGAACTCCATGCCCAAGAGGGTTAAGGCAGTGCTGGAAAATAATGGTGGCCACACAAAATATTGACACTTTGGGCCCAATTTGGACATTTTCACTTAGGGGTGTACTCACTTTTGTTGCCAGAGGTTTAGACAATAATGGCCGTGTGTTGGGTTATTTTGAGAGGACAGCAAATGTACACTGTTATACAAGCTGTATACTCACTACTTTACATGGTAGCAAAGTGCCATTTCTTCAGTGTTGTCACATGAAGAGATATAAAAAATATATATTTTTTTATAAGTGCTCACATAATCTCTGTTCTCAATTTAAAGCTTAGAGAGGAGGGAGGGGCAGTGTTGCCAACCGTCCGTATTTTTACGGACAGTCCGTAAAAACAGGCACTTTCCCCCTCCGTACGTAAATGTCCGTAGTTGCGGGAATGTGCCAGTAAAAATAGCCAAGATTGGTTCGGCTTGGAACTGCGCATAAGCAGTTCCGGAGGTTGCCGAGCCGAGCATATGCTGTATTCGGCCGGTGGATTTCACAGAGGCTGTGCCGCACAGGTCGGCGAGTGATGTATTAGGACATCCCGCCAGGCGCGCGTGCACCAGAATTTTAAATCTGTAACTAACCAGGAGTATGGAGGAGCACAGCACTGGAGCAGGAGTCAGGGCTCGGAGGCTGTGCAGCACGCGGCGGTGGCGGAATGGAGGAGCCTGCTGCATCCAGGCAATACAAAGTTCACAGGGGAGTCGGGGACGGACAGAGTGACAGACAGCCCAGCCGACAGTGACATCAGGTGATGGTGGCAGAGGGGAATGTGATGGAGGCAGGGGGTGATGGTGGCACCGCAGAGGGGGACGATGGTGGCAGGGGGTTAAATGGAGGCAGGTGGAGATTGGAGGCAGGGGGAGATGGTGCCACCGCAGAGGGGGATGGAGGCAGGGGGCAATGGAGGCAGGGGGAGATTGGAGGCAGGAGGTGATTGGAGGCAGGGGGTGATGGTGGCACCACAGAGGGGGATGGTGGCACCGCAGAGGGTGGGGGATGGAGACAGGGGTTGTTGGTGGCACCGCACAGGGGGATGGAGGCAGGGGACAATGGAGGCAGGGGGCCTGGGGGAGATTGGAGGCAGGGGGAGATTGTGGCACCGCAGAGGGGGGTGAAGGCAGGGGGTGTTGGTGGCAGAGGGGGATGGAGGCCGGGGGTGATGTGACTAAATAATTTGCCCTTATTATATCGAAAATAACAAAAATATTTTTTTTACCTTAATATCTACCTTAAATCACATTGCTATTTGCCTAGCGTACTTGTTTGTAGCCTAAATACTGAAATTTGCACCTAAAAATTAAATGTAGTAACTTTTGTGAAATGTCAGTAAAAACGTGGCTGTGCCAGTAAATTTCGGGTGTCGTGCCAGTAAATTTCAATCTGGTAGGTTGGCAACACTGGGGGGGGGGGGGGGGTGGAGAAGCATCAGTACACAGATTTTTGTACAGGGGGGCATGCCAGTACAAGTCTAATCAGTGGACTGAGTGTGCTGGGAAGTATATGCTCTCATGCCTAGCATGGTCAGTTTTAAATAGGAAAGTAGAGGGACTGGCAGAATCACCAGGAATTTCACTCAAAGGGTAGCAATAAAATGAGAACAGGATACTTTTAACCAAAGTACAAGACACAACAAAATATGGAATGTTGGGGTAACATACATTAAGAATGAGCTGTCCACAGCACCTCACTCCAGGCCATTAACATTCACCAACATGCAAATACAAGTTGGTCTGGGTCAGATAGAGGGTTGAGTCGTGAAGTCAAGAAGTTATGCTGGGCTTAAAGTATGCATCAGTCATCTCCCAGATATCATAGAAACCATCACTCAGCACTTGTCAGTCTTCTCTTCTGCTACTTTATCTTTTGCTCAGAATTAATGTACATCAATAAATAACAACCCTGCTACATTCAATCAATGTGTCTTAACAATTTGATGGCATGATGCATTGCTACTTTACCCTGTCAGCATCATTTATAATCTGAAGACAACATTCTTTTAACTAACTCCTTAGTAAACACTTTTGGTAAGGTTAGCATGCTGTGATCAAAATGATGTGTGCTGCATATTTACATCAATCGCTCAATACAATATCATTATTATTAGTAGTATACAGGGTTTATATAGCGCCAACAGTTTGTGCAGTGCTTTACAACATGGGGGCAAAAAGTACAGTTACAATACAATTCAATACAGGAGGGATCAGAGGGCCCTGCTTGTTATGCGGCGTACACACGATCGTTTTTCATGCCATTTTTTAAACCAACGTTTTTCTCGTCGTTTTTTTTCATGTTTCCTCTCAAGCCTGTCTTGCGTACACACGATCATTAAAAAAAACGTTCAAGCAAAGCGCAGTGACGTACAACACGTACGACAGCACTATAAAGGGGAAGTTCTGTTCGGATGGCACCACCCTTCATGTTAGTATAGTTTGTTGAGCGACGATTCACGCTTTTCAGCCTCGTGCTTTTCAGTCCGTTACAGCGTGACGAATGTGCTATCTCCATTACAAAGGCTAGTTTTTACCAGAACGAGCGCTCCCGTCTCATACTTGATTCTGAGCATGCACGTTTTTTTTCACCTCGTAAAAGCATACACACTATCGTTTTTCACGTCGTTAAAAAAAACGACATGAAAAACGACATGAAAAAATAGAGCATGTTCGAAATTTTTAATGCCCGTTTTTCACGCCGTTAAAAATGCTCTGGAGCATACACACGATCGGTTTTAATGCCCATTTTTAAAAATGGCATTTTTAACGGCATGAAAAACAATCGTGTGTACGTCGCATTAGAGCGTACAATCTAGAAGAGAGGGCCAAGGGGAACAAAATAATAATAGCTGTGGGGGATAATCAGATGGAGAAAATGAAAATACAGTTGTTAGGTGTGGGTAGGATAGGCTTCTCTGAAGGAGAGGTTTTTCAGGGATCGTCTAAAAGCTAATAGAGTAGGAGATAATCAGAAAGATTGGGGTAAGGAGTTCCATAGGATTGGAGAGGCTCTGGAAAAGTCCTGGAGGCGAGCAAGGAAGGAGGTGATGAGGGAGCTAGAGAGCAGGAGGTCTTGTGAAGAACGAAGAGAGCGATTAGGTTGGCATTTTGAAACTAGGTCAGTGATGTAGCTGGGGGCAGAGTTGTGGATGGCTTTGTAAGTAGTTGTTAGTATTTTGAATTTAGTTTGTTGGGTAAGCAGAAGCTAGTGGAGGGTTTGGCAGAGAGGAGTAGCAGACACAGAGCAATTGGTAAGGTGGATGAGTCTGACAGCAGCATTCATGATGGATTGAAGGGGTGACAGACTATGTAGAGTGTGACAGGGGTCACTTTGGGCACAGGGTGAGCAAGAAAATAATGGACATTAAGAATATATATTGGACTACCTAAATTGGGATAGTAATATTAGTTCACAATATGTACTGGTTGTTTGATTCTGAACTCAACAAGTTAATTGAGAGATGTGTTACCTGCCTGTTGTGATGTAAATGAATCTAGAATGGCTTCTGAGGATCTTTCATTGTGTTAATTAACTCTGTACTTGTGTGGATTGTAAATAGCAGACAGACAGTCTGCTGAACATAAAGGTTATGCATAGCCATTTAAGATGTAAAGGGATTACCGTATATACTCGAGTATAAGCCGACCCGAATATAAGCCGAGGCACCTAATTTTACCACAAAAAACTGGGAAAATGTATTGACTCGAGTATAAGCCTAGAGTGTCCATCTGCATGCCTCACTGTGTCCATGCCTCACTGTGCCTCACTTTGCTTCACTGTGTCCATGCCTCACTGTGCCTCACTGTGTCCATGCCTCACTGTGTCCATGCCTCACTGTGTCCATGCCTCACTGTGCCTCACTTTGCCTCACTGTGTCCAACTGTCCATGCCTCACTGTGCCTCACTTTGCCTCACTGTGTCCATGCCTCACTGTGCCTCACTTTGCCTCACTGTGTCCATGTGCATGCCTCACTGTGTCCATGCCTCACTGTGTCCATGCCTCACTGTGCCTCACTTTGCCTCACTGTGTCCATGCCTCACTGTGCCTCACTTTGCCTCACTGTGTCCATGCCTCACTGTGCCTCACTTTGCCTCACTGTGTCCATGTGCATGCCTCACTGTGTCCATGCCTCACTGTGCCTCACTTTGCCTCACTGTGTCCATGCCTCACTGTGCCTCACTTTGCCTCACTGTGTCCATGTGCATGCCTCACTGTGTCCATGCCTCACTGTGTCCATGCCTCACTGTGTCCATGCCTCACTGTGTCCATGCCTCACTGTGCCTCACTTTGCCTCACTGTGTCCATCTGCATGCCTCACTGTGTCCATGCCTCACTGTGCCTCACTTTGCCTCACTGTGTCCATGCCTCACTGTGCCTCACTTTGCCTCACTGTGTCCATGTGCATGCCTCACTGTGTCCATGCCTCACTGTGTCCATGCCTCACTGTGCCTCACTTTGCCTCACTGTGTCCATGTCCATGCCTCACTGTGTCCATGCCTCACTGTGCCCATGCCTCACTGTGCCCATGCCTCACTGTGCCCTTGCCTCACTGTGCCCATGCTTCACTGTGCCCATGCCCCACTGTGCCCATGCCTCACTGTGCCCATGACTAGACTGACGTTTAACATGGGAGTCTATGGAAGGGGTGCCTGGCTTTGAAAAATCAGTGCTCCTCGGCCGTAGGTCCCCCAGACAACAAACTTTGCATACTTGTAGAGGAGAAATGGAGATACATGCGTGCCAAGTTCCGGGTCCAGGGGACTGTGTTTTCCATTGCTTTTGCTATGTCTCTCAGTATCTTTTATGTGTTTAAATGTGTTTCTATTGTTTTAAACGTGTGTTTAAAGACCTTAAAATGCTTTTAAAAGTACAGTGAAAGTTATAAAAACATGCCTAGTGTGTATTTAAATAGGGTATTTCTATTTCACGGATTTTCACTTATTGCGGGTGGGTCTGGAACGTAACCCCCGTGATGGAGCAGGGTTTACTCTAGTGTGTAAAGTGTAAAGCTTGGGGGTGTTTAAAAAGTCCATCAGGACCCCCCACTCTTCTACCTCTGCAGGAAAACTATAAGCTGTAAGTGGGAGTCTTCTTTCATTCATCTCATAAGTAGTAATAGGTATCTGATCAAAGTAGACACCATAAAAAAATTACGGTTTGTCCAAATGTAGACTGAGGATCTGGTTTTAACACGTGCAAGGACTAGTATAGTTTCCTTCCTTCCTTATTTTACTGTCAGGAAGTTGTACAATACGAGAGAACATTGCATTGTCTCGTTGTGTGCTTGAGACCAGTAGGGCTGGATTGGCCACTTGCCAGCTGCAACACACACACCGAAATTTGACAGTTGGCCTTTACTGCTACGTAATCAGTCTGATTGTTCTAATCTGTAACAAGATCTGATGGATTACTATGAGTTACTATGTAATATGGAAATATATATAAGCATTCTGCAGCAACTCTGTAGATATACAGTAAGCACTATTATTATGACTTTTTCCAGCTAATGCAGTGAAGGCTGAATTATTTGCTCAATATCTGATTTTGATGCTTACTTGACTTTGCTGGAGTTATATGTAAGCCATCATGCATTAGAAACAATGTCCGCCGGCCACCCGCGATCGCTCCATAGAGAGCCAGAACAGGAATCTGTCTATGTAAACGCACAGATCCCCGTTCTGAGAGGGAAGTAGAGAGAGATCTGGAACAGTGATTAGGAACAGCGATCTTTCTCCTCCTCCAGTCAGTCCCATCCCCCCACAGTTAGAAACACCTCCCAGGGAACACATTTAAGCCCTTGGTCGCGCCCTAGTTTTAACCCCTTCCCTGCCAGTGACATTTACACAGTAATCAGTGCATTTTTATAGCACTGATCGCTGTATAAATGTCAATGGTCCCAAAAAAGTGTAAAAAATGTCGCAGTCCCGCAAAAAAACGCAGATTGCTGCCATTACTAGTAAAAAAAAAAATTACATAAATCTATCCCCTATTTTGTAGACGCTATAACTATTGCGCAAACCAATCGCTTATTGCATTTTTTTTACCAAAAATATGTAGAATACATATTGACCTAAACTGATGAAGAAATGTTTTATTTTTTTGGGGATATTTATTATAGCAAAAAGTAAAAAAAACTAAAATGTATTTTCAAAATTATCGTTTTATTTTGCTTACAGCGCAAAAAATAAAAAAATGCAGAGGTGATCAAATACCACCAAAATAAATCTCTATTTCTGGGAAACAAAAGGAAATAAACTTTGTTTGAGTACAACGTCGCACGACTGTGCAATTGTCAGTTAAAGCGACACGGTGCCGTATCACATAAAATGGCCTGGTCATTAAGGGGGCAAATCTTCTCGTCCTTAAGTAGTTAAAGTAGAACAAAAGAGAAAACTTTTTTTTTTTGTAGAGTAAGGGAGGGTTATAACCCCTGACAATTTTTTTTTTTCACCATGTGTCCCATTTTGGAGATTTCCCTTCACTTCCTGTCCCATAGCCAAAAAGGAAGTGAGGGGAAGTCCCTGCTAATTGAGGGAATCCCTTGGGGAACCCCAGGTCACAAGAACTAGTGTCCCCATTGGAAGATTTCCCCTCTATTACATTTCTGGGGTTAACCCAAAATTTGGGATTTTCATTACTTTCACTTTTATTTATAATGGTAAACAGGTCAAATAGAGAGGGTGAATCTCCCCAACAGGGACAGAGACAGCAGTAAAAACTGACAGAGGTCAAAAAAAAAGTAAAAAAAAAAGTTTTGCCTTTAGTTATACTTTATACCACTTGAGTCCCGGAGCCATTTTTTCATGCAAAGACAGACTGCTTGTCCGTTTACAACAATTTTTCCAACAATACGTTTTTTTTTCTAAAAAACGAATGTTGATGGAAGCAGATGTAAGCGGATGTAAATAGAAGATCATCCATTATATCCATTTTACATAGAGATGCACTGATGTCCGTTTTTCATCCATCAACGGATTGATGAAAAATGGACAAACAGTCTGCATTTGTGAAAGGGGCCTAAATCTCATTCTTTTCACTGCACCGGGATGATTATCGTTTAAAAAAATTCATACATCTTGAAATCTGCCTTTCTGGGATATGTATAATCAAATAAATTTTTCTTATTAGGAATGTACAGTTCTATACAGTGCTCTACTTTTGGAGCAAAGATGATCTCAATATTCTTGCAAGTCAAGTCAATAGGAATGCAAGGACAGCTTGAAGCAGGTTGCTAGAGCTGAAAGCCGAACTTCACCCAAAAAGGGTAAGTTCTGCTTCTTTGCACCCCCCCCTCTTTAATTATTAAAAGTTTCTGGGGAGGGTAGGGGGAGCGGAGACCTGAGCATAGGTTCGCCCCCTGTCCTTCCCCCATAGCCTTCTGGGACACATCACAGGTCCCAGAAGACTGTGGGACCATTCAGAAAGCGCTGCTTGCGCATGCGCAGTTGGAATCTGCTGTGAAGCTGCAAGGCTTGAATTGATATATGTGTGGGGTATGTGGCGCTCCCAAGTGGAGGGTAAGGGTTAGATAAGTGAGAATCCATATAAAACCAGATAAAGTACTAGAACAATGAAACCAAATGTCCAGAAATAATAGTGGAAGGGTCAACAGTGACCTCTCCCTGATCCCAGGTATTTTATGTTATAGGATAAATTGATGGTATATCATGTGTGTGAGTTACAAAGTGCTAAGTGCATAAGTACATATATTTTTCGGCCACTATTGGAATGACAGAAAAAAGGGGGGTAAGAGACCCCCGTGCTTAATTTGACGAATCAACGGTACATAGTATAATAAACTATTGTAGTGCATAAAGGATATGATAAAGTGATCGATCAAGTGAAACAAGGAATAAACTTTCCCAGTATTAAAAAAAATAAAACAAAATAAACAATTAAGTGAAAAAAATTGAAAAAATGTGAAATTTCAAGAGTTCACCATACAACTGTGTATGGAGATCCAAATCATTCATACGATAAGGTATATATTTTGTCCCAACAGTTTGAAAATTAGCCAATCAGGAACAGTTCAACAGGTGACTTTTGTGTGAGTCCATTCATTTAGCTCAATCCAGCTGACACTTGTGCTCCCCCTCAAGATACCCTACTCCCCAGAAGATGAAACCCCTGCAGGGGTACACAGCATGTAGGTGAGTGGTTCGATGGCTTGGAATGGTGTGGTGTATCTCTCCTGGTCCTGGGGTTCCTGTGCTTCCCTGGGCTGGCTGTGCCGGCGTGTGGTGGTGTTCCTCAGGATAAAAGAACAGGAGCCACCATAGCATAATCCAGTTTTATTTAAAATAGTAAAACATCCATGGTAAAAGACATCCGAGATAAAGTATAAAGCAAAGCAAAAATCGAATAGCCTTCGCTGCTCAGATAGACTCAGGGACTAAGTGCGGGACTTTCAAATCTCCTACCTTCGGCAGCGAAGGCAAAACCTGGGCGCAAATCCCATTTAACCTTTTGACAATTTCAGCCTGTTTGTGCATTTCAATGTTCAAGCCATGGGACATCTCATAATACATGACGTAGTGTCGTTGCATCTCCGATTTCTCACTGGCCAACTTGTCACATTCCAATTTTAGACTGTGATATTGTGCCTGATCTACAGTACATGTCGGGGGAGGTAGTCTTACCCGGGTCTCGGCAGCAAGCGGGTCGGTTCCAGCAGTACGGGTCTGGGCACAGGTAGTCACTGGGTTGGCTTCAGTGGTGCCTCCTACTACTCTTACGGCTACAGTGTCTCCGGTATGTTGGCTCTCTGGGATGAGATTCTTCTGTAGTAGGGTCATGGTGGCGCCAGTATCACGTAGGCCCTTGGCTACCTTTCCATTGACCCAGACAGTCTGCCTGTGTTGCTGCATGTTGTCCCGGTTAGCTGTTTGTATTGGATCAGCCTTGTGCAGGACGCTCCACTGTTCTTCCTCCTCAACGCAGTGGGCCGCAGGCATGGATGTGTGGGGGTTCCCCCTTGCTGGCTGCCTCCACGACTGGGACTGCCTGGCTGGATTCAATGGACAGTCTGGCTTTTTGTGCCCTAGCTGTTTACACCCAAAACATCTGATGGGTTGTGAGTAGTCCTGGGAGTTGAACCTGGGCTGCTGAGGATAAGTGGCCACTGGAGGTGGTGCTGTAGGGCAGTACGACTGTGGTTGGTAGGTGATAGCCGGAGGGGGTGCCGCTGATCGATAATCCACCTGAGCTGTTGTCTTGACCACAGGGTTATCCAGTTTGCGGGCGTCTGTGTATTCATCCGCCAAGCGAGCTGCTTCAGGCAAGGTGAAAGGTTTTCGGTCCCGGACCCACTCTCTGACTTCCAGGGACAGTTTGTCAAAGAAGTGCTCCAGCAGGAACACCTGCAGCACCTCTTCCCCAGATTCTGCTTGGCATCCAGCAACCCAGTGGGATGCAGTGCGGTGTAGGCGGCATGCCCACTCGGTATACGAGTCTCCAGTCTGCTTGCTCGCCTCTCGGAATCGCCTCCGGTATGCCTCCGGTGTGACGGCATACCTGGCCAAAAGTGCTTCTTTTACCAGTCCATAGTTCATAATATCCTTGTCTGGGATGGCCCTGAACGCTTCACTGGCCCTGCCGGACAGTTTCCCAGACAAAATGGTAACCCATTCCTCTGTGGGCACCCGGGGTAGGGCACATTGCCGTTCAAAATCGGCAAGGTACCCATCAATCTCCCCTTCAGTTTCAATGACATTTTTAAAAGCAGCAAAATGTATCTTTCTCCTTTCAGTTGGTGCTGCTCTGACTTCTGCTGCTGCAGCACCTCTTTTCTGTAGCCAATTTGCATCCACAGCCGCTATAACTCGGTCTATGATCTCCGTTGTAGGGTTAGGACCATAATGTGCCAGTCTTATGTTAACAGCCCGATCAAAACTTGCCTCTTCGGGCGTCCTGTCTGTTACGCTGGGCCTTTTTGTTATGTTGGGTCTTTCAGCTCCATCCATTTCGACTCGTTCTGCGATTAATGTCCCTCTTTTTACGGTTGTTAGCCGGTCTGCCCCGGTTCTCCAGTAAGTCCTTGAGGGAAGAGAGCTTTAGCCGTCCCTACTGTGCTTCCATTGTCCTGTGTCCTCTTTTAGCTGTCCTTATAGGCTGTGGAATCATCCCACTGCTTGCCACTAATTGTAACGGCACCCCAAGTATGAAAGGGGTTAACGCCGTAAGGATATTCCCTTTCCAAACACACGACAGCCACCAGACACTCCAACCAGCCGAATAACACCCCATACAAATACTTCTCCCTCCACAGACGAGACAACCACTCTGTGTTGAGGTTCCAAAAGACAGAATGAATCTTTATTACAAGCACATGGTAACACACTTCTCTTCAAAACACTTCCCTCCCATCCTTGGGGAGCAGGGCGGGTTAAACTGTCCAATGACAATGGTGATACAGGCCAGGTGTGTTCAAACTTCTCCTTCAGTAAACAGTCTTAGCAGGAGGGGTTGCTGGAGTGATTCCCCCCCCTTTCCTCACAGCAAGACACTTAAACATCCCATAATTGGCAGCCAGACGGTCTACCAGCTCCAATCCACATCATCACAAACAACAATGGAAAAGTTTTGGAAGCTAGTCTGGATTAAATCTACATTACACAGGCAGCCAGGTGGATTAATATTACAGACCCATTTCAAAGCAATCCAAGACATATTCTCAATGTCCATTATTTTCTGGCTCATACTTTCTAAGAACTTCTGGGTTCCACGGGCCCACCCGTTACACTATTCCCTCCTGGCCCCCCTATACTGTTCTTTCCTGACCCCCATGTTCTATACTGTTCTCTCCTGACCCCCTGTGCTATACTGTTCCCTCCTGGCCCCCGGTGCTATATTGTTCTCTCCTGGCCCACCTAAACTATTCCCTCCTGTCCCCCTATAAAGTTCTCTCCTGACCCTCCTTGCTCCCCCTATACAGTTCTCTCCTGGCCCCCATGTTCTATACTGTCCTTTCCTGGTCCCCTGTACTATACTGTTTTCTCCTGGCCCCCCTATACTGTTCCCTCCTGGCACCCCTATACTGTACCCTTCTGGCCCCCCTATACTGTTCTCTCCTGGCCCCTCCCCATACTGTTCTCTCCTGGCCCACCTACGCATCTATTTTACAGCTATTCAGCCTATACAGAAAATTCAGGGTGGCATGACAACCATACCCTTCCCGGGGAACCCAACTCCGCTCACCTCCTCTTCTCTGTACCAACCAGCTGCTGGGTTTGCGAACAACCAAGAGGAGAGAGCTGCCCTTTGCTGCATGGGGAGTGGAGGAGGTAAGAGGAGGAATCTGGGTGTGCCACACTGGGTGTGCCGCACAGCTACCCGTGAAAGAACTTGATTTACGAGCCTCAGTCTGGAACAAGGCCATATCGGAACAGCTGTTAAAAATTTGTGAATGTCCTGGGTAATTCGGGACTGTTGGCAACTATGGGTTTAAGTCTGGGCTCTGATAAGGCCATGCAAGAACATTCAAATTTTTCTCCTTTAACCACATTTCTGACTAAAGTTCCACTTTAAATATTTTTGAGAACCTTCACTGGATCCTGCCATTTATATTCTGATTATCGAAGAATGTTTGTACTGTACATGTGAAGATACCTAATAAATTTAGCTGATGTTTCTTGCTCGAACCTGTTTGTGGCAAAGTTGACAGGCAGGGATTAGGGATGAGCTCGGTGTTCGAGTCGAACATAAGTTCGACTCGAACATCGGCTGTTCGACCGTTCGGCGAACATCGAACGATTTGGGCCGTTCGCGCCAAATTCGAGTGACGCGAACGGCCCACAATACACTGCGCCATCGCAGTGCAATCCCGGCGCTGTGATTGGCCAAGCATGCACTGTGACCCCGCATGCTTGGCCAATCACAGCGCCGGCAGCTAGAAGAGCCATAATTGGCCACAGGCAGGTTGCCTGTGGCCAATTATAGCTCAGGGGGTTTAGCACACGCCCCACACTATAAAAGGCCGCCAGCGCGGCGGCCTTGTGTAGTGTGTTCCGGCGCAGGGAATGAGTTACATAGGCAGGGACAGTGTCAGTGCTATTTGTACCTCAAACTTGTGTGTAGGGAGAGAGAAGGATAGGCAGGGAGAGTGTCAGTGTCATATTCTTTGCTAAACCTTGTGTGCAGGGAGAGAGAAGGATAGGCAAGGGACAGTGTCAGTGTCACATTCTTTGCTAAACCTTGTGTGCAGGGAGAAAGAAGGATAGGCAGGGAGAGTGTCAGTGTCATATACTTTGATAAACCTTGTGTGCAGGGAGAGAGAAGGATAGGCAGGGGACAGTGTCAGTGTCATATTCTTTGCTAAACCTTGTGTGCAGGGAGAGAGAAGGATAAGCAGGGGACAGTGTCAGTGTCACATTCTTTGCTAAACCTTGTGTGCAGGGAGAGAGAATGATAGGCAGGGAGAGTGTCAGTGTCATATACTTTGATAAACCTTGTGTGCAGGGAGAGAGAAGGATAGGCAGGGGACAGTGTCAGTGTCATATTCTTTGCTAAACCTTGTGTGCAGGGAGAGAGAAGGATAGGCAGGGGACAGTGTCAGTGTCACATTCTTTGCTAAACCTTGTGTGCAGGGAGAGAGAAGGATAGGCAGGGAGAGTGTCAGTGTCATATACTTTGATAAACCTTGTGTGCAGGGAGAGAGAAGGATAGGCAGGGGACAGTGTCAGTGTCATATTCTTTGCTAAACCTTGTGTGCAGGGAGAGAGAAGGATAGACAGGGAGAGTGTCAGTGTCATATACTTTGATAAACCTTGTGTGCAGGGAGAGAGAAGGATAGGCAGGGGACAGTGTCAGTGTCATTGTTGCTAAGCCTCCTGCACATTATACACCTGAAGTTAGCCTGTATTGCTGCTTTTTCCTGGTGTGTTACACCAACAGGCATTTGCGGCACTTACAGCGGGCGGAGTGTGCCCAGGGCCGTCAGAACAGGAGAGGCAAACCAAGCAACTGCTTGGGGCCCCAAGCTGGCCTGGGCCCCAGCAGAGCGGCCCCCCCTCCCATTCAGGCGGGGGGGGGAGACCATCGGCACACCTGTCACTGTGAGACAACAGCAGCATTGCTTTTAAATAAGTGCACAGTGGCTACAGTGTGTGCTGGAATCCAAAGCTCCTTTCTGTCTCCTCCCCCCCCCCCTCCTCCAGTGTCCTGCACAGTCTCTGGTATCTCTGACTGAACCCCCCCCCCCCCCCTCCAATCACCAGTGCGGAGTGCTGAGAGAATCGGGAGGCGGAGCTCACTGAAGCTCCTGTCGGGCTGGCCAGAGGAAGGGAGGAGGTGAGCTGAATTCTTTTTTTCCTGAGAAAAGTCTCCTACGGAGCAAAGCTGCAAAGTTTAGGAGTATTTGTATTGCAAGTGATGCAGAAAAGGTGACAGGAGAATCAGAGGAGATAGAGAGTGTATGGGGGGGGGGGGGGGGCAGTGACTGTGCAGCCCAATCACAGCTGACAGATACCTCCTGAGTAGCACACATGTTATCTATACAAACATCCCCCAATCACTCAGACTAGATAATGTGACAGTAATGTGTGACCATTCCTGTAACCTGTATAAATGTGATGAGTCTACACTTCTGATTGTACAGACTCAGAGATTGGATAACACAGAGTTATATGAATTGTCATACATTACCTTCACATCATCTGTACATACAGAGTGCTGGGGGCTGGATTATATATATACATGTATGTGCTTACAGTTTATAAGAGCCCTTTCACACTGGAGCACCCATAACGTCGGCGGTAATACGCCACTATTTTTACCGCATTTTGGCCGCTAGCGGGGCAGTTTTACCCCCGCTGGCGGCCGAGAAAGTGTTAAAACTGCTCGCAATGTGCTGCTGAAGCAGCACATTGCGGGCAGTATAGCCGCACTGTCCCATTAATTTCAATGGGCAGCAGCGGTGGAGGCGCGGAAAACTCACCGTTCCTTCACCGCTGCAATGATGCAGCTAGCAGGACTTTTTCTAACGTCCTGCTAGCGCAACGCTCCAGTGTGAAAGCCCTCTGGCTTTCACACTGGAATGAATGGGGCAGCAGTTTAGCAGCGTTTTGCAGGCGCTATTTTTAACGCTATAGCGCCTGCAAAACGCTCCAGTGTGAAAGGGGTGTAACAGATTGTTTTCATTGAATAATACTGCTGTTTGATTTATTGCTGTATATATTAGTAGATGAGCAGAAGAGCTTTTTTTGCATTATAGACCTCACCATCTGAACAATTCTCAGCCCCCAACTCCCCCCAGCTTATATCACCCCCAGACCACTTTATACATCCAGCTGAGGGACATCATTCCATAGTCACTTTCCTTTCCTTATCTTCCCAAAATCACTCCCGGGTCACCCCACAGACACTACAGGAAATCCCTAACCCCATCTTACCCACCACAGTCCTCTCCTCTACATACTTTCCCCATCATACCCACCACAGTCCCCTCCTCTACATACTGCCTCCATCATACCCACCACAGTCCTCTCCTGTACATACTGCCCCCATCATACCCACCACAGTCCTCTCCTGTACATACTGCCCCCATCATACCCACCACAGTCCCCTCCTCTACATACTGCCTCCGTCATCCCCTCCACACTCCTCTCCTGTACATACTGCCCCCATCATCCCCTCCGCAATCCTTTCCTGTACATACTGCCTCCATCTTACCCTCTGCACTCCTCTCCTGCAGAATCAGATGTAAAGGGGAACAAACCCTGTGCAATCAGATGTAAAGGGGAACAAACCCTGTGCAATCAGATGTAAAGGGGAACAAACCCTGTGCAATCAGATGTAAAGGGGAACAAACCCTGTGCAATCAGATGTAAAGGGGAACAAACCCTGTGCAATCAGATGTAAAGGGGAACAAACCCTGTGCAATCTGATGTAAAGGGGAACAAACCCTGTGCAATCTGATGTAAAGGGGAACAAACCCTGTGCAATCTGATGTAAAGGGGAACAAACCCTGTGCAATCTGATGTAAAGGGGAACAAACCCTGTGCAATCTGATGTAAAGAGGAACAAACCCTGTGCAATCTGATGTAAAGGGGAACAAACCCTGTGCAATCTGATGTAAAGGGGAGACTCTGATGTAAAGGGGAGACTCTGATGTAAAGGGGAGACTCTGTTGACTCTGATGTAAAGGGGAGACTCTGTTGACTCTGATGTAAAGGGGAGACTCTGTTGACTCTGATGTAAAGGGGAGACTCTGTTGACTCTGATGTAAAGGGGAGACTCTGTTGACTCTGATGTAAAGGGAGACTCTTGTAATTAATTACATATGATTAGAAATGTTATTTAGTCACAAAAATATATGTATAGTGTATACTACATAACAAAATTGCTGTGCATTGCTTTGTACAGAGGTAATGAATTTAATGTACTACAAAAAATAAAAATAAAATGCAGTGCGCTGCTTAAGCGTTCGGGTTTGGCTTGACGAAAAGGTGGCAACCCTACCCTCGGGGGCCCCAAATTCTCAATCTGCTTGGGGCCCCCAAATTCCTTCAAACGGCCCTGAGTGTGCCTCCTGATCATATTACACCTGAAGTTCGCCTGTATTGCTGCTTTTTCCTGGTGTGTTACACCAACAGGCATTTGCAGCACTTACAGCGGGTGGAGTGTGCCTCCTGATCATATTACACCTGAAGTTAGCCTGTATTGCTGCTTTTTCCTGGTGTGTTACACCAACAGGCATTTGCGGCACTTACAGCGGGCAGAGTGTGCCTCCTGATCATATTACACCTGAAGTTAGCCTGTATTGCTGCTTTTTCCTGGTGTGTTACACCAACAGGCATTTGCGGCACTTACAGCGGGCGGAGTGTGCCTCCTGATCATATTACACCTGAAGTTAGCCTGTATTGCTGCTTTTTCCTGGTGTGTTACACCAACAGGCATTTGCAGCACTTACAGCGGGCGGAGTGTGCCTCCTGATCATATTACACCTGAAGTTAGCCTGTATTGCTGCTTTTTCCTGGTGTGTTACACCAACAGGCATTTGCGGCACTTACAGCGGGCGGAGTGTGCCTCCTGATCATATTACACCTGAAGTTAGCCTGTATTGCTGCTTTTTCCAGGTGTGTTACACCAACAGGCATTTGCAGCACTTACAGCGGGCGGAGTGTGCCTCCTGATCATATTACACCTGAAGTTAGCCTGTATTGCTGCTTTTTCCTGGTGTGTTACACCAACAGGCATTTGCGGCACTTACAGCGGGCGGAGTGTGCCTCCTGATCATATTACACCTGAAGTTAGCCTGTATTGCTGCTTTTTCCTGGTGTGTTACACCAACAGGCATTTGCAGCACCTACAGCAGGCGTAGTGTGATTCCTGCAAAATATACTCCTGAAGCTAGGCCTTATTGCTGGTTTTCCCATTTCCCTGCAGGCCATTAGAATGTCTGGAAGGCAAACAAGGAGAGGCAGACAGTCAGGAGCCAATAAAAGAGGGCAAGCAGGCTCTGTGTCTAGAGACAACAGTGCTGGTCGTGGACGCGGTGCATCGCCATCAGCACGTGGCCATGGGACACGCTTGTCCTTCTTTTCGGCAGCTGGACGTGTTGAGCCGCATCATGCCGAAGACTTGGTAGAGTGGATGACCAAGCCCTCCTCATCCTCCTCATCCTCTCTCACCCAGGCTCAGGGTACTGGCAAAGCAGCTGCCAAAGCGTCCTCTTCCCTGGTATCAATGTCATCATCAGTCACTCCTTCCCTAGACCAACCATGTCCTCCTGAGGAGTCCCCCGAACTGTTTGAGCACAGTGTTGGGTACATGCTCCAGGAGGATGCCCAGCGTTTCGAAGGGTCTGATGATGATACCCAGCTAGAGGAAGGCAGTAGCGTGAGAGCAGAGAGAGGGGATGCTCAAGAAGGACACCAACCTGGCAGTCATGTTCCAGCAGCTGCAGCATACTGCCAGATTGGCTCCAGTGATGAGGAGGGAGGGGATGATGAGGTCACTGACTCCACGTGGGTGCCTAATAGGAGAGAGGAGGAGGAGGAGGATGAGGAGGAGGCACATCTCCAACGAGGCAGGATGCCCTCGGGGGGCCAGCGTAAGGGCAGCACACCGACGGAATCACACCACAGAGCTCCGCCTGTGCAGGGCGCTGCCTCTGCCCGTTATGTTCTTTGGTGTGGGCCTTTTTTGAGTCGAGTGCATCAGATCGCACAGCTGCTGTTTGCAACATATGTCTCAAGCGTATATCGTGTGGCCAAAACATCACCCGCTTGGGCACCACATGCTTGAACAGACATATGTTGACCTGCCATGCAGCTCATTGGCAAGCCTACCTTAAAGACCCACACCAAAGAACAAAGCGGACCTCTTCTTGCACCGCATCAGCTGGGATCTCCAACCCCACTATACCTTCAGTCCTCTCTGAAACCTGCACTGAGAGGAATGAAGGTGTAGAATTAGGTGTGTCACAGCCAAGTACTTGCGGGCACTCTGCTAGCAGTACACCAACGTCCGATTCTAGCAGGCAAATTTCCCTGCCCCAGCTGCTGGACCGTCAAAAGAAGTTCACTCCCAGCCATCCACATGCCCAGCGGTTGAATGCTAGCTTGGCTAAATTGCTAGCGCTTCAACTGCTGCCTTTTCAGTTTGTAGACTCGGCCCCCTTCCGTGAGTTTGTGCAATGTGCGGTTCCTCAGTGGCAGGTTCCCAAACGGCACTTTTTCTCACGGAAGGCGATTCCGGCTCTCTACCGGCATGTGGAAGGCAATGTCTTGGCCTCGCTGGACAGGGCGGTCAGCGAGGAGGTGCATATTACCGCTGACTCATGGTCCAGCAGGCATGGACAGGGACGTTACCTTTCTTTCACGGCCCATTGGGTCACTCTTTTGGCAGCTGGGAAGGATGCAGGACAAGGTGCAGTAGTGTTGGAGGTTGTTCCACCGCCACGCCTCCAAAATGCTACTACTGGTTGTGACACACCTCTGTCCTCCACCCCCTCCTCTTCTTCTTCCTCCATGGCCTCTTCCTGTGCTTTGTCCTCGGAACCAGCGGTGCTCCGTAGGCGTTCAAGGGGCTACGCAAGTACGCAGGCAAAAATATGCCATGCCGTGCTTGCGCTGGTGTGTTTGGGGGACAGGAGCCACACTGGGGCAGAGGCCGAGAGGTGGTTGACGCCACGCCAGCTTAAGCCAGGAATGGTAGTTTGCGACAATGGCACCAACCTCCTCTCCGCTCTCCGACAGGGACAACTGACCCATGTGCCCTGTGTGGCTCACGTCCTTAACCTGGTGGTGCAGCGGTTCTTGGGCAGGTACCCGGGCTTACAGGATGTCCTGAGGCAGGCCAGGAAAGTCTGTGTGCATTTCCGCAGATCTTATAATGCCAGTGCTCGCCTGGCTGAGCTGCAAAAGGACTTGAACCTGCCCAAGAACCGCCTTATATGTGACATGCCCACCAGGTGGAACTCAACGTTGGCCATGCTGCAGCGGCTGCACACGCAGCAGAGGGCCATCAATGAGTACCTGTGCGACTACGGCACCAGGACAGGGTCAGGGGAGCTTGGTTTTTTTTCACCACGCCAGTGGGGCATGATCAGGGATGCATGCACTGTCCTGGCACCATTTGAGGAGGCCACGAGGATGGTGAGCAGTGACAGTGCATGCATCAGTGACACTGTACCTCTTGTCCACCTGTTGGAACATGCGCTGCGTGGTATAATGGACAGGGCACTTGAGGCAGAACAGAGGCAGGAAGAGGAGGACTTCCTTGCCTCTCAAGGCCCCCTTTACCCAGACAGTGTTCCTTCTGTCCCACCCATCGCACAGGAAGAAGAGGAGGAGGAGGAGGATTGTGTCAGCATGGAGGTGGAGCCTGGCACTCAGCATCATCAGCAGCAGTCTTTTAGGGATGATTTACAGTCCCAAGAAACCAGTGGACTTGTACGTGGCTGGGAGGAGGTGGCTGCGGATCATGTCGTCCTTAGTGACCCAAAGGACTCCGGGCCGAATGCCTCAGCTAAACTACGCTGCATGGCCTCCCTGATCCTGCAAAGTCTGAGGAAGGATCCTCGTATTCTTCGGATCAAGGAGAGGGACCATTACTGGCTGGCCACTCTCCTTGATCCACGGTACAAGGGTAAAGGTTGCGGACCTTATCTTACCGTCGCAGAGGGAGCAGAGGATGAGACAACTCTGGGAGGCCTTGCAGAAAGGTCTGTGCACTGCGTTCCCAGAGACTGGGAGGTTACAAACTCCTGGTCCTGGACAACGAGTTGCTGAGGCTTCGGTCAGTCAAAGAAGGAGCGGTGGGGAAGGTGGCCGTCTGACCGATGCGTTCAGACAATTCTTTAGTCCGCAACCCCAAGGTATGATCGGTTCCAGCAACCATCGCCAGCGTCTGATATACATGGTGCAGGAATACCTAGGGGCAAGTTGAAAATAATACCTGTCACCTGTATCTCATAGGCACCACATCCCTTCATTAAGAAGCTATATAGGAATATGAAGGTATTGGGACTTTTAAGGTGCAACAACTACACAATATTCAGTATAAAAAATATAATTTTATTACAAAAAAATATATGAAAATTCATATGTACAAATATACATGAACCATCAAAATAAACATAATAGAGTTTCCAAAGTGCATACAGACAAAATTCTCTACATGTTTCGCCATTTTGTAGGCTTCCTCAGGAGTTTGTCATGCAAATACTGTAAATTTTGATGGTACAATCTAAAATGAAGAATGACCAGATAGCCAATGAGCTATCCCACACGGGGGCGCCCGTAAGGAGGGGATCATATGGTGTATCATAGAGGGGGAGAAATACTGGCACAAATAACCACCCGGATATTACTAGCACAGGAACAGAGGGCCATCTGTTTATGGCTGTTGATAGTAAAAAATATTAGAATAGGCAAAAAAGGGGGCAATATCTCCAAAGTACCCCAATCAGTGTCCACTCTGGTTAATCCAATTGGATAAAGTGTGTCCACATTAGGGCATCTCTGCCGAAAAACTTGTTTTACAAAACCGATCAATCAGTTTACTTTGACTGATATCTAAGAACATCTTCTCCCCAGAATGTTGGTCATGCTAGCATTAGATGCCCTAATGTGGACACACTTTATCCAATTGGATTAACCAGAGTGGACACTGATTGGGGTACTTTGGAGATATTGCCCCCTTTTTTGCCTATTCTAATATTTTTTACTATCAACAGCCATAAACAGATGGCCCTCTGTTCCTGTGCTAGTAATATCCGGGTGGTTATTTGTGCCAGTATTTCTCCCCCTCTATGATACACCATATGATCCCCTCCTTACGGGCGCCCCCGTGTGGGATAGCTCATTGGCTATCTGGTCATTCTTCATTTTAGATTGTACCATCAAAATTTACAGTATTTGCATGACAAACTCCTGAGGAAGCCTACAAAATGGCGAAACATGTAGAGAATTTTGTCTGTATGCACTTTGGAAACTCTATTATGTTTATTTTGATGGTTCATGTATATTTGTACATATGAATTTTCATATATTTTTTTGTAATAAAATTATATTTTTTATACTGAATATTGTGTAGTTGTTGCACCTTAAAAGTCCCAATACCTTCATATTCCTATATACCTAGGGGCAAGGTCAGACTTGGACACCTTCCCCACCGAAAATCCTCTGGCTTACTGGGTCTTGAGGATGGATCACTGGCCAGAGCTTGCACAGTATGCAATTGAGCTACTGGCCTGTCCTGCATCCAGCGTTCTTTCAGAACGCACATTCAGTGCTGCTGGAGGATTTGTCACGGATCACAGGGTGCGCCTGTCCACCGACTCTGTTGATCGACTGACCTTCATAAAGATGAACCAGTCTTGGATCACCACCAGCTACCAAACACCTGAAGCTGATATAACAGACTAATTTATTTTCAAATGTCACATCCCTTCAAGACTGATGCTGATGCTGAGAGACTGTCCTGTTATGTTGACTGACTATCCTCCTCCTCCTCAATGATCCGATTGATGATGATAGCTTGGAAGAACATTTTTGTTTCTGGGTGCCGCCACCAGTGGCTAAGGCCCAATTTTTCAGCCCCTGTTTAACAGGAGCATGTAATTACAATTTTTTATGCAATGCTTTGCAGCATGGCTCATTCCTGCACTCCAACTAGAGTATCTGGGAGAGGTTGCAGTGTCGTGGCACCAGCACCAGTGGCTAAGGCCCAATTTTTCAGCCCCTGTTTAACAGGGGCGTGTTATTACAATTTTTTATGCAATGCTTTGCAGCAGGGCTCATTCCTGCACTCCAACTAGAGTATCTGGGAGAGGTTGCAGTGTTGTGGCACCAGCACCAGTGGCTAAGGCCCAATTTTTCAGCCCCTGTTTAACAGGGGCGTGTAATTACAGTTTTTGATGCAATACTTTGCAACAGGGCTCATTGCTGTGCTCCAAGTACAGTATCTGTGAGGGGTTGCAGTGTTGTGGCACCAGTGCCTAAGGCCCAATTTTTCTGCCCCTGTTTAACAGGGGCATGTAATTACAATTCTTGATCTAATAATTCACAGCAGGGCCCATTCCTGCGCCCACCAAGAGTAACTGTGAGGCTTTACAGTGTTGTGTCAACACCACCACCACCACCACCACCAAAGGCCCAATTTTTCAGCCCCTGTTCAACAGGGGCATGCAATTACAATTCTTGATCTAATAATTCACAGCAGGGCCCATTCATGCGCCCACCAAGAGTAACTGTGAGGGCTCACAGTGTTGTGGCAACACCAACATGTAAGGGGCAAATTTCAGCTGAGTATATACGGCAGGCCCCTACTTTCAAACATCCAACTTACAAACGACTCCTCCTTGCAAACGGAAGGATACAACAGGAAGTGAGAGGAAATCTACCCCTAGGAAGGCAAATTCTCTCCTGTAAGAGTTAATATGGGAAAAAAAGTGTCTCCTCTCCACTGATGCTTTATCACCAATTCTTGTTTCAATAAAAACCCCAAATTTTCAAAAAACATTTGTCATTAGGACGGAAAGTGAGGTGAACTGTTCTGAACAGGTGCACACTGCACAGACAGCAAAACAAATGTTACAGGGGTGATAACCCTTCCCTATGTTTTCCAAAAAGCTTAAAAATTGATTTTTTGGCTGGAGCTACACTTAAACAATGTACCTGTTCAAAATTACAAACAGATTCTACATAAGAACAAACCTACAGTCCCTGTCTTGTATGCACCGCCTGTATACGGCTGTTCAGAGTATATAGGGCCTTTTTTATTTTGTGTGCGGAGTTCCCCTTAATATCCATACAAGACCCAAAGGGGCTGGTAATGGGCTGGGGTAGGGGGGGGGGCTGTGATGGGGTAGCTATGCCATTTTTCTTAAAGATTTTCATCCATATTACCGGGACCAGACATTACATTAAAGCCGCAAACAGTTTTAAATGGCTTTTTTTCCTTTAGAAATTAAATTTTGTGCAGGGACAGTTCTAAACACGGGAAACATGTGGCACTTCACAGGCATACTTTAGACACCCCCAGGTACGATATTTAAAGGAATATTTGACTTTTTTAATTTTTTCACTTCATGCATCATTAAAATGACTGCTCCCGAAAAACGTCCGTTTTTAAAACTTTTTTTTGGATTGATACATGTCCCCTGGTGCAGAACCCGGGTTCCCAAACCCTTTTTAGGACAATAACATGCATATTAGTCGTTATAATTAGCACTTTAGATTTCGAACGTTTGCATCCATTGTATTTAATAGGGTTCTAAAGTTCGTGCGAACTTTCGGTCCGTTCGCGGGTTCTGGTGCGAACCGAACCCGGGGGTGTTCGGCTCATCACTAGCAAGGATATGTTTCTTTATTATCCAAGGCTTTACTTCAAGGCAGCTAGCAGCCATAACCCTAGTATTTTTTTGTACTGAGGGCAATTCTGCATCGAATAAAAGTGGTCCTGGCGGCGGATTCACCACGGATAATTTTTATAGGTGGCAGGAGAGGTGCCCCCCTCCCGCCGCTTCCCGATCATCTCCAGGTTTACTGAACCCCTCGGTTAGCCCTCAGCCAATCCGATCAGTGGCTGGACAGAAAGACGAGTGAGGGCAAGATACCCCCCACTTGGCTCTATGCCCTTGGAGGACCAGAGCGACTTCCGACATCACATCCGCCTTCCAACCTTAAAGGAATGATTTTTTTCTCCTCTTAAAGGCAAAATTACTTTTTTTTTTTTTGCTTTTAATTGTAAATGTCAATAAAGAGGCCCTGCCATGTTTACATTCCTTGTATTAGAAAAAAAAGTGATTGAAAAAAAAAAAAATTGTAAAGGGACAGTGTAAAAAGAAAAAACAAATAGTAAAATAAATAAGATTTTTTTTTTTTTTTTTAAAGCGCCCCGTCTTTTCCGCCTTCCAGCCTTAAAGGGATGATTTTTTTCTCCTCTTAAAGGCAAAATTCCTTTTTTTGTTTTGCTTTTAATTGTAAATGTCAATAAAGAGGCCCTGCCATGTTTACATTCCTTGTATTAGCAAAAAAAGTGATTAAAAAAAAATGTAAAGGGACAGTGTAAAAATAAAAAATAAAAAGCAAAATAAATAAGAATGCTTTTTTTAAAATGCCCTGTCTCTCTGAACTTGCACGCAGAAGTTTTATGTCACACCCACATATGTAAACGGAGTTCAAACGTGTGAGGTATCGCTGCGATCGTTAGAGCGAGATCAATAATTCTAGCACTAGACCTCCTCTGTAACTCTAAACAGGTAACCTGAAAAAAATTGAAATCTTCGCCTATGCAGATTTTTAATTACCGCAGTTTGTTGCTATTTCACGAGCGTGCACAATTTTAAAGCATGACATGTTAGGTATCTATTTCCTCAGCATAACATAATTTTTCATTATACAAAAAAAAATTGGATAAACATTGTGTTCTTTTTTTTAATTCATTAAAGTGTCTTTTTTCAAAAAATAAATTGTGTTTGCAAAATCACTGCACAACTACCGTGTGACATAAAAAAATCGCAACAATCGCCATTTTATTTCCTAGAGTCTCTGCTTAAAAAAAAAGTATAATGTTTGAGGGTTATAATTAAAGTTTGTCGCCATTATACGAGCATGCGTAATTTTAAAGCATGACATGTTAGGTATCTATTTACTCTGTGTAACATCATCTTTCACGTTATACAAAAAAATTGGGCTAACTTTGTTTTGTTTATTTTTATTCAAAAAAGTTTTTTTTTTTTTTTGAATTGCATTTATAAGACCACTGCGCAAATACGATGTGACATAAACAATTGCCTATTTATTTTATGTATATATATATATATATATATATATATATATATATATATATAAAATGTTTGGGGGTTCTAAGTAATTTTATAGCAAGAAATACAAATTTAAGCTTGTAAGCAAATAGTTCCAGAAAAGGCCTGGTCTTTATGGTGCTTAAAAAGGGATTTTCTTATAGCAAATGTATATGCCCCACCCAGATATGTTTACCGCCCTCTGTGCTGGATTTTATGTCACTCTTGCAGAACCACAAAAGGAAGTGTGGCATCACAGACTTGGGTTTCATTTCTGTCTGTGGCATGAATAGAGAGGAGGAAATGATATAACGTAAAGAGCAATAGAGAAAATGAAATACTGAAGTCTGCATAACCCTACTTGGACAATGTCTCACTAAAAATAATTGATTGTTTTACTTTATACATCAAGTATTAACTTTTTAGCTTAGTGCATGTTGTACTTGTTTGCTGACAATGGTGCTTTTATGTTATACATATTGTATATGTGCAATAGGGCAGGAATACTGTATCATCATTAAGAATCATTGAATATATTTTAAATATTCATAAAAAATAAAGCAATGATTATTCTTTAATATTTTGTATGCAAAAATCCCTGCTGCACTATAGTAATGAGGTGACTTTTAATGCACAGTCAAGTGTTTTTTGTGACAGTCATTAGGTTTTATATCCAGTATGGTAGAAGTCATTATGAATTAATTTCCAGTTGTACTGGACAAAGGGTTTTGTGAAAGTAGGATATAGGAATTTGAGAATACATATGCTAAAGAACTGTACATTTTTTTGCTAAAAAGGTTCCAATGCACATTTGAGGACAGAATTTTTGCTACCAGGACAAATCTAAAAGTGCCTGGGGTCCTGTATCAGTTGTGGATATTTTTAACTGATTCATGACAAATGTCCCCATACATGTGTAATACTATCTCTCACCCACAGGTGGCTCAATGAGCTTTGACATTGTGTGTTTAAAGATGGCTGCCGCATATCCAATTGACCATGTGGTTATGGGGGAAGTGCAACCATGTCTTGCTCTCATCACTCACAAAACGACCCGTGAGTGGTCAAGACGAAGGATTACATCCTGTGGGTGGTCTCTGGTATACACAGGGCCGGCGCTATCTATAGGCAAGGTAGGCGCCAGCCTAGAGCGCACATCAGGATTGGGCACTGTGCCGGCATGCAGCTGGCGTGTTAAGCAAGCACGCCACCCCTATCGCTGCCAGTGTTTTGCCCTGTCTCCTTCCCCCACAACTCCGCCTCTTCCCCTCCCCCAGCCTTTCCAGCGATGTCCAGGCCTCAGCTGTGCAGGTACTCTGTGGGATCAGAGCGGTCTCCCGCTGGGACAACAATGCCAACATCCCCCGCTGGGAAGCTGCTTCACCCCCAGCCCAGCCTGCCTTTAGTATCTTCTGTGTTCAGAAAGTGCAGCCTCAGCAACAGTGAGAACAGGAAGGGGGAGAGCCGGGAGAAACTGCTGCCAGCCAGACGTGCGGCATGAGACAGCGAAACAGGGCAGCTAGCAGTGCCTGTAAATGGGACACTGGACGCTTCCCCCAGGAGCTAGAGAGAGCTACATGGGGCAGACAGGGGACAGCACCGTAGGCAAACACAGCATAGGAGCAGATCAGGAGGTGGGGAGGATTAAATGGGGACAGCAGTGGGGATACTTCAGGGGACAGCAGGGACAATGTTGAGATCACATATTCTGCCTAGGAGCGCAGTAAAGCTACTGATCCCCTAGCCTGTCCATATACTACCCTAGCCTGTCCATATACTACCCTAGCCTGTCCATATACTTCTCAAGCCTGTCAATTTACTACCCTAGCCTGTCTATAAACTACCCTAGACTGTTCATATACTACCATGGCCAGGGGCGGATCCAGGGGGGGGCAATGGGGCAATTGCCCCCTCCGAGAAATTAGTGATGGACAGGCCAGGCTCACTCACCTGCGGAGTGCCGACTCCCGCTGACTGGCCCGCCCGCTGGTTAACCCGCACGCACACTCGTGACTCGTTCAGGGGACGAGTGTGCGGGTGGGTTAACCGGCGGACCAGTCAGCGGGAGTCGGCACTCCGCAGGTGAGTGAGGGGACGAGTGTGCGGGCGGTTTAACCAGCGGGTGGGTCAGTGAGCGGGAGTCGGCACTAGGCAGGTGAGTGAGGGGACGAGTGTGCGGGCTGTTTAACCAGCGGGCGGGCTAGTGAGCGGGAGTCGGCACTTGGCAGGTGAGTGAGGGGACGAGTGTGCGGGCAGTTTAACCAGCGGGTGGGTCAGTGAGCGGGAGTCGGCACTAGGCAGGTGAGTGAGGGGACGAGTGTGCGGGCTGTTTAACCAGCGGGCGGGCTAGTGAGCGGGAGTCGGCACACGGCAGGTGAGTGAGGGGACGAGTGTCCGGTTGGTTCAACCAGCGGGCGGGCCAGTGAGCGGGATTCGGCACTCGGCAGGTGAGTGAGCTTCTGAGCGGGCAGGTCGGCAGGAAAGTGTGCGGGCGGGCAGGACAAACAATCATTAAGTGGGCGGGCTGGTTGCCGTGAGCGCGGAGGTGCTAGGCAGTCAGCGGGAGTCGGGACTCGGCAGGTGAGTGAGCGCCTGAGCAGGGTCGGTAGGTGAGTGTGCGGGTGGGCAGGGCAATCATCGAGTGGGCAGGCCGGTCGGCGTGAGAGCGGAGGTGCAGACCAGTCAGTGAGCCAGCGGGCAGGGAGCAAAGAGATGACATCATCTCTCACCGCCCACCCTGCATCACTGCAGTTTCGCCCTCACTGTGCAGTCGCGGGCAGCAGAGGGATTACATCATCTCTCTGCTGCCTGCCTTCACTCTGGTAAATGACAATCTGCACCTTAGCAGGCCAATGACAATCTGCAACATGTGGCAGGTGACATGGCAAGTGAAAATCAGCAACGTGTGGCAGGGACGTGGCAAGTGACAATCAGCAATGTGTGGCAGGGACGTGGCAAGTGACAATCAGCAACGCATGGCATGGACGTGGCAAGTGACAAACAGCAACGTGTGGCAGGTGACGTGACAAGTGAAAATCAGCAAAGTGTGGCAGGTGACGTGGCAAGTAACAATCGGCAACGTGTGGCAGGTGACGTGGCAAGTGACAATCGGCAACGTGTAGCAAGTGACAATCCGTGATGTGGCAGGTGACAATCTGCAGAATGTTGTAGGTGACGTGGCAAGTGACAATCCGCAACGCGTGGCAGGTGACGTGGCAAGTGACAATCTGCATCTGGTGGGAGGTCGACATGGCAAGTGACACACTCGGGGCTCCCACTGATTCATCATTATGGTGAGTTGAACTATTCATTTTATAATACAATTTAATAATATAAATAATGCGCTTCAATCATCCTGACAACATATTAACCATGGTGCCAGGATGATTGAAGCACCAACACAAGCCACTGCCCCAAAAAAACAAACATATTTTCTGCCAGTGCCCCTCCCGAGACTAGACTCTGCATCCGCCCCTGACCATTGCCTGTCTATATATTACCCTAGCCTATCCATATACCTGCAGACCACGGCTAGCATGAGAAAGCGAGCCGCTGCCACCACTATTTGTCTTCAGGCAGGGTCCAGAGGCGCAGGTGCAGGCCTGCAGACTACGGCTGAAGAAATAGGTGGAGAGTCCACACCCCCCCACCATCTCCGCCATATACACGGGCAGGGTAAAGGGGGTGGAGTCTCCTAGGGTGTCAAAAATCCTTGCACCAGCCCTGGGTATACAGGACTTTAAATAGAGTCCCTGCCATTGGGGAGGGAGGAAGTCTGTTTGGAGCTGTGGTAAGATGCAGCCAAGACACCTCATTGTCCTGTTCCAGTTTATCCAAATATCCAGTGTAAGCTGTTGACATTCAACTACCAGAGCTAAGTATTATTAAACTTTTTGGGATATTCGGATTAGGAGTGTATGTTTAAGTCTTGTTGTTTTGTGTAATATTTACGGTAACTTTTATGTGTAAGAAACCTTAACCGCTTCTGGACCAGCCGCCACAGTTTTACTGCGGCAGGTTGGCTCCCCTGGGCAAAGCAACGTTACCAAGGGGCCATGCCATGCTCTATGGCACTCCCCATACTCTCCACCTCCCCCCCAGCTCTCCACCTCCCCCCCTCCGCCACCCCTGTGCTCTCTGCCACCCCCCATGCTCTCCACTTCCCCCCCAGCTCTCCACCTCCCCCTGTGCTCTCCGCCACCCCCCCGTGCTCTCCACCTCCCCCCATTTTCTCTGCCACCCCCGTGCTCTCTACCTCCCCCCCATGCTCTCTGCCACCCCCGTGCTCTCCACCTCCCCTCCAAGCTCTCCACCTTCCCCCCGTGCTCTCCGCCACCCCCCGTGCTCTCCACCTCCCCTCTATACTCTCTGCCACCCCTGTGCTCTCCACCTCCCCTCCATGCTCTCTGCCACCCCCATGCTCTCCACCTTCCCCCCATGCTCTCCCACCCCCCATGCTCTCCACATCACCCCCATGCTCTCTGCTGCCCCCTGTGCTCTCCATATCGCCCCATGCTCTCCTCTTCCCCCTGTGCTCTCCACATCCCGCCATGCTCTCCGCTGCCCCCATGCTCTCCACCTCCCACCATGCTCTCCGCCACCCTCACTGTGCTCTCCACCTCCCCCCATGCTCTCCACTGCCCCCTGTGCTTTCCTCTTCCTCCCTGTGTTCTCTGCCTCTCCCCTGCGCTCTCGTCTCCACCCCATGTACTCAAGGTTCTTCCCTGTGCTCTCCACCCCCCATGCTCTTTCCTGGTCCCACCTCACCTCCCCCCCACACCTCTGCTGGGTTCCCCCCTCCCCTCTCTCAGGGGATCTGTCAGGGTGGAGAGTGGGGAAGGGGCCGGTTAGCATGTCATGGGCTGCTCAATCCAAAATGCCCGGGCCTATTTTTTGTCCGTCCGGGCCTGGATGCAATAATTATTAATTGTCAGACTCTGAGACTTCTATAGGTAGACATAGGGATAAGCCGAACACCCCCCCCCCCCCCGTTCGGTTCGCACCAGAACCTTCGAACGGACTGAACGTTCGCACTAACTTTAGAACCCTATTAAATACAATAAACGCGAACGTTCGAAATCTATAGTGCTAATTATAACGCCTAATATGCATGTTATTGTCCTAAAAAGGGTTTGGGGACCCGGGTCCTGCCAGAGGGGACATGTATCAATGTAAAAATAATCTTTTAAAACGGTCGTTTTTTCGGGAGCAGTGATTTTAATGATGCATAAAGTGAAAAAAAAAAGTGAAATATTCCTTTAAACATCGTACCTGGGGGGTGTCTAAAGTATGCCGGTGAAGTGGCACGTGTTTCCCTTGTTTAGAACTGTCCCTGCACAAAATGACATTTCTAAAGGAAAAAAAGCCATTTAAAACTGCTTGTGGCTTTAATGTAAAGTCTGGTCCCGGCAATATGGATGAAAATCATTGAGAAAAAATGGCATGGCTACCCCATCACCCCCCCCCCCCCCACCCTACCCCAGCCCATTACCAGCCCCTTTGGGTCTTGTATGGATATTAACGGGAACCCCGCACCCAAAATAAAAAAAAGGCCCTATATACTCTGAACAGCAGTATACAGGCGGTACAAAAAAGACACGGACTGTAGGTTTGTTCTTAAGTACAATCTGTTTGTAATTTGGAACAGGTACGTTTTTTAAGTGTAGCTCCAGACAAAAAATCTATTTTTAAGCTTTTTGGAGAACATAGGGAAGGGTTATCACCCCTGTAACATTTGTTTTGCTGTCTGTGCACCTGTTCAGAACATTTCACCTCACTTTCCATTCCAATGACAAATGTTTTTGTAAAATTTGGGTTTTTTATTGAAACAAGGATTGGTGATAAAGGATCAGTAGAGAGGAGACATCTTTTTCACATATTAACTCTTACAGGAGAGAATTTGCCTTCCTAGGGGTAGATTTCCTCTCACTTCCTGTTGTCTCCTTCCGTTTGCAAGTAGGAGTCGTTTGTAAGTTGGATGTTTGAAAGTAGGAGCCTGCCATATATAGTCTGCAGAAATTTGCCCCTTAGGTGTTGGTACAACACTGTAAGCCCTCACAGTTACTCTTGGTGGGCGCTGGAACGCCCTTCTGTCAACTATTATATCAGGAATTGTATTTACATGCCACTGTTGAACAGTGGTAGGAAAAATTGGGCCTTTGGTGGTGGTGCTGGTGCTACAACACTGTCAGCCCTCACAGTGACTCTTGGTGGGCGCATGAATGGGCCCTACTGTAAATTATTAGATCAAAAATTTTAATTGCATGCCCCCGTTGAAGAGGGGCAGAAAAATTGGGCCTTTGGTGGTGGTGGTGGTGTTGCCACAACACTGTAAGCCCTCACAGTTACTCTTGGTGGGCGCAGGAATGGGCCCTGCTGTGAATTATTAGATCAAGAATTGTAATTGCATGCCCCTGTTGAACAGGGGCTGAAAAATTGGGCCTTAGGCACTGGTGCTGGTGTCACAACACTGCAACCCCTCACAGATAGTGTACTTAGAGCGCAGCAATGAGCCCTGTTGCAAAGTATTGCATCAAAAATTTAGGCTTTAGGTGAATGCTATGCAAAGCACACAGTAGTACACTGAGTGAAACACTGACTGTCTGCAGCTAGCACAATCACCGGCCTGCCTGTCTGTCACAGTATAGAGAATAACTGTATCCAGGTGAGCTTTAGGTGATCGCTATGCAAAGGACACAGTAGTACACTAAGGCCCCTTTCACACTGGGGCGGTTTGCAGGCGCTATTGTGCTAAAAATAGCACCTGCAAACCGAGCCTAAACAGCGGCTGCTGTCTCCAATGTGAAAGCCCGAGGGCTTTCACACTGGAGCGGTGCGCTAACAGGACGTAAAAAAAAAAGTCCTGCTAGCCGCATCTTTGGAGCGGTGAGAGGAGCGGTGTGTTTACCGCTCCTACACCGCTCCTTCCCATTGAAAGCAATGGGAAACCGCGGTAATAGCACCAGCAATGCGCCTCTACAGAGGCGCATTGCCGGCGGTATTAACCCTTTTTTGGCCGTTAGCGGGGGTTAAAACCGCACCGCTAGAGGCCGAATACCTCCGCAATTCTGACGGTATAGCGCTGCTAAAAATAGCGGTGCTATACTGCCACCCGCACCCACCGCCCCAGTGTGAAACCAGCCTAAGTGAAACACTGAGGCTGGTTTCACACTGGGGCAGTGGGTGCGGTGGCGGTATAGCGCAGCTATTTTTAGCGGCACTATACTGTCGGAATTGCGGAGGTATTCGGCCGCTAGCAGCCGGAAAAGGGTTAATACCGCTGGCAATGCGCCTCTGTAGAGGCACATTGCCGGCGGTATTACCGCGGTTTCCCATTGCTTTCAATGGGAAGGAGCAGTGTAGGAGCGGTAAGCACACCGCTCCTCTCACCTCTCCAAAGATGCGGCTAACAGGACTTTTTTTCAATTCCTGTTAGCGCACCTATCCAGTGTGAAAGCCCTCGGGCTTTCACATTGGAGAGACAGCAGCCGCTGTTTAGGCTCGGTTTGCAGGCGCTATTTTTAGCACAATAGCGCCTGCAAACCGCCCCAGTGTGAAAAGGGCCTGACTGTCTGCAGCTAGCACAATCACCTGCCTGCCTGTCACAGTATAGAGACTAACAGGATTGGATCTATCTAAACTCAATACAGTGTATAAATATATATATACAACACCTAGGATGCATATATATCCTCTACACACTGTAACAGCAGCTAACTGACTCGCCTGCCTGCTCTATCTAACTCAATATAAATGACACTGTCTATCTCTTTGAAACTGCCTCTTTCACAAACGCCAACACACTACACGAGGCCGACTTCCAGGCGGCCTTATATAGTGTGGGGCGTTTACTAAACCCCCTGAGCCTGGCTTTGGCCAATTACGGCTATCCGTTTTTGCGCTGTGATTGGCCAAGCATGCGGGTCATAGTGCATGCTTGGCCAATCATCAGCCAGCAATGCACTGCAATGCCGCAGTGAATTATGGGCCGTGTTGCGCAACATGAATTTAGCGCGAACGGACCATAAAGTTCGTTCGTCGAACGATCGAACGGCCGATGTTCGAGTCGAACGTGTGTTCGACGCGAACACGAAGCTCATCCCTAGGTAGACAGCTATTCAGGCGAAGGCTTCCAGCTGCACACCACTTCTGTATAGGTAGGACCGCTATCTCCTATGGCAACAATCTTGTAGCTGTTACTAATGTAGCGGGGTGCCACTTTGCAGTGTGTTGTAAGACTATTGTTATCTTGAGAATAACCCCAGCTTCCTCCGGAGTCTCTATAAGATATTGCAGCAACTCTTGTTAAACTATATGGAACTGTGCATTGTGGAACTTATAGTACAGGAGAAAGGGACTCCATTGCCATGGGTATCAAATAGACTATGGTACCCACAGTGCAGCTGTACTCCAAAAGTGCACTGCATCATCGCACAGCCTTCTGGGGGAGGCTACTTAAAGGAAGGGAGGAGCTACCGTCGACCTCTCTGGACATCGCCATCTATCAAGCAGGAAGCCTGCGTTGAAGCCTGCTGCCAGAGTGCCTAGGCCTAAAGCCTGGGCTTACAGTTGTGAAATAGGATCACTCTCAGCCCAAGGAGGGATCCTTTCCTAAGTGTCCAGCTCTAACTCTACAGAGACCGGAGTCGTCCATCTATCGACATCCAGTGCGGTTGTGTGAGGAACTGGAGACTGCAAGTTGTGGAGAGACGATGGACCGGGACATCGACAGCGGAACATACCAGAGGGACGAGGCCTGCTTTGGTGAGAGGGCATCTGCCCGGAATTAATCAACTGTTGCGTAGGCCTGTGACTTTAGAAGACCTATCATTATTAGAGTAGTGCATCACACGCAAGGACATTGTGCTTCTCGCAGTGGCTGCAGGTTTAAGGATTGGCGTTTGCACCGTCAGTGAGTTATATCTTCATAAACATTGTGGATGTTCAGTAATGTTTTATGTGCACCAACAAATGCTAGCGAAGACTCTACTACTGAAGGAACTTTACACTGAACTTAGTCAGGCCTGACTAGAGCAGATAGAACCGGGACACGTGTACAGTATTGCCCATTAGGGGGAACTCGCGAGCACAGTACTTAATACATAGACAGTGCGCATTAGAACTGTTATTTTTGTGGTTTGATTCATTCCAACTAAATATTGTCTGCTATGCCATCGACTCTTGCAGGGCCCCTGTAAGAGTCAACTGTACTGCTGTTTAACTTTGCTATATTTTTTTTCTCCTACCAAGTAAACTTTGATTATTGGTTAAGGCAGAATACTATGTGGAGTTTATCTGTTACCCTGTTGGACAAGTGGCCATCACAAGGTAACCTCTTTATTTACAATTTTATTATTGTATGACATTATTGTGTTTTCCAATTACCAGTGGGTTCCACAATCTCTTGCAGACCAGTTGTGCCAAGGGAGGGTTTGAGACAGATTCCTGGGGTTGATAGCCAGAGTACAGACCCAAAACAAAACCAGCAGCTCTCTTTAACTGGTGGTAGTGCTACACGTGGGGGCTCGTCTGGGATTTACTGTACTCTGCAATCAAGCCCCACCCCTTTGGTGCCATCATGGACCCCCTCACTGTGGTTCAGTGGTGCGAATCGGTAGGCACTCGCTCAGACGCTAGTGTAGAAATTGAACTCCCTGGTGAGGACTGGGAAGAGGAGGAAGTTGATAAAATTATAAAGACATTGCCCCCCCATAGGAAAGCATGGGTGATTGGTCTCAGGCCAGATCAAGGGACCTCTCGAACCCATGCACTGTTGGAGTGGAGAGATGAAGTACCTGAGAGTTTCAGGGGCAAGAGCGTGCAATTGGGAAACAAGACGAGATGACCCAAGAGCTCCAAGTGAGGAATCCCCCAGTACTAATCAGGAAGAGCCAGCTAGAGGGGAACAGCAACCTCCTCAGCACCCCTGACCACGATAGGCCCAGAACTTCTCAATGCTTTGGGAGACTTTGTGTCAAAGTGCCAGAAGAACAACACAGTATGTGTGGAAGCTGGGTACAGGAAACTGAGGATTTTCTCAGGGAGACAGCCTGTGTCGGTTGGGGAAGAAGAATTTGATGCCTGGATAGAGCAAGCAATGCAAGCTCTAGAAGGATGGGAACTGCCAGGGGCCCAAAAGAAGCAACATATAAATGAAAGCTTAAGAGGAGCCACTGCAGAAGCTGTCAGGAACTTAAGTTTTAGTAATGCCGCTTGTACAGCCTACGACTATTTGGTCATGTTGCAAGAAGAGTTCGGGCAATTGGAGAAGGCTGTTAATCTAATCTATCAGTTTGAACACACACTCCAACAGCCAGGAGAGCGCATCTCCGAGTACATAAGATGACTGAACAAGATGTTATGCCAGATAGTCTTGAAGAAAGGAATGGCACCCTCTGCTATAGACCAAGCTAGGATGCAGCAAATCTTAAGAGGGGCTCTGCACTCTGATCCAGTTTGGCTCCATTTGAAAACCTCTGTGGGAGTCACGGCACTAAGTTACCTTGACCTTATCATAGTGGTGAGAGATGAAGAAGCGCTGCTAAATGATCAAGAAGCAACATTTCAACCCATCTCTACCCCTTCAGCCGGGGTCAGATCTGCAATGGCCATGGAACAGGACTCTGAGGTAGCTGTTTTAAAGTCTCAGATGACACAAGTGATGGAGATGCTGACTTCATTGATGACAAAAGGTCTCAGAAACAATAAAGGAAGGAGGAACCACAACAGAAGTGATTCAGACTACCTACACTTCCCCATCTCAACGCTCAAAGGATGATGACGTCTGTTTCAATTGTGGAGGGACTGGAGTGGACACCATAGACGAATGTGCCCTAGGACGAAGAAAGCTGCAGCACCATACCGCAAGCCGGGGGAAAACTTCAGAGGGCCCCGGTGAAGGAGTCAACCGGGTGCCCATCAGTCTCAGCTAACTCCAAAAAGCTCAACAACACAGGGAGACTATTCCTTTGCCAAACCCCCCCCCCCCCCGTTGTCGCCTCTGAGCGACCAAACACCTTCCGCTTAATGTCCCAAAATGCTCAATGGCGGGAAATCAGTGCATACCAGGCCCAACAAGGACCGAGATCCAGAAAAGGCTCAAGAAGAGAGGAAAAAAAGTGCAGATTACAGAGTCAAGTAAGAAGGCTTATCCAAGGAAACTTACTGCCAAATTAGTGGGGTCCTCCCCAGTAGTCTCAATCCAGGTGGAAGGAATCTACACGAAGGCCCTCCTTGACACTGGAGCCCAAGTGACTCTTCTATACCGAGACTTTTACAACAAGCACCTCAGACATCTACCGCTACATAAGCTTGAAGACTTGGAGATATGGGGCATCGGGACACAGAGTTTCCCCTACGATGGGTACCTCCCAATCAGACTATCCTTTGACCCCTCAGTGGCGGGAGAAGCGGAGACCTTCGACACCCTGGCCGTAGTTTGTCCTCGGCCAACAGGAGCCAGCAAGAGTTCCCTCATTATAGGGACCAACATTGACCTGGTCCGGAGACTGCTGACACCTGTAGCACAAGAACAGGATGACTCAACAACAAGAGTCCACCCCATGTTACAGCAAGTCTACAAACGCCTAGTGCTGGAGAAAAATGCCCCAGCAGAAGGGGTTGGAAAGATCTGGAAGCTGGATAGGATAGAGAAGGTGTTGCAGCCAGGAGAGGTGACTTGTTTGAGAGCTTCTGTCAAGCTTACCTGGAAACAACCAGGCCCCTTCATCATCCTTGAACCAGATCCACAGGAGAGTCAAAGGGGAATAGAAGTAATTCCCGAAGTGGGTCCCATTGAAGGCCTTGAAGAGAAGACATGGGAAGGTCTCGGCAAGCATTAGAAATACCACCACTACCCCAGTGAGGATACCGGCCAGAATGCTGTTGGGCCAAGTGAACCAGGCCACCCCAGTTGCCCCATCTGACTTGGAGAAGGAAGAAAGGGGTGAAGCCAAAGTGGAGAAGCTCTGCTCTGAAGACACGGCTCTCCCACCAGTATGGAAGGAGAGGGCCAAGGCCCAACTTGCTCGATGGCAGAAGATATTTTTTAAAGATGAATTTGATGTGGGATGCGCAAAGAGTGGCACCCACAAGATTCGTCTACAGGAAGATAAACCATTTAGGGAAAGAGTCCGACGGGTTCCCCTGGCTGACTTAGAAGATCTGTGCGAGCAACTAGCAGAACTTAAGAGGACGGGCATTATCCGAGAGTCCCGAAGCCCCTACGCCTCTCCAATAGTGGTAGTTCAGAAGAAAAATGGGTCACTAAGGCTGTGTATCGACTACCGAACACTGAAGAGAAGAACTATACCTGATCAGTACACCACCCCTCGAATAGAGGACGCTTTTCAAAGTTTATCAGGGGCCAAGTGGTTCAGTGTGATGGACTTAAAGAGTGGGTACTATCAGATTCCCATGCACGCTGAAGATCAGGAGAAAACAGCCTTCATCCCCCCAGTGGGTTTCTTCTAGTTCAACCGCATTCCCCAGGGCTTGTCAGGAGCCCCGGCCACTTTTCAAAGACTGATGGAGAAAACAGTGGGAGACATGAACCTGATTGAGGTGCTGGTGTACCTGGACGACATTATTGTGTTCGGCAGAACTCTAGAAGAACACAAAGAGCGGTTGGAAAAGGTCTTAAAGAGGCTCCATGAAGAAGGCCTGAAGCTTTCTTTAGAGAAGTGCCAATTCTACCAGTCCTTAGTCCATTACCTGGGCCACATTGTATCCACAGAAGAGGTAGCCACAGACCCTGAAAAGCTGGATGCTGTCACCTCTTGGCCAAGACCCACCAATGTGACCGAGCTTCGGTCCTTCCTAGGCTTCTGCTTCTACTATAGAAGGTTCGTGGAGGGGTTTGCCCAGATCCCCCGGCCCCTCAATGAATTACTGAGGAGCGATGGAGAGGAAGATATCCAAGAGCCCGTCAAGCTTGTGACGCCCTCCATGGGGCCTAGGAAGCCTAAAGAGTCTATGCAGGACCAGTGGACCACCAAGTGTGAAGAGGCCTTCATCCAGTTAAAGGAAAGCCTAACCACTGCCCCCGTTTTGGCCTACGCAGATACCACAAAAACCTATGAATTGCATGTTGATGCCAGTCGAGATGGGCTAGGCGGGGTACTATACCAAGAGCACAGTGGTCACCTGCGGCCTGTTGCCTATGTGAGTAGGAGTCTGGCCCCCACTGAGAAGAACTACCCCACGCACAAGCTTGAATTCCTGGCATTAAAGTGGGTTGTAGTGGACAAGTTGAAAGACTATTTATACGGGGCTGAATTCGTGGCCAAGACGGATAACAATCCACTCACCTACCTTCTGACCACCGCCAAACTGGATGCAACAGGACATAGGTGGTTGGCTGCCCTTTCGGGTTTTACATTCAGCCTGAAGTACCGACCTGAAGTTGGAAACAGGGATGCAGATGCCCTATAAAGAAGGTCCCATGCTTCCAGTGACCCTACTGAAGAGTGGGCTCGGTTGACCCCCGAAGGATCAGGGAGCGGAACTTCAGGCTGGAGGAGGATCAAGAGCTGAAGAGATTGGATTTTTGGCTGTTGGAGTGCCCAGATGTTATTGCAATGTAACCCAGGTCGGAGAAGAAGGTCTACCTAAACTGTTCAAAAAGGACTTAAGGAGGGATCAATTAGAAGACCCCCTGGGAAAACTGGTATTGAAGGCCTTGGAGAACCAGTGTCCTGAGATGCTTCTAACAGACTCCTCTAAAGAAGCCCGACTGTTACACAGAGAGTGGGACCGGCTGCAGATACATCAAGGGGTGGTCTACCGAAGGGGCCCCTCTGATGATCCAGAGGAAAAGTGGCAACTGTTCCTGCCTGCTAAAAACAGGGAGGCGGTCCTAACTGCTCTCCATGACGATCATGGTCATCTAGGGTCTGACAGAACTTTCCAACTAGTAAGAGACCGATTCTATTGGCCCTGTATGCAGGCCAAAGTTGAAGGGTACTGTCATTCTTGTGCCCGATGCATCCAGAGGAAGACCCTGTTCCATCAAGCCACCCCAATGGGCCATCTACAGAGTCAGGGACCCATGGAACTTGTGTGCATTGATTTCCTTTGCCTGGAGCCTGATCTCAGTGGACAGGGGAATGTTCTGGTGGTAACAGACCATTTCACCAGATTTGCTCAAGCATTCCCAACAAAGGACCAGAAAGCCTCGACAGTAGCAAAAGTACTTGTGGAGAAGTTCTTTGTGCATTATGGTCTGCCCCAACGCCTTCATTCAGATCAAGGGAGAGACTTTGATAGTAAACTGATAAGGAAGTTGTTAGACTTGTTGGGCATTAAAAAGACTAGAACCACCCCATACCACCCACAAGGGGATGCTCAGCCTGAACGGTTTAACCGGACCCTTTTAGACATGTTGGGGACACTGAGCTCAGAGAAGAAACAAAACTGGAGTAAACATGTAGCTGCCGGGGGGGGGGGGGGGGGCGTGTCCGGATGTAGAGCGAGGAAGACGTGCTGCTGAGGAGCTCCGCACATCCTGATTCCATCTGATGCCATCCTGCCTTCCCACCGCCCTGGTAAGCCCCCAAACTTACCCTGTGGGCTCCTGAACGTCCCCTGCCTCGGCCCCAGCTGGTATTTTCTGCCCTGGTCACCCGATTGTGCCGCTACAAGGACCTGCGGCTGGCTCTGTGCCCCTGGGACCCGCCGCCATCTTGCGGCCTGCTGACACTCCCGAATCCTCTGAGCTAAATTGCCACGATTCGCGGGGCTGGAGGGGCCTCATCCACACACACCAAGGGCGCCAGTGGCGAGGAGGGTGCTCCGGACCTGCGCTGCGACCACCGGGAGGCCTCGGGAGGTTGATTGCCCCGGCCCGCGGCCTACAGCCATCTTGCGGCCTACCGCACTTCCCGCAGCCTCCGGCCTCAATTACTTTATACCGCGGGACGAGCGGCGGACACCCACATCCTCCTGTAGTACCATCCGTGCGGGGGGGGTTGGCAGTGCATCCGAGGACTTTTAGAGAGCTGCTCCCCCGCACCCACACCTGCGGCCCGCTGCCATCTTGCGGCCTGCAGTGCCAGCCCCATCCACCGGACACGGTGGGACAGTCATACCTTCCCTCCTCCTGTGATCCTTGGCTAACTGACTGCTCCGCAACACTGCGGGGGGGGGGGGGGCTGTCCCGCTCCTGCACCTCTCCACCTTGTCATTACTACGGCCTCCATCCTCCCCCTTGAACTGAGCCCCCTGCCCACGAACCCCCCCCCAAACTCTCCTTAATCTTGGGGTAAGGCTTGGATGGGCCGCCCTAAGACTCGCTACTCCACAAATAAGGGCCCGAAGGCTCCTCATATCCCCCCGTCAGCGGTTGCTTCGTCTGCACGGCGCTCCTCGGCTGGGATGGCGGCCAATACACAGACGGCTGCGGAGTCGGGGGTGGCGGCACCCCCCACGGGAGTGGAGATCCTGGCGGCCATCACATCCTGTAAGGAAACTCTGACATCTAAGATCGACTTCTTGACAGTGGATGTCGGTCTCATCCGTCAAGATATGGATAAATTTCGCTCTCGCATCACGGAGGTGGAGGACAGGGTCTCCATGGTGGAGGATACGGTCCGGTCGGACTCCAGGGAGGTGCGGGCCCTCCAACTTCAAGTGAAAGCGCTGCAGGAGCGCGCAATAGATACCGAGAACCGCCTCAGGCGGAACAACATCCGCATAATTGGACTGCCCGAGAGGGCTGAGGGCCCTAGACCTGCTGAATTTACTGAGCAATTACTGACCACCCTGTTTGACCTGGGTGCCACGCCATCTGCCTTTGTGGTTGAAAGAGCCCACAGGGTTCCGCCGCTCCCTCCGAGACCTGGGGCCCCTCCACGCCCCTTCCTGCTACGAATGCTGAACTACCGGGACCGGGACCGCATTCTGGCGGTGGCACGCGTCATGCCTGAAATTAAATATGAGAATACCAGACTACTTTTCTTCCCAGACTTCTCTCAGGAGGTACAGCAACGTCGCAAGTCCTTTACTGATGTGAGACGCCGGCTCCGGGAGAAGGGAATACGCTTTGGCCTGTTGTATCCCAGCAGACTGCGAATCACCGATGGTAGCGACACTCATTTCTTTGACACCCCGGAGGCGGCAACGGCGTGGCTAGACGCTCGTTAACTACACAAAGCCGAGGACCCATGGTGGAATACACCCGGAAGGGAGCGGATGCACATCAACTATCCCATCAATGGACGTCTCTCCTGTCTCATGGTGAATCCCTGCAATACCCCCTTCTGTGTCCCCAATCCTGTTTATCCCTGCTGACTTCCACCTTTACTCCATCTACATAAGTGTTAACTTCTGCTGGCTAGACTGCCGCTTACTCCTGCCTAAGGAGCTCCAACAGCAAATACTGAACTGCCCCGCCCGTGAACCGAGGTGACCCGAGTTGTCCCTTGTCCACACTTTGGACCCCCACCCAGAGTCGAGACGGACTTCCCTGGAGACTTCTTCTTCATCTGCTGTCCTACGGGCCGACTTCTTGAGGTCGCAGTGACCTAAAGATTCTATGTTTTTTTCAGTTATGGGATGAAACCCTGCATCAGTTTTTATGGCTCTTGGGCCCCTTTTTTTTTGGCCCTTGAAGCTAGGTTTGTATGATGTTTGGGTAGGGTGTTCTATGTTCTGGGGAGGAGGGTTTCATTGTTATGACGGTCCAGATAATTACTGTGTTGCTCAATTGACTTATGGGTCTCTGACCCTATTGAATAGGTGTGCCAATGCCGAGTTTAATTATATGTGTTGGGTTAATGGGCTCATCCTGCTTCTATTTCCCCCTGGTGCTCCTTGATGGCTCCCCCGGACGCTGAACTCCTGACCATTCTGTCATGGAATGTTCGGGGGCTCAACTCAAAATTTAAAAGGTCACTATTATTCCAATATTTGAAATTACATAATCCCCACATAGTGTTACTGCAGGAGACACATTTAACCGGTGGCAAGGTTCTGGCTCTGAAGAAGCCCTGGGTGCAGAGGGCGCTTCATGCGACCTACTCTTCGTATTCTCGTGGGGTGTCTATCCTGATTAGCAAACGTATACCGTGTGTTCTTCATGATGTTCATCTGGACCCCCAGGGAAAATTCGTTATGGTAGTGCTAAGTGTATATAACAAAAAGTATGTTATTGTGAATGTCTATCTGCCTCCCCCGAGTCAGATACAGACTTTGTACACTCTCTATGAGAGGCTGGCTCCGCATTGCCCAGCACAGGTTCTGTTCATGGGAGATTTTAATGCTACACTGTCCCGTGACCTGGACAGGCCTTCCCCCCAATCCAATTTTAATTCTGATCTCGGAACGTGGGCTCAGGCCACGGAGTTCCAGGAGGCGTGGAGGTGGCTTCATCCCCATGATAGAACGTACTCATGCTTTTCGACCACATTTCGAACCTCCTCCCGCATTGATCTGGCTTTTGCCAATTCCACCATGCTGGCTAACATTCAGGAGGCATGTTACCTTCCCTCTGGCCTCTCTGACCATCACCCACTTAAATTGACCATTAGGACCACCAGGTCGCGGAACAATACCCTTTGGAGGTTACAACCCCATTGGATCAACAATGACGCTGTACATGACAGAGTTCTCTCTCCCCTGGGGGAATATTGGGCACACAATGCGGGGTCGGCTTCTCTGGAGATGACCTGGGATGCCTCCAAGGCTCACAGCGGGGGTCAGTATATCTCGGCTGTGGCGGCGGTAAAGGCGGAACTAGGAGACGGGGTGTCTGACCTGCAGCGTAGGGTGGACGAGGCACTGAATCGGTATTCAGCCTCGCCAACGGTCTCCAATTTTGAGCACCTTTCATCGCTTAGGCGAGAACTACATCTCCATGTTTCAGATACCACTAGGCTTGGTATACAAAGTAGCAGACAGGAATACTTTGAACATGGAGACAAAAACAGCAAACTGCTAGCACTGCTAACGCAGCAGGACAGGCCCTCAGTGGTTATACCGGAGATCCTCACGACAGATGGCGCTTTAGTCACCTCTCAGGAGGATATTCTGGCTGTGTTCACCACATTTTACACCTCCTTGTATGTCTCTTCACTTCCTGACGGGTTTGACCCTACACCTATGATCTCCCTACTGGACACGCTAGCCCTGGGATGGCTCTCTGACACAGGGAGGCAACTCCTTGTCTCGGAAATCACTCCAGAAGAGGTCACATTGGCCATTAAGTCTTTTCCGGCAGGTAAAACCCCAGGGCCGGACGGCCTGCCCATTGAGTACTATAGGGCCCACGCAGAATTGCTTGCCCCCAAACTAGCTCAGATGTTTCAAGCTTGCTTGAACCAAGACTCCTTACCACCCTCTATGAGAGAAGCCCACGTAGTTCTCATTCCAAAGCCTCATAGGGACCCTAAGTTATGCGCCTCTTACAGGCCAATTGCACTTCTCAACTGTGACCTTAAAATCTTGACCAAGCTATTGGCCACTAGACTTAACGTAGTAATAAAATCCCTGATTGACTCTGACCAAACGGGCTTTATGCCCGGTAGATCTACAGACATTAACATACGCAGATTATTCACTAATATTCATGCCCCCCATACTAACCAAGGTACTAGAACCATTGCCACCTTAGATATAGAGAAGGCATTCGACACAGTGGAATGGGTCTATCTATGGGAGGTGCTTAGAAGAATGGGGTTCCCGTTAAAATTCATAGGTTGGATACGCACACTTTACACTGGTCCCACGGCATGCATTAAGCTGAATGGCTCCCTGTCTCCTCCGTTCCCCCTGCAGAGGGGCACCAGACAGGGATGCCCTCTCTCCCCGGCTCTATTCGCCCTGGCCGTGGAGCCTATTGCTGAAGCCCTTAGGAGCTCGGCCGAGGTCCGTGGTCTTAGGGTGGGCTGGCTGGAGGAGAGAGTGGCTCTCTACGCGGACGATATGCTCCTGTTCTTGAATGACGCTGGTGACTCTCTGCGGGGCGCACTTAGTATCATGGATGCCTTCGCCGCCTTCACGGGGCTGAGAGTGAACTGGCACAAGTCGCAGTTGTTTCCAGTGGATGCGGGGGCCAGGTCCTCCTCACCCTCCTCTCTCCCGCTTCAATGGGTTGAGCAGTTCACCTACTTGGGAATTGTTGTCTCAAGAGAGAGTGGGGACTTTGTGCGGCTCAATCTCGACCCTGTCTTGGTAACCATTAAAGCCAAACTTAAGGCATGGAGTAATCTCCCCCTTTCGCTCATTGGGCGTATTAACTTGCTCAAGATGAAAGTCCTCCCTAAACTCACATACATTTTTCGGAACTCCCCTCACTGGCTGACTAAAGTTTTCTTTAATTCCCTCAGGCAACTCTTCCTCTCCTTTATTTGGGGGTCCAGGCCACCTAGATTCAAATATTCCACCTTGACCAGGCCTGTGGACAGTGGAGGCCTGGCCCTCCCTGATTGTTACAAGTATTATTTGGCCACTCAGCTTGTGACCGCCCATTGGTGGTTACGACCGGACCTGACCAACTCTGCAACGGTGCTGGAGGCAGCCATAGTGGGGTCCTTGGAGGCACTGGAGGGGCTGCTATTCAGGGGGCCTAAAACGCCCCACCATCTCACCCCTTCGATGCGTACCACTATGCGGGCATGGAAGGCGGGTGAGGCGCTGAGGACACCCCAGCCGAACTCTTGGTCTCCTCACACCCCCTTGTGGCTGAATCCTAACCTATCGCAATTCCACACTATCCCAGATCCGCAGGCCTGGGCCAAATACAAAATACTGACCCTCAAACATATCATCACCAACGGAGATCTCATCCCCCTTTCACACTTTATGCGCCAAATTTAACGTGCCTGAACGAGCCCATTTTAGATATCTCCAAATTGCACATGCCTACAGGTGCCAATTTTTGAGCAGGCCAGTTGAACTGGCATACTCCGAGCTAGAATCTACCATCCGGGTGAAAGACCTGGAGAAGCCCACGTCTCAGATCTATGGATCCCTGCTGGTTGCTGCTATCCCCGAGCTGTCTTCCCTTCGCAGGAAATGGGTGGAGGACATACCGGGGCTGGACGAAGACGACTGGAGGGAGGTTTGGGACTTTCCCTTCTCCCCACTGGTCTCAGCGAGGGATAAATTAGTCCAATATAAAATTGTACACAGAGCTCACTACACACCTCACAGGCTACACCAGATGTCGCCGGAGCATTCTCCGGAGTGCTGGCGTTGCTCCTACCAACCAGGGGGTTTCTTCCACATTTTCTGGGCTTGCCCAGCAATCGTACACTATTGGAATGAAGTGCTACGGGTGATCACTAAGGCCACTGGGACTTGCGTCCCATATGAACCTATATACTGTTTGCTAGGACTAGTTGATCAACTGCCAATGATCAGAGCCAGGAAAACACTCATATCCCTGCTACTATACTATGCGCGCAAAGCCATTACGATGAACTGGAAACAACCGTCTCCCCCCTCTGTTAAATTCTGGAAAAGATTAGTTAATGCCAGTTTGCCCCTGTATAAAGCCACTTACTCGTCCAGAGGTTGTCTGCACAAATTTGAAAAGGTGTGGAGTTGTTGGCTAGAGGACAGAAGCACGGCAAGTGAATAGTGACCAATGCCTAAACTTGTAATGTATCATTAGGTTATCACTTTATTAACCCAAAAATTTTTTCAGGCTACCATCCTCTATTGATATCACTTTGAGCATGACTTATCTTGAATGGACCCTCTCCCCCAGTTTGGGGTTATAGTGTAAGTTAAGTTAAAGTGTATGTGTTATTTGTTGTCCTGTGGCGGTATGTTGCCGAAACAGGGTAACGGCCCCTACGTGGCCAGATGTTGTGCCTATGTGTGGGCAAAATGTGTGTGTCTATAAAACTTCAATAAAAAGATTTTACAAAAAAAAAAAAACATGTAGCTGCCATTGTACATGCATACAACAGCACCACCAGTGATGCTACTGGATATTCCCCATACCGCTTGATGTTTGGGCGGGAGGCTCGGTTACCATTGGACTTGGCCTTTGGCATATCACTTGATCATGCTTCAGCAGCATCCCACAAGGGGTATGTGGATCGGTTACGGAAGAGTTTGAAATTGGCTTATGAAAAAGCTCAAGTTACATCAGACCAAAGAGGATTGAGGAACAAAAGAAACTTCGACCTCAAGGTCAGACTACAGGACTTGCAGCCAGGGGACCGTGTACTATTGAGGAATTTGGGTATCCCCGGAAAACACAAGTTGGCTGACTGCTGGAAATCACAACCATTTGTAATATGCAAGCAGTTGCCAGGCCTTCTGGTATATCAGATCAGGCCAGAAGGGAGTGTAGGCCCACTAAAGACTTGGCATAGGAATCATCTGTTGCCCCTCTCCAAAGCAGTTCGCCTACCTCCCATGTCAGATTCACAAGAGTCCCCTTCAACCTCCCGAACTTCCAGACCAGTTACCAGATCTCAGTCGACCCTTACAGATGTAGAGGAAGAAGGCTGTCAGGTCACCTGTGGCCAGGTGACAGATGCACACCGTAGGGGGACAGGAGTGCACCGCAAGGTAGTAAACCCTATGGCTGACTGCTGCGGATAGGAAACTGGGTGGTTGTGGAAAGCGGGACCAGAGGAGCACAACCGGGATCCTATGGGAAGCTAGAGCCAAGATTCCCCAGGGCGCGGAGTCTAAGACCCAGCAGGTCTTCTCCAGAGCCTCTAGTGGTGAGGATGTTATGCTGCAGGCTGGGTCCAGGTCGCGGCCCCTAGAGTCTCCTAGCTCACGCCCCGTAGGATAAGGGGACAAGAGGGGAAGCAGCAGCACGAGATATAAGAGTAACGAATAACAAGCTGAAAGTCAAGGGCCACAAGCAGACAAGGATAACGAAAGACAAGCCGAAGGTCAAGGGTCACGAGCAGACAGGGATAGTCGGGGACAAGCCAATAACGTAACAGAGAGACAGACGTAGCACACGGCAGGCAGGAACCCAAACACACAATGCCTAACAAACACGTTGATCAGCAAAGCAGGCTTGCAGTGCACAGGTTAATATAGTGTTCTGTGATAGGGCCTGGGGTGGAGTCAGGCTGGGAGGAGATTATAAAGGAAGCCAGGTGAAAGGGTTCAGGCCTCTAAGATGAACACATGGGAAGGAAGGTAAGCTGACAGACAAACACTACTGCATATCCATGACAAAGGCTCTGAGGAGGAAGACTCTGAGGATGAAGAAATGGAATCTGATTGGTTGTGGTCATCTCTAGTACCAGAACCTATGACCACTTCCCTGTCACCATCTGAAGTAGCTGACAGTGAAACTCTTCGCCCAGAGACCCTGAGTTTGTGCCTCACAGCATGCTCACTGAGGAATTGGAGGATGATCTGGATTCCTTGCCAATAGAAGACCCTGAAGAGACTTCATCTCTTCCCGAAGGAGAACTGGATGCCCCTGGAGTAATAGAGCCTAGCTTGCCTGAGCAAGAAGGAGAAGCAACTGAGGAATCCACAGAGACGGCAGAATCCATTGCTCTTGAGACTTTGACACCTAAGGAACAAAGAGAGAGAAGAGTCATTCACCCTCCTAAGAGACTGACTTATGATCAATTGGGTGAATGCTCCGAAGAAACTATCCTCACCTCAAAAAGGACAGTTGATATGCCTGGTCCTTCCACTATAAATTTGGTGGAGGGCAACCCTAGCTCACCCCCTGGCACATCTGGTCAGGCTGTACCAGTTAAGGTGGCCTGTAGGCAGGACAACCTCTTCTCCAAGGTTTGGTGGGAGGTTCCTCTGCTGGTTCTTTTGTACATGTGAACTGCATTATATCTGTACATGCTAACTATGTTTTTTTTCCCTACAAAACTGTAAATGTTTTTGGGGACCAAAGATTTTAAGTGGGGGGAGTGTGTAGCGGGGTGCCACTTTGCAGTGTGTTGTAAGACTATTGTTATCTTGAGAATAAACCCAGCTCCGTCCGGAGTCTTTATAAGATATTGCAGCAACTGTTGTTTAACTATATGGAACAGTGCATTGTGGAACCTATAGTACAGGGAGAAAGGGACTCCATTGCCATGGGTATCAAATAGACTATGGTACCCACAGTGCAGCTGTACTCCCAAAGTGCACTGCATCATCGCACAGCCTTCTGGGGGAGGCTACTTAAAGGAAGGGAAGAGCTACCCTCGACCTCTCTGGACATCGCCATCTATCAAGCAGGAAGCCTACGTTGAGGCCTGCTGCCGGAGTGCCTAGGCCTAAAGCCTGGGCCTACAGTTGTGAAGTAGGAACACTCAGCCCAAGGAGGGATCCTTTCCTAAGTGTCCAGCTCTCGCTCTACAGAGACCGGAGTCGTCCATCTACCGACATCCAGTGCAGTTGTGTGAGGAACCGGAGACTGCAAGTTGTGGAGAGACCGTGGACCGGGACATCGACAGCGGAACGTACCAGAGGGACGAGGCCTGCTTTGGTGAGAGGGCACCTGCCCGGAATTAATTAACTGTTGCGTAGGCCTATGACTTTAGAAGACCTATCATTATTAGAGTAGTGCATCACACGCAAGGACATTGTGCTTCTCGCAGTGGCTGCAGGTTTAAGGATTGGTGTTTGCACCGTCAGTGAGTTATATCTTCATAAACATTGTGGATGTTCAGTTTTTGCCTTCTTTTCATAACCTGATGGATTACAAATGTTTTATGTGCACCAACAAATGCTAGCGAAGACTCTACTACTGAAGGAACTTTACACTGAACTTAGTCAGGCCTGACTAGAGCAGATAGTACCGGGACACGTGTACAGTATTGCCCATTAAGGGGAACTCGCGAGCACAGTACTTTAAATACATAGACAGTGCGCATTAGAACTGTTATTTTTGTGGTTTGATTCATTCCAATTAAATATTGTCTGCTATGCCATTGACTCTTGCAGGGCCCTGTAAGAGTCAACTGTACTGCTGTTTAACTTTGCTATATTTTTTTCTCCTACCAAGTAAACTTTGATTATTGGTTAAGCAGAATACTGTGTGGAGTTTATCTGTTACCCTGTTGGACAAGTGGCCATCACAAGGTAACCTCTTTATTTACAATTTTATTATTGTATGACATTATTGTGTTTCCCAATTACCAGTGGGTTCCACAATCTCTTGCAGGCCCAGTTTCCCAATTACCAGTGGGTTCCACAATCTTCTGCAGGCCCAGTTGTGCCAAGGGAGGATTTGAGACAGATTCCTGGGGTTGATAGCCAGAGTACAGACCCAAAACAAAACCAGAACCTGTCTTAACTGGGGGTAGTGCTACACTAACTTTAAAGGTATTAAACTTTCTGCAACACGAACAGTTCTCCTTACCCCACACTCACTCACTGTGGGTCTTCACTCAACGAGCTCTCGGTCTCTCTCACTAGACTTCAAATTCTCTAGCCACTGGATCCCCTAAGCTCTTTCACTGTAGCACTCAGTATCTTCCTCAAGTGTCGCCCCCGCTTCACTGCTTGGTCCCTGGCTTGTTATCATAATTTTTATGGTAACTTTTATGTGTAAGAAACCTTAACCGCTTCTGGACCAGCCGCCACAGTTTTACTGCGGCAGGTTGGCTCCCCTGGGCGAAGCAACGTTACCAAGAGGCCGTGCCATGCTCTCTGCCACCCCCCATACTTTCCACCTCCCCCCATGCGCTCTGCCACCCCCGTGCTCTCCACCTCCCCCCCTTTCCGCCACCCCGTGCTCTACACATCCCTCCATGCTCTCTGCCACCCCCCATGCTCTCTGCCACCCCTCATGCTCTCCACCTCCCCCCATGCTCTCTGCCACCCCCCGTGCTCTCCACCTCCCCCTATGCTCTCTGCCACCCCCTTGCTCTCTACCTCCCCCATGCTCTCTGCCACCCCCATGCTCTCTGCCACCTCCCCATGCTCTCCACCTCCCCCATGCGCTCTGCCACCCCGTGCTCTCCACCTCCCCCCCAGCTCTCCACCTCCTCCCATGCTCTCTGCCACCCCCCGTGGGCTCCACCCCCCATGTTCTCCGCTGCCCCCCTGTGCTCTTCATATCGCCCCACGCTCTCCACTTCTCCCCGTTCTCTCCACATTCCCCCATGCTCTCCGCTTCCCCCATGTGCTCTCCGCCGCCCTCCATGTGCTCTCCACCTCCCCCCATGCTCTCCGCTGCCCCCTGTGCTCTTTTCTTCCTCCCTGTGTTCTCTGCCTCTCCCCTGTGCTCTCGCCCCACCCCATGTTCTCAAGGTTCTTCCCTGTGCTCTCCACCCCCCATGCTCTTTCCTGGTCCCACCTCACCTCCCCCCCCCCACACCTCTGCTGGGTTCCCCCTCCCCTCTCTCAGGGGATCTGTCAGGGTGGAGAGTGGGGAAGGGGCCGTTAACATGTCATGGGCTGCTCAATCCAAAATGCCCGGGCCTAGTTTTTGTCCCAGTCTGGGCCTGGATGCAATAATTATTAATTGGCAGACTCTGAGACTTCTATAGGTAGACAGCTATACAGGCGAAGGCCTCCAGCTGGACACCACTTCTGTATAGCTAGGACCGCTGTCTCCTATGGCAAAAATCTTGTAGCTGTTACTAACTATAAAGGTATTCAACTTTCTGCAACACGAACAGTTCTCTTTACCCCACACTTACTCACTGTGGGTCTTCACGCAACAAGCTTTCGGTCTCTCTCACTAGACTTCAGATTCTCTAGCCACTGGATCCCCTGAGCTCTTTCACTGTAGTACTCAGTATCTTACTCAAGCGTCGCCCCCGCTTCACTGCTTGGTCCCTGGCTTGGCACTCACAGATACTCCTCAAGCTTCTACCCTGCTGACACGTTAGGTCGCTGGCTTGGCACTTCACAAGCGTCCCCTCTGCTGTCCCGCTGGGTCCCTGACTTGACATTTGCTGATGCTTTCCCACTTCTTCACCATCTCCGATTGGTGAGAAGTCTGCTCTGGTACTAGCCTTAGCTCTCCGGTAGCAAGGTGGATGGTCCCCTTGTGGCGACAGCTTCCCCTCTACCTCTGACAATGACAGGTACCTCGCCTGGCAGAACCGTTACTTCTGGTTGGACTTCAAGCCCGCAGTCCCAACCCTGCACTACTTCTGGATAGGCTCTCAGCTAGCCTAGCAGCCAGATGTCCCCGGGATAGGCCTTAGGTTTCTGGCCTAGCAGCCCAGGGCAATTCGACACATGTCCACCCAGACAGCCATCCAGTTGGCACAGAACCCAGATCACCTGACTCCACCCAAATAAATAGGTTCTCCCAGCAGGCCAAGGGGCCCAAGAAAATCCCTGCCCATTGGCTCAGACACTTCATTCATTCCTAATCTGTCCTTGGAATGCCTTTGTCTTATCTAATGTCACCAGATACCCGGCCATCTAGTGTATACCCTGATACCTCGGGGTATACACAAACTAACATAGTTTAGCACAGGGTTTGTTACAGAGTCCTTTTCCATAGACATCTGTACATGTAGAGAAAACTGCAATATGAGGCATTGTTTGGTGTGTGCTCTTCCCGCCATGGTTGAGAGGATTACCTGTGGATAGAATAGGATTGTCTTGAAATGGATGAGGCATTTGCATGTAATCTTCACTGTTGTTTTCAATGCAATAGTGGCCTTGCAGTCTTTAGCACAGTGTTAAGTGGAAGCACAGCATTTGAAGCAAACCTCGTTGCCCCTGGGCACTAGATGACCTTGTATTAAACCATTGCATATCAGAGAGCACTAGGAAGTTTCCTCTGTTTATTTACATAACTGGATGATGGTGGAGGAAGCTTATCAAGTTATTTGTTGCCTATGCTGATATATGCTGCTTGGAGGGGAGGCTGAGAGATTGGATGCCATTGGTTGTCCATGTATGATCTATCTTATGCCTTGTGACCTCCTGGAGGTCGAAGCATAGAGGTGAGAGGCCATTCTGTGTGTGGTGGAGGGATCTTCTTCTGGTCAATGTGTGTGATCCACATCGCATGCTTATGTAGCGGGGTCTTCAAAGTTAGTGGGATACACCTGGGGGTAGAGAGACCCAGGTGTGTAATTATGTCAGGGATTAGACCCCTTTCTTATTCGTGGAGGATTGGGTGGTGTAATATTCTCTTTGACCAGTGGGTGTCAGTGTACCTGCTGGCTCGAGGTAGAATCGCTATCACAGTGTTACCCTTTTTTTTGGTTCCTTCCTGGCGATGGTACGGCTGGGGCGGGGAACCCGCCGTGGTGTCGATGGGAGGATATAAAAGGGGAAGACGCCCGCGCCACGAGGTCGTCGTCACCTGTCTGTCGGTTGGGGGAGATCATCTCTTCACGCACCCAGGCACCCTAGGCCTGGGTGCGGGCGGTTCAAGGTTCCGGCCTAGGCGCCCTAGGCCTGGCCGGAATGAAGATGGAGTCCATCCCAGGCACCTTCAGCCTGGGGTGAGGTACTATTGAGGAGGCCTGGGACCCGGTGACTCCGACTGGGTCCCGCGAGGGTGAAGTTGCTCCAGGGCGCCCCCTTGCGAGGGGACCCGCATCTGAGGTGAGGAGGCTGGGGAGGTCACCCGTCCGAAGACCCGGTGCAGTGTCAACCCGGTGACGGATGGGCCTTCGGTAACTCCCTTGGAGGACATCTTCCCCTGATAGGGGCTACAGCGCAGCGGAGGAGCTTTCATCAAGACTCCTGCAACCCCTGGTCATAGCACAGGGAGTGTAGGGACTAGGAACCTGTACAGTGCCTCGACCTGCTTTCCCATCGTATCATGCCGTTGCATTTGACTGTATGTGGAGATACGCAATAAACCTGAGTTTGGACTTTGATGGGTGTATGGACTCTGTTGATGGGAACAAAGGGAGATTCCGGCACGGAAGGACTGACCCTCATAACCAGCACACATTTGGCCCGAGGAAAAGATTGATATTGGCCTTCACCTCACCCACATGCATGGGGAGGACATGGGCCGTAGCGCACCTCACTCTGTCGCTCGACATACCCCTAGCTAAAGAGGTCGGGGTGAGGAGGCCGCTACACGTGGGGGCTCGTGAGTCCGGGATGAAATGTGTGTTGACCCTGAGGTTTGGAACGGCTGTGTTTGAACTTTGCTGCCCGGAGGAGGTCCGAGCAGGTCGGCCATGTGATTGGCCAAAGTGCGTCCCTGTGCTCGAAGTCGTGGAAATTTCTCTGAAAAACCGGGAGAGGCCCATGCAGAAAGAGCGGGAAGAGGGAGGAGTCCAGCCGTGTGACGAACTACATGTGGGGACTTTTGCTGCACTGCGCCACGAGGCATCCCATGACTGCGCAATTCGTGGGAGGAGACTGAAGGAAGCCCGCGAAAACGTGCAAGTCGTGGGAGGAGTCTGGCCACGTGTGGAGATACACGTGGAGACTCCGGCGCGAGGTCAGCGTGTGATGGAGCAGCAAGTGGTCGGAGTGAACTCAGGCTCCCCGTGGATGCCGGTACCTTATCCTTTCAAGATGACTGCATTTGCTGCGCCCATTACAGACACGGGGATAAGGCTCAGGCCCCGAGGACAGTTGGCTCTGTATTCATGCAGAGACACGGAGGCCCTCGATGTGATCTGTCCCGGATGCTCGGGACTGGTGGTCCAACTAAAGCCATTCGGGCGATGTGAGGCATGCAAGGAGTTCCTTTTTGAGGTTGAACCACACACGGAAAGGCCCCGGGCCCTACGCCTCAACTGCATCACAGGAACCGCCACTCCGGAGGGAGAGATCAAAGCCTTTGCGGAGTTTCCCGTGCGCGCTGACCAGGGCGAAGTGACTGCCCAACCAGAGACTGAGAGAGAAAAATCCGAGGACACTGCTTCGGCCACTACAGACTCCCTGCTCCCACCTCCGAAGAGGAAAGTCGCTCTGGTACAGGCATCTTATGGCCGTGGTCGAGCTTCACCCCGCCGCTTGCCTGGCCTGGATGGCGCCGGTAGAGAAGAGAGTCCCGGACATCCCAGTTCTTCAGAAGGTCCAGGTGAGCCAGGGGCTGGGACTGTGGTGTTGGTTGGAGGTGTCGGGGGTCCCCAGTCGGTGGAGCCCGCAGGGGAGGGTAGCCTTCCGTCTACTAGAGACTACCTTCCCGCTGAGATGTATGACACCTCCGACTTAGAGTCATTGTCAGACTGTGGGGATAACGGAGAGATAGACGAACTGTTTCACCGGAAGGGCTGGGACAGACGCCCACTACCTGTGCTGAGTAAACCGCAGGATTCCCCCATGTCCATAGAAGACAGTACGCTCCGGGTGAAGGCCCCGGAGTTCCCGAGGAAATCTAGTCCTCCGACCAACTTTCCTCATTCAACTACATCACCCGCTCAGGTGGTAGGGATGCAGCGTGCTTCGTTGCGGGCACCAAAGACAAAGCAACCCGAGATGGTGAAGGTACCTCGGCACCCGGAGGCCATCGTGCAGCCAGGAGAAGGTGAGCGAGATGTGATGCCACCTCTAGCCAGGTTGCAGAGACTTTTCTCCCAGAGAGTCGCCCGTGAATATGGGTGGGAGTACCCTTACTTGCCTCGGGACTTATTGTATGAAGTCGAGGTTCTGCGACCAAGGTGGTATGACGAGTTTGTATGGGAAAAGCTTAAAGTACCCCATGCCAGGCGATACCTGTCATGTTCGCCGCCTGTGTCTAAAAAGTTCAAGGACTGCAGAGCTGATTGGAGACTTGGGCGCCATATTCATGCCGATAAGGTGCTCATCTGCAGGAAAGAAGGAGAGGATGTCGAGTATTCGGTGGAAGTGTTTGACGGGCACCTGAAGCCCCTGTTTCTGCCGGATCCAAGGTTCTATTTATAGGAGAAGTGAGCTCCTATCTTGTTGCTATTGAAACTTTCTGGAAGAGACATTCCCAGACGCCTAGAACTGTGCCCTACTTTTGTTTTGATTTGGGCTTTTCTTTTACTCACTGGAGATTTGGGAGCTGTTGTTTTTTTTTCTCCCTTTTCTTCATGTGCCAAAGGCAGAGACTTTTGGGGTAGAGTTAGAGTAGGAAAGCAGGAAGAATGAAGATCTCACCAAGTGTCATTACCGCAGCGCTGTCACCAGGTGGCAGTGTTGTGCAACGAATGTTTGAAAATATTACACATGCATTACTTACTTATTGGAGTGAGCGGGTCTCTCGGCTGACGGACCCACTCGTGCCAAGTTAACACAGAGTGTTAGGATGTGTTTTTTTGTTTCCCTTCTGCAGGAGATTCGTCGGTCAAGACTACTGAGTATGGGGTGGTTCTTAGACAGTGACGGGAGGGATTGTATATGTGTACATGACAGATGTTTTATACAAAAGTTTTAATGTTTTATAGGTTTTTTTTTTTGAGCAGGTCTTGGCACATACAGTATCCAAAATATTAGGGATAGCCTCTTGGGCCCACTTCATGTCACCCCTCCTTGGGAGACATGGGTGTGCACTTGACGCTGGGGACCAGCGTCAAATCACCAGGGGGAGTGTGTAGCGGGGTCTTCAAAGTTAGTGGGATACACCTGGGGGTAGAGAGACCCAGGTGTGTAATTATGTCAGGGATTAGACCCCTTTCTTATTCGTGGAGGATTGGGTGGTGTAATATTCTCTTTGACCAGTGGGTGTCAGTGTACCTGCTGGCTCGAGGTAGAATCGCTATCACAGTGTTACCCTTTTTTTTGGTTCCTTCCTGGTGATGGTACGGCTGGGGCGGGGAACCCGCCGTGGTGTCGATGGGAGGATATAAAAGGGGGAGACGCCCGCGCCACGAGGTCGTCGTCGCCTGTCTGTCGGTTGGGGGAGATCATCTCTTCACGCACCCAGGCACCCTAGGCCTGGGTGCGGGCAGTTCAAGGTTCCGGCCTAGGCGCCCTAGGCCTGGCCGGAATGAAGATGGAGTCCATCCCAGGCACCTTCAGCCTGGGGTGAGGTACTATTGAGGAGGCCTGGGACCCGGTGACTCCGACTGGGTCCCGCGAGGGTGAAGTTGCTCCAGGGCGCCCCCTTGCGAGGGGACCCGCATCTGAGGTGAGGAGGCTGGGGAGGTCACCCGTCCGAAGACCCGGTGCAGTGTCAACCCGGTGATGGATGGGCCTTCGGTAACTCCCTTGGAGGACATCTTCCCCTGATAGGGGCTACAGCGCAGCGGAGGAGCTTTCATCAAGACTCCTGCAACCCCTGGTCATAGCACAGGGAGTGTAGGGACTAGGAACCTGTACAGTGCCTCGACCTGCTTTCCCATCGTATCATGCCGTTGCATTTGACTGTATGTGGAGATACGCAATAAACCTGAGTTTGGACTTTGATGGGTGTATGGACTCTGTTGATGGGAACAAAGGGAGATTCCGGCACGGAAGGACTGACCCTCATAACCAGCACACATTTGGCCCGAGGAAAAGATTGATATTGGCCTTCACCTCACCCACATGCATGGGGAGGACATGGGCCGTAGCGCACCTCACTCTGTCGCTCGACATACCCCTAGCTAAAGAGGTCGGGGTGAGGAGGCCGCTACACTTATATTGTGCACTATTCACCCTATGGACTTCTGCTGATTTTAAGGACTTTTTTATGTAATTCAATTTCTTTATTTTTCTGCGCTGCACTCTTTTATATTTATGTTTCTTTTGAGGTTTTTTATGAATTTACCCCCAAGTGCTGGCTGCATTATTTGTTATTTGTTTAATAAATTTTTTCAGCGCTGAATACTGTTATATTATTTTATTACTAGATGACCTTGCCCCATCACTACCTAAGTGGGTGTGGTATGTTTTATATGAGACATTGGCAATTTGGGTTTTCAATGTTCTTGCTCTGATCAGCAGTTTCAGGGAGTGTAGTAGGTGTAGGTAGAATAGAAGTCTCTACAGAATATGAAATGGTTGAGCTTGCAAGCCTTGGCATGAGAGGGTTGGAGTTCCCAAATGAGAAACTTGGATCATTCTTAGTATCTACAATTCTCCTAATGAACCCACAGAAGTAGGAAAAGGGAGGAAATTAAACTGTATTTTCTTCATTGTACCTTGATCCAAGTGACACATATTTTTCTATATACCATAAGGTAACTTGGAAACTATTGGGTTAACCCAGAGTGGTATCTAAGTAACTGAGGCCAGGCAGGTCTGTATCAGCTTTTGACAAATTGAAGCTCCAAGAGAAGGTCTCTGAAACTCTATTGACAGTCAGTGACTAGATCCAAAGGACATCTTGCAGATCATAGAAAGCTTTAATTGAAAACGTGTGCTCTTCACAGATGGGAAAGGTCAAAAAATCATTGTTTGTCTAGCTCCAGCAATTACATGTGATCAGAACAGGAACTAAAGACACACTGAAAAGAGGGTGGGACTAGCTTTACAGAGCAATTCCTAGCTACAGAGTAAGGAAGGAACAAAAATATTTACAGTGCCTTGAAAAAGTATTTTCTGCATTTTGTCATGTTACAACGAAAAATGTAAATGTATTTTATTGGGATTTTATGTGATAGACCAACACAAAGTGGCACATAATTGTGAAATGGAAGGAAAATGATAAATGGTTTTCCAAATATTTTACAAATAAATATGTGAAAAGTGTGGCGTGCATTTCTATTCAGCCCCCCTGAGTCAATACTTTGTAGAACCAACTTTCGCTGCAATTACAGCTGGAAGTCTTTTTGGGTATTACCAGCTTTGCACTAGAGAGTGACATTTTTGCCCATTCTTCTTTGCAAAATACCTTACGCTCTGTCAGATTTGATGGAGAGCATCTATGAACAGCAACTCTTGCCACAGATTCTTAATTGGATTTAAGTCTAGACTTTGACTGGGCCATTCTAACACACGAGCTTTGATCTAAACCATTCCATTGTAGCTCTGGCTGTATGTTTAGGGTCATTGTCCTGCTGGAAGGTAAACCTTCGCCCCAGTCTCAAGTACTTTGCAGACTCTAACAGGTTTTCTTTTAAGATTGCCGGTGGGGATGGTGTGTTAAGTGTGATGTGCTGTTATAGTTTTCTGCCACACATAGAGTTTGGCTTTTTAAGCCAAAAGGTTAAATTTTGATGTCATCTGACCAGAGCACCTTCCTCCATATGTTTGCTGTGTCCCCCACATGGCTTCTCACAAACTGCAAACAGGACTTCTTATGACTTATTTTCAACAATGGCTTTCTTTTTGCCACTCTTCCATAAAGGCCAGATTTGTGAAGTGCACGACTAATAGTTATACTGAGATTAAATTACACACAGGCGGACTCTATTTACTAATAGTGATGAGCCGAACACCCCCGGGTTCGGTTCGCACCAGAACCCGCGAACGGACCGAACGTTCGTACGAACATTAGAACCCTATTAAATACAATGGATGCGAACGTTCGAATTCTAAAGTGCTAATTATAACGACTATTATGCATGTTATTGTCCTAAAAAGGGTTTGGGAACCCGGGTTCTGCACCAGGGGACATGTATCAATGCAAAAAGAAGTTTTAAAAACGGTCGTTTTTCGGGAGCAGTCATTTTAATGATGCATAAAGTGAAAAAAAAAAGAGTCAAATATTCCTTTAAATATCGTACCTGGGGGGTGTCTAAAGTATGCCTGTGAAGTGCCACGTGTTTCCCGTGTTTAGAACTGTCCCTGCACAAAATGACACTTCTAAAGGAAAAAAAAAACATTTAAAACTGCTTGCGGCTTTAATGTAATGTCTGGTCCCGGTAATATGGATGAAAATCTTTAAGAAAAATGGCATAGCTACCCCATGACCCCCCCCCCACCCCAGCCCATTACCAGCCCCTTTGGGTCCTGTATGGATATTAAGGGGAACACCGCACACAAAATAAAAAAGGCCCTATATACTCTGAACAGCCGTATACAGGCGGTGCATACAAGACAGGGACTGTAGGTTTGTTCTTATGTAGAATGTGTTTGTAATTTTGAACAGGTACATTGTTTAAGTGTAGCTCCAGCCCAAAAATCGATTTTTAAACTTTTTGGAAAACATAGGTAAGGGTTATCACCCCTGTAACATTTGTTTTGCTGTCTGTGCCCCTGTTCAGAACATTTCACCTCACTTTCCGTCCCAATGACAACTGTTTTTGAAATGTGGTGTTTTTCTTGAAACAAGGATTGGTGATAAAGCATCAGTACAGAGGAGACACCTTTCTCCCATAATAATTCTTACAGGAGAGAATTTTCCTTCCTAGGGGTAGATTTCCTCTCACTTCCTGTTGTCTGCTTGCGTTTGCAAGTAGGAGTCGTTTGTAAGTTGGATGTTTGAAAGTAGGGACCTGCCGTATATACTCTGCAGAAATAGGCCCCTTAGTTGTTGGTGTTGGCACAACACTGTAAGCACTCACAGTTACTCTTGGTTGGTGCTGGAACGCCCTGCTGTCAACTATTATATCAGGAATTGTAATTACATATAATTGTTGAACAGTGGTAGTAAAAATTGGGCCTTTGATGGGGGTGCTGGTGCCACAACACTGTAAGCCCTGACAGTTACTCTTGGTGGGTGCAGCAATGGGCCCTGCTGTGAATTATTAGATCAAGAATTGTAATTGCATGCCCCTGTTGAACAGGGGCTGAAAAATTGGGCCTTTCGTGGTGGTGGTGGTGTTGCCACAACACTGTAAGCCCTCAGAGTTACTCTTGGTGGGTGCAGGAATGGGCCCTGCTGTGAATTATTAGATCAAGAATTGTAATTACATGCCCCTTTTGAACAGGGGCTGAAAAATTGGGCCTTTCGTGGTGGTGGTGGTGGTGGCGTTGCCACAACACTGTAAGCCCTCAGAGTTACTCTTGGTGGGTGCAGCAATGGGCCCTGCTGTGAATTATTAGATCAAGAATTGTAATTACATGCCCCTGTTGAACAGGGGCTGAAAAATTGGGCCTTAGGCACTGGTGGCACAACACTGCAACCCCTCACAGATACTGTACTTGGAGCACAGCAATGAGCCCTGTTGCAAAGTATTGCTTCAAAAATTGTAATGACACGCCCCTGTTAAACAGGGGCTGAAAAATTGGGCCTTAGGCACTGGTGGCACAACACTCCAACCCCTCACAGATACTGTACTTGGAGCACAGCAATGAGCCCTGTTGCAAAGTATTGCTTCAAAAATTGTAATTACACGCCCCTGTTAAACAGGGGCTGAAAAATTGGGCCTTAGCCACTGGTGGCGGCACCCATAAACAAAAATGATCTTCCAAGCTATCATCATCAATCGTATCATTGAGGACTCGGAGGAGGAGGATAGCCAGTCAACATAACAGCACAGGCACTCAGCATCAGCATCAGTCTTGAAGGGATGTGACATGTTAAAATCAATTAGTCTGTTATATCAGCATCAGGTGTGTGGTAGCTGGTGGTGATCCAAGACTGGTTCATCTTGATGAAAGTCAGTCGATCAACCGAGTCGGTGGACAGGCGCACCCTGTGATCCGTGACAAATCCTCCAGCAGCACTGAATGTGCGTTCCGAAAGAACGCTTGATGCAGGACAGGCCAGTAGCTCAATTGCATACTGTGCAAGCTCTGGCCAGTGATCCATCCTCAAGACCCAGTAAGCCAGAGGATTTTCGGTGGGGAAGGTGTCCAAGTCTGACCTTGCCCCTAGATATTCCTGCACCATGTTTATCAGACGCTGGCGATGGTTGCTGGAACCGATCATACTTTGGGGCTGCGGACTAAAGAATTGTCTGAACGCATCGGTCAGACGGCCACCTTCCCCACCGCTCCTTCTTTGACTGGCCGAAGCCTCAGCAACTCGTTGTCCAGGACCAGGAGTTTGTAACCTCCCAGTCTCTGGGAACGCGTTGCACAGACCTTTCTGCAAGGCCTCCCGGAGTTGTCTCATCCTCTGCTCCCTCTGCGACGGTAACATAAGGTCCGCAACCTTACCCTTGTACCGTGGATCAAGGAGAGTGGCCAGCCAGTAATGGTCCCTCTCCTTGATCCGAAGAATACGAGGATCCTTCCGCAGACTTTGGAGGATCAGGGAGGCCATGCAGCGTAGGTTAGCTGAGGCATTCGGTCCGGAGTCCTCTGGGTCACTAAGGACGACATGATCCGCAGCCACCTCCTCCCAGCCACGTACAAGTCCACTGGTTTCTTGGGACTGTAAATCATCCCTAAAAGACTGCTGCTGATGATGCTGAGTGCCAGCCTCCACCTCCATGCTGACACAATCCTCCTCCTCCTCCTCCTCCTCCTCTTCCTGTGCGATGGGTGGGACAGAAGGAACACTGTCTGGGTAAAGGGGGCCTTGAGAGGCAAGGAAGTCCTCCTCTTCCTGCCTCTGTTCTGCCTCAAGTGCCCTGTCCATTATTCCACGCAGCGTGTGCTCCAACAGGTGGACAAGAGGTACAGTGTCACTGATGCATGCACTGTCACTGCTCACCATCCTCGTGGCCTCCTCAAATGGTGCCAGGACAGTGCATGCATCCCTGATCATGCCCCACTGGCGTGGAGAAAAAAAACCAAGCTCCCCTGACCCTGTCCTGGTGCCGTAGTCGCACAGGTACTCATTGATGGCCCTCTGCTGCGTGTGCAGCCGCTGCAGCATGGCCAACGTTGAGTTCCACCTGGTGGGCATGTCACATATAAGGCGGTTCTTGGGCAGGTTCAACTCCTTTTGCAGCTCAGCCAGGCGAGCACTGGCATTATAAGATCTGCGGAAATGCACACAGACTTTCCTGGCCTGCCTCAGGACATCCTGTAAGCCCGGGTACCTGCCCAAGAACCGCTGCACCACCAGGTTAAGGACGTGAGCCACACAGGGCACATGGGTCAGTTGTCCCTGTCGGAGGGCGGAGAGGAGGTTGGTGCCATTGTCGCAAACCACCATTCCTGGCTTAAGCTGGCGTGGCGTCAACCACCTCTCGGCCTGGCCCTGCAGAGCAGACAGGACCTCTGCCCCAGTGTGGCTTCTGTCCCCCAAACACACCAGCGCAAGCACGGCATGGCATCTTTTTGCCTGCGTACTTGCGTAGCCCCTTGAACGGCTACGGAGCACCGCTGGTTCAGAGGACAAAGCACAGGAAGAGGCCATGGAGGAAGAAGAAGAGGAGGGGGTGGAGGAGAGAGGTGTGTCACAACCAGTAGTAGCATTTTGGAGGCGTGGCGGTGGAACAACCTCCAACACTACTGCACCTTGTCCTGCATCCTTCTCAGCTGCCAAAAGAGTGACCCAATGGGCCGTGAAAGAAAGGTAACGTCCCTGTCCATGCCTGCTGGACCATGAGTCAGCGGTAATATGCACCTTACCGCTGACCGCCCTGTCCAGCGAGGCCAAGACATTGCCTTCCACATGCCGGTAGAGAGCCGGAATAGCCTTCCGTGAGAAAAAGTGGCGTTTGGGAACCTGCCACTGAGGAACCGCACATTGCACAAACTCACGGAAGGGGGCCGAGTCTACCAACTGAAAAGGCAGCAGTTGAAGCGCTAGCAATTTAGCCAAGCTAGCATTCAACCGCTGGGCATGTGGATGGCTGGGAGTGAACTTCTTTCGACGGTCCAGCAGCTGGGGCAGGGAAATTTGCCTGCTAGAATCGGACGTCGATGTACTGCTAGCAGAGTGGCCGCAAGTACTTGGCTGTGACACACCTAAATCTACACCTTCATTCCTCTCAGTGCATGTTTCAGAGAGGACTGAAGTTATAGTGGGGTTGGAGATCCCAGCTGATGCGGTGCAAGGAGAGGTCCGCTTTGTTCTTTGGTGTGGGTCTTTGAGGTAGGCTTGCCAACGAGCTGCATGGCAGGTCAACATATGTCTGGTCAGGCATGTGGTACCCAAGCGGCTGATGTTTTGGCCACGCGATATACGCTTGAGACATATGTTGCAAACAGCAGCTGTGCGATCTGATGCACTAGCCTCAAAAAAGGCCCACACCAAAGAACTTTTTGAATGACGGGCAGAGGCAGCGCCCTGCACAGGCGGAGCTCTGCGGTGTGATTCCGTTGGTGTACTGCCCTTACGCTGGCCACCAAAGGGCATCCTGCCTCGTTGGAGATGTGCCTCCTCCTCATCCTCCTCCTCCTCCTCTCTCCTATTAGGCACCCACGTGGAGTCAGTGACCTCATCATCCCCTCCCTCCTCATCACTGGAGCCAATCTGGCAGTATGCTGCAGCTGCTGGAACATGACTGCCAGATTGGTGTCCTTCTTGAGCATCCCCTCTGTCTGCTCTCACGCTACTGCCTTCCTGTAGCTGGGTTTCATCATCAGACCCTTCGAAACGCTGGGCATCCTCCTGGAGCATGTACCCAACACTGTGCTCAAACAGTTCGGGGGACTCCTCAGGAGGAGGACATGGTGGGTCTAGGGAAGGAGTGACTGATGATGAGTCTGACATTGATACCAGGGAAGAGGACGCTTTGGCAGCTGCTTTGCCAGTACCCTGAGCCTGGGTGAGAGAGGATGAGGAGGAGGAGGAGGGCTTGGTCATCCACTCTACCAAGTCTTCGGCATGATGTGGCTCAACATGTCCAGCTGACGAAAAGAAGGACAAGCGTGTCCCATGGCCATGTGCTGATGACAATGCACCGCGTCCACGACCAGCACTGTTGCCCCCAGACACAGAGCCTGCTTGCCCTCTTTTATTGCCTCCTGACTGTCTGCCTCTCCTTGTTTGCCTTCCAGACATTCTAATGGATGGCCTGCAGGGAGATGGGAAAAAAGCAATAAGGGCTGCCTTCAGGTGTCCTTCTCTGTCCCTTTACTTAAGGATTTCTAAATATGGTTGAGGATGATTGCTTTCGCACAGAATAGCACAACGACAATTTCCCTGACTGTCCAAAAAACAAGGATTTCAAAGATGGTTGATGAGGAATGCTTTAGCACAGTATAGCACAAGGAGAATTTCCCTCACTGTCCTTCCCTGTCCCTACAAACAAGGATTAGCACAGTAAAACACACTGACACTCTCCCTACCTATAGTTTTCTGTCCCTATAAAAAATGTTTTTTTAAAGATGGTTGATGATCAATGCTTTAGCACAGTATAGCACAAGGAGAATTTCCCTCACTGTCCTTCCCTGTCCCTACAAACAAGGATTAGCACAGTAAAACACACTGACACTCTCCCTACCTATAGTTTTCTGTCCCGATAAAAAATGTTTTTTTAAAGATGGTTGATGATCAATGCTTTAGCACAGTATAGCACAAGGAGAATTTCCCTCACTGTCCTTCCCTGTCCCTACAAACAAGGATTAGCACAGTAAAACACACTGACACTCTCCCTACCTATAGTTTTCTGTCCCTATAAAAAATGTTTTTTTAAAGATGGTTGATGATCAATGCTTTAGCACACTATAGCACAAGGAGAATTTCCCTCACTGTCCTTCCCTGTCCCTACAAACAAGGATTAGCACAGTAAAACACACTGACACTCTCCCTACCTATAGTTTTCTGTCCCTATAAAAAATGTTTTTTTAAAGATGGTTGATGATCAATGCTTTAGCACAGTATAGCACAAGGAGAATTTCCCTCACTGTCCTTCCCTGTCCCTACAAACAAGGATTAGCACAGTAAAACACACTGACACTCTCCCTACCTATAGTTTCTGTCCCTATAAAAAATGTTTTTTTAAAGATGGTTGATGATCAATGCTTTAGCACAGTATAGCACAAGGAGAATTTCCCTCACTGTCCTTCCCTGTCCCTACAAACAAGGATTAGCACAGTAAAACACACTGACACTCTCCCTACCTATAGTTTTCTGTCCCTATAAAAAATGTTTTTTTAAAGATGGTTGATGATCAATGCTTTAGCACAGTATAGCACAAGGAGAATTTCCCTCACTGTCCTTCCCTGTCCCTACAAACAAGGATTAGCACAGTAAAACACACTGACACTCTCCCTACCTATAGTTTTCTGTCCCTATAAAAAATGTTTTTTTAAAGATGGTTGATGATCAATGCTTTAGCACACTATAGCACAAGGAGAATTTCCCTCACTGTCCTTCCCTGTCCCTACAAACAAGGATTAGCACAGTAAAACACACTGACACTCTCCCTACCTATAGTTTTCTGTCCCTATAAAAAATGTTTTTTTAAAGATGGTTGATGATCAATGCTTTAGCACAGTATAGCACAAGGAGAATTTCCCTCACTGTCCTTCCCTGTCCCTACAAACAAGGATTGGCACAGTAAAACACACTGACACTCTCCCTACCTATAGTTTTCTGTCCCTATAAAAAATGTTTTTTTAAAGATGGTTGATGATCAATGCTTTAGCACACTATAGCACAAGGAGAATTTCCCTCACTGTCCTTCCCTGTCCCTACAAACAAGGATTAGCACAGTAAAACACACTGACACTCTCCCTACCTATAGTTTTCTGTCCCTATAAAAAATGTTTTTTTAAAGATGGTTGATGATCAATGCTTTAGCACAGTATAGCACAAGGAGAATTTCCCTCACTGTCCTTCCCTGTCCCTACAAACAAGGATTAGCACAGTAAAACACACTGACACTCTCCCTACCTATAGTTTTCTGTCCCTATAAAAAATGTTTTTTTAAAGATGGTTGATGATCAATGCTTTAGCACAGTATAGCACAAGGAGAATTTCCCTCACTGTCCTTCCCTGTCCCTACAAACAAGGATTAGCACAGTAAAACACACTGACACTCTCCCTACCTATAGTTTTCTGTCCCTATAAAAAATGTTTTTTTAAAGATGGTTGATGATCAATGCTTTAGCACACTATAGCACAAGGAGAATTTCCCTCACTGTCCTTCCCTGTCCCTACAAACAAGGATTAGCACAGTAAAACACACTGACACTCTCCCTACCTATAGTTTTCTGTCCCTATAAAAAATGTTTTTTTAAAGATGGTTGATGATCAATGCTTTAGCACAGTATAGCACAAGGAGAATTTCCCTCACTGTCCTTCCCTGTCCCTACAAACAAGGATTAGCACAGTAAAACACACTGACACTCTCCCTACCTATAGTTTTCTGTCCCTATAAAAAATGTTTTTTTAAAGATGGTTGATGATCAATGCTTTAGCACACTATAGCACGAGGAGAATTTCCCTCACTGTCCTTCCCTGTCCCTACAAACAAGGATTAGCACAGTAAAACACACTGACACTCTCCCTACCTATAGTTTTCTGTCCCTATAAAAAATGTTTTTTTAAAGATGGTTGATGATCAATGCTTTAGCACAGTATAGCACAAGGAGAATTTCCCTCACTGTCCTTCCCTGTCCCTACAAACAAGGATTAGCACAGTAAAACACACTGACACTCTCCCTACCTATAGTTTTCTGTCCCTATAAAAAATGTTTTTTTAAAGATGGTTGATGATCAATGCTTTAGCACAGTATAGCACAAGGAGAATTTCCCTCACTGTCCTTCCCTGTCCCTACAAACAAGGATTAGCACAGTAAAACACACTGACACTCTCCCTACCTATAGTTTTCTGTCCCTATAAAAAATGTTTTTTTAAAGATGGTTGATGATCAATGCTTTAGCACACTATAGCACAAGGAGAATTTCCCTCACTGTCCTTCCCTGTCCCTACAAACAAGGATTAGCACAGTAAAACACACTGACACTCTCCCTACCTATAGTTTTCTGTCCCTATAAAGATTTTTTTTTTAAAGATGGTTGATGATCAATGCTTTAGCACACTATAGCACAAGGAGAATTTCCCTCACTGTCCTTCCCTGTCCCTACAAACAAGGATTAGCACAGTAAAACACACTGACACTCTCCCTACCTATAGTTTTCTGTCCCTATAAAAAATGTTTTTTTTTAAATGGTTGATGATCAATGCTTTAGCACAGTATAGCACAAGGAGAATTTCCCTCACTGTCCTTCCCTGTCCCTACAAACAAGGATTAGCACAGTAAAACACACTGACACTCTCCCTACCTATAGTTTTCTGTCCCTATAAAAAATGTTTTTTTAAAGATGGTTGATGATCAATGCTTTAGCACAGTATAGCACAAGGAGAATTTCCCTCACTGTCCTTCCCTGTCCCTACAAACAAGGATTAGCACAGTAAAACACACTGACACTCTCCCTACCTATAGTTTTCTGTCCCTATAAAAAATGTTTTTTTAAAGATGGTTGATGATCAATGCTTTAGCACAGTATAGCACAAGGAGAATTTCCCTCACTGTCCTTCCCTGTCCCTACAAACAAGGATTAGCACAGTAAAACACACTGACACTCTCCCTACCTATAGTTTTCTGTCCCGATAAAAAATGTTTTTTTAAAGATGGTTGATGATCAATGCTTTAGCACAGTATAGCACAAGGAGAATTTCCCTCACTGTCCTTCCCTGTCCCTACAAACAAGGATTAGCACAGTAAAACACACTGACACTCTCCCTACCTATAGTTTTCTGTCCCTATAAAAAATGTTTTTTTAAAGATGGTTGATGATCAATGCTTTAGCACACTATAGCACAAGGAGAATTTCCCTCACTGTCCTTCCCTGTCCCTACAAACAAGGATTAGCACAGTAAAACACACTGACACTCTCCCTACCTATAGTTTTCTGTCCCTATAAAAAATGTTTTTTTAAAGATGGTTGATGATCAATGCTTTAGCACAGTATAGCACAAGGAGAATTTCCCTCACTGTCCTTCCCTGTCCCTACAAACAAGGATTAGCACAGTAAAACACACTGACACTCTCCCTACCTATAGTTTTCTGTCCCTATAAAAAATGTTTTTTTAAAGATGGTTGATGATCAATGCTTTAGCACACTATAGCACAAGGAGAATTTCCCTCACTGTCCTTCCCTGTCCCTACAAACAAGGATTAGCACAGTAAAACACACTGACACTCTCCCTACCTATAGTTTTCTGTCCCTATAATTTTTTTTTTTTAAAGATGGTTGATGATCAATGCTTTAGCACAGTATAGCACAAGGAGAATTTCCCTCACTGTCCTTCCCTGTCCCTACAAACAAGGATTAGCACAGTAAAACACACTGACACTCTCCCTACCTATAGTTTTCTGTCCCTATAAAAAATGTTTTTTTAAAGATGGTTGATGATCAATGCTTTAGCACACTATAGCACAAGGAGAATTTCCCTCACTGTCCTTCCCTGTCCCTACAAACAAGGATTAGCACAGTAAAACACACTGACACTCTCCCTACCTATAGTTTTCTGTCCCTATAAAAAATGTTTTTTTAAAGATGGTTGATGATCAATGCTTTAGCACACTATAGCACAAGGAGAATTTCCCTCACTGTCCTTCCCTGTCCCTACAAACAAGGATTAGCACAGTAAAACACACTGACACTCTCCCTACTGTGACAGCAGGAAGGTAAAGTCACCTGGTTGCATCCAGGGGGGTAGATATATTTCTCCCAGATTCAGGCTTTACGCCGACTTATACAACTAGGTGGAGAGTTGTATAAGGCTAGTGGGCTCATGGATGACTCATACCTCTAGGGAGAGTGTGGGGCGTCGTACAGACAGGGAGTTGATGAGGCCAGCTGAAGCTTGTCAGCTCATTTAGGCCTCTATAAAAACTCCCAGATTCATTAGGTGTTTGCCCATGCCTGGACCCAGACCTGTGTGGACTGTCTAGGGAGAGTGAACCCCTGTGCGGTGAGGCAAAGCCTGTGTGGCTATTTGTTTGGACTTTTACTAAACCAGGGACTTAGGGACTAGGACAGCACCAGGCTGATCCCAGTTGTTAGTTTAGGAAACCTGCATGTTTAGTCAGAGGTCAAACTGACCAGGATTTATTTTGTTTATGTTTCTTTTTGGCTTTGCTGTGTTTTTGTCACTGTACATAGAGAAATAAACCGCACCTTTTGATTTTGAAAACCACAACCTCCGTCTGCTGGCCCTGTTTTTGTGTGGGGAGCCCAACCAGGGGGTCACACACACCCGCTACCGAGTTAACCCCCTCACAGTTGGTGGAGAATGCGGGCAGTTTTTTTTAAGCCAGCATGGAGGAGATACTGAAACAGCTGGCTCTAGCAAATGCCAATCAACAGCAGACAAATGCAGGTTTGCAAAGGAGCCTTGCAGCCCAGCAGCAAGCTCATCAACAAGCCCAGCAGCAATCTGAGGCCCGCTTCATAGACCTGTTACAGAAGCAAGAGCAGAGACTACAACAAATGGAAGCAGTAATGCAGCAACGTCCGCAGACCAGTGAGGAAAGCCGTCCCACTAATACCGCGTCCTTTGGGGTGAGTCGTTTATTGACAAAAATGACTGGAGAGGATGATCCAGAGGTATTTTTGACCACATTTGAAAGGACTGCTGAAAGAGAAAAGTGGCCTGAGGAGCAGTGGGCTGGACTGGTGGCTCCTCTGTTAACTGGTGAATCGCAGAAGGCTTACTATGACCTAGAGCCTGACCAAGCAAAAGACTATGTGATGCTAAAAGCTGAAATATTGGCAAGGCTGGGTGTCACCCTGGCTGTCCGGGCTCAGCGTGTGCATAACTGGACTTTCCAGCTTGGAAAACCCCCCAGGTCTCAAATGTATGATCTCATTCACCTGAGCAGGAAGTGGCTACAGCCAGAGACTTTGTCCGCACCGGAGATTGTGGAACGTGTTGTGATGGATCGTTTCTTGAGAGCTCTTCCTACCGCCATTCAAAAGTGGGTAAGCCATGGAGACCCAGAAACGGCCGGTAAACTTGTGGATCGTGTAGAGAGATACTTGGCTACAGAGAACCTGACGGCCTCTTCCAGAGACTCTCGGACTTTCCACCCTAAGACCAGACCATCCCCAGGGGCGGATAAGAGGATTCCAAGGGGTGAGGGTGGAGAGAGTGAGAGGGTGGGAGCTCTACCCAAAGTTTGGCGAGAACAGCCTGGGAAGTCAGGGGCTCAAGAGGCAGCCAAATGGATTGTTTGCTACCGCTGCCGGCAAGCGGGACATATTGCAGCAAATTGCCCGGTTGTGGAGGAACCCATGCAATGTGACTTTCTGATGGACAGACGTCAGTCGCTGTGTGCGACAGTCGCATGCACTGCCATTCGGGGAACTGAGAAACATTTATGCAAAATGTGTATTAATGGTAGAAATGTTGTGGTATTACTGGATTCAGGTAGCCTTGTGACCCTGATAAAGGCTGAATTAGTTAAAACAGAGGTCTCTGGGAATAGCAAGGTAGCTGTTATTTGTGTGCATGGGGACACCCGAGAGTATCCAGTGACTACAGTGTGTTTCGAGACCCCCAAAGGTACCCTCTCTCATCCAGTGGGGTTAGTATCTCAATTACCGCTTAGTATCTCAATTACCGCATGATGCCATTGTGGGAAGGGATTTTCCAAAGTTCTGGGAACTGTGGGATGATCCTGAGCCCCCCACTGGTGCCCCTATGTACCAGGAATGTGATAGCCAGAACTCCTCTGAGAGTGGTGAGGACTCTCCAGAATTTCCCTTGTCAGTATTGGCAGGGGAGACTCAAGAAACTGGAGAGGAGCCCACCTCCTCAGACGAAAACCTACCGTCTGTGGAGTTTTCTGATCTGGAGGTTCACAGGGAAAATTTTGCCACAGAACAGTTAAAAGACCCCGCCCTAATAAAGGCACGGGAAAACGTAGTGGAAATAGATGGCGAGTTAGTGAACCCAGATAATACCTGCACTTACCCATACTTCAGCGTAGAGAAGGACCTACTGTATCGGGTGGCAAAAAGGGCAGAAGAAACCGTTGAGCAGCTTGTGGTGCCCAAACCTTACAGGAAGTTGGTGTTGGAGTTGGCCCATGGGCACATTCTTGGAGGTCATCTGGGGACAGAGAAAACCCGAGAGAGGGTATTACAGAGATTCTATTGGCCTGGGGTGATGAAGGACATAGAAAATTATTGTTCCTCCTGCCCTGTGTGTCAGAGGTCGGCCCCGATGCCACATTTCCGTAGCCCGCTGGTCCCTCTACCCATCATTGAGGTCCCGTTTGAGAGAATCGCAATGGATTTGGTAGGTCCTATAATCAAGTCCGCTAGGGGGCACCAGTACATATTGGTTATAATGGACTATGCCACCCGTTATCCAGAAGCGATCCCTCTCAGAAATACCTCGGCCAAAACCATAGCCAAAGAGCTATCTCTTGTTTTTAGCCGGGTGGGTATTTGTAAAGAACTGCTTACGGACCAAGGTACACCCTTTATGTCCCGGGTTATGAAAGAGCTGTGTAAATTGTTCAAAGTGACGCAATTGCGTACATCTGTGTATCACCCCCAAACCGATGGGCTGGTTGAAAGATTCAACAAAACCCTAAAACAAATGTTGAAGAAAGTGGTGGATAGAGATGGAAAGGATTGGGACTGTCTACTTCCTTATTTGATGTTTGCTATTAGGGAGGTGCCCCAATCCTCTACGGGATTCTCCCCCTTTGAGTTACTGTATGGGAGACACCCAAGAGGGCTGTTGGATATTGCCAAGGAAACTTGGGAAAGTGAGAGTTCTCCCCACAGGAGTGTGATTGAGCATGTCGCCCTGATGCAAGATCGAATTGCACAGGTAATGCCCATCGTGAAGGAACATTTGGCCCAAGCGCAGTTGGCACAGCAGAGAGTGTACAACCGTGGAGCAAAGACCCGTACCTTTTCCCCGGGGGATAGGATATTGGTACTTGTCCCTACGGTTGAAAGTAAATTCCTTGCCAAATGGCAAGGCCCCTACGAGATAATGGAAAAAGTGAGCGAAGTGAATTACAAGGTCAGACAACCAGGAAGGCGAAAGCCCGAACAGATATATCACGTTAATCTGTTGAAAGCCTGGAGGGATAGAGAGTCCCTAGTCGCAGAAACTTGGTCACCAGCTCAAACTGGTTGCGTGATTCCGGAGGTTGGAATAGCAGCCACCTTGTCACAACCCCAACAACAGGAGGTTAAGGAGTTTGTGCTTCGCAACAAGGAGGTGTTCTCTGAGCTGCCGGGACAAACATCTGGGGTAGAGCATGATATTATTACCCCGCCCGGTGAAAGGGTGAAGTTAAAACCCTATCGGATCCCAGAGGCCCGACGGGAGGCAATACGGGAGGAAGTACAGAAAATGCTGAACTTAGGGGTGATAGAGGAGTCCCAAAGTGATTGGTCTAGTCCCATTGTGTTGGTGCCTAAACCGGATGGGAGCTGGCGATTTTGTAACGATTTTCGTCAGTTGAACAAAGTTACAAAATTTGACACCTACCCCATGCCACGTATAGATGAGTTGATCGACCGGCTGGGAACAGCCCGATACATGACGACTCTTGACCTCACAAAAGGGTATTGGCAAATTCCCCTGGCCAAGTCGGCCAAAGAGAAAACCGCATTTGTAACCCCAGACGGGGCGTTCCAATATAAGAGAATGCCGTTCGGGTTACAGAATGCGCCGGCCACATTCCAGCGGAAAATGGACCAGATACTGAGGCCCCATCGGAAGTATGCTGCGGCTTACCTGGATGACGTAATTGTCCATAGCACAGATTGGGCCTCACATCTGCCAAAAGTGCAAGCAGTCCTAGACTCTATCCGGGAAGCGGGGTTTACGGCTAACCCCAAGAAGTGTACCATTGGGCAGGAGGAGGCCAAATATCTTGGGTACACCATTGGCAGGGGAGTGATAAAACCCCAACTCAACAAAGTCGAGGCCATCCAGAGTTGGCCACGTCCCAACAGCAAGAAGCAGGTACGGGCCTTTCTGGGAATCGCGGGTTATTATCGGCGCTTCATTCCCCACTTTGCTTCTAAGGCTGTGCCCCTAACCAACCTGACGAAAGGGAAAGGGTCGGTCATGATTAAATGGACCCCCGAGGCTGAGGCAGCATTCCAATTCTTGAAACAAGCCTTATGTAGCCAGCCAGTGTTGTACTCACCCGACTTCTCTAAAGACTTTGTCGTACAAAGTGATGCGTCAGATGTGGGGTTAGGAGCAGTATTGTCCCAGGTCTGGAACGGGGAAGAGCACCCAGTCATTTACCTCAGCAGGAAGTTGAAGTCCCATGAGGTAAATTACGCCACGGTTGAAAAGGAGTGTTTAGCGGTGAAGTGGGCTCTAGATTCCCTTCGGTACTATCTGCTAGGTAGGCACTTTGACATGGTTACGGATCACGCTCCGTTAAAGTGGATGGCTCAAAACAAGGAGACAAATAGAAGAGTGAATAGGTGGTTCCTGGCCCTACAGGAATTCAACTTCACAGTAAAGCATCGCCCTGGCGTTCAAATGGGGAATGTGGATGCTTTGTCTCGAGTACATGAATGCCTGATTGCTGGTGTTCCAACCCCAAGGTTAAAACAAGAGGGGGGGGTATGTGACAGCAGGAAGGTAAAGTCACCTGGTTGCATCCAGGGGGGTAGATATATTTCTCCCAGATTCAGGCTTTACGCCGACTTATACAACTAGGTGGAGAGTTGTATAAGGCTAGTGGGCTCATGGATGACTCATACCTCTAGGGAGAGTGTGGGGCGTCGTACAGACAGGGAGTTGATGAGGCCAGCTGAAGCTTGTCAGCTCATTTAGGCCTCTATAAAAACTCCCAGATTCATTAGGTGTTTGCTCATGCCTGGACCCAGACCTGTGTGGACTGTCTAGGGAGAGTGAACCCCTGTGCGGTGAGGCAAAGCCTGTGTGGCTATTTGTTTGGACTTTTACTAAACCAGGGACTTAGGGACTAGGACAGCACCAGGCTGATCCCAGTTGTTAGTTTAGGAAACCTGCATGTTTAGTCAGAGGTCAAACTGACCAGGATTTATTTTGTTTATATTTCTTTTTGGCTTTGCTGTGTTTTTGTCACTGTACATAGAGAAATAAACCGCACCTTTTGATTTTGAAAACCACAACCTCCGTCTGCTGGCCCTGTTTTTGTGTGGGGAGCCCAACCAGGGGGTCACACACACCCGCTACCGAGTTAACCCCCTCACACTACCTATAGTTTTCTGTCCCTATAAAGATTTTTTTTTTAAAGATGGTTGATGATCAATGCTTTAGCACACTATAGCACAAGGAGAATTTCCCTCACTGTCCTTCCCTGTCCCTACAAACAAGGATTAGCACAGTAAAACACACTGACACTCTCCCTACCTATAGTTTTCTGTCCCTATAAAAAATGTTTTTTTAAAGATGGTTGATGATCAATGCTTTAGCACAGTATAGCACAAGGAGAATTTCCCTCACTGTCCTTCCCTGTCCCTACAAACAAGGATTAGCACAGTAAAACACACTGACACTCTCCCTACCTATAGTTTTCTGTCCCTATAAAAAATGTTTTTTTAAAGATGGTTGATGATCAATGCTTTAGCACAGTATAGCACAAGGAGAATTTCCCTCACTGTCCTTCCCTGTCCCTACAAACAAGGATTAGCACAGTAAAACACACTGACACTCTCCCTACCTATAGTTTTCTGTCCCTATAAAAAATGTTTTTTTAAAGATGGTTGATGATCAATGCTTTAGCACAGTATAGCACAAGGAGAATTTCCCTCACTGTCCTTCCCTGTCCCTACAAACAAGGATTAGCACAGTAAAACACACTGACACTCTCCCTACCTATAGTTTTCTGTCCCTATAAAAAATGTTTTTTTAAAGATGGTTGATGATCAATGCTTTAGCACACTATAGCACAAGGAGAATTTCCCTCACTGTCCTTCCCTGTCCCTACAAACAAGGATTAGCACAGTAAAACACACTGACACTCTCCCTACCTATAGTTTTCTGTCCCTATAAAAAAATTTTTTTTAAAGATGGTTGATGATCAATGCTTTAGCACACTATAGCACAAGGAGAATTTCCCTCACTGTCCTTCCCTGTCCCTACAAACAAGGATTAGCACAGTAAAACACACTGACACTCTCCCTATCTATAGTTTTCTGTCCCTATAAAAAATGTTTTTTTAAAGATGGTTGATGATCAATGCTTTAGCACAGTATAGCACAAGGAGAATTTCCCTCACTGTCCTTCCCTGTCCCTACAAACAAGGATTAGCACAGTAAAACACACTGACACTCTCCCTACCTATAGTTTTCTGTCCCTATAAAAAATGTTTTTTTAAAGATGGTTGATGATCAATGCTTTAGCACAGTATAGCACAAGGAGAATTTCCCTCACTGTCCTTCCCTGTCCCTACAAACAAGGATTAGCACAGTAAAACACACTGACACTCTCCCTACCTATAGTTTTCTGTCCGTATAAAAAATGTTTTTTTAAAGATGGTTGATGATCAATGCTTTAGCACACTATAGCACAAGGAGAATTTCCCTCACTGTCCTTCCCTGTCCCTACAAACAAGGATTAGCACAGTAAAACACACTGACACTCTCCCTACCTATAGTTTTCTGTCCCTATAAAAAATGTTTTTTTAAAGATGGTTGATGATCAATGCTTTAGCACAGTATAGCACAAGGAGAATTTCCCTCACTGTCCTTCCCTGTCCCTACAAACAAGGATTAGCACAGTAAAACACACTGACACTCTCCCTACCTATAGTTTTCTGTCCCTATAAAAAATGTTTTTTTAAAGATGGTTGATGATCAATGCTTTAGCACACTATAGCACAAGGAGAATTTCCCTCACTGTCCTTCCCTGTCCCTACAAACAAGGATTAGCACAATAAAACACACTGACACTCTCCCTACCTATAGTTTTCTGTCCCTATAAAAAATGTTTTTTTAAAGATGGTTGATGATCAATGCTTTAGCACAGTATAGCACAAGGAGAATTTCCCTCACTGTCCTTCCCTGTCCCTACAAACAAGGATTAGCACAGTAAAACACACTGACACTCTCCCTACCTATAGTTTTCTGTCCCTATAAAAAATGTTTTTTTAAAGATGGTTGATGATCAATGCTTTAGCACACTATAGCACAAGGAGAATTTCCCTCACTGTCCTTCCCTGTCCCTACAAACAAGGATTAGCACAGTAAAACACACTGACACTCTCCCTACCTATAGTTTTCTGTCCCTATAAAAAATTTTTTTTTAAAGATGGTTGATGATCAATGCTTTAGCACACTATAGCACAAGGAGAATTTCCCTCACTGTCCTTCCCTGTCCCTACAAACAAGGATTAGCACAGTAAAACACACTGACACTCTCCCTACCTATAGTTTTCTGTCCCTATAAAAAATGTTTTTTTAAAGATGGTTGATGATCAATGCTTTAGCACAGTATAGCACAAGGAGAATTTCCCTCACTGTCCTTCCCTGTCCCTACAAACAAGGATTAGCACAGTAAAACACACTGACACTCTCCCTACCTATAGTTTTCTGTCCCTATAAAAAATGTTTTTTTAAAGATGGTTGATGATCAATGCTTTAGCACAGTATAGCACAAGGAGAATTTCCCTCACTGTCCTTCCCTGTCCCTACAAACAAGGATTAGCACAGTAAAACACACTGACACTCTCCCTACCTATAGTTTTCTGTCCCTATAAAAAATGTTTTTTTAAAGATGGTTGATGATCAATGCTTTAGCACAGTATAGCACAAGGAGAATTTCCCTCACTGTCCTTCCCTGTCCCTACAAACAAGGATTAGCACAGTAAAACACACTGACACTCTCCCTACCTATCCTTCTCTTTCCCTAAACTAAAGGAATCCAGGTTAAGCAAGAAAAAAAAATGTCACTGTCCCTGCCTATGCTTCTCTTTCCCTGCTCCGGAATACACTACACTAGGCCGCCGTGCTGGCGGCCTTTTATAGTGTGGGGCGTGTACTAAACACCCTCAGCAATAATTGGCCACAGGCATCCTGCCTGTGGCCAATCATTGCTCTCCTCGCTGCCGGCGCTGTGATTGGCCAAGCATGCGGGGTCACAGTGCATGCTTGGCCAATCACAGCGCCTGGATGACACTGCGATGGCGTAGTGCATTGTGGGCCGTTCGCGTCACTCGAATTAGGCGCGAACGGCCCAAATCGTTCAATCTTCGTCGAACGATCGAACAGCCGATGTTCGAGTCGAACGTATGTTCGACTCGAACACCGAGCTCATCCCTATTTACTAATTAGATGACTTTTGGAGGCAATTGGTTCCACTAGATATTAGTTAGGGGTATCAGAGTAAAGGGGGCTGAATACAAATGCATGCCACACTTTTCACATATTTATTTGTAAAAAAAATAAAAACCATTTATCATTTTCCTTCTACTTCACAATTATGTGCCACTTTGTGTTGGTCTATCACATACAATCCCAATACAGGCAGTTCCCGGGTTACAGCGAGCTAGGGACTGTAGGTTTGTTAAGTCCAATTTGTTCGTAAGTCAGAACAGTACCTTTTTTAAGTGTAACTCCAGCCAGGCTCTTCTGGCTGTGCAATGTGGGGTGTTCCGGGTGCTTCTGGGCATGCATTCCTGTATGTGGGGCATGCAGTACATGTAGTACTGCAGTGTGGCATGTGTCCCGTTCTGCAAGATGGTTACTCTGTGATTTCCGGAACCAGCGTGGGGCGCAAGCTGCCAGCAGTGACGTCACGCCGCTTACGTTCGAAAGTAGGAGTCGTTTGCAAGTCGGATGTTCGTAACTCTGGGACTGCCTGTAAATACGTTTTTGGTTGTAACATGACAAAATGTGGAGAATTTCAAGGGGTATGAATACTTTTTCAAGGCACTGTCAAGGCAGGGGCCATCAATGTTTATCCTCCAATTACATTTACCAATGTATCTGATAATAATTCATTGTATTGTTTCCTGGGTCTGGGATTTTCTGCCAAACAGTTTACAATAACAGTCCAACATTTCTTGTAGCACTGAAAGAAATTTCCAAGATAAGCATGCGTAAATATGATGAAGAGGGCAAACAGTGCTGGCACTTTGTGTGCCAAATTTAAATGAGTTGTAGATTAGCATAACAGACTATGGAAGAAAACATTAGCTGAGGCATATAGACTTTTACTCACAGTAATTACTCACAGGGATGCAGTCGTTATAAATACTGCATGCATTATTAATACACTGAAACTGCATTACACTTAAAAATATATTAATAGGAATATGCTGGTTCACTCTAGGTCACTGGGGCTGTAATATAAACAGAGTACCGTATATTGTTACATCTTTGCATTTATGTTCAAGGGTCTGTTTACATCAGCGAGCCAAGTAAAATGCAAAGCCGCTGGTTTGCGCTGTGTGACACAGTGCCAATCCTGGCACATTGCACCATTTTCTTTTTTTTTTATGTTTTATTATGCCTCGTACACACGACCAGTTTTCCCGTCAGGAAAAAAACTGATGGTTTTCCCGACGGGATTCCTGTCAAGCCTGTCTTGCATACACACAGTCACACAAAAGTCCGGTAAACTTTTGACTACCAAAAACGCAGTGACGTAAAAGACTGACGAGCCAAGAAAATTACGTTCTATGTGTAGCGGGGCCCCACTCTCCCACTTGGGTTTTCTCGTTTCAATGGCTTGTGTCTAGGGGTACCTGGGAGAGGAGAGTGCAGGAACACTACGTTAAGCTCTCCCCTCGTATGTGTATGAGGGTTGAGCAGAGTTACTTGAATTACCTCCGGGTCTGTTCACTGCATACGAAGCCTCCAGCTGTCCCGTGGAGATGTGTCTGCCAATAACATAGAAAAAGTCCAACACTCCTTTATTTCTCTACTTTCAGGGTGAACACAATCAGTTAAACTTTCAGTAACAGACAGACAGGGTTGTGGGTACGAGTAGGCCCAGGCACAACTGTACTCTCCTATTCCTTTGCTAGCGAATAGGCCTGGCGCACGGTCTCTGCCACCGACCGTGAGTTTTGGTCGCTGCCACCGACCGGATGAACCGTTGAGGCCCCTGCCACAGGCCTAATAGCAGGTCTCTGCCACTGACCTGAGTTGAATAGTTGGACCGCTGCCACCGGTCATTGAACATGAACCACCTTCCTCTCTGAACTTGGCCCCTGTTCGGGAAAGATATCCCTCCGGGCGGTCTCCAGAGGTTCACCCGGCACTGGCAATCTGCTGCACCAGGTCTTCGGAGGAGTCCCTCCTCCGGTCCCTTATGCCTCTGGATTCAGGTGCCCCACTCCCGGGGCCCCCTAGGACAATCCCTCCCTCGCGGGACCCAGCGGAAGGTACTGGGCCCCAGGCTTCTAGCTGAGTACCTCACCCCAGACTGAAGGTGTCTGGGATGGAACACGAACTCCAGGTGTCCAGGCCTAGGCCGCCTGGACACCGACCGCGAACAGCAGCCCTCAGGCTGAAGGTGCCTGGGACTCGAACCTCGTGGCTAAGATGTCCGCCCCTTTATACCCTCTCCCAGCAAGCACGGTGGGTTCCCCGCCCCGCCGTACAACCGCTGCGAGAGGTCACAAAGGATACGGCACTGCAGCGATGGCTCAACCCCGGCCCAAAGTGACAGCTCCACCTGCTGGGCCGCAGGGAACTATGCATCACTGGTCTTCACCAGTTTTAAAAGTATATACCCACTACACATGCTGTGGTCAGGCTGCTGGGGCCAAGGGTCCAGGTGCTGGGGCCAAGGGTCCAGCTGCTAGGGCCAAGAGTCCGGCTGCTAGGGTCTGGCTGCTGAAGCTGGGATGCTGGTCCTGGGGTCTGGCTGCTGGGGCCTGGGGTCTGGCTGCTGGGGCCTGGGGTCTGGCTGCTGGGGCCAGGGATCTGGCTGCTGGAGCTGGGCTGCTGGGGACTGGGGTCTGGCTGCTGGGGACTGGGGTCTGGCTGCTGGGGCCTGGGGTCTGGCTGCTGGGGCCTGGGGTCTGGCTGCTGAGGCCAGGGATCTGGCTGCTGGAGCTGGGCTGCTGGGGACTGGGGTCTGGCTGCTGGGGACTGGGGTCTGGCTGCTGGGGACTTAGGTCTGGCTGCTGGGGCCTGGGGTCTGGCTGCTGGGGCCTGGGGTCTGGCTGCTGGGGACAAGGGTCTGGCTGCTGTTTCTTTAAGAGTAAAAACCCTTGTAACTTTATAACCACCTTAAGGATGGCTGAGCAGTGCAGGATATTAGTTTCCTCATCTCTTCTACTGAGAATGAACCTCAAAGTGCTCAGCCCTGAGTACTTCCGCATTCAGTGCTGTCAAAATCCTTGCTGCGCTGGGTAAACAGCAAATCAGGAATTTTCTGTCTTTGGTCTGAAAAAACTTCTGTTTAGATGCCTGACATCTCCATATGAAATAATAGTAGTATGCTGGAAACTAAAAAAACAAAAATGTGTAGCGGGTATTTGATTTTAGGGGAAGCATCTGGGTGGTAGTGTAACCCAGATGCACTGATTGCTAGGGAATCTGAGACCCTTTTATGGTTTTTGGAGGACTCTGGTGGTGTGAGGTTCCCTGCGGCCTACAGGTGGCGTTGTTGCCCGGGGCCGGGGTTGAACTCACACCGCAAGACTGTGCCTTTTTGTCCTCCCCTGGCGCTGGTACAGCGGGGCGGGGAACCCGCTGTGACGCAAAGGGAGAGGGGATAAAAGGGGCGGACGCCCTTTCACGGGGTTCAGAGTCTGGAGGACGCGGCCGCACCCAGGCACCTTCAGCTTGGGTGCTGGCGTTCCGGAGTTCCGAGCCCAAGTGCCCTTGACCTGGCCGGAGCGAGAGATGGAGTCCATCTCAGACACCTTTAGCCTGGGGTGAGGTACTATGGCGGATGCCTGGGGCTCAGTACCTTCGACTGAGTTCCGCAAGGGTGGAGGAATCCGAGGGGTCCCTAACTCCTTGGGTGCCCGTGTCTGAGTTTGTGAGGACTGGTGAGCGGAACTTCTCTGGAGAGTCCGGCGCAGCATTTGCTGGTGACAGAGAGGCCTCCGGTGACTCCCTTAGTCGGATATCCTTCCCCTGACAGGGGCTGTGTTAGCGAAGGTAATTCATGTTCTACCTCATATAGTCAGTGGCAGTGACAATTCGCCACTGGTGACACCACAGTGGTGAGCGATACTTTAAAGGATAGTGCCTCGACCTACTCCCATTAATACTGAACTGTTGCAAAGGTCCCAACTTGACTTTGCTGTATGTTTATTCGCTGAGAAGAATAAAACTGTGTTGGACCTATTCAGTGTGTGGAACTCTGGTTACTAGGAGCAAAGGGGAGTGATTCAGAGGAAAGGATTTGACCCTAGGACACCTACACAAAGCCCGATCTTTCTGGCCTTCACCTCGTCACTATGGAGGACATGGGCCGTGGTGTATCTCATCCCTCCCCCCGGTACTAACACCCCTAGACAAAGACAGACAAGCCGAGAATAAGAAGGGGAGAGAGGGGTGAGGCCGCTACATGTGGGGGCATCGTGTCCGGGATGTGTATGGTGTCTGAATTTGAACTTTGCTGCCCGGAGGAGTTCCGAGTAGGTCGGCCATATTGGCCAACGCACCACGAGGCAAACCATAGCTGCGTAGTTCGTGGGCGGGGAAAAGGAAAAGCCCGCGAACAAGTGCAGAGTGTGGGAGGAGTCTGGCCATGTGGACGGACGCACGTGGAGATTCCGGCGCGAGTCGTTCAGTGCGCATTGGAGCAGCGAACAGAGAAGATGACTTCAAACACTCCGTGGATTTCAGCTTCTTCTTTCATGGAGATGACTTCCTTTTTCTGCTCCCATTATGGACACAGGAATCAGACTAAGGCCCCGGGGGCAATTGGCTCTGTACACCTGCAGAGACATAGATGCCCTCGGTGTGATCTGTCCCAGCTGTTCGGGACTGATGGTTCAATTGAAGCCATTCGGGCGATGTGAGGTCTGCAAGGAGTTTCTCTTCGAGGTGGATCCATTCACAGAAAGGCCTCGCGCTTTCCACCTCAACTACCTCACAGGTACTGCCACTCCGGAGGGAGAGATCGATGCCATGGCGGGTATTCCTGCGCGCGCTGACCAGGGCAAAGTGACTGCCCAAGCGGAGATTAAAAGTGAAAAACCTGAGGATGCTGCCTCGGTCACCAGCAGCTCCCTGCTCCTACCGCCCAAGAGGAAAGTCGGCCTGGTGATGGCCTCCTGTGGTCGTGGAAGAGCTTCGTCCCGCCGCTTGCCTGGCCTGGATGGATCCGGAGGGAAGATCCCTGGACATCTCTGTTCTTCTGAAGGCCCAGGTGAGCCAGGGGTTGGGACTATCTGTGTGGCTGGAGGTGTCGGCAGCCACTGTTGGTGGAGGCCGTCAATTCTGTAACTGGGAATTATCTGCCCGCTGAGTGTTATGACACCTCCGACCTGGATTCATTGTCTGACAATGGCGATGATGGGGAGATAGATGAAATCTTCCACCAAAAGGGATGGGACAAGATGAAGTTACCCTCGTCCCGTTTCACAAGGGACCCACCTATGTCCATGGGGGATAGTACACCCCAGGTGGAGGCCTCGGCGCCTAGGGAAGAATCTGGTCCACTGTCTAAAATCCCTCTTCTGGATTCAACTTCCATTTCACCTGCTCCTGTTGTGGGAGTGCAACGCCAGTCACTGCGGGCTCCTATGCTAAAATCTACCGAGGTAGTGAACGCACCTCGCCATCCGGAGGCAATTGTGTTACCTGGAGAAGGAGACCGTGTCATGATGCCACCTTTATCAAGGCTGCAGCGTCTCTTTGGCCAGAAGGTTGCCCAAGAATATGGGTGGGAGTACCCATACCTACCTCGAGAATTGTTCTACGAGGTGGAAGTTTTTCGCCAGAGGTGGTACAATACTTTTGTTTGGGACAAGCTCAAAGTACCCCAAGCACGCCGATACTATTCTTGTTCACCAACGGTCACTAAAAAGTTTCAGGACTGTAAGGCTAAGTGGATGCTGGGAAGGCATATCCATGCGGACAGAGTGGTGATTTGTCACAAGGATGGAGGAAATGTTGAGTATAACATGGAGGCTTTTGACAAGCAAGTTTTTTTTTGTATTTGGGCGTTCTACTCTTCGAAGAAATGGGAGCTGTTACTGTTTTGTTCTCCATCCTTCTCCTTACACTTCAGAGAAATCAGTGACTTTGGGGTTTTAGTCAGTGTAGGGTCACAGAGAAAAAGAGAACAAGAGAAGAAAGTTCATCTGGATTTGATAAGTGTCTTTACCGCGGCATTACCACCAGGTGGCAGTGTTGCGCAACGATTGTTTGTTTTTTTGTACATTATGCAACACTCACTGGAGTGAATGGGTTTCTCCTTGGATAGACCCATTCGTTCCAAGCAAACACATATATTATGTTAGGATGTGTGTTTCTTTTTTTTTCTTCCCTCTGCAGGAGACTCGTCTATCAAGGCTGCTGAGAATGAGGTGGTCCTTAGATAGCCGGGGGGGGGGGGGGGGAATGTAAATGTGTGAGATATTTAAAGCATTTTATTACAAAAGTTTATGGTTGTATATTGTTCTTTTCCCTTTCCTGTTTTAGGTCCTAGCACAATTCTTATTTGAGATTGTTGAATTTGGAGAAATGTGAATGTTTGTCTCTGGGTTGAACTTATGTTACCACTCTTTGGGGAGCATGGGTTTGCACCAGACACTGGGGACCAGGGGCGGATCCAGAGTCTTTTCTCGGGAGGGGCACTGCCAAAAAATGTTTTTTCGTGGGAAATTTATCGGGGAAATGGTTGGTGTCGGCGCTTCAATCATCCCGGCACCATGGTTGTTATGGTGTCAGGATGATTGAAGCGCATTATTTCTATTATTACATTGTAATATGAAATTAAATAGTTCAATGCAGAATCAGTGGGAGCCCCGAGTGTGTCACTTGACACCGTTGCCTGCAATTAGTGGGAGCCCTGAGCGTGTCACTTGCCAGACGTTGCGGATTGTCACTTGCCACATCTTGTGGATTGTCACTTGCCACACCTTGTGAATTGTCACTTCCCACATCACCTGCCACACCTTGCGGATTGTCACTAGCCACACCTTGCGGATTGTCACTTGCCACATCACCTGCCACACCTTGCTGATTGTCACTTGCCTGCCACCAGATGCAGATTGTCATTTGCCATGTCACCTGACACAATTTGCGGATTGTCACTTGCCACACCTTGCGGATTGTCACTAACTTGCCTGCTAAGGTGTAGTTTTGGTTGTCTCTTGCTGTGTCCCAGACTCCCAGAGTCAGGCAGCAGAGAGATAATGTAATCGCTCTGCTGCCTGCACAGTGAGGGCGGAAGTCACTGCAGGAATGCAGGGCAGGCACGGGCGGTGAGAGATGATCTCATCTCTCTGCTCCCCTGCTCCCGGCTAGCCAGGGGAGGGCTGGCAGCCTTAGGCCTGGGGGGCAAGTCCAGTCAAGTGGCCCGTTGAACCATCAATGCAGCCTGATCAGTGCCCAGCAACGCAGCCTGATCAGTGCCCATCAACGTAGCCTCTCCAGTGCAGACAGTAACCATCAGTGAAGCCTTATCAGTACCCATCAACGCAGCCTGATTAGTGCCCACCAGTGCAGACAGTGCCCATCAGTGCAGACTCACCAGTGCAGACAGTTCCCAAAATAGGGTGGGCTCGGAGCGCTGAGAGTGTGACCGGAGCCCACCCAGATGTGTTGCAGCAGCGAATGAATATTCGCTGTTGCAACACTGATCCTCCTCCCAGCCAATCGGGTAGCGGGTCTGGTACCCATCACCCGATTGGCTGACAGTACAGGTGATCCTACTGGACGCCTTGAAAGGAGGAGAGAAGAGACGCACGGTGTCTCTATTAGAGGAAACAGAGCAGCTCCCGGGACACATCTTGCTGCCATTGACCCGCCACTAAGATGGGGTAAGTGCCGGGCAAACAGTGGCCGGGGGTCCTCCTGGATCAGTTCGCTCCGCTGACCAGATGGGGGGGTCGGGGTGGCTATGTGCATCTGTGCGCAGGGGGGTGTGTGTTGCTTCATGAGTCTGCTGGCAAGGGGGGGGGTTGATGGATGAGGGGGGGTTGCTGGATCAGTCCGCTGGCGCAGGGGGGTTGCTGGATGAGCCCGCTGGGGGGGTTGGTTGGCAGGAGGGATTGCTGAATGAGAGGGGCTTGCTGGATGAGTCCGCGGGGGGGGGTTGGCTGGCAGGGGGGATTGCTGAATGAGGGGGGCTTGCTGGATGAGTCTGCTGGGGGGGTACTGGATGAGTCCGCGGGGAGGTTGGCTTGCAGGGGGGATTGCTGAATGAGGGGGGCTTGCTGGATGAGTCCGCTGGGGGGGGTGGGTGAGCCCGCTGGGGGGGTTGCTGGATGAGTCTGCGGGTGGGGTTGGCTGGCAGGGGGGATTGCTGAGTGAGGGGGGCTTGCTGGATGAGTCCGCTGGGGGGGTGCTGAGTGAGTCCGCTGGGGGGGGTTGCTGGATGAGTCCGCGGGGAGGTTGCCTTGCAGGGGGGATTGCTGAATGAGGAGGGCTTGCTGGATTAGTCCGCTGGGGGGGGTGGTGAGCCCGCTGGGGGGGGTGCTGGATGAGTCCGCAGGGAGGTTGGCTTGCAGGGGGGATTGCTGAATGAGGGGTGCTTGCTGGATGAGTCCGCTGGGGGGGTGGGTGAGAGCCCGCTGGGAGGGGTGCTGGATGAGTCCGCGGGGAGGTTGGCTTGCAGGGGGGATTGCTGAATGAGGGGGGCTTGCTGGATGAGTCCGCTGGGGGGGTGCTAGATGAGGGGGGTCAGTTGATTGCCCACGAGCCGCCACTGCCAAACTTTTATCACAACAGGGGTCATTTCATGATCGTCTCATCATACCTTACTTCAGGCTGAGGAGGGAGGGCTGTGTGTATCAGAAAGCCAGGTCCTTGCCTTGCACCTCTTCGGGGGGTGGGGAGTGATGATTCTGTCACCGGGCGTCACGTCTCCTCTTCTCGACTGTCTGCAGCCGCTCAAACTAACGCTCTGCATAAGCTCTGCAAGTCACATGTCGTGACGCCGTGCGTCCCCTCCCCTGATGTGCCACACGACCTGCTCTAGCTCCTGGGAGGTGGGAGTTGTAGTTTACTGCACTGATTAGTTACTTACCTTTAGCGCGGCTGGACTACAGCTCCCACAATGCAGCGCAGCCTACGCAGCAGCCAGCTGCAGCCAGCTAGCCAATCAGCGGCCCCTGGCCGACTTAACACAGGCCGCTGAGACCGGCCATCACAGCCTGAAAAAAAAATAAAATAAATGAACAGACAGCCGCTGCGGCCGTTTTAAAGATAATGTCGGCGGCCTAGGGGGAAATCTCCACCCTGCCCCCCCTCCCAGCCCGCCCCTGCGGCTAGCTGATTGGCCAGCTGCCACACTGAGCCTGCTCTCTTACTCTCACCTGCGCTGCCAACACACTGAGCAGCACGGTCTGCCCACTAACCGCGCCGCCCCCCGACAACAAACCACGCCACAAGCAGAGCCGCCCGCTTTCTTACCCGTCTGTGGAGCCGCACGCTATCGCACCTGCCCGCAGAGCGGCCTGACGTGACTCACTGACGTCACTCGTTGCTAAACGTCAAGTGGCCCAGGCATTAGCAACGAGTGAAGGCAAGAGGCTCCACCCACCTCCTCCTCCGCTCCTGGTATCGTGTCAGTGCGCCACGTAACTACATTAGACGAGTCTCTCTCTCGGCGCTGCTGATCGGCTGATGTGAGAAACTGAGAGAGAGACTCAGAGAGGCAGCGGCAGCCGCAGAAAAAGTACTGTATATACTTGAGTATAAGCCAAGGCACCTAATTTTACCCCAAAAAACTGGGAAAACTTATTGACTTAAGTATAAGCCTAGGGTGTCCTAGGCTTATACTTGCCTCACTTTGCCTCACTGTGCCCATGCCTCACTGTGCCCATGACTAGACTGATGTTTAACATGGAAGTCTATGGAAGGAGTGCCCGGGTTTGAAAAATCGGTTCTCCCCGGCCGTAGGTCTCCCAGACACCAAACTTTGCACATTTATAAAGGAGACATGGGGATACATGTGTGCCAAGTTTGGGGTCCAGAGGACCTACGACTGGCCGGTACCGGGTCCGCAAAATCACTGAAGAAATGACCGTTTAACATTGGAGTCTATGGAAGGGGTGCCCGGTTTTAAAAAATCTGTGCTCCCCGGCCGTAGGTCCCCCAGACACCAAACTTTGCACACTTGTAGAGAAGACATGGGGCTACATGTGTGCCAAGTTCGAGAGATCAGGCGCAAAAAAAAAAAACAGAGCAAGCAAGTGAGTGTGACAGATGGTCTCGGGGGGGGCAATTGCCCTGTTGCCCCCCCCTGGATTTGCCCCTGCTGGGGACCAGTGTCAAATCACCAGGGGGAGAGTGTAGCAGGTATTTGAATTTAGGGGAAGCATCTGGGTGGTAGTGTAACCCAGATGCACTGATTGCTAGGGAATCTGAGACCCTTTTATGGTTTTTGGAGGACTCTGGTGGTGTGAGGTTCCCTGCGGCCTACAGGTGGCGTTGTTGCCTGGGGCCGGGGTTGAACTCACACCGCAAGACTGTGCCTTTTTGTCCTCCCCTGGCGCTGGTGCAGCGGGGCGGGGAACCCGCTGTGACGCAAAGGGAGAGGGGATAAAAGGGGCGGACGCCCTTACCACGGGGTTCAGAGTCTGGAGGACGCGGCCGCACCCAGGCACCTTCAGCTTGGGTGCTGGCGTTCCGGAGTTCCGGGCCCAGGTGCCCTTGACCTGGCCGGAGCGAGAGATGGAGTCCATCTCAGGCACCTTTAGCCTGGGGTGAGGTACTATGGCGGATGCGTGGGGCTCAGTACCTTCGACTAAGTTCCGCAAGGGTGGAGGAATCCGAAGGGGCCCTAACTCCTTGGGTGCCCGTGTCTGAGTTCGTGAGGACTGGTGAGCAGAACTTCTCTGGAGAGTCCGGCGCAGCATTTGCTGGTGACAGAGAGGCCTCTGGTGACTCCCTTGGTCGGATATCCTTCCCCTGACAGGGGCTGTGTTAGCAAAGGTAATTCATATTCTACCTCATATAGTCAGTGGCAGTGACTATTCGCCACTGGTGACACCACAGTGGTGAGCGATACTTTAAAGCAGGGATATGCAATTAGCGGACCTCCAGCTGTTTCCAAACTACAAGTCCCATGAGGCATAGCGAGACTCTGACAGCAGCAAGCATGACACCCAGAGGCAGAGGCATGATGGGACTTGTAGTTTTGCAACAGCTGGAGGTCCGCTAATTGCATATCCCTGCTTTAAAGGATTGTGCCTCGACTTACTCCCAATAATACTGAACTGTTGCAAAGGTCCCAACTTGACTGTGCTGTATGTTTATTCGCTGAGAAGAATAAAACTGTGTTGGACCTATTCAGTGTGTGGAACTCTGGTTACTAGGAGCAAAGTGGAGTGGATCCGAGGAAAGGATTTGACCCTAGGACACCTACACAAAGCCCGATCTTTCTGGCCTTCACCTCGTCACTATGGAGGACATGGGCTGTGGTGTATCTTATCCCTCCCCCCGGTACTAACACCCCTAGACAAAGACAGACAAGCCGAGAATAAGAAGGGGAGAGAGGGTTGAGGCCGGTACAAATGTAAAAATAAATTATAAAAATATGATAAATACAAAAATTAAAAGACACGCACATGCAAATACATATGATACACCTATAGTCAGGAGACATGTATATGAATAAGCAGCTATTACACATTACCCGTCCTCTTGCAAACTAGAGGTAGAAGATTAATTTTAGGGCCATCATTTTAGTTTAACTCTAAATGGATGACTTCTAATGCACCTAATTCTACCTTTTTACGATTTTGGATACCCTGGCTTTCTCCATTTCTCAAGTGCATGCACTTTTGACTCTAGTAGAATGTCTTATTTATTAAGTCAGCACTGTCTATTCTTTTTTTAAAACTGAATTCCAGGGATGGCAATTTTTACATAGGTTGAACCAATGTAAATATATACTGTATGTGCCATACCTGTGGGATCCTTGCAGAAACCTACAAATCGCTGTAGTAGCCACCACTACCACAGTGATCGCCACTTGCTTCTGGTTACCATGTCCTGCCATTCTGCTTACTGAACACAGACTGTCACTCGCTCGGGCACACAAGCCATTCAGAGAACACCTTCGCAGTTTTTCAATGAATGCAAAGCTTTTTCTGATTGGATGAGATGGAGATTGTAATGTCACCACCCTTCCCCTTCACCTAGTCTACTCAGAGAAATCTTTGCAATAATTTAAAAATCATAAGCTCCTGTATTGTACAATGCAGCAGGGCAGTTGCTCGGCATGGGACTAGGAAGCTAGTGGTAGCAATGTCCACTGTAGTAGAAGTGTCCACTTCAATGATCTCCAGCTTCCCAGGGACCAATATTGGAAAAAATGGCATAGCTAAACTTCAGCTCTAGACTGTTTGAAATGGACTTACTGTACATTAGGATCACAGGCTGGTAGGTGTACTCGAAAAATGGCTAATATAATTTTTTTTTAAATATATGGTTTATTGACCATACAACAATGACATGTATCAAGAGCTACACATGCTGTACTCAGGATAAATAGGAGAAAATTATTTAGATAAAATATTTGGAATAATAATTGTAATAAACGTTACTCAATAAACAAACTAAAACTGGATTTTTATTACATTTTGTTAATTTTTCTGCATATTATAAGAAAGATATTAAAAACAATTTACTAAATAAAAGCCTCACATGAGCCAAAAAGTTGTGGAAATCATTTTGATATACATGTAAAATTATTGCAGAGTAAACCCGTGCATACAAAAACTTCAAAATGTCGTCTGGTTATGCAGGTTTTGATCATCCTGGGACTTGAAGGGGTTAAAGTGGTATTAACCCCAAAAGCAAACATTTATTATATTGCAGCTTACCAATCATTAGATGCGATGGCTGCATTCTGCCCTAAAACCTCATACACACGATCGTATTATCTGACGGGAATTGTGTGATGACAGGCTGTTGTCGGAAAATCCAACCGTAATGCCGCGTACACACGACCGTTATTCATGTCATGCAAAAAAAACAAGTTTTTCTCGTCGTGATTCTTCTCAACCCTGCCTTGCATACACACGTTCATGAAAAAAAAACGCTTGAGCAAAGCGCAGTGACGTACAACACGTACGACGGCACTATAAAGGGGAAGTTCCATACGAATAGTGCCACCCTTTGGGCTGCTTTTGCTGATCCTCATGTTAGTAAAGTTTGGTGAGAGACGATTTGCGCTTTTCAGCCTCGTGCTCTTCAGTCTGTTACAGCGTGACGAATGTGCTATCTCCATTCTGAATGCTAGTTTTACCAGAACGAGCGCTCCCATCTCATACTTGATTCTGACCATGCGTGTTTTTTTTCTCCTCGTAAAAGCGTGCACACGACTGTTTTTCACGACGTGAAAAAGAACGACGTGAAAAACAAAGAGAAAAAATAGAGCAGGTTCTAATTTTTTTCCCTGCTGTTTTCTCGTCGGGAAACCTGCTATGGAGCATACACTCGACCATTTTTCACGACTACAAAAAACATCTAAAAAATTGCATTTTTCTTGTCATGAAATACGGTCGTGTGTACGCGGCATTAGTATGCTCCATCGGACAATTGTTGTCGGATTTTCCGCGGACAAATGTGCGATAGCATGCTTTGAAATTGTCCGCTAACAATTGTGTGTTGTCGGATTTTCCGATCGTGTGTACACAAGTCCGTCTGACAAAACTCCAAAGTACAAACACGCAGGCTCAGAAGCAATGCTCACCATAACACAACATTAGCAGAAGTTGACCAAAGGGTGGCCCTAAAGAGCTGAAAAACCACATAGTTTTGTGTTTGTTGGCCGACAATTCTTTGCCAGTTGTATGCAAGACAAGTTCCTGGCCAACGCCCTTCAGACAAAAGACCTACGCTTTGTCAGATGAATATCCGATCGTGTGTATGAGGCTTAAGTCTGTTCTATTTCAAAAGAACAAGCTGTCTTGCAGATTGTATCAGTTACGGGGATAAGACAAACGATTTACCACTGACAGGAGTGCTTACAATGATCGGCTTTTATTTCTTTATCCCAAAAGGAAAAAAAAAAACGGTTATTGTAACTGCTCATAAAGTACCGTATTTATCGGCGTATAACACGCACCGGCGTATAACACGCACCCCAAGTTTAAAAGGGAGTTTTAAGGAAAAAAACTTTTAGGAGGGAAGTGTAAGGAAAAAAACTTACATTTAAATGCCCATCAATGCAGCCTTATCAGTGTCCATCTGCAGCCTTGTCCATCATTGCAGCCTTGTCCAGTGTCCATCTGCAGCCTTGCCCAGTGCCTTTGCAGCCTTGCCCAGTGTCCATCTGCAGCCTTGCCCAGTGCCTTTGCAGCCTTGCCCAGTGTCCATCTGCAGCCTTGCCCAGTGTCCATCTGCAGCCTTGCCCAGTGTCCATCTGCAGCCTTGCCCAGTGCCTTTGCATTTGCAGCCTTGCCCTGGCCTGAATTAAATTTGGCGCCAATTTCCGCCTACTGTGAGCGGAGCCGAGATACAGAAAGCTGAGTGTACTTCCGCTAGACTCAGCTCTGCTCACAGTCAGGGGCGGGACTGCAAGAGGAGCCGAGACTAGCCGAAGTACACTCGGCTTTCTGTATGTCAGCGGCGCTCGCAATCAGTGGAGGTGGGCGTGACTGCGAGAGGAGCCGAGTAAAGCCGAGTGTACTTCGGCTTTGTGTATCTCGGCTCCGCTCGCTCACAATCAGCGGGGGATCGTCAGGGATCGGCGTATAATATGCACCCATGATTTCCCCCTGTTTTTAAGGGGAAAAAAGTGCGTGTTATACGCCGATAAATACGGTATTTTCTGGAGTTTGTTAGTGTATCTAAATCTGCTAGTACATCTAACACTCCCCTTCCCCAGATTAACAATGCTGCTATCCAAATGTGCCCCTGTGCTCCTTGATCTACAGTGGAGGCACTCTAATACAGGAGGTGTGTTATTGGCCAGATCACAAGTTGAAAACTAAGGATAATGAATGCAGCCACCACATCTAATGATTGGTAAGCTGCAATATATTAAATTTTTGGTTTTGGATTTTGTTCCTCTTTAAGGGTGACAGCTGTATGCAATGCTTCACTTTCAAAAGAGACACTTCTCTCTGTGTGTTTGGAAATCAGAACTGCAATTTCCTTTTTTTTTTTTTACTGATAAAAATGAAGAGTTCTTCCAAATAACTTGAGTCAACTGGATTGTACCTTGGTGCTGAGCTTGAGCCAAAATCCACAGACAAGAAATACATCCGTTTTTAGAATATGACCAGCCTGATGCTTTCATTTTTTTTTTTTTACTTCTGTCATTTTTATTCCTGTAGCTAAGCAGGAGGACCATGTATGTATCAATCCTATAATGTGCAAAATCTCTGGGCCTTCTTTTGCCACTGTAAGATGTTTAACCACTTCAATACTGGACACTTTCACCCCCTTCCTGCCCAGGCCAATTTGTAGCTTTCAGCGCTGTCGCACTTTGAATGACAATTGCGCGGTCATGCAACACTGTACTCCATAAGAAATTTTTAGCTTTTCATGGTTTTTAGTTAAAATTTTTTTTATAAATAAATGAAAAACAACGGAAAAAAAATTAATTTTTTTCTTTGTTTCTGTTATACAATTTTGCAAATAAATAATATTTCTTCATAAATTTAGGTCACAGCAATGTATTCTGCTACAGTATACCAACTTGTGCCAATATCATCCTGGCGGTACAATGGAACACCTTTTCCAGACATTTAACCAGATACAGTAAGCAGATTCGGATGAAACCTTTCAAACGCTTTAACTTTTAGGCTACTTTCACACTGAAGCGCTGGCGGTATAGCAGTTTTTGCTGCGATTTGGAGGTGCTAGCGGGGTGATTTTAACCTCCACTAGCGGCCGAAAAAGGGAAACGCCCGCTAAAGCGCTTCATTGCAGGCGTTTTGGAGGCACTACCCCATTGATTTCAATGGGCAGGGGCGCTATAGAAGCGGTATTTTTACCGCTCCTACCACGCCTCAAAGATGCAAGCGCCTCAGTGTGAAAGGGGCCTTAGATGGGGGAAATATGATGTCCATGTCTTCACTAAAACGTTCAAGCGGCCCGCAATTAGATGATGAGCAATATGATCCCCTGTCAAGTTTGACAGGCAGTACTACCCGATGAACGCAAGCCATGTAAGTGAATGGGGCTGAGCTGCAACAACATGCAACGAACACAATTTTTATGTAGTGGAGTTAGGGTTGCCACCTCATCCCTTTAAACCTACCCGAAAACATATGAATTACACAGGTTCTAAGGCTAATTAAATGCAGATAAGGCACCAAGTGAGTTTAATTACCACCTTAATCAGCCACAGAACCTGTGGAATTCATATGTGTTTGGTTTTAAAGGGATGAGGTGGCAACCCTAAGTGGAGTGGGATTTCAGGGGGTTAAAACAGGTGGTGAGGAGGTGATATAACGCCTCCTCACCGCCTGTCAAATGCCCTCTGAAAAGCAATCCAATGTGAACCGCTCTTCAGAGAGCTATTGTAAACCACACGGTCCGACTTTCTGCCAACAAACTTCATTTTGTGCAAGTTTGACAAAAAATCCGACCGTGTGTACGCTCCATCGGACAAACTTTTTTGGTTTTCATCGGACAAAAGTTCGGTCTGCAAGCGGACAAACTTTTGGCCAACCAAAGTCCGATGGAGCAAAGTCCGACCGTGTGTACAGAAAACCATCGGACTTTTGTCCGATGGACAAAACAAATAATGGTAAAATCAACCAACAATAGCAGAAGTTGACCAAAGGGTGGCGGTAAAGAGCAGAATAACCATGTGATGTTGGAAAAAGTTTTGGGAAAGTTTGCAGAAAAGTCCTGTGGTGTGTATGCTATGGGTGTTCACGACCAACTCCGTTCGGACAAAAATCCACGGAAAAGTTCAATGGAAGTCTGACCGTGTGTACGAGGCTTAGGCCGGGTTCACACTGGGGCGACAAACGCTCCGACATTGGGAGCTCATGTCGCATGACGTGTGAAAATCAATGTTTCCCTATGGGAGCCGTCTTAACTGGTCCGACACATGTCGGTCCGACTTTGAAAATGCTCCCTGTACTACTTTGGTCCGACTTTGATCCGACTTCAGCCCATTGACTATCATTGAAGTCGGATCAAAGTCGGACCGCAGTCTTGCATGATCCGACTTTGGCATGTGACTTGTGCTCTGCTGCTCTTGAGGGGGAACTCCACGCCAAATTAAAAAAAAAAAACGGCATGGGTTCCCCCTCCAGGAGCATACCAGGCCCTTGGGTCTGGTCTGGATTTGAAGGGGAACCCCTACGCCGAAAAAACGGGGTCCTCCCAAAATCCAAACCAGACCCTTATCCGAGCACGCAATCTGGCAGGCCGCAGAGCAAGAGGGGGGGATGAGAGAGCGGCCCCCCCTCCCTCCTGAACCGTACCAGGCCACATGCCCTCAACATGGGGGTTAGGTGTTCTGGGGCAGGGGGGCGACCTGCGGCCCCCCCACCCCAGAGCACCCTGCCCCCATGTTGATGAGGACAGGGCCTCTTCCCGACAACCCTGGCCGTTGGTTGTCGGGGTCTGCGGGCGGGGGGCTTATCGGAATCCGGGAGCCCCCCCTTGATAAGGGGGCCCCCAGATCCCGCCCCCCCTATGTGAATGAGTATGGGGTACATCGTACCCCTACCCATTCACCTGGTGGAAAAAAAATGTCAAGAAAAAACACAACACAGCTTTTTAAATTAATTTATTGCACAGCTCCGGGGGTCTTCTTCCGACTTCGGGGGTCTCCGTGCTCTCCGGTTCTTTCTTCTGCCGGGCCTCCGCTATCTTCTTCCAGCTCTTTTGCTAGCAGGGCCCGGTCTTCTCCGTCGCCTTCTTCTCCCGCTCTCCGGTTCTTTCTTCCGCCGGGCCTCCGCTATCTTCTTTCAGCTCTTTTGCTAGCGGAGGCCCGGTCTTCCCATCGTCTCGTCCGGCTCTCCATTGTCCTTCTGCCGGCCCCTCCACTACCTTCTTGTAGCTCTTTTGCTAGTGGAGGGGCCGGTCTTCCCGTCGCCGTCTTCTTCTCTTTTCTCCTCCTCGATGTTGACGCGTCGCTTCCTTCCGCTGTAATACTGGCTTTTCGATCCGCTCCGCATTAATATAGGCTTCTCATGACGTCACAGTCACATGCTCTCATGATGTCACAGTCACATGCTCCGGTGGCCCCGGAGCATGTGACTGTGACGTCATGGGAGCATGTGACTGTGACGTCATGAGAGGCCTATATTAATGCGGAGCGGAGCGAACAGCCAGTATTACAGCGGAAGGAAGCGACGCATCAACATCGAGGAGGAGAAGAGAGAAGAAGACGGCGACGACGGGAAGACCGGCCCCTCCACTAGCAAAAGAGCTACAAGAAGGTAGTGGAGGGGCCGGCAGAAGGACAACGGAGAGCCGGACGAGACGACGGAAGACCGGGCCTCCGCTAGCAAAAGAGCTGGAAGAAGATAGCGGAGGCCCGGCGGAAGAAAGAACCGGAGAGCGGGAGAAGAACCGGAGAGCGGGAGAAGAAGAAGGCGACGGAGAAGACCGGGCCCCGCTAGCAAAAGAGCTGGAGGAAGATAGCGGAGGCCCGGCAGAAGAAAGAACCGGAGAAGACCGGGCCCCGCTAGCAAAAGAGCTGGAAGAAGATAGCGGAGGCCCGGCAGAAGAAAGAACCGGAGAGCGCGGAGACCCCCGAAGTCGGAAGAAGACCCCCGGAGCTGTGCAATAAATTAATTTAAAAAGCTGTGTTGTGTTTTTTCTTGACATTTTTTTCCCACCAGGTGAATGGGTAGGGGTACGATGTACCCCATACTCATTCACATAGGGTGGGGGGCCGGGATCTGGGGGCCCCCTTATCAAGGGGGGGCTCCCGGATTCCGATAAGCCCCCCGCCCGCAGACCCCGACAACCAACGGCCAGGGTTGTCGGGAAGAGGCCCTGTCCTCATCAACATGGGGGCAGGGTGCTCTGGGGTGGGGGGGCCGCAGGTCGCCCCCCTGCCCCAGAGCACCAAACCCCCCATGTTGAGGGCATGGGGCCTGGTACGGTTCAGGAGGGAGGGGGGGCCGCTCTCTCGTCCCCCCTCTTCCCCTGCGGCCTGCCAGGTTGCGTGCTCGGATAAGGGTCTGGTTTGGATTTTGGGGGGACCCCCACGCCGTTTTTTCGGCGTAGGGGTTCTCCTTCAAATCCAGACCAGACCCAAGGGCTTGGTATGCTCCCGGAGGGGGAACCCATGCCGGTTTTTATTTAAAATTTGGTGTGGAGTTCCCCCTCAAGAGCAGCAGAGCACAAGTCGCATGCCAAAGTCGGATCATGCAAGACTGCGGTCCGACTTTGATCCGACTTCAATGATAGTCAATGGGCTGAAGTTGGATCAAAGTCGGACCGAAGTAGTACAGGGAGCATTTTCAAAGTCGGACCGACGTGTGTCGGACCTGTTAAGACGGCTCCCATAGGGAAACATTGATTTTCACACGTCATGCGACATGAGCTCCCAATGTCGGAGCGTTTGTTGCCCCAGTGTGAACCCGGCCTTAGTGTAAACTAGCCCCCAGGCTCAGCTCACACCTGTGCAGCACATTAAGGCTCATTAATTCACACCTATGCATTTTTAGCAAAACTGCAAAATGCAAAAAGCACTAAAGATGCATAGGTGTGAATCCAGCCTTAGGGAAACCCATACATTTTAATGGGTTGTGCTATGTGCAAAAAACTCACAGAAGAAGTATCCTCCCCCACCTTGTACTCACAGACGGTTCAAATTAACACTGTGTCTGCCCAGAGCTTGAGGGCAGCTTCTTCTTTTTCTGCTCTCCAGTCATGTGATATGTCACATGACAAGTGGGGAGATGAAGAAGGGCAGTGTGACCCTGTAGTTGTCAGTCTTACCATTGGCTCTCTATCGCCTCCTGCAAGATGGAGGAAAGAGAAAGCCAAATCCTCCCTCCAGCAGCTATGGCCGCTGCTCCTTCTGACAAGAGTGACACTGCAGTCGCTCTTGTCGGTATGGAGCAGAATGAACAGCTACAGTACATCGCTAGCACACCCCTCCTCAACACGGCCCCCCGGGACACGTGCCCCTTCAGCTCCCCACTTGTCCCAGCCCTGGGTCCCAGCATACACTTTAATTTTATAACAGCATTTAACAGCAATGAAAATAGTTTTTTTTTTTTTGACAATTCTATATAAGCTGATTTAGAAAAACGTACTTAAAAAATGTTCATGTTGTGAGTGCTCCTTGTCTGCTTGCCATCTCTTTCCGCAATTTCTTGGATTCCTTGTAGCTTCTCCTCTAATGCTTACTTTTAATTTTCTAGGACTACATATCCCATGCCATGGTACCTTGCTGCCAGCAAGCTGTGATTTCTGTACTGACTCCACCTCTTGAAACTCCTCTCAGCACCTCTGTAGTTCAGGTTCTGTGGGGACGTACTAATTCCATCATCCCAATATGCAGTTAAGTACGTTGTGGTTCTGTGAAATGTGTGACACAGCAGTGCCTATCAGCAGGGCAAATAAATACGTGCCACAGAGGTCATGGCAGTAAATGTATGGGGATCTTCACAAGGTAAGTTTACAACTTCAAGATTGTTCAGAATTATAGGAGCATATTAGAAATAACTGAAATACAGTGTAGAAATGAAGAGATGATATTACATTTTTACCACAGACAAACATCAAAGCATTATTAAGCACTTCGCGCCGGTGCTATAGGCGAAAGACGTCTACAGCGCGGCGTGCATCAGGGAAAAACTGTGCCCGCCAGGTCACACGGGTGCCAATGCGCGTGCCTGGCGGCCGCGATCTGCATTTACAGAGACAGGGACGTGGATCTGTGTGTGTAAACACGGAGATCCATGTCCTTTCAGGGAGAGGAGACCGATGGTGTGTCCCTTCTACATAGAACCACAGATCGGTCTCCTCCCCCAGTCAGTCCCCTCCCCCCACAGTAAGAATCACTCCCAGGGAACACATTTAACCCCTTCCTCGCCCCCTGGTGTTAACCCCTTCCCTGCCAGTCACATTTATACAGTAATCAGTGCATATTTATAGCACTGTTCGCTGTATAAATCTGAATGGTCCCAAAATAATGTCAAAAGTGTCCGAACTGTCCGCTGCAATATCGCAGTCCTGACAAAAATCGCAGATAACCGACATTGCTAGTAAAAAAAAAAAAATGCCATAAATCTATCCCCTATTTTGTAGATGCTATAACTTTTGCGCAAACCAATCAATATACGCTTATTGCGATTTTTTTTTTTACCACAAATATGTAGAAGAATACGTATCGGCCTAAACTGAGAAAAAATAATTGTTTTTAGAAAAAAATAAAAATGGGATATTTATTATAGCAAAAAGTAAAAAAATATTGTTTTTTTTCAAAATTGTCGCTCTTTTTTTGTTTATAGCGAAAAAAATAAAAGCCGCAGAGGTGATCAAAAACCACCAAAAGAAAGCTCTATTTGTGGGAAAAAAAGGACGTCAATTTTGTTTGGGAGCCACGTCGCACGACCGCGCAATTGTCATTCAAAACGTGACAGCGCTAAAAGCTGAAAGTTGGCCTGGGCAGGAAGGGTGTGAAAATGCCACAAATTGAAGTGGTTAAACCCTCAGCTATGTTTGGCTTAACACATTGAGCACAAAAATATGAAGGAATTCCCAAGTAAATCATTTTTTAAAGTTCTTACTCCAATGCTGCTGGGCTTTTCTCTCAGCACTGTTTCCCTGAACTTCTGGTCTTCACTAAGGCCTGGTTCACAGCTATGCATTTTTAAGGATTTTTGCATTTTGCAGATTTGCACTACAGAACGTGTTCCATAGGAAACCACGTTAAATGGACTGTAGTGCAAATCTGCAAAATGCAAAAAGCACTAAAAATGCATAGGTGTGAACTAGGCATTAGTAAACAATGCAGTCACAGGCCAGTCTTTTAGCTTGAAGAAGGTGAGAAGGGGCAGTGGGGAGTTGCAGGGGATTATTGCCTTGTCACCCTAGGCTTTGGGGTTGTGTGTTTCTATTGATGCACACAATGTAGGGAGACACAACTCTAGCTCCAAAGGATGCTGCAAGAGAAAGGAGCAGGGCTTTTTTTCTCAAACAATAGGTGCTGGAACTGAACCACGACCCCCCAAAACCCCTCACCTACACCCCCAAAATCACAAATAGTGGGTGTGGTCAGATTTCACAAACAGTAGAAGGGTCTTAAAAGGGCATTAAATACCAGGATTGCATTACATACAGAGTGCAGAGTTCAGGGGGGTTACAAGACTTCTGTGTTTACAAGTGATTGTGGTGAGCAGGCACCAAAGGGTCTGAGCCAGAGGTGGTGGAACTGAGTTCCACCAAGTTCCACCTGAAAAAAAGCCCTGGAAAGGAGCCACAATGAAACCGTAGAACCTTGGTCAGTGGTCATGGCATTGGCTTAACCAGTTCACGACCACCCTATAGCAGATATACTACTACAGGGCAGCCGTTCTGTGTAAACAAGGCAGAGCTCCATTCTGATAGGGAAGAAGTGATGGCTTTTGTGTCCCTGCAAAGCGGCACTGCCCCATAGCGGCACCGCCCCTTACGCCGGCACCGCCCCAGTGTGAAAGTAGCCTAATACAGTCATCATTGCTGATACAATACTGTATATACAGTATCTGCATAGGCAATTTTATGGTAAAGGTGAACAAACCTTTTAAGGGGATTTTCTATGGATGGGAGTAAAGCATTATCTGGAAATAACATAAATACATTTTTGTATGCTTTATATCATAGAGACCCAATAGTACACAAAGCAGAGACGTATTACGATGTCAAGTACAGAATCTATTTGAGATTAGAACTATGCTAGCAAATCTAGTCATCCTTGTGTTTACTAATGGATTTCCCTTTCTACTGTCTGAAGGAACAAATTGTTATTATGTCTATAGCTAATACCATTCCTTTTCATCTAAATATAGAGATGGTCAGTACATTCCACTCAAAGCAGCGGCTGTAAATATCACTTAGTAAAAAACATACACTTTATAACAAAGATAACAACAATACCCTGCTGATCTACTTACTTCCGGCAAACAATGGCTGAAGGGCACACAAATCACAACATTGTGCTGCAAATGAGCCGGGGGTAACCTAATGCCGCGTACACACGGACGTTTTTCCCGTCAAAAAAACGAAATTTTTCCCATTCGACGAGAAAAACGATAGTCTGTGGGCTTTCTGTCGTTTTTTTCGACGAGAAAAACGGCATTAAAAACGACGAGAAAAATTAGAACATGTTCTAATTTTTCTCGTCGTTTTTTTCGACATGTTTTCCGCGGCAGTGTTTCCCATAGGGAAACACTGCCGCGGAGCCCACACACGGTCGTTTTTTTCGACCAAAAAAAAAATGACATTTAAAACGGCCGTGTGTGAGGGGAACAAGCTGTTCCTCGTTTTTAACGTCGATTTTCTCGACGGTGTTTTCACCGTCGAAAAAATCGATCGTGTGTACGCGGCATTATTGCAAGATTATACCATAAAAACCACCGCAGATTATTACATTTCTTTTGACGTTCTGTAGAGGGCGCTAACCCTTTTGCTGCCAGAGCCATGTGCATTTTTTTTTCTTTTGCACACATTTAAAAATAATTTCAGGCTGCGTTCACACTATCTTCGCATGCGGCTCACAGCAGTGCTGGATTCCGACCTGAAACGGACCAAAAGACGCACAGGACTCCTGTGCAAATTCACACTGTAGCTGCAGCGGAGATACAGTGGGTACGGCAAGTATTCAGACCCTCTTAAATTTTTCACTCTTTGTTATATTGCAGCCATTTGCTAAAATCATTTAAGTTCATTTTTTTCCTCAATGTACACACGGCACCCCATATTGACAGAAAAACACCGAATTGTTGACATTTTTGCAGATTTATTAAAAAAGAAAAACAGACCTTTGCTGTGACACTCATATATTTAACTCAGGTGCTGTCCATTTCTTCTGATCATCCTTGAGATGGTTCTACATCTACACCTTCATTTGAGTCCAGCTGTGTTTGATTATACTGATTGGACTTGATTAGGAAAGCCACACACCTGTCTATATAAGACCTTACAGCTCACAGTGCATGTCAGAGCAAATGAGAATCATGTGGTCAAAGGAACTGCCTGAAGAGCTCAGAGACAGAATTGTGGCAAGGCACAGATATGGCCAAGGTTACAAAAAAAATGTGCTGCACTTAAGGTTCCTAAGAGAACAGTGGCCTCCATAATCCTTAAATGGAAGACGTTTGGGATGACCAGAACCCTTCCTAGAGCTGGCCGTCTGGCCAAACTGAGCTATTGGGGGAGAAGAGCCTTGGTGAGAGAGGTAAAGAAGAACCCAAAGATCACTGTGGCTGAGTCTCAGAGATGCAGTCGGGAGATGGGAGAAAGTTGTAGAATGTCAACCATCACTGCAGCCCTCCACCAGTCGGGGCTTTATGGCAGAGTGGCCCGACGGAAGCCTCTCCTCAGTGCAAGACACATGAAAGCCTGCATGGAGTTTGCTAATAAACACCTGAAGGACTCTAAGATGGTGAGAAATAAGATTCTCTGGTCTGATGAGACCAAGATAGAACTTTTTGGCCTTAATTCTAAGCGGTATGTGTGGAGAAAACCAGGCACTGCTCATCACCTGTCCAATACAGTCCCAACAGTGAAGCATGGTGTTGGCAGCATCATGCTGTGGGGGTGTTTGTCAGCTGCAGGGACAGGACGACTGGTTGCAATTGAGGGAAAGATGAATGTGGCCAAGTTAAGGGATATCCTGGACGAAAACCTTCTCCAGAGTGCTCAGGACCTCAGACTGGGCCGAAGGTTTACCTTCCAACAAGAGAATGACCCTAAGCACCCAGCTAAAATAACGAAGGAGTGGCTTCACAACAACTCAGTGACTGTTCTTGAATGGCCCAGCCAGAGCCCTGACTTAAACCCAATTGAGCATCTCTGGAGAGACCTAAAAATGGCTGTCCACCAACGTTTAACATCCAACCTGACAGAACTGGAGAGGATCTGCAAGGAGGAATGGCAGAGGATCCCCAAATCCAGGTGTGAAAAACTTGTTGCATCTTTCCCAAAAAGACTCATGGCTGTATTAGATCAAAAGGGTGCTTCTACTAAATACTGAGCAAAGGGTCTGAATACTTAGGACCATGTGATATTTCAGTTTTTCTTTTTTAATAAATTTGCAAGATGAAAACAAAAACAAAAAATTCTGCGCTGCCTGATTGTATAGCAGCTCACACAACCAATTGAAAAATGGTGGAATACGAACAAGACAAAAAAGTGTAGCGCTAAACTAAATGAGAACTGCACTGGAATGAAGTGCAGTATGTAACAGTGATAAACAGTCAAAATAAACAACGTAACATTCAAGAAGTGATAAATGAATAAATGAAAATATTCAAATAGTCCTCAGTGATATGAGTTGTGTAATGTAAAAGTCACCAGAAAATACTGAGTTCATTAATAAAAACAAAATTGATAGATGCTGGTGAGAATCAAAATAATGGTGCTCCTAAATGAACTTGACGTGAAGCGAGTGCACTTAAAGTGACCACCACCAATCGATAGTAGAAAAGGCTTACCAGAGATATGCCAGAAAGTAAAAGGAAAGAAAAGACACATAGTGTAATACTGTATAAAAAGGGTATTTAATGTAGGTAGGAACACTTACATTTAGAAGAATGTAACAGCGCTTAATCAAATGATCAAATGGCAACAGTAGGGAGACCCTACTGTTGCCATTTGATCATTTGATTAAGCGCTACATACAGTATTACACTATGTGCCTTTTCTTTCCTTTTACTTTCTGGCATATATCTGGTATCACCATCTGGCCCTAACCGGGCACTACCTGCACGTGTCATCACCATCTGGATACAAGAGACACTTCTCCCTACCTTCTGTATTTGATTGAAGTTTGAGGTTCCTGTTTGAATCGCAGCTGGAGATTGGCTGTTCACAGCGGCTTACCCATGTCTGGTTGACCCTCTGAATGTATGTTTTTGGGGTCCACTCTCTCTGGTAAGCCTTTTCTACTATCGATTGGTGGTGGTCACTTTAAGTGCACTCGCTTCACGTCAAGGTTATTTAGGAGCACCATTATTTTGATTCTCACCAGCATCTATCAATTTTGTTTTTATTAATGAACTCAGTATTTTCTGGTGACTTTTACGTTACACAACTCATATCACTGAGGACTATTTGAATATTTTCATTTATTCATTTATCACTTCTTGAATGTTACGTTGTTTATTTTGACTGTTTATCACTGTTACATACTGCACTTCATTCCAGTGCAGTTCTCATTTAGTTTAGCGCTACATTTTTTTGTCTTGTTAAAAAATTTGCAAAAATGTCAACAATTCTGTGTTTTTCTGTCAATATGGGGTGCTGTGTACATTAATGAGGAAAAAAATGAACTTAAATGATTTTAGCAAATGGCTGCAATATAACAAAGAGTGAAAAATTTAAGGGGGTCTGAATACTTTCCATACCCACTGTATGTGAATAGGGTTGCCACCTTTTCTTTAAGTCAAACCCGAACATTTTAGCCATGCAAAGCTATTTTTTTAATAGTATAAACTATACATATATTTTGCAATTAAATAACATTTCTAATCATATGAAGTTAATCACAAGAGTTCCCCTTTACTTCAGAGTCCACAGAGTTTCCCTTTTACATCCGAATCCACAAAGTTCATCTTTTACATCTGAATCCGTAGCGTTCCCCTTTTACATCTAGATCCATAGAGTTTCCCTTTTACATCTGAATCCGTAGAGTTCCCCTTTTACATCTGAATCCATAGAGTTTTCCTTTTACATCCGAATCCATAGAGTTCCCCTTTTACATCTGAATCCATATAGTTATCCTTTTACATCTGAATACATACAGTTTCCCTTTTACATCTGAATCCATAGAGTTCCCCTTTTACATCTGAATCCATAGAGTTTCCCTTTTACATCTGAATCCATAGAGTTTCCCTTTTACATCTGAATCTGTAGAGTTCCCCTTTTACATCTGAATCTGTAGAGTTCCCCTTTCACATCTGAATCCGTAGAGTTCCCCTTTTACATCTGAACTCGCAGAGTTCCCTTACACTGTAAGGGGGGCTCTGCAGACTCTGATGTAAGGGGACTCTAATATTAGGGATGCTCTGGGAACCCTGATTTAAGGGAGAACACTGAGAACTCTGATGTATGGAGAGGATTCTGATGTAAAGGGGAACACTGTGGCCTCTGGTGTAAAGAGAAACTCTAAAGTAAGGGGTGCTCTGACGTATGGGATGCTCTGGGAACCCTGATTTAAGGGAGAGCACTGAGAACTCTGATGTACAGAGAGGACTCTGATGTAAGAGGAAACACTGTGGCCTCTGGTGTAAAGAGAATCTCTGATGTAAAGGGTGCTCTGAGAACCCTGATTTACCTTAGTGTACTCACTCAGAAGCAGGAGAGAGAAGAGGGGAGACTTCAGTCACAGACAGGGATGGATGGTGAGCTCACTCACCACATGGCAGTCAGAACCTTTCATCCAGATGTATCTAAGGCTGCTGGAGTTAAAATTTCTGGCCCGCACTTTCCTTTTCTAACAAGTGTGGGCAGACACAGAGGAGTAGGAGCAGGAGGAAGAGGAGCAGATCGAGCCCTATCTCCTTTCCTGTGTGTGTGTGTGTGGGGGGGGGGGGAATTGTTAGTGCTAGCTTTGGGCAGCGTCAAAAAGAGTGTAACAGACTGTCTCGGTTTAGACACCGGCAGCCAGCAACCCTGTTGGGAAGCCATGGTCCGGTCTGAATAATGTGTCCGGGTTTCAGACAGTCTGAAACCCAGACGCATGATTCCAAACCCGAATTGTCGGGGTGAATCCCGGACAGGGGGCAAGCCCCACTGCGTTCAGTAGCAGAAAAAAACGGTTGATGCCTGTAAAAGCGTGTAAACGCATCTAAATATGCGTTAACACTAGGCACATTTAGCTCTTGAGCAATAATTATTTTCAATGGTCAGAATAAATTACATTCAAAAACACATTTCCAAATGTCAATCAGTTTTTCTGCCAAAACACCCCTGCTAGGAGGAGAGGCATCTAGGAGAGATAGCAAAATGTCCAGTGTGCATACTAGCTCATTATGCCTTTGCCTTGCATGTTTTGTTTTTTTTTTGTTCGGTGGGTTTACAACCACTTTAAGTCAATCGCAACTCTCATTTTACAGGAATATGCTCTAGTACTGTAAGTAAAAAGTAAAAAGACATGCTCAGCCATGATGGAATTAAAGTAGAACTACAGTGGAACCTCGGATTGCGAGTAACGCGGTTAACGAGCGTTTCGCAATATGAGCACTGTATTTAAAAAAATCCTAACTCGGTTTACGAGTGTTGTCTCGCAAAACGAGCAGGTTTCAGGCCAAAGCAGTGTGCAGTACCGCGTTTGGCCTGAGGTGGGGGGGGGGGGGGCGCCAGCGCCGATCGCAGCCGATCGGCGCCGTTCGGAAATGCACGGAAAAGCCAGAGGACAGCTCGGCCGACTTCGGCAAACCTCAGGAACGGAGTCTTTCCGAGGTTTGCCGAGGTCAGCCGAGGTGTCTTCGGGCCTTTCCGGCCGTTTCCGAGGCACCACCCCACCTCTGGCCGCATGCGATATTGCATGCAATTGAAGTCAATGCGGAAAAAATTATTTTTGTTTCCATTGACTTCAATGGGGAAACTTGATTTGATATGCGAGTACCATGGATTACAAGCATTCTCCTGGAACGGATTATGTTTGTAATGCGAGGTTCCACTGTATAGGCAAAAGCAAAAATGACATACAAAGTGAATGGTCCGATATCTCAACGGCAACATGGGCCAGGTGCAAGCACATGCACATGGTTATCCAGAGAAACGTCAAGAAGCACCTCCTAGTGTGGAGTACATGTGACTGTCAGGGTAAGCCCGATACGATTGATGGGCATTAGCAAGGACAGGCTGCGCACCATCGTCCACAAAGATTTGGGTAAGCGGAGGATCTGTTCCTGAATGCAAAACGGATAGAAACCTCTGGACATTTCATTATCATGTGTGACCAAGATCCATTCTTTCTGTGAACCATCATCACAGATCCAGAATCCAAGCTGCAATCGATGGAATGGCGTTCACCGTCTTCCCCGCGACCCAAAAAGGGTCGCCTGTGGACTTCTTTCTGTTTCCCCACCTAAAGCGCATCATGAAAGGCACACATTTTGCAGACGTGGCAGCAAATCAATAATGTGTGACAGCGGTTCTGCGGTCAATTCCTAAAGAGGCCTTTTCTAATGCCACGTACACACAACCGTTTTTAATGTCATTGAAAAAAAATGCATTTTTCTTGACGTGTTTTTTCGTGTTTCCTCTCAAGCCTGCCTTGCCTACACACTATCGTGGAAAAAAATGTTCGAGTAAAGCGCGGTGACGTCCAACACGTACAACGGCACTATAAAGGGGAAGTTCCATTCAGATGGCACCACCCTTCATGTTAGTAAATTTTATTGAGCGACGATTCACGCTTTTCAGCCTAATGCTTTTCAGTCCGTTACAGCGTGACGAATGTGCTATCTCCATTACGAACGCTAGTTTTACCAGAACGAGCGCTCCTGTCTCATACTTGATTAAGAGCATGCGCATTTTTTTTCACGTCGTTAAAGCCCACACACGGACGTTTTTCATGATGAGAAAAACGACAATGTAAAAAACTAAGTGAAAAATTAGAGCATGTTCCAATTTTTCTCGTCGTGATTCTCTGCGTTTTTCTCGTCGGGGAAAAATGCTGGAAAGCCCACACACGATCATTTTTAATGACCATTTAAATTTTTTTTATTTTTCTCGTCATTAAAAACGGTCGTGTGTACGCGGCATGAGAGTTTCCAGAAGCTTTATGGTCCTTTAGGTGTCCTTTTATGAAACTGAGATCAGAGGCGATCCCGAGTCTCACCGCTGATCTCAGGTCATTAGCAGTGTATGAAACTGAGGTAATCAGCAGAGAACACGTTCTCCACTGATTATCTCAGCACAGTGAGAACTAGGGATGAGCTTCGTGTTCGAGTCGAACATACGTTCGACTCGAACATCGGCTGTTCGATCGTTCGACGAAGATCGAACGATTTGGGCCGTTCGCACCAAATTCGAGTGACGCGAACGGCCCACAATGCACTACGCCATCGCAGTGTCATCCAGGCGCTGTGATTGGCCAAGCATGCACTGTGACCCCGCATGCTTGGCCAATCACAGCGCCGGCAGCGAGGAGAGCAATGATTGGCCACAGGCAGGATGCCTGTGGCCAATTATTCTTGAGGGGGTTTAGTACACGCCCCACACTATAAAAGGCCGCCAGCGCGGCGGCCTTGTGTAGTGTGTTCCGGAGCAGGGAAAGAGAAGCATAGGCAGGGACAGTGTCATTTTTTTTCCTTTACTAATCCTGGATTCCTTGTGTTTAGGGACAAATAAGGATAGGTAGGGAGAGTGTCAGTGTGTTATTCTGTGCTAAACCTTGTTTGTAGGGACAGAGAGGTACAGTGAGGGAAAGTGTCAGTGTGCTATTCTGTTCTAAACCAATCTTGCTGAACCATATTTGAAATCCTTGAGTTTAGGGACAGAGAGGTACAGTGAGGGAAAGTGTCAGTGTGCTATTCTGTGCTAAATCTTGTTTGTAGGGACAGAGTAGGACAGTTAGTGAAACTGACAGTGTGCTATTCTGTTCTAAACCAATCTTGCTGAACCATATTTGAAATCCTTGAGTTTAGGGACAGAGAGGTACAGTGAGGGAAAGTGTCAGTGTGCTATTCTGTGCTAAATCTTGTTTGTAGGGACAGAGTAGGACAGTGAGTGAAACTGACAGTGTGCTATTCTGTTCTAAACCAATCTTGCTGAACCATATTTGAAATCCTTGAGTTTAGGGACATAGAGGTACAGTGAGTGAAACTGACAGTGTGCTATTCTGTTCTAAACCAATCTTGCTGAACCATATTTGAAATCCTTGAGTTTAGGGACAGAGAGGTACAGTGAGGGAAAGTGTCAGTGTGCTATTCTGTGCTAAATCTTGTTTGTAGGGACAGAGTAGGACAGTGAGTGAAACTGACAGTGTGCTATTCTGTTCTAAACCAATCTTGCTGAGCCATATTTGAAATCCTTGAGTTTAGGGGCAGAGAGGTACAGTGAGGGAAAGTGTCAGTGTGCTATTCTGTGCTAAATCTTGTTTGTAGGGACAGAGTAGGACAGTGAGTGAAACTGACAGTATGCTATTCTGTTCTAAACCAATCTTGCTGAACCATATTTGAAATCCTTGAGTTTAGGGACAGAAAGGTACAGTGAGGGAAAGTGTCAGTGTGCTATTCTGTGCTAAATCTTGTTTGTAGGGACAGAGTAGGACAGTGAGTGAAACTGACAGTGTGCTATTCTGTTCTAAACCAATCTTGCTGAACCATATTTGAAATCCTTGAGTTTAGGGACAGAGAGGTACAGTGAGGGAAAGTGTCAGTGTGCTATTCTGTTCTAAACCAATCTTGCTGAACCATATTTGAAATCCTTGAGTTTAGGGACAGAGAGGTACAGTGAGGGAAAGTGTCAGTGTGCTATTCTGTGCTAAATCTTGTTTGTAGGGACAGAGTAGGACAGTGAGTGAAACTGACAGTGTGCTAATCTGTTCTAAACCAATCTTGCTGAACCATATTTGAAATCCTTGAGTTTAGGGACAGAGAGGTACAGTGAGGGAAAGTGTCAGTGTGCTATTCTGTGCTAAATCTTGTTTGTAGGGACAGAGTAGGACAGTGAGTGAAACTGACAGTGTGCTATTCTGTTCTAAACCAATCTTGCTGAACCATATTTGAAATCCTTGAGTTTAGGGACAGAGAGGTACAGTGAGGGAAAGTGTCAGTGTGCTATTCTGTGCTAAATCTTGTTTGTAGGGACAGAGTAGGACAGTGAGTGAAACTGACAGTGTGCTATTCTGTTCTAAACCAATCTTGCTGAACCATATTTGAAATCCTTGAGTTTAGGGACAGAGAGGTACAGTGAGGGAAAGTGTCAGTGTGCTATTCTGTGCTAAATCTTGTTTGTAGGGACAGAGAGGTACAGTGAGTGAAACTGACAGTGTGCTATTCTGTACTAAACCAATCTTGCTGAACCATATTTGAAATCCTTGAGTTTAGGGACAGAGAGGTACAGTGAGTGAAACTGACAGTGTGCTATTCTGTTCTAAACCAATCTTGCTGAACCATATTTGAAATCCTTGAGTTTAGGGACAGAGAGGTACAGTGAGGGAAAGTGTCAGTGTGCTATTCTGTGCTAAATCTTGTTTGTAGGGACAGAGTAGGACAGTGAGCGAAACTGACAGTGTGCTATTCTGTTCTAAACCAATCTTGCTGAACCATATTTGAAATCCTTGAGTTTAGGGACAGAGAGGTACAGTGAGGGAAAGTGTCAGTGTGCTATTCTGTGCTAAATCTTGTTTGTAGGGACAGAGTAGGACAGTGAGTGAAACTGACAGTGTGCTATTCTGTTCTAAACCAATCTTGCTGAACCATATTTGAAATCCTTGAGTTTAGGGACAGAGTAGGACAGTGAGTGAAACTGACAGTGTGCTATTCTGTTCTAAACCAATCTTGCTGAACCATATTTGAAATCCTTGAGTTTAGGGACAGAGAAGGACACTCGTGGAAACTATCAGTGTGCTATTCTGTGCTAAATCTTGTTTGTAGGGACAGAGAGGTACAGTGAGTGAAACTGACAGTGTGCTATTCTGTTCTAAACCAATCTTGCTGAACCATATTTGAAATCCTTGAGTTTAGGGACAGAGAGGTACAGTGAGGGAAAGTGTCAGTGTGCTATTCTGTTCTAAACCAATCTTGCTAAACCATATTTGAAATCCTTGAGTTTAGGGACAGAGAGGTACAGTGAGTGAAACTGACAGTGTGCTATTCTGTTCTAAACCAATCTTGCTGAACCATATTTGAAATCCTTGAGTTTAGGGACAGAGAGGTACAGTGAGTGAAACTGACAGTGTGCTATTCTGTTCTAAACCAATCTTGCTGAACCATATTTGAAATCCTTGAGTTTAGGGACAGAGAGGTACAGTGAGGGAAAGTGTCAGTGTGCTATTCTGTGCTAAATCTTGTTTGTAGGGACAGAGTAGGACAGTGAGCGAAACTGACAGTGTGCTATTCTGTTCTAAACCAATCTTGCTGAACCATATTTGAAATCCTTGAGTTTAGGGACAGAGAGGTACAGTGAGGGAAAGTGTCAGTGTGCTATTCTGTGCTAAATCTTGTTTGTAGGGACAGAGTAGGACAGTGAGTGAAACTGACAGTGTGCTATTCTGTTCTAAACCAATCTTGCTGAACCATATTTGAAATCCTTGAGTTTAGGGACAGAGTAGGACAGTGAGTGAAACTGACAGTGTGCTATTCTGTTCTAAACCAATCTTGCTGAACCATATTTGAAATCCTTGAGTTTAGGGACAGAGAAGGACACTCGTGGAAACTATCAGTGTGCTATTCTGTGCTAAATCTTGTTTGTAGGGACAGAGAGGTACAGTGAGTGAAACTGACAGTGTGCTATTCTGTTCTAAACCAATCTTGCTGAACCATATTTGAAATCCTTGAGTTTAGGGACAGAGAGGTACAGTGAGGGAAAGTGTCAGTGTGCTATTCTGTTCTAAACCAATCTTGCTGAACCATATTTGAAATCCTTGAGTTTAGGGACAGAGAAGGACACTCGTGGAAACTATCAGTGTGCTATTCTGTGCTAAATCTTGTTTGTAGGGACAGAGTAGGACAGTGAGTGAAACTGACAGTGTGCTATTCTGTTCTAAACCAATCTTGCTGAACCATATTTGAAATCCTTGAGTTTAGGGACAGAGAAGGACACTCGTGGAAACTATCAGTGTGCTATTCTGTGCTAAATCTTGCTTGTAGGGACAGAGTAGGACAGTGAGTGAAACTGACAGTGTGCTATTCTGTTCTAAACCAATCTTGCTGAACCATATTTGAAATCCTTGAGTTTAGGGACAGAGAAGGACACTCGTGGAAACTATCAGTGTGCTATTCTGTGCTAAATCTTGTTTGTAGGGACAGAGTAGGACAGTGAGTGAAACTGACAGTGTGCTATTCTGTTCTAAACCAATCTTGCTGAACCATATTTGAAATCCTTGAGTTTAGGGACAGAGAGGTACAGTGAGGGAAAGTGTCAGTGTGCTATTCTGTTCTAAACCAATCTTGCTGAACCATATTTGAAATCCTTGAGTTTAGGGACAGAGAAGGACACTCGTGGAAACTATCAGTGTGCTATTCTGTGCTAAATCTTGTTTGTAGGGACAGAGAAGGACAGTGAGGGAAACTGTCAGTGTGCTATTCTGTGCTAAACCAATCTTGCTGAAGCATATTGCAAATCCTTGTGTTTAGGGACAGAGAAGGATAGGCAGGGGACAGTGTCAGTGTCATTGTTGCTAAGCCTCCTGCACAGTATACACCTGAAGGTAGCCCTTATTGCTGTTTTTCCCATCTCCCTGCAGGCCATCCATTAAAATGTCTGGAAGGCAAACAAGGAGAGGCAGACAGTCAGGAGGCAAAAAAATAGGGCAAGCAGGCTCTGTGTCTGGGGGCAACAGTGCTGGTCGTGGACGCGGTGCATTGTCATCAGCACATGGCCATGGGACACGCTTGTCCTTCTTTTCGGCAGCTGGACATGTTGAGCCACATCATGCCGAAGACTTGGTAGAGTGGATGACCAAGCCCACCTCATCCTCCTCATCCTCTCTCACCCAGGCTCAGGGTACTGGCAAAGCAGCTGCCAAAGCGTCCTCTTCTCTGGTATCATTATCTTCATTAGTCAATCCTTCCCTAGACCCACCATGTCCTCCTCCTGAGGAGTCCCCCGAACTGTTTGAGCACAGTGTTGGGTACATGCTCCAGGAGGATGCCCAGCGTTTCGAAGGATCTGATGATGATACCCAGCTAGAGGAAGGCAGTAGCGTGAGAGCAGAGAGAGGGGATGCTCAAGAAGGACACCAATCTGGCAGTCATGCTCCAGCAGCTGCAGCATACTGCCAGATTGGCTCCAGTGATGAGGAGGGAGGGGATGATGAGGTCACTGACTCCACGTGGGTGCCTAATAGGAGAGAGGAGGAGGAGGAGGATGAGGAGGAGGCACATCTCCAACGAGGCAGGATGCCCTTGAGTGGCCAGCGTATGGGCAGTAGGCTTGTGCAATTCGTTTCGTAACGAATCGAAATTCGTCCGAATTTAGCAACTTTCGGACATTCGGAAGCATTCGAATTTCCGAACAAAGCAATTACGAATAAAACCGAATCTGAAATAAATTATACCGCAAAATAGCGAATGCCCGAATGTCTTCGGCATAATTCGTTATGAAAAAACTTACGAATGTACAAATCCATTGGAAACACAATAACACTCACTCTGCTCTGCTCTCTGCTTCTCCTTCACCGTGCTGAACTCCCTCTCAAAATGGTGTACAGGGGCGGAGGCTATAGCCGCATGTAAAAAACGAAAGTAAAATACGAGATTTCTAATCCATTCGAAGCACAATAACACTCTGCTCTGCTCTCTGCTTCTCCCTCACCGTGCTGAACCCTCTCAAAATGGTGTACAGGGGCGGAGGCTATAGCCGCATGTAAAAAACGAAAGTAAAATACGAGATTTCGAATCGTTACAAATAACCGCTATGTATTTCGAAAAGTACAAATCCATTCGAAGCACATTAGGCATAATAGTCAGCGTCGTCGTGAGAGAGACACAGAAAATTACGAATCAACGAACCCAAAAAAAGTTACGAAAGTAGGAGTTGTGTCCAGAATCAACGAAAAACAACGTACTCTACCGAAAGTACGAATTATAAAGCAACAAAAAATTCAACGAAAAATGTCGCTTGCAAAAATACGAATGAGTCCGAACACGAAAAATCCAGTCTAGCAAAATTACGAATGATTACGAATCAACAGGACCGGAAAGAAACGAACCGAAACGGAACGAATTTTTCCGTTGTGCACAAGCCTAATGGGCAGCACACCGACGGAATCACACCGCAGAGCTCCGCCTGTGCAGGGCGCTGCCTCTGCCCGTCATTCAAAAAGTTCTTTGGTGTGGGCCTTTTTTGAGGCGAGTGCATCAGATCGCACAGCTGCCGTTTGCAACATATGTCTCAAGCGTATATCGCGTGGCCAAAACATCAGCCGCTTGGGCACCACATGCTTGATCAGACATATGTTGACCTGCCATGCAGCTCGTTGGCAAGCCTACCTTAAAGACCCACACCAAAGAACAAAGCGGACCTCTCCTTGCACCGCATCAGCTGGGATCTCAAAACCCACTATACCATCAGTCCTCTCTGAAACCTGCACTGAGAGGAATGAAGGTGTAGAATTAGGTGTGTCACAGCCCAGTACTTGCGGCCACTCTGCTAGCAGTAGTGATGAGCCGAACACCCCCGGGTTCGGTTCGCACCAGAACCCGCGAACGGACCGAAAGTTCGCGCGAACATTAGAACCCTATTAAATACAATGGATGCGAACGTTCGGATTCTAAAGTGCTAATTATAACGACTATTATCCATGTTATTGTCCGAAACAGAGTTTGGGAACCCGGGTTCTGCACCAGGGGACATGTATCAATGCAAAAAGAAGTTTTAAAAACGGACGTTTTCCGGGAGCAGTCATTTTAATGATGCATAAAGTGAAAAAAAAAAAGTCAAATATTCCTTTAAATATTGTACCTGGGGGGTGTCTAAAGTATGCCTGTGAAGTGCCACGTGTTTCCCGTGTTTAGAACTGTCCCTGCACAAAATAACATTTCTAAAGGAAAAAAAGCCATTTAAAACTGCTTGCGGCTTTAATGCAATGTCTGGTCCCGGTAATATGGATGAAAATCTTTAGGAAAAATGGCATAGCTACCCCATCAACCCCCCCCCCCACCCCAGCCCATTACCAGCCCCTTTGGGTCTTGTATGGATATTAAGGGGAACCCCGCACACAAAATAAAAAAGGACCTATATACTCTGAACAGCCGTATACAGGCGGTGCATACAAGACAGGGACTGTAGGTTTGTTCTTATGTAGAATCTGTTTGTAATTTTGAACAGCTGCATTGTTTAAGTGTAGCTCCATGCCAAATTCCTTTTTTTTAGCTTTTTGGAAAACATAGGGAACGGTTATCACCCCTGTCACATTTTTTTTGCTGTCTGTGCCCCTGTTCAGAACATTTCACCTCACTTTGCGTCCCAATGACAACTGTTTTTGAAATGTGGTGTTTGTATTGAAACAAGGATTGGTGATAAAGCATCAGTAGAGAGGAGACACCTTTCTCCCATATTAATTCTTACAGGAGAGAATTTTCCTTCCAAGGGGTAGATTTCCTCTCACTTCCTGTTGTCTTCTTCCGTTTGCAAGTAGTAGTAGTTTGTAAGTTGGATGTTTGAAAGTAGGGACCTTCCGTATATACTCTGCAGAAATTGGCCCCTTAGGTGTTGGTGTTGGCACAACACTGAAAGCACTCACAGTTATTCTTGGTGGGTGCTGGAACGCCCTGCTGTCAAGTATAATATCAGGAATTGTAATAACATATAATTGTTGATCAGTGGTAGTAAAAATTGGGCCTTTGATGGTGGTGCTGGTGCCACAACACTGTAAGGCCTGACAGTTACTCTTGGTGGGCGCAGCAATGGTCCCTGCTGTGAATTATTAGATCAATAATTATAATTGCATGCCCCTGTTGAACAGGGGCTGAAAAACTGGGCCTTTGGTGGTGGTGGTGGTGGTTAGGGATGAGCTTCGTGTTCGAGTCGAACATACGTTCGACTCGAACATTGGCTGTTCGATCGTTCGACGAAGATCGAACGATTTGGGCCGTTCGCGCCAAATTCGAGTGACGCGAACGGCCCACAATGCACTACGCCATCGCAGTGTCATCCAGGCGCTGTGATTGGCCAAGCATGCACTGTGACCCCGCATGCTTGGCCAATCACAGCGCCGGCAGCGAGGAGAGCAATGATTGGCCACAGGCAGGATGCCTGTGGCCAATTATTGCTGAGGGTGTTTAGTACACGCCCCACACTATAAAAGGCCGCCAGCACGGCGGCCTAGTGTAGTGTGTTCCGGAGCAGGGATAGAGTAGCATAGGCAGGGACAGTGACTGTTATTTCTTTCTTGCTTAACCTGGATTCCTTTAGTTTAGGGAAAGAGAAGGATAGGTAGGGAGAGTGTCAGTGTGTTTTGTGCTTCTGCTATAGTGTGCTTAAAAAAAACATTTATTCTAGGGACAGAAAACTCTAGGTAGGGACAGTGTCAGTTTCTTTCACTCTGCAAGTCCTTGTTTCCAGGGACCTGTAAGGACAGTGAGTTAATTGTCCTTGTGCTATATTGTGCTTAAAAAAAACATTTATTCTAGGGACAGAAAACTCTAGGTAGGGACAGTGTCAGTTTCTTTCACTCTGCAAGTCCTTGTTTCCAGGGACCTGTAAGGACAGTGAGTTAATTGTCCTTGTGCTATATTGTGATTAAAAAAAACATTTATTCTAGGGACAGAAAACTCTAGGTAGGGACAGTGTCAGTTTCTTTCACTCTGCAAGTCCTTGTTTCCAGGGACCTGTAAGGACAGTGAGTTAATTTTCCTTGTGCTATATTGTGATTAAAAAAAACATTTTTTCTAGGGACAGAAAACTGTAGGTAGGGAGAGTGTTTTTTTTCTTTCACTCTGCAAGTCCTTGTTTCCAGGGACCTGTAAGGACAGTGAGTTAATTGTCCTTGTGCTATATTGTGCTTAAAAAAAACATTTATTCTAGGGACAGAAAACTCTAGGTAGGGACAGTGTCAGTTTCTTTCACTCTGCAAGTCCTTGTTTCCAGGGACCTGTAAGGACAGTGAGTTAATTGTCCTTGTGCTATATTGTGATTAAAAAAAACATTTATTCTAGGGACAGAAAACTCTAGGTAGGGACAGTGTCAGTTTCTTTCACTCTGCAAGTCCTTGTTTCCAGGGACCTGTAAGGACAGTGAGTTAATTTTCCTTGTGCTATATTGTGATTAAAAAAAACATTTTTTCTAGGGACAGAAAACTGTAGGTAGGGAGAGTGTTTTTTTTCTTTCACTCTGCAAGTCCTTGTTTCCAGGGACCTGTAAGGACAGTGAGTTAATTGTCCTTGTGCTATATTGTGCTTAAAAAAAACATTTATTCTAGGGACAGAAAACTCTAGGTAGGGACAGTGTCAGTTTCTTTCACTCTGCAAGTCCTTGTTTCCAGGGACCTGTAAGGACAGTGAGTTAATTGTCCTTGTGCTATATTGTGATTAAAAAAAACATTTATTCTAGGGACAGAAAACTCTAGGTAGGGACAGTGTCAGTTTCTTTCACTCTGCAAGTCCTTGTTTCCAGGGACCTGTAAGGACAGTGAGTTAATTTTCCTTGTGCTATATTGTGATTAAAAAAAACATTTTTTCTAGGGACAGAAAACTGTAGGTAGGGAGAGTGTTTTTTTTCTTTCACTCTGCAAGTCCTTGTTTCCAGGGACCTGTAAGGACAGTGAGTTAATTGTCCTTGTGCTATATTGTGCTTAAAAAAAACATTTATTCTAGGGACAGAAAACTCTAGGTAGGGACAGTGTCAGTTTCTTTCACTCTGCAAGTCCTTGTTTCCAGGGACCTGTAAGGACAGTGAGTTAATTTTCCTTGTGCTATATTGTGATTAAAAAAAACATTTATTCTAGGGACAGAAAACTCTAGGTAGGGACAGTGTCAGTTTCTTTCACTCTGCAAGTCCTTGTTTCCAGGGACCTGTAAGGACAGTGAGTTAATTTTCCTTGTGCTATATTGTGATTAAAAAAAACATTTTTTCTAGGGACAGAAAACTGTAGGTAGGGAGAGTGTTTTTTTTCTTTCACTCTGCAAGTCCTTGTTTCCAGGGACCTGTAAGGACAGTGAGTTAATTGTCCTTGTGCTATATTGTGCTTAAAAAAAACATTTTTTCTAGGGACAGAAAACTGTAGGTAGGGAGAGTGTTTTTTTTTTTTCACTCTGCAAGTCCTTGTTTCCAGGGACCTGTAAGGACAGTGAGTTAATTGTCCTTGTGCTATATTGTGCTTAAAAAAAACATTTATTCTAGGGACAGAAAACTCTAGGTAGGGACAGTGTCAGTTTCTTTCACTCTGCAAGTCCTTGTTTCCAGGGACCTGGAGAGACATTGAGTGAATTGTCCTTGTGCTATATTGTGATTAAAAAAAACATTTATTCTAGGGACAGAAAACTCTAGGTAGGGACAGTGTCAGTTTCTTTCACTGTGAAAGTCCTTGTTTCAAGGGACAGAGAAGGACACCTGAAGGTAGCCCTTATTGCTTTTTTCCCATCTCCCTGCAGGCCATCTATTAGAATGTCTGGAAGGCAAACAAGGAGAGGCAGACAGTCAGGAGGCAATAAAAGAGGGCAAGCAGGCTCTGTGTCTGGGGGCAACAGTGCTGGTCGTGGACGCGGTGCATTGTCATCAGCACATGGCCATGGGACACGCTTGTCCTTCTTTTCGGCAGCTGGACATGTTGAGCCACATCATGCCGAAGACTTGGTAGAGTGGATGACCAAGCCCTCCTCCTCCTCCTCATCCTCTCTCACCCAGGCTCAGGGTACTGGAAAAGCAGCTGCCAAAGCGTCGTCTTCCCTGGTATCAATGTCAGACAAATCATCAGTCACTCCTTCCCTAGACCCACCATGTCCTCCTCCTGAGGAGTCCCCCGAACTGTTTCAGCACAGTGTTGGGTACATGCTCCAGGAGGATGCCCAGCGTTTCGAAGGGTCTGATGATGAAACCCAGCTAGAGGAAGGCAGTAGCGTGAGAGCAGACAGAGGGGATGCTCAAGAAGGACACCAATCTGGCAGTCATGTTCCAGCAGCTGCAGCATACTGCCAGATTGGCTCCAGTGATGAGGAGGGAGGGGATGATGAGGTCAATGACTCCACGTGGGTGCCTAATAGGAGAGAGGAGGAGGAGGAGGATGAGGAGGAGGCACATCTCCAACGAGGCAGGATGCCCTTTGGTGGCCAGCGTAAGGGCAGTACACCGACGGAATCACACCGCAGAGCTCCGCCTGTGCAGGGCGCTGCCTCTGCCCGTCATTCAAAAAGTTCTTTGGTGTGGGCCTTTTTTGAGGCTAGTGCATCAGATCGCACAGCTGCTGTTTGCAACATATGTCTCAAGCGTATATCGCGTGGCCAAAACATCAGCCGCTTGGGTACCACATGCCTGACCAGACATATGTTGACCTGCCATGCAGCTCGTTGGCAAGCCTACCTCAAAGACCCACACCAAAGAACCAAGCGGACCTCTCCTTGCACCGCATCAGCTGGGATCTCCAACCCCACTATAACTTCAGTCCTCTCTGAAACATGCACTGAGAGGAATGAAGGTGTAGAATTAGGTGTGTCACAGCCAAGTACTTGCGCCCACTCTGCTAGCAGTACACCGACGTCCGATTCTAGCAGGCAAATTTCCCTGCCCCAGCTGCTGGACCGTCGAAAGAAGTTCACTCCCAGCCATCCACATGCCCAGCGGTTGAATGCTAGCTTGGCTAAATTGCTAGCGCTTCAACTGCTGCCTTTTCAGTTGGTAGACTCGGCCCCCTTCCGTGAGTTTGTGCAATGTGCGGTTCCTCAGTGGCAGGTTCCCAAACGCCACTTTTTCTCACGGAAGGCTATTCCGGCTCTCTACCGGCATGTGGAAGGCAATGTCTTGGCCTCGCTGGACAGGGCGGTCAGCGGTAAGGTGCATATTACCGCTGACTCATGGTCCAGCAGGCATGGACAGGGACGTTACCTTTCTTTCACGGCCCATTGGGTCACTCTTTTGGCAGCTGGGAAGGATTCAGGACAAGGTGCAGTAGTGTTGGAGGTTGTCCCACCGCCACGCCTCCAAAATGCTACTACTGGTTGTGACACACCTCTCTCCTCCACCCCCTCCTCTTCTTCTTCCTCCATGGCCTCTTCCTGTGGTTTGTCCTATGAACCAGCGGTGCTCCGTAGCCGTTCACGGGGCTACGCAAGTACGCAGGCAAAAAGATGCCATGCCGTGCTTGCGCTGGTGTGTTTGGGGGACAGAAGCCACACTGGGGCAGAGGTCCTGTCTGCTCTGCAGGGCCAGGCCGAGAGGTGGTTGACGCCACGCCAGCTTAAGCCAGGAATGGTGGTTTGCGACAATGGCACCAACCTCCTCTCCGCCCTCCGACAGGGACAACTGACCCATGTGCCCTGTGTGGCTCACGTCCTTAACCTGGTGGTGCAGCGCTTCTTGGGCAGGTACCCGGGCTTACAGGATGTCCTGAGGCAGGCCAGGAAAGTCTGTGTGCATTTCCGCAGATCTTATAATGCCAGTGCTCGCCTGGCTGAGCTGCAAAAGGAGTTGAACCTGCCCAAGAACCGCCTTATATGTGACATGCCCACCAGGTGGAACTCAACGTTGGCCATGCTGCAGCGGCTGCACACGCAGCAGAGGGCCATCAATGAGTACCTGTGCGACTACGGCACCAGGACAGGGTCAGGGGAGCTTGGTTTTTTTTCTCCACGCCAGTGGGGCATGATCAGGGATGCATGCACTGTCCTGGCACCATTTGAGGAGGCCACGAGGATGGTGAGCAGTGACAGTGCATGCATCAGTGACACTGTACCTCTTGTCCACCTGTTGGAGCACACGCTGCGTGGAATAATGGACAGGGCACTTGAGGCAGAACAGAGGCAGGAAGAGGAGGACTTCCTTGCCTCTCAAGGCCCCCTTTACCCAGACAGTGTTCCTTCTGTCCCACCCATCGCACAGGAAGAGGAGGAGGAGGAGGAGGAGGAGGAGGAGGAGGATTGTGTCAGCATGGAGGTGGAGGCTGGCACTCAGCATCATCAGCAGCAGTCTTTTAGGGATGATTTACAGTCCCAAGAAACCAGTGGACTTGTACGTGGCTGGGAGGAGGTGGCTGCGGATCATGTCGTCCTTAGTGACCCAGAGGACTCCGGAGCGAATGCCTCAGCAAACCTACGCTGCATGGCCTCCCTGATCCTGCAAAGTCTGCGGAAGGATCCTCGTATTCTTCGGATCAAGGAGAGGGACCATTACTGGCTGGCCACTCTCCTTGATCCACGGTACAAGGGTAAGGTTGCGGACCTTATGTTACCGTCGCAGAGGGAGCAGAGGATGAGACAACTCCGGGAGGCCTTGCAGAAAGGTCTGTGCAACGCGTTCCCAGAGACTGGGAGGTTGCAAACTCCTGGTCCTGGACAACGAGTTGCTGAGGCTTCGGCCAGTCAAAGAAGGAGCGGTGGGGAAGGTGGCCGTCTGACCGATGCGTTCAGACAATTCTTTAGTCCGCAGCCCCAAAGTATGATCGGTTCCAGCAACCATCGCCAGCGTCTGATAAACATGGTGCAGGAATATCTAGGGGCAAGGTCAGACTTGGACACCTTCCCCACCGAAAATCCTCTGGCTTACTGGGTCTTGAGGATGGATCACTGGCCAGAGCTTGCACAGTATGCAATTGAGCTACTGGCCTGTCCTGCATCCAGCGTTCTTTCGGAACGCACATTCAGTGCTGCTGGAGGATTTGTCACGGATCACAGGGTGCGCCTGTCCACCGACTCGGTTGATCGACTGACTTTCATCAAGATGAACCAGTCTTGGATCACCACCAGCTACCACACACCTGATGCTGATATAACAGACTAATTGATTTTAAAATGTCACATCCCTTCAAGACTGATGCTGATGCTGAGTGCCTGTGCTGTTATGTTGACTGGCTATCCTCCTCCTCCGAGTCCTCAATGATACGATTGATGATGATAGCTTGGAAGATCATTTTTGTTTATGGGTGCCGCCACCAGTGCCTAACGCCCAATTTTTCAGCCCCTGTTTAACAGGGGCGTGTAATTACAATTTTTGAAGCAATACTTTGCAACAGGGCTCATTGCTGTGCTCCAAGTACAGTATCTGTGAGGAGTTGCAGTGTTGTGCCACCAGTGCCTAAGGCCCAATTTTTCAGCCCCTGTTTAACAGGGGCGTGTCATTACAATTTTTGAAGCAATACTTTGCAACAGGGCTCATTGCTGTGCTCCAAGTACAGTATCTGTGAAGGGTTGCAGTGTTGTGCCACCAGTGCCTAAGGCCCAATTTTTCAGCCCCTGTTCAACAGGGGCATGTAATTACAATTCTTGATCTAATAATTCACAGCAGGGCCCATTGCTGCACCCACCAAGAGTAACTGTCAGGGCTTACAGTGTTGTGGCACCAGCACCACCATCAAAGGCCCAATTTTTACTACCACTGTTCAACAATTATATGTAATTAAAATTCCTGATATAATAGTTGACAGCAGGGCGTTCCAGCACCAACCAAGAGTAACTGTGAGTGCTTACAGTGTTGTGCCAACACCAACAACTAAGGGGCCTATTTCTGCAGAGTATATACGGCAGGTCCCTACTTTCAAACATCCAACTTACAAACGACTCCTACTTGCAAACGCAAGAAGACAACAGGAAGTGAGAGGAAATCTACCACTAGGAAGGAAAATTCTCTCCTGTAAGAATAAATATGGGAGAAAGGTGTCTCCTCTGTACTGATGCTTTATCAGCAATCCTTGTTTCAAGAAAAACACCACATTTCAAAAACAGTTGTCATTAGGACGGAAAGTGAGGTGAAATGTTCTGAACAGGGGCACAGACAGCAAAACAAATGTTACAGGGGTGATAACCCTTACCTATGTTTTCCAAAAAGTTTAAAAATAGATTTTTGGTCTGGAGCTACACTTCAACAATGTACCTGTTCAAAATTACAAACAGATTCTACATAAGAACAAACCTACAGTCCCTGTCTTGTATGCACCGCCTGTATACGGCTGTTCAGAGTATATAGGGCCTTTTTTATTTTATGTGCGGGGTTCCCCTTAATATCCATACAAGACCCAAAGGGGCTGGTAATGGGCTGGGGTAGGGGGGGGGTCATGGGGTAGCTATGCCATTTTTCTTAAAGATTTTCATCCATATTACCGGGACCAGACATTACATTAAAGCCGCAAGCAGTTTTAAATGGCTTTTTTTTCCTTTAGAAGTGTCATTTTGTGCAGGGACAGTTCTAAACACGGGAAACACGTGGCACTTCACAGGCATACTTTAGACACCCCCCAGGTACGATATTTAAAGGAATATTTGACTTTTTTTTTTTCACTTTATGCATCATTAAAATGACTGCTCCCGGAAAACGACCGTTTTTAAAACTTATTTTTGCATTGATACATGTCCCCTGGTGCAGAACCCGGGTTCCCAAACCCTTTTTAGGACAATAACATGCATAATAGTTTTTATAATTAGCACTTTAGAATTCGAACGTTCGCATCCATTGTATTTAATAGGGTTCTAATGTTCGTTCGAACTTTCGGTCCGTTCGCGGGTTCTGGTGCGAACCGAACCCGGGGGTGTTCGGCTCATCACTAGTGGTGGTGATGGTGTTGCTGGTGCCACAACACTGTAAGGCCTGACAGTTACTCTTGGTGGGCGCAGCAATGGGCCCTGCTGTGAATTATTAGATCAATAATTATAATTGCATGCCCCTGTTGAACAGGGGCTGAAAAATTGGGCCTTAGGCACTGGTGGCACAACACTGCAACCCCTCACAGATACTGTACTTGGAGCACAGCAATGAGGCCTGTTGCAAAGTATTGCATCAAAAATTTTAATTACACGCTCCTGTTAAACAGGGGCTGAAAAATTGGGCCTTAGCCACTGGTGGCGTCACCCATAAACCAAAATGATCTTCCAAGCTATCATCGTTAATCGTATCATTGAGGAGGAGGAGGAGGAGGATAGCCAGACAACATAACAGCACAGGCACTCAGCATCAGCATCAGTCTTGAAGGGATGTGACATTTTAAAATCAATTAGTCTGTTATATCAGCATCTGGTGTGTGGTAGCTGGTGGTGATCCAAGACTGGTTCATCTTGATGAAAGTCAGTCGATCAACCGAGTCGGTGGACAGGCGCACCCTGTGATCCGTGACAAATCCTCCAGCAGCACTGAATGTGCGTTCTGAAAGAACGCTGGATGCAGGACAGGCCAGTAGCTCAATTGCATACTGTGCAAGCTCTGGCCAGTGATCCATCCTCAAGACCCAGTAAGCCAGAGGATTTTCGGTGGGGAAGGTGTCCAAGTCTGACCTTGCCCCTAGGTATTCCTGCACCATGTATATCAGACGCTGGCGATGGTTGCTGGAACCGATCATACTTTGGGGCTGCGGACTAAAGAATTGTCTGAACGCATCGGTCAGACGGCCACCTTCCCCACCGCTCCTTCTTTGACTGCCCGAAGCCTCAGCAACTCGTTGTCCAGGACCAGGAGTTTGTAACCTCCCAGTCTCTAGGAACGCGTTGCACAGACCTTTCTGCAAGGCCTCCCGGAGTTGTCTCATCCTCTGCTCCCTCTGCGACGGTACGATAAGGTCCGCAACCTTACCCTTGTACCGTGGATCAAGGAGAGTGGCCAGCCAGTAATGGTCCATCTCCTTGATCCGAAGAATACGAGGATCCTTCCGCAGACTTTGCAGGATCAGGGAGGCCATGCAGCGTAGGTTAGCTGAGGCATTCAGTCCGGAGTCCTCTGGGTCACTAAGGACGACATGATCCGCAGCCACCTCCTCCCAGCCACGTACAAGTCCACTGGTTTCTTGGGACTGTAAATCATCCCTAAAAGACTTGTGCTGATGATGCTGAGTGCCAGCCTCCACCTCCATGCTGACACAATCCTCCTCCTCCTCCTCCTCCTCTTCCTGTGCGATGGGCGGGACAGAAGGAACACTGTCTGGGTAAAGGGGGCCTTGAGAGGCAAGGAAGTCCTCCTCTTCCTGCCTCTGTTCTGCCTCAAGTGCCCTGTCCATTATTCCACGCAGCGTGTGCTCCAACAGGTGGACAAGAGGTACAGTGTCACTGATGCATGCACTGTCACTGCTCACCATCCTCGTGGCCTCCTCAAATGGTGCCAGGACAGTGCATGCATCCCTGATCATGCCCCACTGGCGTGGTGAAAAAAACCCGAGCTCCCCTGACCCTGTCCTGGTGCCGTAGTCGCACAGGTACTCATTGATGGCCCTCTGCTGCGTGTGCAGTCGCTGCAGCATGGCCAACGTTGAGTTCCACCTGGTTGGCATGTCACATATAAGGCGGTTCTTGGGCAGGTTCAACTCCTTTTGAAGCTCAGCCAGGCGAGCACTGGCAGTATAAGATCTGCGGAAATGCACACAGACTTTCCTGGCCTGCCTCAGGACATCCTGTAAGCCCGGGTACCTGCCCAAGAACCGCTGCACCACCAGGTTAAGGACGTGAGCCATACAGGGCACATGGGTCAGTTGTCCCTGTCGGAGGGCGGAGAGGAGGTTGGTGCCATTGTCGCAAACCACCATTCCTGGCTTAAGCTGGCGTGGCGTCAACCACCTCTCGGCCTGGCCCTGCAGAGCAGACAGGACCTCTGCCCCAGTGTGGCTTCTGTCCCCCAAACACACCAGCGCAAGCACGGCATGGCATCTCTTTGCCTGCGTACTTGCGTAGCCCCTTGAACGCCTACGGAGCACCGCTGGTTCCGAGGACAAACCACAGGAAGAGGCCATGGAGGAAGAAGAAGAGGAGGGGGTGGAGGAGAGAGGTGTGTCACAACCAGTAGTAGCATTTTGGAGGTGTGGCGGTGGAACAACCTCCAACACTACTGCACCTTGTCCTGCATCCTTCCCAGCTGCCAAAAGAGTGACCCAATGGGCCGTGAAAGAAAGGTAACGTCCCTGTCCATGCCTGCTGGACCATGAGTCAGCGGTAATATGCACCTTACCACTGACCGCCCTGTCCAGCGAGGCCAAGACATTGCCTTCCACATGCCTGTAGAGAGCCGGAATAGCCTTCCGTGCGAAAAAGTGTCTTTTGGGAACCTGCCACTGAGGAACCGCACATTGCACAAACTCACGGAAGGGGGCCGAGTCTACCAACTGAAAAGGCAGCAGTTGAAGCGCTAGCAATTTAGCCAAGCTAGCATTCAACCGCTGGGCATGTGGATGGCTGGGAGTGAACTTCTTTCGACGGTCCAGCAGCTGGGGCAGGGAAATTTGCCTGCTAGAATCGGACGTTGGTGTACTGCTAGCAGAGTGCCCGCAAGTACTTGCCTGTGACACACCTAATTCTACACCTTCATTCCTCTCAGAGCAGGTTTCAGAGAGGAGTGAAGGTATAGTGGGGTTGGAGATCCCAGCTGATGCGGTGCAAGAAGAGGTCAGCTTTGTTCTTTGGTGTGGGTCTTTAAGGTAGGCTTGCCAACGAGCTGCATGGCAGGTCAACATATGTCTGATCAAGCATGTGGTGCCCAAGCGGCTGATGTTTTGGCCACGCGATATACGCTTGAGACATATGTTGCAAACAGCAGCTGTGCAATCTGATGCACTCGCCTCAAAAAAGGCCCACACCAAAGAACTTTTTGAATGACAGGCAGAGGCAGCGCCCTGCACAGGCGGAGCTCTGCGGTGTGATTCCGTCGGCGTGCTGCCCATACGCTGGCCACTCAAGGGCATCCTGCCTCGTTGGAGATGTGCCTCCTCCTCATCCTCCTCCTCCTCCTCTCTCCTATTAGGCACCCACGTGGAGTCAGTGACCTCATCATCCCCTCCCTCCTCATCACTGGAGCCAATCTGGCAGTATGCTGCAGCTGCTGGAACATGACTGCCAGATTGGTGTCCTTCTTGAGCATCCCCTCTCTCTGCTCTCACGCTGCTGCCTTCCTCTAGCTGGGTATCATTATCAGATCCTTCCAAACGCTGGGCATCCTCCTGGAGCATGTACCCAACACTGTGCTCAAACAGTTCGGGGGACTCCTCAGGAGGAGGGCATGGTGGGTCTAGGGAAGGATTGACTAATGAAGATAATGATACCAGAGAAGAGGACGCTTTGGCAGCTGCTTTGCCACTACCCTGAGCCTGGGTGAGAGAGGATGAGGAGGATGAGGTGGGCTTGGTCATCCACTCTACCAAGTCTTCGGCATGATGTGGCTCAACATGTCCAGCTGCCGAAAACAAGGACAAGCGTGTCCCATGGCCATGTGCTGATGACAATGCACCGCGTACACGACCAGCACTGTTGCCCCCAGACACAGAGCCTGCTTGCCCTCTTTTTTTGCCTCCTGACTGTCTGCCTCTCCTTGGTTGCCTTCCAGACATTTTAATGGATGGCCTGCAGGGAGATGGGAAAAACAGCAATAAGGGCTACCTTCAGGTGTATATTGTGCAGGAGGCTTAGCAACAATGACACTGACACTGTCCCCTGCCTATCCTTCTCTGTCCCTAAACACAAGGATTGAAAATATGGTTCAGCAAAAAAGTTTTAGAACAGAATAGCACACTGACACTTTCCCTCACTGTCCTACTCTGTCCCTCCCTACAAACAAGATTTAGCACAGAATAGCACACTGATATTTTTTATGAGTGTCCTTCTCTGTCCCTCAACTCAGGGATTGAAAATATGGAACAGCAAAATAGTTTTAGAACAGAATAGCACACTGTCAGTTTCCCTCACTGTAGCTCTCTGTCCCTCAACTCAAGGATTGAAAATATGGTTCAGCAAAATAGTTTTAGAACACAATAGCACACTGACACTTTCCCTCACTGTAGCTCTCTGTCCCTCAACTCAAGGATTGAAAATATGGAACAGCAAAATTGATTTAGAACAGAATAGCACACTGTCAGTTTCCCTCACTGTACCTCTCTGTCCCTCAACTCAAGGATTGAAAATATGGAACAGCAAAATTGATTTAGAACAGAATAGCACACTGTCAGTTTCACTCACTGTACCTCTCTGTCCCTCAACTCAAGGATTGAAAATATGGAACAGCAAAATTGATTTAGAACAGAATAGCACACTGTCAGTTTCACTCACTGTAGCTCTCTGTCCCTCAACTCAAGGATTGAAAATATGGTTCAGCAAAATAGTTTTAGAACAGAATAGCACACTGTCAGTTTCCCTCACTGTAGCTCTCTGTCCCTCAACTCAAGGATTGAAAATATGGAACAGCAAAATTGATTTAGAACAGAATAGCACACTGTCAGTTTCACTCACTGTACCTCTCTGTCCCTCAACTCAAGGATTGAAAATATGGTTCAGCAAAATAGTTTTAGAACACAATAGCACACTGACACTTTCCCTCACTGTAGCTCTCTGTCCCTCAACTCAAGGATTGAAAATATGGTTCAGCAAAATAGTTTTAGAACAGAATAGCACACTGTCAGTTTCCCTCACTGTAGCTCTCTGTCCCTCAACTCAAGGATTGAAAATATGGAACAGCAAAATTGATTTAGAACAGAATAGCACACTGTCAGTTTCCCTCACTGTACCTCTCTGTCCCTCAACTCAAGGATTGAAAATATGGAACAGCAAAATTGATTTAGAACAGAATAGCACACTGTCAGTTTCACTCACTGTACCTCTCTGTCCCTCAACTCAAGGATTGAAAATATGGAACAGCAAAATTGATTTAGAACAGAATAGCACACTGTCAGTTTCACTCACTGTACCTCTCTGTCCCTCAACTCAAGGATTGAAAATATGGAACAGCAAAATTGATTTAGAACAGAATAGCACACTGTCAGTTTCACTCACTGTACCTCTCTGTCCCTCAACTCAAGGATTGAAAATATGGTTCAGCAAAATAGTTTTAGAACAGAATAGCACACTGTCAGTTTCCCTCACTGTAGCTCTCTGTCCCTCAACTCAAGGATTGAAAATATGGTTCAGCAAAATAGTTTTAGAACACAATAGCACACTGACACTTTCCCTCACTGTAGCTCTCTGTCCCTCAACTCAAGGATTGAAAATATGGTTCAGCAAAATAGTTTTAGAACAGAATAGCACACTGTCAGTTTCCCTCACTGTACCTCTCTGTCCCTACAAACAAGGATTAGCACAGAATAGCACACTGTCACTTACACTCTCCCTACCTATCCTTATTTGTCCCTAAACACAAGGAATCCAGGATTAGTAAAGGAAAAAAATGACACTGTCCCTGCCTATGCTTCTCTTTCCCTGCTCCGGAACACACTACACAAGGCCGCCGCGCTAGCGGCCTTTTATAGTGTGGGGCGTGTACTAAACCCCATCAGCAATAATTGGCCACAGGCATCCTGCCTGTGGCCAATCATTGCTCTCCTCGCTGCCGGCGCTGTGATTGGCCAAGCATGCGGGGTCACAGTGCATGCTTGGCCAATCACAGCGCCTGGATGACACTGCAATGGCGTAGTGCATTGTAGGCCGTTCGCGTCACTCGAATTTGGCGCGAACGGCCCAAATCGTTCGATCTTCGTCGAACGATCGAACAGCCGATGTTCGAGTCGAACGTATGTTCGACTCGAACACGAAGCTCATCCCTAGCTAGCAGTACACCGACGTCCGATTCTAGCAGGCAAATTTCCCTGCCCCAGCTGCTGGACCGTCGAAAGAAGTTCAGCCATCCACATGCCCAGCGGTTGAATGCTAGCTTGGCTAAATTGCTAGCGCTTCAACTGCTGCCTTTTCAGTTGGTAGACTCGGCCCCCTTCCGTGAGTTTGTGCAATGTGCGGTTCCTCAGTGGCAGGTTCCCAAACGCCACTTTTTCTCACGGAAGGCGATTCCGGCTCTCTACAGGCATGTGGAAGGCAATGTCTTGGCCTCGCTGGACAGGGCGGTCAGCGGTAAGGTGCATATTACCGCTGACTCATGGTCCAGCAGGCATGGACAGGGACGTTACCTTTCTTTCACGGCCCATTGCGTCACTCTTTTGGCAGCTGGGAAGGATGCAGGACAAGGTGCAGTAGTGTTGGAGGTTGTTCCACCGCCACGCCTCCAAAATGCTACTACTGGTTGTGACACACCTCTCTCCTCCACCCCCTCCTCTTCTTCTTCCTCCATGGCCTCTTCCTGTGGTTTGTCCTCGGAACCAGCGGTGCTCCGTAGGCGTTCAAGGGGCTACGCAAGTACGCAGGCAAAAAGATGCCATGCCGTGCTTGCGCTGGTGTGTTTGGGGGACAGGAGCCACACTGGGGCAGAGGTCCTGTCTGCTCTGCAGGGGCAGGCCGAGAGGAGGTTGACGCCACGCCAGCTTAAGCCAGGAATGGTGGTTTGCGACAATGGCACCAACCTCCTCTCCGCCCTCCGACAGGGACAACTGACCCATGTGCCCTGTATGGCTCACGTCCTTAACCTGGTGGTGCAGCGGTTCTTGGGCAGGTACCCGGGCTTACAGGATGTCCTGAGGCAGGCCAGGAAAGTCTGTGTTCATTTCCGCAGATCTTATAATGCCAGTGCTCGCCTGGCTGAGCTGCAAAAGGAGTTGAACCTGCCCAAGAACCGCCTTATATGTGACATGCCCACCAGGTGGAACTCAACGTTGGCCATGCTGCAGCGGCTGCACACGCAGCAGAGGGCCATCAATGAGTACCTGTGCGACTACGGCACCAGGACAGGGTCAGGGGAGCTCGGGTTTTTTTCACCACGCCAGTGGGGCATGATCAGGGATGCATGCACTGTCCTGGCACCATTTGAGGAGGCCACGAGGATGGTGAGCAGTGACAGTGCATGCATCAGTGACACTGTACCTCTTGTCCACCTGTTGGAGCACACGCTGCGTGGAATAATGGACAGGGCACTTGAGGCAGAACAGAGGCAGGAAGAGGAGGACTTCCTTGCCTCTCAAGGCCCCCTTTACCCAGACAGTGTTCCTTCTGTCCCACCCATCGCACAGGAAGAGGAGGAGGAGGAGGAGGAGGAAGAGGAGGATTGTGTCAGCATGGAGGTGGAGGCTGGCACTCAGCATCATCAGCAGCAGTCTTTTAGGGATGATTTACAGTCCCAAGAAACCAGTGGACTTGTACGTGGCTGGGAGGAGGTGGCTGCGGATCATGTCGTCCTTAGTGACCCAGAGGACTCCGGACTGAATGCCTCAGCTAACCTACGCTGCATGGCCTCCCTGATCCTGCAAAGTCTGCGGAAGGATCCTCGTATTCTTCGGATCAAGGAGAGGGACCATTACTGGCTGGCCACTCTCCTTGATCCACGGCACAAGGGTAAGGTTGCGGACCTTATGTTACCATCGCAGAGGGAGCAGAGGATGAGACAACTCCGGGAGGCCTTGCAGAAAGGTCTGTGCAACGCGTTCCCAGAGACTGGGAGGTTACAAACTCCTGGTCCTGGACAACGAGTTGCTGAGGCTTCGGGCAGTCAAAGAAGGAGCGGTGGGGAAGGTGGCCGTCTGACCGATGCGTTCAGACAATTCTTTAGTCCGCAGCCCCAAAGTATGATCGTTTCCAGCAACCATCGCCAGCGTCTGATATACATGGTGCAGGAATACCTAGGGGCAAGGTCAGACTTGGACACCTTCCCCACCGAAAATCCTCTGGCTTACTGGGTCTTGAGGATGGATCACTGGCCAGAGCTTTCACAGTATGCAATTGAGCTACTGGCCTGTCCTACATCCAGCGTTCTTTCAGAACGCACATACAGTGCTGCTGGAGGATTTGTCACGGATCACAGGGTGCGCCTGTCCACCGACTCGGTTGATCGACTGACTTTCATCAAGATGAACCAGTCTTGGATCACCACCAGCTACCACACACCTGATGCTGATATAACAGACTAATTGATTTTAAAATGTCACATCCCTTCAAGACTGATGCTGATGCTGAGTTCCTGTGCTGTTATGTTGACTAGCTATCCTCCTCCTCCTCCTCAATGATCCGATTAATGATGATAGCTTGGAAGATCATTTTGGTTTATGGGTGCCGCCACCAGTGGCTAAGGCCCAATTTTTCAGCCCCTGTTTAACAGGGGCGTGTAATTACAATTTTTGATGCAATACTTTGCAACAGGCCTCATTGCTGTGCTCCAAGTACAGTATCTGTGAGGGGTTGCAGTGTTGTGCCACCAGTGCCTAAGGCCCAATTTTTCAGCCCCTGTTCAACAGGGGCATGCAATTATAATTATTGATCTAATAATTCACAGCAGGGCCCATTGCTGCGCCCACCAAGAGTAACTGTCAGGCCTTACAGTGTTGTGTCAACACCACCACCACCACCACCACAAAAGGCCCAATTTTTCAGCCCCTGTTCAACAGGGGCATGCAATTATAATTATTGATCTAATAATTCACAGCAGGGCCCATTGCTGCGCCCACCAAGAGTAACTGTCAGGCCTTACAGTGTTGTGTGAACACCACCACCACCACCACCACCACCACCACCACCAAAGGCCAAATTTTTCAGCCCCTGTTCAACAGGGGCATGCAATTATAATTATTGATCTAATAATTCACAGCAGGGCCCATTGCTGCGCCCACCAAGAGTAACTGTCAGGCCTTACAGTGTTGTGTCAACACCACCACCACCACCACCAAAGGCCCAATTTTTCAGCCCCTGTTCAACAGGGGCATGCAATTATAATTATTGATCTAATAATTCACAGCAGGGCCCATTGCTGCGCCCACCAAGAGTAACTGTCAGGCCTTACAGTGTTGTGTGAACACCACCACCACCCCCACCACCACCACCACCAAAGGCCAAATTTTTCAGCCCCTGTTCAACAGGGGCATGCAATTATAATTATTGATCTAATAATTCACAGCAGGGCCCATTGCTGCGCCCACCAAGAGTAACTGTCAGGCCTTACAGTGTTGTGTCAACACCACCACCACCACCACCACCACCACCAAAGGCCAAATTTTTCAGCCCCTGTTCAACAGGGGCATGCAATTATAATTATTGATCTAATAATTCACAGCAGGGCCCATTGCTGCGCCCACCAAGAGTAACTGTCAGGCCTTACAGTGTTGTGTCAACACCACCACCACCACCACCACCAAAGGCCCAATTTTTCAGCCCCTGTTCAACAGGGGCATGCAATTATAATTATTGATCTAATAATTCACAGCAGGGACCATTGCTGCGCCCACCAAGAGTAACTGTCAGGCCTTACAGTGTTGTGGCACCAGCACCACCATCAAAGGCCCAATTTTTACTACCACTGTTCAACAATTATATGTTATTACAATTCCTGATATAATAGTTGACAGCAGGGCGTTCCAGCACCCACCAAGAGTAACTGTGAGTGCTTACAGTGTTGTGCCAACACCAACACCTAAGGGGCCAATTTCTGCAGAGTATATACGGCAGGTCCCTACTTTCAAACATCCAACTTACAAACGACTACTACTTGCAAACGGAAGAAGACAACAGGAAGTGAGAGGAAATCTACCCCTTGGAAGGAAAATTCTCTCCTGTAAGAATTAATATGGGAGAAAGGTGTCTCCTCTCTACTGATGCTTTATCACCAATCCTTGTTTCAATAAAAACACCACATTTCAAAATCAGTTGTCATTGGGACGCAAAGTGAGGTGAAATGTTCTGAACAGGGGCACAGACAGCAAAACAAATGTTACAGGAGTGATAACCCTTCCCTATGTTTTCCAAAAAGCTTAAAAATAGGTATTTGGGCTGGAGCTACACTTAAACAATGTAGCTGTTCAAAATTACAAACAGATTCTACATAAGAACAAACCTACAGTCCCTGTCTTGTATGCACCGCCTGTATACAGCTGTTCAGAGTACATAGGGCCTTTTTTATTTTGTGTGCGGGGTTCCCCTTAATATCCATACAAGACCCAAAGGGGCTGGTAATGGGCTGGGGTAGGGGGGGGGGGGTTGATGGGGTAGCTATGCCATTTTTCTTAAAGATTTTCATCCATATTACCGGGACCAGACATTACATTAAAGCCGCAAGCAGTTTTAAATGGCTTTTTTTTCCTTTAGAAATGTTATTTTGTGCAGGGACAGTTCTAAACACGGGAAACACGTGGCACTTCACAGGCATACTTTAGACACCCCCCAGGTACAATATTTAAAGGAATATTTGACTTTTTTTTTTTCACTTTATGCATCATTAACCACTTGGCAACCACCTGCCGACAAATAACGTCGACAAGGTGGTTGCTTAACTCTGGGAGGACGTTATATAACGTCCTCCCAGAATCGCACTCCCGCGCGCCCCCTGGGGCGCGCACACGGGAATCTCCGTGACCGCCGGGTCCAGAGGACCCGGCGCATCACGAATCGCGGTAAATCGCCGCTGATAGCAGCCGTTTACCACGTGATCGCTCCGTCAAATGACGGAGCAATCACTTGTAAACAGACCGGCGTCATGTGATGACGCCGGTTCCTCTCTCCCCTCTCTGTACCGATCGGTACAGTGTGAGAGGAGGGGGGAGGGAGCGGATCATGTCCGCTCCCTCCCCCATGTCAGATCATGTCAGTTGTGGGCTGGATCTGTGACAATTGCAGTCACAGATCCAGCCATCCATCCATCCCTGCTCAGCCATCCCTGCGCAATACTCTGCAAATTACCCTGCGCAATACTCTGCAAAATACTCTGCAATACCCTGGTGCAATACTCTGCAATACCCTGGTGCAATAATCTGCAATACCCTGGTGCAATACTCTGCAATACCCTGCGCAATACTCTGCAATACCCTGCGCAATACTCTGCAATACCCTGCGCAATACTCTGAAAAATACTCTGCAATACCCTGGTGCAATACTCTGCAATACCCTGCGCAATACTCTGCAAAATACTCTGCAATACCCTGCGCAATACTCTGCAATACCCTGCACAATACCCTGCAATACCCTTCGCAATACCCTGCGCAATACTCTGCAAAATACTCTGCAATACCCTGCGCAATACTCTGCAATACCCTGCACAATACTCTGCAATACCCTGCACAATACTCTGCAATACCCTGCACAATACTCTGCAATACTCTGCAATACTCTGCGCAATACCCCCTGTGCAATACCCCGTGCAATACCCTGCCATACTCCGCAATGCCCTGCAATACTCCGCAATGCCCGGCAATACTCCGCAATGCCCGGCAATACGCCGCAATAACCACTTCCCGCCCGCCGGCCGTCATATGACATCCTTGACTTTGTGCGGGGATATCTGAATGATGGGTGCAGCTACAGGCATCATTCAGATATTAGCTTTTCAGCCGGCGATTCCCTACACCATAAGAACAATCATAGCGGCTGTTCCGCCGCTTGATCATTCTTACGGGAGGCGAGAGGGGATGTCCCCCCCCCTGCCACCCTCCGGTGCTTCTACCGACTCACCGCTATGATCAAAGCCAGGATTGTTTTTTTTTGTTTTTTTTGTTTTTTTTCAGGCTTCCCAGCCTAGAGGTGAGATGTGGGGTCTTATTGACCCCATATCTCACTGTAAAGAGGACCTGTCATGCCATATTCCTATTACAAGGGATGTTTAAGTTCCTTGTAATAGGTATAAAAGTGATCAAAAAAAATTTTGGGGCGGAAAAACATGTCAAACTAAAATAAATAAAGTAAAATGAACAATAAAAAAATCTATATTTTTTTTTTAAGCGCCCCTGTCCCCGTGAGCTCGCATACAGAAGCCAACGCATACGTAAGTCCCGCCCACATATGAAAACGGTGTTCAAACCACACATGTGAGGTATCGCCGCGAACGTTAGAGTGAGAGCAATAATTCTGGCCATAGACCTCCTTTGTAACTCAAAACATGTAACCAGTAAAAATATTTAAAAAGTTGCCTATGGGGATTTTTAAGTAGCGAAGTTTGGCGCCATTCCACGAGCGTGTGCAATTTTGAAGGGTGACATGTTAGGTATCTATTTACTCGGCGTAACTTTCACATTATGTAAAAACATTGGGCTAACTTTACTGTTTTTTTTTTTTTAGCACAAAACATTTTTTTTCCGTAAAAAACGCGTTAAAAAAATTGCTGCGCAAATATCGTGCGAGATAAAAAGTTGCAACGACCACCATTATATTCTCTAAGGTCTTTGCTAAAAAAACATATATAATGATTTGGGGTTCTATGTAATTTTCTAGCAAACAAATGATGATTTTTACATGTAGGAGAGAAATGTCAGAATTGGCCTGGGTGCTCCAGAACGCCTGATGGTGCTCCCTGCATGTTGGGCCTCTGTGTGTGGCCACGCTGTGTAAAAGTCTCACACATGTGGTATCGCCATACTCGGGAGTAGTGATGAGCCGAACACCCCCGGGTTCGGTTCGCACCAGAACCCGCGAACGGACCGAAAGTTCGCACGAACATTAGAACCCTATTAAATACAATGGATGCAAACGTTCGGATTCTAAAGTGCCAATTATAACGACTATTATCCATGTTATTGTCCGAAACAGAGTTTGGGAACCCGGCTTCTGCACCAGGGGACATGTATCAATGCAAAAAGAAGTTTTAAAAACGGACGTTTTCCGGGAGCAGTCATTTTAATGATGCATAAAGTGAAAAAAAATAAGTCAAATATTCCTTTAAATATTGTACCTGGGGGGTGTCTAAAGTATGCCTGTGAAGTGCCACATGTTTCCCGTGTTTAGAACTGTCCCTGCACAAAATAACATTTCTAAAGGGAAAAAAGCCATTTAAAACTGCTTGCGGCTTTAATGCAATGTCTGGTCCCGGTAATATGGATGAAAATCTTTAGGAAAAATGGCATAGCTACCCCATCAACCCCCCCCCCCCCCCACCCCAGCCCATTACCAGCCCCTTTGGGACTTGTATGGATATTAAGGGGAACCCCGCACACAAAATAAAAAAGGACCTATATACTCTGAACAGCCGTATACAGGCGGTGCATACAAGACAGGGACTGTAGGTTTGTTCTTATGTAGAATCTGTTTTTATTTTTGAACAGCTGCATTGTTTAAGTGGAGCTCCATGCCAAATTCCTTTTTTTTAGCTTTTTGTAAAACATAGGGAACGGTTATCACCCCTGTCACATTTTTTTTGCTGTCTGTGCCCCTGTTCAGAACATTTCACCTCACTTTGCGTCCCAATGACAACTGTTTTTGAAATGTGGTGTTTTTATTGAAACAAGGATTGGTGATAAAGCATCAGTAGAGAGGAGACACCTTTCTCCCATATTAATTCTTACAGGAGAGAATTTTCCTTCCAAGGGGTAGATTTCCTCTCACTTCCTGTTGTCTTCTTCCGTTTGCAAGTAGTATTAGTTTGTAAGTTGGATGTTTGAAAGTAGGGACCTACCGTATATACTCTGCAGAAATTGGCCCCTTAGGTGTTGGTGTTGGCACAACACTGAAAGCACTCACAGTTATTCTTGGTGGGTGCTGGAACGCCCTGCTGTCAACTATAATATCAGGAATTGTAATAACATATAATTGTTGATCAGTGGTAGTAAAAATTGGGCCTTTGATGGTGGTGCTGTTGCCACAACACTGTAAGGCCTGACAGTTACTCTTGGTGGGCGCAGCAATGGTCCCTGCTGTGAATTATTAGATCAATAATTATAATTGCATGCCCCTGTTGAACAGGGGCTGAAAAATTGGGCCTTTGGTGGTGGTGGTGATGGTGGTGCTGGTGCCACAACACTGTAAGGCCTGACAGTTACTCTTGGTGGGCGCAGCAATGGGCCCTGCTGTGAATTATTAGATCAATAATTATAATTGCATGCCCCTGTTGAACAGGGGCAGAAAAATTGGGCCTTTGGTGGTGGTGGTGGTGGTGATGGTGGTGCTGGTGCCACAACACTGTAAGGCCTGACAGTTACTCTTGGTGGGCGCAGCAATGGGCCCTGCTGTGAATTATTAGATCAATAATTATAATTGCATGCCCCTGTTGAACAGGGGCTTAAAAATTGGGCCTTTGGTGGTGGTGGTGGTGGTGATGGTGGTGCTGGTGCCACAACACTGTAAGGCCTGACAGTTACTCTTGGTGGGCGCAGCAATGGGCCCTGCTGTGAATTATTAGATCAATAATTATAATTGCATGCCCCTGTTGAACAGGGGCTGAAAAATTGGGCCTTAGGCACTGGTGGCACAACACTGCAACCTCTCACAGATACTGTACTTGGAGCACAGCAATGAGGCCTGTTGCAAAGTATTGCATCAAAAATTTTAATTACACGCCCCTGTTAAACAAGGGCTGAAAAATTGGGCCTTAGCCACTGGTGGCGTCACCCATAAACCAAAATGATCTTCCAAGCTATCATCGTTAATCGTATCATTGAGGAGGAGGAGGAGGATAGCCAGTCAACATAACAGCACAGGCACTCAGCATCAGCATCAGTCTTGAAGGGATGTGACATTTTAAAATCAATTAGTCTGTTATATCAGCATCTGGTGTGTGGTAGCTGGTGGTGATCCAAGACTGGTTCATCTTGATGAAAGTCAGTCGATCAACCGAGTCGGTGGACAGGCGCACCCTGTGATCCGTGACAAATCCTCCAGCAGCACTGAATGTGCGTTCTGAAAGAACGCTGGATGCAGGACAGGCCAGTAGCTCAATTGCATACTGTGCAAGCTCTGGCCAGTGATCCATCCTCAAGACCCAGTAAGCCAGAGGATTTTCGGTGGGGAAGGTGTCCAAGTCTGACCTTGCCCCTAGGTATTCCTGGACCATGTATATCAGACGCTGGCGATGGTTGCTGGAACCGATCATACTTTGGGGCTGCGGACTAAAGAATTGTCTGAACGCATCGGTCAGACGGCCACCTTCCCCACCGCTCCTTCTTTGACTGCCCGAAGCCTCAGCAACTCGTTGTCCAGGACCAGGAGTTTGTAACCTCCCAGTCTCTGGGAACGCGTTGTACAGACCTTTCTGCAAGGCCTCCTGGAGTTGTCTCATCCTCTGCTCCCTCTGCGACGGTACGATAAGGTCCGCAACCTTACCCTTGTACCGTGGATCAAGGAGAGTGGCCAGCCAGTAATGGTCCCTCTCCTTGATCCGAAGAATACGAGGATCCTTCCGCAGACTTTGCAGGATCAGGGAGGCCATGCAGCGTAGGTTAGCTGAGGCATTCAGTCCGGAGTCCTCTGGGTCACTAAGGACGACATGATCCGCAGCCACCTCCTCCCAGCCACGTACAAGTCCACTGGTTTCTTGGGACTGTAAATCATCCCTAAAAGACTGCTGCTGATGATGCTGAGTGCCAGCCTCCACCTCCATGCTGACACAATCCTCCTCCTCCTCCTCTTCCTGTGCGATGGGTGGGACAGAAGGAACACTGTCTGGGTAAAGGGGGCCTTGAGAGGCAAGGAAGTCCTCCTCTTCCTGCCTCTGTTCTGCCTCAAGTGCCCTGTCCATTATTCCACGCAGCGTGTGCTCCAACAGGTGGACAAGAGGTACAGTGTCACTGATGCATGCACTGTCACTGCTCACCATCCTCGTGGCCTCCTCAAATGGTGCCAGGACAGTGCATGCATCCCTGATCATGCCCCACTGGCGTGGTGAAAAAAAACCAAGCTCCCCTGACCCTGTCCTGGTGCCGTAGTCGCACAGGTACTCATTGATGGCCCTCTGCTGCGTGTGCAGTCGCTGCAGCATGGCCAACGTTGAGTTCCACCTGGTTGGCATGTCACATATAAGGCGGTTCTTGGGCAGGTTCAACTCCTTTTGAAGCTCAGCCAGGCGAGCACTGGCATTATAAGATCTGCGGAAATGCACACAGACTTTCCTGGCCTGCCTCAGGACATCCTGTAAGCCCGGGTACCTGCCCAAGAACCGCTGCACCACCAGGTTAAGGACGTGAGCCATACAGGGCACATGGGTCAGTTGTCCCTGTCGGAGGGCGGAGAGGAGGTTGGTGCCATTGTCGCAAACCACCATTCCTGGCTTAAGCTGGCGTGGCGTCAACCACCTCTCGGCCTGCCCCTGCAGAGCAGACAGGACCTCTGCCCCAGTGTGGCTCCTGTCCCCCAAACACACCAGCGCAAGCACGGCATGGCATCTTTTTGCCTGCGTACTTGCGTAGCCCCTTGAACGCCTACGGAGCACCGCTGGTTCCGAGGACAAACCACAGGAAGAGGCCATGGAGGAAGAAGAAGAGGAGGGGGTGGAGGAGAGAGGTGTGTCACAACCAGTAGTAGCATTTTGGAGGCGTGGCGGTGGAACAACCTCCAACACTACTGCACCTTGTCCTGCATCCTTCCCAGCTGCCAAAAGAGTGACCCAATGGGCCGTGAAAGAAAGGTAACGTCCCTGTCCATGCCTGCTGGACCATGAGTCAGCGGTAATATGCACCTTACCGCTGACCGCCCTGTCCAGCGAGGCCAAGACATTGCCTTCCACATGCCTGTAGAGAGCCGGAATCGCCTTCCGTGCGAAAAAGTGGCGTTTGGGAACCTGCCACTGAGGAACCGCACATTGCACAAACTCACGGAAGGGGGCCGAGTCTACCAACTGAAAAGGCAGCAGTTGAAGCGCTAGCAATTTAGCCAAGCTAGCATTCAACCGCTGGGCATGTGGATGGCTGGGAGTGAACTTCTTTTGACGGTCCAGCAGCTGGGGCAGGGAAATTTGCCTGAAAGAATCGGACGTTGGTGTACTGCTAGCAGAGTGCCCACAAGTACTTGCCTGTGACACACCAAATTCTACACCTTCATTCCTCTCAGAGCAGGTTTCAGAGAGGAGTGAAGGTATAGTGGGGTTGGAGATCCCAGCTGATGCGGTGCAAGAAGAGGTCAGCTTTGTTCTTTGGTGTGGGTCTTTAAGATAGGCTTGCCAACGAGCTGCATGGCAGGTCAACATATGTCTGATCAAGCATGTGGTGCCCAAGCGGCTGATGTTTTGGCCACGCGATATACGCTTGAGACATATGTTGCAAACAGCAGCTGTGCGATCTGATGCACTCGCCTCAAAAAAGGCCCACACCAAAGAACTTTTTGAATGACGGGCAGAGGCAGCGCCCTGCACAGGCGGAGCTCTGCGGTGTGATTCCGTCGGTGTGCTGCCCATACGCTGGCCACTCAAGGGCATCCTGCCTCGTTGGAGATGTGCCTCCTCCTCATCCTCCTCCTCCTCCTCTCTCCTATTAGGCACCCACGTGGAGTCAGTGACCTCATCATCCCCTCCCTCCTCATCACTGGAGCCAATCTGGCAGTATGCTGCAGCTGCTGGAGCATGACTGCCAGATTGGTGTCCTTCTTGAGCATCCCCTCTCTCTGCTCTCACGCTGCTGCCTTCCTCTAGCTGGGTATCATCATCAGATCCTACAAACGCTGGGCATCCTCCTGGAGCATGTACCCAACACTGTGCTCAAACAGTTCGGGGGACTCCTCAGGAGGAGGACATGGTGGGTCTAGGGAAGGATTGACTAATGAAGATAATGATACCAGAGAAGAGGACGCTTTGGCAGCTGCTTTGCCAGTACCCTGAGCCTGGGTGAGAGAGGATGAGGAGGATGAGGTGGGCTTGGTCATCCACTCTACCAAGTCTTCGGCATGATGTGGCTCAACATGTCCAGCTGCCGAAAAGAAGGACAAGCGTGTCCCATGGCCATGTGCTGATGACAATGCACCGCGTCCATGACCAGCACTGTTGCCCCCAGACACAGAGCCTGCTTGCCCTCTTTTTTTGCCTCCTGACTGTCTGCCTCTCCTTGGTTGCCTTCCAGACATTTTAATGGATGGCCTGCAGGGAGATGGGAAAAAGAGCAATAAGGGCTACCTTCAGGTGTATACTGTGCAGGAGGCTTAGCAACAATGACACTGACACTGTCCCCTGCCTATCCTTCTCTGTCCCTAAACACAAGGATTGAAAATATGGTTCAGCAAAATAGTTTTAGAACAGAATAGCACACTGACACTTTCCCTCACTGTCCTACTCTGTCCCTCCCTACAAACAAGATTTAGCACAGAATAGCACACTGATAATTTCTACGAGTGTCCTTCTCTGTCCCTAAACTCAAGGATTGAAAATATGGAACAGCAAAATTGGTTTAGAACAGAATAGCACACTGTCAGTTTCACTCACTGTACCTCTCTGTCCGTAAACTCAAGGATTGAAAATATGGTTCAGCAAAATAGTTTTAGAACAGAATAGCACACTGACACTTTCCCTCACTGTCCTACTCTGTCCCTCCCTACAAACAAGATTTAGCACAGAATAGCACACAATTTCTATGAGTGTCCTTCTCTGTCCCTAAACTCAAGGATTGAAAATATGGAACAGCAAAATTGGTTTAGAACAGAATAGCACACTGTCAGTTTCACTCACTGTACCTCTCTGTCCCTAAACTCAAGGATTGAAAATATGGTTCAGCAAAATAGTTTTAGAACAGAATAGCACACTGACACTTTCCCTCACTGTCCTACTCTGTCCCTCCCTACAAACAAGATTTAGCACAGAATAGCACACTGATAATTTCTACGAGTGTCCTTCTCTGTCCCTAAACTCAAGGATTGAAAATATGGAACAGCAAAATTGGTTTAGAACAGAATAGCACACTGTCAGTTTCACTCACTGTACCTCTCTGTCCCTAAACTCAAGGATTGAAAATATGGTTCAGCAAAATAGTTTTAGAACAGAATAGCACACTGACACTTTCCCTCACTGTCCTACTCTGTCCCTCCCTACAAACAAGATTTAGCACAGAATAGCACACTGATAATTTCTACGAGTGTCCTTCTCTGTCCCTAAACTCAAGGATTGAAAATATGGAACAGCAAAATTGGTTTAGAACAGAATAGCACACTGTCAGTTTCACTCACTGTACTTCTCTGTCCCTAAACTCAAGGATTGAAAATATGGTTCAGCAAAATAGTTTTAGAACAGAATAGCACACTGACACTTTCCCTCACTGTCCTACTCTGTCCCTCCCTACAAACAAGATTTAGCACAGAATAGCACAATGATAATTTCTACGAGTGTCCTTCTCTGTCCCTAAACTCAAGGATTGAAAATATGGAACAGCAAAATCGGTTTAGAACAGAATAGCACACTGTCAGTTTCACTCACTGTACCTCTCTGTCCCTAAACTCAAGGATTGAAAATATGGTTCAGCAAAATAGTTTTAGAACAGAATAGCACACTGACACTTTCCCTCACTGTCCTACTCTGTCCCTCCCTACAAACAAGATTTAGCACAGAATAGCACACTGATAATTTCTACGAGTGTCCTTCTCTGTCCCTAAACTCAAGGATTGAAAATATGGAACAGAAAAATTGGTTTAGAACAGAATAGCACACTGTCAGTTTCACTCACTGTACCTCTCTGTCCCTAAACTCAAGGATTGAAAATATGGTTCAGCAAAATAGTTTTAGAACAGAATAGCACACTGACACTTTCCCTCACTGTCCTACTCTGTCCCTCCCTACAAACAAGATTTAGCACAGAATAGCACACTGTTAATTTCTATGAGTGTCCTTCTCTGTCCCTAAACTCAAGGATTGAAAATATGGAACAGCAAAATTGGTTTAGAACAGAATAGCACACTGTCAGTTTCACTCACTGTACCTCTCTGTCCCTAAACTCAAGGATTGAAAATATGGTTCAGCAAAATAGTTTTAGAACAGAATAGCACACTGACACTTTCCCTCACTGTCCTACTCTGTCCCTCCCTACAAACAAGATTTAGCACAGAATAGCACACTGATAATTTCTACGAGTGTCCTTCTCTGTCCCTAAACTCAAGGATTGAAAATATGGAACAGCAAAATTGGTTTAGAACAGAATAGCACACTGTCAGTTTCACTCACTGTACCTCTCTGTCCCTAAACTCAAGGATTGAAAATATGGTTCAGCAAAATAGTTTTAGAACAGAATAGCACACTGACACTTTCCCTCACTGTCCTACTCTGTCCCTCCCTACAAACAAGATTTAGCACAGAATAGCACACTGATAATTTCTACGAGTGTCCTTCTCTGTCCCTAAACTCAAGGATTGAAAATATGGAACAGCAAAATTGGTTTAGAACAGAATAGCACACTGTCAGTTTCACTCACTGTACCTCTCTGTCCCTAAACTCAAGGATTGAAAATATGGTTCAGCAAAATAGTTTTAGAACAGAATAGCACACTGACACTTTCCCTCACTGTCCTACTCTGTCCCTCCCTACAAACAAGATTTAGCACAGAATAGCACACTGATAATTTCTACGAGTGTCCTTCTCTGTCCCTAAACTCAAGGATTGAAAATATGGAACAGCAAAATTGGTTTAGAACAGAATAGCACACTGTCAGTTTCACTCACTGTACCTCTCTGTCCCTAAACTCAAGGATTGAAAATATGGTTCAGCAAAATAGTTTTAGAACAGAATAGCACACTGACACTTTCCCTCACTGTCCTACTCTGTCCCTCCCTACAAACAAGATTTAGCACAGAATAGCACACTGATAATTTCTACGAGTGTCCTTCTCTGTCCCTAAACTCAAGGATTGAAAATATGGAACAGCAAAATTGGTTTAGAACAGAATAGCACACTGTCAGTTTCACTCACTGTACCTCTCTGTCCCTAAACTCAAGGATTGAAAATATGGTTCAGCAAAATAGTTTTAGAACAGAATAGCACACTGACACTTTCCCTCACTGTCCTACTCTGTCCCTCCCTACAAACAAGATTTAGCACAGAATAGCACACTGATAATTTCTACGAGTGTCCTTCTCTGTCCCTAAACTCAAGGATTGAAAATATGGAACAGCAAAATTGGTTTAGAACAGAATAGCACACTGTCAGTTTCACTCACTGTACCTCTCTGTCCCTAAACTCAAGGATTGAAAATATGGTTCAGCAAAATAGTTTTAGAACAGAATAGCACACTGACACTTTCCCTCACTGTACCTCTCTGTCCCTAAACTCAAGGATTGAAAATATGGTTCAGCAAGATTGGTTTAGAACAGAATAGCACACTGACACTTTCCCTCACTGTACCTCTCTGTCCCTACAAACAAGGATTAGCACAAAATAGCACACTGTCACTGACACTCTCCCTACCTATCCTTATTTGTCCCTAAACACAAGGAATCCAGGATTAGTAAAGGAAAAATAATGACACTGTCCCTGCCTATGCTTCTCTTTTCCTGCTCCGGAACACACTACACAAGGCCGCCGCGCTGGCGGCCTTTTATAGTGTGGGGCGTGTACTAAACCCCCTCAGCAATAATTGGCCACAGGCATCCTGCCTGTGGCCAATCATTGCTCTCCTCGCTGCCGGCGCTGTGATTGGCCAAGCATGCGGGGTCACAGTGCATGCTTGGCCAATCACAGCGCCTGGATGACACTGCGATGGCGTAGTGCATTGTGGGCCGTTCGCGTTACTCGAATTTGGCGCGAACGGCCCAAATCGTTCGATCTTCGTCGAACGATCGAACAGCCGATGTTCGAGTCGAACATATGTTCGACTCGAACACGAAGCTCATCCCTACTCGGGAGTAATAGCAGAATGTGTTTTGGGGTGTAATTTGTGGTATGCATATGCTGTGAGTGAGAAATAACCTGCTAATATGACAATTTTGTTAAAAAAAAAAAAATCTTGATTTTGCAAAGAATTGTGGGAAAAAATGACAACTTCAAAAAACTCACAATGCCTCTTTCTAAATACCTTGGAGTGTCTTCTTTCCAAAAAGGGGTCATTTGGGGGGTATTTGTACTTTTCTGGCATGTTAGGGTCTCAAGAAATTAGATAGGCCGTCAGTACTTCAGGTGTGATCAATTTTCAGATATTGGCACCATAGCTTGTGGACTCTATAACTTTCACAAAGACCAAATAATATACACCAATTTGTACTTATTTTTACCAAAGATATGTAGCAGTATAAATTTTGGTCAAAATTTATGAAGAAAAAATAGTAATTTGCTAAATTTTATAACAGAAACGAAAAAAAAATCTTTTTTTTACAGAATTTTCAGTCTTTTTTCTCTTATAGCGCAAAAAATAAAAAACCCAACGGTGACTAAATACCACCAAAAGAAAGCTCTATTTGTGTGAAAAAAAGGACAAAAAATTCATATAGGTACAGTGTTGTATGACTGAGTAATTGTCATTCAAAATGTGAGAGCACCGAAAGCTGAAAATTGGTCTGGTTATTAAGGGGGTTTAAGTGCCCAGTGGTCAAGTGGTTAAAATGACTGCTCCCGGAAAACGTCCGTTTTTAAAACTTCTTTTTGCATTGATACATGTCCCCTGGTGCAGAACCCGGGTTCCCAAACTCTGTTTAGGACAATAACATGGATAATAGTCGTTATAATTAGCACTTTAGAATCCGAACGTTCGCATCCATTGTATTTAATAGGGTTCTAATGTTCGTGCAAACTTTCGGTCCGTTCGCGGGTTCTGGTGCGAACCGAACCCGGGGGTGTTCGGCTCATCACTAGTGAGAACATGTAACTGACTGTCACAGAAACAGGCAGTGTATGAAGGTACGATCTCCGCACCTCACTGGTGATCTCTTACAGAATTCTCACTTTCTGATTCACCATCTCAGAGGTGGAGAATCAGAGAGAGAAGCGTAAAGCTGGCTGAGTATTATGGAGGAAGAAGGAAGTCTTTTGACTTCCTTCTTTCATCCACTAGCAGCCATACATCTTCCTTACAATTACACACCCCAAAACGAGCAGGTTAGCAATCTATACTGTATATATATATATATATAGCATATATATATATATATATATATATATATATATATATATATGTATATATATATATATGTGAGTGTGTGTGTGTGTGTTTATTTCAATGTGTATGTGTGTATATATATATATATATATATATATATATATATATGTGTATATATATATATATATATATATATATATATATACACATACAGATATATATATATATATATATAGGTATATACCTATATAAATATATATACATATATATCTCTATATATAATCTATATACATATAGATATATAGATATATATATATCTATATATAGATATATTATATATATTTTTTTTATTTACATGTTCACGTCTCTGGCTGGGTTCACACTTGTGCGATGCGGGAACCAGCGTGATCCCTGTGCGGTTTCCACATCGCACCTGCATTGACATCTGCGCACCGCTGCGGCTGTCAATGTAAAGTTAATGACACCCCCAGATCATTTCACAGATCGCAGTGTGAACTATGAAATGGTGCAGCAATCGGATCGCATGGGTGTGAACACCCATGCGATTCGTTTCAGTGCAGGCCACATAAAGGGTCCTGTATCATTTTGGTGCAAATGCAATATGATTTAAATTAATATCGCACAAACATTGCATGTGATATGCAGAGTCAGAACCCGGAAGTGGTGCAAATACCTGTATTAGACAGGTATCTGCACCCCCTCCCCCCTGAAAGGTGCCAAATTTCACACCGGAGGGGGGGTGGGTTCCAAAAAGCGGAGGTTCACTTTTTGTGAACCTCCACTTTAATGTCAAAACCACTGGCAACAAAAGTGAGTACACCCCTAAGTAAAAATGTCCAAATTGGGCGCAATTAGCCATTTTCCCTCCCCGGTGTCATGTGACTTGTTAGTGTTACAAGGTCTCAGGTGTGAATGGGGATCAGGTGTGTTAAATTTGGTGTTATCGCTCTCAGTCTCTCATGCTAGGAGATATTTACTATAAACCAATGCGCCGATGACGTCACACGCATGCGCACTAGCGGGCCGGCTTTATTGACGGTTTTCTGAATGGGTTCTTGCAGGCCTGAGCACGCATGCGTGTGACGTCATCGCTGCTCCGGCCAATCACAGCGCCGGAGCGGCGATACACTGACGGCAGTGACGGGACATCGAGGAAAGATGGCGGCGGGGGCGGAGGTGACCTAGGACCACTGCGGGGGCTTCGATCTCAGGTAAGTCATTCATAATGAGCTAGTATACTATGCATACTAGCTCATTATGCCTTTCTTTTGCAGGTTTTTTTTTTTTAAATGGCTTTACTTCCTCTTTACCTTTTCTTTATATATATATATATATATATATATTTATTTATTATTCTACCTGCATTAAAATGCTATTATTAAAGTATTTTTTATATAATTTTAAATTTATTAGTAAATAACATTTTGTAAACCCTGAAATATGGTTTTACCCATGGACTGTTCTATTACAGTTATACGGGGGTTTATCAATTTTGATATATATATATATATATATATATATATATATATATATATTTTTTTTTTAAATTAATTAATAAATAATAATACTTGTATACTTTATAAAAATAAAAAAAATGATTATAAATGTATTTTACATTTTTATGAATGGTGTATAGCTGCATTACATATGTGGATTACATTAATTTACTATACACCATTCACATTTAACTAGGCACATGTATAATCTTTAATTATTGATAAAACAATGTTTTTTAATAATTAGGTTAATGTATATTGTTTGGTGGGAATGTAAATGTATTATTTTATTAATATGTGGTGTATAATTCGTGTTCACTTTTGTATTTTACACTTCCTCGTACTGTAATCCCGCTACATCGCGCGAGATTACAGTGAGAGGAGCCATTCTCAGGAGTTCCCGGCGTTTGTAGCTCGCTTCTCAACTCAACATGAGAAGCGAGCTACAGAGCTTCATACACAGGCACTCAGAGGAGAGCGATCTCCTCTGAGAATGCCTGAGAACTGAATAGCGGTATTTTACCACATTTTCATAAAAGGACACCTATAAATGTTGCCAAAAGTGTGTTGTGAAGGATGGCGATTATTTTGAAGGCCAATAAAGATATTTTGTTAGTATCTTCTGTTTTGTTTGTTTTCTGATACCATTCACCCAACTTTTTAGACATACTTCGTATGTGACATGGTCTGTCAATAGCATTACCACAGCAGTTTATGTTTATTTTGTGTAATATTGTTTGATTACCTGTTGATCTTTCCAGTTGATAAGTTATGTTTCCACTTCCTTTAACACTGTGTCAATGCTTTTCATTTTGCAGTGAAATCACGGTTTGTCACACTGTAGAAATTATAGGAAAAAAATGGAAGCATAACTCCAGCTAACACTTTTTAAACAGATTCAGCTCTTTATTTTCTTTTGATAAAGGTTTAAACCATATTAATACAAGTGACAATTGTAAGCTCTAGGATGAGGTTCAGGTTTGCTGTGGGTTCTAGATTTGAGGTTCTGTATATTATTATAATGATGGGGATACAGAGCAGGCATTGAGCCAGTGAATTGAAAGCCGTTGTAGAGAAAGCACAGGGAAAGCTGACAAACTGCAGGTAGAGAGATTAGTGTTAGTTAGGCAGGCCATAGGTGTGCACAGCCTAATACATTAGGGTGAGCACCCCAAAGCTCAAACACATATGCGTATGTGTGTAAATACTGATGGTGTCAGTAGGGCAGAGATTGGTATCACTAGGGCAGTGGATGGTATCAGTAGTTTTTGTTTTTATTTTTATTTTTTACAAATTTGTTATTTTCATTTTTTTTCTACATTTTTTTTAGGAGCCCTGTTAGAGGGCTTTGGTGAAATATTAGGGGTTTAAACAGGGGAAATCTGCACCACACGGGGTGATTAGGGTGTGCTCAGGCACACCTGGCACACCCTGTGTGCACGCCTATGAGGCAGGCCATAAATTATATAATTTCTTTCCTGCAACCATGGGTTGCAAGAAAGAATATCGCTTGATTCTTCCATCACATGATTAGCCCCCCCCCTCCTCACCCACATTATCCACTGTCCCTCCCAAAATCTCAGGAATTGCAAATACCAAAGGTATTCAGATAAGGGATGAATAAATGTTTAAAATTTTAATGTTTCAACTTATTTTATATTTACTTATTTCAGTCTCGGTCCTTCTACCATTAATGACAATTATGTGATTATGGATTTTCTAAATATTGTACCACAAAAAAAAAAAATAATAATTACAAATGTAGCGGGGTCTCCTTTAAGACTCCCGGGACTGCATTTCCCAGAGTCCCATTCGGCACCCAGGGTGCAATGTTGCCACTGCAGAGACTTGTGGGAGGGAGATAAAAGGAGGAGGCGTGGAGAGCTCGGCCTCTTTGGACACCGCGCGGCTGCTGACTGGTCTTCCTGTGCGGATCTGCTGAAGTGCAGGGCCTGAAGCCTGGGGCCTTGCGCAACTTCCGAAGAGCCTTCCACCCCACTGCATATCCTGGGTGGCATCTGACTTTGTTTCCTGCGGACATCAATTGGATCGGGGACCCGATCGTTGCAGACGCTGTGTGCAGAGACACAGCAGGTGGAAGTCCCGGACTGGGATCGCGTCCGGAGTGGTGAGCGAGCACCTGCTCAATTCAATAGGCTGTACTGTGTTTAGGCCTATAGACTGCCTTGGCCCACCGATCATTTGTTTGCTGTTCTGCTGGAGACCGGTAGCAGGACAGAGTTAAAGGTTCTCCAGCATAGTGTTCCTTGTGGTTACCTACTTTGTGGATTACAAAACTGTTCCTGAACGTGCACCACCATTTCAAGTTTTGCATGCGAAGAAATCCTAATTCAAAAGACTGAGTTTAATTCTGTGTCAGGCCTGACCAGGGAGGGGAGATAGAATATTGTTTAGTGCGCCACAGGGCGCGTAGATACTAATAGCTGCGCGTGGTGGATTACCGCGCTGTGCTATTAGTGTATGCTATATCTATTGCTGCAGGGCTCTGTAAGCAAGTTACCTGTTATGTTTTAACCTGTGCCTTTTAAACTAAAGTAAAACCGTTATACTTTGCCACTTGCCATCACTGTGTTATCATTGCACATAGTGCTTATATCTCCTGAGAAGTTGGGGTGTGTGTGTGCAATCAGGTATAGATTGTGATAGATAACATCCCTAGACTAACTGTGCCATAGGAGATTAGACAAGATTGCCGGGGGTTGGTGGAGCTGTACTCAGGGCCCTAAATCAAACCAGCGGCTCTCTTAACTGGGGGTAGCGCTACACGTGGGGGCTCGTCCGGGATCCTGATACAGCAGGTGAACACGCCAAAAGTACCGGCATGGACCCGTCAGAGGTTAAAGTGTGATGCGAAGCAGCTAAGACAGAACCAGATCAGTCGGTGGTCATCAGCCTCCCAGGGGAGGAATGGTCAACAGAGACGGTAGAGAAACTTGTGGTGTCACTGTCCCCAGATCATACACCGTGGGTGATGGACATGAAGTCAGACCCAAACATTTCATATCAGTATGCGCTGATAGAGTGGTGGGACGGAATGCCGGAAACCTTTTAGCGTAAATGTGTGCGCACGCCAGACAATAGAACTTATAAGTTGGCGCACGCAATAACCGTTAAGACAGAGCCATCCCCAACGGGATCACCACAAGGGACACCCCGTGTCTCACCTGAAAGAAGAGAAAGGGTGACGCCCCCGGCGGCACCGGTCACTACCATAGCACCATAATTAATAAACGCCCTTTCTGATCTGCTGACAAAGTGCCAGAGGACAAGCACGGTACATGTAGAGGCTAGCTACCGCAGACTAAAGACATTCTCAGGGAAGCTTCCTGTCCCTGTAGGGGAAGAAGATTTCGATACCTGGGTTGAGCAGGCACTACTAGCAGTAGAGGCATGGGAGGTGCCTGAAGCGCAGAAGAGACAGCGCGTGATAGAAAGTTTGAAAGGCGCGGCAGCAGAAGTGGTGAAAAGCTTCCGGTTTGGCAATGCTGATTGCACAGCTCAGGACTGTTTAGCCATGTTACAAGAGGAGTTCGGTCAGCTAGAAAAGGTGACAGAACTAGAGTACCAATTCGAACATACTTTCCAACAGCCGAATGAGAAGCTTTCAGAGTATGTGACAAGACTAAACAAGATGCTTTGCAAGATCGTGTTAAAGAAAGGGATGTTGCCCCAAGACACAGATGCGGCAAGAATGAAGCAAGTGTTAAAGGGAGCGTTACGCTCGGATCCAGTCTGGCTTCACCTGAAAACCTCTGGAGGGGGAATGTCACTGACTTACTCTGATCTGATAAAAATTATTAGGGATGAGGAGTCACTACAGATGGATCAACAAGCGATCAAGACACATACCTCTGCTGCACCAGTGATAGTCAACTCAGTGATGACGAAAGAAAGAGACCCAGAAGTAGACGCTTTAAAATCACAGATGTCTCAGGTGTTAGAGATGCTGACCTCCCTGATTGCAAAAGATTCAAAGGTTCCTGAGAGAGAAGGACCAAAGAAGGAGTTGTTCTCAGACGCTTCAGTGCCCATTCCCCTACAAGATTGGGGGGATGTGATCTGTTTTACCTGTGGAGGGATTGGCCATATTGCAGCTGTATGTTCCAGTCCCAAGAAAAAGAAAGCAGATAACCGCAAGCCGGCGGGAAACTCCAGAGGGCCCCGGTGAAGGAGTCAACCGGGTGCCCATCATCTTCAGTGAGCTCCAAACTGACTGAGAAGCCCAAGAGAAGAGAGGACAGAACTCCTCAGAAGAAGCACAGTATTCCACAGTGGGAATACACCCCAGAAAAAAAGCATAGTGTCCCTCAGCGGGTCTGTACACCCATTAAAAGGAGGGAAATCAATGCATACCAGAAATGGAAGGAAGAAAGTCCAAAAGGGAAACTCAAAGATCCAAGGAAGGAGACACCCCTTTAAAGCGATATCCAGAGAAGCTGGTGGGTCCCTCCCCGATAGTACCTGTCCAAGTGGAGGGAGTCTACACAAGAGCCATATTGGATACTGGGGCGCAGGTGACCCTGTTGTACCGGGACTTTTATGACAAACACTTAGGCCACCTGCACATCAAGAAGATAGAGGAACTAGAAATATGGGGTATCGGGACCCAGAGCTTCCCCTATGATGGCTATCTGCCCAAAAAACTGACATTTGACCCATCTGTGGCCGGGAAGGCTGAAGTGTTTGACACTCTGGCAGTTGTGTGCCCTCGGCCGCCTGGAGCCAACAAGAGTTCCTTAATAATAGGGACGAACAGGGACCTGGTCCGGAGGCTCCTGACCCCTCTTGCATGGAGGAAAGCCCCCACGGCCACCAAGATCCACCCCATGTTGAAGACAGCCTACCAGCGGTTGGTCTTGGAGCAACAGGCCCCGGAAGAGGGAGTGGGGAAGGTCTGGAGACTTGGAAAGAAGGGAGTGGTGTTGCAGCCCGGCGAAGTAACCTGTCTCAGAGCCACTGTGAAGCTTACTTGGGAGCAACCGGGACCTTTTGTCATGTTGGAACCCGATCCAAGGGAAGAACACTTGGGTTTAGAAGTAATCCCAGAAATGGTCCCCCTGAGGGCTCTGAAGAAGGCCCACTGTAAGGTACCTGTGAGTGTCAGGAATACCACGGATGGCCCCATGGAGATCCCAGCAAGGATGTTGCTGGGCTAGGTGAGCCCGGCTACCCCAGTTGCTCTGTCGGATGTGGAGAAGATGGGTGAAGGAGGGAAGGTTTGGGAGAAACTCTCCATGGAGAACCCAAACCTGCCCAGGGCTTGGAAAGAGAGAGCCAAGGCCCAGTTGACCAGGTGGAAGAAGATCTTCTCTCAAGATGAGTTCGATGTGGGGTGTGCAAGGAGTGCCACCCATCGAATCCGCCTCCAGGAAGACAAACCCTTCAGGGAGAGAGTCAGGCGAGTCCCACTAGCAGACCTGGAAGATCTGAGGGAACAACTCGGAGAACTCAAGAGAACCGGTGTGATCCGGGAGTCTAGAAGTCCCTATGCCTCTCCGATAGTAGTAGTCAGAAAGAAGAATGGATCGTTGAGGTTGTGTATAGACTACAAGACCCTCAACAGGAGAACCATCCCTGACCAGTACACCACCCCGAGGATAGAGGATGCCCTACAGAGCTTGTCTGGAGCCAAGTGGTTCAGTGTGATGGACCTCAAGAGTGGATACTATCAGATCCCTATGCATCCGGAAGACAAGGAGAAGACAGCCTTCATAACCCCAGTGGGGTTCTTTGAATTCGACCGAATGCCCCAGGGACTGTCAGGAGCCCCAGCCACCTTCCAACGTCTCATGGAAAAGACTGTAGGAGACATGAACCCTATCGAGGTCCTTGTGTACTTAGACAATGTCATTGTCTTTGGGAGGACCTTGGAAGAACACGAAGAGAGACTGGAGAAGGTTTTGATAAGACTCAGTGAGGAGGGACTCAAGCTTTCGCCAGAGAAGTGTAGGTTCTACCAATCTTCCGTTAACTATCTGGGGCACATAGTGTCTGAAGAAGGAGTGGCCACAGCCCCCGAGAAGTTGGAGGCAGTTACTTCCTGGCCACGGCCTACCACGGTAACAGAACTCAGATCCTTCCTGGGGTTCTGTTCCTATTATAGAAGGTTCGTGGAGGGGTTTGCCCGAATTGCCAGACCCCTGAATGAGCTACTCAAGACGGAAGGGGAAGAGGATGACTCGGGTCCCAGGAAGCCAGGAGAGTCAGTCCAAGACCAGTGGAACCAAAAGTGTGAATAGGCCTTTCAGATGTTAAAAAAAAGCCTAACCACCGCCCCTGTCTTGGCCTATGCAGACCCAAAGAGACCTTATGAACTCCACGTAGATGCCAGTTGTCACGTACCTGACGGTGACGAGCCCGGTTAGCAGAGGGAGGCCTCCCTTACGGCTCCCACCGGCGGCCCCTGGTGGTATAACAGGAAGCACGGAGGTGGAAGGGGTATGAGTGCCTGGCAGGATCAAGAACTACCGCAGGTGATCAGGAACCAGCAGGTGAGGAGGCAGGAACCAGGAACTACAGCAGGTGAGTGGACAGGAACCAGGAACTACAGCAGGTGAGTAGACAGGAACCAGGAACTCAGAAGATGACCCGGACCGGGAGGCACAGCAGGTAAACTGGAACCACTGGGCAGCAGCAGATGAACAGGAACCAGCAGATGAGCAGACAGGAACCAGCAGATGAGCAGACAGGAACCAGGAACTGCAGCAGGTGAGTAGACAGGAACCAGGAACTCAGCAGATGACCCGGACCGGGAGGCACAGCAGGTAGACTGGAACCACTGGGCAGCAGCAGGTGAACAGGAACCAGCAGATGAGCAGACAGGAACCAGCAGATGAGCAGACAGGAACCAGGAACTCAGCAGATGACCCGGACCGGGAGGCACAGCAGGTAAACTGGAACCACTAGGCAGCAGCAGGTGAACAAGAGCCAAGGTCAGGCAGGATCGTCAGACAAGCCGGGGTCGGGTAAACTGGCAGGCAGCGAGGCACAAAAGGATCAGGCAATACCGAAGTCAGAAAACAGGCCGATGGTCAGGTACAGGCAGATAGCAGGAGGGTCACAGGAAGCCGGGTCAGATACAGGTAAACAAGGCAGATCAGGTCACTTGGGATAAACGCTGTAGAGCAGACAGCAGGGACTGTCTGCAAGTGAGGAGTTTAAATAGCCCTTCGGGCGTCACCTGCGGGGGCGGGAACCAGGAAGTCCAGGGCGTCTGTTCCTGACAGGGTTTCCATGACATTGCCCCCCCCCCCCAAGGGGCAGCCTCCGGATGCCCCTAGGAGCAAACTTCTCGTGGTGAGACCTCCTGAAGGCTTGTATCAGGTCTTTGGCGTGAATGTTCTCTTCGGGTTCCCAGGAGTTCTCCTCTGGTCCGTAACCCTTCCATTTTATTAAAAATTGACTCTGGCTACTTCTTCTTCGTGCGTCTAAAATAGCTTCTACCTCGAATTCCTGTTCCCCGTCTATGATGACGGGATCAGGGCGAGTCGGGGTCCGACCTGGGAATGGGTTGGAGACTGACGGTTTCAATAGAGAAACATGAAAAACAGGGTGGACCCTCAGGGAGTCGGGGAGCTCCAGCTCGTAGGCCACCTCGTTGATTTTCCTTTTGATAGGAAAAGGCTCTAGAAACTTGGGGCCCAATTTCTTGGACGGGCAAGCCAATCTTAGATTGATGGTAGAAAGCCATACTTGGTCGCCTGGTGCCAGCGCTAATTCACCCCGTCTCCTCCTGTCGTAGACCGTCTTGTTATACTCCTGAGTTCTTGCCATGGCTTCGCGTAGAAGCTGGTTGTTAGAGGAGAAGAAATTCACTTTTTCCAGAACTGCGGGCACTGAGCACTCAGGGAGAGAGTTGGGCAGAAATGTGGGGTGAAACCCGAAGTTCGCAAAAAATGGGGTCTGGTTAGTTGCGGAGTGGATGGAGTTATTGTAGGAGAACTTCGCTAGCGGAAGCAGGGAGAGCCAGTCATTCTGAGCAAAGGAGGAGAAACAACGCAAATATTGCTCGAGGGTCTGATTTGTTCTCTCAGTCTGTCCGTTGGTTTGAGGGTGGTAAGCCGAAGAGAATGATAGCTCTATTCCCAGAGTCTTGCAGAGGGACCTCCAGAACCGGGAGGTAAATTGTACCCCCCGATCGGAGACTATATTAGCAGGTACCCCGTGGAGCCTGACGACTTCTTTAATGAACATTTGTGCAGTTTCCGGGGCCGAGGGGGTCCCTCTCATAGGAACAAAATGTGCCATCTTGGACAGACGGTCCACAATCACAAAGATGGTGGTGTGATTCTCAGCCGGGGGGAGTTCAACTATGAAGTCGATAGAAAGCATTTTCCACGGTCTCTCTGGAACGGGTAAGGGCTTCAGTAGTCCCCAGGCTTTGGATCTGGACCCTTTATTCCGGGTACATGTAGTACAGGACTCCACGAACCTCCTGCAATCCTCGCGTAGTCGAGGCCACCAGAAGGTACGTTGTACCAACTCAGTGGTCTTAGCCACGCCAAAGTGCCCAGCAAGGGCATGATCGTGGCAGAGCTCTAGCACGGTGATCTTTAGTTCTTCTGGTATGAATATCCTGTCTTGGTGCCAGAGTAATCCATCCTTGGTTTGCAGATCCAGTTCAGGAGAGGGTTCCTGTCTAGTGGTGGCTTGTCTGATCCGGGAGAGTAGGTCCTCCTGAAGTAGGAGAAAATTCCCAGGAGCGAGGATTGTATCGGGTGAGGAGAGTTCTTTGGATCCATGAAACATTCTGGACAAGGCGTCAGGTTTAGTGTTCTTGGCACCGGGGCGGTATGTCACATGGAAGGAGAACCGGGAAAAAAACAGGGCCCATCTGGCTTGTCGTGGTTTTAGTCTTTTTGCAGTTTTCAGGTACTCTAAGTTCTTATGGTCGGTGAATACTAAGATCGGGTGAGCAGCACCTTCAAGTAAGTACCTCCATTCTTCCAGGGCGGACTTAATCGCCAAGAGTTCCCGGTCTCCCACGTCATAGTTCTTTTCTGCCGCAGATAATTTGCGAGAAAAGAAAGCCACCGGATGAAGCAAAGCCTTGGTTCCTTGCCTCTGTGACAATATTGCCCCTACTGCAACCTCAGAAGCATCTACCTCAAGTACAAATGGTAGGGAGGAATCTGGGTGTTTTAAGATGGATGCAGAGGTGAAGAGCCCTTTGAGATCCTCAAAGGCCTTTTGGGCCTCAGGGGACCAGTGGAAGCGGGTACCTTGCTTGGTTAGCTGAGTAATGGGTGCAATGATGGCGGAGAACCCCCGGATGAATTTACGATAAAAGTTGGCGAATCCAACGAACCGTTGGATTCCCTTCTTAGCCACTGGCGCTGGCCAGTCCAAGATTGCGGTGATCTTCTGTGGGTCCATCCTGATGCCTTCGCCAGAGATGATTAATCCCAGAAATGCTATGCTCTCCCGCTCAAACTCGCATTTCTCAGCCTTCGCATATAGTTTATGCTGCCGAAGCCGGTCTAACACACTTCTGACATGCCTGCGATGAGAGTCAAGGGAGGAAGAGAAGATTAGTATGTCATCTAAATAAGCAATCACAAAGAGATCTAAAAAGTCCCGAAGAACATCATTAATTAAATACTGGAAGGTGGCAGGGGCATTGCACAGCCCGAAGGGCATCACTAAATATTCGAAATGTCCGAACCGGGAGCGGAAGGCGGTTTTCCACTCATCGCCCTCCTTGATTCGGACCAGGTTGTAGGCTCCCCGGAGGTCAAGCTTAGTAAAAATAACGGCAGCTCCCAATCTTTGGAACAACTCTGGTACTAGAGGAAGAGGATAACGATTTTTAATGGTGACCTTATTTAGTTCACGGTAGTCCACACATGGCCTGAGGGTATGGTCCTTCTTTTCTACAAAGAAAATGCCTGCGCCTGCTGGCGATGTAGAGGGGCGAATGAACCCCTTTAAAAGGTTCTCATCGATGTAGTCCTTCAGGGCCCCCTGTTCCACCTCTGTTAAAGGGAAAATCCTACCGAAAGGAATAGCTGCTCCGGGAAGTAGATCAATGGGGCAGTCGTAGGCTCGGTGGGGTGGTAGTGTCTCTGCCCCCTGTTTACTAAACACATCGAGAAAGTCCAGGTAAGCGTCAGGGATGGCCTGACGTATTCCGGCCTCAGTGTCGGTACACATTAAGGTGGCAGGCCCAGGGGGTTTGTGTGAGCCACAGGACCGTTGGCAGTAGGAGGAAGGAAACGTGATCACCCCCGTGACCCAGTTAATGGTAGGATTATGGGCTTGTAGCCAGGGCATACCGAGAATTATGGGGAACAGTGGAGAGGAGATAATATCCAGCCGTAGATATTCTCGGTGCACCCCGGTAGAGGAGAAGACAGTGACAGGTAGGGGAGCCGTCTCTTCGACCACGGGCCCCGACTTGATAAGGGACCCATCAGCCAGGTGAACCCGTAGTCCATGGGTCTTGGGAAGTAGAGGAATAAGTTGAGTACGGGCAAAAGTTGAGTCCATGAAGCAACTACAAGCCCCAGAGTCAATAATTGCGACGACTTGCAGGGTCCTTCCTGGGAGCTGCAGGGAGATAGAAAGAGCAAAGTGAGAGGAGGATTTAGTCTGAGGGTTGATCACAGCAGGGAATACTGACAAGCACTTACGGAACTTCAGGGGACAGTTCCTAACGAAGTGACCGGGCTCCCCGCAGTACAGGCACAGGTTGTGCGCGCGTCGGCGTTGGCGTTCCTCCGGAGTAAGGGAAGGGCGGAGGACCCCAAGCTGCATGGGTTCAGAAGCATCGTACGAGGGGGTCAAGGGTGCTGCAGAAGCTGGGTGCGGATGACTGGGGACCCGGGGAAGCATCCAGGTTGGCCGGGTGAAGCCCGTGGCCCTCTCAACCCTCCGTTCCCTCAGGCGACGGTCGATCTGAATTGTCAGATCGATCAGTAGGTTCAAATTTTCTGGTATTCCTACCCTAGCCAGTTCGTCCTTCAATGGGTCAGAAAGGCCTATGCGAAACTGGTGACGGAGGGCAGCGTCATTCCAGCTGGTGTCTGCGCTCCAGCGCCTGAATTCAGCTACATAATCTTCCGCTGCTCTGCGTCCCTGCTGAAGGGTCCGCAGGGCGTTCTCTGCAGTGACCGAGAGCTGAGGGTCCTCGTACAATTGGGCAATGGCGTCAAAAAAAAGTGTAAGGCTGTCCAAGGACGCATCTTTGCATTCTAGCAGGCGGTGGGCCCAGTTCTGTGGGTCTCCGGAAAGCAGCGAAATTACAAAGCCCACCTTGGTAGCTTCTAAGGAAAAGGTGCGGGGCTGTAAGGCAAAGTACAACTCACAAGAGTTCCGGAAAGCCCTGAACTTGCTCCGGTCCCCGGAGAATCTTTCGGGTGTAGGGACCCTGGGTTCAGGGGGAAGCATGACCACCGTGGGCGCAGCTCCTGCCCCGGCGGAAGAAGTGGAGGCACGTGGACCCCCTTGAGCTCCATCGGGGTTGGTGAGGGCCCGCACTTGTCCTTCCAGGTGAGTGTAGCCTTGCTGGAGGCTCTTAACGGCCTCGGTCAGTCCCGCCAGGTGTCGGCATAGTTCCTCCATAGGTGAGGCTCCCTGCTCGGGCTCAGACATGGCTGTCTGCTACTGTCACGTACCTGACGGTGACGAGCCCGGTTAGCAGAGGGAGGCCTCCCTTACGGCTCCCACCGGCGGCCCCTGGTGGTATAAGAGGAAGCACGGAGGTGGAAGGGGTATGAGTGCCTGGCAGGATCAAGAACTACCGCAGGTGATCAGGAACCAGCAGGTGAGGAGGCAGGAACCAGGAACTACAGCAGGTGAGTGGACAGGAACCAGGAACTACAGCAGGTGAGTAGACAGGAACCAGGAACTCAGAAGATGACCCGGACCGGGAGGCACAGCAGGTAGACTGGAACCACTGGGCAGCAGCAGATGAACAGGAACCAGCAGATGAGCAGACAGGAACCAGCAGATGAGCAGACAGGAACCAGGAACTGCAGCAGGTGAGTAGACAGGAACCAGGAACTCAGCAGATGACCCGGACCGGGAGGCACAGCAGGTAGACTGGAACCACTGGGCAGCAGCAGGTGAACAAGAACCAGCAGATGAGCAGACAGGAACCAGCAGATGAGCAGACAGGAACCAGCAGATGAGCAGACAGGAACCAGGAACTCAGCAGATGACCCGGACCGGGAGGCACAGCAGGTAAACTGGAACCACTAGGCAGCAGCAGGTGAACAGGAACCAGCAGATGAGCAGACAGGAACCAGCAGATGAGCAGACAGGAACCAGCAGATGAGCAGACAGGAACCAGGAACTCAGCAGATGACCCGGACCGGGAGGCACAGCAGGTAAACTGGAACCACTAGGCAGCAGCAGGTGAACAAGAGCCAAGGTCAGGCAGGATCGTCAGACAAGCCGGGGTCGGGTAAACTGGCAGGCAGCGAGGCACAAAAGGATCAGGCAATACCGAAGTCAGAAAACAGGCCGATGGTCAGGTACAGGCAGATAGCAGGAGGGTCACAGGAAGCCGGGTCAGATACAGGTAAACAAGGCAGATCAGGTCACTTGGGATAAACGCTGTAGAGCAGACAGCAGGGACTGTCTGCAAGTGAGGAGTTTAAATAGCCCTTCGGGCGTCACCTGCGGGGGCGGGAACCAGGAAGTCCAGGGCGTCTGTTCCTGACAGGGTTTCCATGACACCAGTCATGACGGTCTGGGAGGAGTGCTCTATCAGGAGCATGAAGGACAACTTCGACCCGTTGCCTATGTGAACAGAAGTCTGACCCCCTCTGAAAAGAACTACCCTACTCATAAGTTGGAGTTCCTGGCCCTCAAGTGGGCGGTAGTTGACAAACTTAAAGACTACCTGTATGGGGCAGAATTCACTGTGAAAACCGACAACAACCCTCTTACTTATCTCTTTACCACAGCAAAGCTGGATGCCACAGGACATAGATGGTTGGCTGCACTGTCTGGGTTCAATTTCAGCCTGAAATACAGGCCTGGGGCTGGGAATCGAGACGCAGACGCCCTATCTAGAAGATCTCACGCCCCCACCGGTGATACAGAAGACTGGACCCAAGTGGCACCTGACGGGGTGCGGGCCCTTTGCCAAGGGGCTGAACTTCAAGCCAGAGGAGGCTCAAGGGCAGAAGAGATAGGAGTTACCATGGTAGGAGTTCCCAAGCAATACTGTGGGGTAACCCAGTTGGAAGAAGATAATCTGCCAAAACTGTCAAAGGAGCTGAGATGTGACCAATTGGAAGACCCCATGGGGAGATTGGTCCTGGAGGCCCTGGAGAATCAGGATCCAAGTAGACTCCTGCACCATCCTTCAAGGGAAGCTCGCCTGTTAAGGAAAGAGTGGGACAGGTTGCAGGTGCATCAGGGAGTGGTCTACCGAAGGGGCCCCTCTGATGACCTGGAAGACAAATGGCAACTGTTTCTTCCAGAGAAACACTGAGAGACTGTCTTGGTTGCCCTGCATGACAATCATGGACACCTAGGGGCTGAAAGAACCTTCCAACTTGTTAGGAGTCGGTTCTATTGGCCCTGTATGAGGGCTGAAGTAGAGGAGTACTGCCATTCATGTGCACGCTGCATCCAGTGGAAGACTTTACCCCATCAAGCTGCCCCAATGAGCCATCTGCAAAGTCAAGGCCCGCTGGATTTGGTATGCATTGATATTCTCTGCCTCGAACCCGACCTGAGTGGACTAGGAAATGTTCTGGTGATAACCGATCATTTCACCCGGTATGCCCAGGCTTTCCCAACCAAAGATCAGAAGGCCTCCACGGTGGCCAAGGTACTTATGGAGAAGTATTTCGTCCATTACGGGCTACCACAGCGACTTCACTCAGACCAAGGGAGGGACTTTGAGAGTCGGCTGATCCGGAAGCTCCTGGATTCCTTAGGGATCAAGAAGACCCAAACCTCTCCTTACCACCCACAAGGGGATGCTCAACCGGAGAGGTTCAATCGAACTCTGCTCAATATGTTGGAGACCCTGAATAGCGAGAAGAAACAGCATTGGATCAAGCACATAGCGGCTATAGTACATGCTTACAATAGTACCACCAGTGATGCTACAGGCTACTCCCCCTACCGTCTCATGTTCGGAAGAGAAGCAAGGTTACCTGTGGACCTGGCCTTTGACACCTCCATAGATCATTCCTCAGCCACCTCTCACAAGGGATATGTGGACAGACTCAGACACAGCTTGAAGTTGGCTTATGAACAGGCCCAAGCGGCTTCAGACCAAAGGGGGGCCCGCAACAAGAGGAACTTTGACCTGAAGGTTCAGATCCAGGACCTGCAACCTGGAGACCGAGTTCTGCTACGAAACCTGGGAGTCCCTGGAAAACACAAGCTTGCAGACGGATGGAGACCTGAACCCTATGTCATTTGTAAGAAGCAGCCAGGCCTACCTGTCTATAAGTTGAAGCCAGAAGGGAAGGTGGGCCCACTGAAGAACTGGCACCGGAACCACTTACTCCCACTTGCTGAAGCAGTTCGGACACCTCCTGCGAGGGACTCCCCAAGCCCAGACTCCATTCTGGGAACCTCTAGGCCAAATACTCGGTCTCAGTCCTCTCAAAATAAAGATGTAGAGACCTCTGAACAAAGTGAAGATGAGAGACAGGAACTTGATTGGTTATGGCCTTCCCCAACTCCAGGAACTTCTGCTATAGATCTTCCCCCTACTGAAGACACTATAGACAGAAAACTGAATGCAGAAGCTACTGAGTTCGTTCTATCCAGTCCTTTGTCAGATTACTGGGAAGATGCCTGTGACACATACTCAGAGGAGGACCCAAGGGATTCTATGTACCTCCAGGATCCTGAACCAAGTGTTTCAGAGCCAGCAGAATCCCTCAAGTCTGCTCCAGAAGAGGAGCCTGCAGTGTCCCAGCCAGAAGTCCCAAGAAAGCAAAGAGCTAGAAGAGTTATAAGGCCTCCTAAGAAGCTGACTTACTCACAAATGGGGAAGAGTTCAGAAGAAACAGTGGTCACTGCAAGGAGGAGTACAGAGCATCCAGTTCCCTCCACTGTTCATTTGGTGGAGGGCAACCCCAATTCGTCCTCTGGCACAGTTAGGCAGGCCACTCATGATAGTGTGACCTGTGGGCAAGGGAATTCAACCCCTCAGTTTTGGTGGGAGTTCCCTTTGCCGACATCGTACACAACATTGTCTGGAATTGTACGTAGTGTATGTTAAAAGTTATCTTTGGGGACCAAAGAGTTCAAGTGGGGGGAGTGTGTAGCGGGGTCTCCTTTAAGACTCCCGGGACTGCATTTCCCAGAGTCCCGTTTGGCACCCAGGGTGCAATGTTGCCACTGTAGAGACTTGTGGGAGGGAGATAAAAGGAGGAGGCGTGGAGAGCTCGGCCTCTTTGGACACCGCACGGCTGCTGACTGGTCTTCCCGTGCGGATCTGCTGGAGTGCAGGGCCTGAAGCCTGGGGCCTTGTGCAACTTCCGAAGAGCCTTCCACCCCACTGCATATCCTGGGTGGCATCTGATTTTGTTTCCTGTGGACATAAGTTGGATCGGAGACCCGATCGTTGCAGACGCTGTGTGCGGAGACACAGCAGGTGGAAGTCCCGGACTGGGATCGCGTCCGGAGTGGTGAGCGAGCACCTGCTCAATTCAATAGGCTGTACTGTGTTTAGGCCTATAGACTGCCTTGGCTCACCGATCATTTGTTTGCTGTTCCGCTGGAGACCGGTAGCAGGACAGAGTTAAAGGGTCTCCAGCATAGTGTTCCTTGTGGTTACCTACTTTGTGGATTACAAAACTGTTCCTGAACGTGCACCACCATTTCAAGTTTTGCATGCAAAGAAATCCTAATTCAAAAGACTCAGTTTAATTCTGTGTCAGGCCTGACCAGGGAGGGGAGATAGAATATTGTTTAGTGCTCCACAGGGCGTGTAGATACTAATAGCTGCGCGTGGTGGATTACCGCACTGTGCTATTAGTGTATGCTATATCTATTGCTGCAGGGCTCTGTAAGCAAGTTACCTGTTATGTTTTAACCTGTGCCTTTTAAACTAAAGTAAAACCGTTATACTTTGCCACTTGCCATCACTGTGTTATCATTGCACATAGTGCTTATATCTCCTGAGAGGTTGGGGTGTGTGTGTGTAATCAGGTATAGATTGTGATAGATAACATCCCTAGACTAACTGTGCCATAGGAGATTAGACAAGATTGCCGGGGGTTGGTGGAGGGCCCGAAATCAAACCAGCGGCTCTCTTAACTGGGGGTAGCACTACACAAAGAAAAGATTCAAGCCGTGTACACACGATCGGTTTTACCGATAAAAACAGTCCGATGGACTTTTCTCATCGGACAAACCGATCGTGTATGGGCCCCATCAGTCTTTTTTCCATCAGTGTGAAAAAATAGAACATTTTTAAATTTTTCCGATGGGAAAAAAAAACGATAGCAAAATCCGATCGTCTGTGTGGAACTCCATCGGATAAAAAACCCACGCATGCTCAGAATCAAGTCGACGCATGCTCAGATGCATTGAACTTCATTTTTCTCGGCTCGTCTGAGTGTTTTACGTCACGGCGTTTGGGACGATCGGTTTTTTGACTGATGGTGTGTAGGCAAGACTGATGGAAGTCAGCTTCATTGGATTTCCGATGGAAAAATCCATCGGATTAGAATCCATAGGAAATCCGATCGTGTGTACACGGCGTAAATGCTTCTGCAGGCACTCATTGTCACCTCTGACACCAAATCACAGCAAAACTAAAGAAAATATGCAGCAACAGCTTTCTCATTAACTTTGAAAAGATAAAAAGTCTATTTTTTTCTCTAAAAACTGACATTTTAGTTCATCTGTATTTTTGAAGTCAGCAGATGAATATAAAACAGGGAGTAAAACATTAAAATAGATTGAATTTAGCAATCTGAGTTCTGGGATGACCCTTGATAGGGTGCATTGGCCAAAAAGGTTGAGAACTACATTCACTTCTCTTGGCAATGGAAGCTGCTGTGAAAGTTTAATCATAATCATATGCTGCCATCTACTGGATACATTATTTACTGTTTTTATGGTGTGTGCATTTTTTTGAAAATAGCAATATTTGATATTTGATATTTGAAATTGGCATATCTTTCATTATCTCATATTAAAAGTATATGTGAAATCAATCACTAAAATATCTCATAAGCATTAGCATGGCAATGTCATTGCAAATGTACAGTCATTTAAATCTGTAGCCTTCAGTAAAAAAATATCTAGTGACCATGCCATTATTATTATACAGGATTTACATAGGCCCAACAGTTTGACCAGTGCTTTACAATATAAAGAGGGTTAAGAGGGCCCGGCGAATAAGAGCTTACAATCTAATAGGGTGGGGCAAGTGGTACAAAAAGGTTATAACTGGGGGGGGGGGGGGGGATAAGGTGCTGGAAGTGATAAAAGTTAAGTTAGTTGGAGGTGTGATAGGCTGCCCTGAAGAGATGAGTTTTCAGCGATCGCTTAAGGGCAGTCAGAGTAGGAAATAGCCAGACAGACCGAGTTATACAGTTCCAGAGGATGGGAGAGGCTCTGGAGAAGTCCTGGAGGTGAGCATGGGAGGAAGAGACGAGAGAAATTGACAGATGGAGACCTTTGGAGTTTGGGTGATATTTGGAGACAATATTTGTGCTGTAGCTCTGTGTAGAGTTGTAGATGGCTTTGTATGTTGTTTTTAGTGTAGTACCTTGGAGTTTAGGCAGGGTTGCTCCTCACAAATTTACTTGCCAGGAGTAGTTATTCTGGTTGATTGGTAGAGATCTATTGATTGCTCCTTAAGTTTGGTCTGGTTGCACATTTCTTTTCTACCACTAGGTGGCCGGGTATTTGGTAGTACAGTGGAACCTCGGATTACGAGCATAATCCGTTGCAGGAGGATGCTCGTAATCCAAAATACTCGCATATCAAAACGAGTTTCCCCATTGAAGTCAATGGAAACGAAAATAATTTGTTCCGCATTGACTTCAATGGTGGCGGGGGGCACCAGAGAGCCTCGTAAACGGCCGTAAAGGAACGAGGACACCTCGGCAAACCTCGGAAAGACTTCGTTCCCGAGATTTGCCGGGGTCAGCAGAGCTGTCCTCGGGCCTTTCCGTGCATTTCCGAATGGCGCATTTCCGAATGGCGCCGATCGGCGATGTTCGGCTCGGCTAATGTGCCCCCCACCTCAGGCCAAACGCGGTACTGCACACCGCTTTGGCCTGAATCGTGCTCGTTTTGCGAGACAACACTTGCAAACCGAGTTATGATATTTTAAAATACAGTGCTCGTATTGCGAAACGCTCGTTAACCGCGTTACTCGCAATCCGAGGTTCCACTGTACTAGATACCAAAAGGGCAATGCAAGGTCAGGATATGTGTATATAGGGTATCTCAGCCAATGGGCAGGGGTTTTCTTGAATCCCTTGGCCTGCTGGGAGAGCCTATATATTCGGGTGAGGTCAGATGATCTATGTTCTGTGCCACCTGGACGGCTGTCTGTGTGGACGTGTGTCGTATGGGGCCTATGCCAGGCACATCTGGCTGCTAGGCTGTCTAAGGGCCCATCCAGAAGCAGGAGAGCAGCGCAGGGTTGGGAGTGCGGCTTGCAGTCCAAGCAAAAGTAATGGTTCTGTCGGCTGGAGAACCTATCGTAGTCGGAGGTAGAGGGGAAGCTGTCACCAGTAAGGGACTATCCACCTTGTTACCAGGGACCACCGTGAGTAATTGAAGCAGGTACCAGGGCAGTATTCTCACCAACCGGGGACGGTGATGAAACTGGAAACTTCAGTGGTAATCAAGCCAGGGACCCAGCCAACGGAGGTGATGCTTGCAGAGCAGCCTTGAGTGCCAAGCTAGGGACCCAGCAGAGAAGCAGGGGTGACGCTTGAGGAAGATACCACAGTAAAGATTGAAGAAGCTCAAGAGATTCAATGGCAGTGAATCAATGGTTCTAGTGAGAGACCGGGAGCTCAGTGTGCTGAAGAACTACAAAGAGTGATTGTAGTGAAAGTGAAGGCACTGTTAAGCCTTGTGTTTGTAACTGTTAAGGACTGTTGGCATAGGAGACAGCATTCCTACACATGCAGATGTGGCGTCTTGCCGGATGCCTTTCCCTGCATGGCTGTCCTCCTATTGAAGTCTCGGAGTCTGCCAATTAATCTTGAAACTACCTAAGGGTGTCCTGGCCCTAACCCCCCCCCCCCACAATAAAATCTTTGTTAAGAGAAATACAATTTCTTTTGCATCCAAGAAGTGTCTGGCGCTCAAAACTTTAACAACTATACACCCACCATGCCTCACAACCCACTACATACAGAAGGATGTCAACTATCCCTGGTCCTGGAGGTTCTCATTAAACCAAAGGAGGCCTGGGACCTTGCCACATTAGTATTTTGAATTGAATTCTCTGAGCAACCCAAAGTTAGTGGAGGATTGGCAGAAACTGAGCGGTTGGTCAGGTAGATGAGTCTGGCAACAGCATTCATCATAGACTGAAGAGGGGATAGCCTATGTAAAGGTAAGTCTATGAGAAGGGAGTTGTAATAGTCAAGGCAGTAGATAACAAGGGAGTGAATGAGTACCTTGGTGGTTTCATTAATTAAAAAGGGGTGAATTTTAGAGATGTTATGGAGGTGAAGTCTACAAGCTTTTGACAGTGATTGGATGTGGAGCCGAAAGGATGGGTCAGAGTCTATTACACCTAGTACCCTGGCGAGAGGGGACGGACTTATAGTTGTATTATCTTGATCAATGGCGGCTGGTGAAGTTTTAAGATGGGGGGGCGCCAGACCCTGCCCTTCCTTTTTGACCCCTCCCATTTGATGAAAACGGATGTGGTGTCAGCGAATAGTGGGCGTGGCTTAAAGGGGTGTGGTTAGCGTCTGAGATGAACGAGGGATGGAGGGAGAGGGTGGGAGAGAGGGAGAGAGGGAGAGAGAGATGGAGGGACAGCAGCCCCAGATCCTACACAACAATAGAAATATGTGTATTCCAGAAAGTTTAACAATCAGCACATAAAGATACTCAAAACGCCTGGTGTTAGCGTTTCAATCATCCTGGCACCATGGTTGTTATGGTGTCAGGATGATTGAAGCGCATTATTTCTATTATTACATTGTAATATAAAATAAAATCATTCATCTCACCATAATGCAGAATCAGTGTCCCCAGCAGAGTCCCTCCTTACATAAGGTGCCCACAGTAGTGGAGCCATCCTAACATTTGTGTCCCCAGCAGTGGTGTCCTCCTCGCATCTGTGTCCCCATCACCGGATTCCCTCCTTACATCTGTGTCCCCATCAGCGGAGTCCTCCTTACATCAGTGTCCCCATCAGCGGAGTCCCTCCTTACATCTTTGTCCCCATCAGCGGAGTCCGTCCTTACATCAGTGTCCCCATCAGCGGAGCCCTCCTTACATCTGTGTCCCCATCAGCAGAGTCCTCCTCACATCTGTGTCCCCATCAGCGGAGCCCCTCCTTACATCTGTGTCCCCATCACCGGATTCCCTCCTTACATCTGTGTCCCCATCAGCGGAGTCCTCCTTACATCAGTGTCCCCATCAGCGGAGTCCCTCCTTACATCTTTGTCCCCATCAGCGGAGTCCGTCCTTACATCAGTGTCCCCATCAGCGGAGCCCTCCTTACATCTGTGTCCCCATCAGCAGAGTCCCTCCTTACATCAGTGTCCCAATCAGCAGAGTGTCTCCTTACATCAGTTTCCCCATCAGCGGAATCCCTCCTTACATCAGTTTCCCCATTAGCAGAGTCCCTCCTTACATCTGTGTCCCCATCAGTGGATCCCCTCCATACATCTGTGTCCCCATCAGTGGATCCCCTCCTTACATCAGTGTCCCCATCAGCGGAGTCCTCCTCACATCTGTGTCCCCATCAGTGGAGCCCTCCTTACATCTGTGTCCCCATCAGCGGAGTCCCGCCTTACATCTGTGTCCGCATCAGCGGAGTCCCACCTTACGTCTGTGTCCCCATCAGCGGAGTCCCTCCTTACATCTGTGTCCCCATCAGCGGAGTCCCTCCTTACATCTGTGTCCCATCAGTGGAGCCCTCCTTACATCTGTGTCCCCATCAGCGGAGTCCCTCCTTACATCTGTGTCCCCATCAGCGGAGTCCCTCCTTACATCTGTGTCCCCATCAGCGGAGTCCCTCCTTACATCAGTGTCCCCATCAGCGGAGTCCCTCCTTACATCAGTGTCCCCATCAGCGGAGTCCCTCCTTACATCAGTGTCCCCATCAGCGGAGTCCCTCCTCACATGTGTGTCCCCATCAGCGGAGTCCCTCCTTACATCTGTCTCCCCATCAGTGGAGCCCTCCTTACATCTGTGTCCCCATCAGCGGAGTCCCTCCTTACATCTGTGTCCCCATCAGCGGAGTCCCTCCTTACATCTGTGTCCCCATCAGTGGAGTCCCTCTTTACATCAGTGTCCCCATCAGTGGAGTCCCTCCTTACATCAGTGTCCCCATCAGCGGAGTCCCTCCTCACATGTGTGTCCCCATCAGAGGAGTCCCTCCTTACATCTGTGTCCCCATCAGCGGAGTCCCTCCTTACATCAGTGTCCCCATCAGCGGAGTCCCTCCTTACATCAGTGTCCCCATCAGCGGAGTCCCTCCTTACATGTGTGTCCCCATCATAGGAGTCCCTCCTTACATCTGTGTCCCCATCATCAGAGTCCCTCCTCACATGTGTCCCCATCAGTGGAGTCCTCCTTACATCTCAGTGTCCCCATCAGCAGAGTCCTCCTCACATGTGTCCCCATCAGCAGAGCAGAGTCCTCCTCACATGTGTCCCCATCAGCCCGGGCTCCCCCTATGGACGGGCCACCACTGATCTTGATGGAAAAGGAGGACATGATCGGGGTGGTGGCAATATTATAAGCTGGAAGAGATTTAATTTATGAAAGTGGTGCAACAGTAATGCCAGAGGAGACTGAAGTAGTGAGGTGAGGAGTGGAGAGATAGATTTGGGTGTCATCGGCATAGAGATGGTATTGGATGCCGTGGGAGGTAATCAAGTGACCAAGAAAGGGGGTGTAGATAGAGAAGGGAAGGAGTCCAAAAACAGAGCTTTAAAGGACCCGTACAGAAAGAGGAAGTGGAGAGGAGGAGACAGAGTTACAGGTAACACTGGAAAGAGTGCTCTGATAGATATAAGGAGAACCAGGAAAGAGCAGAATCTTGGAGGACAAGGTAGTGGAGTTTATTGAGAAGGTGGTCAACAGTATCAAAGGCCACAGAGTGGTCTAGTAGTAAGAGAATAGAGTAGTGGCAATTGGTTTTAGCAGTTAGTAAATTGTTAATGAGTTTTAGTAGAGCGGTTTCTGTGGAGTGCTGCAAGCAAAAGCCAAACTCTAAAGCAGGGTTTGGCAACCTTTCAGAGGTTGAGATCTACCTGGACAATATGGAGGAAAGCAAAGATCCCCAGAGGGGAAGGGGGGTTGGGGGTGGGCGGAGTCTACAATGCCGTGCCCTTTAAAAAAAAAACTACCAAGCTCCCAATAAAAAGACAGCATCACAGTAGTGTCCTCTGTCCCCTTCACATCACCCCCCACTGAAGTGTCCTCTGCCCCCCCCCAATGTCCTCTGCCACTTCACATCACCCCCCGTCCACTGTAGTATCCTCTGCCCCCTCCCCCCACAGTAGTGTTCTGTACCCCATAATCACATCACCCCCCTCCACTGTAGTGTCCTTTGCCCCCCATAGCAGTGTTCTGGGTGGAAGGCGGGAGTGGGAGCTGCTGGAGTTCATAATAGCAAGCTGGTGATTGGTTGCCATGACCACCTAGAAAACAAATCACTGAGCAGCTCCTGCCCCCGCCCTCCATCCAGCTCCTGCTTCCCGCTCTCCGCTCTGTAGTAACAGGAGAGAGGCGGAGGTTGGGGAAGGCTGAGCCATGGTCACGATCCACCTGACGGCCCTCCGCTGTGAACCGATCGATCGCGATCGACGGCTTGCCAACCCCCACTCTAAAGGGTTAAGAAAGTAGTTTTTAGTGAGGGAGGAGCTAAGACGGTTGAAAACTAAGCATTCTAAAAGTTTAGAGGTGAATGGGAGCAACAAGATGGGTCTAATGTTTTTCAGGTTGGTGGGGTCCAGTGAGGGCTTTTTAAGTATGGGGGTGATCTGTACATGCTTTAAAGGGGAGGGGAAAGTGCCAGTAGAGAAGGAGATATTGAAGATGTGAGTAAGAGAACATAGGATAGAAGAAGAGGTTGACCATAGTAATTGCGAGGCAACAGGATCTAGGGGACAATTATTAGGATGGGCATCTCAGAAAAGTTTCATAACCTCTTCAGTAGTAGCCAGTTCAAAAGAGAAAAAGTGTTGACTGTGCTGTTAGACAAGATATGTTAAGTGGGGAAGATACCTGTACAGTGGAGATGTCCTCACGTATTGCATCAATCTTGTTTTTGAAGTGATTGGCAATCTCTCGGGCAGTGTGTGAGTTAGTGGATACAGGGGGTGGGGGACAAAGCAAAGAGTTAAAGGTTCGAGAAGAGCTGATGAGGACTGGATGACAAGGTATTAATAAGAGTGACAAAATAGGTTTGCTTGGCAGCATGGAGGCAGGAATTGTATTTTAGGAGGGCAGATTTATATAAGGGGAAGTCCTGCAGGAATTTGGATTTATGACACAGTCATTCAAGAGCACGGCAATGTCTCTTGAGATTTCTGGTGTCGACAGTTTGCCAGGGCTGTAACAGTCCAGGCCTGATTTTACATGTAGTTAGAGGAGCAAATGCATCCAATGAGGATGAGAGTGAACTCTTGTAGACAGAGGTGGCCAGGTTAGGACAGGAAAGGGGAGAGATTTTGTCATAGAAGTGGTCAGTTCCAGAATTGAGAAGGGTTAGTGTGGCAAAGGTTTCTATAAGTAATCATTTGCTGTCTTGGGGGATAAGTGGTTAGGTTTTCTTCAAGTAATCGTTTACTGCTTGAGGGGATAAGTGGTTGAAGACAAGGATATGTGAAACTGATGAAGTTGTGATCAGAGAGAGCAAAGGGGGTGTTGGTTAGGTTGCCAGGAGTGCAGAGATGGGAGAATACAATGGCAAGGGTATTACAATTGGAGTGAGTAGAAATGTGTGTCCATTGTGTTAGGTCAAAAGATAAGGTTAAGTTGAGTTGTACCCAGGCTGTTAACATTAACATGGATGTTAAAGTCACAAGAATGAAGGCCTCTTGACCCCCCCCCCCCCTAGGGAAAGAGAGCCTTGACTGATGGGGGCATGGCCAGGTGCAGGACAAGGCGTTGGTCACCCAAGGATTGGTCAAGGTGGGGGATGGGTTGAGTCTGAGCTCGGGTAAAGGACTGCCCCAGGGAATTCTGGGGTCCTTTCGGAAGACGTGCTGGGAAGAGCTGGACCGACCCCATCCCTCAGCCATGGACACAGAGCTGCTGCTGGCCAGGGTCCGCGAACTGGCTCTGCAGGGTCAGGCCGAATGGCTCTTCTCTCTCCTCTCCCCTGAATTTACCCCCTCACCCCCCATTCCCCCGCCTGTGGCACCTGCTGCAGGGTCCCCGGCTCCCAGGGCCCGGAGGCAGGTTCGCCCTCCTTCACGCTTAAGCCCCAGTGTTTCCAGGGCCGGCCATGTTCCTCCGCACCCCCCCTCCTCGGTTCTACCGCAGTCCCAACCCCTGCTCTTTCCCCCCCCCAGGAGGCCTGGTGCTCATTCCGGCCCCCGCCGGGGCAGGGGCCCTGCCCGGCGGGCTTCGCCATCTCTGGAGCCTACCGCAGCTCGGGCCTCCTCGCGCCATCCCCGATCGCGGAGTCCTAGAGCCCCTTCTCGGTCACTTTGTGCCCCGCTCCCCCCCTGCTGCGGCCCTCTCAGTCCCTATCCCGCCGATGCGCGAGTCCTGTCCATCCAGTCACGGTTCCGCTCCCCCGGCATGCCGCGTGGGGGATTCGGCTGGCGGGGCTCTGCGCCGCTCTGCACGAGTGTCTTCCTCCAGAGCTACGACAGGCGTGGTGCGCCGGGCGGTCCCTCCTGTTCCTCCTCCGGGTGCCCGCTCTCCAGTCACGGTTGGCAGTTCCGCGGCTGGTACGACGTCCGCGCTGCTGCCCCCAGTGGCTCCTTCTCTCCCTGCGCCCTACAGGGCGGGAGATTCAAATGCGTCCTGGTCCTCTGCTATGCCAGTGACGACAGGCCAGGATCTCCCTGCACCCGGCTGGGTGGGGGAGGATGAGGGCTCCATGGTTTCTCACCCTGCAAGGTGCAATGCCTGTGCTGATCTCCCTGCGCCCGGATGGGCAGGAGACAGCTTCTGTGCACCTGCTGCCCACCTCTCCCAGCTGAACCCCGCACTGCAGCATCTCCCTGCGCCCGGCAGGGCGGGAAGTCATCACAGCACGGCTGCCAATCGCCCCTTGCTGCTGCCCGCCGTAAGCCAGCATCCCCCTGCGCCCGGCTGGGCGGGGGATAGACGTTCCGCCTCGGCTGCCCTCCCATCACCGCAGGCTCCTGCATACCCGCTCCTCCCTGCGCCCGGCTGGGCGGGAGGTTCCCGCGGGCTACCTACCATCACTCGTCTCCATGCGCCCGGCGGGGCGGGAGACTCCCCCTCCAGTCCTGAAATGTTACCTGCTCCAGGTCCTGGGGCCCATGGTTGCTCGTGTTCCTGTTCAGCTGCCGTCCTCGGCCACCCGGGTTCCTCTGGATCGGTGGTCAGATCCCCTTCCCTGGACCTCTCCTGCCGTTCGGCTCTGGCCGTGATCGATCCTGCTGATGTTCCGCCTGGACCTTCTGCCGTTCGCCCTTCATCGACTCTGCCTCCACGCATTAGTGAGTATGATTGTGATTTAATTTGGGGTAGGTCCGCTGATGCTCCCGTATCGGTCCCACCAGACGAACGCATAGCTACGGTCATTAAATCGGTCTTGTCCCAGATGGGGGTGTCGGGCCCGGCGGCACGTAAGGAGTTTCGTTTTGATTGCCAGGATGGTAGCCTGTGGTTGTTACTTATGTGCCCCCATAGGCCTTCGTCTTTTCAGTCCCCCGCCGGCGCTCCCTCCGGAGCGTCGGCTGCCCCCAAAAAGGGTATCTGTTGGCTGTTCAATGAGAGCCACTGCAAGTGGTACACTGCATGCCGTTTTAAGCACGAGTGCTCCAGTTACGGGGGCGCTCACCCCGCCAGCCGATGCTTCCGCAAGGGAAAACAACCTCTTGCCAGGCCGGGAGCCAAGCCTGGCCTTTCTAAAACGGAGGTCCCCGGTGAACGTATTAGAGATCCTTCCCTGGATAGACCGGTACCCCCTTCATAGGGAGGCCTTGATTTTGAGTGACGGACTGTCCCGGGGTTTTTGGATACCCTTCACTCCTTCTGATGTGCCTACCATGGCACCTAATTTGAAATCCGCGATTGAATTTGAGTCCGTCGTGGCCGATAAGCTCCGGGCGGAGCTGGAGTTGGGGCGTATGGCAGGCCCATTTGATTTTCCCCCTTTTCACAACTTTCGGGTGTCCCCCCTGGGTGTGGTCCCGAAGAAGGCGGAGGGAAAATTTTGCCTTATCCACCACCTGTCCTACCCGACTGGCTCCTCGGTCAACGACGGCATTGATAAGGAGGAATCCAGGGTTCACTATGCCTCTTTTGACAGGGCGCTTCACCTGGTCAGGGCTGCTGGTCAGTCTGCGTTGTTGGCAAAGGCGGACATCGAGTCCGCCTTCCGCCTCCTCCCGGTCCACCCGGACTGCTTCCACCTTCTGGGCTGCTACTTTCAGGGAAGCTACTTTTTTGACATGTGCCTGCCCATGGGCTGTGCCGTTTCATGCTATTTCTTTGAGCTCTTCAGTAGCTTCCTTGAATGGGTCGTCGCCCAGGAGGCTGGGTTTCAGTCCACGCTACATTACTTGGATGACTTCCTCTTCGTTGGCCCAGCGGACAGTGGTCGGTGTCAGCGTCTCCTCTCTGTTTTTCAGGATATCTGCAGACGGTTTTCCATTCCACTGTCCGCTGACAAAACTGAGGGTCCCGTGACGGTTTTATCCTTTTTAGGCATAGAAATGGACATGGTGGCTATGGTTTTCCGGTTGCCCAGCGACAAGATGACCAGGCTCCTCTCCCTGGTCCGCTTGGCGAGAGGGGCCAAAAAACTGCAATTGAAACAACTTCAGTCATTGTTGGGTCACTTGGTCTTTGCCTGTAGGGTCATTCGCATGGGGCGGGCTTTCTGCAGGCATCTGGCTTGGGCCATGAAGGGGGTGGCGGCCCCCCACCACTATGTCCGTATCACCAAGCCCATGCGGGACGACTTGGGGATGTGGCTGTCTTTTCTCCAGACCTACAATGGCCAGTCTTGTTGGCTACGGGAACCGAACTCGCAGCTGGAGCTATACACGGACGCGGCGGGCTCCTGCGGTTTCGGTGCCTTCTTCCAAGGGGAGTGGTCTGCCGAGTGTTGGCCGGCCTCATGGGCCCGCATGGATTTGTTGCGCAACCTCACCCTACTGGAGCTCTTCCCGATCATTGTCGCCATTGAGCTGTGGGGCGACCGGTTGCGCGACCGCCAAGTTGTTTTCTGGTCCGATAACATGAGTGTGGTGCAGGTGGTTAACCAACAGTCGGCTAGATCCCCGCCAGTCGTGTCGCTTCTACGTTTTTTGGTTCTTAAATGCTTGCAGTTTAACATTTGTTTTAGGGCTAGGCATGTTCCCGGGACTTCTAACGACATTGCTGATGCTCTCTCCCGTTTTCAGCTTGCTCACTTTCACTCCCTGGCTCCGTCGGCTGCCCAGGAGGGCCTCCCCTGTCCGGCCCACTTGTGGAACCTCGTTTCCGATGTTTGCTAGACCTCCTCCGGGCGTCGCTGTCTCCGCGGACGTGGGCGTTGTACTGCCGAGTATGGCATGAATGGGTCCAAGCGTCGGGCGGTGAGTTTTCCATTTCCTCTCCACTTGACAGACGCGTGGCTTTGTTTGCTTATTTGGTTTATTTGCAGCAAAAAGGTGCTTCGGGTTCCACGGTTTCGTCCAATATGTCGGCATTGTCCTTTTGGTTTCAACTCCTGGGGTGGGAGGACCTCACAAAATCTTTTACGGTTCGACGGTTTCTCCGGGGTTGGAGACGTGTCACCCATGTTCCTGATTCCCGGCGACCAGTTTCTCTCCAGATCCTCTCCGGTATCCTTTCTCTGTTGCCGTCTGTGTGCTCCTCTTCGTTTGAAACGCTGCTTTTTCGAGTGGCCTTCTCTTGGGCGTTTTTTGGCGCCTTTCGCGTTGGCGAACTGGTGTCCAGATCCACGTCCTCGGCGGGTGGCATTCGGGCGGAGGACGTGTCCTTCTCTGAGCGCTGCGTGTCGGTGCTGTTGCGCACCTCTAAAACGGACGGCTTTGGCAAGGGCAGAAGGGTGGTTCTGTACCCTTGCGGCGGCCCCTTTTGCCCTGTGTCCTTGGCTTCCCCTTTCGTGGCGTCTCGCCCCCCTTCTTTGTCCATGCAGATTCCTCATCCCTGAGCAGGTTCCAATTTTTACGGGTTTTCCGTCGTTGCCTTGAGATTCTGGGCCTTCCCTCGCGTGATTTCGCGACCCACTCGTTTCGCATCGGCGCTGCCACCGCGGCTTCTGGTATGGGTTTTTCCGATATGGAACTTCAGCGTCTGGGTAGGTGGGAATCATCCCGGTTTTCTTTGTATGTCCGCCCACACCTGTTGTTCTAATTTCCAGATCGTTTCCTGGCGCCCGTATGGATTTTGGGAGATTCCTTCATCTACTGGGCTGCTCGTCGGTCGGCTGTTTGGAGCTGCGGGAAGAATTTGGGATTCAACGATAATCTCGCCAGGATTCGATGGCTCGGGCTACGGGGGTTACGTTGGCCTCAGGTCCTACCGGAATGCTGGCGCCTTCGGGCCCATGTTTCTGGCCCCATCATCTTGGTTCTCCATGCTGGTGGGAATGATGTTGGTTACGCCCGTTCCGTGGACTTAATCTCCGCGATCAAGCGCGACATCGCCCAGTGTTATGCAACCTTCACCAATTTAATCCTCGTCTGGTCGGAAATCGTGCCTCGCTTGCTGTGGGCTCGGGAGATACCTGGCCCACACCTGGAACGCTTTCGGCGCAAAGTCAATTCCCAGGTCGCCAAGTTCGTTCGGCAGATCGGGGGGTTTGTGATCCGGCACAAGGACTTGGAGGGTGACAATGCGGATCTGTTGCGATCGGATGGTGTTCACCTCAATGACATTGGGCTGGATATCTTTAACCTTGGCCTACAGCGTGGTGTGGAACAGGCTCTGGCTGCGGTGGGGGCGCCTGTCAGTTAGCCACTGACAGGCGGTGGCGGTTTCTCTTGACCTTGCCAGCATAAAATGGCGGTAAAGGGCTATGCCCTTGATGGTTATCGGAAGTAGGCGGCCTGTCCAGCACTTATGGTAAGGACAGGCCCCTCCCACCCTCCTTTGGTATTGAGTGCTCACAGTACAACTGTGACTGGCACTTGTTGAATGTTGTTCAAATGTTATGTTTGGAATCAATAAAGCTGTGGCCTTGCCCTTTCCAACCTAATGGTTGTAAGCGTTTTATTTAATAGGGTGGGGGGGCAAGGGGGGGAAGGTTTATAATACATATATTTTACGGTTAATGGTACCTGGGCTCATTGCGCCTCAGCAGTCATGAAGGCCTCTTGACCCCCCCCCCTAGGGAAAGAGAGCCTTGACTGATGGGGGCATGGCCAGGTGCAGGACAAGGCGTTGGTCACCCAAGGATTGGTCAAGGTGGGGGATGGGTTGGGTCTGAGCTCGGGTAAAGGACTGCCCCAGGGAATTCTGGGGTCCTTTCGGAAGACGTGCTGGGAAGAGCTGCCCACCCTCCCGCCCCTTCTTTCGGTGGTGTGTCACAGCTTGCTGCGGTTTCTCTTGACCTTGCCAGCATAAAATGGCGGTAAAGGGCTACGCCCTTGATGGTTATCGGAAGTAGGCGGCCTGTCCAGCACTTATGGTAAGGACAGACCCCTCCCACCCCCCTTTGGTATTGAGTGCTCACAGTACAACTGTGACTGGCACTTGTTGAATGTTGTTCAAACGTTATGTTTGGAATCAATAAAGCTGTGGCCTTGCCCTTTCCAACCTAATGGTTGTAAGCGTTTTATTTAATAGGGTGAGGGGGCAAGGGGGGGAAGGTTTATAATACATATATTTTACGGTTAATGGTACCTGGGCTCATTGCGCCTCAGCAGTCATGATAGTGGGTATTTCAGAGGAGAGAAAGTAGGGTAAACAGATAGAGAAGTCATCAAGCATGATACTGGTCCAGGAAGCCAATAAATCACTGCATCCTCAGAGAAATTTGAGAAAACAGGTGAATACAGTGCTGCTCGAAAGAAGAGATGAATAAAGAGGGAAGTGTAGTAAGGTCTTGAAATGTGCTCAGTGGGGGTAGAAGTAATCTAATTCCACGTCCTTTCCATCCACTGGGTCTGGGTGAGTGAGTCCAGTGGAGGCCAGCATGGGAGAGGGCAGCAGGAAAAGCAGAATAGGAATCTTGAAGCCAGGTTTCAGTAATGGCAAGTATCTTAAATCAATGGGAGATAAAAAGGTCATGTACAGATGTGAGCTTGTTACAGACAGAGCGGGCATTCCAGAGGGCACATGAGATGGGACGGCTGGTTTTTGGAAGCAGGGGGATAGAAAAACAAACTGAGTGGATTGTGGCTGTTGCCAGAAGAGGGAGGGTGCTTGATATGGGGGTTGCAGTTAAAAAGTGGAGGGCCAGGGTTGGGGGAAATGGCCCCAGAGATTAGGAGAAGAAGGAGAAATTAAGATGGGCGCGGGATATAAATGAGCGCACATATCTCACTATCCTAGTGTGTAGGTCAGCATTTGGGTTCAGTACAAAAAAAGTGGCAACTTTACCAACCTATAACTGGCCTTGGCAGCAAGGTGCACATGGAAGGGCAATGCACATCACAAACAAACAACATATTTTCCAACACACTTACTAGACTGCCTACAAAACAACCAAATTGGCCCTGTCTAACAGTTTGTTTAAAACAGAGAGTTTTATTTGCACACATTTGCAAATATATGCGTAATCCGCAGTGCCTACGCCAAGGGATCTCTGTATATACTGCAATCCTAACTCCAAATTTCCAGAGCCCCAGTAGTAGAAGCACATATAGGAGGGGATAGATTAAGGGCAGGTATACCTGGGGGGTGCCCATCCCTCCTTAAAGGGACACGGACGCACATGACACCCAGCAAGAACACAATGGCTGCAAAGGCATCCAGATCCAGTGCGTCTTTGCATATATTATTTATATTTATATTTATGTGTGTAATTTTTTTTAAATATATATATATATATATATATATATATATATATATATATATATATATATATATATATATATGTGTATTTAAAAAAAAAATTTAACACAAAAAAATAATCGTGAAAGTCTTAAACCTGTATTAAAAATACAGGTTCAGCTAACCCTTTTAGCTGAAAATTCACAGTTCTAAAGAAAAGAAACACTTTAAATGATACATTCCCCACATTTAACCAGGGCATAATTTGAATTTTGTGCAATTTGAAAAATTGGAAAATCTGCATTGAGTAATCAATGGTATAAATGGTACAGTAAAGCACGTTCCCATTGAAGAACAGATGCATCCTGTTTGATAAATTTTTACGAGCAAATTTTGATTGATGCTTTTTTGAACAAATGAAACCCACTGTGATAAATAAAAAGAATGTGGTGAAATTAGCAGATGTTTAGTGAATTTCATGCTAATTCATCATTAAATGTACCCCAAAATTCACAAACAGAAATATTGACAAACACGAAGTCAAAATGTATACTACTCCAAGAAAACCACCAGATGGCCTCAGAGTACCCTGAACCAATGTAACAAATACTGCATTTGTTACATCAACGTGGTACAAAACAAAGTGTTTCTCATTAAGGCTGGATTAAGACCTGTGCATTGCAGGTGATGTGGGTTACCGTAACATGCGTCAATGCGTGGTATGCCCAATGGTATGCTGCAGTTCTATTCATTCTGAATGGCACCCCAATATTCCCTGCCAACACACCTGCACTACAGTGCACCACAATGCACAGTAATGTTTTACCATGCAATGTGGTGCACTATGTTGTAAAAATTGTGCACTTTCTGTCTATTCTGGTTTATTGGCAGTCCATTCCCTAGCATGGACTTTCTTAAAGTGATACTAAACGATATCCTTATTTAACAAAAATAATCCATCGCTCACTAACTGAAGATCTCTCTTATATTTTTTATATTTTTTTATATATCGTATATATATGGATTTTAGTGTCTCTAGCTATTTGTGCAATCTTATATAATTTTATGCAATTTTTTGACATTTATTCATCTATTTTAACAAGACTATAAAGTTTTATGTCAGTTTCATCGAGCTCTGCATTTGTGTTTTTTTGTATGCAAGGAAAGCATACAAAAGGAAAGAGGGGTTAACATCAGAACAATGTAGTAAGGGTCCCCAGAGACAGCCTGTAACAGTACAGCCGGATAGCCACCGTGATAGGTGGAGTAAGTGCCTGGTGTAATAGCTAGTGTACCTGCTTGAGTGAGGTCATGCCTGACCACCAAGATGTTGCATGAAAGTCACGGCCCTCCATCCATGCTACTACATTGCCACTAGTCTGTGAATCATTGAGTGACATCCATATCTCCGCTGACACCTCTGCCTCCAACCATATTGGACGGCGCTGACATCATCAGCGTGCGCCTGGCTGCCATTTGTGCCTACATCGCCCTCCGTGTTTCCTGCAGAGCTGCCTATCCATCCACCCCCTCGGAGCCTCCGGCGTAGGGTCCACTGTATCCATCCGTCCCCAACAGGCTGGTCCCTCGGAGCGGTCTGCCTGCCCGCTATCTGCTGTGACATCTGCAATCCATGGGACCCCAGCTCTACGCTTCAACATCTTGGTGGTCAGGCATGACCTCACTCAAGCAGGTACACTAGCTATTACACCAGGCACTTACTCCACCTATCACGGTGGCTATCTGGCTGTACTGTTACAGGCTGTCTCTGGGGACCCTTACTACATTGTTCTGATGTTAACCCCTCTTTCCCAAGATTCCGCAGTGGCAACAGCATTATTTACTTCCACCATAAACATTGCTCACTAACTGAAGATCTCTCTTATATTTTTTATATATTTTTATATATCTTATATATATATATGGATTTTAGTGTCTCTAGCTATTTGTGCAATCTTATATAATTGTATGCAATTTTTTGACATTTATTCATCTATTTTAACAAGACTATAAAGTTTTATGTCAGTTTCATCGAGCTCTGCATTTGTGTTTTTTTTTTTTTTGTGTGTTTCTATGCGCCCTTCCAGTGGTTTGCAGCCGCACTGTCACTGACTCACTTGAATCCTAAAACAGGTTGGACATTACCATACTAAGACTAGAAGTTTGCAGCGCCCACAGGATTTTTTTGTTTATGCTTTCCTTGCATAACTCTCTGGATGCTGACATCCTTACACTAACCAGACAGTTTTAATGAGAAGTAAACTCCCTGGGATACAGGGTGCACAATATTGAGGAATCCATGGGTCATATGACAACTACCATCAACAAATTAGTAGATGCCCATGATGAGAGTGTGGAAGAGTACACATGGATTAAATTTGGACCTAGAAGACTTTGGCAGGAACAACCTCAAACTCAGAGGAATTCCTGAGTCGGTCTAATCAACTGACCTCAAAAAGTTTGCCACAGATCTGTTTACTTGTCTGTTATCTAAAAACAGCGGCGATGGAACTTACTATCGATTGCATCCATCGTATACTGAAACCTTAATTTCTCCTACAATCAGTTCCATGCAACGTACTACTAAGAGTTTACTTCTATCACATAATGGAACAAATCCTGACCAAATCAAACACTATGGGCCAACTACCAAACTCTTATGCCTTGTACACATGATCGGATTTCCGATGGAATAAAATCCGATGGACTTGTTTCATCATAAAATCCGATCGTGTGTGGGCCCCATCGGACTTTTTTCCATCGGAGTAAAAAAATAGAACGTTTTACATTTTTCTGGGAAAAAATCCGATGGGAAATTCCGATCGTCTGTGTGGAATTCACTCAGAGAAAAATCCACGCATGCTCAGAATCAAGTTGACGCATGCTCGGAAGCATTGAACTTAATTTTTCTTAATTTTTCTCAGCTCGTCGTAGTGTTTTACGTCACCGCATTTTGGACGGTCGTAATTTAGTCTGACAATGTGTATGCAAGACTGATAGAAGTCAGCTTCATCGGAATTCCGACGGAAAATTCCATCGGATTTTATTCCATTGGAAACATGAACGTGTGTACAGGGCATTACAGTTTTATTCAAATATAGGCGGATTTATCCAAGAACACCTTAGACCTCTCTTGACAATTACTAAAACTCTCAGAAATCATAAAATAGAATACAAATGGAAACAACCTTCCAAGCTCTCAGTTGAAAGGAATAGTACCCTGTGATCTGAAGGGGAGCTACATTTCATTCTTTCTGGCACCCCTTATTCTTCTCCATCGCTTCTGTATTTGGCCGTGGGTCTAATACCCTCCACCACAGTTGCAGTGTGATTTTGCAATTTTTCGCCTCCAATTTGTTACTTTGTTCTTTCACTGTTTTTTTTTTGGCACTAGCTATGTTATTTTTCAGAACTCTCTTCCATCTTCATACCCATCCATCTGGCTGGCACCAACCAATCTTTTTCTCCTGGAATGCAACTGACATCCTAACGTGGACAACCACTACCACCTTCATATCCTGTATCCCAATAAATGAGTGAATACAGAACCAGCTAATTTACACTATCCAACACATGGGTCTTAAGATTCTGACTATTATTGCCAATGGCCTAAATCACGCGGCCAAAAGAGCCTCACTATGGTGAACCGGCAAAACGCATGCTTGCCAAATTCTATGTGTACAAGAGACACACTTCCAACACGATGCTTCACCGACATGTTGCCACAGAGACTTTCCCCTTATCTATACAGCTTCAGGCCCTAAGAAAAATCAGGGAGTCCTTATACAGCGATCTGTGAACTTTCATCTTCATAATAGCATCGCTGGCCCTAATGGACGATATCTTATTTTGATATGTACCATTGATCCCACTCCTATTACCCTAGCAACAGTTTATGCCCTAAACAATCACCAGCTTTGTTTCCTCAACATAATATTGAAGAAGATTTGCTGTGAACAGAAATGATCCCTCATCTAGTGTGACAATTTCAATATGGTTCCTGATCACCGTGTGGACACCTCAAATCCCAACTCCAGGTGTACATCCGCTATGGAGAAATCCATTAATAACCTGATCTTTACAATATCTGGCGGTGTCATCACCCAACTAAGCGAGAGTACACATATCATTCTCCAGTTCATAATACTTAAGCCCTGTACACACGGGCGAGAATCCCGTAAAAAAAAAAAAACATCAGATTTCTCGACGGGATTCCTGGCAAGCTTTTCTTGTCAAGCCCTGTGTACACAGGCACATTCAAAATAACCGCCGTTCTTTTGAATGGCAAGAACGCAGTGACGTCATCGACTACGACGAGCATGTGCTCGTCACATTTGATGCCCTCGCCGCCATCTTGCTTCACCCTACACTACCTTTGTAAGCTACCGCGCATGCGTCAAAGTCTCATCGAGCATGCGCGGGCTTACCTGGGGACAGGTAAGCATGTAGCCTCATACACACGCACGGTTTTCTCGTCGGGAAACAGGCCGACGAGAATCCTGACGAGAAAATAGAGAGCTGGTTCTCAATTTTTCTCGTCGAGATTCCCGGCAGTTTTCCCGACGAGAAACCATACACACGAATGGTTTTCTCGGCAAAAAGCTCTCCCAGCAGTTTTCTTGCCGAGAAAACCGACCGTGTGTACGAGGCTTTATATTCGCATAAACTATTTTTTAACTGATAAATGGTTATTACAAAAAGTTTGCGACTGACGATGCACCCATAACCTAGGCTGATCATACGAGCATTACCATTTCTAATTGTGCATCTTCCCCAGCACGCAAAATATGGAGAGCTAACACTCAGATTTTGAAGACACCTCCTTACACAGAATCTATCCAGCAAAAGATTTCAGAATTTTTCCTAAACAATATGGGTTCAGTGTCGGACTCCGTCATCCTAGGGAATGCGCTTTAAGCATTCAGCAGGGGTATTCTTATCCAAATGGGAACTCAGGCAAAAAGGAAAAGGATGCAGTGCATTGATCAACTCACTAAAGTCATTAAATTGTCAGAATCCCAAAACCAATCCAGGCAATCCCAACTCGTGAAATCTAAATTCTGTCTCTAAGACAGGAGCTTAGAGCCTTACTACTAGACTCCTTTGAAAAACAACACCGTAGACACAGCAGTACGCCACAAACAACAAGGTGGGAAAAGCTATAGCACTGCATGTTTGTGGCCATCGCACTAAATCCAAGATCCAGTACATGATACATCCCCTTACAGTAGAAATACAAAAAACACAGTCACTTCCAGCGCTAATAGGTCTTCCAAGGTGTGGCGTAACAGATATCAGATAAAATGGTGGTGTGAAAGGTATATAAAACAACCAACCAGACTACAATTAAAACTAGTTAGCCAGGCTGGGATTCAAACCAGCTAACCATATCATAACTCAAACCAGTCAGCCAGGCCATAACTACAAACAAGCCAGGCCAGAACTCAAGCCAGTTAGCCAGGCCAGAACTCAAACCAGCCAACCAGGCCAGAAAAAACAGCTAACCAGCTCGGAACTCAAACCATTCAGCCATGCCACAACTCAAACCAGCCACCCAGGTCAGAACTCAAACCATTCAGCCAGGCCACAACTCAAACCAGCCAACCAAGCCACAACCCAAACCAGTCAGCCAGGCCACAACCCAAACCAGTCATTCAGGCCACAGTGTAAACCAGTCAGCCAGGCCCCAATGTAAACCAGTCAGCCAGGCCACAATGTAAACCAATCAGCCAGGCCACAATGTAAACCAGTCAGCCAGGTCACAGGCCTTTCTACAGTATATGTGACCTTAAGTTGCATGTCTCACATTTCTAATTATACAACGCGTCCTCAGTTGCCCCATCTTTTAGTGACATGAACAGTTTAAGACTCAGTTGTTCTTTATTGCTGTTGTGCAATGCAGTTGTGCTTCAGAACTTCAGGTCTTGTTCTTGGATTGTCAGTTTCCCAAATTTTTCCTATGGCTTCATGATTCTACATGGGGATTTTTTTCTTCTGGAGCCATATATTTCTCAAAGATCTGTAGTAGATCCACCATTTTATAGCAGGTAGGAACCTGCGCAACAGGAAAATTGAAGAAGAATCTTAAACCTTTATCTGAATGAGAAATAACACCAGTGATACTGTGGTCATATTTTTTTTAGCCTTTCTTTCTGCCTCTGGGCACTGCCTTTACACAATCTGTAAATTACATGGACAAGCAATAAAGTATATAATGAAGGTAGAGCTAACATGTAAAGAGAATTGGATGGACAATTGTTTTTAGTAAAGAATTTTTAAGAACTACTATCTGAAAACTACTGTGTCAAGGTCACCATGAAGATTTTTTGTTATTTAACATTTATTTATCCAAACAAATGGAGCAAAAAATAATAGGTATAATGCAGGAAAAATAGGAATTGGCAAAGTGGAGCTTGCCTCAAAAATGTATATACAGTATAGGGGTGTTAAGAGATCTACCTGCTGACAATAAGTAGTATGATCCAAAAATTTTAAAAGCTGTGAGAATGCCGTAACTATTTTAGGAAGTGCTGTCCTTGTCTTGTTAAATATTAGCAGCTTCAGATTCTTTTCATGCTTAAGGCATTGGGAATCTTTGAAGTTGTAATATTTAACCAGGTTCATGTGTTTTGAATAATGCGAACCATGACCATAGATACAGTATAGAAAGTGTTTTAACCCTTTCGACTTGCAATTCCTACATTCATCAGCAAAATGCCAGTTGAGAATCCATAAAAAAAAAAAAAACTTAATTTTGAGAGCTAAAAGCTGAAACTTTATGTGGCTGGTAGCTTTAAATCCTGGTTGTCACTACAAGCTCCCATACCAATCAGGAACCAAGCAGAGTGTTTTCTGATTATGTGTTCAATACATTCACAACAACATAGTAATAGCATGCAGGCTGGAGGCTTCATCAAAAATCAGCCTTCAAGAAGCAAATAATGCAGGGTGCAGGAAGAGTTAATAGCAAAATGCATTTAATGGGCTGAAAACATATTATCCACTCATAATGCATCCAAGGGCATTTCACAGTCCCCAGAGTTCTCCATGCCCCCCTTCCTCTGACATTAGCATATGGGGGAATTACATTGGTGCCCCTGCTGCCTCCTGGGATGTATGACTTGCACTATACAGGACAATATAATAGTTCCATTCAGTAAAGGAGGAGACAGGCCTAGCGGCACCTGCACCCAGGAGACCCAGCAGCTGTCAGAAGGCAGCATGGTGGTGCCGGACCCATGCAGCAGCTGCAGAGAGGAGGATCCCAGCAGGACAATGTTGGATCTATCCTTACTTTGCAGAACACAAGATCAGATAAGAAGGGAAAAAAATATTAGGGGGGAAGGGAAAGACTGACATTTTTCTTTAAGCAGTTCTACCCCTTCTACTGACCAGCTCCTGCTGGATAGATGCTGCAAGACACCTCTGTACCTTGCTGGTACTGAAAAGCCTAGTGCCTGTCAATCATGGGGCCCAGTGCTTTGGGAGAGGGACTCGTTTTTTTGGGGAAGAACCCCCAAGTGGGCTGATATCAGCATAACAGGGGATGTGCATGCCTGCAGCTTATTTTCTATGGAACAAAAAAGATATTCCAAGTGCCAAGTCACCCTAGCCTATGGATTGCGAAAGGAGTACTAGAAATAAATGCTACCTAAATTAGCCAGTGGGGCCTGGTGTAGTAAAGAAAAAAAAGAAAAACAAATATGCAAATTATATCAAGTCTCAACTATTTATATACCATAAAAATGACCAGAAAAAATAAAATAAAATGCCAACGATCATAATAATGATAGTTTCTAAGGGATATAGTGAGCACAAAGATAGAAACAAAATACCCAATCTAGCGCATCAGATGATTCTCGAAGACAAGTGAAGGGCAAGTGGTAGACAAAACAGAAAGCCGGTGTCCAAGTGTACTCACTATGACAGGACCACAGCCAAAGCTGCATGAGGAAAACCAGCAGCCACTCAAGCATATATTGTTCAGGTGTCCATGAATAATCCAAGCCATTGATTGTAAAAGTGACAATAGGCATTAGACTCAGGGTAGAACAACTCACATCATACTCTGCTTTCTTACTTGTGACTCCAATATCTTTTTTAAGTTGTTCGATATCCCCTGATGGACCTGTGATTAAAGAAGTGTTGGTGTCTACAATGGCTTGACATCCATCACTACAAAATATCACTTGGCCTGAGACATGTATGTAAGGAGTATGACAATGCAATGGTGTTTACTAATGCTGATGGTAGTTGGTAATGGGCTAGTGCAACTCTCTAGAGATAAACATGTTTCTATAAATATGGTTAAGGATATGCTATCTCCCCTATCTCCCTAGAGATGACCCTAGAAATCTTCAGGGAGCCCCGTGTGTTGCAACCAGAGATTGCCCGGGACAATTATGGTGCTGCTCTAGGGGATGAGAGTGTACCTGCACATATTCATGACAATATTTTAATGCAGCCTGTCAGTGCTAAAACTGAAATGTATAAAAATAATTATGGTAAAAATGGGTTAATGCAGCCTCTGCATACAGTCTTAAATATATATTTTTACCAAAGGGTCCAGCAAAGTTCAAATGTGTCCCACAGCATCCTTCTAGAAATGGTCAGAAGAAAGGGGAGCACAATTTCCCCTTGCTTGCTGCTCAAACACCCTTAATTTCCAATGCTGGGCACATGACAGCATTGCCCATATTTAGCATAGGTCCACATATAAGCAATGTCATTACAGGGCACTCCATCCCCAGAGCTACTTTGGCACGTGAAACTGTCAGAATTTGAGCAGTGTGGACCACATTCCTCCTTTTGTGGAGGCAGTTTGGTGGTATATATACAGTGGGGCAAAAAAAGTATTTAGTCAGCCACCAATTGTGCAAGTTCTTCCACTTAAAAAGATGAGAGAGGCCTGTAATTGTCATCATAGGTATACCTCAACTATGAGAGACAAAATGTGGAAACAAATCCAGACAATCACATTGTATGATTTTTGAAAGAATTTATTTGCAAATTATGGTAGAAAATAAGTATTTGGTCACCTACCATCAAGCAAGATTTCTGGCTCTCGCAGACCTGTATCTTCTTTTTTAAGAGGTTCCTCTGTCCTCCACTCATTACTTGTATTAATGGCACCTGTTTGAACTTGTTATCAGTATAAAAGACACCTGTCCACAACCTCAAACAGTCAAGCCTCGTACACACGACCGATTTTCTCGTCGTTAAAAACACGTCGTTTTTTTCAACGAGATTCTTGTTAACCTTGACGAGTTTCTCGTCAAGCTTTCCATGCGTACACACTGACATTTCCCAATTTCCTCGTTGTTCTCCGCGCTTACGTCCAGCACGTACGACGGTACTATAAAGGGGAAGATCGATTTTCTTGGCGCCACCCCTTGGGCTGCTTTTGCTGATCTCGTGTTACCGCGTGTGAAGTAAAAGTTTGGGAAGAGACGATTCGCGCTTTTCAGTCTTTGTGCTTTTCAGTTCGTTTTCTGAGGTTCAGTTTGTGCTTGTGGGTTCGTATCTTGACTTTCAGGGCGTCTAGGCAGGTCGTATCTGTTTTACAGTGCGTTCTTGCCCATTCGTTTCTGATTTTCAGTTCGTTATTCATAGGCCTTGCTGTTCTAAAGTGCGTTCTGTTCTGTACGTTCTGATAAGACGACCGTTTCCTAGCCATGTCGCCTGGACGTTCTCGTCGTCGAGTTCGTGCTGTGCGTGCGCTTGGTGTTGGTCTGCTTGTTTTGGACCAAGACCAGTCCATGAATGGTGTGAGGAGGAGTTCATGGACCAAGAATTGGTTGCTCCAGCGGGACCAATTCTGCCGCATGCCTCTGCTGCGGGAGATAGTCGAGAATAATCCTGAGGACTTCAGGAATTTTCTGCGGATGTCTGACCCCGTTTTTCAGGAACTGTTGGCTTTGGTGTCCCCCTATATTACCAGGCAGGACACCGTTATGCGGGAAGCCATCAGTGCTGAGCAGAGGCTCATCGCCACGTTACGTTATCTGGTGACAGGGAGAAGTCTTCAGGACTTGAAGTTCACGACAGGCATCTCCCCCCAGGCTCTGGGCCTCATAATCCCAGACACCTGTTCTGCCATCATCCAAGTCCTGCAGGAGGACTATATTAGGGTAAGTTTTCTCCTTTAACATCACATTTTATGTATTTCATGTATGCTAATGTATTGTATTTCTTTCATCCTTCCCTAATTACCATGATTGTAATATGCTGAGAATGTCCCCTTTGTCCTCATGCATGCTGGAAGCTTTAGATTGCCCCTTTTTTTCTCCTCCATGCATATTTCCCTTCACTAACCTTTCCAGCAGGGGCGCCTGTTGCAACAAATGTTTGGGGGTCCAACCCCAATTTAGGAAATAAACTTCCTCCATTTTTGCAAAGGTGCCTATTAAACGCCCCCAGTTGTCCCCTCCAATGCAGCCATTTTGTCCCCTCCAATGCAGCCATTTTGTCCCCTCCAATGCAGCCATTTTGTTCCCTCCAATGCAGCCAGTTTCCCCCCAGCCCTGCACATACCTTCTTGTGGTCAGCGCCATCCTTCTTCTGTCCTTGATGTCTTCTCCTTCCCTAGATGTTGCATCAGCCAATCATGTTACCATTAAACAGACTTGGTGAACATGATTGGCAGAGCAGCCTGTCAGTGTTTACCCAAGGAATGCTCCCCCCCCCCCCTGCGTCCCCTATTTTACTTTTATGAAGCCAATTACATCCCTCAGGCTGTAATGTGCAAGCCTATTTGCCTCCCTGTTTCTAAAATGCAATTTTCACCCCATAAATGACGCAGTTATTCATATGTTGGTCGCTTAACAGGGGGCCATCCACCTGAATAGTGGGCGGCATTTGCAATACATAGGTTAATGCAAGGCATGAACCTATGTATTGTTCTGAGTGACGGGCACAGGAGAGAGGGGGCAGTGCTCCAGCGCCCACTCTGGACGCACCACCACTGCACTGCTATCCTGTAGCCAAACACATCTACCCCCCCCCCAAATAATGTATTAATGGACCATCAGAGGGGGTGATGAATATGAAACATGAACCTTCCATTATACTTATTTAAAACACCTTAATAAACGTAGAATTTGATTGATGTTGGCCTCTAATGTTTTTTATTATAATCTCCTTGTAATGTAATATTTTTAAATTCTAATTTTCTTTCATCTTGTTTGACTCCCCAGCTTCCTTCCACGCCACAGGAATGGCAGACTGTGGCATCGGAGTTTGCCACGCGGTGGGACTTCCCCAACTGCGGCGGTGCCATAGACGGGAAGCACGTCCGCATTGTGCCGCCACCCCGTTCTGGGTCCTACTACTTCAACTACAAGGGGTTTCATAGCATTGTGCTGATGGCGGTGGTGTCAGCACGGTATGAATTCCTCTATGTTGATGTAGGGAAGAATGGCCGGATGTCCGATGGGGGATCCTTCATCCAGACAGAGTTTGCCCTCCGTCTCCAGAGTGACGACCTTGCATTGCCACCGGATGCAGGGAATATTGAAGGACTCCCCTTTGTTTTCTTGGCTGATGAAGCCTTTGGACTCGGACCGCATCTTATGAGGCCATTTCCTCACAGGACCCTGACCCCAGAGAAGAGGGTGTTCAATTACCGGCTGGCCAGGGGCCGAAGAGTCGTTGAAAATGCCTTCGGCATAATGGCCAGCCTGTTCCGCATTTTTATGACTTCCATACACTTGGCGGACTACAAAATAAACTATGTAGTTTTATGCTGCTGTGTGCTACACAATTTTCTCAGCAGAAAATCCAATTCATATATGGCCTCAGTATTGCCTGAGGCTGGACTTTCACCTGCTAATCCCCTGCCGGGCCTGGAATCTGCCCGTCCTGGCTTGCCCCCCCCAAAATGCCCGTGAGGTTCGGGACAAATATATGCAATATTTCACGGGTAGGGGGGCAATTCCTATGCCAGGCTATGGCTAAAGATTCCTGAAGAACGAGTTAAATAAAAATCTGTTTTAAAGTTTTATCTTTTGTTTGTTTCCTGTCTCCTAGTTTGTCTTAGTGCATTTGTAGTGCCAAGTGTATTTTCCTTTAGTAAATAACAACCATTTCACTATGTAACCTTAAAAAAAACACCAAATAAGGTTAGAGCGTATTAGAAAAAGAAGCTACACGTTGTTTGTGTTCAAACATTTTACTCTGTGCACATTCACACACATGGTTTTTTTTTTTTTTGCCTGGCCACAAACCGGCAATTTTTTTCTTAGGAAAATACAAAAACAACAGTTGCATTCCAAAAATTACAACATTGGATACCTCTGAGCAATCTGACACATTCACTTACACAAACTATGTCTCTATGTGCCCGTCCTAATATGGGGTCTTGCCACCCCTTGACCAGCCAAAAATTGAATATGCACACATTTTGTATTATTTTCCACTAGGGATTTTAGACTCCTGATCCCTATTGTCAACATGTGCTATCTGCCATCAGGGGTGATCAATGGACGTGTTTTGGGGGTGCAACCCCTTCCTCAGTTCACCTACTTTAGATACGAGGAAGGGGTTGCACCCCCAAAAGACGTACATGGATATCCTCTGATGGCAGATAGCACATGTTGACACACTGTGTGCATATTCAATTTTTGGCTGGTTGCATTGTCAAAAACAGTTTAAAAGGTTGATGAACAGTCATTCCTGAAAAAAAAATGGGGGTTTGGTTGACTTATTCGATTCTCCCCAAAACATCTAGAATGTCTTTAAATGTTTGATCCATCACATGAATTATTTGTTTTATTCTGTCCAGTTCCGTGCTACATTCCATCACTTGCTGGATTATTTGGAGGGCACTGTCAGCAGAGAAACGTGTACTATCCTTCACCACAACATTTACATCCCCTAAAAACAAAATAAAAAGGTATTATAACTCTGCAGGCCTACATCTCTTACCTGAAGCTGTGGTGTCAGATACTGACCTGTTGTGGTGACCAGTTCCACAACGTCATCCACCTCTCCTTCCTGCACTTCTCCTTCCTCCACCTCAACTTCCTCTACATCCTTCGGTTGTGGGTCTTTGGGAGTTTGGGGTTGTTGTGAAGCTGTGGGGTTCCTGTGCTCCCTGGAGTGTTCTCCTCCCAGTCTTCTCTCCCCTATGAGAATCAAACAAAAGGTCTATTTATCACACTGAAATTCTCTATGAAAAATAAAAACAGGCTAAATTGCTTGGAAGTGGGGTACAAGTGTGTGTTTGGGCGGAAGTTAAAGATGAATGCATTATTTCTGACCAATAATATGTTTAGTATTCACCTTTGGCTGTCAGTTTTTAGACATGGAGGCACCACAAAAAATCACTAATGCACCTGTGTGGGACACCCAAAAAAGGCGGGTCTGGTGGCCCACACTATAGTGCTCCAAAGTACAGATGTGGAAGCAGCTGCTGAGTGTCCTCTCCTTTACACTGACTAAAGTTTGCATTTCATTCTCTTTACAAACACATCATCTAGCCTAAAAATTTGGAACAAAATTTTTTAAAAAACACGCAGATGTCTAATTACTTTTGTGGCTATAAAATAAGCCAAAACAGCGGATAGTGGCCGAACGAAGTGTCTGTAACGTAACGAACGATTACTGTGCCAAACCAAGTTCAAATTATTAAATTATGGAAGGGAGTCCAATATGATAAAATCAAAAAAAGGAGCAACATGTAAGTTGAGAAAAACATTAATAGCAGAAAAGTGTACATTTTACTTAGTTTTTGCTAGCATTCTCTTAATGCTCCTTAACTGCTCTGGCTCCCTCAGTTTGAGGTCTGACCACCTCTTTCTGAGCTGCTCATTTGAGCGTTTCACCCCGAAGTTCGTCTTCAGACTCTTCATGACTTTCTTCAGGATTTTGGCCTTCCTTCTATTTGGTTTGCTATACGGCCCATGCTTAGCGTCATAATCAGACTTGAGCAAGATGTCCACCATCTCCGCCATCTCCGCAAAAGACATATTAGATGCCTTGAATCTCCTCCTTGATCGTGACGTTTCCTCGGTCTCCGGGCTTGTCTCCTCCTCGTTAGTTGCGGAATTATCAGACACCTGCTGTAAATCCGCCATATCTGTCTGCGCGCCGAAAGAGAAGGGGCGGGGAAAAGATGTTAGTTAGAACGTCATGGGCGGGCGACGTGTGCGGAGCGACATGTTTATAGTTTGTCGCATGCGTGGTGTTTATATAGCAAACACACATGTGACTATACTACGTTCGGTGTGCGGAGAGAGGAGTTCAAGTTACGGACGTGCGAACAAAGGTATGTGATTTTGTGAGTTGGACAAATTGTTGGCCTATACTGTCTTGAGAATGTTGTAGGATATATATGGTGACTACGATCTTAAGGAGGTTAGACTGTTTGCCTCACATTAGTTATATATTATTTATTTTACTTGCAGATACAATATGAATGTCTTCATTAGTGATAAAGATTTCCTGGCGGAATTTATAGACCGGGTAAGGGAGCTGCCGGCTCTGTGGGAGACGAAAAACCTCATCCACAAAAAAAGAGGGGTGAGAAAAGCAGCGCTGGAGACCCTGCTCCCATTTGTGCATACCAAGGTGCCCACAGCCACAGCAAAACAGGTGGACACTAAAATTGGGAGCTTGAGAGGCACCTACAGGACTGAACGCTCTAAGGTCCTGGCTTCTCAGAGGTCAGGAGCAGCAGCAGATGATGTGTATGTCCCGAATTTGTGGTACTACAGCAGGATGTCCTTCCTGGATGACCACATTGAGGCAAGGCCATCACTCTCCACTCTTCCCCCCAGACTTCCCTGCAGCCAACCTGAGCCTTCTCTGGAGCAAGAGGAGGCAGCCATCCTGGATGATCCTGATTTGGCCATCTGGAGCCAGGTATAGGATTAAATGAAAATGTATTGGGATAAACTTAATGTTTGACAAATATGTCAAGATGCCAAACATAAACTATTTAGAGTTCCACAAGTGAAATCAAGATCTCTAGACATTAGTCTGCACTTAATTGGGTGCTAAATAGTCAATCTGATGTAGTTGTAAATTTTCGAAAATGATTTCAGGATTTACATTCTAATTGCTTCAATCATGATTATAAATTTTGAGGCAAAGATTAAAGCAACATATTAAACTATGTCCCTTTTTCATACACAGGATGAAATCAGCCAGGAGGAGGGTCTGGAAACTGTCAGGCAGGAGGAGGCAGGGCCCAGTGGCAGCCAGGAGGTGGCAGAGCCCAGTGGAAGACAGGAGGTGGCAGGGCCCAGTGGCAGCCAGGAGGTGGCAGGGCCCAGTGGCAGGCAGGAGGTGGCAGGGCAAAGGAGAAGCACCAGATCACAGGTGCCTCCCATCCGATTTCCCAAAAGAGGCAGGAGGGACAGGACCACCAGTGAGGCAGCAATGGCCCTTATTCGAGAGGCCCATGCCACCCTCAAGGAGCCCACATCCCCTGAAGAGGCCATTGCTGGCCTAGTGGAGGCAAAGTTCAAGGTGATGAGCATGGAGCAACGCCTCCTATGCGAGCCCCTGCTCATCACCTTGCTCAACAAGGGGGTGATGGGAAAAATTACCCCCAATACAGCAATTTGTGAGGTGGCACAACTGTCCCAACCTCAACCTCCTCCTCCACCTCCACCTTCTTCTTCTGCCCCACCCCCTTCTCCTTCACCTCCACCTTGTTCTTCCGCCCCACCCCCTTCTCCTCCTCCTCCACCTTGTTCTTCCGCCCCACCCCCTTCTCCTCCACCTCCTCCTCCACCTTGTTATTCCGCCCCACCCCCTTCTCCTCCACCTCCACCTCCACCTTGTTCTTCCGCCCCACCCCCTTCTCCTCCACCTCCACCTTGTTCTTCTGCATCACCCCCTTCTCCTCCACCTCCTCCTCCTCCTGACAGGAGTACCCCTCCAGTGGCCCAGCCTCCAGCCAAACGAAGAAGAAAGGCTGCAGGGAAGGCTTCAGGGAAGGTTGCAGGGAAGGTTGCCAGGAAGACGAGGAAGTGATGGCCTTGCTTCATTGTGGTCGGATAGAAGGCAGCCTGTTGTAGTACCACACACTTGGGACATATATCTCACCTGCTGCTGTTCCTGACCTCTGGGAGGCCAGCATCAGATTGTGCTCAGAAATGTTGGCCTTCTCAAGCTCCCAATTTTAGTGTCCACACAGGGTTGATGTGTGGTCTGGGGTCCCTGGGATGCACAAATGGCAGCAGGTTCTCCAGCACTGCCTTCTCTTTATTTTTTACAAAACATGAATAAATGTTATTTTTGTTTAAGTTCATACTTGACTATGTGTATTTGTAAAAATTTAAAATTTAGCTTTGGAGTAAGCAGATACATTTGACTGACAAAAAAAGGGACAGATAACAACCCCCCTAAAAAATAAAAGAATCTGATTTCCCAAAAAGAGGGTGTAAAATTTAACAACTATATATTAAAATATTCAATGGGAGATCACTATCAAAACATTGCGAAATTAAAATTAACATCAGTTTGAAAAATCTAAAAATGTTAAATATTCATAAAAACTTGCACGATATAATACACATAAATCTTCTTAAGAGCAGCATGAAAAAGGTTAAAAAAAGATAGTCATAACTCTGTGTGAATATCAGCAGCAAAAGAAGTTCTTTCGTTTTGATTAATGTAACATTCTAAAGAAGATTTCAATGCACAACATTTAAACGATGCAATAATTTCGAGCGTGACGAATGTGCTATCTCCATTACGAAGGCTTGTTTTACCAGAAGATGCGCTCCCGTCTCATACTTGCTTCTGAGCATGCGCGCTTTTGAAAGACTCGTTAAAGCATACACACGAACAATTTTCTCGTCACAAAACAGGCCGACGAGAAACACGACGAGGAAATCAGGAATCCTGACGAGAAAATAGAGAGCAGGTTCTCTATTTTCTCGTCGAGATTCATGGCGTAAAACCATACACACGAACGGTTTTCTCGAGAAAAAAGCTCTCGCGGCACTTTTCTTGCCGGTTTTGGATGAGAAACTTGGTCGTGTGTACGAGGCTTCACACTCCAAACTCCACTATGGTGAAGACCAAAGAGCCGTTGAAGGACACCAGAAACAAAATTGTAGACCTGCACCAGGCTGGGAAGACTGAATCTGCAATAGGCAAGCAGCTTGGTGTGAAGAAATCAACCGTGGGAGCAATAATTAGAAAATGGAAGACATACAAGACCACTGATAATCTCCCTCGATCTGGGGCTCCACGCAAGATCTCACCCCGTGGGGTCAAAATTATCACAAGAAAGGTGAGCAAAAATCCCAGTACCACACGGGGGGACCTAGTGAATGACCTGCAGAGAGCTGGGACCAACGTAACAAAGGCTACCATCAGTAACACACTACGCCGCCAGGGACTCAGATCCTGCAGTGCCAGACGTGTCCCCCTGCTTAAGCCAGTACATGTCCGGGCCCGTCTGAGGTTTGCTAGAGAGCATTTGGATGATCCAGAAGAGGATTGGGAGAATGTCATATGGTCAGATGAAACTAAAGTAGAACTGTTTGGTAGAAACACAACTCGTTGTGTTTGGAGGAGAGAGAATGCTGAGTTGCAACCAAAGAACACCATACCTACTGTGAAGCATGGGGGTGGCAACATCATGCTTTGGGGCTGTTTCTCTGCAAAGGGAACAGGACGACTGATCCGTGTACATGAAAGAATGAATGGGGTCATGTATTGTGCGATTTTTAGTGCAAACCTCCTCCCATCAGCAAGGGCATTGAAGATGAAATGTGGCTGGGTCTTTCAGCATGACAATGATCCCAAACACACTGCCTGGGCAATGAAGGAGTGGCTTCGTAAGAAGCATTTCAAGGTCCTGGAGTGGCATAGCCAGTCTCCAGATCTCAACCCCATAGAAAACCTCCAGTCTCCAGATCTCAACCCCATAGAAAACCTTAGGATCTGCATGGAGGAATGGGCCAACATACCAGCAACAGTGTGTGATAACCTTGTGAAGACTTACAGAAAACGTTTGACCTCCGTCATTGCCAACAAAGGATATATAACAAAGTATTGAGATGAACTTTTGATATTGACCAAATACTTATTTTCCACCATAATTTGCAAATAAATTCTTTTCAAATCAATGTGATTGTCTGTCTGGATTTGTTTCCACATTTTGTCTCTCATAATTGAGGTATACCTATGATGACAATTACAGGCCTCTCTCATCTTTTTAAGTGGGAGAACTTGCACAATTGGTGGCTGACTAAATACTTTTTTACTCCACTGTATATTGCTGGCACCCGTTTCTGTGCATCGGGGTGCCAAAGAGCCTGACGCCCATTAGCACAAAGGAACCAGTGCGAGTGAGGAGGAACTGATAGGTGGCACTGATGAGAAGACACTGTTGGGCACAGGTGGCACTGATGGGCACTGATTGGCAGCACTGATGGGCACTGATTGGCAGCACTGATGGACACTATTGAGGCTTCACTGATAATCAGGACACTAATTATCAGTGCCCTGATTATCAGTGTAGATGTCTACTTTCACACTGGCCAGTTACCGACTCTCCCCTCCTTACACTGTGACAGCACGGGGAGAGGAATGACAATAACTGGCGATCACAGAGTGCACTGGATGCAGGGGGTGTGGTTCTTGGAGGACGTCAATAAACAACACCCCAGAACTGGACGACAAGCTGTAGCTGTCATTCGGCATAGCGCGGTCGGCAAGTGATTCAAAGCTGATTATTTTAATAAACAGTGAACAATACAAATTATCTTCTAGTTACTAAATAAAATAAACAAAAATAGGGATAACCTTCAAGGGGAGATTGAATAAGCATAGGATTTGTGCAAACTTTTTAGTAATTCAGTTACATTGGCTGCCTATATAGAATATATTCCTACCTGATCCTCATAGATCAGGGCTGGTAACATGCATTCATTTACATTTCAAGGATATATTTATACCAGTCCTATAATCAAGGAATCTCTGATGCCGTGTACACACGACCGTTTTTAATGTCAAGTTTTTCTCTACGTGATTCTTCTCAAGCCTGCCTTGCCTACACACTATCGTGAAAAAAAAATGCTTGAGCAAAGCGCGGTGACGTACAACACGTACGACGGCACTATAAAGGGGAAGTTCCATTCGGATGGCGCCAACCTTTGGGCTGCTTTTGCTGATCCTCGTGTTAGTAAAGTTTGGTGAGAGACGATTCGCGCTTTTCAGCCTCGTGCTCTTCAGTCCGTTACAGCGTGACGATTGTACTATCTCCATTATGAACGCCAGTTTTACCAGAACGAGCGCTACCGTCTCATAACTTGCTTCTGAGAATGCGCGTTTTTTTCACGTTGTTAAAGCCTACACACGGGCGTTTTTCACGACGAGAAAAACGACGACGTGAAAAACGACGAGAAAAAATAGAACATGTTCCAAATTTTTAATGCCCATTTTTCACGTCGCGAAAAATGCTCTGGAGCCTACACACGGTCGTTTTTAATGAGCAAATTAAAAAATTTAATTTTTCTCGTCATGAAAAATGGTCGTGTGTACGCGGCATCAGGATTCAAGCCTAATTACAATATGCAGCTCAGTCGAAGCACCCCTGCAATGCTGAAGGGGGCATTTCTGCCATTTAACAGTCATGAGGTTTAGGCTCGCAGATATCATGGGTTTGAGAATCGTACTTCAAGCGAATTTCTGTGCAGATTTACCCAGTAGAATGTTTTTAAACCATAATGCATTAAATTGCCTTTGAATTGTGGCCAGCATGCTTACAGCAAAGGCCAAAGAGAGGGCTTTGGATAAGCCAGGTCCCCGTTATAAAAGTTGACAAACTGCATAAGGAAAGACAAGGGTCAGTTAGAAAGCTGTACTTTCATTTTGATTGCTAGCTCTTTGGGCCATTTTTTGTGTTTTTTGTTTTTATTATTTGGGGCTTTTTTTCCTTTCACTTTATTTTGTTGTTGATTTGAGGTCAGTGGCCACTTTTAGATGCTGTCCCATCCATAGTAAACCATTTAAAAAAATGGGCTTTTGTTTTCAAGTTGTATTTTGAGGTGATTGTATCTTTTGTGTTTTTTTTTTTTTTGGAAGGAAAAACAGAGTGAAAGAACAGCACGTAACCTCCCTGGCGGTATGATTATTTCAGATTTTAGGTGCTGAAAGCGGTACAATTATTTTGCATGGGAATTTGGCGTTTTATATTGTAGGCCTGTAATTCTTTTGCCGCGTACACACGATCGTTTTTAATGACGTAAAAAATGAAATTTTTTAAAATGGTCATTAAAAATGATCGTGTGTGGGCTTTCCAGCATTTTTCCCGACGAGAAAAACACAGAGAATCACGACGAGAAAAATTGGAACATGCTCTAATTTTTCACGTTGTTTTTTACATCGTCGTTTTTCTCGTCATGAAAAACGGCCGCGTGTAGGCTTTAACGACGTGAAAAGAAATGCGCATGCTCAGAATCAAGTATGAGACGGGAGCGCTCGTTCTGGTAAAACTAGCATTCGTAATGGAGATAGCACATTCGTCACGCTGTAAGGGACTGAAAAGCACGAGGCTGAAAAGCGAGAATCGTCTCTCAACAAACTTTACTAACATGAAGGGTGGCACCATCCGAATAGAACTTCCCCTTTATAGTGCCGTTGTATGTCACCGCGCTTTACTCAAGCATTTTTTTCCACGATAGTGTGTAGGCAAGGCAGGCTTGAGAGGAAACACGAAAAATCACGTTGAGAAAAATGCAGTTTTATTCAATGACATTAAAAACGATCGTATGTACGCAGCATTAGGAATTACTCACTTAAATCTGTCCAAACAAGAGTCTAGTAGACATCCCGGGTATGATAAAGTTTGAAACACAAAATCATGAATTATAATATAATAAATAACTATAAATAATTATAACAAATAATAATATAATAATAATAAAAATTATTCAATAATGTAATCAAATCAAAAACACTGAAATTTGCTCAGTTGCAGAATTGTCACTGTCATTACTTTTAGTATTTGATGACGAATTTCCACACAAATCGCTATCGCTCAATTCTGCAAGTGATTCTAATTTATTATCGCTGTTTTCTTGCTGGTCTAAAACCACTTTTGACATAAAGGGACACTTTTTGGTTGCTATGGACAATCTCCAGTTTCCAGGCAGAAAGAACAGTTTTTATAATATAAAACTGCATGCAGGACACTGGACAGACCACTAGGGACAAAGGGGATGTGTAATTATTTGATACAGTACTGTAATCTGTAAGGTTATAGTGTACTGTATCTATACTGTGTTTTTCACTTTTTGAATTTGGCGCTGAACTCCGTCCCCGTGCATCGCAACGTCGCACGGAACAGAGCTCGGCACTCGGCATTGTGAATCGAGTGAGACACGGCTCGCACACACTGCGGGGAGACATTGCAGGATCCAGGGAACAAGGTAAGTAACTCTTCCTGGATACTGCGATGCAGCCCGAGTCTGGCTTGGGGTTACCGCTTTTGGTAGTAAAAACTCACCCCAAGCCCGACTCGGGATTACCACCAGGAAGGTTAAAGCACCCCACATTAAATCACTTACATTTAATGTACATCCCCCATCCCCATAGATAACATAAAAGTTAGTAAAACATTAGTTAGGCCTATTATCCTTGATTCAAACTGTTCTGCTGCTGGACAATTTTACAATTGATGTATCCTATCATGTGCAGTATCCTAATTCTCTTAGCGAACATAGCAATAACGTTTTTTTTTTTGGGGACTTTAAATGAAGCGCCTACAGTTATAATCCCTAATCTGAACATAAAAGAAAGAAGGGGGTTGGGACTTTATGTGAGGCATGTGACATAGAACTTAGTAAGTAGTTAATCTGTAAAAGCATATTGCAATATGTATGGCACATTGCAATATGTACATACATGGATATTGATTATATTTGTATATATGCGCACACCAAAGAACATAGTGTAATTCATACATATACAGGGTAAACATAATAGAACATGACAGTATATGGTAGTATAAGCCAATATGTACTCCATATCATAATGAACAATAAAAGTTACAGGAATTAGATGTTATATAGTATGGTAAAACTAAATGAAACATATTTTAAAGGTATAGCTGCATCAAATAAGCTCTACGCATTTGGTGTATTTTCTCCACTTCCTCAGGAGTGGATGCATACCATATCTGCAAAAAATATGTATATACCAATATGGTCTGATAGTTAACCCAAATGCCGGGGAGGGAATAAAGGCCAGAGAAGTAAATCAACATCCCTGGGATACTTACATATCAGCTACGGTTAAAAACTATGGTGCTGAAAAATGAGCGCTGCCAGAGATGTCTGTCCTAGAAGTTGTGATGATAGAGACCCAATGAGGGGGGCAAGGCGCACATAGAGAAACCCCAAGAGGATAGGAATATCCATGTTGTGATCTGTGGTAATGTGAGACCCAAAGTGGTTACCTTATATTCCTATTTGGGGCCATGATCCAAATGTGATTTGCAATATGCCCAAAGTGTACAGCTCTAAGGGCTGTCGGTTCAAAATGGGGGTATATATGCACACAGTTTGACCACGAGTCCCAGCATCACGCCTGCGTGCTTACTGAGGAGAAGCGTCGTCGTCAGAGTGGCAACCACCACCCGCCATTGGCGCTAACACAACACCCTACTAGCCAGTCAGGTGTGGAAAAATAACTGCATCGGCGTCATGATGCCAAACTGATGTCACGCGCTCCTGCTGGTCAATTTTGCACTGATGTGTCATCTGTGGTCTCCTAATTCTTACAGTTAAACCCCTGTACTCCTTATTTAATTTTTTTATTCAAGACATTGTGCAACATACAATAGAACAATAGTCACATTAACAGATTACAAAAAATGATATGCCGAAAACAGTAAACCAGAGGGGGTGAGAAAGTACAAATGGGGGGGATTTACTAAAGTTGGTGCACACAGAATCGATGTTCAAACCCCCTTAAAGTAACATCTGTGTGAGACTGAAATTAGTGCCAATCAACAGTTTCTTGCCATAAAGGGACCAAGCAACCCGTATAGCACAATGTGGAACATTTGAATTTTTTTAAGCTCCCTCCTCCAAACCCCAGGTTGGGGAAAATGAGAGAGGATTATGGATAAAAAAACTGACAAAAATGGGGAGCCCAAAAAAATCCAGAGAGAGAGAGAGAGAGAGAGAGAGAGAGAGAGCTTCCTGCTTTAACTTCCCCCAGCCCCCCTTTCAGGTGAACCCATGTGTAGCAGCCTTCACTCTCTCCCTCTAGTATCAATTCTTCTGTCTCTGGCTTTTGTCTAGGGGTACCTTGGAGGAGAGAGTGCGGGGTCACCACGCCAATGTTTCCACTGCAGATGTGTGTGTAGTGGGAGACAATCCTCTTTTACCTTCGGGTCGGTGTTCTGCATCTGGAGCCTCCTCCTGGTTTCTTGAACAGTGTCTGCCAGTAAATGAGCCCCACACCAATAAAGTCCAACACTCCATTATTCTTCTCAATGTAAAAGTGAACACAATCAGTTGGACTCCCTCAACGAACAGAACAGACAAGGGGGGTGTGGATGCGAGTAGGCCCAGGCACAATGAACTCTCTTACTTCCTTCCTAGAAGTAGATTCCTGCTCCCAATCGAGGAAGACATCCCTCCGGGCAGTCTCCGGAGGCTCAGCCGTCACTGGCAATTTGCTGCACTAGGTCTTCAGGTAAGTACCCCCTCCGGTCCCTTACACCACTGGATTCGGGTACCCACTCCCGGGGTCCCCTAGGAAGTCCATCCCTCGCGGAGCCTTAGTCTGGGACACTCAAGTACCTCACCCCAGGCTAAAGGTGCCTGGGATGGAACACGACCTCCGAACATCCTCTAGGCCTAGGCCGCCTAGACTCCCGACACGAACCACCGCCCTCAGGCTGAAGGTGCCTGGGACTCGACTCCCGCCACCAAAAATGGCCGCCCCCTTTATACCCTCTCCCAGCAAGCACGGCGGGTTCCCCGCCCCACCATACAGCCGCCGAGAGAGGCCAAAAGAGGTACGACACTGCACCGATTGCTCAACCTCTGGCCCAAAGTGACCGCACCACCTGGTGGGCCCCAGGGAACCATACCTCACAGTTTCCCCACCAGATTCAAACAGAAAAGCACATACCCGCTACACATGGAATGGTTAGTTGAGCCATGAGTTGGAGCCCTACTGGTGGGCCATTCGGTCCCCTGACCAACTGAGAAATTAGCTCAGTATATTGGGAGGAGCAGGTGTAAGCCGTCCAGGGCACCCAAGTGTCCTGAAACTTGTCTTCAGTATGGAGCATAGCTGTTAAACTTTATATAGCTCCAATGTCATTCAGACTGTGAAACCAGTGACCCAGGGTTGGATGGGGAGGTTTGTTTCCATAAGTCTGGAATGCACGCACGAGCTGCAGTCAACATGTGAGCAGTCAATGAATGTATGTCATGTCTTAGGGGAACCTTGTTGAGGTGTAGTAAGTTCCCTAGCGGGTCTGTGCAGAGGTCCACTGACGTCAGTTAGAAAACAAGATTCTTAACTCTTGTCCAGAACTGTTGCAGGGAAGGACATATAGAAGTTATATCGTAATGTACCAGGTTCTCTCTGACACCGCCAACACAACTTGGAGATTTGGTGAGTTTATTCAGTAACACTGGGACTCTGTACTGCCTAGATAATAATTTGTAGTCCTGGTCCTGAAAGCGATTAGCTATAGAGGAGCTGTGTGCTAGATGAATGTCCCAGTTGATTTATACCTTCAAGAGGGAAATCTGCATATCAGATTCCCATTTAGCGATATACGGGGGGCTGGGATGTAGTCCTCCAATGAAGCAGTCAAAAGCTTGTAAATAGAGGAAAGCATGTGCAGTGCAAAATTACTTTAATTGAATTGCATAGACATTCAAAGGAGGTCTGACTGTCTGTCAGTGGCGGCTGGTGCTCAAAATTTTTGGGGGGGTGCAAACAAACTGAAAAAAAAAAAATCAATTGCCGCCACTGTGCCCATTAAATGCAGCCACTGTGCCCAAACGCCACCAGTTTGCCCCATCAAATACAGCCGGTTTGTTTCCATATACAGCCAGTTTGTCCCCATATACAGCCAGTGTGCCCCCATATATATATAACCAGTGTGCCCCCATATATACAGCCAGTGTGCCCCCCATATACAGCCAGTGTGCCCCCCATATACAGCCAGTGTGCTCCCATATACAACCAGTTTGTCCCCATATATAGCCAGTTTGTCCCCATATATAGCCAGTGTGCCCCCCTATACAGCCAGTGTGCCCCCCTATACAGCCAGTGTGCCCCCATATACAGCCAGTGTGCCCCCATATACAGACAGTGTGCCCCCATATACAGACAGTTTGTCCCCATATATATAGCCAGTGTGCCCCCATATACAGCCAGATCTCCCCAAATGCAGCCAGTTTGTCCCCATATACAGCCAGTTCCCTCCATATTCAGCCAGTTTGTCCCCCATATACAGCCAGTTCCCCCCATATTCAGCCAGTGTGTCCCCAATATACAGCCAGTTCCCCCCAAATGCAGCCAGTTTGTCCCCAATATACAGCCAGTTCCCCCCATATTCAGCCAGTTTGTCCCCAATATACAGCCAGTTCCCCCCATATTCAGCCAGTGTGTCCCCAATATACAGCCAGGTTCCCCCCATATTCAGCCAGTTTGTCTCCAATATACAGCCAGTTCCCCCCAAATGCAGCCTGTCCCCCCCCCCCAGCCCTGCACTTACCTTCCTCGGTCCGCGCCATCCTCGATGTGTTCTCCCGCCCTCGATGTCGCTTCAGCCAATCAGGTTACCGGTAACCAGATCCGGTGAACCTGATTGGCTGAAACCTCCACAGTCTTCTCCAAGGAACGCACCCCCGTGCGTACCTGGGAGGAGTTTTTGGAAGCCGAATACAGCGTGAGAGCTGTATTCGAAAAGCCTATCAGAGCCGCTGGCTCTGATAGACACTTCCTAGTCACACCCACCGCCGGCCGCCGCTCTAATTCATATGGCCGGCGCTCACCAGGAGGCCGGCCATATGAATAGTGGGCAGCGCGGCAGCGGTGACAATACACAGATTCATGCAATGCATGAATCTGTGTATTGTATTTCAGTGGCGGTGCGGGAGCGAGAGGGGGCGGCGCTCCGGCACCCTCTATGGACGCACCGCCACTGCTGTCTGTACTCTTTTTTTTTCGTAAACTGCAGTGCCTAATGAAGTTGTGACTAGGGATGAGCTTTGTGTTCGAGTCGAACTCATGTTCAACTCGAACATCGTCTGTTCGGCCATTCGTCGAATTTCAAACAATATGGGCCGTTCGCGCCAAATCCGAGTGGCACGTAACGGCACATAATTCACTGCGTCATCGCAGTGCATTGCTGGCTGATGATTGGCCAAGCATGCACTATGACACACATGCTTGGCCAATCACAGCGCCGTCAGTACAGAGAGCCGTAATTGGCCAAAGGAAGGGTGCCTTTGGCAAATCATGGATCAGGGGAGTAGGTACACGCCCCACACTATATAAGGCCGTCTGCGTGTCGGCCTTGTGTAGTGTGTTGCGGCGGCGGAGAGAGTCTGAGAGAGATAGAGAGAGTCAGAGTGTCATTTCATTTTAGTTAGAGCAGGCAGTCGATTCAGGTAGCTACAGTCAGTGTATTTAGTATCTATATATATGCATCCTAGGAGTTGTATAATTATATTTATATATATATATATATATATATATATATATACACACTGTATTCAGTTTAGCTAGATCTCACTTTAGAGTGTTCCTGTTATTCTCGCTGCAGTATATTAAGTAGGGATGAGCCGAACACCCCCCGGTTTGGTTCGCACCAGAACCTGCGAACGGACCGAAAGTTCGCGCAAACTTTAGAACCCTATTAAATACAATGGACTCGAACGTTCAAAATCAAAAGTGCTAATTATAGCGGCTAATATGCAAGTTATTGTCCTAAAAAGGGTTTGAGGACACGGGTCCTGCCCCAGGGGATATGTATCAATACAAAAAGGCAGTTTTTTCGGAAGCAGTGATTTTAATGATGCTTAACCACTTAAGGACCACCTCCAGTAGATATACGTCGGCAGAATGGCACGTACAGGCACATCAACGTACCTGTACGTCCCCTTTAACTGTCCGACGTGGGGGTCGCGCACGCGCCGCCGGTGGCACGCTTGCGACCCCGCTACCTTCCCCGTGAGACGGACCGCGGGTCCCGCGGACTCGATCACCGTGGGTATCCCCACGATCGTCTCACGGAGTCATAGAACAGGGAGATGCTTGTGTAAACAAGCATCTCCCTGCTCTGCCTAGTGACAATGACACAGATCTCGGCTCCGTGTACTCGAAGCAAAGATCGGTGTCATGTCACACAGAGCCCAACCCCCCCTTAGTTAGAAACACTGATCAGAGCACACTTAACCCCTTTAGCGCCACCTAGTGGTTAACCCCTTCACTGCCAGTGTCATTTTCACAGTAACTAGTGCATTTTTATAGCACTGATCGCTGTGAAAATGACAATGGTCCCAAAAATTTGTCAAAAGTGTCCGATGTGTCCGCCATAATGTCGCAGTCACGAAAAAAATCACTGATCGCTGCCATTACTAGTAAAAAAATTTTTTTTTATAAAAATGCCAAAAAACTAGCCCCTATTTTGTAAACGCTATAACTTTTGCGCAAACCAATCAATAAACGCCGGTTGCGATTTTTTTTACCAAAAATATGTACAATAATACGTATCGTCCTAAACTGAGGAAAAAAAATGTTTCTTTATATATTTTTGGGGGATATTTATTATAGCAAAAAGTAAAAAAATATTGTTTTTTTTTCAAAATTGTCACTCTATTTTTGTTTATAGCGCAAAAAATTAAAACCGCAGAGGTGATCAAATACCACCAAAAGACAGCTCTATTTGTGGGGAAAAAAGGACGTCAATTTTGTTTGGGAGCCACGTTTCACGACCGCGCAATTGTCAGTTAAAGCGACGCAGTGCCGAAGCGCAAAAAGGGGCCTGGTCATTAACTAGCAAAAAAAAAGTGAAATATTCCTTTAAATATGGTACCTGGGGGGTGTCTAAAGTATGCCTGTGAAGTGGCACGTGTTTTAAAACTGCTTGCGTCTTTAATGTAATGTCTGGTCCCGGCAATATGGATGAAAATCATTGAGAAAAATGGCATGGGTACCCCCCCCCCAGCCCACTACCAGCCCCTTTGGGTCTTGTATGGATATTAAGGGGAACCCCGCACCCAAATTAAAAAAAGGCCCTATATACTCTGAACAGCAGTATACAGGCGGTACAAACAAGACAGGGACTGTAGGTTTGTTCTTAAGTAGAATCTGTTTGTAATTTGGAACAGGTACATTTTTAAATGTAGCTCCAGCCAAAAAATCAATTTTTTAAGCTTTTTGGAAAACATAGGGAAGGGTTATCACCCCTGTAACATTTGTTTTGCTGTCTGTGCACCTGTTCCGAACATTTCACCTCACTTTCCGTCCCGATGACAAATGTTTTTTGAAAATTTGGGGTTTTTAGTGAAACAAGGATTGGTGATAAAGCATCAGTGGAGAGGAGACACCTTTTTCCCATATTAACTCTTATGCCCCATACACACGATCGTTTTTCATGCCGTTAAAAATGCCATTTTTAAAAATGGGCATTAAAACCGATCATGTGTATGCTCCAGAGCATTATTAACGACGTGAAAAACGGCCATTAAAAATTTCGAACATGCTCTATTTTTTCACGTCGTTTTTCATGTCGTTTTTTTTAACGACGTGAAAAATGATGGTGTGTATGCTTTGACGAGGTGAAAAAAAACGCGCATGCTCAGAATCAAGTATGAGATGGGAGCGCACGTTCTGGTAAAACTAGCATTTGTAATGGAGATAGCACATTCGTCACGCTGTAATGGACTGAAAAGCAGGAGGCTGAAAAGCGCGAATCGTCGCTCAACAAACTTTACTAACATGAAGGGTGGCACCATCCGAACGTAACTTCCCCTTTATAGTGCCGTTGTATGTGTTGTACGCCACTGCACTTTGCTTGAACGTTTTTTTAAATGATCGTGTGTACGCAAGACAGGCTTGAGAGGAAACATGAAAAAAAACGACGAGAAAAACTTCGGTTTAAAAAATGGCATGAAAAACGATCGTGTGTATGGGGCATTACAGGAGAGAATTTCCCTTCCTAGGGGCAGATTTCCTCTCACTTCCGTTTGCAAGTAGGAGCCGTTTGTAAGTTGGATGTTTGAAAGTAGGGGCCTGCCGTATATACTCTGCAGAAATTTGGCCCTTAGGTGTTGGTGTTGCCACAACACTGTAAGCCCTCACAGTTACTCTTGGTGGGTGCTGGAATGCCCTGCTGTGAACTATTATATCAAGAATTGAAATTACATGACATTTTTGAACAGTGGTAGGAAAAATTGGGCCTTTGGTGGTGGTGGAGGTGCTGGTGCCACAACACTGTAAGCCCTCACAGTTACTCTTGGTGGACGCATGAATGGGCCCTGCTGTGAGTTATTAGATCAAGAATTGTAATTACATGCCCCTGTTGAACAGGGGCAGGCAGAAAAATTGGACCTTAGGCACTGGTGCCACAACACTGCAACCCTGAGGGGTTGAGCAGATACTGTACTTGGAGCGCAGCAATGAGCCCTGCTGCAAAGTATTGCATCAAAAATTGTAATTGCACGCCCCTGTTAAACAGGGGCAGAAAAATTGTGCCCTAGGCACTGGTGCTGGTGCCACAACACTGCAACCCCTCACAGATACTCTATTAGGAGCGCAGGAATGAGCCCTGCTGCAAAGTATTGCATTAAAAAATTTATTTACACGCCCCTGTTAAACAGGGGCTGAAAAATTGGGCCTTAGGCACTGGTGCTGGTGCCACAACACTGCAACCCCTCACAGATACTGTAGATGGAGCACAGCAATGAGCCCTGCTGCAAAGCATTGCATCAAAAATTGTAAATACACTCCCCTGTTAAACAGGGGCTGAAAAATTGGGCCATAGGCACTGGTGCTGGTGTCACAACACTGCAACCCCTCACAGATACTGTAGTTGGAGTACAGCAATGAGCCCTGCTGCAAAGCAATGCATTAAAAATTGTAAATACACGCCCCTGTTAACAAAGGCTGAAAAATTGGGCCTTAGCCACTGGTGGCGGTGCCCAGAACCAAAAATGTTCTTTCAAGCTATCAGCATGATAATTAAGGAGGAAGAGGATAGTCACTCAGCATAACAGGATAGTCACTCAGCATCAGCATAGGCAGTCTTGAAGGGATCTGACATTTCCCAAAAAATTATTCGGTTACATCAGCATCAGGTGCTTGGTAGCTGGTGATGATCCAAGACTGATTCATTTTTATGAAGGTCAGTCGATCGACCGAGTCGGTGGACAGACGCACCCTGTGATCGGTTACAAAGCCTCCAGCAGCACTGAATGTGCGTTCCGAAAGAACGCTGGATGCAGGACAGGCCAGAACCTCAATTGCATACTGTTCAAGCTCTGGCCAGTGATCCATCCTCAAGACCCAGTAACCCAGAGGATTTTCGGTGGGAAAGGTGTCCAAGTCTGATCTCCTAGGTATTCCTGCACCATGTAAACCAGACGCTGGCGATGGTTGCTGGAAGCGATCATACATTGGGGCTGCGTACTAAAAAATTGTCTGAACGCATCGGTCAGACGGCCACCTTCTCCACCGCTCCTTCTTTGACTGACCGAAGCCTCAGAAACACGTTGTCCAGGACCAGGAATTTGTAACCTCCCAGTCTCTGGGAACGCGTTGCACAGACCTTTCTGCAAGGCCTCCCAAAGATGCTTCATCCTCTGTTCCCTCTGCGACGGCAAGATAAGGTCCGCAACCTTACCCTTGTAACATGGATCAAGGAGGGTTGCCATCCAGTAATGATCCCTCTCCTTGATCACACAAATACGAGGATCCTTCCGCAGGCTTTGCAGGATCAGTGAGGCCATGCAGCGTAGGTTTGCTGAGGCATTCGGTGCAGAGTCCTCTGGGTCTCTGAGGACGAGATGATCCGCAGCCACCTCCTCCCAGCCACGTACAAGTCCGTGGGTGTCTTGGGACTGTAATTGATCCCTTGAAGACTGCTGCTGATGCTGAGTGCTAGGCTCCACCTCCATGCTGACACAATCCTCCTCCTCCTCGTCCTCTTCCTGTGTGATAGGCGGGCCAGCAGAAACACTGTCTGGATAAAGGGGGCCTTGAGAGGTAAGGAAGTCCTCCTCTTACAACCTCCAACACTACTGCACCATGTCCTGCATCCTTCCCAGCTGCCAGCAGAGTCACCCAATGCGCCGTGAAAGATAGGTAACGTCCCTGTCCGTGCCTGCTGGACCATGAGTCAGTGGTAATATGCACCTTAACGCTGACTGCCCTGTCCAGCGAGGCCAAGACATTGCCTTCCACATGCCGGTAGAGAGCCAAAATCGCCTTCTGTGAAAAAAAGTGCAGTTTGGGAACCTGCCACTGAGAAACCGCACATTCCACAAACTCACGGAAGGGGGCAGAGTCTACCAACTGAAAAGGCAGCAGTTGAAGTGCTAGCAATTTAGCCAAGCTAGCATTCAACCACTGGGCATGTGAATGGCTGGGAGCGAACTTCTTTCGGCGGTGCAGCAGCTGGGGCAGGGAAATTTGCCTGGTACAATCAGACGTCGGTGTACCGAAAGGAGATTGCCGCAAGTACTTGGCTGTGACTGTGACACACCTAATTCTACACCTTCATTCCTCTCAGTGCAGGTTTCAGAGAGGACTGAAGGTATAGTGGGGTTGGAGATCCCAGCTGATGAGGAGCAAGGAGAGGTCCGCTTTGTTCTTTGGTGTGGGTCTTTTAGGTACGCTTGCCAATGGACCGCATGGCAGGTCGACATATGTCTGGTCAAGGATGTGGTGCTCAAGCGGCTGCTGTTTTGGCCATGCGAGATACGCTTCAGACATATGTTGCAAATAGCAAAGGTGCGATCTGCTGCATCCTGCCTCGTTGGAGATGTGCCTCCTCCTCCTCCTCTCTCCTATCAGGCACTCACGTAGAGTCAGTGACCTCATCATCTCCTACCTCCTCATCACTGGAGCAAACCTGGCAGTATGCTGCAGCTGGGGGAACATGACTGCCAGTTTGCTGTCCTTCTTGGGCACCCCCTCTCTCTGGGTTAACGTTACTGCCTTCCTCAAGCTGGGCACCATCATCGGAGCCTTCAAAACGCTGCACATCTATGGCATAGATAGAATAAAAGGACATTGGAGAGGGGAAAATAAGAAAATCAAAATATCACAAAATGAGACGAAGTGGATATATCAGCTTGACACCCTCCAGCCAGCAGGAATGAACATTGACCTCGACCTGAATTTCTTCCTCACTAATTTTTAAGTCAAAGTCCCAGCCCACCCCCCAATCATATCCTTTTTATTTTATCCTTTTTATTTTACTCTTTTCACCAATATACACTTTTATTAATACATCTCCTATTAATATCCTCTATTTGTACTTCATTTTATTATTCCATTTTATCTTATCTTAGTAACATTTTTGACCATTTATCTTCTAATATCCTCTATTTGTATTTTATATTTTATTATCTTACCTTAATAACATTACCAATGGTCTAAAGATCTTTTCTTTTCTTTTTACTGATTTGCCCCATCCAATTTACATTTGGTCCTTCATCCAATATTCGGTACCCAGTTTATCCACCGATGTACACTTCCTCCTCCATGCAACCTCATTTCTTGGTTTTAAACCCTTTCTCACACTTCACAGGGTTTCCCAATTAATGTATTCTATTTATTTACTTCTAATAATCCATTTACTTCAACATTGTATTTATGTTTTTTCCCCACCTGCAGTTTATTCAATACACATGCCATGGTTATATGTGGAATTGCACCCCAAAATACATTTTGCTGCTGCTCCTGAGTACGGGGATACCACATGTGTGGGACTTTTTTGGAGCCTAGCCGCGTACGGGCCCCCGAAAACCAAGCACCGCCTTCAGGATTTCTAAGGGCGCAAATTTTTGATTTCATTCCTCACTACCTATCACAGTTTCGAAGGCCATAAAATGCCAAAATAGCACAAAACCCCCCCAAATGACCCAATTTTAGAAAGTAGACACCCCAAGGAAATTGCTGAGAGGCCTGTTGAGGCCATTGAATATTTTTTTTTTGTCCCAAGTGATTGAATAATGACAAAAAATAAAATAAAAATTACAAAAAGTTGTCACTAAATGATATATTGCTCACACATGCCATGGTTATATATGGAATTACACCCCAAAATACATTTTGCTGCTTCTCCTGAGTACGGGGATACCACATGTGTGGGACTTTTTGGGAACCTAGACGCGTACGGGACCTCGAAAACCAAGCACCGCCTTCAGGATTTCTAGGCACAAATTTTTGATTTCACTCCTCACTACCTATCACAGTTTCGAAGGCCATAAAATGCCAAAATAGCACAAAACCCCCCCAAATGACCCCATTTTGGAAAGTAGACACCCCAAGCTATTTGCTGAGAGGCATGGTGAGTATTTTACAGCTCTCATTTGTTTTTGAAAATGAAGAAAGAACATTTTTTTTTTTTTCAAAACTTTGTGACAAAAAGCGAGATCTGCAAAATACTCACCATACCTCTCAGCAAATAGCTTGGGGTGTCTACTTTCCAAAATGGGGTCATTTGGGGGGGTTTTGTGCCATCTGGGCATTCCATGGCCTCCAAAACTGTGATAGGCAGTGAGAAGTGAAATCAAAAATTTACACCCTTAGAAAGCCTGAAGGCGGTGCTTGGTTTTGGGGTCCCGTACGCGGCTAGGCTCCCAAAAAGTCTCACACATGTGGTATCCCCGTACTCAGGAGAAGCAACAGAATGTATTTTGGGGTGTAATTCCACATATGCCCATGACATGTTTGAGCAATATATCATTTAGTGACAACTTTGTGCAAAAAATAAAAAATAAAAAAATAAATTGTCTTTTTTCCGCAACTTGTGTCAAAATATAAAATATTCCATGGACTCGACATGCCTCTCAGTATATAGCTTGGGGTGTCTACTTTCCAAAATGGGGTCATTTGGGGGGGTTTTGAACTGTTCTGGCATTTTATACACAACATTAGGAAGCTTACATCCACTCTTCTAACCACTTGAAGGCAAAGCCCTTTTTGACACTTTTTGTTTACATGAAAATATATATATTTTTTGCAAGAAAATTATGTTGAACCCCCAAACATTATATATATTTTTAAAGCAAAGGCCCTACAGATTAAAATGGTGGGTGTTGCGTTTTTTTTTTCTACACAGTATTTGCGCAGCGATTTTTCAAACGCATTTTTTGGGGAAAAAATACACTTTTTTTAATTTTAATGCACTAAAACACACTATATTGCCCAAATGTTTGATGAAATAAAAAAGATGATCTTAGGCCGAGTACATAGATACCAAACACGACAAGCTTTAAAATTTCACACAAACGCGCATGGGTGACAAACTACATACATTTTTAAAAGCCTTTAAAAACCTTTACAGGTTACGCCGTTAGATTAACAGAGGAGGTCTACTGCTAAAATTACTGCCCTCGATCTGACCTTCGCGTGATACCTCACATGCACGGTGCAATTGCTGTTTACATATGACGCCAGACCGACGCTTGCGTTCGCCATTGGGCAAGAGCAGGGCAGGACAGGGGTGCTTTTTTTTTATTTATTTTTTTATTATTAATTTTGCTTTTTTTTTTTTTTTTAAACTGTTGCTTCCAAATTTAATTTTTTTAAATCATTTTTATTGTTATCTCAGGGAATGTAAATATCCCCTATGATAGCAATAGGTAGTGACAGGTACTCTTTTTTGAAAAAACTGGGGTCTATTGGACCCTAGATCTTTCCTCTGCCCTCAAAGCATCTGACCACACCAAGATCGGTGTGATAAAATGCTTTCCCAATTTCCCAATGGCGCTTTTTATATCCGGGGGGGGGGCATTCCCTCCCACTGCTTGTAAAAGCAGTCCAGAGGCTAATTAGCCACTAGGATTGCTTTTACATGAAAGCCGGCCGCTGGCTGAAAAGAATGATACCAAGATGATACCTAAACCCACAGGCATCATTCTGGTATAAACATTCAAAGTCCAGCAACATACCAGTACGTTGCTGGTCCTTGTTGGACATGTATTGTAATCTTTTTTTTCATGCAGCCTGTTGGCTGAACGAAAAAAAAAAGATTGATCGGTGGGTATGCCCACCATTAGAATACCGCCCTTCATCCACCCACTTCTAATGATGGGCATACATGCACCATTTATATATGCCGAAGCATGGGGGCATCTTCCCGCAAAAGTTATGCCGCGTACACATGGTCAGATTTTTCCACGGGCAAGCCTCCTTCGGAATTTCGACCGTATGTACGCGGCATTAGGAGCAAAATTGCTCCTCCGCTCCTCCGCCCCTGCTGCCCCAATGCTTCGGCATATATGCTTTTTTTTTTTAACTGTGGTGGTGAAATCAACTCCTACAACACTGGAGTCGCAGGGATCAGGCCTGTCTCTGCGAACGCTGCAGTTATGTGTGTTGTGTTTTGTAAGTGACAGTGATCGATCGATACTGCACTTGGGTGGCCTGGGCTGGACGGAGGGGCAAAACGCAGGTGCTAGCAGGTATCTGGGCTGATCCCGCTAACACTGCATTTTTGGGAACCCTAAACTGCTGGGGACGCTAGTATAGATCTGATCAGATCAGATATTGATCTGTTCAGATACTATACCACTAAGGGGGGTGTATGCTTAACGTGTGGGTGTTAGCGCTACTGGCACTAACCTGACGCTGCCTGGGGTGTGACGCAGACCATCTCTGACGCTAAAACCTAATTGATATCACCCGCCGGGCGATCGGGGTGTTAAACCTTTATTGGGTTATATACGGCGGTTGCCCTGACACTATAAAAAGCAAACTAACTAACCAGCATCACCCGTAACACTTATATGGTGATTACTGGTGAAAGGGTTAACTAGGGGCAATTAGGGGGTTAAAACCTTTATTAGGTAATATATGGGGGTACCTGACGCTATATAAAAACCTGACGGCGAACCTAAAAAAAAATTACTGGCTACCTATCGGCATCACCGACACTAAGACAACGATCATAAAAATGATCGCTTAGCGACAGTGCTGATAGGGGGTGAAAGGGTTACCTGGGGGGCGATCAAGGGGGTTAAACCTTTATTAGATAATATATGGGGGTACCTGACGCTATATAAAAACCTGCGGCGAACCTAAAAAAAATTACTGGCTACCGATCTGCATCACCAACACTAAGACAGCGATCAGAAAAACGATCGCTTAGCGACAGTAGTGATAGGGGGTGAAAGGGTTACCTGGGGGGCAATCAAGGGGGTTAAACCTTTATTAGATAATATATGGGGGTACCTGACGCTATAAAAACCTGCGGCGAACCTAAAAAAAATTACTGGCTACCGATCGGCATCACCGACACTAAGACAGCGATCAGAAAAACTATCGCTTAGCGACAGTGGTGATAAGGGGTGAAAGGGTTACCTGGGGGGCGATCAAGGGGGTTAAACCTTTATTAGGTAATATATGGAGGTACCCGACGCTATAAAAACCTGCGGCGAACCTAAAAAAAATTACTGGCTACCGATCTGCATCACCAACGCTAAGACAGCGATCAGAAAAACGATTGCTTAGCGACAGTGGTGATAGGGGGTGAAAGGGTTACCTGGGGGGCGATAAAGAGGGTTAAACCTTTATAAGGTAATATATGGGGGTACCTAACGCTATAAAAACCTGCGGCGAACCTAAAAAAATTACTGGCTACCGATCTGCATCACCGACGCTAAGACAGCGATCAGAAAAATGATCGCTTAGCGACAGTGGTGATAGGGGTGAAAGGGTTATCTGGGGGGTGATCAAGGGGGTTAAACCTTTATTGGGGGGGTTAGGGGGCTATACTGGACCTAAAACTAAATGTAGTGACACTTTTACAGTCACAAATGTCACTGATTGCAGTGATCAGTAAATAAATGGTCACTGCAATCAGTGACACTGTGACGGGGGCTGGGGGGTGATCTGGGGGGTGATCTGGGGGTGTCTGGGGGGGCCTGGGGGGCGATTTATGTGCCTATGTGTCCTGGTGTCAGTGTAGTGTTTTGTGCACTAACCTGCATCTTCTCCTGTGCGGCGCTCGGTATATGTGAGCGCCGTAGGAGAGATGACATCACTTCCACCTGCCTGTGTAAACATTACACAGGCAGGGGAAGGATTCAATTCGCTGGGAGTGATCGAGAGGGGGTGGCCGGAATCGAACGGCTGTCCCCTCATCCCTGATCGCTCCCAAACGAATAACGGCCGCTCACTGTAAAGAAGGGGGGTCCGATCGGACCCCCCAACTATACAAAGGCAGTCACGTAGATATACGTGATTCTGCCTGTCGGTGCCATTCTGCCAACGTATATTTACAGTGGGCGGTCGTTAAGTGGTTAAGGTGGACTTCGGTCTGTAAATATGGCCGCTGTACCACTCCAAAATGGCCGCCTCATACTCTGGACTTCGGTCTGCAAAAACCTATCAAACATGGCCTCCGGACTTCTGTCCGCAAAGACGCATCCAAAATGGCCTCCGCAAACTCTTTTCACACATGCGTACTTCCGTTTGAGGGGCTATAAATTCTATATGGAAGTGAAGACCGACGTTACGCTCCCGATGACGTCAGATTGACGAAACGCGTAGAGCGGAGTCACGTTGGTTCATCACTTCCGACACTTTGGATCACACCGTACTGGCCGAGCGCCATTTTTAACCTATATGCTTAAATTTGTTTGTCTCAACGTGAGTACCCCTTTTTCCCCCATCTTTTTAATAAATAAATTTAAACGGGTTCACGCTATGGGCATTCTTTCTTTCCTTTTATAAACTCTCACCAACTCGGAGGACCGCAGGGAACTTTTGGAGCCATTTTCCCTCTCCCGAGACTGCTACACAGTGGCACATACTGTGACTGCATCATACCCCCAGAGGGTATGAAGGATCTGGTGAGTGCAATGTTTTAACGTTCACGGATTGCCACATTCACAAGAAAACTGGCTAGAACAAGCAAAGTCACCAAATTTCACTGTCACTAATTTATGGACTTATTGCAATATTGGATTTTGTTTTTTCATTCCATACTGGATTTTGTTTTCTCTTATATTTTTCTTTTTTCTTTTATTTAATCTTTTTTATGTGTATTTGCCTAGTACAAGTTTATCACAGATTGTTTGATAATTTATAATTAAGTATATTATACTGACCTCAGCAAGGTGCAGCAAACACCCGACTGAGGCACCATTGGGTTTACTCACACTAAACCCCTTCAACACCACAAGGCACTACATCCACTGTAAACATCATTCAAGTGGGTCCTTAAACACTTTTAGTAATTTTTACCATTAGTAAACACCCGGCCGAGCCTTTTTCAAAATAGTTTTTCACCTACATCTCTCACCTATTTTTGCTCACCCTTATTTGGATTTTTCTTTTTGAAAGGCACAGACATATTATTTAACCCTTACCATAGCAATTCATCACAAAGTTTCAACAAACACCCGGCCGAGACATAATTAATTAATCCCTTTTTAATTTTTATTTTGGAGTACTAACATGCTTTTTTATCACCATCACCGGAGTTAACACTTGGCAGAATCAAACATATATTTTTTATTCTTCATTTTACTTTTCCTTGTCCTTGCATTTATCATCATATATCAGGCTGATTTACCAACCAATTTTTGGCTCACACATCAGAACAGCGCCACATCTACACCTCCATACCTTTTTTCATATTTCTTGCTCCACCTATCTAGGAGGCAGCAATTAAGTAGAGGCAGCAGTTCTGCCTACTGTGTACTATTTTGATTTCCTCTGCGCGGCGACACCCCATCCATTTTCAGCATCTTATTGGTCATACCAATTAGTCTCTGCGGCAATGGATATATTCAAATATATACACGGTAGATCTATTAATTTAGTAGAGGTATTTAACCAGGAGCAGGTGGTTAACAAGCAAGATATGGATAGCCTCTTTAAACAGCTAAGACATAGTCTAGAAAAACAACTAAGGGTCTGGTGGGATATAGCAACACTAGAAATGTACATAGCAGAAAAGATCACCCCAAGAAGACTCAGATGGGACATCTCACCTAATGATGCACTTAATGACAAAGGACTAATGGAGGAATGGTATCGTTTTTTTAACCAAAGTGAAACAGATTTGTTACACAAAATAGTAACCAGGAGACAACACAAGCTCAAAAATATAGAGACAGAAATCCTCTCCATTAAAGATCAACTAATACCTTTTGCTGAAGCAAAGGAATACAAGGACAAGGAAACCTTCCTACAGGAAGCCATCAAAAAATGCGATAGTGACATACAATCTAAGAAACAGAAGAAATTCAAAAGAGACGTGCTAGATTACAAGAATTTCCAAGTGTACAAATGGCAAACAGATGAAAATTATAATGAGCAGGAGAATAACATTTCAATGAATGAGGAATCTAGAGAAAATTCCCCAGAAAGAGAAGCACCTTGGCAAAACACAAGACCTATTTTTGAAGGAACACCCAGAGTCACACAGAATGACATAATCACCCATACATCTAGAAGGGAAGAAAGAAGCCCTATACGCAGAAATTTCAGACAACAAGAGCAAAATGACAACAGAACTCAACATTTACCACCCAATACACCGAGAATACCTAGACATCAAAACAGGTATTCACCATTAAGACACATTCCACAGCATACCCCATATGGAAGACCCCAACAGGGAGGGGATTTTCCCAGAGGGAACAGATGGAGACCCCCTGCACACAGGGGTTGGAATGGCCCACACCGACCATACCAAACACAAGGAAGGTGGAGACCTTTCAGATATCCAGAAAGAAACCAACAACAATACCAGGGAGACCCAAGGAACCACAGAGAACAACAAGGATGGAACCCCAGGGAAAGACGCCCTTATGGAAGACGAATAAACAACTGGGAACCCGAAGAATACAAATACGAGGAGAGGAGAGATTACAACCACAGTCCCCAACATTGGGTAGGAGAAAACGGACCAGAGGCAAACGAGGGGGCGTCAAGAAAAAGAAGACGCGTATACTAGGAGAAGGCATCTTTAATCTGAGTGACACAGTTTTTAATGAGGAGGAACTTCAAATTTTAGATGTAGGCCTAAAATATGCACCCGATAAAAATCTGGATAAATTCGAAGCGTACATAGACCTACAAAAATTTGCAAGGAAGATGAACATCAAAAAATTCTTCGCTTTAAAGGAATCTAAAAATAAAGAAAAGAATGCGGACACCTACTTCCAACATTCCAAACTAAAAAACAACTCAATTTTTAATCCTAAGTTGCAACAAAATGAAAGTATTTTGGTTTTTAAGAAAATGGTGGAAGAAGACATCAGAAAACTAAAAACTAGCAAAACTAAAAGAGACAAAATTTGGAAAACCATAAAAGAAATAGAAAAGAAAAAGGATATTGTAATCAGACCAGCAGACAAAGGAGGAGGCCTGGTCATCATTAAGAAAAAGGATTATGAGATGGAAATGAACAATCTTTTAAGTGCACCGGACACATATAAGAAATTAAGGGGCAACCCAAAAACAGACTATGAAAAGAAGCTAAAAACACTCATCAAAAAAGGAGAACATAAGGGGATTCTAACTAAGAAAGAAGCCACCTTCCTGACTCCAGAAGCAGCTAAAACACCAGTGATATATTATGTCCCCAAAATACACAAAAACCAAACAACACCACCTGGAAGACCGATCATAAGTGGGATCGATTCTCTTTTTTCAAGACTGGGCTCTTACATAGATGGATTCTTACAACCCCTGGTGGTAGAAGGAAGATCATATTTAAAAGATAGCAGACAGCTTATCTCAGAAATAAAGGATCTTAATGTTAAGGATAATGACATCCTCGTGACAATCGATGTCAATTCACTCTACACAAATATTATACAAAAAGATGGCATAAGTAGTGTAGAATGGGCCCTATACAAGCAAACAGACATGAAGGAACAGCAAATCAAATTCATCTTGGAAGGATTGGAAATGGCTATGAGCCACAACTACTTCTGGTACAAAGGCGAGTACTACACCCAAACCAAAGGGGTAGCCATGGGAGCGAAATACGCCCCAAGTGTAGCCAACCTCTTCTTAAATCGATGGGAAGAAGAACAGGTCTTCAGTGAGCATAGGGAACATCTAAGCCTATACAGAAGGTACATAGACAACATCGTCATTATATGGGGAGGCACAGAAGAACAACTACAAGATTTTTTCGACGAGATCAACCAAAACATCTATGGAATCACTTTTACTGGCACATGGAGCAAAAAGAGCATAGACTATCTGGACCTCCAAATATATAAAAACGATGGATACTTGAACACAAAGACCTATTTCAAAGACAGATAGGAATGGGTACATTCCAACAAAAAGCTGTCACCACCCTAAGTGGATTGGAAACATACCAAAAGGCCAACTTATGCGCATATTCCGGAACTGCAGCAACCCTAATGAGTATGAAGAGCAAGCAAACACCATCATTAGCAGATTAATAGCCAAGGGCTACAAAGAAAAAGATCTACTCACTTTAAAACAGCAAGTCAGAAATATGGATAGAAATATTATGATAACAGGAAAAACCACAAATAATAAAAGCAAGAAAAATCTGGATATGGCTTTTCTTACAGGCTTCAACAGACAGCACAAGAGTGTGGAGAAAATCCTTAAGAAACACTGGCCAATCCTACAATCCGACAAGGTTCTCAGAAGTATATTACCACCCAAGCCATCCTTCATTTATAGGAAAGCCCCTAATCTAAGAAACAGACTGGTGCACAATGTATTGGACCCACCGAAACAGATCAGAATCTTCAAAAATCTTAAAGGCTTTTTTAAATGCGGAAATTGCCTTCCCTGTAGAGCCAGTAAGAAAACTGAGAAGAAAACATCTAAATTTACCTCAACTGCCAATACACCATCAGAGAATTGATCACATTTCACAGCACACATGTCACCTACGTGCTAGAATGCCCATGCCACAAACAGTATGTGGGGAGAACCACCAGAGAGCTACATGTCAGAGTCAGAGAACATATCAACAACATTAGGAACGGGTTCCCTAAACACAGCGTCTCCAGACGCTTTAGGGACTACCACAAAAAAGACCCCTCCTGCATGGTCTTCTATGGCATAGATAGAATAAAAGGACATTGGAGAGGGGAAAATAAGAAAATCAAAATATCTCAAAATGAGACGAAGTGGATATATCAGCTTGACACCCTCCAGCCAGCAGGAATGAACATTGACCTCAACCTGAATTGCTTCCTCACTAATTTTTAAGTCACAGTCCCAGCCCACCCCCCCAATGATATTCTTTTTATTTTATCCTTTTTATTTTCCTCTTTTCACCAATATACACTTTTATTAATACATCTCCTATTAATATCCTCTATTTGTACTCCATTTTATTATTCCATTTTATCTGATCTTAGTAACATTTTTGACCATTTATCTTCTATTATCCTCTATTTGTATTTTATATTTTATTATCTTACCTTAGTAACATTACCAATGGCCTAAGATCTTTTCTTTTCTTTTTACTGATTTGCCCCATCCTATTTACATTTGGTCCTTCATCCAATATTCGGTACCCAGTTTATCCACCGATGTACACTTCCTCCTCTAACACCATGCAACCTCATTTCTTGGTTTTAAACCCTTTCTCACACTTCACAGGGTTTCCCAATTAATGTATTCTATTTATTTACTTCTAATAATCCATTTACTTCAACATTGTATTTATGTTTTTTCCCCACCTGCAGTTTATTCAATGCAATTTGTATCACGCATCTATGCTTTTTTTTTATTTGTTTATTTGTTTATTTGTAACAGAGAGGACGCATCTATGCTTTTATATGTCTTATATGTAAGTTCTGTAAGTTAGAATGTTTTTAGCCCCACGGAACACTCCTGCAAAATCAGAGTACCATCTTAAGGTGGACTTCGGTCTGTAAATATGGCCGCTGTACCACTCCAAAATGGCGCCTCATACTCTGGACTTCGGTCTGCAAAAACCTATCAAACATGGCCTCCGGACTTCTGTCCGCAAAGACGCATCCAAAATGGCCGCCGCAAACTCTTTTCACACATGCGTACTTCCGTTTGAGGGGCTATAAATTCTATATGGAAGTGAAGACCGACGTTACGCTCCCGATGACGTCAGATTGACGAAACGCGTAGGGCGGAGTCACGTTGGTTCATCACTTCCGACACTTTGGATTACACCGTACTGGCCGAGCGCCATTTTTAACCTATATGCTTAAACTTGTTTGTCTAAACGTGAGTACCCCTTTTTCCCCCATCTTTTTAATAAATCAATTTAAACGGGTTCACGCTATGGGCATTCTTTCTTTCCTTTTATAAACTCTCACCAACTCGGAGGACCGCAAGGAACTTTTGGAGCCATTTTCCCTCTCCCGAGACTGCTACACAGTGGCACATACTGTGACTGCATCATACCCCCAGGGGGTATGAAGGATCTGGTGAGTGCAATGTTTTAACGTTCACGAATTGCCACATTCACAAGAAAACCGGCTAGAACAAGCAAAGTCACCAAATTTCACTGTCACTAATTTATGGACTTATTGCAATATTGGATTTTGTTTTTTCATTCCATACTGGATTTTGTTTTCTCTTATATTTTTCTTTTTTCTTTTATTTAATCTTTTTTATGTGTATTTGCCTAGTACAAGTTTATCACAGATTGTTTGTTTGATAATTTATAATTAAGTATATTATACTGACCTCAGCAAGGTGCAGCAAACACCCGACTGAGGCACCATTGGGTTTACTCACACTAAACCCCTTCAACACCACAAGGCACTACATCCACTGTAAACATCATTCAAGTGGGTCCTTAACCACTTAACGACCGCCCACTGTAAAAATACGTTGGCAGAATGGCACCGACAGGCAGAATCACGTATATCTACGTGATTGCCTTTGTATAGTTGGGGGGTCCAATCGGACCCCCCTTCTGAACAGTGAGCGGCCGTTAAGTGTTCGGGAGCGATCCGGGATGAGGGGACGGCCGTTCGATTCCGGCCACCCCCTCGCGATCGCTCCCGGCGAATGAGAGAGCTTCCCTGCCTGTGTAATGTTTACACAGGCAGAGGAAGTGATGTCATCTCTCCTGCGGCGCTCACATATACCGAGCGCCGCACAGGAGAAGATGCCAGGTTAGTGCACAAAACACTTCACTGACTCCAGGACACATAGGCACATAAATCTCCCCCCCAGGCCCCCCCAGACACCCCAGATCACCCCCCAGATCACCCCCCAGCCCCCAGTCACAGTGTCACTGATTGCAGTGACCATTTATTTACTGATCACTGCAATCAGTGACATTTGTGACTGTAAAAGTGTCAATAAAGTTAGTTTTAGGTCCAGTGTAGCCCCCTAACCCCCCCTAATAAAGGTTTAACCCCCTGATCGCCCCCCAGATAACCCTTTCACCCCCTATCACCACTGTCGCTAAGCGATCATTTTTCTGATCGCTGCCTTAGCGTTGGTGATGCCGATCGGTAGCCAGTTATTTTTTTAGGTTCGCTGCAGGTTTTTATAGCGTCGGGTACCCCCATATATTACCTAATAAAGGGTTAACCCCCTTGATCGCCCCCCAGATAACCCTTTCACCCCCTATCACCACTGTCACTAAGCGATCATTTTTCTGATCGCTGTCTTAGCGCCGGTGATGCCGATCGGTAGCCAGTTATTTTTTTTAGGTTCGCCGCAGGTTTTTATAGCGTCAGGTACCCCCATATATTACCTAATAAAGGTTTAACCCCCTTGATTGCCCCCCCCCCAGGTAACCCTTTTACCCCCTATCACCACTGTCGCTAAGCGATCATTTTTCTGATCGCTGTCTTAGCGTCGGTGATGCCGATCGGTAGCCAGTAATTTTTTTTAGGTTCGCCGCAGGTTTTTATAGCGTCAGGTACCCCCATATATTACCTAATAAAGGTTTAACCCCCTTGATCGCCCCCCAGGTAACCCATTCACCCCCTATCACCACTGTCGCTAAGCAATCGTTTTTCTGATCACTGTCTTAGTGTCGGTGATGTCGATAGATAGCCAGTCATTTTTCTTAGGTTCGCAGTCAGGTTTTTATATAGCGTCAGGTACCCCCATATATTACCTAATAAAGGTTTTAACCCCCTAATTGCCCCTAGTTAACCCTTTCACCAGTGATCACCATATAAGTGTTACGGGTGACGCTGGTTAGTTAGTTTGCTTTTTATAGTGTCAGGGCACCCGCCGTATATAACCCAATAAAGGTTTAACCCCCTGATCGCCCGACGGGTGATATCAATTAGGTTTTAGCGTCAGAGAGGGTCTGCGTCACACCCCAGGCAGCGTCAGGTTAGTGCCAGTAGCGCTAACACCCACGCGTGAAGCATACACCTCCCTTAGTGGTATAGTATCTGAACAGATCAATATCTGATCTGATCAGATCTATACAAGCGTCCCCAGCAGTTTAGGGTTCCCAAAAATGCAGTGTTAGCGGGATCAGCCCAGATACCTGCTAGCACCTGCGTTTTGCCCCTCCGTCCAGCCCAGGCCACCCAAGTGCAGTATCGATTGATCACTGTCACTTACAAAACACAACACACATAACTGCAGCGTTCGCAGAGACAGGCCTGATCCCTGCGACTCCAGTGCTGTAGGAGGTGATTTCACCACCACAGTTAAAAAAAGCATATATGCCGAAGCATTGGAGCAGCAGGGGCGGAGGAGCGATTTTGCTCCTAATGCCGCTACATATGGTCGAAATTCCGACGGAGGCTTGCCCGTGGAAAAGTCCGAACGTGTGTACGCGGCATAACTTTTGCGGGAAGATACCCCCATGCTTCGGCATATATAAATGGTGCATGTATGCCCATCATTAGAAGTGGGTGGATGAAGGGCGGTATTCTAATGGTGGGCATACCCACCGATCAATCTTTTTTTTTCATTCAGCCAACAGGCTGCATGAAAAAAAAGATTACAATACATGTCCAACAAGGACCAGCAACGTACTGGTATGTTGCTGGCCTTTGAATGTTTATACCAGAATGATGCCTGCGGGTTTAGGTATCATCTTGGTATCATTCTTTTTAGCCAGTGGCCGGCTTTCATGTAAAAGCAATCCTAGTGGCTAATTAGCCTCTGGACTGCTTTTACAAGCAGTGGGAGGGAATGTCCTCCCCCCAGATATGAAAAGCGCCATTGGGAAATTGGGAAAGCATTTTATCACACCGATCTTGGTGTGGTCAGATGCTTTGAGGGCAGAGGAAAGATCTAGGGTCCAATAGACCCCAGTTTTTTCAAAAAAAGAGTACCTGTCACTACCTATTGCTATCATAGGGGATATTTACATTCCCTGAGATAACAATAAAAATGATAAAAAATAAAAAAATATGGAAGCAACAGTTTAAAAATAAAAGAAAAAAGAAAAATTTATAATAAAAAAAAAAAAAAAAAAAAAAAAAAAGCACCCCCTGTCCTGCCCTGCTCTTGCCCAATGTCAAACAACGCAAGCGTCGGTCTGGCGTCATATGTAAACAGCAATTGCACCATGCATGTGAGGTATCACCGCGAAGGTCAGATCGAGGGCAATAATTTTAGCAGTAGACCTCCTCTGTAAATCTAACGGCGTAACCTGTAAAGGCTTTTAAAGGCTTTTAAAAATGTATGTAGTTTGTCGCCAATCTGCGTTTGTGCGAAATTTTAAAGCATGTCGTGTTTGGTATCTATGTACTCGGCCTGAGATCATCTTTTTTATTTCATCAAACATTTGGGCATTATAGTGTGTTTTAGTGCATTAAAATTTAAAAAAGTGTATTTTTTCCCCAAAAAATGCGTTTGAAAAATCGCTGCGCAAATACTGTGTAGAAAAAAAAAATGCAACACCCACCATTTTAATCTGTAGGGCCTTTGCTTTAAAAATATATATAATGTTTGGGGGTTCAACATAATTTTCTTGCAAAAAAATATATGTTTTCATGTAAACAAAAAGTGTCAAAAAGGGCTTTGTCTTCAAGTGGTTAGAAGAGTGGATGTAAGCTTCCTAATGTTGTGTATAAAATGCCAGAACAGTTCAAAACCCCCCCACATGACCCCATTTTGGAAAGTAGACACCCCAAGCTATATACTGAGAGGCACGTCGAGTCCATGGAATATTTTATATGTTGACACAAGTTGTGGAAAAAAGACAATTTATTAATTTTTTTTATTTTTTTTGCACAAAGTTGTCACTAAATGATATATTGCTCAAACATGCCATGGGCATATGTGGAATTACACCCCAAAATACATTCTGTTGCTTCTCCTGAGTACAGGGATACCACATGTGTGAGACTTTTTGGGAGCCTAGCCGCGTACGGGACCCCAAAACCAAGCACCGCCTTCAGGCTTTCTAAGGGTGTAAATTTTTGATTTCACTTCTCACTGCCTATCACAGTTTCGGAGGCCATGGAATGCCCAGATGGCACAAAACCCCCCCAAATGACCCCATTTTGGAAAGTAGACACCCCAAGCTATTTGCTGAGAGGTATGGTGAGTATTTTGCAGATCTCGCTTTTTGTCACAAAGTTTTGAAAATTGAAAAAAAATAAATAAAAAATTTTTTTTTTCTTTCTTCATTTTCAAAAACAAATGAGAGCTGTAAAATACTCACCATGCCTCTCAGCAAATAGCTTGGGGTGTCTACTTTCCAAAATGGGGTCATTTGGGGGGGTTTTGTGCTATTTTGGCATTTTATGGCCTTCAAAACTGTGATAGGTAGTGAGGAGTGAAATCAAAAATTTGTGCCTCGAAATCCTGAAGGCAATGCTTGGTTTTCGGGGTCCCGAACGCGGCTAGGCTCCTAAAAAGTCCCACACATGTGGTATCCCCGTACTCAGGAGAAGCAGCGAAATTTATTTTGGGGTGCAATTCCACATATAACCATGGCATGTGTGAGCAATATATCATTTAGTGACAACTTTTTGTAATTTTTTTTTTTTTAGTCATTATTCAATCACTTGAGACAAAAAAAAAAATATTCAATGGGCTCAACATGCCTCTCAGCAATTTCCTTGGGGTGTCTACTTTCCAAAATTGGGTAATTTGGGTGGGTTTTGTACTGCCCTGCCATTTTAGCACCTCAAGAAATGAGATAGGCAGTCATAAACTAAAAGCTGTGTAAATTCCAGAAAATGTACCCTAGTTTGTAGACGCTATAACTTTTGCGCAAACCAATAAATATATGCTTATTGACATTTTTTTTACTAAAGACATGTGGCTGAATAAATTTTGGCCTAAATATATGACTAAAATTGAGTTTATTCGATTTTTCTTATAACAAAAAGTAGAAAATATAATTTTTTTTCAAAATTTTCGGTCTTTTTCCATTTATATCCCAAAAAATAAAAATCGCAGAGGCAATCAAATACCATTAAAAGAAAGCTCTATTTGTGGGAAGAAAAGGACGCAAATTTCGTTTGGGTACAACATTGCATGTCCGCACAATTTACAGTTAGAGCAGCGCAGTGCAAAATTCTGAAATCACCTCTGGTCCTTTAGCTACCAAATGGTCCGGGGCTTAAGTGGTTAAACACTTTTAGTAATTTTTACCATTAGTAAACACCCGGCGAGTCTTTTTCAAAATAGTTTTTCACCTACATCTCTCACCTATTTTTGCTCACCCTTATTTGGATTTTTCTTTTTGAAAGGCACAGACATATTATTTAACCCTTACCATAGCAATTCATCACAAAGTTTCAACAAACACCCGGCCGAGACATAATTAATTAATCCCTTTTTAATTTTTATTTTGGAGTACTAACACGCTTTTTTATCACCATCACCGGAGTTAACACTTGGCAGAATCAAACATATATTTTTTATTCTTCATTTTACTTTTCCTTGTCCTTGCATTTATCATCATATATCAGGATGATTTACCAACCAATTTTTGGCTCACACATCAGAACAGCGCCACATCTACACCTCCATACCTTTTTTCATATTTCTTGTTCCACCTATCTAAGAGGCAGCAATTAAGTAGAGGCAGCAGTTCTGCCTACTGTGTACTATTTTGATTTCCTCTGCGCGGCGACACCCCATCCATTTTCAAAAGACTCATTATGCCTCATAGATCACTTTTCAAAAGACTCATTATGCCTCATAGATTATACGCTGGGGTGTTAGCTTTCCAAAATGGGGTCACTTTGTGATCGTTTCCATTGTTTTGGTGCTCCAGGGCCTTCAAAAGTGTAAGAGGTGGTTGAGAAATGAGATGTGTGCCAAAATGGAAGCCATAATTCAAGATAAAATAAATTCCTTTAAAGATATTTGGCAACCATGGATAACTCAGTTTTTACCACCAAACTTTGATGACACCTTGTTGATGCCTTGATGTTTTACACTCTCTCGCAGTAACTATCTATAAGCAAATGGCTATTGATGCATTTATCCCCGGGGATTCTTCCTGTCACTTCCTCTTCTCCTTCTCTTCTTCTCTTCTTCCTGCTCTTCCCCTTCTTTTTTTCTCAACTTGTTTATATGGTTGTTTTTTTTTGTGTTTTTATTTTTATTTTTTATTTTTCATGTATATATAGGTTCAACAAGTATACCTACATATGCTCCTCTCAATTTTTTTAGGCACAGATTCTTGATTTTTAAGAGTTATATAGTAGCGATCGTTCTGTCTCATACCTTTTGAGGCTTTAATACATTTCTTTATCCTCCTTAGGTGTTTACCTTTAAGGCTTCAATTGTATTTCTCATTCTGAGTCTACACTTTATTTAGACAAAGTGAAGTAACTCACTCTGATTATTGAGTGAAGCAATTGTCTCTTGATCCATGATATATATATGATTTCATATACTAATTTTGAACCTATTGTAGTGATTACTGTGATTGTTGCTTTATTTTTTTTATTTATTTTTTTATTATTATTTCTCTGTAATTTGATAAAATTCAATAAACAAATTTGAACAAGAGAAATGAGATGTGTAATTTATGCTTCTAGAATGCCTGAAGGTGCTATTTCAATATTGGGCCTCTGTATGTGGACAGGCTGTGTAAAAGTTTCACACATTTGGTATCGCCATACTCAGGAGGAGTAGCAGAATGTATTTTGGGGTGTAATTTTTGCTACGTACATGCTATGTGTTGACAATATCTTATAAATGGACAACTTTGCGTAAAAAAATTGCTTTTCATTTTTTTCCCCACATTTTCCAAACACTTCTGGAAAAAAATGAACCGTTTAAAAGACTCATTATGCCTCATAGATTATACGTTGGGGTGTTAGCTTTCCAAAATGGGGTCACTTTTGTTCAAAATTGTAATAGCTAGTCAACAAGTTAGATGTGTAATTTATGCTCCTAGAACACCTGATGGTGCTCCCTGCATATTGGGCCTCTCTATGTGGCTAGGCTGTGAAAAAGTCCCACACATGTGGTATCGCCATACTCAGGAGAAGTAGCAGAATGTATTTTCGGGCGTCATTTGTTGTATACACATGCCATGTGAGAGAAATAACCTATTACAATGACAATTTTGTGGGGGGAAAAGAAAAAAAAATCTTAATTTTGCAAAGAATTGTGGGAAAATCTTACTAAATACCATGGAATGTCTACTTTCAAAAAGGGGTCATTTGGGGGGTATTTGTACTTTCCTGGCTTGTTCGGGTCGCAAGAAATAAGATTTTTTTATGATTTGCACCACAGCTTGTAGACTCTCTAACTTTCACAAAGACCAAATAATATCCACTAATTTGGGTTATTTTTTACCAAAGATGTGTAGCAGTATAAATTGTGGCCAAAATTTATGAAGAAAATTTATAATTTGCAAAATTTTATCGCATAAACTAAGAAAAATTCATTTTTTTAAAAAAAATTCCGTCTTTTTTCATTTATATCGCAAAAAATAAATAAATCCAGAGGTGATAAAATACCACCAAAAGAAAGCTCTGTTTGTATGAAAAAAAGGACAAAAAATTCATTTGGGTACAGTATTACATGACTGAGTAATTGTCATTCAAAGTTTGAGAGCACTGAAAGCTGAAAATTGGTCCGGGTATGAAGGGGTTTTTAGTGCCCATTAAGCAAGTGGTTAAGAACAAACCTACAGTTCCTGTCTTGTTTGCACTGCCTGTATACCGCTGTTCAGTGTATATAGGGCCTGGGGGCCCCACGCCTTTCCTTTTTTTAAATATCCATACAAGACCCAAAGGGGCTGGTGATAGGCTGGGAGGGGGGGGGGGGTACCCATGCCGTTTTTCTCAATGATTTTCATCCATATTGCCAGGACCAGATATTACATTAAAGCCGCAAGCAGTTTTAAATGACTTTTATTCCTTCAGAATTGTCATTTTGTGCAGGGACTGTTCTAAACACGGGAAACACGTGCCACTTCACAGGCATACTATAGACACCCCCCAGGTACGATATTTAAAGGAATATTTCACTTTTATTTTTTCACTTTAATCATCATTAAAATCACTGCGTTTTTAAAACTTTGTTTTGCATTGATACATGTACCCTGGGGCAGGACCCGGTCCCAAACCCTTTTTAGGACAATAACTTGCATATTAGCCTTTAAAATTCGCACTTTTGATTTCTCACGTTCGAGTCCCATAGACTTTAACGGGGTTCGAAAGTTCGCGCCAACTTTCGGTCCGTTCGCGTGTTCTGGTGCGAACCGAAGCGGGGGGTGTTCGGCTCATCCCTAGTTGTGACAAAACTGGTAAGGTGGAGCTACACAGTTACACAGGAGACCTCTCTTTTCATACTGCCCAACACTTGGCTTAAGTCGTGTACACACGATAGGTTTTACCGATGAAAACAGTTTTATGGACTGTTTTCATCGGACAAACCGATCGTGTATGGGCCCCATCGGTCTTTTTTTCCATCGGTGTTTAAAAATAGGACACGTTTTAAATTTATCCGATGGTTAAAAAACTGATAGCAAATTAATATCGTCTGTGGGGAACTCCATCGGATAAAAAACCCACGCGTGCTCAGAATCAAGTCGACGCATGCTCAGAAGCATTGAACTTAATTTTTCTCGGCTCATCGGAGTGTTTTACGTCCCCGCGTTTAAAACGGTCGTTTTTTTGACTGATGGTGTGTGGGCAAGACTGATGGAAGACAGTTTCATCGGATTTCCGATGGAAAAAAACATCGGATTACAATCCATAGGATATCTGATCGTGTGTACAGGGCTTAGGAGATCTGGTCAGCTAGGAAGGAGGCTGGACGTGTGCACATCACTAGCAGCAAGTCTGAGAGCTCTTCTCTGAGCATAGTTCATGATGCACTTGACATAAGTGAGTGGATCTGTTTGTTTTTATTGTTCATTTAAATTAATAAATATAATTATGCTATGGTTTTGTTTCCTGTCTACTTCTGTTTATTATTAACAACCACATTATGTGATCCTGGAGACGAAGTCTGAAGAAAGAAAAACTGACAGAGTGCATCTGGATCTCAAACATAACGTTTCTACACTTTTGTGGCTTTCATAATTAATAGGTCAATTCTGGTGAATTGATCCCACTGTCAGGTGGCGGATCTTTGTTTTCTGCACTGGGTGGATGCAGAAGAAAAAAATGCACAATGAACACATGAAATTGGACTTTATTGGACTTTTTTTTGTGGTTTATGCATTTGTAAGAAGTTGCTTCATTCTAGTATTTGCATTTGTAAATAGCTGTTGCTTGGTAAAGTGGTACTTAGCTCCCACCAATGTATTTTTTTTCCCCTGCCTACCTATAGTGCTGTGTTCTCTGTTGGCCCACTGTGATCTGCGGTTCGAGTGACATAAACTGGGTCTGGGCTGCCATCTTAGTCCTCTTCAGCTGTCTGCGTTTTCCAGGTGCAAGCAGTCAGCTACAGATGACATGTCTGGCCCGTTTTCCTGCAGCCTCCTGGGAGATGTGATGTAAGTATTTTAGAACTGCAAAAAATAGGGAAAGACCTATAAGAAGTTAAATTATGTGAGACAGGGATAGGGCAGCCAGAAGTCTCTCTTTAAATCTTTATTTAATCAATATATAGAAAAATTAGAACACAATGGATAGGTTATAGACAGTGATTAAAAATTTACAACGTTGTCATTTATAAAAATCCGGAACAGGATACCTACCTCAATAGGAGGAATTTCCCTCTTGATCTTAACACTCCCTGCCCATGCTTGAGCTAAACTACCAAGGATATGCATGTTTGTCAACATTAGTCTTATGCCGCGTACAGACGATCGAACATTCCGACAACAAAACCGTGGATTTTTTTCCGACGGATGTTGGCTCAAAATTGTCTTGCATACACACGGTCACACAAATGTTGTCGGAAATTTCGAACGTCAAGAACGCGGTCACATACAACACGTACGACGGCACTATAAAAGGGAAGTTCGGTAACTTTTGGGCTCCTTCTGCTAATCTTGTGTTAGTAGAAGTTTGGTGAGAGACGATTCACGCTTTTCAGCCTCGTGCTTTTCAGTCCTTTACTGCTCTTCAGTTTGTGCTTGTGGGTTCGTATCTGTTTTTCAGTGCGTGTAGTCCGTTCGTATCTGGTTTTCAGTGCGTTCTTGTCCGCTCGTTTCTGATTTTCAGCTCGCTCTTCTCAGGCCTTTCTGTTTTTCAGTGTATTCTGTTAGTTCGTTCTGACCAGCCGACCGTTTTCTAGCCATGTTGCGGGTACGTACTCGTCGTAGAGTACGTGCTGTGCAGGGGCTTGGTGTTGGGGTTCTTACTTTGACCCAAGCCCAGTCCATGAACAGGGTGGGGTGGAGTTCATGGACGAAGAATTGGTTGCTCCAGCGTGACCAATTCTCTCATAAGCCTTTGTTGCGGGAGATCCAGGAGAATAATCCTGATGATTTCAGGAATTATCTCCGGATGAAGGACCCCGTTTTTCACTGTTTGTTGGCTTTGCTGTCCCCCTATATTAAGAAGCAGGACACCTGCATGCGGCAAGCCATCACTCAAGAACAAAGGCTAGTCGCCACGTTGCGATACTTGGCGACGGGGAGAAGTCTGCAGGACATCAAGTTCTCGACAGGCATCTCCCCCCAGGCTCTGGGGGTCATTATTCCAGAGACCTGTTCTGCCATAGTTCATGTCCTGCAGAAGGACTATATTAAGGTAAGTTTTCTCCTTTAACATCACATTCTATGTATTTAATGTTTGCTAATGTGTTGTATTTCTTTCATCATTCCCTCATTACCATGATTGTAATATGCTGTGAATGTCCCCTTTGTCCTCATGCATGCTATAAGCTTTTAATGCTTCTTTTTTGTCCTTCATGCATATTTGCCTTCACTAACCTCTCCAGCATGCTATCCTGAGCCCATACACACCTAGCCTAGTCACTTAACAATGTATTTTGTCAGCTCCATTGTAGTGCTTTACCCTAAACACCCCCTAAAATGTGTACAAATGTTATTGTTGTCCTTAAATTCAGGCAGAGTGCCAGAGGCTTTTTTTTTTGGGGTCCCAAACTCATTTGGAACCCTCCCCCCACCCTGAAATTTTTACAATGGGCCATCAGAGGGGGTGAGGAATCTGATAAGTGGACCTTATATTTTTGTCTTTAAATACTCTTTAAAATAAATGTTATACTGATGTTGGCCAAGAATGTTTGTGTCTAATCTGCTTGCAATGTTATGTGCAAAAGTACTATTTTTTTTTCTTGTTTGACTCCACAGTTTCCTTCAACGCCACAGGAATGTGCCCAGCGGTGGGACTTTCCCAACTGCGGAGTGGCAATCGATGGATTAACACGTCCACATCGTCCCACCCCCCAACTCGGGGTCATACTATTCTAATTACAAGGGGTTTAATAGTATAGTGATGTTGGCGGTGGTGTTGGCAACATACGAGTTTTTGTATGTGGACGTGGGGAAGAATGGCCGGATGTCGGATGATGGAGTCATCGCCCAGACCGAGTTATACAGATGGCTCCAGAATGGTGGCTTGGGATTGCCACCTGCTGAAGATAACGTGGCAGGACTCCCGTTTGTCTTCGTCGCTGATAAAGCATTTGGGCTGGATGAACACCTGATGCGGCCATTCCCCATGAGGACCCTCACCCCGGATCAGAGGATTTTTAACTACCGGCTGGCCAGAGCCAGAAGAGTGGTGGAGAATGCTTTTGGGATAATGGCCAGCCGGTTCCGCCTATTCCTCACTGCAATCAACATGGCGGAATATAAACTGAATCATATTGTCCTTGCATGCTGCATACTCCATAATTTCTTAAGGAAAAATTCAACAAACTATGTGGCCTCAGTTGTGCCTGAGGCCGGATTTCCCGAACAAACAACCCTGATGGCACTTGAAGCTGGCCGTCCTGGCTTGCCCCCTCAAAGCGCCCGTGAAGTCCGTCAAAAATATATGGAATACTTTGTGGGTAGGGGGGCCATTGATATGCCAGCATATGCCTGATTGTGGAAAATTTTACAGCACTGTGGGGGTTATTTACTAAAGGAAAATCCACTTTGCACTACAAGTGCACTTTTAGTGCCAAGTGGATTTGCCTTTAGTAAATAACCCCCATTGTCACTGTAAACACCAACTTACTCCAAAAACTGGTATTGAGCATTGAAAGAAGAAGCCACACATTGTTGAGTAGAAAACCTTTTACTCCGTGCGCATTCACATGTGCGTTATGTAGCGGGGTCTTCAAATTTAGGGGAATGTTTGAGTGGTAGTTGTACTCAAACACCTTATTTGATAGGGCTTTGCTAACCATTTTTATACCGCAGGTGGGATACTGGTGTATAGTTCCCTGTGGCCTGTGATGGCGCTGCCATCAGGGGCTAGGGTTGAACCACTGGTATAGTGCTCTGCCTTGGATGTCCCCTCTCGGCGGTGATATGGTGGGCGTGGTCAGCCTGCTGTGCATGCCGGGAGACAATATAAAAGGGGCAGACGCTGCCTGTGGGGTGTTCTTCTTTTCCCGGGGGTCCTACCCCGGGGAGTGTGTCGTTGTTCTGTTCATTGGCCACCCTGGGCACCTTCAGCCCGAGGGTGGGGTTCCAGGTTCGAGAGTACTGGGTGTCATCTCCCCGAAAGAGGCCTAATACCACAAGCAAAGTTCACCAGATCTGTGGCAGAGGAGACCCAAAGTTCACCAGCTCTGTGGCAGAGACCCAAAGTTCACCAGTTCTGTGGCAGAGACCCAAAGTTCACCAGGTCTGTGGCAGAGACCCAAATTCACCCTTAACAGTTTGTGCAGAGACTGTGTGTAATCTAATTCGAGCATCACTCCGGCTGCTAGGATCCACTCTACTGGGAGACTATCCGGGTGAGCTAAGCCTATTTGAGAGACAGGTAGTGACTTATACATTTGTTTGTGCCTGGACCTACTCCAACACCTTTTGCTGTCTTGTTCTCCATCCACTCTTTCCTATCTAGTGACTGTGCATATGAGAAAATAAACTCTACGTTGGAGTTGCAACTGGTGTGGACCTTGGAGTTATTGGGGGAAATAGAGACTTGTCTTTATCGCATGAGAGACGAGAACCATTCTCTGGAGAACCTAGCTGTGGAGACCCAGTTATATTTACACCGCTCAACCTCTTCACACAGGAGGGTACGGGCATATAGTACGGTGTGCCCTTTTCCTACAAGTGAGCCAAAGGTAGGGAAAAGGGTCCATGTGCTACAGTTAGAAAAAGGTTTTTGAATAAACCAACATCTTTGCTTTTATGTTTGACATTAGAAATATCATTGCCATAGTGCCATAGTGGTACCTGTTACCATGACAACCCATCATCCTCACACACTACGGCTCTATCCCCTTTGATAAAGTGACGTGAACAGTCACGCAATGCGTCAGGGATGAGAGCCTGTGGTGACATCACTTCCGGTCGTGGCCAAGAGCGGAAGTGCCTTTGTTTTGGTTTTATACATGCTTTATCTGATCGTCTTAAATGTAAGTGTACTGAGTTATTTTATTGATTAAAAATATTGGAACATATTACACTATGGAGCCCTTTTCTTCCCTGTTTTACCATTGAGAGTGAATACCATGGGAAAAGTGTCTGCTGCCACCAGGAGCTGCCTAGCCACTGTAGGAGAAAAGAGGCTTTATTTTGAAGCCAGCTAAGGTGAGAGGCTGGGGAAAACGAGGGCAACCACACTGGAACACCTGCACTTATAAGTGTTGCGTTTGATTGATGGTGGACTATTTTCACTTTGCCTGTGATCATCATTTGTTTTTGGATTATTGCTATTGCACTGAGATCCACGGTTGCACTAAGGAACTTTTTTGCATGGAATTATATTATATTTTTTGCACAAAGAACACTATTTGGATATATTTATATTTTTATATATTTTTATATTTTTTTTATATATATTTATTTTCAATTATTCCACACTTATTTTTGGAATCTGATATTGTGGAATTGCTTGCCTATTGGACATTATTTTGCACGTTTTATCCTCTTTTTTGACACGTTTGGAGAATTTTGCAATTATCTACACTACTGTTTATTAACCTTATTTGCACGATTGCCTATTTGCACTTTGGATTATTTGCAAAGTTTTTGCTTATTTGCACAAGATTTTTTTGCACTATTTGGAATTTTAATTATTATTGTTATTATCATCATTATATTTATTGCTCACTCATTAGAAAGCGCCATATACACACCACACTTTTTACCATTGTCTATCTTAGTGTGTGAACACTTCTTTTGTTGTGGCAGCTGCTTTATGTTAGATTAGGATTAGGTTTTAACCCTATGGTTTGCGCATTAGTACCCCCCCAATTCTCAATTTATGTACCCAGGCTGTGGTACTATGACAGACTGCGGTTTCTGTCAGACCAGAGTGAAATCAGGCCATCACTCTCCACTCTTCCTTCAACGCTTCCTTCCACCCCAGCTGAGGCTTCCGATGTCCAACCTGGGCCTCCCACCCAGGAAGAAGTGGAGGAGCCCAGCTTGAGCCAGGTATAGCATTGTTCAACATATTTCTTGTCCTAAAATTAATGATGTTAACTAGATGTTATTATTGATCACTAATTTCTGATTTAACAAAGTGTTTTACATATCAATAGACAGTATTGGCCAAAAATGATTGGGACAAGAATGAAAAATGCTGGGGTCAGAATGATAGACTTTTCTATTTATTAACATTCAATTTGCAACAATCATGAGCTGAAAATTGTGTGTGATTGATGAACCAAAAGCTAAAACTATGTCCCTTTTTCATACACAGGAAAGCCTCAGCCAAGAGGAGGCTGTGGAATGTGGCAGCTAGGAGGAGGCTGTGCAAAGTGGCAGCCAGGAGGTGGCGGGGGAAAGTGGCAGTCAGGAGGTGGCAGGGGAAAGTGGCAGCCAGGAGGTGGCAGGGGAAAGTGGCAGCCAGGAAGTGTCCGGGCCCAGTAGCCTGACCAAATCCAGGTCCCTCCCCTCCGCCTTCCAACCAAAAGGCCCAGGAAGGGGAGGAACGTGAAGGAGGCAGCACTTGAGTTAATTTGGCAGGTTAATGCGGCCCTCAGAACCCCCCCCCCAATCTTCAGGAGACCTATGCCTGCATGTCAGCCTGCAAAATGCAGGAAATGGAGGGCCAATGCCTCTTCTGTGAGGAATTGATCTATCTGGCCCTAAATAAGGTGTTGAGGGGCGAACTCACAAGCAAAAGCCATGTTTGTGAGTTCGACCATCTTCCTCCTCCTCCTCCACCTCCTGCCGCAACTCCAGCACCAGAGCCACAGCCTGGAAGCAAGCCTGGAAGGAAGACAAGAAAGTGATGGCGTAGGTTCAGTCTGGTCTGACAATAGACGCAGGCTGGGGACATATATGTCATCTGCTGCTGTTCCCGATCTCTCGGAGTCCTGGACCAGATTGTGCTCCCTATTATATGGACTCCTCAGGCTACCAATTTTTCCTGTCAAATAGTTGATGTCTGCCCTGGGGTACAAAGGCTTCGCCAATTTCACCAGTTTATCCAGCGTTGCCTTCCTCTTTATTTTGTTATGAACCCTAATAAATGTCTATTTTTTTTAACAAATACTTGCCTATGTGTTTTACTTCAAAAAGGACAGTTTGTTTGTGTGTAGGCAGGTACATTTCAAAAATACAATGTCAAATTAACAAGGGACACCAACACCAACCAACCTCCTTGAGGTTAAAAAATACAAGATAATAATGGTGTTGTGGTAACTTGACACACTAAACGAAAAAAAAAATATTATGGAGATCACTAGATTTTTTTCAAAATAAATAAAAAAACAGGAGATCTTGATTTTAAAAAAAAGAAAAAAAGATCACTATAAAAATAAATTCTAAACATTATTATGGAGATCTGGCTTAAAAAAATAAAAAGATTATTCAGGAGATCACGAGAAATAATAAAGAAATCAGTTTGTCAGAACTCTGTGTGAATATTAGCAGCAAAACAACTTCATTATTCTAGCATTACGAACGCTAGTTTTACCAGACCGATCGCTTCTGTCTCGTACTTGATTCAGAGCATGTGTGGAATTTTGTGTGTCGGAATTGTCTACACACGCTCGGAATTTACGAGAACAGATTTTGTTGTCGGAAAATTTGAGAACCAGCTCTCAAATTTTTGTTGTCGGAAATTCCGACAGCAAATGTCCAATGGAGCCTACACACGGTCGGAATTTCCGACAACAAGCTCCCATCGAACATTTGTTGTCGGAAATTCCGAGCGTGTGTACGCGGCAATAGGCTGCCAAACAAAGACTGCAACCCATACACTGATTGGTTGCCTTGGCGTGCACCTATTGTTGCTAGACCATTAGCTTTGATACACACCAATAATCTATATCCAATATACTTGCTGTAATACAGCCTCCAAAACTGTCTGATTACAGTCACCGCTCACGCTGTCCATGCCATATATTTGGCATTAGCAGGACTATCTCTATGTAATGTGACTCACTTCCCCCTGCAAAGCACAATAGGCTCAATGTGGAATTAAGAAGCCCAGACCTCCATTGTGAGCTGAATGGCCATTTAATGGCTGACACAACTACGGTTACCTAAGACTCCTCCAGACCCCCTCCCCTGCCCTTGAGTTGGGTTTACTGATATCTTTGACTTATTTGGTGTGACTGTGTGCTTGAGTTGATGTGGTTATGCACCCGGGTATGTGTTTTATAAATGACAATGTTGTCAATTTTTAATCATTGTCCATTGCCTATCCATTGTGTTCTCTGCAGTATCCTAATTCTTTTAGCAAACATAGTAATAAAGATTTTTTATTTTTTTTGTGGGACTTTAAATGAAGCGCCTACAGTTATAATCCCTAATCTGGACATAAAAGAAAGAAGGGGTTTGGGACTTTATATGAGGCACGTGACATAGAATTTAGTAAGTAGTTAATCTGTAAAAGCATATTTATTTGCAAATGACATGCACACACCAAAGAACATAGTGTAATTCATACATACTGTATACAGGGTAAACATCATAGCACATGACAGTATATTGTAGTATAAGCCAATATGTACTCCATATATTAATGAACAAAAAAAGTTGCAGGAATTAGATGTTACATAGTATGGAAAAATTTAATGAAACATATCTTAAAGGTATAGCTGCATCAAATAAGCTCTACACATTTTTTGGATTCTCAGTGGTGATCAAATACCACCAGAAGAAAGCTTTATTTGTGTGAAAAAAAATATATATAACTGTCATTTGCGTACAGTGTTGCATGACAACGCAATTGCCAGTTGATAGAGCACAGTGCTGAATAGCTAAAAAGGGCCTGGTCATGAAGGGGGATAAAACCTCAGGTGCTTAGAAAGAATTCTATTTAAACCATTTTTGTCACCCGCAACAATGTCCTCAAGAGGGAGCTATTTTACAAGATTTTACAAGATTTGGAAGAATTTCCTGTACTGATGTAATCCTATATTTTTTTTGCAAAATGTTTTGGATTATTTGTCTGATTGGAGTTTAGGCATTGATTTAAATAAAGCTATCACCTCCAAAGGTTTAAAAACGGAAAATTTCCTATCAAATACTTACCGTAATTTTCCTTTCCTGATGGACTCCATGGCAGCCTACATGTGGGTTAATCCCGCCCCTCATACCTCATAGGACCCTTCTCCCATAAATCTTTGCTCTGGGCCAGAGGCCGTGTTCCATAATTTAGCCTACTCCAGCCACTGGGAGGGAACTCCTGCTGCCATGGAGTCCATCAGGAAAGGAAAATTACGGTAAGTATTTGATAGGAAATTTTCCGTTTTCCTGACAGACTCCATGGCAGCCTACGTGTGGGAAATAACTAGCCATACACACCCGGGTGGGCAGAGTGCTGGACAAAAGAAAAAAGGTTTAATTGGCACCATCAACAGACAAGATATGTAAACCACTACGCAGTAGTGTGCCATGAACGTATTAATTGAAGACCACAAGGCCACCTTGCAAATAACTTCTGGAGGCACGTGACGTGATGCCGCCCATGATGAAGACACTTCTAGTTGAGTGAGCAGTCACCGCTTCTGGAGGCACCAAGCCCTTGGCTTTATAGGCCCACTGAATGGCCTGAACAATCCATGCTCCGATAGATCTGGAAGAGGCACGCATTCCCTTATACTTCCTGTGAAAAGAACGAGCAGGTGGTCAGTCTGACGGAAAGAAGCTGTAGCTTCAAGATACTGACTCAGAGCTTTTCCAACATCTAAGGGATAAACACTGGAATCCTCGGTAGATCTGAACGTTGGAAGAGCAATCTCCTGATTGTCATGAAACACAGATGCCACTTTGGGGTCTGAACCCAACATAGGAATTAAAAGGTTTAGAAATGGCTCCTTGCATCCCTGAGAGCTGATTTCAGAGACCCTCTTGGCCGATGTTATAGCCACCAAGAAGACAACTATTAGAGAGAGTCATTTGACAGAAGATTGATCTTCATGTTCCAACTCTCTACCTAAGAAAAAAAATCCAGGACCAGGGGAAGATCCCAATTAGAAAAACTTGGCTCTGAGGTCTGAGCCTTATTGCTCCTCTGAAAAACTACTGAGTAAGAGGGTGTCTAGCCCAGGTAACACTGGTAAAGGCAGAGATTACAGCGATTTGGACTCGCAGCGAGCTGACTGACAATGAGAGATCCAATCCTGATTGTAAGAAGCCCAGGATATCATGTATCTTTGGGTTTTTGCAAGAACCTGCAGTGGAAGAGGTGTAGTCTGAAAACTTTTTCCAAATCCTCTGGTAGACCCTGTTGGTGCCTGTTCTTCTGGCATTTAATATTGTGGAGATGGCCCTACTTTGACAGCCTAGGGCCTCCAACCTTCCCCTCTCAAGAACCAGATCATCAGATGTAGATGGGCCGGGCATGGATGTAGAAATGCCCCTTGTGATAGGAGATCTGGTCTGGAGGGTAGAGGAACTGGGTCCCGGAAGCGGAGTTGCATCAGCAGTAGAAACCACGGCTTGTTTGGCCAGTAGGGGACTATTGCCACTATCTCTGCTTCTTCCATCCTGAGCCTCGACAAAAAACAGAGAATGACAGGAACCGGGGGAAAGGCATAGGCCCTGTGGAACCGCCAATGGTCTGTCAGAGCATCTACCCAAAAGCCTGGGGATACCAAGACCTTGTGTAGTATCTCTCTAGTCTGAAGTTGCATGGGGAGGCAAACAAGTCTACTTCCGGAATGACTCCCAGGGACAGGACCCACCTGAAGACTTCGGGGGGGGAAGTCCACTCGTTGTCCAGAGAAACTCTCAACAGAAAATCTGCCTGAACGTTCGGGACTCCAGGGAGATAGACAGCTGTCAGGTTGGCCAGGTTTTTCTGGGCCAAGATCATGATGGGCTCTATTTCCTTTGACAGGGAGAGTCTGCGAGTACCCCCGTCTCTTGATGTATGCGACTGCCGTTGTGTTGTCCAGTCTTAGGAGGACTGAGTCTCCTGCTGTTAAGTGGTGAAAGGCCTGCAGAGCGCAGAACGCTGCCCGGAGTTCCAGAACATTGGAGACTATCCTGTGAGAGGGAAAATTCCATATGTCTTGGGCTACTTCTGTCAGCCCCTGTTGCTGGCATCTGTAGTGATGGTGACCCAAGACACAGGTGCGATGGAGTGACAATTGAGGAGGTTCCTCTGTTGTAGCCACCAAGGAAAGCTCTCCCGCATGGATGAGGTTTTTTGGATAAAGTGATCCCGAAGCCCTGGATTATACTGCTGGAGGAAACCCTTCTGGAAGGGCCGCATTTTCCACTGAGCCCACTTTACCATGGGTGTTGTTGCCACCATGGTGCCAATGATCTTTAGGCATTGAGAGGCTTGGAGATGAGGACGACATTGCAAGCCAAACTCTGTCCCGAATCACTGGGATTTTTCCAGGGGTAACAAGATGGTGCTCTTGATAGCGTTGAAGTGTGCCCCGAGGAATACCAGGGACTGCGTAGGATCCAGATGGCTCTTTTCCAGATTCAGAAGCCAACCAAACTCGAGTAGAGTGGAGATGACCTGGGATCTGTGGATTAGCAACTGCTCCTTGTCCCGAGACAACAGCAGGTCTAGATAGTGATACAGACGGATACCTCTGGTCCTGATCAGAGCCACGACAGCCAACAAGTTTTGAAAACACACGATGCGATGTTGTAAGCCCGAAGGGGAGACAGGTGAACTGCAGACGGATTTGATTGACAGCAAAGCAAAGGTATTTCTGGAATTCTGACGCTATCGGAACATGGAAGTAGGCATCCTTCAGGTCTATAGAGACAAGCCAATCGTCTGGTTGGATTGCTTGACTGATCATGAGTAGTGTCTCCATCTTGAACTTCTCCTTCTAGATAAAAGAATTCAAGTGGGTTAGGTCTATAACTGGCCTCCAGGAGACGTTTTTCTTCAACACCATGAAGAGGGGCGAGTAGACCCCTTAAAACCTTTTGTCATCTGGAACTGGAATTGCAGCGCCCTGAGCCACAAGAGAGACAGGAGAATTCGCTTTTTCTCTTCCGAGAGAGGCAAGGATGCCGACTCGCTCTGTTTTAGGCAGGTGCAATATCATAAAGACTTAGGGGATTCTTGTCCACCGGAAGATGCCCCTTTTGAAAACTTCTGGCCTGAAGGCTGTTTTTTCTTCCAGGTCTTCTTGAACTCACGGCCAGGCCTATAGTAGCGAGCATTCCTTGCTCGATCTGAACTTTGCCTGGGCTGTGTTCTCTTCTGGTTTAGCAGACGGCGATCCTGGGGAAGGAACCCCGACTTGCCCCCTGTGGCACGGGTGATGGCACTGTCCGATATGTTCCCAAAGAGAGACGAACCCCCAAATAGAATCCTGCACCATGCCTGCTTGGAGGCAGGGTCAGCTACCCATGGGCGCAGCCACGCTTAGCCGTGACAGATGTCAGCATGATCCGAGCCACCAGGCGAATTATGTCTAGGGAAGCTCCACAAGAAAAGCCAACATCAACCTTAGCTCATGAATAGGTGAGCTCCTGGCCAGTTCTTCCGTGATGCTCCTCAGAGAAGCATCTACGTCGTCTGCCCAGACTTCCATCGCTTTAGAAAGGGCTGCGAGAGCTAGAGCTGGTTTGCAGGTCATACCCGCTGTAATGTAGATCTGCTTGAGGTCGGTATAAATTTTCCACTCCAGGCAATCCCTAAAAGGAAACAGTATCCTCCAATGGGAGTGTGACATGCCTCACCATCCTCATTAGGGCTGAGTCAATGAGAGGAGCCGACTCCAGGTGTTTTACATCCTTGCTTTTAAATGGGTACATTTTTGATACCTTCATTAACAGGCAATTCTTCCTTTCAACACCACCCCATTTGTCGGTAATTATTGCGCTGAGTTCACCCAAAAAGGAGAAATTAGGGTGTTCTTTTTTGAGGTGTTTAAAATATTTCCTCTGTTTGGAGGGTGCCTCCACTGGCTCTTCCATCTCAAAGCTTCTTTGACAGCTTTTGACCAGCTGTGGTACTAGGGCAAATTCAAAACCTGCACCAGGGTCATCTACCTCCACCTCACTGTCTGAGGCTTCAATTGAGCAATGGCTCGGCTGTGAAGGGCCTGGAGCCTTGAGATCATCCCTAATAGGGACTGACATAGTGTCGCCAGCAGGGTTGTGGGTATGACCAGAATCCCCTTTACTCAGGGACTCATGGACCACCTTTCTGACCAGTGCTTCCAATTGTTGGTCTCCACCCTCTCTTTCTTATGCGACTTTAGAAAAGCATCGCTTGCAGAGCGATTTGCCTTCAGGAACCTGGGCCCCGCATACCCAGCAGGCTTTCCTCACAGAGCGGCTGGAGTGGCGGTGAGAGTGACAACCAGAGGTGGTTTTAGACTCCTATCTGTGGTACCTAGATCTAAAGGAAGATCTGACGCCTGGACCTTGAAGAGGAGTGACAACGTTGAGACCTAGGACGGTCTTTGCCGTACTTTGGTGTTCAGACCTAGAAAAGCTGAGTGAAAAAGAAAGGGTTAAGAGCTCCTGAATGAGTGAACCCAAGCATCACAGGTAGAAAATAAATAAATCCTACCTGCAGCGCAAGGGTTGGCCACAAGAGGGCGGTGACAGATCCATGGCAAGGCAGTTTGAAAGTGAAATGAATCATTAAAGCCTTATGAGAAACAGGAGTGACAACAGGCATGAGAGAGCACATAACAAAACATAGCCAGCACCCAGGGAGCCTGCAGCAAACAATTTACCTTGTAAACCAGAGCCCAGTGCCTGGGTAAATACCGCATAAGCCTGCAAGTCATCCCAAGTAATAGCTGCTTTGACAGCTATTTAAATCTGCCACCGTTAACGATGTCACCACCCCATAGCGGTTGCCATCCGGTGGCGGCCAATCGCATTCGCGACCGCCGCCGCCATTTTGGCGAAACTGCGCCTGCACGAACCAAGCACAGAATCTTCGTTCGCGGCTTGCGGATGCGCAGCGACTTCCTGAAACGGCGAGCTGGAACGCAGCTGCGCTCCAGCCGCCGTGGCCACTCACTGGAGCTTGATAGAAAATAAGGAGACACACAAAACACAGAGATACGGCTGCCATATAAAAGGAATATCTTTGTACATTACCACCACCACAGCACGATCCGGACCAGAACCTGGGACTGGGGAGCTGTTCGCTCGACCCACCGCACGATCGGGCGTTTACAAAGCCTCCCGCTAATAGCTGGGACGTTTGGCCATATTGCCGCTTGCCTGCCAATGGCCAGGTTAGTAAGCTCTTCATGGTATCACATCATATCGCCCATGTCCACCTGCTAATAGCTAGGATTGCTGGACTGCAGAGAGGATCACCGCTAACCACCAACGTATCGCCGTGCACACCGCCAGGCCTGGATTACAGAAAAACTTCATGAAAAGGTAAGACTATATCTTGGTCCTAGGAGGAGGACAAAAAAAGGAACACGGCCTCTGGCCCAGAGCAAAGATTTATGGGAGAAGGGTCCTATGAGGTATGAGGGGCGGGATTAACCCACACGTAGGCTGCCATGGAGTCTGTCAGGAAAGTAAAAATACATGGGCACTGAGTATATACTTTATAAAATAAAATATTTTTCTTCCCAAAACTAGGAAAGCAGATTTGCAGATATATTTTAATAAAATGAAAAAAAAGCTTTTTATGGCTACTTATACTGTACAAAATGTGTTTTCCATTAGGAAAAGGGCATTACATAGAAATCTTTTTTTTTTGTGAAACCTGACAACATTTTTTGTCTGCAAGATGGTATGTTTTTCAAAATCGTATATGCTGCAATTAGTATTGTAGTTTGTAGTTTTTGATGTTTTACTGTACTTCATAGAAGATAAACTTGTGGCCCACTCAAAAATTCGGCAGTGGATGACAGGCAGGCACCATCATGCAAGGCCCAAGGATCAGTTGTATTTTTTTTTACCCTAACCTAAACGTAGTTGGGTGGGCACTGCTGTAAAGGTGGTAATTCTCTATCATTTTAGGAAGGGGTGCTTGTGACAATTACACTCCCAGCCTTACCATGCACAGAGCATACCATGCAGGACAACAATTTAAAGAGGAAGTAAACCCGGTACGATTTTTCTTTTTTTAAAATATATATATGCTTTAAACTATTGCAAAGCCACACACATTTAAATTTGGCAAAAACAAGGTTTGGAAATACCTTATTTTTCTTTTTTTGTATTTCTTGTCTTCCGGGTATTGGCCGCGCCATTCCTACTCCTGGTTATTGAATTTTTTCTGCACGTCATTTCCGCCCTCACTTTCTTTTCCTGTCCAAATCTCGCGCATGCGTCATAGCATCGGAAACCAAGCCTCTAGCTCCCCTGGAAGGTGAGGAGCAGAGTAAATCATCGCGAGGCTTCCCTCTGTGCCATTCTAAGCGGAAGATAATGAGAGAGGATACAGAAATGGCACACAGTATGTGCCGTTAAACAATATAACCAATGCGCAAGCGCGGCTGTCCTCACTCCACATTCCGGGACGATTTCTATGGCAACAGAAAAAGTGAGTGAACTTTCACAGGCCTGTGATATATACATTACAAAGAGCCAAAGTTGTACTGAAGGGTTTACAACCACTTTAAGCACCAGCAGACTGAGAGTGATTGTCACTGGGGCAGTTAACATTTAATTTACATTACACTAGCTTCTTCAAAGAGGCAAAATTGATCATCTTAGTTAAGAGATTCAGAAACTCAACGTTACATTGTTTAAAAAGAAAAAAAAATAGAAGAAAAGAAAAAAATGGTACATGGTATTTGATCACCTCTGCGTTTTTTGTTTTTTTGGCGCTATAAACAAAAAAAGACGGACTATTTTGAATAAAAAGCAATATTTTTGACTTTTTCTATATTATATATCCCCCAAAAATATATAAAAAAACAAATTTCTTCCTCAGTTTAGGCCGATATGTATTCTTCTACATATTTTTGTTAAAAAAATCGCAATAAGCGTATATTGAATGGTTTGCGCAAAAGTTATAGCGTCTACAAAATAGGGGATAGATCTATGGCATTTTTATTATTATTATTATTATTTTTTTACTACTAATGGTGGCGATCTGCAATTTGTATCAGGACTGCGACATTACGGCAGACAGATCGGACACTTTTGACAAATTTTGGGACCATTGTCATTTATACAGTGATCAGTGCTATAAATAGCCACTGATTACAGTACGGTATAAATGTCACTAGCAGGGAAGGGGTTAACACTAGGGGGCGATCAAGATGTTAAATGTGTTCCCTAGGGAGTGATTCAAACTCTGGGGGGGATGGGACTGCCTGGGTGAGGAGCGCGATTGTTGTTCCTAAGCATTAGGAACAACAGATCGCTCTCCTCACCCCTGACATAACAGAGAAGTGTGTGTTTAACCGCTTGCCGTCCGCTGCACGACTATTTACGTTGGCAGAATGGCAAGGCTGCGCATATGGACGTACCCATACATCCCCTTTAAGATTTAGCATTGCAGGCGCGCGCGCCCGCCGCAAGCCCTGTAAGTGTGACCGCGGGTCCCGCGGACTCGATGTCTGCTGGGTGCCCGCGATCGTGTCACGGAGCTGCAGAACGGGGGGATGCCTATGTAAACAAGGCATTTCCCTGTTCTGCCTTGTGACAGGACACTGATCTTCTGCTCCCTCTCGGGAGCAGCGATTAGTGTCATGTCACATGTAGCCCAGCCCCCCCACAGTTGGAATCACTCCCTAGGACACTCTTAACCCCTTCCTCGCACCCTACTGGTTAACCCCTTCCCTGCCAGTGTCATTTACACAGTAATCAGTGCATTTTTATAACACTTAATCGCTGTATAAATGACAATGATCCCAAAATTGCTTCAAAAGTGTCCGATGTGTCCGCCATAATGTCGCAGTCACGTTAAAAATCGCTGATCGCAGCCATTACTAATAAGAAAAATAATAATAAAAATGCCTTAAAACGATTCCCTATTTTGTAGACGCTATAACTTTTCCCCTTACCAAAAATATGTAGAAGAATACATAACGGCCTAAACTGAGGAAAAAAAAATAATTTATATCTTTTTTGGGGATATTTATTATAGCAATTTTCAAAATTGTCACGGTTTTTTGTTTATAGCGCAAGAAATTAAAACCGCAGAGGTGATCAAATACCACCAAAAGAAAGCTTTATTTGTGGGGAAAAAAGGACGTAAATTTTGTTTGGGAGCCATGTCGCACAACCACGAAATTGTCAGTTAAAGCGACGCAGTGCCGAATCAAAAAAAATGGCCCGGTCATTGGGCAGCCAAATCCTCCGGGGCTGAAGTAGTTAAATTGACAGATCTCCGTTTTCTCCTTCTCAGGAGCAATCACGAGTATTGGGGCCACTGGCCACACGCACGAGCTCCAACCTCACGCCGCGGGCACGCGCCCTATACTCCTTAAAACGCCCGCCGTACAGCTACGTCATTTTGCGCAGGAGTGCAATTCTGCTGCTGTCAATCGAGCGGTTAATGTAAAAAGAGCTTAATGTGTAAAAAAACTTGCCTAATCCTCAATCTATTGCCTTTGCACAACCTAAGTTTTCAGTTGCCCAAACCTATCCTAAAAGTTTCATGGATTTTGGTTTACCACAAGGCAAATTAATGACATTAAGCTTGCTTTTTGAGAAGCTTAATATGGCTTAACGTACAAAAAAGAACTTTGATGTTAACCAATTTCCCCGAAACTTCACACAATAAAAGAATCTATTTATGCCAACATATTCAGAAAATTTCAGATAATTTGGTAAATCATGCCAAAAGTTATTCACATTAAACTATTTTCTTTTCACCACCATAATGGGGGTTATTTACGAAAGGCAAATCCACTTTGCACTACAAGTGCAAACTACAAGTGCAAAGTGCACTTGAAATTGCACTGAAAGTGCAGTCGCTGTAGATCCGAGGGGGGCATGCAAGGAAAATAAAAAACAGCATTTTAGCTTGTACATGATTGGATGATAAAATCAGCAGAGCTTCCCCTCATTTGAGATCTACCCTCAGATTTACGTTTTTAACTTTTCAAACCTATCCTAGAAGTTTCATGGATTTTGGTCTCCCACAAATAAAATGAGTGGCATTAAGCTTGTTTTTGGGGAGCTTAAAGGGTAATATTGCCTTTTACTGAAAAATCTGTAAGGTGAACTTACACAGGACCCCCTCCTCACCCCCCCTAGTCTCGCTGACCTGGAGCATGGCGACCACCCGCACTGACACACCAGGTCGCCGCCTCACCGCTTAATCTCCAAAAATCTCCAAAATGTACCTAGTCAGGAGGTACTTTTAGATGCATTCTAATTGGTCTGTGCGGTCACATGGATGGCTGTGACCAATCAGAACCCGCGTAGCCCGTCCTGTCACCGCAGGTGAAGAGGAAAGAAAGCTGCAGGAATTTCAAACCCCCGGACCGGAACAGCGTCAACGTGATCTGTCAGTGCGGGGGATCGCAGGACTCCAGGTTAGTGCAATGGGAAGGGGGTCCAGTGTAAGTTCACCTTACAGATTTTATGTGAAGGTGAACTTACACTTTAATTTGGCTTGATGTATGAACCTTTGTGTAGCTGGAGTCTTGCCTTGTGGAAGACTGAAGGCAATTGATTATTATTTGAATACATTTTTTCACATTAAGCTACTTTTAAATCTTGGAAAAAATAGTTTGATATAGTTCATTTGAAGTGTTTGAAGGCAATTGGTTAATGTTTAGGCAAAATATGGCACATTAAGCATTACATTAGTCTGTTCACATTAAATGTTTCAGGATTAGGGATGAGCCGAACACCCTCCGGTTCGGTTCGCATCCAGAACATGTGAACGGACCGAAAGTTCGCGCAAACTTTCGAACCCCGTTAAAGTCTATAGGACTCGAACGTGAGAAATCAAAAGTGCGAATTTTAAAGGCTAATATGCAAGTTATTGTCCTAAAAAGGGTTTGGGGACCTGGGTGCCTGCCCCAGGGTACATGTATAAATGCAAAAAACAGTTTTAAAAACTGAAGTTTTTTCAGGAGCAGTGATTTTAATGATGCTTAAAGTGAAAAAAATAAAAGTGAAATATTCCTTTAAATATCATGCCTGGGGGGTGTCTATAGTATGCCTGTAAAGTGGCACGTGTTTCCCGTGTTTAGAACTGTCCCTGCACAAAATGACATTTCTAAAGGAATAAAAGTAATTTAAAACTGCTTGCGGCTTTAATTTAATGTCTGATCCCGGCAATATGGATGAAAATCATTGAGAAAAACGGCATGGGTACCCCCTCCCAGCCCATTACCAGCCCCTTTGGGTCTTGTATGGATATTAAGGGGAACCCCGCACCCAAATTAAAAAAAGGAAAGGCGTGGGGCCCCCGGGCCCTATATATTTTGAACAGCAGTATACAGGCGGTGCACACAAGACAGGGACTGTAGGTTTGTTCTTAAGTAGAATCTGTGTGTAATTTTGAACTGGTAAATTTTTAAAGTGTAGCTCAATTTTTAAGCTTTTTGGAAAACATAGGGAAGAGTTATCACCTCTGTAACATTTGTTTTGCTGTCTGTGCACCTGTTCAGAAGATTTCACCTTACTTTCTGTCCGAATGACAATTGGATTTTGAAAATTTGGGGTTTTTAGGGAAACAAGGATTGGTGATAAAGCATCAGTGGAGAGGAGACACCTTTTTCCCATATTAACTCTTACAGGAGAGAATTTCCCTTCCTAGGGGTAGATTTCCTCTCACTTCCTGTTGTCTCCCTACGTTTGTAAGTAGGAGTCATTTGAAAGTCGGATGTTTGAAAGTGGGGGCCTGCCCTATATACTCTGCAGAAATTTGGGCCTTAGGTATTGGTGTTGCCACAACACTGTAAGTCCTCACAGTTACTCTTGGTGGGCGCAGGAACGGGCCCTGCTGTGAAATATTAGATCAAGAATTGTAATTACACACCTCTGTTAAACTGGGGCAGAAAAATTTGGCCTTAGGCACTGGTGCTGGTGCCACAACACTGCAACCCCTCACAGATACTATAGTTGGAGCGCAGGAATGAGCCCTGCTGCAAAGTATTGCAGCAAAAATTGTAATTACACGCCCCTGTTAAACAGGGGCAGAAAAATTGGGCCTTAGGCACTGGTGCCACAACACTGCAACCCCTCACAGATACTATTGTTGTAGCACAAGAATGAGCCCTGCTGCAAAGTATTACCGCAAAAATTTTAATTACACGCCCCTGTTAAACGGGCAGAAAAATTGGGCCTTAGTGTCAGGGCTTAGCCCTTCCTTCTCTGTGCTGGCAGCTCAGCTGTCAGTTAATTACCAGCTTTCATCTCTCCAGTGATTCACCTGTTGAGGATCTGCTCGTCAGCTGCCTACTTAAGGATTTCCAGTTCATTTGCTCTTCGCCTTTGCCTGTGTTAACATCACTACAGACTTTCTCCTGCGTTCCAGCTGAAGACCTGCTTGACTGCTGTTCCCTCTGACTATGGATCCTGCTTGCTGTCCTTTACCTTCTTCGCTGGCTCTTGGACTTTGGCTCGGCTGACTACCTGATCCGGTTACTGATCTCTGGCTATGTTTTTGACTATGCTTACTCTATTTACCTTTTTATTATTTATTATTGAACTAGTGTGATTTAACTGCACTTCTGTCTCCGTCTGATTCATGGTTCCTGACAGTAGGTGAAGGCCATGAATTCAGAAGATGCAGCCAATCCACTTGTCAATAATATTTTTTCCAGATTGGATGACCTGGATCATCGCATGGATCAGTTTGCCACGGCAATACAGACGCTCCTGAGTCACATGGCTCGTCTAGAGTCTCCCACTGTGGCCGCTCCGGTAGTCTCTGTGCAGGCACCCGCCTCGAATATTACCTCTATCAGAGGTATGTCTGGTTCTACCCCGCTTCCCCAGCGATTTGGGGGTGATCCAGTCCAATGCAGAGGTTTTCTCAACCAGGTTGAGATATATTTTGAGATGCTGTCCCAGGCGTTTCCCACGGACAGAAGCAAAGTAGGTTTTCGTGATATCTTTGCTTTCTGAGAGAGCCTTGGCCTGGGCAAACCCTCTATGGGAGACGCAAAAACCCGTGGTCCTGAGTTACCCAGAATTTGTGACTTCCTTCAAAATGGTATTTGACGTTCCCGCACGCTCCGCTTCTGCTGCCAAGAGCCTCATGTCCATCAAACAGAGTACGAGGACGGTTGCCGATTACGCCATTGAATTCCGTACTCTGGCAGCAGAGGTTGCGTGGAACAATGAGGCCCTCATGGCTGCTTTTTCTCATGGTCTCTCGGATAACATCAAGGATGAGATAGCAGCCCGAGATATACTCACTGAGCTGGAGAGGTTGTTCACATTTGCCATCCTCATTGACTCCAGACTCAGAGAAAGACCCTCTGTCAAGGAGCGCTTCCGGAAGCCTCCTGTATGTTTGACTCCGAGCTTTGCAGTCCCACCCTTGCCTCCCTCACCTCCCATGCCTCCTGGTACCGATTCGGTCTGTGAAGATGAACCCATGCACTTGGGCTTCACGCGTCTCTCTGCGGATGAGAGAGCCTTGAGAAGGAGGGAGAGATTGTGCCTTTATTGTGGCCAGGCCGGTCACTTTTTGAAGTATTGTCCTACCCGTCCAGGGAACGCCCGAACCTTGAGGTCCTGTCATGGACAGACCTTAGGTGGTGTTGTTTCGTCTCCTGTTACCCTGAAGGATAAGCCCCTGGTTTCAGTTACCCTGTCTTGGGCTGAGTCGTCCATCGTGATACAGGCTCTAATTGACTCCGGGGCTGCAGGCCTTTTCATTGATGCTGCCTTTGTGTCTAAGCACTCGATTCCTCTGCAGCTGCGTGACACTCCACTTGCTATTGAGGCTCTTGACGGGAGACCTCTACAGCCTGCCCATGTGACTCATGAGACTGTTCCATTGTCTATGGCCATAGGGGCTCTTCACCATGAGATAATCCAATTCCAGGTTATTTCCTCACCTAAGTTTCCGCTGGTTATTGGTTATCCTTGGTTACAGAGGCACAACCCGTCTTTTGATTGGTTCCGTGCTGAGGTTCTGTCCTGGTCGCCACAGTGCAGTGAGAGATGCTTCCAGAAGGTAGCCAAGGTCCTGTGCACCTCTTCACTTTCCTCCCTGCCGGAGGAGTACCGCGATTTTATTGATGTCTTTGATAAAGGTCAAGCCGGTACGTTGCCTCCACACCGGTCATATGATTGCGCAATTGACCTTCAACCTGGTGCCATACCTCCTCGTGGCCGGGTTTACCCTTTGTCGGTCTTGGAAGATAAGGCCATGGAGGAGTATGTTGCAGACGCACTTTCTCGTCTCTGCTGGAGCTGGCTTCTTTTTCGTGAAGAAGAAGATCGGTAGACCACCCCCTGATATAACTGCAGCCGGTTCCATTCTCGGTGTAGCAGTCGAGCATCTTTTGGAGAATCTGTGAGAAGCATATCAGGGCATTTGTCCTGTAGGGCCATCAATACCAATCCTCCAAGGGGGTCTTACCAATTGATCCCTTTTCAGATCCTTCTTTGACAGCTTGGGTAAGCCTTTATCCCCCAACTGTGTCACATTACAGTAACACTTGGGCACTACTGCAGCAGAAACTCCCATCTCTTCCGCCCAAGATCCTCCTCCAGCTTGGCGTTCGGCCCCTTGGTATAGGGCTCGCACCCCTTCTGGTGTCAGCTAAGTCCATTCCTCAGGGTGGCCGTGGTGTCCATAAGGCCTTCTTGGTAGGGCATCCGCGTCCCTGTTCCCCACTCCAGGTCGATATTTCAGGCTGAAGTTGAAACCCGAGAGGGCGGCCAACCACCTATGTGCTGTTGCATCCAGCTTGGCTGTAGTGAGGAGGTAAGTGAGCCAATTGTTGTCTGTCTTTACTACAAACTCTGCTCCGTAGAGGTAGTCTCTCAGCTTATTCACTAGAGCCCATTTTAAGGCCAGAAACTCAAGCTTATGTGTGGGGTAATTCCTTTCAGCGGGGATCAAACTCCTGCTCACATAGGCAACAGGCCGCAGGTGACCTTCGTGTTCTTGATATAACACTCCGCCCAGCCCATCTCGACTGGCATCGACACGCAGTTCATATGGCTTGGTGGTGTCAGCATAGGCCAAGACTGGGGCAGTAATCAAGCTCTTCTTCAACTGAGTGAAAGCTTCCTCACACTTTGAAGTCCACTGATCCTGGATGGATTCTTTGGGTCTTCTAGGTCCTGCTGTGGGCTTCACTGGCTTTATGGGCTCTTCCTCCCCTTCACTCCTTAAAAGTTTGTTGAGTGGACGGGCTATCTTAGCAAACCCTTCTACAAATCTTCTGTAGTAAGAGCAGAATCCCAGAAATGACCGTAGTTCAGTCACATTAGTAGGCCTTGGCCAAGAGGTGACAGCATCTAACTTCTCTGGATCAGTGGCTATCCCCTCAGCGGACACAATATGCCCAAGGTAATGGACTGAGGGCTTGTAGAACTGGCACTTCTCCATGGAGAGTTTTAGGCCTTCCTCATGAAGTCTCTTCAGGACTTTCTCCAACCTCTCTTCATGCTCTTCCAGTGTTCTACCGAACACTATGATATCATCCAGGTATATGAAAAAAAGTGGGGGGAACTCCCGCGCTGCCCTAGCAAGGACTAAGTAGTGACTGGGGAGGGGGAGGGGCAGAGGGGAGGGGAAGGGGGCACTGCTGCTAAACACCTGTGAATCCGATTCAGGGAAACTAGAAATAATATAAAACAGTAGTGGTGTTAAGCGCTGTGTTTAAACGAACAAAGGAAAAGGGGAGAAGTGAGAATAGTGTGACTGATAACACACTTAATCAAAACATATCTGTGATGTGACCTTGATACAAATAAATTGGCTAGGTAAGCTAAAAAGCTCCAATCCTCTGCTATCATCATCTATCCATCTTAGCCAATTATGAATATTACAAAAGAAAAAGAAAAGGAAAAATGTGTGTTCAGAAGTTAATTATCTAAACAAGTGCACTGATAAATGAAATGATCCACATGAAGTACACAATACACTTAACAAAAAAGAAATATAAATATGTGTAAAAGTCCAATGGAAGTCTGTTGTGGAGATTTTTATGGAGATGTATTTAATATGTATTGTCATAGTGTCACCCAGTGTTAGTACTTCCGCAACCCGCTCTAAAAGAGCTGATTGGGGTGGTCTGAGGCTGGTTGAATCCCGTCTGATAGGGGAAAACGTCTTGAGGTTGGAGTGTGATGTTTGCAGGGTGCGGATATGTCCGCCAACGGGGGCCCTCTGTGCATTAGCATGGACGATCGTTGAGGAGGGGGTATCCTCGCTCTGCAATGACATCATTGGTTATGGGCAAATGCGCGCTCTTGTCTCGGCTGTGTCTGATCAACATTGGTTGGAATTCGTAGCGCGCGTCTGCAGATAGCCTCCCTCCCCCATTCAATAATAGTATAATCTGAATATGCAATATTCTATGGAATGGCGCAGAATAAGGATTTCTATCAGCGGTGACTTTAGCCATCCTACGTTTATTGTATTCACTGTATGTATTATTGTATTGAATCCTTTTATTTCCTGTTGGAAGGATGTCCTTGTATGGTCATTCTCCTGTGTGGAACGGACATCCTATGAGGTTCCCGCCCATGGGGAGGGGATTGGTTGCTGCAGCCAATCACCTCCTGTCTTGAGATCTTTTGAGTTTAATAAAAGCCTATGAGTAGGCGTCGGCTTAACAGTCTTTGCTGGAATGGCCTGATAAGAAGATAAGCTTTTGTGGTGCTGCCTTTCTTGAATGAATGGGAATGAACGGTGAGTGGATCTTCAGCAAACTTAACTTAACAATAGCATTACTTCAAAAAGATGAATCTAAAATGTGTGCTTAGATAGCACAGGAATTATAGGCTGTGTGCTCTGTAAACAGCAGCCTAAAATTCCACAACAGTAATGGCGACTCACGGTTGGGACCAATTGCGGCCTCTTTGAGCATCAGATCAGCAGAGGGGGGAGAGTGGACCGGCGATGTGATGTGTAAAGAGGCTGTACTTTAAAAAGAGAAAAAAAAAAAAAAAAATTTGTCTTCTTGAAATAATGTTTAAGTTTACAGCGTGTGTGTGTGTGCGTGTGTCTGCGAATCCTATGTGTGTGTGTGTGTGATTTTGTCATGGATCTTATGCCTGTGAATTTGATTGTGTGTGATTAGATCGTGCGATGTATTGAGCAGTTGGCTGCCAGCAATGGCTGCTGCATTGTTCTGGTCCTTGAGCCATGAGGTTTAGTGAGGGTGGGGCAGGAAGCATCTCAGTTACAATGGTAAAAGTTGGTGACTTTCTGTAAATAGCATGCAGGAGTTTTGTAGTGGGAGGGCCCTGAGAGATGATCTGATGGAAACTGTGGGCTGTAAGAGTGTAACTAAGTGAGAAATATAGACTGTATATTGTGTATGAAATGAAGGTATAGCTGTGGTATTTAGTGCACTGAGAAGTTTGTAAGTAGATTGTTTGTTTGGCTGCCATGTGCTTGAATGGGGGAAGGGCTTGCCCACTGTTTTGTGTTGCAGGGGCTGTGCCCTGAGGGAAAGACACTCTAAGCAGATGTACAAGCAACAATATACTGTATGTGTGTGGTGTTTGTGATTTCTATGAAGAATAGAAATGGTTAGATTGTGATTTTTGCCTTTATAGGGGACAAAGACACATGTCCCCATAAGTGTAAAAATATTAAGTGTTTGGTTTTTGAGTTGAAAGTTCCCGCCGCATATCCAAGTGGCCAGGCATTGCTAGAAGGCAGACATAGTATGTCTCTGCATTCTGCAATGGCTTGTTATGGAAGCTGAGGCCACTGTGTGTGTGAACTTTAGGTAGAGACGTGGTGAATATCTCAGAGTATATGAACTTTGAGAAATGAATATGATTTTAATATTGTCATGTAACTCACATTTATTGAATGTGCTGTTTAGTTGGCCAAAGGGAGGCTAAGTTTGTAAGTGTACATGTGGTCCTTGTAGAGTGTAGCTGACACCTTTTTCAGTGGATTTTGATGATAATTTAGAAAAGTTTCAATGGTGTAGTCAGTCTTTGTGGAGAAAAATATTTTTGATTTTCTTTTAAAAAGAGATGCTGGTTTTGGCGGGAAAAAGCAATGGTGCCATTCTTGGTTTTTGTTAGCCTTGCAGGTTTGTCTGCCATTTTGAGGCACAGTTTTTCTTGGCACCTTCCCTTATATGATACTCACAGGCTAGACACCTTTCTTTTGGGCACTATACCATGTGGCATTCGTCAGCTATGTTGCTGATAGAATTTCTCAGTTTTTGATGTTTAGTGCGAATTGGGTAGTGCAGCCTTTTTAACCTGCTGGAGGCCATTTGTGTTTGTCTTTGTGTGGGGGAACCCATGTGGTGTTCATTGTGACGCCCCATGCGGGTTATTGGCGGGAAAAAATTGCATGCGTCAATGGCGCAATTTTTGTTGTCCATGAGGTGCTGTGGTGGGTCATCCACCATTTTGTAGTCCTGGCTTGTCGGCCATTTTGAGAGACGTTTACAGTTTGAGATAGGAAGTTCCAGTTTAGCAAACACGGCCCCTGAATATGCTGTATTGGCATTTGTTGATTGGCGCAGTTTTGTCCTGTTTTGTGCGCTTGCAGTTTGACCTGTGCACTGCTGGGGAGAGTGCTGGGACGCCAGAGTGACATACTGAGGATGGTTTTGTCTCTGGTTTAAATAGTTTTTCTATGCATCGCCTTTTGAGTTGAGAGGTATCTTAAAATAGCGCGGTCTTACCCTGAGGGGCCACGACGCGCTTGCGGACACACGCACATGCTGGGGCCTATTTATGGATAGGATCTGGCTGACCTACCAGCAGTTGGAGTGTGGGAGGAGGCCAACGCAGACACAGGGAGGACATGCAAACTCCATGCAGATGGTGTTAGGAGGGGGGATTTCTCTGTTTTCATTTAAGTAGATGTGAGCTATTGCAGGGTCGGCTGGCTTTGCAGTATATGAAAAACTTCACTTTACACTGAATTTTGATGGATTGTAAGACTAACAGAGTTTTTGTACAATGATGTGTTTTTATGTTTAAATATTTCCTTCCCAGAAGGCAATTCATATGTTTTGAAGCTTGTATTGTATAGCCTGTAGAGGAGGAGTGGGGGTTTTGGTCGAAACCCCTAGAGCCATCTTTTTGCAGGAGTTTTGCATTTGAGTCAACTTGTGGTTTTGCTTGCAGGGGATGTTTGGGTCAGGACCCTCCCATTTGCAAAGGGGGGTTTTATTCCACCATCTTCTTGACAAGGTTTTAAATTGTTGAAATATATAATGTGTAGCCATGGATTTTTTTGGAGTCTTGATAGACACAGCAATGTGGCTGGGCTCCCCCCCTCCCCCTCCCTCTTCCTGAACAATTGATATGTAAATAAACCAGTTTGGTTTTTTTAAGTAGCTGAGCATAACCGGAAGTTTCCTTTCAGCATTTATATATCAGCAGAAAGTTAGTGGGAGGAGCTTGGGGTTTTTAAAGGTGAGCAATGAGATTTGTGCTTAGAAGGAAAATGGAAAGCATTTTGGCGTTTAAAAGTGTTTTATATTTTGTTCCAGTTTTGTGAAGTTTTGTACTGTGTAATACAGTTTTGGGTAGAGAGAAAAACAGGGGGTAGCACCATTATTTTATCATCTAGATACAGAGAGAAGCCACATTGTTCTGCAGGTGGTAAACTGGCGTAATTGTTCTGTGAGGTTTAGTCTGACAACGCAGTGTATGGGTGTATAGCGGAAAATGCTTGTGTATGCATACACTGTGAGGGGTAGAGGCCTAATTCGGGGGTTGATCTGTGGTTGTTGCTGTAGTTCCAAAAGTGTTGGGACAACAAGCCATAGTGTTGACGCCTCGGTTAGGGTTTCTAGTTGGAGGACTTGACCATATAGTGGTTGTAGTTCTGCAATTCACCGTATAAGAAGACACCGGGCGGTGATCTCCGAAAATGGGTGCAACGGTTTAACCTGGATGCAGGTTTAAGACGATAAGCCGATTCGAATCGCCATGGACACAAGGAGGTCTGTGCAAGGGAAGGAATGGAGGCTTCCCACAGTCAGACGGTCACACAGTGCACAAAGCCTAGTTTTGGGGCAAAGGCCTTTGAACCCCAAAAAGATTAACATAGGTGGTCCAAGGATACTATTTTGGGTATCCCTCTGGAATGGATGTAGTTGAGCTGCGGCTTCAGAAATCTGTAATGATGAGGAATGGTGGCTCATGCCCGTTTGTTTGAACCTTGTATGGCTGGTCCATGCAAGCTTCTCGAGTTGCTCTCATATTCCCATTGTATTTTTTTCCTATTGCTGAAAGAGTGAAGGTAGAATCCTGGCTGTTTTTGTTTTTTTTCATTTGTGGTTTTGGAAACTGGGAAGTATTTCCCCCACGTTTGTATCGGAATGTTTGTATGTAGTAACGTGAATATGTTCGAACTTACCGCGGCGATCCTTCGATGCGTCGCGGCTGTTGTATTTTTGTAGGAACGGGAAAAGTAAGGGTTACAGAGGGTTTTGTTTGAATCAGTTTTGAAAGAATGTCATTGACAATTTACCAATGTACAGGAATGTCATTATTGTTTTACCATTCTTTGCAGGTTAAATATGAAGGATTGAGTAATGATTTTGCTTATAAGTATTTTTCAGGTCCAAGGAGTTTGTACACAGAGAACAGGTGTATGTAGACAGCTGTTCATATGGATAAATATGAGTCTAAGGCGGTAAAAGTATCATAGGCTATTTCATTGTTTTTTTTTTTTCCTGCACCACACATTTCTTCCTTCAGTCTGTAATGAGGAAGAAAAGGGGGGAGAATGATAAATGTAAGAGTGACAGTTTTTTTTCTGTCAAACTAATAATAACCTCTGTAATTCTAACCAAGTTTGTGCCAAGACGGTCTTTCTTTAATAGAATTTGAATCGGCAAGCAGCAGTCTGGTGAAGTAGGTTCCCATCCCAGAGGCTAAGAACCTTGTCAATGGTTTCAGGTATTGTAAGCCACGCACAGGTTATGCAGTGACCACAGTCCCGATGTCTGGGTTATTGTCATATGAGGGTTGTTTGGAGGTCAATCAAAATCAGGGTCGTACTCTCCTCATTAGCTGTCACTTATATTCTCGGCTGATGGGGTGGGTGCGATCGTTGTGACATGAACTTCAAAATGTCCACCAAAAGGTTTTCACGATTCCCTCCCGGACCCTGACTTAATAATCAGTTTACATTCTTTCCAACCAGGTGACTGGGTCGTTGTAAAGAAGCTTGAGGGATGAGACCACGCCAGCCACTGCAAGAAGCGGCTCAACCACACCAAAGAATGAGGAGTATCTTTGTTTATTTATATTTTTGTTGTTTAGTAAATTTTAGCGAGGGTAACGGTGAAAAGCATCCCAAGTTATTATTTAAAGTGTATGTCCTGACTAGCTCAGAAAGCGAACAGGACCGATGGTCTGTTCTGAGTCTTCACCGAGTTTTAGTCCTCAGCGATGACAGCGGTACATGTCATTTATGATGTTATTATGGGTATGAGGAGTTTTAGTCCCCAGCGATGACAGAGGTACATGTCATTTATGATGTTATTATGGGTATGAGGAGTTTTAGTCCCCAGCGATGACAGTGGTACATGACATTTATGATGTTATTATGGGTATGAGGAGTTTTGACAAACTAGTGAAGACTCCAGACAGACACTTGTCAATGGAATCTAACGATGCATTTTTAGAGGGTAAACTTGGTTTTAGTTTTAATGGTTCTGTCTCTTGTCGGTTTGGGTATCTAGGCAGCCCACAAGTGTGTTTGAACTTTAGTTTGGTGTTTATGTGGATCTGCAGCTTATAAAGGTAATTCCCCCAAAGCAAGAGGTTCATGCGCGATGGTGAAGCTGTCCCAACATTTTAGGTCGCGGCCGATCGCGAGGATCTGATGGCGCAGGAAATTAAGAATGGCAGGGACAGCTAGTAGGGATTTGTTCACCAATCCCGACCAGGTCTGGGCATGGGGTCCTGCATGTACAAGGTGGGGGGGGGGCTCGGGCTAGGGATACAATTGAACAATTCTCATCCGTTAAGGATAGGGTTCTTCATGTAATTGTTGAAGCCAGAGCTGTACCTAAGTGAAGGTTGGGAGTCCTTTTTAAGGGTCTGGGAATCTTTGGGGATCTAGTTTTTTTATTTTACAGCGGATCGTGGTTAAAGGAAGTGGGAATATATATACTCATGTCGTTTTTATTTCTATTCTTTCTATGTCGTGACGAGGTGCTCCTGTTGCCTGATTTGACGCGTGACCAGAGTTTCCTTGATGAGACGCCCCGAAGCTGGACCCACATACAAGACACAGAGGATCACAGACGGATCAGCGATTACTACAGCTCACCATGTCGTGTCCTCCTTTATAAGTCATGCCCCTGAAGAGTAGAGTCTACATGTCAAGCCGTGTTTTCCTTTTTATGGACTAATAACTGATTGATTTCCAGGTGTAAGAAGCAGATCAACTCTCATCGAGGGACACATAGGGTGCATATGACAAAAAAGGGAGGACTGTTGTGGAGATTTTTATGGAGATGTATATAATATGTATTGTCATAGTGTCACCCAGTGTTAGTACTTCCGCAACCCGCTCTAAAAGAGCTGATTGGGGTGGTCTGAGGCTGGTTGAATCCCGTCTGATAGGGGAAAACGTCTTGAGGTTGGAGTGTGATGTTTGCAGGGTGCGGATATGTCCGCCAATGGGGGCCCTCTGTGCATTAGCATGGACGATCGTTGAGGAGGGGGTATCCTCGCTCTGCAATGACATCATTGGTTATGGGCAAATGCGCGCTCTTGTCTCGGCTGTGTCTGATCAACATTGGTTGGAATTCGTAGCGCGCGTCTGCAGATAGCCTCCCTCCCCCATTCAATAATAGTATAATCTGAATATGCGATATTCTATGGAATGGTGCAGAATAAGGATTTCTATCAGCGGTGACTTTAGCCATCCTACGTTTATTGTATTCACTGTATGTATTATTGTATTGAATCCTTTTATTTCCTGTTGGAAGGATGTCCTTGTATGGTCATTCTCCTGTGTGGAACGGACATCCTATGAGGTTCCCGCCCATGGGGAGGGGATTGGTTGCTGCAGCCAATCACCTCCTGTCTTGAGATCTTTTGAGTTTAATAAAAGCCTATGAGTAGGCGTCGGCTTAACAGTCTTTGCTGGAATGGCCTGATAAGAAGATAAGCTTTTGTGGTGCTGCCTTTCTTGAATGAATGGGAATGAACGGTGAGTGGATCTTTAGCAAACTAAACTTAATGATAGCATTACTTCAAAAAGATGAATCTCAAGTGTGTGCTTAGATAGCACAGGAATTATAGGCTGTGTGCTCTGTAAACAGCAGCCTAAAATTCCACAACAAGTCCAATTTACACCATACAATTTTAAAGTGAATTTAAAGTGATTCCCATCACCAGAGTAAACCAGTACATGCGCTAACAGACTGGCATATACATCCGTGTGACATTCCAAATAGGGAACTTTCTTCTGTGCTCCACCTCAGTGCCTGCAAGCAGCTTACCTTATTGCTAATAAAGCTTAGCATAGGCAGGTCACAGGGTGTTGTAGGCTGATGAGCAGAGATTAAAGCAGTGCTGATCTCCTTCCTATAGCTGTAGTCCTCTCACGTCATACACGTCATACACGTCACACATAGATGCAGGAAAGAAAAAACCATATAGTGTAGTTCCGCTACTGTCTCGAAGTACAGACACACACCAGAGAGACACTCACTGGAAGAGAGACAATAGGGGCCCGTCTCCACGAGCATGGAACTCGTCGTCCCTCAAAGTGTGAGTGGCTCTGTGTAACTTTCCAGGCAGCAGGGGATCTCGGTAGATTGCAGCAATTAATGCAACAAAAAAGATAGGGCAGACATCGCATAATCCAGTATACAAAATGTACTTTATTTAAAAAAACATAATATCAAACACTCACATAGTATGTGGAAACAGATGCAGAGTATCCTGCGAGTGCCTCACTCGCCTGCCTGTTCTAATCGTGGTGTGTCAGCAAATCTCCTCTCCCTACGCGTATCGTCACGTGTCACGTGACTTCATCAGGGGATCCCCTGATGAAGTCACGTGACACGTGACAATATGCGTAGGGAGAGGAGATTTGCTGACACACCACGATTAGAACAGGCAGGCGAGTGAGGCACTCGCAGGATACTCTGCATCTGTTTCCACATACTATGTGAGTGTTTGATATTATGTTTTTTTAAATAAAGTACATTTTGTATACTGGATTATGCGATGTCTGCCCTATCTTTTTTGTTGCATTAATTGCTGCAATCTACCGAGATCCCCTGCTGCCTGGAAAGTTACACAGAGCCACTGACACTTTGAGGGATGACGAGTTCCGTGCTCGTGGAGACGGGCCCCTATTGTCTCTCTTCCAGTGAGTGTCTCTCTGGTGTGTGTCTGTACTTCGAGACAGTAGCGGAACTACACTATATGGTTTTTTCTTTCCTGCATCTATGTGTGACGTGTATGACGTGTATGACGTGAGAGGACTACAGCTATAGGAAGGAGATCAGCACTGCTTTAATCTCTGCTCATCAGCCTACAACACCCTGTGACCTGCCTATGCTAAGCTTTATTAGCAATAAGGTAAGCTGCTTGCAGGCACTGAGGTGGAGCACAGAAGAAAGTTCCCTATTTGGAATGTCACACGGATGTGTATGCCAGTCTGTTAGCGCATGTACTGGTTTACTCTGGTGATGGGAATCACTTTAAATTCACTTTAAAATTGTATGGTGTAAATTGGACTTCCATTGGACTTTTACACATATTTATATTTCTTTTTTGTTAAGTGTATTGTGTACTTCATGTGGATCATTTCATTTATCAGTGCACTTGTTTAGATAATTAACTTCTGAACACACATTTTTCCTTTTCTTTTTATTTTGTAATATTCATAATTGGCTAAGATGGATAGATGATGATAGCAGAGGATTGGAGCTTTTTAGCTTACCTAGCCAATTTATTTGTATCAAGGTCACATCACAGATATGTTTTGATTAAGTGTGTTATCAGTCACACTATTCTCACTTCTCCCCTTTTCCTTTGTTCGTTTAAACACAGCGCTTAACACCACCACTGTTTTATATCATCCAGGTATACCAGCACTTCTATCAAGTTCAAATCGCCCACTGTCTTCTCCATCAGCCTTTGGAAGGTGGCTGGGGCTCCTGATAACCTTTGGGGCATGCAGTCAAACTCGAAGAACCCCACTGGGGTAATGAAGGCAGTTTTTTACTTATCCTCGGGATGCATGGGGATCTGATAGTAGCCACTCTTCAGGTTCATCACACTGAACCATTTGGCTCCTGACAGGCTCTGCAGAGCATCTTCTATCCGGGGAGTGGTATACTGGTCAGGAATGGTCCTTCTGTTTAATGTTCGGTAGTCAATGCACAGCCTCAGAGAATCATTTTTTTTTGTGCCACCACTATCGGGGAGGCATAAGGGCTCCTGGATTCTTTGATGATCCCCACTCTTTTGAGTTCCACCAGTTGTTCTCTGAAATCCTCCAAGTCCCCCAGAGGAACCCGTTGGACCCTTTCTCTGAACGCTTTATCTTCTTGCAGACGGATCTTGTGAGTGGCACGTTTAGCACATCCTACATCAAATTAATTCTTGGAGAATGCAGCCTCCCATCGTGCAATTTGGGCCCTGGCCCTCTCTCTCCATTCTGGTGGGAGGGCAGCATCTTCCAGAGATAATCCCCCCACTGGGATCTCACCCTTCTCTTCCTCTCTCAAGTCAGATGGCGAGACTGGGGTGGCGGGGTTTGCCTGGCCCAATAGCATCCTGGCTGGCACCTTCACTGGGGAGGTGGTTGTGTTGCGAATGCTCACTGAAACCTTCCCACGATTTCTCTTTAGGGCCTTCAATGGAACCACTTCAGGGATCAGCTCTATCCCCCTTTTTCCCTTCCGTTGGTCCGGTTCGAGGACAACAAAGGGGCCTGGTTGTTTCCAAGTGAGTTTAACAGAGGCTCTCAGACAGGTCACTTCCCCAAGCTGCAGTATTCGTTCTCTTCTATCCAAACGCCAAATCTTGCCCACCCCTTTCGTGGGGACTCTCTGTTCCAATACCAGGCATCGGTAGGCTTGTTTTAGAGGGGAAGCATTCCTGCAGTTGGAGTACCTTGCTCTTGGGCTAAAGGTGTCAGCAGTCTCCTGACTAAATCATTGTTGGTTCCTATGATGAGGGAACTTTTACCAGCCCCTGGCGGGCGAGGGCAAACCACTGCTAAGGTATCAAAAGTCTCTGTTTCTCCGGACACTGAGGGATCAAAAGTTAGCTTGATGGGAAGATAATCATCATAGGGGAATTTTTGTGTTCCAGTGCCCCATATCTCCAACTCTTCTAATTTCTGCAAGGGAAGGTGTTCTAAATGTTTATCGTAGAAGTCTCTATACAGGAGGGTCACCTGAGCTCCAGTGTCCAAAAGGGCCTTTGTGTAGATTCCTTCCACTTGAATTGAGACTACTGGGGAGGGTCCCACTAACTTGACAGGAAATTTTTCAAGTGTGGCCTGCCTGGCTGGTTCAGGGATTCGCACCCTGACTTCCCTTTTCTTGGAGCTTTGGCTGTATTTCGATCCTTGTTGAGTCTGGTGTGCACCAACCTCCCACCGCTGAGGAGGCTGGGTCAAGGAGCGGGAGGATTTAGCTCGCTCGGAGGCAACAACTGGAGTCCTTGTTAAGGGTCGGGGCTCCCGGCGTTGCCTCCTCGCATCGTTAAATTTCATGGAGTTAGCTGAAACTGGTGGGCACCCGGTTGACTCCTTCACGGCGGCCCTCTGAAGTTTTCCGCCAGCTTGTGGTACTGGACTGCAGCTTTCTCAGGGCTTGGACATACTTCCCTATAATGCCCAACTCCTCCACAGTTGAAACAGATAATCAGCTTCTTTGGTCTCTGTACTTGGGTAACAGTAGAGCAGAGAGACTTCTTGGACTCCTCTTCAGCTGAGTTTTCAGTGGGCAACCCAGTTGGCTGATTGGTCAGTATAGATATAATTTCTATTAGTTGAGATACTTGAGTCTTTAAAAGCTCTACCTGAGGGTCACCATCATCAGCATTGATCACCCTGACCCTGGCAGCAGATTCAGCTCTCTGACTCTTCTTTTTGCTATCTAGCATAACTTCCTCCTCCATTACAATTTGGATCAAGTCTGGATATTTCAGAATACCACCATCTTGTCGAGTCCTCAACAGGAGGGTAATGGGGTCTAAAGACTGAGCCCCTCTCAACACTTGTTTTGCTCGGACATTGTCCACATCCCTAGGGTCTAACCCTTTTTTCAACAGGATCTGATGTATGATCTTGTCCAGGTGCCTCATGTATTCTGACAATTTATCCCCTTCTCTCTGGTAAGAGTGCTCCATTTGGTAAATAAGATCAGTGGCTTTCTCTGTGTGGCTGAACACATCCTGCAGGATATTCAGGTAATCTTGGGCAGTACAGTTCTTCTTGCTAAGCTTCAAGTTTCTGATAGCTTCCAAGGCAGGTCCCTTTAGACTTTCAGTGATCCTTTGTTTCTTTTGAGGCTCCGGTATGTCCCATTCATCCAGGGCTTGAGTAGCTTGGTCCAGCCATTCCTCTAAACCATCTTCCGATGAAGGGACTGGCTGTCTTCCTGAGAAGATTCTAAGCTTTCTGTATCCTGCAGCTGAAAAAGCCTGGGGGTCCTTTTGACACTTCTTGACAAACTCCCCAAGGACAGCACAAAGTTCGGGCCCAAAGGTGGCCAGAGGTGACTTGGCAAGGGTTTTTGGTTTGCTAGAATCAGCAGGACTGAATGAAGGACCTTGTTCAGGTACCCCTGGGTGTATCACCTTAAGTTCTCCCCTGCTGGCCAACTTTACACTTGGACCCTTGAAGGGCTCGGGAATTTCTTGCTTCCATTTGATCAGTGCATATGTATTTGGTGCCCCAGGGTCTGTCTTCACAGCAATGACCCACACTTTCTTCTCTGGGGACAATACCTTCACGGCTTGGCTTAACTGTTCTTCATCCCAGGACTCTCCTGGAATTTCAAGGACTATGCTGAGTTCTGAACAGGCATTTTCTTCTTTGCACCACGCTACAGTAGCGGCAGAGTCCATTTTGGTGCCGGTAGAGGTTCTGTCTAGGGGGGGTTTAGGTTGCAGAGTCACAGGAATCCCGGACGAGCCCCCACGTGTAGCACTACCCCCGTAGGAGCTGATGGTTAGTTTTGGGCCTGTACTTTGCCTGTCAACCCCCTGTAAGTTTGGCTCAATTCCCCTTGGCACAACTGGACAATGAATGGATTGTGGAACCCACTGGCAGTTGGGAACCACAATGACACCATGTAACAATGCAAATACAGTTAAAGTTTGTTACCTTGTATGGCCGCCTTTCCTTTGACACCAGATAAGACTCCACACAAAATGCAGTTTAACCAAGAAGTGTATATTTTACTTGGTAAATGAGAAAAAAATAGACACAGTCAAACATTAACAGTTGACTTCACACAGGGCCCTGCGAGAGTCAATGGTATATTCAATAACAATCAGGTTTCACAATGCAAAATTGAGGCCTGACCTGGGTAAGTACACAGCGGAGGGATTCCCCCAGTGCAATACGTTAACACTGGAGCACCTCTCCACCAGGTCTCACTCAGCTCTTAGAAGTATAGTAACTGTACAACAAGTTATATTATAGTATGAGTCTATATGCTCAGTGGTTCCCCCTAGCGGGTAATTCCCACACACGTTTCCTTCTATACTAGCTCAGATAGACAGGCTGAATCCTGTAATAGTTCCTTCTGGTTAACAGTAGTCTTCGCTAGCCTTGGTTGGTGCACATTAATAACTTGAAAACCAAAGGGAAATAGAAGAAGTTTGAACAGTTAAAGTATATGATGAGAAGGAACAGATGAATGCTGATCCTTATCAAGGCGCTAACTTAATCCTGGATGCAGTGTGACTCGGCTTGCGGCACTGCAGTTACCAGCAAGCCTAAGCAGACAAGTGAAGTTGTGGAAGTCACCTTCCTGCAATACAGTTAGTTGTATTTGTGGGCAGGTGCCCTCTCACCACATGAGGCCTTGTCTCACTGGGATCCTCTGACAGGGCCCTCTTGGTTTGCGGCCTCCAGACGAATCGTTGTCCCCGGGCCCTCCGCTTAGCCAGTCGCAAGGCGTTGGGGGATAGATGACTCTGGATGCTCAGGAGTACCGAGTAGTCCCTCTCTCCGGTCCAATCAGCAGGGATGTAGATGAGATGCCTCCGTCTGGCCTCCGTCACTTTAGGCCCAGGCTTTTCCGGCCTAGCCCCCTCGCTGCAGGCCTCTTGCGCATTGCAAGATGGCGTCCCAAGAGACAGAACACAAGCCCCGCCTCTCCTTTTAAAAGTATCTCCCAGCAGGCAGTGCGTGGCGCCACGCTCCTTCCCAGCAAGTGGCGTTGTGGGCCTTGTAGTCCATTCCTGACCCGTAACAATAGAGTCTGTGTCTCTCCGCACCACAAGATCCGTCATGCATTGTCCTACCATAGCTGAACCCAACAACTTGCAGCAATATGGGGCAATGGATAATGGAAAAAGCTAAGTTCTTATAGGCACAAACTGTAGTCCATGAGCTACGTGCCAAAGTAACACCTTGCTACATATATATATATATATATATATATATATATATACAAAGCGTGCAATGCATATATATATATATATATATATATATATATATATATATACTAAATATACTGGAATACTGGATCTAACTCGCTCAATCAACTGCCTGGGGAGAGACTGCTACTTGCAGCAGGTCTCTCTTGAAGATGGCAGTGTGCTAAGTCTTCATCCAACCATGCCCTGGGAAATTTCCAGTGTGTCAGTCGGGGTGTACTGGTGCAGTGTCTCAGTCAGGTAGACTGGGAAGAAGAAGCAGCCAGGTGGGCTGGTGGCAGCCAGGTGGGCTAGCATTTCCTACAAGAAGTAAGGCTGGGACCAGTGTCTACAGGGGAGCTGAAGGTGTTTCAGGATGCAGTTCACTCCACATGTGCTACTTATCTAAGGGACTGAAAGCTCCTAGCCTGTAAGGGGCTTTTGCTGAGCTAACAAGAGACTGTTAGTTCCCAAAGAATAAATCAATTGGAGTTCTGCAGAGTAAGTTAAGCGGAGCTGTACAGAAGATGAAGTCAAGCTGTGCAGGAGGATCAAGTGGAGCTGTAAATAGGGAGGAAGTTGTCCCCTGATTCTTTTTGTTACTGTCAGGTTGGGCATCCCATAATCCCTAAACCCCATCCAAGTTACAGTATTATCCCCTCAATAAAAAAACAAAAACAAAACGCCAGGACTTTTTTGAGTCTTGATGCAAGTTGCCAACATTTGGCAGTGTTATCATTTTACTAGTATTATATGTTAATATGCTGGGAAAGAATTTTAGTTTTAGAATATTTTCAAAAGAAAAGTGTTTTAACTTGATTTCATGTGGGAATTTATGGTAAATATGTCTCGATAAGATTCATGAAGTGTAAGAATTTAATTATTTATTCAGTAATGTCACTGGGGAAATTAGTTAGAATGATTTATTAATTTGAAAATTAGCTAAAAAATATTGTTTTGAATTTTACTCACAAAGAAGTTTGTGCCACTATATCTATGAGATAAGTCAACAGGTGTCATTTTCATTCTAAAGGGGTTTTCTGAATTTAGAAAAGTGTTTACCTGATTTTAACCATACCGCTTTATGACACCAAGGAAGCTTAAAACTCCCTGTCCTTCACTGGCCCGACTTCATCCTTCTGGGCAGGTTGTGGCTTTATGTGAAATCTGGTACTGCAGTATTTCCCTGCATATTTTAAATGTGTACCATTAGTAATACAAATAAATCTGGCCAGACAACCCGCCTGTCCGTTTTCATCCGATCCCATCCGCTGGATGGATGGTGAACGTATCATCATCCCTCTGTTTGGAGCGGATCTTGTCGGATTAGATGGCAGGCGGGTGTCAGCGGACACATCTTCTCCACTGACATCCGCCTGCCCATAGGAGTCAATTGGTGGCCCGCTCAGACTCACCTGAAAAACGGACAGGCGGATCCGAGTGGGCTGATCGTGTGAAAGGGGCCTTGCACTGTCATTAGGTTGAGGTAGTCTCTGCTGCTCCCAAAAGTTCTAAAGGATGAAGAAGCTTTTGCCAATGTTTTGTTAAAAATAAAGGGATTGTGTTAGCATACTCTAGGCACCATTAAAATGTATTAAAGAGGATCTGAACTGTGGAAACTGTGACAGAAAATGCAAAGGACGAGTCATCTTTATTACCTATGGTCTCCCTGCATCTGATTGTTTGCCCATTACTGATCTACTGACCCTTGTTCTGTATTGTGTCTCTGTGTGAAGGTGTTCGCCTTACTAAAGGCAGGGCTATGCTTGCCCTTGCAGAGCTGCGCCCTGATGTCTGTTGCCTTGAATAAGGCAGGCCATACATTACACAATTGTCGCGTACAATTTTCCTTTAGATTTACCGAAACCATATAATATGGGTGTTATGCCCCTCACTACACGTGGCTGAGGTGTATTTGGGCACACTGATAACTCCTCTCATACCAATGCATTCCGGTAGGCGTAGAATCCTTTTGAACTTTTATTAATACAAGATAGAGTAAAACTGTAACAGATACAGACAAATGCAATTAGTAAAATATAGTACAATTAGTGCCTCCCTATCTATCTACCTAGCTGAGTACATAAATAGTAGACATAGCGGAGATGAATCTGGAAGCTGGCTTATATCTTAGCAGTCCATGTGCATGTTTCCAGGGAGAAAATGAAATGGCTGAAGAAGGTGACGCAAGGCCTGATGGGATTGAAAGTACGGAGGCTTGCGTGTGACAAACTAGCTAACTATATTAAATTGCTTTATAAAAATAGTACAGTTATAAAAAACGGCCACTAGATGGCAACATAGATTAATGTTATTAAACCAAAAAAATAGGAACAATTCAAGCCTTATTACTGAAGGCATGACACTCCCCGCGTGGTTTCCCACGGATACCACATATCATGGCACTCCAGAGGAGAGTAACAAAATAAGTTCAGAAACAAGTCTGAGGAAAAGTTTAGGCTGGCCTTGCCTAATGACCTTGAGTTCAACTTTCCTGACGTTTCCATCTTCACTGGGAAACACTTGGGTTATCAGACCCAAAGGCCACTCGTTTCTCCTAGATTGAGAGTCTTTCATGAGAACGATGGCACCAGGCTCTAAGTTGAGCTTGTTGTCTTGCCATTTGTTCCTAGTCTGTAGATTAGACAAGTATTGTTTCTTACACTTGTTCCAAAATGTGTCAGCTAAAACTTGTACTCTTTTCCATTGACATCTGTATAAGTCCTTTGGGTCCAGATTGACTGAAGGAGCTGTGATCACCTCAACTTTCTGAGTGAGTAAAGTGGAAGGTGTAAGCAAGAAAGGATCTTTAGGATCGTTGGGTATAGATGTCAAGGGTCTGGCATTCATTATAGCTGATACTTCAGCCATGAAAGTTACAGCAGCACACAGTTCCAATCTTGGAATGGTGGTTTCAGGACATGGTGCTAGCTTGGCCTTGCCCATAACGAACCCAATGTGAATTTGGCCCTCGATGACCACTGACTTGAGGTAGGTTACTGCTCCTATTGCTTTAACTGAAGCATCGCAGAATACACATAATCTTGGGAAGGGAAGGCCTCCATGACGACTTTGCTGTTTGATGCTATCTTATGCAGTCTGAGATTTGAAGAGGCAAGTGTACTTTGGGTCCTCTTGAGTAAACTTATTGCAGCTTCGGGTGAAGAAAGTGATTTCAGACCATCATCTACATAAAAGTCTCTTTCAATGAACTGTGTAACGTCTATCTCACCTTCTTGGGCAGATAGCTTAAGTCTATAGACAGCAACAGCAGGAGATGGACTGTTACCAAAAACGTGTACCTTGGAAGCTGTGAAACATTTGCTGAATGTCTGCAACTATGGCAACTGCTTCCTTGCGGAATCTGATGAGGACACCAAGAAGTGTGTTGTTGAGATCTGGTCCCTTTAGGAGGACATCATTTAATGAGATTCCTTGATGCCGAGAGCTGTCAAACACTACCCGGATTTTACCTGGCTTCTTGGGGTGGTAGATGCCGAAGATTGGCAGGTACCAGCACTCTTCATCGTCTTTTAGAGGTGGAGCTATCTCAGCATGGTCATTCTCAAACATCTTACTCATGAATGAGAAGAAATGTCCTTTCATTTCTGGTTTCTTTTGGAAATTGGATCTGAGGGAAGAAAAGCGTTTCAAAGCTTGTTCTCTGTTATTAGCAAGACAGGGTCTCTGTGCTTTGAAAGGCAGGGGTGCCACCCAGCTGTTTTCATTGGTTTTGTAGAATCCCTGTCTCATTATCTCCAAGAAGATATGATCTTCAATAGATGGGCCAATTTTGTGATCTTCTTTAGTATTTTGGAAAACTGAGCACCCTAAATGATCTCTGTCTTCATCACAAAGAAGATTAGCAGTGTAAGGGTTTGAATGAATTACACTTGCAGGCTTCTCTCTTATGAGGAATCTGTTGGTGCAAGGCTGAAATAGGGATGGACGCCTGCCTTCTAGTGTCTTTGTAAAGAGAGAGTTCACGCTGGTTGGTTTGTGAACACTCCCTAGGCATACGTTGCCTATGATGACCCATCCTAGATCTAGCTTCTGGGCATAGGGGGAGTTGTGGGGACCATTGATTTGTTTTCTCACCATGTGAACTCTGATGATGTCCCTCCCAAGGAGAAGCGCTATCTCAGCCTGGGGATCCAGTTCAGGGATGAGATGTGCTATGCCCTTCAGATGTCGGTGGTGAAGTGCCACCTCTGGTGTAGGGATCTCCTCTCTATCCATTGGGAACTGATTGCACTCGATTAGAGTTGGCAGAGGCAGGGTTGTCTGACCATCAAAGGATTCGATTTGGTAACCAATGGCTCTTCTCCCAGTTTCTTCACTTACCCCTGTACAAGTCTTGAGTAAGTATGACAAGCCAGCTTCCTTGATTTTGAAGGTATCAAAGAAGGCTGAGCTGGCGAGTGATCTGTTGCTTTGATCGTCCAAGATCACGTATAGCTTCACTGCTTTTTCTCTGCGACCTATGGGGTAAACTATAGCAAGACAAATCTTAGAGCAGGATTTGTTAGACAGACCTTCTCCACAGACTTGGGTGCACTGGGGTGTAACTACAGGAGGTACTGTGTCTTGTTGCTCCCCGCTGTGCTCTTCGACCTGGGGTGAGGGGGTAAGAGTCCATGGCGCTGGCCCTGGATGCAGAGCTGTGTTGTGCTCTGTGCTGTTGCACTCAGAGCAGTTGATGCTCACCTTGCAGTCTCTCCCAAGGTAAGTGTCAGGGTCACCTGTGGCCAGGTGACAGATGCACACCGTAGGGGGACAGGAGTGCACCGCGAGGTAGTGAACCCTATGGCTGGCTTCTGCGGATAGGAAACTGGGTGGTTGTGGAAAGCGGGACCAGAGGAGCACAACCGGGATCCCAACGGAAGCGAGAGCCAAGATTCCCCAGGGCGCGGAGTCTAAGACCCAGCTGGTCTTCTCCAGGGCCTCTAGTGGTGAGGATGTTACGCTGCAGGCTGGGACCAGGTCGCGGCCCCTGGAGTTTCCTAGCTCACGCCCCGTAGGATAAGGGGAAAAGAGGGGAAGCAGCAGCACACGATAGAGAGAACCGAATAACAAGCTGAAGGTCAGGGGCCACAAGCAGACAAGGATAACGAAGAACGAGCCGAAGGTCAAGGGTCATGAGCAGACAGGGATAGTCGGGGACAAGCCAATAACGTAACAGAGAGACAGACGTAGCACACGGCAGGCAGGAACCCAAACACACAATGCCTAACAAACACGTTGATCAGCAAAGCAGGCTTGCAGTGCACAGGTTAATATAGTGTTCAGTGATAGGGCCTGGGGTGGAGTCAGGCTGGGAGGAGATTATAAAGGAAGCCAGGTGAAGGAGGTCTGGTCTCTAGATGAACACATGAGGAGGAAGGTAAGATGGCAGACAGACATTAATGCATATCCATGACAGTAAGAAGTTGATGTGCAGCACCTGTAACAAATTCTGTTTTCTTTCAGGAAGGTTCTGCGATCTTGGAGAGTCTTTTCTCTAAAACCTCTGCACTTTAACAACGAATGAGGCTTCTTGTGAAGAGGACACTCTCTGCTTGGATTCTGAGCTGGAGATACACTTGTTTTGCGTACTGCAACAGGTGCGTCTTTGAAGTTACGGGTTGGAGCAGGCTTACTTGACCTAGGGAAGGCAGGGTCAGGTGATGAGATGTCAAAACTAGGATCATTTTTAACCATTGCTTGCTGGCGAATAAAGTCCACAAAATAAGAGAATGGTGGGAAGGGGACGTTGTGCTTTTGCTTGTAGTCGGAGCCTCGTGTAACCCAGGTTTCTTGAAGGTTGTAAGGTAGCTTTTGCACTATAGAGTTAACGCCACGGGCTGTGTCCAGAAAGGCAAGGCCTGGCAAGTCTCCTTCTGCTTTGGCTATTTGTAGTTCTGTAACTAGGTCACTTAAGTCTCTCAGCTTCTGGTAGCCTTTGTTAGGAATCTTGGGAAAGTCCTCTATTCTTTTAAAAAGAGAGTTTTCTATAACTTCTGGGGAACCGTAACATTCATCAATCCTCTCCCATATCATGCTCAGCCCTTTGGTTGGGTAATTAATGTTAATGTCTCTGATTCTCCTTGCATGTTCTGATGACTCATTCCCCAGCCAATTGACTAAGAGATCGGCTACTTCACTTGCTTTTAAATCAATATCCCTTGTTGCATTTCTGAAGGACGAACGCCATGCTCTATAACTTTCAGGGCGATCGTTAAACTTTGCAAGTCCCTTTGCTAACAGTTCACGTCGTGCTAAGAACTTGAAGAAATCTGACATACCTTGATCATTGTATGAGTAGCCAGGGGGCGCTCTATTGTGCCAGGAACTTGGTGGATAGTTGCGGTTATCAGGGATACTGTCGCTGTATCTTTTAGACCGTCGTTCTTCATTTTCGATTTGGTCAACTGTGACGTAGTGTTTTGATAGTCTGGATGCAGAATGTGCTGAAAACTGATTGAGTGCGGGTTTACTTTCTTGCTTGATAAAAGGCGTGTGAATGGCGGGGGTTGATTCCGCTCTTGGCGCTGTAAGCGGGCAGTTGTCTGGTTCAGCGTGTCGCCGCACATATTCTGAGGTACGCTCTGTACTGTCGTCAGGAACGGAATTTTTTCCAAGTACGTTGCTGAGCCGCTCACTGGTGGGCTTTGCAAGTTCTTCTAAGATGTCTGTCTCAGCGACTGCTGCTTCCTTCTCTACAGCCAACTTCTCTAACTCAGTTTCTATGCGTAGCTTCTCGAATTCAGCTTCTATGCGTAGCTTCTCTAATTTCATTTTGCATCTCTTTTTCAGCAAAGGCAGCCTTTACTTTTGCAGATTCTGCTTTTGCGCGGGCAATGGCGATTGTTTCGCTTTTCACTGACCTCTTTGAGCTCATGGAGTAGACTTCTGACCTTGTCGCGAAGTGCTCTGACTTTGTCTGTGACATGGTGTCTCGCTGTATGGAAGCTGGTAACACTGCTGTCTCACTGGCGTTCTGTATGCTAGCCGTGCTTAGAAGCCTTTGTTTTACTGCTGTTTTGTATGTCAGCCTTCAGAAACATCTCCGTTTTACTGTTATGCCCCTCACTACACGTGGCTGAGGTGTATTTGTGCACACTGATAACTCCTCTCATACCAATGCATTCCGGTAGGCGTAGAATCCTTTTGAACTTTTATTAATACAAGATAGAGTAAAACTGTGACAGATACAGACAAATGCAATTAGTAAAAGATAGTACAATTAGTGCCTCCCTATTTATCTACCTAGCTGAGTACATAAATAGTAGACATACCGGAGATGAATCTGGAAGCTGGCTTATATCTTGGCAGTCCATGTGCATGCTTCCAGGGAGAAAAACGAAATGGCTGAAGAAGGTGACGCAAGGCCTGATGGGATTGAAAGTACGGAGGCTTGCGTGTGACAAACTAGCTAACTATATTAAATTGCTTTATAAAAATAGTGCAGTTATACAAAACGGCCACTAGATGGCAACATAGATTAATGTTATTAAACCAAAAAAATAGGAAAAATTCAAACCTTATTACTGAAGGCATGACAATGGGGTCAAACCTAAACACTTTAAATTTGTATGCAATCAGACAGGCCATTGTACTACATAGTTGAAGGTAAATCTAAAGGAAATTTAATAAGAAAATTGTATAATACATGGTCAAGAGAAAAGCAATCAAACAGATGATGGAGCGGTTTAGGAAGCACAGATCCATGACTAAAGGATTCGTCAACCTGGGTCCTTACTATTTAGAATAAACACACGGACTGAGTGACATGGGTTTTATATGGCCACAGCAACCACTTTTTATTAACCAAAGAATAAAATAACATAACCTTAAAACATACCAAATTCAACAAGGTAATGCCCAACAGCAAGAGGTCTTTGGGTGTCCTTAAGGCACAATTTTAACTGGAATCGTCCATGTCCTCAGCCGTGCCCCAACCGTCTCGAAGACGTTCCGACATTACACATAATTCCATATTCCCCTCCCCCAGGAGACCTCGCTCCTGGGAGAACCACCGCTAACCAAGTGGAAGCGCCATAATCGTCCATGTCCTCAGCTGTGCCCCAACCGGCTCGAAGACGTTCCGACATCACACATAATTCCATATTCCCCTCCCCCAGGAGACCTCGCTCCTGGGAGAACCACCGCTAACCAAGTGGAAGCGCCATACCTTAGATGGGCCCCCACACTTTTGTAACCATGTAATTACTGACCCCCCAAAGACCCCTTGACCCACCACAATGAGCTTGAGTGACACCTCATTCAAGCGAATCCCTCCACACCTGCAGCGCCACCCCCTCCTGCCGGCCAAAAAGACCCAATATCTGTCCCTACCGCCTTCAGGCGAACACCATTAAAACATCCAATAGCTGCAGACTGATCCTCCAGCTCCCGGTGGCGAACCACTATGCCCTTGAGCTTAGCCACCAACTGGTCTACCCCTCTGTCTAACTCAATTCTCGCCGTGTGCAGACGACCATGAAGCAAGCAAAATGCCAACCTTTTCTAGCCACGATATCAGACCATACAATAATGTATTCGGGAAACTCGCGCATCAAGCGCAAACGTCAAAATATACCTTCCTCCACAGATCCCTGGCAGCCTGGACCCCCAACTCATTACCCTTAACCTGCAGTACTAAAACCACCGGGGGCCAGTCGGCTCTAGAATAGAAATGAAACGCAGGGAGAACCCGGCCCCACATCATGCCCCAAATCCCCCAGCCATTGCAGAATAGCCTTACTCCACCGACTGACAATTTGCCTCCCCCCCAGGATGAGCGTCAGCCCACACCGCCCCCAAACATAGCAATCCCCCAATATCCAGACAAAACCAGGCGGAAGATCTGAAAGAAAACAAAAGAAAAACAGAGAGCCACACGAAAAAAAACACAATGCAAAGAACAGCCGCCCTTACAGAGCAAATGAGGGCAAACACAAATCCAAAACGATCAGACTACCGCCTCCCTATGCGTCTCACAACCTGAGGTACCAACCCCATCTGGCCACCGACATGGCCATTCCCACATGAAAGGAATGAGTATTGAACCGGGAAAGCCCTGCTGCTCACCCCAGCAAAACAACGGCGGAAACAGCCAAAACTAAAAACGTGACAAGGACAATCCATCCTTTGGGCAAACTGGCCAGACAGAGTCCGGCAGCACCCAAAACAAGGACACAGCAACCCCCTTTTCCAACTGATCAGTTCTAGAATTTCAGAGTTCCCAATATAACTCCAAATGCAGTGGAAAGCCACTGTCACAACCGAGGCTTGCAGCTCACCCACACTACACTTGTTCTTGCTAACCAGCTCCCCAAGCTGTCACTTCTCCTGACTCCTTGGAATGTGAGAGAACTACCTCACGGCAAAGACCCTCTCATCTGAATCCCTGCCCATTCAACCTCTGCCTCCAATCAGGTAAGGGCTACACCCCCACCAAACACACTGACCTAGCTGACCGTTACCTGACCCTGTTCCTCCCTTAGTCATGCCACCCATCCGTCCATTTTCTCCTCCAGGTCTCACTAGAATGAAAGAAGCAGAGCAGTGAGATGCTTGTCAGATATAACTTTCTCTCTTTTGCAGCAAACTTTCAGAAGATCAGTAAACGACCTAGGAGTGACATCACTAGATTTCAATCCAAATCTTGTGAAACTAGCAGTCAGAGGCACACTGCCTTGGATCTCACACTGCAAATATACAGATATACAGCACAGGAGTGCCTAGACACTAGGAATGAGCTTCGTGTTCGAGTCGAACCCATGTTCGACTCGAACATCGTCTGTTCGGCTGTTCACCGAATTGCGAACATTATATAAGGCCGCTGGCTTGGTGGCCTTTTGTAATGTGTTGGAGTTGTTTAAAGAGAGAGAGATTACAGAGAGAGACAGTGTCATTTATATTGAGTTAGTTAGAGCAGGCAGGCGAGTCAGTTAGCTGCAGTTATAGTGTGTAGAGGATATATATGCATCCTAGGTGTTGTATATATATTTATACACTGTATTCAGTTTAGCTAGATCCGTTCCTGTTATTCTCTATACTGTGACAGGCAGGCAGGTGATTGTGCTAGCTGCAGACAGTCAGTGTTTCACTTAGTGTACTGTGTGCTTTGCATAGCGTTCCCCTAAAGCTTACCTGAATACAGTTATTGACTAATAGTTGTGTTCTCATAATAAAACCACAGGCAGAGAGCTGCAAGTATTTTCAGTTAGTGTACTGTGTCCTCTGCAGAGTTTTCACCTAAAACTAACTGAAGACAATTGCTGCTTTTCCCATACTAATACCACAGCAGGCAGTTGATTCTGATAGCTGCATTATAATCAGTACAGATATATATATATATATATATATACATCCCACCTTTGTGCAGCTACATCTCACTGCATGCCATTAGTATGTCTGGAAGGCAAACAAGGAGAGGCAGACAGTCACGAGGCAATAAAAAAGGGCAAGCAGGCTCTGTGTCTAGAGTGTCTGCATCCTCATCAGCACGTGGCCGTGGGACACGCTTGTCCTTCTTTTCGTCAGCTGGTCATGTTGAGCCGCAACATGCCCAAGACTTGGTAGAGTGGATGACCAAGCCGTCCTCATCCTTCCAGTCACTCCTTCCCTAACCCCACCATGTCCTCCTGAGGAGTCCCCCGAACTGTTTGACCACAGTGTTGGGTACATGCTCCAGGAGGATGCCCAGCGTTTTGAAGGGTCCAATGATGGAACCCAGCTAGAGGAAGGCAGTAACGTGAGCCCAGAGAGAGGGGGTAGTAACGTGAGCCCAGAGAGAGGGGGTGCCCAACAAGGACAGCTATCTGGCAGTCATGTTCCCCCAGCTGCATCATACTGCCAGATTTGCTCCAGTGATGCGGAGGGAGGGGATGATGAGGTCACTGACTCCACGTGGGTGCCTGATAGGAGAGAGGAGGAGGAGGAGGCACATCTCCAACAAGGCAGGATGCCCTCCAGGGGCCAGCTTAAGGGCAGCACACCGACTGCATCACACCGCAGAGCTCCGCTTGTGCAGGGCGCTGCTGTCTCTGCGCGTTATTCCAAAAGTTCTTTGGTATGGGCCTTTTTTCAGACGTGTGCAGCAGATCGCACCGTTGCCATTTGCAACATATGTCTAAAGCATATCTTGCGTGGCCAAAACATCAGCCGCTTGGGCACCACGTGCTCGACCAGACATATGTCGACCTGCCATGCAGTTCGTTGGCAAGCGTACCTAAAAGACCCACACCAAAGAACAAAGCGGACCTCTCCTTGCTCCTCATCAGCTGGGATCTCCAACCCCACTATACCTTCAGTCCTCTCTGAAACCTGGAGGAATGAAGGTGTAGAATTAGGTGTATCAAAGTAATAAAGGAAAAAAAACTGTGCTAAGACTACTACAAATTAAATTAAACAATATAATAAGGCAGCAGCAATAATGTGATAAACATAAACAAATTAAACAAGAAAAAAACTGCGCCAATTGACTTTCTTATAAAGTACTCCTGAATAGCATCAGGATGAAATGTCCAAAGATGTGGCCCACATTAGAGGGGAGGAGTCCAATAACACGGGAAATCCAAACTGCCAGTGTATTGAGATTTCACTGACATTCATCAATTGAAAACACCACCATACGAAATGGCTCCTTACCACAAACAGGCAAATTCATGCAGGTGGCTTTAGCCCAGCCAAGGCCTTTATCGCTGAAAAAAGATCCAAAGCAAGGTCCCCAGACAATCCACCACTGCTAGCAAAAGGCCTCTTGATGGCTCGGTAGCGAGACAAATATACCATAGGGTGATAACGTATTCACAGGGTAATGACACCACCACCGTGATAAATATATAAATAAGTGACCACCACCTAAGTAGAAAATGGCTCCTTACCAGATAAAGGTAAAGAGCATGAATTCAGCTGTGCCCAGCCACGGTCTTTAACCTGTACCCCGGACCCACACACAGATTCCCAGGAAGATCTTCACTGTAAAAGGTGCTGCTTTACGCTCCGTATGGGGCGCCAAAAAAGAAGGGGAGGAGACCATAGAATAATACCCTCTTATACCAATTTTATTTTAAAAGGATTATACTTACAAAAATTAAGCATCAGAAAAACATGTAAACATTCTGGCCGGCCGGCATAAGCAAGTGCCCTTCCGTGTTAGAGCTGCGTGGTGACGTCACCATCAGTACTCCTGATGCTATTCAGGAGTACTTTATAAGAAAGTCAATTGGCGCAGTTTTTTTCTTGTTTAAGGTGTGTCAAAGTACTTGCGGACAATCTGCTATCGGTACACCGACGTCCGATTGTACCAGGCAAATTTCCCTGCCCCAGCTGCTGCACCGCCAAAAGAAGTTTGCTCCCAGCCATCCACATGCCCAGCGGTTGAATGCTAGCTTGGCTAAATTGCTAGCACTTCAACTGCTGCCTTTTCAGTTGGTAGACTCTGCCCCCTTCCGTGAGTTTGTGGAATGTGCGGTTCCTCAGTGGCAGGTTCCCAAACGCCACTTTTTCTCACGGAAGGCAATTCCGGCTCTCTACCGGCATGTGGAAGGCGATGTCTTGGCCTCGCCGGACAGGGCAGGGCAGTCAGCGGTAAGGTGCATATTACCGCTGACTCATGTTCCAGCAGGCATGGACAGGGACGTTACCTATCTTTCACGGCACATTGGGTGACTCTGCTGACAGCTGGGAAGGATGCAGGACAAGTTGCAGTAGTGTTGGAGGTTGTTCCGCTACCACGCCTCCAAAATTTTACTACTGGTGATTCTGACACACCTCTCTCCTCCACCCCCTCCTCTTCTTCTTTCTCCATGGCTTCTACCTGTGCTCTGTCCTTGGAACCAGTGGTGCTCTGTAGGTGTTCATGGAGCTACGCAAGTACGCAGGCAAAAAGATTCCATGAGGTGCTTGAGCTGGTGTGCTTGGGGGACAGGAGCCACACTGGGGCAGAGATTCTGTCAGCTCTGCAGGGGCAGGCTCAGAGGTGGTTGATGCCACACCAGCTTAAGCCAGGAAAGGTGGTTTCCGACAATGGCACCAACCTCCTCTCCGGCCTCTGACAGGGACAACTGACCCATGTGCCCTGTTTGGCTCACGCACTTAACTTGGTGGTGCAGCAGTTCTTGGGCAGGTACCCGGGCTTACAGGAGGTCCTGAAGCAGGCCAGGAAACTGTGGGCATTTCCGCCAGTCATATAATGCCAGTGCTCGGCTGGCTGACTTGCAAAAGGAATCCAACCTGCCCAAGAACCGCCTAATCTGTGACATGCCCACCAGTTGAAACTCTACATTGGCCATGCTGCAGCGGCTGCACATGCAGCAGAGGGCCATCAATGAGTATCTGTTGCAATTTGGCACCAGGACAGTGTCAGGGGAGCTTGGATTTTTTCCCCACGCCAGTGGGCCATGATCAGGGATGCATGCACTGTCCTGGCACCATTTGAGGAGGCCACGAGGATGGTGAGCAGTGACAGTGCATGCATCAGTGACACTGTCCCTCTTGTCCACCTGTTGGAGCACACGCTGTGTGGAATAATGGACAGGGCACTTCAGGCAGAACAGAGGCAAGAAGAGGAGGACTTCCTTAACTCTCAAGACCCCTTTATCCATACAGTGTTCCTGCTGGCCCGGCTATCACACAGGAGGAGGAGGAGGAGGAGGATTATTGTGTCAGCATGGAGGTAGAGCCTAGCACTCAGCATCCGCAGCAGTCTTTAAGGGATCAATTACAGTCTCAAGACACTAGGGATGAGCTCGGTGTTCGAGTCGAACATACGTTCGACTCGAACATCGGCTGTTCGATCGTTCGACGAAGATCGAACGATTTGGGCCGTTCGCACCTAATTCGAGTGACGCGAACGGCCCACAATGCACTACGCCATCGCAGTGTCATCCAGGCGCTGTGATTGGCCAAGCATGCACTGTGACCCTGCATGCTTGGCCAATCACAGCGCCGGCAGCGAGGAGAGCAATGATTGGCCACAGGCAGGATGCCTGTGGCCAATTATTGCTGAGGGTGTTTAGTACACGCCCCACACTATAAAAGGCCGCCAGCACGGCGGCCTAGTGTAGTGTGTTCCGGAGCAGGGAAAGAGAAGCATAGGCAGGGACAGTGACATTTTTTTTTCTTGCTTAACCTGGATTCCTTTAGTTTAGGGAAAGAGAAGGATAGGTAGGGAGAGTGTCAGTGTGTTTTACTGTGCTAATCCTTGTTTCTAGGGACAGGGAAGGACAGTGAGGGAAATTCTCCTTGTGCTATACTGTGCTAAAGCATTGATCATCAACCATCTTTAAAAAATCTTTTTTTCTAGGGACAGAAAACTATAGGTAGGGAGAGTGTCAGTGTGTTTTACTGTGCTAATCCTTGTTTCTAGGGACAGGGAAGGACAGTGAGGGAAATTCTCCTTGTGCTATAGTGTGCTAAAGCATTGATCATCAACCATCTTTAAAAAAACATTTTTTCTAGGGACAGAAAACTATAGGTAGGGAGAGTGTCAGTGTGTTTTACTGTGCTAATCCTTGTTTCTAGGGACAGGGAAGGACAGTGAAGGAAATTCTCCTTGTGCTATAGTGTGCTAAAGCATTGATCATCAACCATCTTTAAAAAAACATTTTTTCTAGGGACAGAAAACTATAGGTAGGGAGAGTGTCAGTGTGTTTTACTGTGCTAATCCTTGTTTCTAGGGACAGGGAAGGACAGTGAGGGAAATTCTCCTTGTGCTATAGTGTGCTAAAGCATTGATCATCAACCATCTTTAAAAAAACATTTTTTCTAGGGACAGAAAACTATAGGTAGGGAGAGTGTCAGTGTGTTTTACTGTGCTAATCCTTGTTTCTAGGGACAGGGAAGGACAGTGAGGGAAATTCTCCTTGTGCTATAGTGTGCTAAAGCATTGATCATCAACCATCTTTAAAAAAACATTTTTTCTAGGGACAGAAAACTATAGGTAGGGAGAGTGTCAGTTTCTTTCACTGTGCTAATCCTTGTTTCTAGGGACAGGGAAGGACAGTGAGGGAAATTCTCCTTGTGCTATACTGTGCTAAAGCATTGATCATCAACCATCTTTAAAAAAACATTTTTTCTAGGGACAGAAAACTATAGGTAGGGAGAGTGTCAGTGTGTTTCACTGTGCTAATCCTTGTTTCTAGGGACAGGGAAGGACAGTGAGGGAAATTCTCCTTGTGCTATACTGTGCTAAAGCATTGATCATCAACCATCTTTAAAAAATCATTTTTTCTAGGGACAGAAAACTATAGGTAGGGAGAGTGTCAGTGTGTTTCACTGTGCTAATCCTTGTTTCTAGGGACAGGGAAGGACAGTGAGGGAAATTATCCTTGTGCTATACTGTGCTAAAGCATTGATCATCAACCATCTTTAAAAAAACATTTTTTCTAGGGACAGAAAACTATAGGTAGGGAGAGTGTCAGTGTGTTTTACTGTGCTAATCCTTGTTTCTAGGGACAGGGAAGGACAGTGAGGGAAATTCTCCTTGTGCTATAGTGTGCTAAAGCATTGATCATCAACCATCTTTAAAAAAACATTTTTTCTAGGGACAGAAAACTATAGGTAGGGAGAATGTCAGTGTGTTTTACTGTGCTAATCCTTGTTTCTAGGGACAGGGAAGGACAGTGAGGGAAATTCTCCTTGTGCTATAGTGTGCTAAAGCATTGATCATCAACCATCTTTAAAAAAACATTTTTTCTAGGGACAGAAAACTATAGGTAGGGAGAGTGTCAGTTTCTTTCACTGTGCTAATCCTTGTTTCTAGGGACAGGGAAGGACAGTGAGGGAAATTCTCCTTGTGCTATACTGTGCTAAAGCATTGATCATCAACCATCTTTAAAAAAACATTTTTTCTAGGGACAGAAAACTATAGGTAGGGAGAGTGTCAGTTTCTTTCACTGTGCTAATCCTTGTTTCTAGGGACAGGGAAGGACAGTGAGGGAAATTCTCCTTGTGCTATACTGTGCTAAAGCATTGATCATTAACCATCTTTAAAAAAACATTTTTTCTAGGGACAGAAAACTATAGGTAGGGAGAGTGTCAGTGTGTTTTACTGTGCTAATCCTTGTTTCTAGGGACAGGGAAGGACAGTGAGGGAAATTCTCCTTGTGCTATAGTGTGCTAAAGCATTGATCATCAACCATCTTTAAAAAAACATTTTTTCTAGGGACAGAAAACTATAGGTAGGGAGAGTGTCAGTGTGTTTTACTGTGCTAATCCTTGTTTCTAGGGACAGGGAAGGACAGTGAGGGAAATTCTCCTTGTGCTATAGTGTGCTAAAGCATTGATCATCAACCATCTTTAAAAAAACATTTTTTCTAGGGACAGAAAACTATAGGTAGGGAGAGTGTCAGTGTGTTTCACTGTGCTAATCCTTGTTTCTAGGGACAGGGAAGGACAGTGAGGGAAATTCTCCTTGTGCTATAGTGTGCTAAAGCATTGATCATCAACCATCTTTAAAAAAACATTTTTTCTAGGGACAGAAAACTATAGGTAGGGAGAGTGTCAGTGTGTTTTACTGTGCTAATCCTTGTTTCTAGGGACAGGGAAGGACAGTGAAGGAAATTCTCCTTGTGCTATAGTGTGCTAAAGCATTGATCATCAACCATCTTTAAAAAAACTTTTTTTCTAGGGACAGAAAACTATAGGTAGGGAGAGTGTCAGTGTGTTTTACTGTGCTAATCCTTGTTTCTAGGGACAGGGAAGGACAGTGAGGGAAATTCTCCTTGTGCTATAGTGTGCTAAAGCATTGATCATCAACCATCTTTAAAAAAACATTTTTTCTAGGGACAGAAAACTATAGGTAGGGAGAGTGTCAGTGTGTTTTACTGTGCTAATCCTTGTTTCTAGGGACAGGGAAGGACAGTGAGGGAAATTCTCCTTGTGCTATAGTGTGCTAAAGCATTGATCATCAACCATCTTTAAAAAAACATTTTTTCTAGGGACAGAAAACTATAGGTAGGGAGAGTGTCAGTTTCTTTCACTGTGCTAATCCTTGTTTCTAGGGACAGGGAAGGACAGTGAGGGAAATTCTCCTTGTGCTATACTGTGCTAAAGCATTGATCATCAACCATCTTTAAAAAAACATTTTTTCTAGGGACAGAAAACTATAGGTAGGGAGAGTGTCAGTGTGTTTCACTGTGCTAATCCTTGTTTCTAGGGACAGGGAAGGACAGTGAGGGAAATTCTCCTTGTGCTATACTGTGCTAAAGCATTGATCATCAACCATCTTTAAAAAATCATTTTTTCTAGGGACAGAAAACTATAGGTAGGGAGAGTGTCAGTTTCTTTCACTGTGCTAATCCTTGTTTCTAGGGACAGGGAAGGACAGTGAGGGAAATTCTCCTTGTGCTATACTGTGCAAAAGCATTGATCATCAACCATCTTTAAAAAAACATTTTTTCTAGGGACAGAAAACTATAGGTAGGGAGAGTGTCAGTTTCTTTTACTGTGCTAATCCTTGTTTCTAGGGACAGGGAAGGACAGTGAGGGAAATTCTCCTTGTGCTATACTGTGCTAAAGCATTGATCATCAACCATCTTTAAAAAAACATTTTTTCTAGGGACAGAAAACTATAGGTAGGGAGAGTGTCAGTGTGTTTCACTGTGCTAATCCTTGTTTCTAGGGACAGGGAAGGACAGTGAGGGAAATTCTCCTTGTGCTATACTGTGCTAAAGCATTGATCATCAACCATCTTTAAAAAAACATTTTTTCTAGGGACAGAAAACTATAGGTAGGGAGAGTGTCAGTGTGTTTTACTGTGCTAATCCTTGTTTCTAGGGACAGGGAAGGACAGTGAGGGAAATTCTCCTTGTGCTATAGTGTGCTAAAGCATTGATCATCAACCATCTTTAAAAAAACATTTTTTCTAGGGACAGAAAACTATAGGTAGGGAGAATGTCAGTGTGTTTTACTGTGCTAATCCTTGTTTCTAGGGACAGGGAAGGACAGTGAGGGAAATTCTCCTTGTGCTATAGTGTGCTAAAGCATTGATCATCAACCATCTTTAAAAAAACATTTTTTCTAGGGACAGAAAACTATAGGTAGGGAGAGTGTCAGTTTCTTTCACTGTGCTAATCCTTGTTTCTAGGGACAGGGAAGGACAGTGAGGGAAATTCTCCTTGTGCTATACTGTGCTAAAGCATTGATCATCAACCATCTTTAAAAAAACATTTTTTCTAGGGACAGAAAACTATAGGTAGGGAGAGTGTCAGTTTCTTTCACTGTGCTAATCCTTGTTTCTAGGGACAGGGAAGGACAGTGAGGGAAATTCTCCTTGTGCTATACTGTGCTAAAGCATTGATCATCAACCATCTTTAAAAAAACATTTTTTCTAGGGACAGAAAACTATAGGTAGGGAGAGTGTCAGTGTGTTTTACTGTGCTAATCCTTGTTTCTAGGGACAGGGAAGGACAGTGAGGGAAATTCTCCTTGTGCTATAGTGTGCTAAAGCATTGATCATCAACCATCTTTAAAAAAAACATTTTTTCTAGGGACAGAAAACTATAGGTAGGGAGAGTGTCAGTGTGTTTCACTGTGCTAATCCTTGTTTCTAGGGACAGGGAAGGACAGTGAGGGAAATTCTCCTTGTGCTATACTGTGCTAAAGCATTGATCATCAACCATCTTTAAAAAATCATTTTTTCTAGGGACAGAAAACTATAGGTAGGGAGAGTGTCAGTTTCTTTCACTGTGCTAATCCTTGTTTCTAGGGACAGGGAAGGACAGTGAGGGAAATTCTCCTTGTGCTATACTGTGCAAAAGCATTGATCATCAACCATCTTTAAAAAAACATTTTTTCTAGGGACAGAAAACTATAGGTAGGGAGAGTGTCAGTTTCTTTCACTGTGCTAATCCTTGTTTCTAGGGACAGGGAAGGACAGTGAGGGAAATTCTCCTTGTGCTATACTGTGCTAAAGCATTGATCATCAACCATCTTTAAAAAAACATTTTTTCTAGGGACAGAAAACTATAGGTAGGGAGAGTGTCAGTGTGTTTCACTGTGCTAATCCTTGTTTCTAGGGACAGGGAAGGACAGTGAGGGAAATTCTCCTTGTGCTATACTGTGCTAAAGCATTGATCATCAACCATCTTTAAAAAAACATTTTTTCTAGGGACAGAAAACTATAGGTAGGGAGAGTGTCAGTGTGTTTTACTGTGCTAATCCTTGTTTCTAGGGACAGGGAAGGACAGTGAGGGAAATTCTCCTTGTGCTATAGTGTGCTAAAGCATTGATCATCAACCATCTTTAAAAAAACATTTTTTCTAGGGACAGAAAACTATAGGTAGGGAGAGTGTCAGTGTGTTTTACTGTGCTAATCCTTGTTTCTAGGGACAGGGAAGGACAGTGAGGGAAATTCTCCTTGTGCTATAGTGTGCTAAAGCATTGATCATCAACCATCTTTAAAAAAACATTTTTTCTAGGGACAGAAAACTATAGGTAGGGAGAGTGTCAGTTTCTTTCACTGTGCTAATCCTTGTTTCTAGGGACAGGGAAGGACAGTGAGGGAAATTCTCCTTGTGCTATACTGTGCTAAAGCATTGATCATCAACCATCTTTAAAAAAACATTTTTTCTAGGGACAGAAAACTATAGGTAGGGAGAGTGTCAGTTTCTTTCACTGTGCTAATCCTTGTTTCTAGGGACAGGGAAGGACAGTGAGGGAAATTCTCCTTGTGCTATACTGTGCTAAAGCATTGATCATTAACCATCTTTAAAAAAACATTTTTTCTAGGGACAGAAAACTATAGGTAGGGAGAGTGTCAGTGTGTTTTACTGTGCTAATCCTTGTTTCTAGGGACAGGGAAGGACAGTGAGGGAAATTCTCCTTGTGCTATAGTGTGCTAAAGCATTGATCATCAACCATCTTTAAAAAAACATTTTTTCTAGGGACAGAAAACTATAGGTAGGGAGAGTGTCAGTGTGTTTTACTGTGCTAATCCTTGTTTCTAGGGACAGGGAAGGACAGTGAGGGAAATTCTCCTTGTGCTATAGTGTGCTAAAGCATTGATCATCAACCATCTTTAAAAAAACATTTTTTCTAGGGACAGAAAACTATAGGTAGGGAGAGTGTCAGTTTCTTTCACTGTGCTAATCCTTGTTTCTAGGGACAGGGAAGGACAGTGAGGGAAATTCTCCTTGTGCTATACTGTGCTAAAGCATTGATCATCAACCATCTTTAAAAAAACATTTTTTCTAGGGACAGAAAACTATAGGTAGGGAGAGTGTCAGTGTGTTTCACTGTGCTAATCCTTGTTTCTAGGGACAGGGAAGGACAGTGAGGGAAATTCTCCTTGTGCTATACTGTGCTAAAGCATTGATCATCAACCATCTTTAAAAAAACATTTTTTCTAGGGACAGAAAACTATAGGTAGGGAGAGTGTCAGTGTGTTTCACTGTGCTAATCCTTGTTTCTAGGGACAGGGAAGGACAGTGAGGGAAATTCTCCTTGTGCTATACTGTGCTAAAGCATTGATCATCAACCATCTTTAAAAAAACATTTTTTCTAGGGACAGAAAACTATAGGTAGGGAGAGTGTCAGTTTCTTTCACTGTGCTAATCCTTGTTTCTAGGGACAGGGAAGGACAGTGAGGGAAATTCTCCTTGTGCTATACTGTGCTAAAGCATTGATCATTAACCATCTTTAAAAAAACATTTTTTCTAGGGACAGAAAACTATAGGTAGGGAGAGTGTCAGTGTGTTTTACTGTGCTAATCCTTGTTTCTAGGGACAGGGAAGGACAGTGAGGGAAATTCTCCTTGTGCTATAGTGTGCTAAAGCATTGATCATCAACCATCTTTAAAAAAACATTTTTTCTAGGGACAGAAAACTATAGGTAGGGAGAGTGTCAGTGTGTTTTACTGTGCTAATCCTTGTTTCTAGGGACAGGGAAGGACAGTGAGGGAAATTCTCCTTGTGCTATAGTGTGCTAAAGCATTGATCATCAACCATCTTTAAAAAAACATTTTTTCTAGGGACAGAAAATTATAGGTAGGGAGAGTGTCAGTTTCTTTCACTGTGCTAATCCTTGTTTCTAGGGACAGGGAAGGACAGTGAGGGAAATTCTCCTTGTGCTATACTGTGCTAAAGCATTGATCATCAACCATCTTTAAAAAAACATTTTTTCTAGGGACAGAAAACTATAGGTAGGGAGAGTGTCAGTGTGTTTTACTGTGCTAATCCTTGTTTCTAGGGACAGGGAAGGACAGTGAGGGAAATTCTCCTTGTGCTATAGTGTGCTAAAGCATTGATCATCAACCATCTTTAAAAAAACATTTTTTCTAGGGACAGAAAATTATAGGTAGGGAGAGTGTCAGTTTCTTTCACTGTGCTAATCCTTGTTTCTAGGGACAGGGAAGGACAGTGAGGGAAATTCTCCTTGTGCTATACTGTGCTAAAGCATTGATCATCAACCATCTTTAAAAAAACATTTTTTCTAGGGACAGAAAACTATAGGTAGGGAGAGTGTCAGTTTCTTTCACTGTGCTAATCCTTGTTTCTAGGGACAGGGAAGGACAGTGAGGGAAATTCTCCTTGTGCTATACTGTGCTAAAGCATTGATCATCAACCATCTTTAAAAAAACATTTTTTCTAGGGACAGAAAACTATAGGTAGGGAGAGTGTCAGTGTGTTTTACTGTGCTAATCCTTGTTTCTAGGGACAGGGAAGGACAGTGAGGGAAATTCTCCTTGTGCTATAGTGTGCTAAAGCATTGATCATCAACCATCTTTAAAAAAACATTTTTTCTAGGGACAGAAAACTATAGGTAGGGAGAGTGTCAGTGTGTTTTACTGTGCTAATCCTTGTTTCTAGGGACAGGGAAGGACAGTGAGGGAAATTCTCCTTGTGCTATACTGTGCTAAAGCATTGATCATCAACCATCTTTAAAAAAACATTTTTTCTAGGGACAGAAAACTATAGGTAGGGAGAGTGTCAGTTTCTTTCACTGTGCTAATCCTTGTTTCTAGGGACAGGGAAGGACAGTGAGGGAAATTCTCCTTGTGCTATACTGTGCTAAAGCATTGATCATCAACCATCTTTAAAAAAACTTTTTTTCTAGGGACAGAAAACTATAGGTAGGGAGAGTGTCAGTTTCTTTCACTGTGCTAATCCTTGTTTCTAGGGACAGGGAAGGACAGTGAGGGAAATTCTCCTTGTGCTATACTGTGCTAAAGCATTGATCATCAACCATCTTTAAAAAAACATTTTTTATAGGGACAGAAAACTATAGGTAGGGAGAGTGTCAGTGTGTTTTACTGTGCTAATCCTTGTTTGTAGGGACAGGGAAGGACAGTGAGGGAAATTCTCCTTGTGCTATACTGTGCTAAAGCATTCCTCATCAACCATCTTTGAAATCCTTGTTTTTTGGACAGTCAGGGAAATTGTCGTTGTGCTATTCTGTGCGAAAGCAATCATCCTCAACCATATTTAGAAATCCTTAAGTAAAGGGACAGAGAAGGACACCTGAAGGTAGCCCTTATTGCTTTTTTCCCATCTCCCTGCAGGCCATCTATTAGAATGTCTGGAAGGCAAACAAGGAGAGGCAGACAGTCAGGAGGCAATAAAAGAGGGCAAGCAGGCTCTGTGTCTGGGGGCAACAGTGCTGGTCGTGGACGCAGTGCATTGTCATCAGCACATGGCCATGGGACACGCTTGTCCTTCTTTTCGGCAGCTGGACATGTTGAGCCACATCATGCCGAAGACTTGGTAGAGTGGATGACCAAGCCCTCCTCCTCCTCCTCATCCTCTCTCACCCAGGCTCAGGGTACTGGCAAAGCAGCTGCCAAAGCGTCCTCTTCCCTGGTATCAATGTCAGACTCATCATCAGTCACTCCTTCCCTAGACCCACCATGTCCTCCTCCTGAGGAGTCCCCCGAACTGTTTGAGCACAGTGTTGGGTACATGCTCCAGGAGGATGCCCAGCGTTTCGAAGGGTCTGATGATGAAACCCAGCTACAGGAAGGCAGTAGCGTGAGAGCAGACAGAGGGGATGCTCAAGAAGGACACCAATCTGGCAGTCATGTTCCAGCAGCTGCAGCATACTGCCAGATTGGCTCCAGTGATGAGGAGGGAGGGGATGATGAGGTCACTGACTCCACGTGGGTGCCTAATAGGAGAGAGGAGGAGGAGGAGGATGAGGAGGAGGCACATCTCCAACGAGGCAGGATGCCCTTTGGTGGCCAGCGTAAGGGCAGTACACCGACGGAATCACACCGCAGAGCTCCGCCTGTGCAGGGCGCTGCCTCTGCCCGTCATTCAAAAAGTTCTTTGGTGTGGGCCTTTTTTGAGGCTAGTGCATCAGATCGCACAGCTGCTGTTTGCAACATATGTCTCAAGCGTATATCGCTTGGCCAAAACATCAGCCGCTTGGGTACCACATGCCTGACCAGACATATGTTGACCTGCCATGCAGCTCGTTGGCAAGCCTACCTCAAAGACCCACACCAAAGAACAAAGCGGACCTCTCCTTGCACCGCATCAGCTGGGATCTCCAACCCCACTATAACTTCAGTCCTCTCTGAAACATGCACTGAGAGGAATGAAGGTGTAGAATTAGGTGTGTCACAGCCAAGTACTTGCGGCCACTCTGCTAGCAGTACACCGACGTCCGATTCTAGCAGGCAAATTTCCCTGCCCCAGCTGCTGGACCGTCAAAAGAAGTTCACTCCCAGCCATCCACATGCCCAGCGGTTGAATGCTAGCTTGGCTAAATTGCTAGCGCTTCAACTGCTGCCTTTTCAGTTGGTAGACTCGGCCCCCTTCCGTGAGTTTGTGCAATGTGCGGTTCCTCAGTGGCAGGTTCCCAAACGCCACTTTTTCTCACGGAAGGCTATTCCGGCTCTCTACCGGCATGTGGAAGGCAATGTCTTGGCCTCGCTGGACAGGGCGGTCAGCGGTAAGGTGCATATTACCGCTGACTCATGGTCCAGCAGGCATGGACAGGGACGTTACCTTTCTTTCACGGCCCATTGGGTCACTCTTTTGGCAGCTGGGAAGGATGCAGGACAAGGTGCAGTAGTGTTGGAGGTTGTTCCACTGCCACGCCTCCAAAATGCTACTACTGGTTGTGACACACCTCTCTCCTCCACCCCCTCCTCTTCTTCCTCCATGGCCTCTTCCTGTGCTTTGTCCTCTGAACCAGCGGTGCTCCGTAGCCGTTCAAGGGGCTACGCAAGTACGCAGGCAAAAAGATGCCATGCCGTGCTTGCGCTGGTGTGTTTGGGGGACAGAAGCCACACTGGGGCAGAGGTCCTGTCTGCTCTGCAGGGCCAGGCCGAGAGGTGGTTGACGCCACGCCAGCTTAAGCCAGGAATGGTGGTTTGCGACAATGGCACCAACCTCCTCTCCGCCCTCCGACAGGGACAACTGACCCATGTGCCCTATGTGGCTCACGTCCTTAACCTGGTGGTGCAGCGGTTCTTGGGCAGGTACCCGGGCTTACAGGATGTCCTGAGGCAGGCCAGGAAAGTCTGTGTGCATTTCCGCAGATCTTATAATGCCAGTGCTCGCCTGGCTGAGCTGCAAAAGGAGTTGAACCTGCCCAAGAACCGCCTTATATGTGACATGCCCACCAGGTGGAACTCAACGTTGGCCATGCTGCAGCGGCTGCACACGCAGCAGAGGGCCATCAATGAGTACCTGTGCGACTACGGCACCAGGACAGGGTCAGGGGAGCTTGTTTTTTTTCTCCACGCCAGTGGGGCATGATCAGGGATGCATGCACTGTCCTGGCACCATTTGAGGAGGCCACGAGGATGGTGAGCAGTGACAGTGCATGCATCAGTGACACTGTACCTCTTGTCCACCTGTTGGAGCACACGCTGCGTGGAATAATGGACAGGGCACTTGAGGCAGAACAGAGGCAGGAAGAGGAGGACTTCCTTGCCTCTCAAGGCCCCCTTTACCCAGACAGTGTTCCTTCTGTCCCACCCATCGCACAGGAAGAGGAGGAGGAGGAGGAGGATTGTGTCAGCATGGAGGTGGAGGCTGGCACTCAGCATCATCAGCAGCAGTCTTTTAGGGATGATTTACAGTCCCAAGAAACCAGTGGACTTGTACGTGGCTAGGAGGAGGTGGCTGCGGATCATGTCGTCCTTAGTGACCCAGAGGACTCCGGACCGAATGCCTCAGCAAACCTACGCTGCATGGCCTCCCTGATCCTGCAAAGTCTGCGGAAGGATCCTCGTATTCTTCGGATCAAGGAGAGGGACCATTACTGGCTGGCCACTCTCCTTGATCCACGGTACAAGGGTAAGGTTGCGGACCTTATGTTACCGTCGCAGAGGGAGCAGAGGATGAGACAAATCCGGGAGGCCTTGCAGAAAGGTCTGTGCAACGCGTTCCCAGAGACTGGGAGGTTACAAACTCCTGGTCCTGGACAACGAGTTGCTGAGGCTTCGGCCAGTCAAAGAAGGAGCGGTGGGGAAGGTGGCCGTCTGACCGATGCGTTCAGACAATTCTTTAGTCCGCAGCCCCAAAGTATGATCGGTTCCAGCAACCATCGCCAGCGTTTGATAAACATGGTGCAGGAATATCTAGGGGCAAGGTCAGACTTGGACACCTTCCCCACCGAAAATCCTCTGGCTTACTGGGTCTTGAGGATGGATCACTGGCCAGAGCTTGCACAGTATGCAATTGAGCTACTGGCCTGTCCTGCATCCAGCGCTCTTTCGGAACGCACATTCAGTGCTGCTGGAGGATTTGTCACGGATCACAGGGTGCGCCTGTCCACCGACTCGGTTGATCGACTGACTTTCATCAAGATGAACCAGTCTTGGATCACCACCAGCTACCACACACCTGATGCTGATATAACAGACTAATTGATTTTAACATGTCACATCCCTTCAAGACTGATGCTGATGCTGAGTGCTGTGCTGTTATGTTGACTGGCTATCCTCCTCCTCCGAGTCCTCAATGATACGATTGATGATGATAGCTTGGAAGATCATTTTTGTTTATGGGTGCCGCCACCAGTGGCTAAGGCCCAATTTTTCAGCCCCTGTTTAACAGGGGCGTGTAATTAAAATTTTTGAAGCAATACTTTGCAACAGGGCTCATTGCTGTGCTCCAAGTACAGTATCTGTGAGGGGTTGGAGTGTTGTGCCACCAGTGCCTAAGGCCCAATTTTTCAGCCCCTGTTTAACAGGGGCGTGTCATTACAATTTTTGAAGCAATACTTTGCAACAGGGCTCATTGCTGTGCTCCAAGTACAGTATCTGTGAGGGGTTGGAGTGTTGTGCCACCAGTGCCTAAGGCCCAATTTTTCAGCCCCTGTTTAACAGGGGCGTGTCATTACAATTTTTGAAGCAATACTTTGCAACAGGGCTCATTGCTGTGCTCCAAGTACAGTATCTGTGAGGGGTTGGAGTGTTGTGCCACCAGTGCCTAAGGCCCAATTTTTCAGCCCCTGTTCAACAAGGGCATGTAATTACAATTCTTGATCTAATAATTCACAGCAGGGCCCATTGCTGCACCCACCAAGAGTAACTCTGAGGGCTTACAGTGTTGTGGCAACGCCACCACCACCACCACCACGAAAGGCCCAATTTTTCAGCCCCTGTTCAAAAGGGGCATGTAATTACAATTCTTGATCTAATAATTCACAGCAGGGCCCATTCCTGCACCCACCAAGAGTAACTCTGAGGGCTTACAGTGTTGTGGCAACACCACCACCACCACCACCACCACGAAAGGCCCAATTTTTCAGCCCCTGTTCAACAGGGGCATGCAATTACAATTTTTGATCTAATAATTCACAGCAGGGCCCATTGCTGCACCCACCAAGAGTAACTGTCAGGGCTTACAGTGTTGTGGCACCAGCACCACCATCAAAGGCCCAATTTTTACTACCACTGTTCAACAATTATATGTAATTACAATTCCTGATATAATAGTTGACAGCAGGGCGTTCCAGCACCAACCAAGAGTAACTGTGAGTGCTTACAGTGTTGTGCCAACACCAACAACTAAGGGGCCTATTTCTGCAGAGTATATACGGCAGGTCCCTACTTTCAAACATCCAACTTACAAACGACTCCTACTTGCAAACGCAAGAAGACAACAGGAAGTGAGAGGAAATCTACCCCTAGGAAGGAAAATTCTCTCCTGTAAGAATTAATATGGGAGAAAGGTGTCTCCTCTGTACTGATGCTTTATCACCAATCCTTGTTTCAAGAAAAACACCACATTTCAAAAACAGTTGTCATTGGGACGGAAAGTGAGGTGAAATGTTCTGAACAGGGGCACAGACAGCAAAACAAATGTTACAGGGGTGATAACCCTTACCTATGTTTTCCAAAAAGTTTAAAAATAGATTTTTGGGCTGGAGCTACACTTAAACAATGTACCTGTTCAAAATTACAAACAGATTCTACATAAGAACAAACCTACAGTCCCTGTCTTGTATGTACCGCCTGTATACGGCTGTTCAGAGTATATAGGGCCTTTTTTATTTTATGTGCGGGGTTCCCCTTAATATCCATACAAGACCCAAAGGGGCTGGTAATGGGCTGGGGTGGGGGGGGGTCATGGGGTAGCTATGCCATTTTTCTTAAAGATTTTCATCCATATTACCGGGACCAGACATTACATTAAAGCCGCAAGCAGTTTTAAATGCCTTTTTTTTCCTTTAGAAGTGTCATTTTGTGCAGGGACAGTTCTAAACACGGGAAACACGTGGCACTTCACAGGCATACTTTAGACACCCCCCAGGTACGATATTTAAAGGAATATTTGACTTTTTTTTTTTCACTTTATGCATCATTAAAATGACTGCTCCCGAAAAACGACCGTTTTTAAAACTTCTTTTTGCATTGATACATGTCCCCTGGTGCAGAACCCGGGTTCCCAAACCCTTTTTAGGACAATAACATGCATAATAGTCGTTATAATTAGCACTTTAGAATTCGAACGTTCGCATCCATTGTATTTAATAGGGTTCTAATGTTCGTACGAACTTTCGGTCCGTTCGCGGGTTCTGGTGCGAACCGAACCCGGGGGTGTTCGGCTCATCACTACAAGACACCCATGGACTTGTATGTGGCTGGGAGGAGGTGGCTGCGGATCATGTCGTCCTCAGTGACCCAGAGGACTCCGCACCGAAATGCCTCAGCAAACCTACGCTGCATGGCCTCCCTGATCCTGCAAAGCCTGTGGAAGGATCCTCGTATTTGTGCGATCAAGCAGAGGGATCATTACTGGCTGGCAACCCTCCTTGATCCACGTTACAAGGGTAAGGTTGCGGACCTTATCTTGCCGTCGCAGAGGATGAAGCATCTTCGGGAGGCCTTGCAGAAAGGTCTGTGCAACGCGTTCCCAGAGACTGGGAGGTTACAAATTCCTGGTCCTGGACAATGTGTTGCTGAGGCTTCGGTCAGTCAAAGAAGGAGCAGTTGAGAAGGTGGCCGTCTGACCGATGCGTTCAGACAATTTTTTAGTCTGAAGCCCCAAGGTATGATCGGTTCCAGCAACCATTGCCAGCGTCTGGTTTACATGGTGCAGGTATACCTAGGGGCAAGATCAGACTTGGACACCTTTCCCACCGAAAATCCTCTGGGTTACTGGGTCTTGAGGATGGATCACTGGCCAGAGCTTGCACAGTATGCAATTGAGGTACTGGCCTGTTCTGCATCCAGCGTTCTTTCGGAACACACATTCAGTGCTGCTGGAGGCTTTGTAACCAATCACAGGGTGCGCCTGTCCACCGACTCGGTCGATCGACTGACCTTCATAAAAATGAATCAGTGTTGGATCACCACCAGCTACCAAGCACCTGATGCTGATGTAACCGAATATTTTTTTTTTTAAATGTGAGATCCCTTCAAGACTGCCTATGCTGATGCTGAGTGACTATCCTGTTATGCTGAGTGACTTTCCTCTTCCTCCTCAATGATCATGCTGATAGCTTGTAAGAAAATTTTTGGTTCTGGGCAGCATTCAGGGGCATGTAAATACAATTTTTGATGCAATACTTTGCAGCAGGGCTCATTGCTGCACTCCAAGTACAGTATCTGTGAGGGGTTGCAGTGTTGTGGCACCAGTGCCTAAGGCCCAATTTTTCTGCCCGTTTAACAGGGGTGTGTAATTACAATTTTTGATGCAATACTTTGCAGCAGGGCTCATTGCTGCGCTCCATGTACAGTATCTGTGAGGGGTTGCAGTGTTTTGGCACCAGTGCCTAAGGCCCAATTTTTATGCCCCTGTTCAACAGGGGCATGTAATCTACCCCTAGGAATCTACCCCTAGGAAGGGAAATTCTCTCTTGTAAGAGTTAATATGGGAAAAAGATGTCTCCTCTCCACTGATGCTTTATCACCAATCATTGTTTCAATAAAAAACCCAAATTTTCAAAAAACATTTGTCATTGGGACGGAAAGTGAGGTGAAATGTTCTGAACAGGTGCACAGACAGCAAAACAATTGTTACAGGGGTGATAACCCTTCCCTATGTTTTCCAAAAAGCTTAAAAATAGATTTTTTGGCTAGAGCTCCGCCGAATTTTTTTTATTAAAAGCCAGCAGCTACAGCTACAGCAGCTGCTGACTTTTAATATTAGGACACTTATCTGTCCTGGAGTCCAGCGACGTCCGCAGCAGAGGACGAGCAATCACTCGTCACTCTGCTGCCCCCACCGCCATCCTCAGTGAGGGAACCAGACAGTGAAGCCTTGCGGCTTCACTGCCCGGTTCCCTACGGCGCATGCGCGAGTCGCGCTGCGCCGTTCTGACTTTTCCCCGTGTGTTCTGGGAGCCGAGTGTCTCCCAGAACACAATGGGTATTTTGCGGGAAGTGACGCACTTCCTGCAAATTTCCTGCAGAGAGGACTCCCGGAAGTGGGTGCAAATACCTGTCTTAGACAGGTATCTGCACCCCCCTCCCCCCTGAAAGGTGTCAATTGTGACACTGGAGGGAGGGAGGGTTCCGATGAGTGAAAGTCCCACTTTAGGGTGGAGCTCCGCTTTAAGAACAAACCTACAGTCCCTATCTTGTTTGCACCACCTGTATTCTGCTGTTCAGAGTATATAGGGCCTTTTTTTAATTTGGGTGCGGGGTTCCCCTTAATATCCATACAAGTCCCAAAGGGGCTGATAGTGGGCTGGGGGTGGTGGGGGGATACCCATGCTATTTCTCTCAATGATTTTCATCCATATTGCTGGGACCAAACATTACATTAAAGCCAAAAGCAGTTTTAAATGACTTTCTTTCCTTTTTTTTTTAGACACCCCCCAGGTACGATATTTAAAGGAATGTTTCACCTTTTTTTTCCACTTTAAGCATCATTAAAATCACTGCTCCTGAAAAAACAGCCATTTTTAAAACTTCTTTTTGCATTGATACTTGTCACCTGGGGCAGGACCAGGGCCCCTAAACCCTTTTTAGGACAATAACTTGCATATTAGCCTAATTAGCGCTTTTGATTTCGAACGTTCGAGTCCATTGTATTTAATAGGGTTCTAAAGTTTGAGCAAACTTTTGGTCCGTTCGCAGGTTCTGCTGCGAACCGAAACCGGTGGGTGTTCGGCTCATCCCTACTAGACACCCTCACATACCAGGAAGCACTCTGCTATCTTTTAGGAGGAATTCCAGACAAAGGGTACATTTTTTAGGCTACTGCTTTGGCACAATTAACATTTCTAGATGTTTCCTAAACCATAATGATAGTTGATTAACACCATTTCTGCTACCGACACTCCATTCTGATAGTTACTTACTTGAAATTTTTTTGAGGCTGGATTGAAGCCGCAACTGCACTGGCACATGTATGCGGTCCCTGAACTACTGTTCAAGTGAGTGTGTATGTGGTTCCTAAACTAATGGGCGGGTGTAGATGCTTCTGGCAGAGAAAGTCTGATTGCCAATTGTCCATGCCTGGACATAAAGTTCTGTCTAAAACAGAACAGAATTCTTTCTTTTTTTCTTGCCGTAGGATGACTTCAGTCTCTTCCCTGATGGTTGGTGTACACCACTACCTTTACATTTTCTGACTGGATGCTGATCAGATGACACAATTTGGCACTGTCACACTGCACACAGGGCACTCAACAGATCTCCTTCCCCCCACACAACACATAGCTAAGATTGGATTCCCTTACAGACACAGCCTCAGTCTGCACAATGTGTAGTTGGCTGAAATGTTGCAGTTCTGACCTGTGAAATTCCCAGATCAGAATGGCAGCATAGCTGCAGTAGCCAGCTATACACTGTGCAGATTGAGGCTGTGTCTGTAGGGGAATCCAATCTCAGCAATGTGCTGTGTGGGTTGGAGGAGCTCTGTTGAGTGCCCTGCAAGCAGTGACCCTGTTCTCTTCACTGCTGACTACTGTCTTTTACACTGCCCTACTGGCCCCTATACACTGCCTTGCTGACCTCCTGTCCTATGCTTTGCTAACCCCTGTACCCTGCCCTGCTGACCCCTGTACACTGCCCTGCTGACCTCCTGTCTTCTGCCTTACTTCTCTGCCCTGATAACCCCTGCTCTCTGCGCTGCTGACCTCTGTGATATGCCCTGCTGATCTACCATCCTCTGTCCTGCTGACCCACTTCATACTGCACTGCTGTCCCCTGTCCTCTGCTCTGTTAAGCCCTCTACACTGCCCAGATAACTCACTCTACACTGCCCTACCAACTAACAACCCTATCCTCTACCCTGCTGACCCCCTGTACACTGTCTCCTATACACTGCCCTGCTGACTTTGTTTCCTCTGCCTCCTTAACATTTTTTTACTGCACTCCCACATCAGACAGGCTAGATCTGACCCTGGCCTACGGTACCCATCCATACTTAATGTAAAGCCAAACTATTGACATAGCTTGAAGCCATACTGATACCAATAGGATTGGTAATAATTTAGTAATAATGTGGATTTTAACTGTCTGAGGTTATGTTATGGTATAGGCACCTACTCAGCAATTAATTGGGGGTCTGTATTAATAAAATAATTGGACAAATTGTTAAGAACCCTTGTTTTCAAGAATGAAAGAACAGGAAGTGACAGTCAATGTAAAACTATGTTCATAGTTTTAAGAAGTCAATGATAAAGTATACATAAAGTATCAATAGCCAGTAAAGAGAAAAGGGAAGCACAATATAGTGTTTAAATTACTGTTTCTATTGTTCCCAGCATAATATATACAGCTGGCAGCTGCCTAAACCATCCACATCTGTCAGATCTGGCCACCATTGAGAACAGAAAAATCTGTTGTACATAAAGATACTTGATGCTGCTAAGAAGGCAGTCTAAACAATGCGACCTGTATCCTTAAATAGCTTACAATGATGTAAAAAATTATAAAAAAATATCCCAAGCTTCGAACATCTCACAAAGCACTGTTCAATCAATCATCCGAAAATGGAAAGAGTATGGCACAACTGCAAACCTATCAAGACATGGTCGTCCACCTAAACTGATAGACCGGGAAAGCAGAGCATAAATCAGAGAAGCACCCAAGAGGCCCGTGGAAACTCTAAGGGCGCTGCCACGCCCACGTATGCGGTAACTACGCTCGTGAGCAACATGGGAGGGTTATCAGTCCCTGTTGGTCGGGCACATAGCTGCCTGACTGATGGCGCTCCTCCCTCTACCCTGCTACATGGCGTGATGTTGGTGGGCGTTTCCGTGGTGGCGCTTATATGGGCATCTCCTGGGTGGTCTTGGCACTCAAGGCCTTCTGTACACCGGACTCCACGCAGCTTGGGATCCCCTTCCTTCCCTGACCATTGTTTTTTCCCACATTAGGTAACTTGCACTCCTAATCACTGCCCCTCTGGTCTTCACTCCCACTTCCCAGCTGTCACTGGGGGTAACTTACTTCCCTCACTTTTACCCCTACCCCACACAACCATCTGGTTCCTATCTTTACACCCAATTCCTTCCAGCATGGGCCTTTCACCCACCTCCTCATGCTCACCCCTTTCCCCAAGTGAATTCTCAGGTTCACTTCATCTTTTCACTCCACACATGGGATTGCCTTGTGGTCTCATGCCTGCCCTGGTTGATGCCTGTGGGGCGTCCCTGCTGAATTGTGCCCCACAAATCCTGGTTGTGGTTACCCTTGGAATGGCTTGTCGTGCCCGGCACTACACCACCATTACACAAACTACAGTAAGTTAACATGTATCTGGTATGGGACCACGAAACGCGTAGAGATACCATATGCTGTGTTTCCACCAAAACCTACCTAGACCTTTAAGCCAATATGCAATACCCATTTTTTAGGATCAGTGAGGCCATAGGCCCTGCAGGCGTTATTTTATGTTTTATGGTTTCATACAAATCTTGCTTTTGGTGAACTTTGGAATACTATTGTAGTTATATCATGTGATGCCAATGCCATTACTATGTATACTGCATTACTATTTCTATCAACTTTAATGTGTACCCATATTATACGTATGTTTATACTATATAACAATCAATAAATTCCTATTATGTCCACCAATCTACTCTCTTGCAACCATGTGCTTCACGCAAAGTCCCACCCTCTCGCTCTCCCCCTTTTTGTAACTCTGGAGGAGCTGCAGAGATCTAAAGCTCGGGTGGGAGAATCTATCCACAGGACAACTACTAGTCATACACTCCACAAATCTGACCTTTATGGAAGTGTGGCAAGAAGAAAGTCATTATTGAAAGAAAGCCATAAGAAGTCCCATTCGCGGTTTGCGAGAAGCCATGTGGGGAACGCAGCAAACATGTGGAAGAAGGTGCTCTGGTCAGATGAGAACAAAACTGAACTTTTTGGCATAAACGCTATTAGTTGCAGGAAAACTAACACTGCACATCACGCTGAACACACCACCCCCACAGTGAAACATGGTGGTGGCAGAATCATGATGTGGGGATGCTTTTCTTCAGCAGGGACAGGGAAGCTGGTTAGAGTTGGTGGGAAGATAGAAATAAATACAAATTGCCAAATACAGGGCAATCTTAGAAGAAAACATGTTGGAGTCTGCAAAAGACTTGAGTCTGGGATGGAGGTTCACCTTCTAGCAGGACAACAACCCTAACCATACAGCCAGAGCTACAATGGAATGGTTTAGATCAAAGCATAGAATGCCCCAGTCAATGTCCAGATCTAAATCCAATTGAGAATCTGCGGCAAGACTTGAAAATTGCTGTTCACAGATGCTCTCCATCCAATTGACAGAACGTGAGCTATTTTGCAAAGAAGAATAGGCAAATTTCACTTTCTAGATGTGCAAAGCTGGTAGAGACATACCCAAAAATACTTGCAGCTATAATTGTAGCCAAAGGCGGTTATACAAAGTATTGACTCAGGGGACTGAATACGAATGCACGCCACACTTTTCAGATATTTATTTGTAAAAAAAAAAAAATATAATTTTCCTTCTACTTCACAATTATGTCCTACTTTGTGTTTGTCTATCACATAAAATCCCAACAAAATACATTTACATTTTTGGTTGTAACATGACAAAATGTGGACAATTTCAAGTGGTATGAATACTTTCTCAAAGCACTGTATATACTGTGTAGCGGGGTCCTCAATTTAGGGGTAGTGTTTGAGTGGTAGTTATGCTCAAACACCTAAATTGTTAGGACATTATCAACCATTTTGTCTGCAGGAAGAGTATCGGTGTACTGTACCCTGTGGCCTGCAGGTGGCGCTGCCATAGTGGGCCAGGGTTGAACTGCTGATATAGTGCTGTGCCTTGTGTGTCCCCTCTCGGCAGCCATACAGTGGGAGTGGTCGGCCTGCTGTGTATGCTGGGAGAGGATATAAAAGGGGCAGACGCTGCCTGTTGAGGGGTTCGTTCGTCGTCGGGAGTCCTACTCCCAGGGAGTGTGTGTTCCTGTCTGCCCTGGGCACCTTTGGCCCAGGGGCGGAGGTCGGTGAATCAGTCTCAGGCACCTTTAGCCCTGGGGCTGCAACTGAAGGCCTTGGGCCCAGCACCTTCGGCTGGGGCCCGTCAAGGATCGAGGAATCTCAGGGTGCCGCCTTGCGAGGGGACCCGCATCTTAGACGAGGAGGCCAGGGAAAGACCATTCCGAGGGACTGGTGAGAAGTCACAGTGAAGGAAGGGGCCCGGTAACTCTCTGGAGGGATGTCTTCTCCTTACAAAGAGGCAAAGCTTTAAAGAAACCAAGTTCACCATGTCTGTGGCAGAGACCAAGTTCACCAGGTCTGTGGCAGAGACCAGGGTACCAGTTTGTATAGTGATTGAGTGGTCAGTTCGAGTACCATTTTGGCTGCTAGTCTCTATCTAGGGAGACTATCCAAATGGGCTAAGTCTGCTTGAGAAGCCAAGCAGTGAAGCGTATTACGTTTGTGCCTGGGCTCTCCCACACCTTATGCTGTCCTGTTCTTTCTCCAACCTTTCCTATCAGAGACTGTCGTTTAAGAGAAATAAACTCTACGTTGGAGTTACAACTGGTGTGGAAATTGAAGTCATTGGGGGAAATAGAGACTTGTCTTTATTGGCTATAGAGATAAGAACCATTCTGTGGGAGTATCTGGCTGTGGAGACCCATCACAACACCGCTCAACCTCCTCACACAAGAGGGTATGGGCAGATAGAGCTGGGTGTGCCCTTTCCTCCTGCGAGGAGCCGAAAGACAAGGAGGAGAGGGTGGTAAGCGGTATACTATATTTGTGCCACTTAATAAGTAAACTACAATTTTGATAGACTAAGATGTTTAATTTTGAATTTCTTGCCTAAACCTTTTTCTACCATTGTAAAAGTCAGGTATCAGTATGAAATTGTTATGAAATGAATAATAAATGGTCATTATTTGTTTCAAAAATTACAATGACTTTCATGGGTAATGTGCTTTGACTCAGCTGTAAGAATTGAATCATGACTTCTCTAGAATTATATTCAATATGAAGAGCAATTAAACCAAAGCTCCTTATTTAATTGCATTTTCTTAATTTGTTTCTGGACTCAGTTCTTGGAAAAGGATTCAGCCATTTAACACTTCATGGGTTTCCCAAACATTATAGATTATAGTAGATCTGAGGCTGCACAAAGATTGGGTTGCTTTAGGACAGGGGTGTCCAAACTTTTTTCAAAGAGGGCCAGATTTGATGAAGTGAACATGCGTGAGGGCCGACCATTTTGACTGACATTCTGTGAACCATTAAAATTCGGTCTAAGTGTGTTAGTTCGAGCACTAATACACTGCCCAACAAGAATTCCCTTGCCTTTGTGGCTGTGTGTGGTGAAGAGATGAGCTCAGGCATGTTATTTAGATATAGCGTATTTATCAATGTATAACACGCACCTTCACTTTAAAAAAATCTTAAATTTTAAATAAAGAGCTTCGAATCAAAATAAGGGTCACTGCCCATCAATACAGCCTCACAAGTGCCATGAATGCAGCACCCCCGTTGTCCTGAATGCAACACCCCCATTGCCCTGAATGCAACACCCCCGTTGCCCTGAATGCAGCACCCCTGTTGTCATGAATGCAGCACCCCCGCTGTCATGAATGCAGCACCCCCGTTGTCATGAATGAAGCATCCCCGTTGTCATGAATGCAACACCCCCGTTGTCATGAATGCAACACCCCCTTGCCATGAATGCAGCACCCTCTTTCCCTGAATGCAGCACCCTCTTGTCCTGAATACAGCACCCCCTTGCCCTGAATGCAGCACCCCTTGCCCTGAATGCAGCTCCCCTTGCCATGAATGCAACACCCCCTTGCCATTAATGCAGCACCCTCTTGCCCTGAATGCAGCACCCCCTTGCCCTGAATGCAGCACCCCCTTGCCATGAATGCAACACCCCCTTTCCATGAATGCAGCACCCCCTTGCCCTGAATGCAGCATCCTCTTGCCCTGAATGCAGCACCCCCTTGCCCTGAATGCAGCACCCTCTTGCCATGAATGCAACACCCCCTTGCCATGAATGCAACACCCCCTTGCCCTGAATGCGGCACCCCCTTGCCCTGAATGCAGCACCCCCCTTGCCATGAATGCAGACTCACAATTGCAGCCTGATTCATTCATCTGCAGCATTGGAGGAGACAGGGGGGGGGCGGGACGAGCGCCGACAGACATACAGGAGAATTTCCTGATTTCTTGGCGGCCTCTTTAATAGAAAGTCCCGCCACTGTAATGGACAGAACAGTCGTCCAATGGCAGCGCAGGAGGCGGGACTTCCTTTTACAGAGGTCGCCGTGTAAACAGGAAGTACTCCTGTATGCACAGCGCTCGTCCCGCCTCCTCCTCAGCAGCCAGCATGTCTTTCTTTTGTGGCCCCCGGCGCTCAGGGATTTGTTGGGGGCCACAAAAGACATACATGTCAAAATGACCAGGCGAGCAGTCCGAAACCGTAACGCGGGCCGCGATTCACCCGCGGGCCGGACTTTGGACATGCCTGCTTTAGGATATCCAAGATTTTTATAGGTGTAGCACATGGACCCTTTTCTCCTGCTTACCTTCTCCTTGCAGGGATGAAGGCACACTGTGCCACATGCCCGGATCCTCCTGGTTTAGAAGGTTGAGCGGTGTTCTTTATTTTTGGGTCCTGCAGCGAGTTACCTCCTGTTCACTGGTTCTCGTCCCTAGAATGTAGGGAAAAGTCTGTGTTCTTTCCCCAAAGAAACTCAATGTCCAAACTGTATTTAAACTCCAAACAGCCGAGTTTATTTTTATCTTGCTCAAACAGATTTGGAAATAGGTTGAAGATAGCGACAAAGTAGGAAGGGAGATAGGTTCAGGCACGCGGAACCCAGTTGCCCTATTCTTTTGCTCAAGCCTGGGTATGAATGTTGCTCACCCGGATAGATCCCTCTCACAGTTCTAGCAGCCGGAGTGAAGCACGAACAGTTGCTACTTGAATTTAGTCCCCTTCACGGACAAGTCCTAGAGATCCTCTGCCACAGAATCCCTAGTGATTGAATTATGACTCCTGAATAAAACTCTGTAGATTAGTAGAGACCATAGGTGTCAGTGGGACACACTATAGGGGCTATACTGCAACTCACAAATCCTTCCTCTGATAGGTAACCAGGCCTCTCCTTCATTGTGAACTCCGCCACTGATCCATCGGACAGGTCCTCCCCCGGTTTCCTCTCTTTCAGAGCGGGCCACCCTCACACGGGCTCCCTGGGACTCCAGTGTGTTGGCTGTAGACCCAGTTGAAGGTACTGGGCCTACCTGAAACGCTGCAGCCTTGGGCTAAAGGTGCCCGAGACTCCTCGGCCAGTTCACGCATCCCCATGGGGCACAGTCCTCCCCGATGGGGCACACTCCTCCTCAGATCATGGCGTCTGCCCTTTATGTACCCTCTCCCAGCATGCACATCAGGCGAAACCCCACCCACCACACGGTAGCCGAGAGAGGACACCCAATCCCACCACAATGCCACCCGTGGTTCAACCCAAGACCTGGGCAACAGCGCCACCACAGGACAAGGGGAACCATACACCAGGCAACACCATAGCAGAACAGAGTCCATACCTAGCAAATTAGAGAACCTGAGCCAACTATGGCTCATACTACCCCTAAATTTAGAACATAGCGACCCCCAAATTTGGGGTATCCGCTACATAGGTGTGGACTCAAGTCAAACCAAGGAACGTATAAATGTTTTTTAACCTGTGCATGCCTCCTGGATAATAGTAACAATGCTTTAATTAATTTAAAATGTTTCCTGTAATTCATGTTTAGTGAAGGAAACCCCTTTATGCCTCAGTTATCCATATATGCAGCATCAAAAATCTGGGCTTTAACGTCCAAAAACCACACATATGCGTCGCTGGGGCGTCAATGTTTATGTGCTGGAAGCGCACTCCCTATGCGCTCACAGCACAAAGACTGAGCTGCCTAAAATGTCTCTTGGTCCCCAGAAAATATCGGTAGCTGGCTTCTGATCACAATGGTCACATGATTGTCGATCTTTCCTGCCCCCGGGACTCTAAAAACTTTTAAAGGGGATGCCAGGGTGGGCGAGAAGGAGTTAAACCGAATCTGGAATGTGTTTATGGTTATTGCATTGCAGAATCTGTGACTTAAAGGGGTTGTAAAGGTTTGTTTTTTATTTTCTAAATAGGTTCCTTTAAGCTAGTGCATTGTTGGTTCACTTACCTTTTCCTTTGATTTACCTTCTAAATGTTTTTTTTCTTTGTCTGAATTTCTCACTTCCTGTTTCTCCTCACTAAACTTCACACCATCATCCGAGTGGTGTTTAGTCAGCCAGAACAGCTTACTGAACAGCGTACTGAGGAGGAACAGGAAGTGAGAAATTCAGACAAAGAAAACAAAGAAAAAAAATATTTAGAAGTGTAGCGGGGTGTTCCCCTTTAATGCAGAGAGACTACATTACCCAGAACCCCATTCGGCAATGTTCCGCCGCAGAGACTCATGGGAGGTGTTATAAAAGGAGGAGGCGAGGCTGGGCTCGGTCTCTTTGGGACACGAGACTAGACAGACTGATCCTCCTGTGCGGATGTGTCGGAGTGCAGGGCCTGAAGCCTGAGACCTTGCGCAGCACCAAAGAGCCTTCCACCCTTCTGCGAGCCTGGGTGGCATCTGACTTCACTCGACTACAGCCTTGTTGGATCGGGGACCCGATCGCTGAAGAGACGGAGTGTGTGTGAGGACACAACAGGTGGAAGTTCCCGGACTGGGACCGTAGTCCGGGCGGGTGAGAGGGCATATGCCCAACCGATATACTGTTACTGCATATAGGCCTATAGACTGCCATGGCCTATGAGTTGTTCTTAGTGCTCTTATTGAAGACCCCCTTGTTAGAACTAAATCTACCGTTCGCATAGTCAAGTTTCTACTCCATCTTTACCTACCCCATTGGATTACAAAGTTTGTACTCTATTAATGTGCACCACCGTTAAAGATCTGCCGGTGAAGAAAAAGAACTAAGTTGTAGATACCAAAACCAGGCCTGGTGGGGTTTCTAGGGTGGTTTGGTTACTGCGCCACAGGGCACTTAGCTAACGGTCGCCCGCGTGGTGCACTTGTTATGTGTTAACCCTATAGTGTGTTAGTGTGGCTGGGCTTTACATTACAAATGATTATTCTGTAAACTGTTATTGATGTTACCCTTTTCCCTTTACCAAGAGCTTAAGTAAAATCTTACATTTATTTCAATTCAGTATTGTTTCAATGCTCAGTTATTCATACAGTATAAGACATACAATTTACTGTCAGTACTAGCTGTGCCAGTAGGGGGTAGAGCATATTGCCGGGGGTTGGCGGAGCTGTCTTCAGGGCCCAAACTAAATCAGCGGCCTTCTTAGTTGGAGGTATCGCTACACATGGGGGTTCTCGTCCAGGATCCTGATGCAGCAAGTGAACGCCAGAGGTGCCGGCATGGACCCCATGGATCCACGAGCGGTAGAAGAATGGTGCAAAGCCTCTAACGCAGAGCCAAACCAGTCGATAGTCATCAGCCTCCCTGGGGAGGCATGGTCGACTGAAACGGTAGAGGAGTTGATGAAGTCAGTGTCCCCAAATCACACACCGTGGGTGACGGAGATAAAGTCAGACCCAGACACCTCATATCAGTATGCATTAGTGGAGTACTGGAACGGGATGCCAGAGGCCTGTAAGCGCAAGTGTGTGCGGACGCCAGACAATAGAACTTATAGGTTGGCGCACGCAGTAACTGAAAGAAAGGAACCATCACCAACGGGATCACCGCAAGCTGCGGCCCGTACCCCATCGGAAGAAAGGGACAGGGCGACGCCCCCGGTGGCACCTGCACCTGCCACTGTTATATCACCAGAACTGATAGGTGCGATAGGGGATCTGCTAACCAAGTGTCAGAAGGCAAACACGGTGCATGTAGAGACTAGCTACCGGAGACTAAAGACATTCTCAGGGAAGCTCCCTGTCCCCGCAGGGGAAGAAGACTTTGACACCTGGGTGGAGCAGGCATTACAGGCAGTAGAGGCATGGGAGGTGCCTGAAGCGCAGAAGAGGCAACGAGTGATGGAAAGCCTTAAAGGTGCAGCAGCAGAAGCAGTGAAAAGTTTTCGGTTTGGGAACGCAGATTGCACGGCTCAAGACTGTCTAGCCATGCTGCAAGAAGAGTTTGGTCAATTGGAAAAGGTGACTGAGATGGTCTACCAGTTTGAACACACTTTCCAACAACCGGAGGAGAAACTTTCCGAGTATGTTAGAAGACTGAACAGGTTGTTGTGCAAGATTGTGTTGAAGAAGGGGATGAGGCCCCAAGACACAGATGCGGCAAGAATGAAGCAAGTCTTAAAGGGAGCGCTGCGCTCGGATCCAGTCTGGTTGCACCTGAAAACCTCAGGAGGAGGAACGTTGCTGACTTATGCTGACTTGATAAAAATCATCAGAGATGAGGAGGCACTGCAACAGGACCAGCAGTTGATTAGGACAAGTGTTGTACCCGCACAGGTGCTAGTCAATCCAGTAATGACCCCTGAAAGAGATTTGGAGATAGACACCCTGAAAGCTCAAATGTCCAAGTTGTTAGAGATGTTGACCTCTCTGATGGAAAAAAACACAGAGGGTCCCAAGAGAGAAGTACCAAGGAAGGAATTATTCCCAGTTGCCTCAGCACCCGCATCTTCACAAGAATGGGGAGATATCGTCTGCTTTAACTGTGGAGGAATTGGACATATTGCGGCTACATGCTCCAGTCCCAAAAAGCAGAAAATAACAGGAGATAAAACGCCTCGGGGGAAACACAACATTCCTCAACAGAGGTATACCCCAGAGAAAGGGGGTAAGACCCCTCAGAAGAGGCACAGCACTCCCCAGAGGGGGTGCACACCTAAGAAAAACAATAGTATCCCTCAGCGGGTCCCTACACCCAGTAAAAGGAGGAAAGTCAATGCATACCAGACTCAAGAAAGACTGATGTCCAAAGGGGATTGGACGAGAGGAGGTTCAAAGAAAAAAAGTCTGAAGAAAGCGACCCCTGCCGGGCCTTACCCGGAGAAGCTGGTAGGCCCATCTCCTATAGTGTCCATTCAAGTGGAGGGAGTCTACACCAGAGCAATCTTGGATACTGGGGCGCAAGTAACCCTGCTATACAGAGACTTTTACGATAAGTACTTGAGTCACCTACCCATCCGGAAAATAGAGGGACTAGAGATATGTGGGATTGGAACCCAGAACTTCCCCTACGATGGCTATCTGCCTGTCAGGATGACCTTTGACCCATCTGTGGCTGGAAAAGCCGAAGTGTTTGACACCCTGGCAGTTGTGTGCCCTCGGCCACCAGGAGCCAACAAGAGCTCCCTGATAATAGGGACAAACACGGACCTGGTCCGAAGACTTCTGACCCCTCTAGTGAAAGAGAAAGGGGCAGCGGTCACCAAGATCCACCCCATGCTGAAGACAGCTTACCAAAGGCTGGTCTTAGAGCAGAAGACCACAGGAGAGGGGATAGGGAAGGTGTGGAGACTTGGAAGAGGAGGGATAGTGCTGCAGCCCGGCGAAGTAACCTGTCTCAGAGGCACTGTCAAGCTTACTTGGGAGCAGCCTGGACCCTTCGTCATGTTGGAATCTGATCCAAGAGAAGGGTCCCACGGTCTGGAAGTGATACCAGAAGTGATTCCGCTAAAGGCCCTAAAGAAGGCCCATTGTAGAGTCCCAGTGAGTGTTAGGAACAATACGGATGGCCCCATGGAGGTCCCAGCCAGGATGCTGCTAGGCCAGGTGAGCCCTGCTGCCCCTGTCAACCTGTCAGAGGTGGGCGAAGAAGGAGATGCTTGGGAGAAGATATCCATGGAAAACCCGAATCCGCCCAGGGCTTGGAAAGAGAGAGCCAAGGCCCAGCTGAACAGATGGGAGAAGATCTTCTTTAAAGATGAGTTCGATGTGGGGTGTGCAAGGAGTGCCACCCATCGGATCCGCCTCCAGGAAGATAAGCCCTTCAGAGAGAGAGTCAGGCGGGTCCCCCTAGCAGATCTGGAGGATCTAGGGGAACAACTCTCAGAACTCAAAAGGACTGGAGTGATACGGGAATCTAGAAGCCCCTATGCATCCCCGATAGTGGTGGTCAGGAAGAAGAATGGGTCATTGAGGCTCTGTATCGACTACAGGACTCTCAACAGGAGAACCATACCCGACCAGTATACCACTCCAAGGATAGAGGATGCCCTACAGAGCTTGTCTGGGGCGAAGTGGTTCAGCGTTATGGATCTCAAAAGTGGGTACTATCAGATCCCTATGCACCCAGAAGACAAGGAGAAGACGGTCTTCATAACCCCAGTAGGGTTCTTTGAATTCGACTGGATGCCCCAAGGTCTGTCTGGAGCCCCAGCTACCTTCCAGCGTCTCATGGAGAAGACTGTAGGAGACATGAACCTTATTGAAGACCTTGTATACCTGGACGATGTCATAGTCTTTGGAAGAACCCTGGAAGAACATGAGGAGAGGCTGGAAAAAGTCTTGAGGAGACTCAGTGAGGAGGGACTCAAACTTTCGCCTGAAAAGTGTCGGTTCTACCAGTCTTCTGTGAACTATCTGGGGCACATAGTGTCCGAAGAAGGGGTGGCCACAGACCCCGAGAAATTGGAGGCAGTTACCTCCTGGCCACGGCCCACCACAGTAACAGAACTCAGATCCTTCTTGGGTTTCTGCTCCTACTATAGGAGGTTTGTGGAGGGATTCGCCCGAATTGCTAGACCATTGAATGAACTGCTCAAGACTGAGGGGGAAGAGGATGATTCAGGGCCCAGGAAGCCGGGAGAGTCAGTCAGAAATCAGTGGAACCAGAAGTGTGAAGAGGCCTTCCAGGCATTAAAGGAGAGCCTAACCACTGCCCCAGTCTTGGCCTACGCAGACCCAACCAAGCCCTATGAACTACACGTAGATGCTAGTCATGACGGTCTGGGAGGAGTACTTTATCAAGAACACGAAGGGCAACAACGGCCTGTTGCCTATGTGAGCAGGAGCCTGACACCCTCTGAGAAGAACTACCCCACTCACAAGCTGGAGTTCCTGGCCCTTAAGTGGGCGGTAGTAGACAAGCTCAAAGACTACCTGTATGGGTCGGAGTTCACTGTGAAGATCGACAACAACCCCCTTACCTACCTTTTCACCACGGCCAAGCTGGACGCCACTGGACACAGGTGGCTGGCCGCACTGTCTGGATTCAACTTCAGCCTAAAGTATAGGCCAGGGGCTGGGAATAGAGACGCAGACGCTCTGTCCAGGAGATCTCATGCCCCCACCAGTGATATAGAAGATTGGACCCAAGTGGCACCGGACGGGGTGCGGGCCCTTTGTCAAGGAGCTGAATTCCAGGCCAGAGGAGGCTCCAGAGCAGAAGAAATAGGAGTTACCATGGTGGGAGTCCCAAAACACTACTGTGGAGTGACTCAATTGGACGAAGACAACCTGCCGAGATTCTCCAAGAAGGAGTTGAGGAGTGACCAATTGGAAGACCCCATGGGGAGATTGGTCCTGGAGGCCCTGGAGAATCAGGATCCAAACAAACTCCTGCATCATCCCTCAAAGGAAGCTCGCCTGTTGAGGAAAGAATGGGACAGGTTGCAGGTACATCAGGGAGTGGTCTACCGAAGGGGCCCCTCTGATGACTCGGAAGATAAGTGGCAACTGTTCCTCCCAGAGAAACATCGAGAGACTGTTCTGATTGCCCTGCATGACAATCATGGCCATCTAGGGGCTGAAAGGACCTTTCAACTTGTCAGAAGTCGGTTCTATTGGCCCTGCATGAGGGCAGAGGTAGAAGAGTACTGCCACTCATGTGCACGATGCATCCAGAGGAAGACTTTACCCCATCAAGCTGCCCCAATGGGCCATCTACAAAGTCAAGGCCCAATGGATCTGGTATGCATTGACTTTCTCTGCCTTGAACCCGACCTGAGTGGACTAGGAAATGTTCTGGTGATAACCGACCATTTCACCCGGTATGCCCAAGCTTTCCCAACCAAAGATCAGAAGGCCTCCACCGTAGCCAAGGTACTTATGGAGAAGTACTTTGTCCATTATGGGCTGCCACAGCGGCTTCATTCAGATCAAGGAAGGGACTTTGAGAGTAAACTGATCCGGAAACTCCTGGATTCGTTGGGAATCCAGAAGACTCGAACTACACCTTACCACCCACAAGGGGATGCTCAGCCGGAAAGATTTAACCGAACCTTGCTCAACATGTTGGGGACTCTGGAAAGTGAGAAAAAGCAACATTGGAGCAAACACATAGCAGCCCTAGTACATGCTTACAACTGCACCATCAGTGATGCTACAGGCTACTCCCCATATCGACTCATGTTTGGGAGAGAAGCGAGACTACCTGTGGACTTGGCCTTTGGCACCTCTCTGGACCATTCCTCAGCCACATCCCACAAAGGATATGTGGACAGGCTCAGACACAGCCTGAAAGTAGCCTATGAACAAGCTCAAGCGGCCTCAGATCAAAGGGGAGCTCGAAACAAAAGAAACTTCGACTTGAAGGTCTGGGTGCAAGACCTACAGCCCGGGGACCGAGTACTGTTACGCAATCTGGGGGTCCCTGGGAAGCACAAACTTGCAGATAGATGGAGATCTGAACCTTATGTCATCTGTAGGAAGTTGCCGGGCCTGCCTGTCTACAAGTTGAAGCCGGAAGGAAAGGTGGGCCCTCTGAAGACGTGGCATCGAAACCACCTGCTCCCTCTTGCTGAGGCAGTTAGAATACCTCCCGTGGGAGACTCCCCTGAACCGGCCTCTATCCTGGATACTCCTAGGCCGAACACTCGGTCGCAGGCTTCCCGAGATGAAGATAGAGAGGCCTCTCAACTTAGTGAAAATGAGGATGGAGAACTTAATTGGCTGTGGCCTTCCCCAACTCCAGGAACTTCTACCATAGACCTTCCAACCACTGAGGACACCACAGATGAAACACTGAACCCAGAAGCCACAGAGTTCATCCCCTCTAGTCCTTCAGCAGATTACTGGGAAGATGCCCATGATGGTTACTCAGAGGAAGAGGAGCCTGTGGCACCAGAGCCAGAAACCCCAAGAGAGCAAAGGGCTCGAAGAGTCATCCGGCCTCCTAAGAAGCTGACCTACCCACAAATGGGGAATAGCTCAGAGGATTCTGTAGTTACTGCTAGGAGGAATGCTGAAAATCTGGATCTCTCCACTGTCCATTTAGTGGAGGGCAACCCCAGCTCACTCTCTGGCACAGCTAGGCAGGCCACCCATGATAATGTGACCTGTGGGCAAGGGAATTCTACTCCTCAGTTTTGGTGGGAATTCCCTATGCCAACATCGTTTGTAGAATTGTCTAGAGTTGTACATAGTCTTTGTTAAGGTTTATCTTTGGGGACCAAAGAGTTAAGTGGGGGGAGTGTGTAGCGGGGTGTTCCCCTTTAATGCAGAGAGACTACATTACCCAGAACCCCATTCGGCAATGTTCCGCCGCAGAGACTCATGGGAGGGGTTATAAAAGGAGGAGGCGAGGCTGGGCTCGGTCTCTTTGGGACACGAGACTTCACAGACTGATCCTCCTGTGCGGATGTGTCGGAGTGCAGGGCCTGAAGCCTGAGCCCTTGCACAGCACCAAAGAGCCTTCCACCCTTCTGCGAGCCTGGGTGGCATCTGACTTCGCTCGACTACAGCCTTGTTGGATCGGGGACCCGATCGCTGAAGAGACGGAGTGTGTGTGTGAGGACACAACAGGTGGAAGTTCCCGGACTGGGACCGTAGTCCGGGCGGGTGAGAGGGCATATGCCCAACCGATATACTGTTACTGCATATAGGCCTATAGACTGCCGTGGCCTATGAGTTGTTCTTAGTGCTCTTATTGAAGACCCCCTTGTTAGAACTAAATCTACCGTTCGCATAGTCAAGTTTCTACTCCATCTTTACCTACCCCATTGGATTACAAAGTTTGTACTCTATTAATGTGCACCACCGTTAAAGATCTGCCGGTGAAGAAAAAGAACTAAGTTGTAGATACCAAAACCAGGCCTGGTGGGGTTTCTAGGGTGGTTTGGTTACTGCGCCACAGGGCACTTAGCTAACGGTCGCCCGCGTGGCGCACTTGTTATGTGTTAACCCTATAGTGTGTTAGTGTGGCTGGGCTTTACATTACAAATGATTATTCTGTAAACTGTTATTGATGTTACCTTTTTCCCTTTACCAAGAGCTTAAGTAAAATCTTACATTTATTTCAATTCAGTATTGTTTCAATGCTCAGTTATTCATACAGTATAAGACATACAATTTACTGTCAGTACTAGCTGTGCCAGTAGGGGGTAGAGCATATTGCCGGGGGTTGGCGGAGCTGTCTTCGGGGCCCAAACTAAATCAGCGGCCTTCTTAGTTGGAGGTATCGCTACAGAAGGGAAATCTAAGGAAAAGGTAAGTGAACCAACAATGCACTAGCTTAAAGGAACCTATTTAGAAAATAAAAAACGAACCTTTACAACCCCTTTAAGACATGATTCCCCACATGATTAGTTTGCTGTCCTATATGAAAGCAGCTGTTAGCCTAGATTCACACCTGAGCAGAAGTATAGGATGCGTTAATGTGAAAAAAACACAAACCTTCACAACGCCTTTAAGCTTGGTGAATGCCTTGCACGTGATTTGGTATTTTTTGCAAAGTGAAACTTCACCACATTCACTAAACTCTTTTTTTGCAAAGTGCAACTTCAATAACAAAGTGAACAGGCAGTTTGCCTTTAGTAAATCAACTTCATAATGACTTGGAATCATCAAATTTTTAATGCAAGCTGAATGCTCCTGAAAGTATGTTCCATTTATCCGTTTGCACAAAGGAAAGGAAAAAAATGCCCTGATGGCTCTCTGCAAAATGATTCCACTTTAACAAACAGATCTCAAAAATAATGACTTATTAATAAAGAATAGGAAATATAAAAATATATAATTGCACCTGCAGAAATAAATATCCAAATGTGTGTAAAAATGTATATAGACAAGGTATAATCTTGGTGGTTAGGCCCAATCACTAAATACAATGTAACTAACACTTAAATAGAACTGTTGCCAGCTCAAAGGGATGACGGGAATTTCAAAATGAGAGAAACATAAAAAAGAGAGTGGCACAGAAGAGTCCTGATAGTGTAGTAAATCAATAATTTATAGGGCACTCAAAACAATAAAAACAAGTGTGGGAAAGCTACACAAAGTGCTCACTGCTGCAAAGGCAGAGTGAAGACCCTGCAGCTATGAAGAAAGTCAATGGCAGCTGCTTGTCTGCTCACTAAAGCTGTGCTGAGCTTTACAGTACCCAATTTCTCAACCAGTTCTTAGATGTTGTGGCTGCATTCGTTTTTAATTTTATTTTTTCAGGCTAAAAACTATTTCTGCAAGTACATAAAAATGCCTGTGTTATTGGCAGGATCACCAGTTGAAAATAAAGGTAAAAAAGTCTGAAAAAATTAATGCAGCCACCACATCTAATGGCTGGTAAGCTGCAAAATATTAAATTTTTGTTTTTGGGTTTCAGTATTCTTTAATTCTTCATCAGAGAGAATTCTTTTGAACCTTGTCCATAACCGTGTGGGGTTCTACTAATATATTAGAGCAGGCAGCACTAAATGGCAGACATGTCTGGATCTGGCCTGAGTCACTGTCCCATCCGGACCCACGCTCACGCCATTTAGAGGTTAGTTCTGTCCCCCGCCGCTGTCATTATCACAGTAGGGTGGGAGGCAGGACAGATCGGGAGAATAGGGCACAGTAGCATTGCATGGAGGGCGGAAGCAGGAGCAGGAACTTCCCAAGAAAACTTTGCAGATTAACTAACAGGTGATTGGTTGCTAGGACACAGAGCAGTCATAGCAACCAATCACCAAATCGTTAATATGCAAAGTTAACTTTGGCAGCTCCCGCTCCTGCTTCCACCCTCAATGCAGTGCTACTGTACCTTTCGCTCTCGATCCCCTGCCTCCCGCTCTCCTTCTTCCACCCTCCATGCCATGCACCGTGCCTCCTGCTCTCAATCCCCTGCCTCACGCTCTTTGCTCTGTGTACCTGTCAGGTAGTGGGGTGAGGGGACAGAAGACCTGGCACTGAAGGATGGGGGGAATGGAAGATGCCTAATGTGAGCGTTCACAGAGATTTACTGCAAGGGGGGTAGGGGGGTGATGTAAAGGGGCAGAGCATGCAGCATGCTACTGTGTGTGTGTGTGTGTGTGGGGGGGGGGGGTGATGTAAAGGGAAAAAGAGCCCTATTGTGGGGCTGGGAGGGGGGGTTGATGTAAAGGGCAAGATAGCTCCACAGTGGGGGGTTGGTGATGTAAAGGGGCAGAGAGCACTGCTGTGGGGGCAGTGTAGAGGGGCAGTGCTGTTGAGAGGGTAATGTAGCAGAGGAGGACACTTCTGAGGAGAGTGATGCGAGAGGGGCAGAGGACACTACTGTGGGGGGATGGTGATGTGAAGGGGGGCAGAGGACACTACTGTGGGGGGATGGTGATGTGAAGGGGGCAGAGGACACTGCTGTGAGGGGATGGTGATGTGACAGAGGCAGAGGACATTACTGTGGGGGGATGGTGATGTGAGAGAGGCAGAGGACACTGCTGTGGGGGAAAGGTGATGTGAATTGGGGCAGAGAACATTGCTGTGGGGGAAGGTAATGTTAAATAGGCAGAGGACATTGCTGTGGGGGACAGTGCTGTGTGGTAAGGTTGATGTGAAGGAGGCAGAGGACACTACTGCTGTGGGGGAGAGGGTGATGTGAAGGGGGGCAGAGGACATTGCTGTGGGGGGAAGATAATGTTAACTAGGGATGAGCTTCGAGTTCGAGTCGAACTCATGTTCGACTCGAACATCGGCTGTTCGACCGTTCACCAAATTTCGAACATTATGGGGCGTTCGCGCCAAATTTGAGTGGCGCGTCACGGCCCATAATTCACTGCGGCATCGCAGTGCATTGCTGGCTGATGATTGGCCAAGCATGCACTATGACCCGCATGCTTTGGCCAATCACAGGTCGGGAAGAACGGAAAGCCATAATTGGCCAAAGCCAGGGTGGCTTTGGCCAATTATGTCTCAGGGGGTTTAATACACGCCCCACACTATATAAGGCCGTCTGCATGGCGGCCTTGTGTAGTGTGTTGCGGCGGCGGTGAAAGATAGACACAGAGAGAGAGAGAGAGAGACAGTGTAATTTCATTTGAGTTAGTTAGAGCAGGCAGGCGAGTCAGTTAGCTGCAGTTACAGTGTGTAGAGGATATATATGCATCCCAGATGTTGTGTGTGTGTATATATATATATATATATATATATATATATATATATATATATATACACTGTATTCAGTTTAGCTAGATCCTTTCCTGTTATTCTCTTCCTAATATACTGACAGGCAGGCAGGTGATTGTGGTAGCTGCAGTATTTTCAGTTAGTGTACTGTGTCCTTTGCACAGTGTGCACCTAAAGCTACCTGAATACAATTGCTGGTGTTCTCATACTAATACCACAGGCAGGGAGCTGCAGTATTTTCAGTTAGTGTACTGTGTCCTTTGCACAGTGTGCACATAAAGCTACCTGAAGACAATTGCTGTTGTTCTCATACTAATACCACAGGCAGGGAGCTGCAGTATTTTCAGTTAGTGGTCCATATTCCCGGGACCACACATTACATTAAAGCCGCATGCAGTTTTAAATGACTTTTTTTCCTTTAGAAATGTCATTTTGTGCAGGGACAGTTCTAAACACGGGAAACACGTGCCACTTCACAGGCATACTATAGACACCCCCTAGGTACGATATTTAAAGGAACATTTCAATTTTTTTTTTCACTTTAAGCATCATTAAAATCACTGCTCCCGAAAAAACTGCAGTTTTTAAAACTTCTTTTTACATTGATACATGTCCCCTGGGGCAGGACCCGGGTCCCCAAACCCTTTTTAGGACAATAACTTGCATATTAGCCTTTAAAATTAACACTTTTGATTCCGAACGTTCGAGTTCCATAGACTTTAATGGGGTTCGATAGTTTGCGCAAACTTTCGGTCCGTTCGCAGGTTCTGGTGCGGACCGAACCGGGGGGTGTTCGGCTCATCCCTAATGTTAACCACTTGGTGCCCAGAGGCCATCATATGACGTCCTGGGCTTTGTGGGGCTATATCTGAATGATGCCTGCAGCTACAGGCATCATTCAGATATCAGCATTTTCAGCCGGCGATTCCCTACACCATAAGAATGATCATAGCGGCTGTTCTGCCGCTTGATCGTTCTTACAGGCGGCAAAAGTGGATGTCCCCCCCCTCCCGCCGCCTTCCGGTGCTTCTACCGACTCACCGCTGTGATCTGTGAGTCGGAGAACGGATCCGCCGGCCTCGGATGCTGATCATAGAGATTTCCGGCAGACCAGATGGTCGCCGGAGTCTCTATGTTCTTCGGAGGTCGGGCGCGATGTTATGACGTCACGCCCGGCCTTTGCATTAAAAAAAAAACGGCGCCGCCTCGACTGGGATGTGGTGATTGTTTTGTTTTTTGTTTTTTTAATTTTAGGCTTCCCAGCCTAGTGGTGAGATGTCGGGTCTTATTAACCCCATATCTCACTGTAAAGAGGTCCTGTCATGTCATATTCCTATTACAAGGGATGTTTACATTCCTTGTAATAGTAATAAAAGTGATCAAAATTTTAGATCAATTTTTTTTTTTACACTTTTAAAAAAAATAAAGTAAAATTAACAATAATAAAAAATTTTTTTTAATTCTCCTGTCCCTGTGTGCTTGCATGCAGAAGCGAACGCATACGTAAGTCACGCCCACATATGAAAAATAAATACAAAAATTCCGCGCTGCCTAGTGGTGTAGCAGCTCACACAACCAGTTGAAAGTGGTAAAGAACAAACAAAACAAAAATGTGTAGCGCTAAATCAAATAAGAACTGCACTCTGAACAAGTGCAGTATATAACAGTGATGTGTGATTAAAACAGTCAACAAAACATCTAATAACAGATATATAATAACGTTCATATAATCCACCGTGATAAAAGTTATTCCGTGATAAAAAATTATTCAAATAATCCACAATGATGTGGACTATATAACATGAAAAAAATCACCAGAAAAAATTAAGTTCATTAATAATGTTAAAATATATTGAATGCTTAATAAAAAAACTGATGAATGATAATCAAAGTGATAGTGCTCCCAACAAACTTGACGTGAAGTGACCACCACCAATCGGTTGTAGAAAAGGCTTACCAGAAAGAGTGGACCCCAAAAACATACGTTCAGAGGGTCAACCAGGCATTGGTAAGCCACTATAGACAGCGAATCCTCAGCAGTAATTCAAACGGAAACATCAAGCTACAATCCAAGATGGAAAAAGGTTGTCGCTCCTATCCGGATATGCGATGAAGCTTACGGACAGTGCCCAATTAGGGCCAGGGAGTGTTACCAGATGAATTGCAATAAAGTAAAAGAGAAGAAAAGGCACATAGTGTAATACTGTATATAGAGGTACTTTAATGTAGGTAGGAACACTTACATTTAGAAGAGTTTAACAGCGCTTATCAAATGATCAAAAATGGCAACAGTAGAATCTTCCGATGCGTTTCGCATCCAAATGCATCACCTGGGACCCCAGATTGTAGCTTGATGTTTCCGTTTGAATTACTGCTGAGGATTCGCTGTCTATAGTGGCTTACCAATGCCTGGCTGACCCTCTGAACGTATGTTTTTGGGGTCCACTCTTTCTGGTAAGCCTTTTCTACAACCGATTGGTGGTGGTCACTTCACGTCAAGTTTGTTGGGAGCACTATCACTTTGATTATCATTCATCAGTTTTTTTATTAAGCATTCAATTTATTTTAACATTATTAATGAACTTAATTTTTTCTGGTGATTTTTTTCATGTTATATAGTCCACATCATTGTGGATTATTTGAACAATTTTCTATCACGGAATAACTTTTATCACGGTGGATTATATGAACGTTATTATATATCTGTTATTAGATGTTTTGTTGACTGTTATAAATCACACATCACTGTTATATACTGCACTTGTTCAGAGTGCAGTTCTTATTTGATTTAGCGTTACGCCCACATATGAAAACAGTGTTCAAACCACACATGTGAGGTGTCACCGCGAACGTTAGAGTGAGAGAATAATTCTAGCCCTAGACCTCCTCTGTAACTCAAAACATGTAAACAGTAAAAAAAATTAAATCGCCTATGGGGATTTTTAAGTACCGATGTTTGGCGCCATTCCACGAGCGTGTGCAATTTTGAAGCGTGACATGTTAGGTATCTATTTACTCGGCGTAACTTCATCTTTCATATTATGCAAAAAAATTGGGCTAACTTTACTGTTTTGTTTTTTTTAAAGCATGAAACAGTTTTTTTCCCCAAAAAAAACGCATTTGAAAAATTGCTGCGCAAATACCGTGCGAGATAAAAAGTTCAAATGACCGCCATTGTATTCTCTAGGGTCTCTGCTAAAAAACATATATAGTGTTTGGGGGTTCTATGTAATTTTCTAGCAAAAAAATTATGATTTTTACATGCAGGTGCGAATTGTCAGAATTGGCCTGGGCCTGAAGTGGTTAAAGGGGCAGAGGACATTGCTGTGGGGGACAGAGCTGTGTGGGAAGGTTGATGTAAAGGGTGGCAGAGGAAACTACTGCTGTCTGGGGGGCGTTGATGTGAAGAGGTTTCAGAACACTACTGTGAAGGGGCAGAGGACACTGATGAAAGAACAGGATTGTGATATAAAGCCCCGTACACACGACCGGTTTTCCTGCCAGGAAAACTGCCAAGAGAGCTTTTGGCTGAGAAAACCAGACGTGTGTATGTTTCCTCGCAGTTTTCCCAACAGGAAAACAGCCAGGAATCCCACCGGAAAAATAGAGAACCTGCTCCCTATTTTCCCGTCGGGATTCCCGGCGTTTTTTTTTCTGCCAGATTTACTACTGCTTTCCTATGGGAAACACTGAGAGGCAGTGCCGATGGAGCATACACACGGCCGGGATTCCCGGCCAAAGCTCTCATGGCAGTTTTCCTGCCGGGAAACCCGGCCGTGTGTAGGTGGAAAAAGCTACCGAGCAGGTTCTCGGCTTTCCCCTCGGTTTTCCCGGTGGACTTTTTACCGCCGGGAAAACCGTACGTGTGTACAGGGCTTAAGAGGAGAGGGGGGCTGTGATGTGAAGGGCCTGAATCATTAGACAAACATGAGATTTGGACCTCTGGTGGAAGAACATTTTACTGATCGGACCTCTGTGAATTTTAATTCAATACCCCTGTACTAGAGAATACAGATTAGTGCCATTGGTGCAAGAAAAATACCATATTGTTTAATGAAGTGCTGTATGTATGAGGATGAAAAGGAGCAGCCAATGCCTGGTTTGTATGCTGAAGTATGAGTATGACATTTATTACCTTTTAGGATAATTAGCTCATGACTGCAAAGTAATTTAGAATCATTTTGGACTGATGACGAACATTGTACTGACAGAGTAATTTACTGTATGTATTGCCACGTAGGACACATGGATGCACGGTTTAGTTATCTAATTAGATAGAGAATAATCCAGACTACTAATTATATCAAATGATTTATTGCTGACAAAAATTGCCTCGGTGTGAAATGTGAAAATACCGAAGAAAAGCATTTTGAGAATCCACAATAAATGTTGTATGTTGTTTTTATTTGAACACATCCATAGGGGAAGATCATGTGTCAGTCAGGACATATATTAAACTATAACGATATAATACATCAAGGGAAAAATTACAAGTCCTCTCGAAACCAAAAATACCCTACCTGCTGTTCCTAAAATTCCATGTTGTAGCCTTCAATAACCACTTCAGCCTCTGAAAAATTTGCCTGCTCAATGACCAGGCCATTTTTGGCAATACGGCACTGCGTAGTTTTAACTGACAATTGCGCAGTCGTGTGACGTTGTACCCAAACAAAATTGGCGTCCTTTTTTTCCTACAAATAGAGCTTTATTTTGGTGGTATATTATCACCTCTGCGTTTTTTTTTTTTTGCGCTATAAACAAAAAAAGAGCGATTTTCTATTTTGAAAAATACACAATATTTTGTACTTTTTGCTATAATAAATATCCCCAATTTTTTTTAAAAAAAAGCTAATGTTTTTATCAGTTTAGGCCGATATGTATTCTTCTACTTTTTTTGTGGTAATAAAAATCACAATAAGCGTATATTGATTAGTTTGCGCAAAAGTTATAGCGTCTACAAATAGGGGAAAGATTTATGGCATTTTTATTTTTATTATTTTTTTTACTAGTAATGGCGGCAATCTGCGATTATTATTGGAACTGCAACATTATGGCGGACACATCGGACACTTTTAACAAATTTTTGGGACCATTGACAACTATACAGCGATCAGTGTTATAAAAATGCACTGATTACTGTGTAAATGTCACTGGCAGGGGAAGGGGTTAACACTAGGGGGCGATCAAGGGGTTAACTGTGTTCTCTAGTGTGTGTACTAACTGCAGGGGGATAGGAGTGACTGGAGGAAATAACAGATCGTGGTTCCTAGCTAGTAGGAACTCATGATCTGCCTCTCCTCTCCTCACAGAACAGGGATTTGTGTGTTTACACACACACGTTCCTGGTCTGCCTCTCGTGCCCGCAATCGTGCGTGACAGCCAGCCATGTGCATCGGCACCCCCCCCAGTGCAGCGGGCGTGTGCACGTGCCTGCTATCCCGCTTAAAGGGACCGACGTACAGCTGCGACGGTTCGGGGGATCGTGCTGACTTGCGGCTGTATAATGATGGCGGCTGGTCGGCAAGTGGTTAGATGCACTGTCTTTGAAGGTATAGAGAAGCATGTGACCTTTTCCCAGGATGTAGCGCTTGGGGCCTATTCCCTAGGCCCAAACTCTGTCACCTTATGCAGAGCAGGAAGGAGTTAACCTTGTATAAGCTGTAACACCATCAGAGCTTACAAAGAGTGAAGCCCTGTACATGCGATCGGTTTTACCGATGAAAACAGTCCGATGGACTTTTTTCATTGGACAAACCGATCGTGTATGGGCCCCATCGGTCTTTTTTCCATCGGTGTTAAAAAATAGAACATGTTTTAAATTTATCCGATGGAAAAAAAAAAACGATAGCAAATTACTATCATCTGTGGGGAACTCCATCGGATAAAAAACCCACGCATGCTCAGAATCAAGTCGACGCATGCTCAGAAGCATAGAACTTAATTTTTCTTGGCTCGTCGGAGTGTTTTACGTCACAACGTTTGGGACGATCGGTTTTTTGACTGATGGTGTGTAGGCAAGACTGATGGAAGTCAGCTTCATCGGATTTCCGGTGGAAAAATCCATTGGTTTAAAGGAAATCCGATCGTGTGTACAGGGCTTAAGGGCTTATCACTCCGATGAAGGAAAGGAGGTGTAGTGGAGTATGGAGAAGGTGATTATCTGTGGGTGGGTTTTTCCTTACATGGGTGCAAAGTTGTGGGAATTCTTTGCATCCACCGTGGACAAGTTCTTATGCAAGACCCAGAAGGGTAAATTTTTCTCAAAATAAAAACATTACCTTTTCCGAAATTAAAAAATAACTATTGTTCCTCAACTTTCAAAATACCAGTACAATTTGACAGAAAAATGTATGTAAAAGAAGAGGATAGATTATCTTTATCCAAAGAGTATTTTAGTCCCAGTAAAAAAGGTGAAAACAAGTCATTTATTTAAAAAAATACAGTTGTTTATTATACACAGGGCCTTAGCATAATAAAGGTCACTCAGTTAGGGTTTACATCTGCTTAAAGTGGTCCTAAAGGCAGAAGTTTTTTTTACCTTAATGCATTGTATGCATTAACGTAAAAAACCTTCTGCATGCAGCTCCCTCCTCAGCCCCCTATAAATACTTGCCTGAGCCCGATTTTGATCCAGTTATGTTCACAAGAGCAGCAGCTCTCTCATTTCTCTCCCTCTTGTCATTGGACAGAGAGGCAGCAGCAGGAGCCATTGACTCTTGCTGTTGTCAATTACAGCCAGTGAGCAAAGAGCAGGGGGTGGGGCCGAGCTGCACTTTGTACATCAATGGACACATAGAATCACCTCAGGGGCATGCACACACGACTGCCCCCTTAGCAATGTGGTGGGGGCACTTGGCAGGGGGGAGGGACAGGGAGTGCTGGCAGAGGACCGGAGAAGAGAAGGATCAGGGCTGTTCTGTGCAAAACCACTGCACAGAGCAGGTGAGTATGAAATGTATTGAGATTATATAAAACAATTGGTTTAGATAAACTGGAAACATTTTAATAAGCTATAAGCAGATTGTTGAGCTGGCCAAACAGACATGAGCAATAAATCCCCTTACATACCCATTTTTTAAGATATTTTTTTTTTGTACCATTTTATTGAAATTACATGACGTAGATTGGTCCTACATCGAGGTGAGCTTTGGGTTTTGGTCAACCATAGACTCAAAGCCAAGCTGTTCTCAGTTCTCCAAACAGGCCAGTTTGAACTGCTGCAGCTGGAAGTTGCCAATTAAGTGGCAGTTTTACTACTGCCATTAAAGTGTTACTAAACCCACAACAGTAAAATCAGTCTGTATATGCAGAAAAGCATGCTTGTTATACTCACTGTGGAACCTAAGGGGTTAATCCTCTGCTTTGTGTAAAAAGGCTGCTTGATCCTGTGTTCGCTGATCCTCCCCTTCTTCCATTGTCCCCAATATATCTCCAAATATAGGAGGTAGGAAAAACTCATAGTGCATTTATCCTTAAAACCGCAATGTTTATAGTCTAGCCTCCAATCCCAGTTGACGCCTCATCAGGGGAAATGCATCGAACAGGAGCTAGCGGCGTGACGGAGAGTAGCACGGGCCGTACTGCAGGCGGCCATGCTGAATGTTTGCTTACACTCAAGTGTGTGTCCTGTAAGTGCAAAAGTGTTTAAATAAACATTGCGGTTTTAAGGATAAATGCACTATGAGTTTTTCCTACCTCCTTTATGGTTTGTTGGCGGAGAGTCTGTGTTTGTCATAGATCTGGATGAGTGATCTTTCTACAGCTTATCCCTTCCTGCTGAGTTATCCCACACGTGCAACATGATCCTATGAGGATCTTTGGGTCTGGTGAGCGGACATTTTATTTTTATAACACAGTGATGGAGCACATTTTTTCATTTAAGAAATAGATGGACATTTTTTGAGTTCAGCAGCTTCTGGATTGATACGATTTTTATTGTTCTTCTGACACAACTTTTGGCACATTTATGGTCTTATGTACTTTTTGGGTTTATTTACATGTATTCAACAGTTTGCTGTGTAGCGTCCTCACCCCTCTTGCCCCTTCTCATTCACGGCTTGTCTGTCTCGTCTAGGGGTTAACACTAGGGGGAGGGATGAGATACACCACGGCCCATGTCCTCCAAAGCGTAGAGGTGAAGGCCAGAACTATCGGGTTTGTGTATGTGTCCCAGAGTCAAATCCTCTCCTCGGATTGACTCCCCTTTGCTCCTAGTAACCAGAGTTCCACACACTGAATAGGTCCAACTCGTATTTATTCTTCCCAAAAAATAGTCATACAGCACAGACAGGTTGAGACTCATGTAACACTTCAGTATTTGCGTGGAGTAGGCCAAGGCACAATTCTTCTAGTTACAGCTAACCACTGTAGTATCACCAGTGGCGAATAGTCACTGCCACTGACTATATGAGGTAGAACGTGAATTGCCTTCGCTAGCACAGCCCCTGTCAGGGGAAGGCAATCTGTCCAAGGGATTCACCGGAGGCCTCTCTGTCACCAGCAATGCTGCGCCGGACTCTTCAGAGAAGTTCTGCTTACCAGTCTTCTCGACCTCAGACACGGGCACCCAAGGAGTTAGGGCCCCCTCGGATTCCTGCACCCTCGCGGAACTCAGTCGAAGGTACTGAGCTCCAGGCTTCCGCCATAGTACCTCACCCCAGGCTAAAGGTGCCTGAGATGGACTCCATCTCTTGCTCTGGCCAGGTCAAGGGCACCTGGGCCCGGAACTCCGGAACGCCAGCACCCAAGCTAAAGGTGCCTGGGTGCGGCTGCGTCCTCCGACTCTGACCCTCACGTCAGGGCGTCCACCCCCTTTTATCCCCTCGCCCGTTGCGTCACAGCAGGTTCCCCGCCCTGCCGTACCAGCGCCAGGCAAGGACAAAAAGGCAGCAGTCCTGTGGTGAGTGTTCAACCTCGGCCCATGGCGACAACGCCACCCGTAGGCCACAGGGAACCTCACACCACCAGAGTCCTCCAAGAACCACAGAAAGGTATCAGATTCCCTGACAATCAATGCATCTGGGTTACACTACCACCCAGATGCTTCCCCAAAAATCAAACACCCGCTACAGCTGTAAACTATATGTATATAATGAGTGATTTTATTTTATTTTTCACGTTAAGATTATATATTGTTTATGACTGATTACTAGACAGCGCACTTATTATTTATCAACGCATTGGGCTTTGTTTACTAAAGGCAAATCCACTGTGCAGTACAAGTGCACTGCAAGTACCGCACTGTAGATTTGAGGGGGAAATGCAAGAAAAATAAAAAACAGCATTTTTGCTTGCACATGATTGGATGATAGAAATCATCATAGCGTTCCCTCATTTCAGAGCTTCCACCCAGATCTACAGCGACTGCACTTCCAAGTGCACTTGCATTGCACAGTGGATTTGCCTTTAGTAAATAAACCCCTATATCTCCAGATAAGATATAGCCTTTTGAGTCACTCTGCACATGCTTAGTTTGGTGTGTATTGCAAGGGATTTTTTTTTTACTTGGGAGGGTACATGTGATCAGCACAGGGCCAATCAGCGCTGTCCAGACAGAGGGTCAGGGGTCTTGTAGACTCATAGGACAGTCCAGAGTAGAATTAAAGCTTCACCTACAAGCTTTAACCAGACACTGATAGAAGTAATAAGACTGCTCTAACTGCTTATGAGAAAAGGTATTTAGCAGTTTAGATTTACTAAAACAATTGCATTTCCGTGGTCTGTGTACTGCGGGAGACCAGATATAGGGTTTTGTAACACTTTAATTTACAGACATGACAATGGGGATTATTTACGAAAGGCAAATCCACTTTGCACTACAAGTGCACTGCAAGTGCACTTGTAAGTGCACTTGTAAGTGCTGTCACTGTAGATCTGAGGGGAAGATCTGAAATGAGCGGAAGCTCTGCTGATTTTATCATCCATTCATGTGCAAGCTAAAATTATGTTTTTTATTTTCCTTGCATGTCCCCCTCATATTTACAGTGACTGCACTTCCAAGTGCACTTGCAGTACAAAGTGTATTTGCCTTTTGTAAATGTAGCCCCCTGCTCCCAATGACTGGGCGCTATGTTTCAATTTAGAGGGTATCTGAGCCAATTGCTAGGCTCAGATGTAAATAATTTATGTTAAATTAGCCTCTGTTCTGGCTATGGCTGTGTTGGGAAAAACTTCCCATTGTTGCCTGTAGGTGACGTTACCACCTCAGGCCAATGTGGAAGAATGACAAGCCAGAGTGTATTGGGTACCTTCCCCCGGGAACAGTTCAGTGGGCGTGGTCTACCCGCTGAGCATGCCGGGGAAGGGTACTTAAGGGGCAGACGCCATCTTTTGGGGTCCTTCGTCCCCTCTCGGCCCTCCTGGCGTGAGGGGGTATTGTGTGATTCTTGGCCTCAGAACCATGCTGGTCCGATGCCGCAACTCTAACAAACAGGCCCAGTTATTCTGACTGGGTCTGTACTTTGAAGGTGATCCTGTGCTGTCTGTCCTGAGGGAGGAAGCCACTCAATTGAGGAAACCAGGGGAGGACCTGTCCTGGAAAAGACCAAGCAGAAGGCTGGTGTCTTGAGGAGGGCCTGGTAATTCTATTGGAGGATATACCACAACTAAAAGTTACCTTGCATTCTGCTGGGTCGGCTTAAAGGCTCTTGACTGCTTGGCTGGAAGTTCGGGCGTTGAGTCCTGTGGCAGAGGATCCCGGGCTATCCAACTTCTGTGCACCGCCAGTCTGTGGCAGAGACTGGTCCTGACTTAGTGTTCGTGCGTCATACCGGCTGCTAGGCCAGGTGAGAGGGGCCTATCCGGGTGAGCAATACCCCACTCCAGGGAGAGTGGTGAGTGACTGTGTTTTTGGAGGAGTTCTCCCCAGTGATCTGTACCGTATGCCTGAACCTACCCTTTCCCTTCACCCTCCTATATGTTTATGCAAAAAGGAAAATAAAACCTCACTGCCTAAGGTTTTATATCTTGTGTGGACATTGGAGTTTCTACAGACTTTCTTTCCCTAGACAACAAATACTGAGGTAACGTGCAAGGCCCAAAATTAAACCAGCAGCTCCTACGGGGGTGTGCTACATAAATAACCCCCAATATTTGATAAATGATGTCACCTGAGATCCCCAGGTAGTTTGCTGACAATTTGTCATGGGAGTGGATCATCACTGTGCAGGTTGTTGTGTGTTTCTGACTACAGGTCCTCAATGAAGGGGACTGTACAACCAGGCAACACCTCAGCAGAGCAGAGTCCAATTTAAGTAAATCAAATAGCCTGAGTCAAACTATTGCTCATGCTATCCCCTAAATTTCAAGCATAGCGACCCCAAATGTGGGGGTCCGCTACACTGGCATTGGGCTTTAAGGTTTGGGACAGCGTGAAATATTTTGGTGGCTTACCTTCTCCACATTTTTCCTTCATCTAAAGGGGGGACCTTCAACCTTCCTTGTAGTTCCATAGCTGGCAACCTCTTATTTCAGTACCATGGAGTCATAAACATATCATGATACAAAGAACCGAGCGACTTTCTACAGACACTGGGAACCTAAGCCTTCCTGGGTCAATCTTAGCTCTTCACTCTTACACTGGCTCAGGGGGTCCCTTCTCCAAGAAAAAAACACAAAGTAGTCTATTCCCCAAGGTTAATTCTTCAGACACAGGGTAATCTGTGTCTGACCTGTAAGTGGATGTGATAGATTTTCATTTCCATCCCCCAAACTTCTGGATTTAGGATTTGTCACTGAACATTTGCATTTCAGTAGCATTGTTGCATTTATAATAAGGCAGAGGTTACATTTGTTGGCTCTGTCATTTTGTAACATTCAGAATTTTCTGATAGTGACCGTTAGATGTTATAATAAACCTGACAACACTGAATCCCATTTGCTCATTGTTGCACACATATATTATAACCCTTCTAATCGGAGAACACATGGGTCCTCCACCCATCTTTTCCCATCCATGCCCTCATTTGGCCCTCCTCCAGCCCTCTTGAACTCTCTTCTGTCCTCCTTCAGCCCTCCTCCACTCCCTCCACCGTCATCCCCTGGCTGCAAACTTTAACGAGACTTCAAAATCACAAAAAAAGCCTATGACTCCTGGGATTAGTGACAATAATGTCCCAGGAGTCAAGGGGACTACGGCAGCCTACGGCATTTGCCTAGGCAAATGAAATACATAGAAACAGGATTTACATAAAAAACGATATTTAATGGCAGCAAATTCAATTTTTGTTTGGCAAAGATAGCAAAGCAGTGGAAGACCATTTGTTCTAAAAAAAAAACTTAAAAAAATAGCTGAAGGTCTGCTTTAATACTGTAAAAGTTAATATACTTCAGCCACAATGTTTGTAATATATATACAGTATATTGCTGACTCGAGATAATTTGAATGTTAATGGTTTGCATTCTTTACACATCTGTGTATGAAGGGAGTATAGATGAGATTTTCAAAGTTTAAACAATGAAAGGAAATCCCAACCCAGGCTTTTTATATCAAATGGAAATAGTCTCCCTCGTAAGCCTCTAAGTGGTTACGTGCATTGACAATACCTAACCTTACAAAGGCACCAACATACAACTATCTCCAGATAACACACAATTATTTTGATAGAGTGCTTAAAATGGCTTATCATTTTCAATTGTAGTTTGTCCAAAGCATTCAGTAAAGACTTGAGTTTACTATGATTGGTATTCACTAATGACCTTGGTCACTACAGAATTTTGATATGACTTTGCAAAAAATAATTCACTTATGTCTAACAAACAGATAAATATGATCAGGGTTTTTTTTTTTTAAAGACTGTAGCAGAGTGCCCGTTTACTCACCATGCTCAGATGCAGCCAGACAGGAGCCTAAAAGGGGAAAGTTTTTCCAGAAGACCCAGCTACTGTAAAGAGCATCTCCCTGATTGGTACCAGAGTTTCAGTTCAAGTTGGGTGACCCTTTGGCCTTGTGCCCTGGTTTTCATCCAGCTATTCACCTGTGTTACCAGAGCTACCCTGAACTTCACCTTGAGGAATGTGACTGTGAAGAGTCCATGTTTTTGCAATCTATGTTGTATTATTGTGCAGTGTATTTATACTTTTTGCAATTCTAAACTCTTTTGCAATATTGCTTCTAACGTGTTTAGTAAACTGCAAGTTACAGTTAGTCCATGTCTGATCATTCAACCAATTACCTATTCTGGTAAAGGACCATGACCTTGGCCATAGCAATGAGATTAAACACGAGATACTCACAAGTGAAAGCCCTCCCATCCAATCCAGTAGTGAATTGTGCTTCAGTTTGGCATACATCTCTTTTTGTTACACCAACCACAATACACTTATAAAACTGCTATAGTTATAAAATACCTACCACTCTATATAATGTACATAGTCATCCAATCATTATATTTCAATGTACATACAGTATATTCACACAAGGGGTTATAATCCTTGATTACATACTGAAGAGACTACAACTGGTTTTAACTTGTAAACACCAAATCTCAGAAAGAGGCTCGGTCCTTAAGTGGTTAAGCATGTTTCTTTTTTTTTAATAAACTGTTTTCACAGTTTAGTTAAAGGGGTTGTAAAGGTTAGTTTTTTATTTTCTAAATAGGTTCCTTTAAGCTAGTGCATTGTTGGTTCACTTACCTTTTCCTTTGATTTCCCTTCTAAATGTTTTTTTTCTTTGTCTGAATTTCTCACTTCCTGTAAGCTTTTAAATGAAAAAACCTCTAGTATTGGGATTTTGGAGGCAACACAAAAAAAGGGGGGAAACTCAATTAAAAAATTATTTAAATATTTATTTATACAAAACGCATAAGAAAAAAGCACATACACAGAGAAATAACGTGATTGTACAAAAAAGCACATATACATGGATATGACGTAATTGTACAGTTGCTACATGACTGTACAATTACTTCATATCCATGTATATGTGCTTTTTTGTACAATCACGTTATTTCTCTGTGTATGTGCTTTTTTCTTATGCGTTTTGTATAAATAAATATTTAAATAATTTTTTAATTGAGTTTCCCCCCTTTTTTTGTGTTGCCTCCAAAATCGCAATACTAGAGGTTTTTTCATTTAACATTTACTCGGGATGATGGCAACTACATGTTGGGTTGCATGAGGTGTCATATTTTTTCACACTTCCTGTAAGCTTGCCCCCATCGTTCACAGTGTCTCCCCGCAGGCATGTAGTCCCAAGGGAGGGGGCGAGCACGCTGACTAACCCCCAGCCAGAACGGCTCGGATGATGGGGGCAAGCTTACTGAGGAGGAACAGGAAGTGAGAAATTCAGACAAAGAAAAAAAAAAATTAGAAGGGAAATCGAAGGAAAAGGTAAGCAATGCACTAGCTTAAAGGGACCTATTTAGAAAATAAAAGACGAACCTTTACAACCTCTTTAAGCATGGATAATCTAATCGGCATAGATGTTATACATTATATTCTGTGAAAGCAATAGTCAAATATATTCAATATTGTGTGCTGGGAAAACAAATCAAATTGTATGGCAACTACCGGAGCTTAAAGTCCCTGCAAATGTATCAGAGTTCATACAAGCTTACTTGGGCCTTAGCTCTTATACCTTTTTACAATAAATGTTTTAACATCAATTTAACACATAATCCATTATTGAACTTTATTTTCTGGATACTAATTTTAAACTTGTAGTCTTAGGTCGAACACTTTTTGTGGGCAATTTTTTTTCATTGAGGGTGGAGCAATTGAGATACACCTTTTTCATCCCATTTTGATACTTATTCAGTTTTGGGTTAAACACATATTTTGGTTTTATTACTTTGAGCAATTTTTAGTACTTGTTTTGCTATTTTGTGGTTTATGCTGTGTATACATGTACAGTACACTTTTTATATTAGACACTTAAGCCTCGTACACACGACCGAGTTTCTCGTCGTTAAAAACACGTCGTTTTTCTCAACGAGATTCTTGTCAACCTTGAAGAGTTTCTCGTCAAGCTTTCCATGCGTACACAGACTGACAATACCAAATCTCGTCGCTGTTCTGCGCGGTCACGTCCAGCACGTACGACGGCAGTATAAAGGGGAAGATCGATTTCCCTGGCGCCAGCCCTTGGGCTGCTTTTGCTGATCTCGTGTTACCGCGTGTGAAGTAAAAGTTTGGGAAGAGACGATTCGCGATTTTCAGTCTTTGTGCTTTCAGTTCGTTTTCTGCTGTTCAGTTTGTGCTTGTGGGTTCGTATCTTGTCTTTCAGGGCGTGTAGGCAGGTCGTATCTGTTTTACAGTGCGTTCTTGCCCGTTTGTTTCTGAATTTCAGTTCGTTCTTTATAGGCCTTGCTGTTCTAAAGTGCGTTCTGTTTAGTACGTTCTGATAAGACGACCGTTTCCTAGCCATGTCGCGGGTACGTTCTCGTCGTCGAGTTCGTGCTGTGCGGGCGCTTGGTGTTGGTCTGCTTGTTTTGGACAAAGACGAGTCCATGAACGGGGTGAGGAGGAGTTCATGGACCAAGAATTGGTTGCTCCAGCGGGACCAATTCTGCCATATGCCTCTGCTGCGGGAGATCATGGAGAATAATCCTGAGGACTACAGGAATTTTCTGCGAATGTCTTACCCCGTTTTTCAGCATCTTTTGGCTTTGGTGTCCCCCTATATTACCAGGCAGGACACCGTTATGCGGGAAGCCATCAGTGCTGAGCAGAGGCTCATCGCCACCTTACGTTACCTGGTGACAGGGAGAAGTCTGCAGGACTTGAAGTTCACGACAGGCATCTCCCCCCAGGCTCTGGGCCTCATAATCCCAGACACCTGTTCTGCCATTATCCAAGTCCTGCAGGAGGACTATATTAGGGTAAGTTTTCTCCATTAACATCACATTTTATGTATTTCATGTATGATAATGTATTGTATTTCTTTCATCCTTCACTAATTACCATGATTGTAATATGCTGAGAATGTCCCCTTTGTCCTCATGCATGCTGGAAGCTTTTAAATGCCCCTTTTTTCTCCTTCATGCATATTTCCCTTCACTAACCTCTCCATCAGTGGCGGCTGTTGCTCAAAATGTTTGGGGGGCCACCCCAAAATTTTATATATAAACTTCCTCCATTTTTGCGACTGTGCCTATTAAACGCCACCAGTTGCCCCCTCCAATGCAGCCAGTTTGCCCCCTCCAATGCAGCCAGTTTGCCCCCTCCAATGCAGCCAGTTTGCCCCCTCCAATGCAGCCAGTTCCCCCGCAGCCCTGCACTTACCTTCTTCTGGTCAGCGCCATCCTTTTTCTCTCCTTGATGTCTTCTCCTGCCCTCGATGTTGCATCAGCCAATCAGGTTACCGGTAAACAGACTTGGTGAACATGCTTGGCAGAGGAGCCTGTCAGTGTTTACCCAAGGAATGCCCCCCCCCTGCGTCCCCTGGTTAAGTTTTATGAAGCCAATTACATCCCTCAGGCTGTAATCGCCAAGGCTATTTGACCCCCTGGCTCTAATAGGCAATTTTCAACCAAAAACTGCCGCTGTTATTCATATGGCCGTCGCTCAACAGGGGGCCATCCACCTGAATAGTGGGCGGCATTGACAATACCTAGGTTAATGCAAGGCATGAACCTATGTATTGTTCTGAGTGATGGGCGCAGGAGAGAGGGGACAGCGCTCCAGTGCCCACTCTGGACGCACCGCCACTGCAATGCTATCCTGTGGCCAAACACATCTAAGCCTCCCCCAAATTTGATTATAATGGACCATCAGAGGGGGTGATGAATATGATACTTGAGCCTTCCATTATACTTTTTAAAAACACATTAAACGGAAACTTAGATTGATGTTGGGCAAGAATGTATTTTAGTATAATCTGCTTGCAATGTTATGTGCAAAAGTACTAATATTTTTTTATCTTGTTTGACTCCACAGCTTCCTTCCACGCCACAGGAATGACAGACTGTGGCATCGGAGTTTGCCACGTGGTGGGACTTCCCCAACTGCGGTGGAGCCATTGACGGGAAGCACGTCTGCATCGTGCCGCCACCCCGTTCTGGGTCCTACTACTACAACTACAAGGGGTTTCATAGCATTGTGCTGATGGGGTTGGTGTCAGCACGGTATGAATTCCTCTATGTGGATGTGGGGAAGAATGGCCGGATGTCCGATGGGGGATCCTTCATCCAGACGGAGTTTGCCCTCCGTCTCCAGAGTGACGACTTTGCATTGCCACCGGATACAGGGAATGTTGAAGGACCCCCCTTTGTTTTTTTGGCTGATGAAGCCTTCGGACTCGGACCGCACCTCATGAGGCCATTTCCCCAGAGGACCCTGACCCCAGAGAAGAGGGTGTTCAACTCCTGGCTGGCCAGGGCCCAAGGAGTCGTAGAAAATGCCTTTGGGATAATGGCCAGCTAGTTCCGCCTTTTTATGACTCCAATTCACTTGGCGGAGTACAAGATTAACTATGTTGTTTTCTGCTGCTGTGTGCTCCATAACTTTCTGATCCGAAAATCACCAAATTATATGGCCTCAATATTGCCTGAGGCAGGACTTTCATCTGGCAATACCCTGCCGGGCCTAGAATCTGTCCGTCCTGGCTTGCCCCCCCAAAATGCCCGTGAGGTTCGTCAGAAATATCTGGAATAATTCACGGGTAGGGGGGCAATTCCTATGCCAGGCCATATCTAAATCTGCTTGGAGAAAGAACTAAATAAAAAGCTGAATAAATCTTTTAACTTTTGTTTTTTCCTGTCTCCTAGTTTGTCTTATTGCATTTGTAGTGCCAAGTGTATTTTCCTTTAGTAAATACCAACCATTTCACTAGGAACCACAAAAATAAACACAAATAAGGTTATAGCGTATTTAAAAAAGAAGCTACACTTTGTTGTTGTTCCAAAATTTTACTCTGTGCACATTCACACACATGGTAAATAGAACAGTATGTATATATTTTTTTTTGGCTGGCCACAAACCGGGTTTTTTTTTTTTACGAAAATACAAAACCATCAGTAGCATTCAACAAACTACAACATTGGATACCTCTCGGCAATATGAGACATTCACTTACACAAAATATGTCTCTATCTGGCCGTCCTAATATGGGGTATTGGCACCCCTGGCCAAGCCAAAATTTGAATATGCACACAATTTGAAGTCATTTCCAATAGGGATTTTAGACTCCTGATCCCTATTGTCAACATGTGCTATCTGCCATCAGGGGTGATCAATGGACGTGTTTTGGGGGTGCAACCCCTTCTTCAGTTCACCTACTTGAGATACGAGAAAGGGGTTGCACCCCAAAACACGTACATGGATATCCCCTGATGGCAGATGGCACATGTTGACACACTGTGTGCATATTCAAATTTTGGCTTGATTGATTGGCTAAAAGCTTCAAAAACGGGGAAGAACAATCTCAAACAAAAAATGGGGGTTTTGTTGCCTTATTCAATTCTCCCCAAAACATCTAGGATGTCTTTAAAGGTAGGTTTGATCCATCACATTAATTCTTTGCTTAATTCTGTCCAGTTCTGTGCTACATTCCATCACTTGCTGTATGATTCGAAGGGCACTGTCAGCAGAGAAACGCGTACTTTCGTTCACCCCAACATTTTCATCCCCTATAAAAAAATACAAAAGGTATTATAACTCTGCAGGCCTACATCTCTTACCTGAAGCTGTGGTGACAGATACTGACCTGTTGTGGTGACCAGTTCCACCACGTCATCCACTTCTCCTTCCTGCACTTCTCCTTCCTCCACCACTTCAACTTCCTCAACATCCTCAGGTTGTGGGTCTTGGTGAGGTTGGGGTTGTTTAGAAGCTGTGGGTTTCTTGTGCTCCCCGGAGTGTTCTCCTCCCAGTCTTCTCTCCCCTATGAGAATCAAACAAAAGGTATAGTTATCACACAGAAACTTTGTATAAAAAATAAAAACATGATACATTGGTTGGAAGTGGGGTACAAGTGTCTGTTTGGGCGGGATTTCAAGATGAAGACATTATTTTGAAAAACTATATTCTTTACTATTCACCTTTGGCTGTCAATTTTTACACATGGAGGCACCACAAAAATTCACTGATGCACCTGTGTGGGGCACCCAAAAAATGTGGTTCTGGTGGCCCACACTATAGTGCTCAAAAGTACAGATGTGGAACCAGCTGCTGAGTGTCCTCTCCATTACACTGATTAAAGTTTTCATTTCATTCTCTTTACAAACACATCATCTAGGCAACAATGTAATAACAACTATTGAATAAAAACAGGCAGCTGTGAAAAATATTTTAACCCTGTAAAATCTAAAAAAATCGTGCATAGTGGCCGAACGATGTGTCTGTAACGAACGATTACTGTGCCAAACCAAGTTCAAACGATGACATTTTGTAAGGTACAATAGAAAAATGCAATAACATGGAGCAACGTGCAAGTTGTGAAATACAATAATAGGAAAAAAGGGGAAAAAGTACTTACTTTTTTCAAGCATTCTCTTAATGCTCCTTAACTGCTCCGGCTCCCTCAGTTTGAGGTCAGACCACCTCTTTCTGAGCTGCTCATTTGAGCGTTTCACCCCGAAATTCTTCTTCAGACTCTTCACGACTTTCTTCATGATTTTGGCCTTCCTTCGATTAGGTTTGCTATACGGCCCATGCTTTGCGTCATAATCCGACTTTAGCAATATGTCCACTAGGGATGAGCTCGGTGTTCGAGTCGAACACAAGTTCGACTCGAACATCGGCTGTTCGACCGTTCGGCGAACATTGAACGATTTGGGCCGTTCGCGCCAAATTCGAGTGACGCGAACGGCCCACAATACACTGCGCCATCGCAGTGCAATCCTGGCGCTGTGATTGGCCAAGCATGCACTGTGACCCCGCATGCTTGGCCAATCACAGCGCTGGCAGCTAGGAGAGCCCTAATTGGCCACAGGCAGGTTGCCTGTGGCCAATTATAGCTCAGGGGGTTTAGCACACGCCCCACACTATAAAAGGCCGCCAGCGCGGCGGCCTTGTGTAGTGTGTTCCGGCGCAGGGAAAGAGTTACATAGGCAGGGACAGTGTCAGTGTTATTTGTACCTCAAACTTGTGTGTAGGGAGAGAGAAGGATAGGCAGGGAGAGTGTCAAGCCTCGTACACACGAACGAGTTTCTCGGCAAAAACCAGCAAGAAACTTGCTGGCAGAGATTTTTTGCAGAGAAATTCGTTCGTGTGTATGGTTTCTCGTCAAGAAAAGCGACAAGAATCTCGACGAGAAAATAGAGATCCTGCTCTCTATTTTCTCGTCGAGATTCTCGTCAGCCTGTTTCTCGACGAGAAAATTGTGTGTGTGTACACTTACCTTTTCGCCGGGAAGCCCGCGCATGCTCGAAATGACTTTGACGCATGCGCGGTAGCTTCCTAGGCATAGATAGGGTATACCAAGATGGCAGCAACGGCATCGAATGTGACGAGCGCATGCTCGTCGTAGTCGATGACGTCACCGCGTACGCTCCATTCAAAGAACCGCGGGTTCTTTGAATCGAGCGTGTGTACACTCGGCCGGGACAATTTTCTTGTCCAAGAATCTCGTCGAAAAAAACGACATGTTTTTTTCGACGAGAATCTCGGCCGTGTGTACGAGGCCTAAGTGTCATATTCTTTGCTAAACCTTGTGTGCAGGGAGAGAGAAGGATAGGCAGGGGACAGTGTCAGTGTCACATTCTTTGCTAAACCTTGTGTGCAGGGAGAGAGAAGGATAGGCAGGGAGAGTGTCAGTGTCAAATTCTTTGATAAACCTTGTGTGCAGGGAGAGAGAAGGATAGGCAGGGAGAGTGTCAGTGTCATATACTTTGATAAACCTTGTGTGCAGGGAGAGAGAAGGATAGGCAGGGGACAGTGTCAGTGTCATATTCTTTGCTAAACCTTGTATGCAGGGAGAGAGAAGGATAGACAGGGAGAGTGTCAGTGTCATATACTTTGATAAACCTTGTGTGCAGGGAGAGAGAAGGATAGGCAGGGGACAGTGTCAGTGTCATTGTTGCTAAGCCTCCTGCACATTATACACCTGAAGTTAGCCCGTATTGCTGCTTTTTCCTGGTGTGTTACACCAACAGGCATTTGCAGCACTTACAGCGGGCGGAGTGTGCCTCCTGATCATATTACACCTGAAGTTAGCCTGTATTGCTGCTTTTTCCTGGTGTGTTACACCAACAGGCATTTGCAGCACTTACAGCGGGCGGAGTGTGCCTCCTGATCATATTACACCAGAAGTTAGCCTGTATTGCTGCTTTTTCCTGGTGTGTTACACCAACAGGCATTTGCAGCACTTACAGCGGGCGGAGTGTGCCTCCTGATCATATTACACCTGAAGTTAGCCTGTATTGCTGCTTTTTCCTGGTGTGTTACACCAACAGGCATTTGCAGCACTTACAGCGGGCGGAGTGTGCCTCCTGATCATATTACACATGAAGTTAGCCTGTATTGCTGCTTTTTCCTGGTGTGTTACACCAACAGGCATTTGCAGCACTTACAGTGGGCGGAGTGTGCCTCCTGATCATATTACACCTGAAGTTAGCCTGTATTGCTGCTTTTTCCTGGTGTGTTATACCAACAGGCATTTGCAGCACTTACAGCGGGCGGAGTGTGCCTCCTGATCATATTACACCTGAAGTTAGCCTGTATTGCTGCTTTTTCCTGGTGTGTTACACCAACAGGCATTTGCAGCACTTACAGTGGGCGGAGTGTGCCTCCTGATCATATTACACCTGAAGTTAGCCTGTATTGCTGCTTTTTCCTGGTGTGTTACACCAACAGGCATTTGCAGCACTTACAGCGGGCGGAGTGTGCCTCCTGATCATATTACACCTGAAGTTAGCCTGTATTGCTGCTTTTTCCTGGTGTGTTACACCAACAGGCATTTGCAGCACTTACAGCGGGCGGAGTGTGCCTCCTGATCATATTACACCTGAAGTTAGCCTGTATTGCTGCGTTTTCCTGGTGTGTTACACCAACAGGCATTTGCAGCACCTACAGCAGGCGTAGTGTGATTCCTGCAAAATATACTCCTGAAGCTAGGCCTTATTGCTGGTTTTCCCATTTCCCTGCAGGCCATTAGAATGTCTGGAAGGCAAACAAGCAGAGGCAGACAGTCAGGAGCCAATAAAAGAGGGCAAGCAGGCTCTGTGTCTAGAGACAACAGTGCTGGTCGTGGACGCGGTGCATCGCCATCAGCACGTGGCCATGGGACACGCTTGTCCTTCTTTTTGGCAGCTGGACGTGTTGAGCCGCATCATGCCGAAGACTTGGTAGAGTGGATGACCAAGCCCTCCTCATCCTCCTCATCCTCTCTCACCCAGGCTCAGGGTACTGGCAAAGCAGCTGCCAAAGCATCCTCTTCCCTGGTATCAATGTCATCATCAGTCACTCCTTCCCTAGACCAACCATGTCCTCCTGAGGAGTCCCCCGAACTGTTTGAGCACAGTGTTGGGTACATGCTCCAGGAGGATGCCCAGCGTTTCAAAGGGTCTGATGATGATACCCAGCTAGAGGAAAGCAGTAGCGTGAGAGCAGAGAGAGGGGATGCTCAAGAAGGACACCAATCTGGCAGTCATGTTCCAGCAGCTGCAGCATACTGCCAGATTGGCTCCAGTGATGAGGAGGGAGGGGATGATGAGGTCACTGACTCCACGTGGGTGCCTAATAGGAGAGAGGAGGAGGAGGAGGAGGAGGATGAGGAGGAGGCACATCTCCAACGAGGCAGGATGCCCTCGGGGGGCCAGCGTAAGGGCAGCACACCGACGGAATCACACCGCAGAGCTCCGCCTGTGCAGGGCGCTGCCTCTGCCCGTTATTCAAAAAGTTCTTTGGTGTGGGCCTTTTTTGAGTCGAGTGCATCAGATCGCACAGCTGCTGTTTGCAACATATGTCTCAAGCGTATATCGCGTGGCCAAAACATCACCCGCTTGGGCACCACATGCTTGACCAGACATATGTTGACCTGCCATGCAGCTCGTTGGCAAGCCTACCTTAAAGACCCACACCAAAGAACAAAGCGGACCTCTCCTTGCACCGCATAAGCTGGGATCTCCAACCCCACTATACCTTCAGTCCTCTCTGAAACCTGCACTGAGAGGAATGAAGGTGTAGAATTAGGTGTGTCACAGCCAAGTACTTGCGGGCACTCTGCTAGCAGTACACCGACGTCCGATTCTAGCAGGCAAATTTCCCTGCCCCAGCTGCTGGACCGTCGAAAGAAGTTCACTCCCATCCATCCACATGCCCAGCGGTTGAATGCTAGCTTGGCTAAATTGCTAGCGCTTCAACTGCTGCCTTTTCAGTTGGTAGACTCGGCCCCCTTCCGTGAGTTTGTGCAATGTGCGGTTCCTCAGTGGCAGGTTCCCAAACGCCACTTTTTCTCACGGAAGGCGATTCCGGCTCTCTACCGGCATGTGGAAGGCAATGTCTTGGCCTCGCTGGACAGGGCAGTCAGCGGTAAGGTGCATATTACCGCTGACTCATGGTCCAGAAGGCATGGACAGGGACGTTACCTTTCTTTCACGGCCCATTGGGTCACTCTTTTGGCAGCTGGGAAGGATGCAGGACAAGGTGCAGTAGTGTTGGAGGTTGTTCCACCGCCACGCCTCCAAAATGCTACTACTGGTTGTGACACACCTCTCTCCTCCACCCACTCCTCTTCTTCTTCCTCCATGGCCTCTTCCTGTGCTTTGTCCTCGGAACCAGCGGTGCTCCCTAGGCATTCAAGGGGCTACGCAAGTACGCAGGCAAAAAGATGCCATGCCGTGCTTGCGCTGGTGTGTTTGGGGGACAGGAGCCACACTGGGGCAGAGGTTCTGTCTGCTCTGCAGGGGCAGGCCGAGAGGTGGTCTGACGCCACGCTAGCTTAAGCCAGGAATGGTAGTTTGCGACAATGGCACCAACCTCCTCTCCGCCCTCCGACAGGGACAACTGACCCATGTGCCCTGTGTGGCTCACGTCCTTAACCTGGTGGTGCAGCGGTTCTTGGGCAGGTACCCGGGCTTACAGGATGTCCTGAGGCAGGCCAGGAAAGTCTGTGTGCATTTCCGCAGATCTTATAATGCCAGTGCTCGCCTGGCTGAGCTGCAAAAGGAGTTGAACCTGCCCAAGAGCCGCCTTATATGTGACATGCCCACCAGGTGGAACTCAACGTTGGCCATGCTGCAGCGGCTGCACACGCAGCAGAGGGCCATCAATGAGTACCTGTGCGACTACGGCACCAGGACAGGGTCAGGGGAGCTCGGGTTTTTTTCACCACGCCAGTGGGGCATGATCAGGGATGCATGCACTGTCCTGGCACCATTTGAGGAGGCCACGAGGATGGTGAGCAGTGACAGTGCATGCATCAGTGACACTGTACCTCTTGTCCACCTGTTGGAACATACGCTGCGTGGAATAATGGACAGGGCACTTGAGGCAGAACAGAGGCAGGAAGTGGAGGACTTCCTTGCCTCTCAAGGCCCCCTTTACCCAGACAGTGTTCCTTCTGTCCCACCCATCGCACAGGAAGAAGAGGAGGAGGAGGATTGTGTCAGCAGGAAGGTGGAGCCTGGCACTCAGCATCATCAGCAGCAGTCTTTTAGGGATGATTTACAGTCCCAAGAAACCTGTGGACTTGTACGTGGCTGGGAGGAGGTGGCTGCGGATCATGTCGTCCTTAGTGACCCAGAGGACTCCGGACCGAATGCCTCAGCTAACCTACGCTGCATGGCCTCCCTGATCCTGCAAAGTCTGCGGAAGGATCCTCGTATTCTTCGGATCAAGGAGAGGGACCATTACTGGCTGGCCACTCTCCTTGATCCACGGTACAAGGGTAAGGTTGCGGACCTTATCTTACCGTCGCAGAGGGAGCAGAGGATGAGACAACTCCGGGAGGCCTTGCAGAAAGGTCTGTGCAACGCGTTCCCAGAGACTGGGAGGTTACAAACTCCTGGTCCTGGACAACGAGTTGCTGAGGCTTCGGTCAGTCAAAGAAGGAGCGGTGGGGAAGGTGGCCGTCTGACCGATGCGTTCAGACAATTTTTTAGTCCGCAGCCCTAAGGTATGATCGGTTCCAGCAACCATCGCCAGCGTCTGATATACATGGTGCAGGAATACCTAGGGGCAAGGTCAGACTTGGACACCTGCCCCACCGAAAATCCTCTGGCTTACTGGGTCTTGAGGATGGATCACTGGCCAGAGCTTGCACAGTAGGCAATTGAGCTACTAGCCTGTCCTGCATCCAGCGTTCTTTCAGAACGCACATTCAGTGCTGCTGGAGGATTTGTCACGGATCACAGGGTGCACCTGTCCACCGACTCTGTTGACCGACTGACCTTCATAAAGATGAACCAGTCTTGGATCACCACCAGCTACCAAACACCTGAAGCTGATATACCAGACTAATTTATTTTCAAATGTCACATCCCTTCAAGACTGATGCTGATGCTGAGTGACTGTCCTGTTATGTTGACTGACTATCCTCCTCCTCCTCAATGATCCGATTGATGATGATAGCTTGGAAGAACATTTTTGTTTCTGGGTGCCGCCACCAGTGGCTAAGGCCCAATTTTTCAGCCCCTGTTTAACAGGGGCATGTATTTACAATTTTTTATGCAATGCTTTGCAGCAGGGCTCATTCCTGCACTCCAACTAAAGTATCTGGGAGAGGTTGCAGTGTCATGGCACCAGCACCAGTGGCTAAGGCCCAATTTTTCAGCCCCTGTTTAACAGGGGCGTGTTATTACAATTTTTGATGCAATACTTTGCAACAGGGCTCATTGCTGTGCTCCAAGTACAGTATCTGTGAGGGGTTGCAGTGTTGTGGCACCAGTGCCTAAGGCCCAATTTTTCTGCCCCTGTTTAACAGGGGCATGTAATTACAATTCTTGATCTAATAATTCACAGCAGGGCCCATTCCTGCGCCCACCAAGAGTAACTGTGAGGCCTTACAGTGTTGTGTCAACACCACCACCACCACCACCAAAGGCCCAATTTTTCAGCCCCTGTTCAACAGGGGCATGCAATTACAATTCTTGATCTAATAATTCACAGCAGGGCCCATTCCTGCGCCCACCAAGAGTAACTGTGAGGCCTTACAGTGTTGTGTCAACACCACCACCACCAAAGGCCCAATTTTTCAGCCCCTGTTCAACAGGGGCATGCAATTACAACTCTTGATCTAAAAATTCATAGCAGGGCCCATTCATGCGCCCACCAAGAGTAACTGTGAGGGCTCACAGTGTTGTGGCAACACCGACATGTAAGGGGCAAATTTCAGCTGAGTATATACGGCAGGCCCCTACTTTCAAACATCCAACTTACAAACGACTCCTCCTTGCAAACGGAAGAATACAACAGGAAGTGAGAGGAAATCTACCTCTAGGAAGGCAAATTCTCTCCTGTAAGAGTTAATATGGGAAAAAAAGTGTCTCCTTTCCACTGATGCTTTATAACCAATTCTTGTTTCAATAAAAATCCCAATTTTTCAAAAAACATTTGTCATTAGGGCGGAAAGTGAGGTGAACTGTTCTGAACAGGTGCACACTGCACAGACAGCAAAACAAATGTTACAGGGGTGATAACCCTTCCCTATGTTTTCCAAAAAGCTTAAAAATAGATTTTTTGGCTGGAGCTACACTTAAACAATGTACCTGTTCAAAATTACAAACAGATTCTACATAAGAACAAACCTACAGTCCCTGTCTTGTATGCACCGCCTGTATACGGCTGTTCAGAGTATATAGGGCCTTTTTTATTTTGTGTGCAGGGTTCCCCTTAATATCCATACAAGACCCAAAGGGGCTGGTAATGGGCTGGGGTAGGGGGGGGGGCTGTGATGGGGTAACTATGCCATTTTTCTTAAAGATTTTCATCCATATTACCGGGACCAGACATTACATTAAAGCCGCAAGCAGTTTTAAATGGCTTTTTTTCCTTTAGAAATGTAATTTTGTGCAGGGACAGTTCTAAACACGGGAAACACGTGGCACTTCACAGGCATACTTTAGACACCCCCCAGGTACGATATTTAAAGGAATATTTGACTTTTTTTTTCACTTTATGCATCATTAAAATGACTGCTCCCGAAAAACGGCCGTTTTTAAAACTTTTTTTTGGATTGATACATGTCCCCTGGTGCAGAACCCGGGTTCCCAAACCCTTTTTAGGACAATAACATGCATAATAGTCGTTATAATTAGCACTTTAGATTTCGAACGTTCGCATCCATTGTATTTAATAGGGTTCTAAAGTTCGTGCGAACTTTCGGTCCGTTCGCGGGTTCTGGTGCGAACCGAACCCGGGGGTGTTCGGCTCATCACTAATGTCATTTAACCCAGGGGGCCTTAAAGAGGAAGTAAACCTTTGATGGGTTTTTCTTTCTTTCTTTTCCCTTGTACAGTAAAGGCATAATGCATCGCATACTAGCACATTGCGTAACACTTACCGTTACCTGCAAATGAATCCCATGCCGTCCCCGCTGCAGGCCGCATCCATCTTTATCCTTCTTCCTTCCAGGGCCACGGCCATGGACTCTGACTCTGTGACTGTCCGGAGCCACCTGACTAGGGATGAGCCGAACACCCCCCGGTTTGGTTCGCATCCAGAACATGCGAACGGACCGAAAGTTTGCGCAAACTTTCAACACCAATAAAAGTCTATGGGACTCGAACGTCAAAAATCAAAAGTGCAAATTTTAAAAGGCTAATATGCAAGTTATTGTTCTAAAAAGGGTTTGGGGACCCAGGTCCTGCCCCAGGGGACATGTATCAATGCAAAAAAAGTTTTAAAAACTGCAGTTTTTTCGGAAGCAGTGACTTTAATGATGCTTAAAGTGAAAAAATAAAAGTGAAATATTCCTTTAAATATCGTACCTGGGGGGTGTCTATAGTATGCCTGTAAAGTGGCGCGTGCTTCCCATGTTTAGAACAGTCCCTGCACAAAATGATATTTCTAAAGGAATAAAAGTCATTTAAAATTGCTTGCGGCTTTAATGTAATGTCGGGTCCCGGCAATATGGATAAAAATCATTGAGAAAAATGGCATGGGTACCCCCCCCCCCCCCAGCCCATTACCAGGCCCTTTGGGTCTTGTATGGATATTAAGGGGAACCCCGCACCCAAATTAAAAAAAGAAAAGGCGTGGGGCCCCCAGGCCCTATATACTCTAAACAGCAGTATACAGGCGGTCCCAAGAAAGACAGGGACTGTAGGTTTGTTCTTAAGTTGAATCTGTTGTAATTTGGAACAGGTACATTTTGTAAGTGTAGCTCCAGCCAAAAAATAATTTTTTAAGCTTTTTGGATAACATAGGGAAGGGTTATCACCCCTGTAACATTTGTTTTGCTGTCTGTGCACCTGTTCACACGATTTCACCTCACTATCTGTCCCAATGACAATTGGATTTAGAAAATTTGGGGTTTTTAGGGAAACAAGGATTGGTGATAACGCATCAGTGGAGAGGAGACACCTTTTTCCCTTATTAACATATTTACAGGAGAGAATTTCCCTTCCTAGGGGTAGATTTCCTCTGACTTCCTGTTGTCTCCCTCCGTTTGTAAGTACAAGTCGCTTGTAAGTTGGATGTTTGAAAGTAGGGGGCCTTCCCTATATACTCTGCAGAAATTTGGGCCTTAGGTGTTGGTGGTACTAGAACACTGTAAGCCCTCACAGTTACTCTTGGTGGGCGCTGGAACGGGCCCTGCTGTGAAATATTATATGAAGAATTGTAATTACATGCCCTTGTTGAACAGGGTCAGAAAAATTGGGCCTTTGTTGGTGGTGTGGTGGTGTTGCCACAACACTGTAAGCCCTCACAGTTAAGCCCCGTACACACGGTCGGACTTCTATCGGACTTTTCCGTGTTTTTTTGTCCGAACGGAGTTGGTCGGGAACACCCATAGCATACACACGCTCGTACTTTTCTGCAAACTTTCCCAAAACTTTTTGCAACATCACGTGGTTTTTCTACTCTTTTCTGCTCTTTACCTCCACCCTTTGGTCAACTTCTGCTATTGTTGGTTGATTTTAACATTAGTTGTTTTGTCCATCGGACAAAAGTCTGATGGTTTTCTATACACACGGTCGGACTTTGCTCCATCGGACTTTTGTTGGGCAAAAGTTTGTCCATTTGCAGAACCAACTTTTGTCCGATGAAAACAAGAAAAAAGCGAAAAAAGTTTGTCCGATGGAGCGTACACACGGTCGGATTGTTGGTCCAACTTGCTCAAAATGAAGTTTGTTGGCCAAAAGTCTGACCGTGTGTACGGGGCTTTACTCTTGGTGGGTGGTGGAACGGACCCTGCTGTGAAATATTAGATCAAAAACTTTATGTACACGCCCCTGTTAAACAGGGGCAGAAAAATTGGGCCTTTGGCGGTGGTGTGGTGGTGTTGCCACAACACTGTAAGCCCTCACAGTTACTCTTGGTGGGAGCAGGAACGGGCCCTGCTGTGAAATATTAGATCAAAAATTGTAATTACATGCCCCTGTTAAACAGGGGCAGAAAAATTGGGCTTTAGGCACTGGTGCTGGTGCCACAACACTGCAACGCCTTACAAGATACTCTAGCTGAGCGCAGGAACAAGCCCTGCTGCAAAATATTACAGCAAAAATTGTAATTACATGCCCCTGTTAAACAGGGGCAGAAAAATTGGGCCTCAGCCACTGGTGGTGGTGCCCAGAACCAAAAATGTTCTTAGAAGTTATCAACATGAACATTGAGGAGGAATAGGATAGTCACTCAGCATAACATGAAAGTCACTCAGCATCAGCATAGGCAGTCTTGAAGGGATCTCACATTCATAAAAAATTATTCGGTTACATCAGCATCAGGTGGTTGGTAGCTGGTGATCCAAGACTGATTTGTTTTTATGAAGGTGAGACGATCAACCGAGTCGGTGGACAGGCGCACTCTGTAATCAGTTACAAAGCCACCAGCAGCACTTAATGTGCGTTCTGAAAGAACGCTGGATGCAGGACAGGCCAGTAGCTCAATTGCATACTGTGCAAGCTCTGGCCAGTGATCCATCCTCAAGTAACCCAGAGGATTTTCGGTTTGAAAGGTCTCCAAGTCTGATCTTGCCCGTAGGTATTCCTGCACCATGTAAATCAGATGCTGGCGATGGTTTCTGGAACCGATCATACCTTGGGGCTGCGGACTAAAAAATTGTCTGAACGCATCGGTCAGACGGCCACCTTCTCCACCGCTCCTTCGGTGACTGACCAAAGCCTCAGCAACACGTTGTCCAGGACCAGGAATTTGTAACCTCCCAGGCTCTGGAAACGCATTGCACAAACCTTTCTGCAAGGCCTCCCGAATATGTTTCATCCTCTGCTCCCTCTGTGACGGCTGGATAAGTTTCGCAACCTTACCCTTGTAACGTGGATCAAGGAGGGTTGCCAGCTAGTAATGATCCCTCTCCTTGATACCACGAATACGAGGGTCCTTTCGCAGGCTTTGCAGGATCAAGGAGGCCATGCAGCGTAGGTTTGCTGAGGCATTCGGTCCATAGTCCTCAGGGTCACTAAGGACGACATGATCTGCAGCCACCTCCTCCCAGCCACGTACAAGTCCATGGGTTTCTGGGGACTGTAAACGATCCCTTGAAGACTGCTGCTGATGCTGAGTGCTAGGCTCCACCTCCATGCTGACACAATCCTCCTTCTCCCTACATGTGACGTCACTCCCGCGCATGTGCACGGGAGCCGCCGGTCATGGCACTCGCTACTGAAGAAATGGCATGGCCGGTTCAGTATACAGTAGATATCTCCTAAACAGCGCACGTTTAGTAGATTTTTACAGTACCTCTAGGTAAGCTTTATTCAAGGCTTACGTATAGTTACAGCTGACACAGAGATGTTTACAACCTCTTTAAATGTACGGTCTTTAAGTGTAAGTACTGTCCCTTATTCTGAATAAAAACAAAAAAACTTGTAAACTTAAATTTTTAAGTGCAACGTGTTCAAAGCATATCTGTGTTATCCTCATGTTAGGGCACACCCTTATCGCCCTGTGTGACGCAAATTCCCCCTGTTTATACCCCTGATATTTCACCAAAGCCCTCTAACAGGGCTCTTAAAAAAATTGAAAAAAAATAAAAATAAAAATACTGACACCGTCCACTGCCCTACTGCCATCGCCCATTACTTTGCTGACAATGTCAGCATATATATATATATATATATAAACACGCAAATTTGGCTGTGAAAACCTATGGTTATCCTACTCTCTATCTGAGCCAATTGAGTACTGTACATGATACTTTTTTTATTAGCACCAGCATACATCTTTTCAGGACAAGCTTTTGGGGTGTGGCACCCTTCAAGGGCTAAGCAGTACTAATCCACAAAGTTTTATCAGAGTGTGAAGCCGGCCATAGACAGTTTGAATCTCGGCCGGTTCAGCAGGGATCCACCGAGATCTGAACCATGTATGGGCAAGCTGATTTCACCCAAGTCAAGTCAAAGTCTGTTGGATCTTACATGCGATTTTTGCTAGTGGCTATTATAGCCGCTAGCACCAATCATTGTGTTCTCTCGGAGAAGATGGCTCCATGGGAACACAATTGCTCTGCGGGAGGCTTTTGCCCAAGGTTACAGAAAGAAAATCACTCCATCTATGACCAGCTTTAACCCCCTTAGCGGTAATCCTGAGTCACGCTCGGGGTGAGTTTTTCATACCAAAAGCGGTAACCCCGAGCCAGACACGGGCTGCATCGCAGTATCCAGGGAGAGTTACTTACCTTGTTCCCTGGATCCTGCGATGTCTCCCCGCAGTGTGTGCGAGCCGTGTCTCGCTCGATTCACACTGCCGAGTACCGAGCTCCGTTCCCTGCGACGTTGCAGTGCACAGGGACAGAGATCGGCGGCAAATTCAAAAAGTGAAAAAGACAGTATAGATACAGTATACTGTAATCTTACTGATTACAGTACTGTATCAAATAATTACACATCCCTTTTGTCCCTAGTGGTCTGTCCAGGAAACTGGAGATTGTCCATAGCAACCAAAAAGTGTCCCTTTATGTCAAAAGTGGTTTTAGACCAGCTAGAAAACAGCGATAATAAATTAGAATCACTTGCAGAATTGAGCGATAGCGATTCGTGGGGAAATTCGTCATCAAACACTAAAATCTAATGACAGCGACAATTCTGCAACTGAGCAAATTTCAGTGTTTTTGATTTGATTACATTAGTGAATAATTTTATTATAATTACATTACTATTTGTTATAATTATTTATAGTTATTTATTATATTATAATTTATGATTTTGTGCTTCAAACTTTATCATACCCGGGATGTCTACTAGACTCTTGTTTGGTCAGGTTTAAGTACTTAATTATGTATATACTCGAGTATAAGCTGACCAGAATATAAGCCGAGGCACCTTATTTTACCACAAAAAAATGGGAAAACTTATTGACTCGAGTATAAGCCTAGGGTGTCCATCTGCATGCCTCACTGTGCCTCATTTTGCCTCACTGTGTCCATGTGCATGCCTCACTGTGTCCATGCCTCACTGTGCCCATGACTAGATTGACGTTTAACATGGGAGTCTATGGAAGGGGTGCCCGGTTTGAAAACTCTGTGCTCCCCGGCCGTAGGTCCCCCAGACAAAAAACTTTGCATAGTTATAGAGGAGAAACTGGGCTACATGTGTGCCAAGTTTTGGGTCCAGGGAACCTACAACCGGTCGGTACTGGGTCCCCAAATTCACCAGAGAAAGGACCGTTTAACATGGGAGTCTATGGAAGGGGTGCCCGGCTTTGAAAAATCGGTTCTCCCCGGCCGTAGGTCACCCGGACAACAAACTTTGTACACTTGTAGAGGAAGAGAGGGGCTATATGTGTGCCATGTTTGGGGTCCAGAGGACCTACGGCCGGCCGGTACCAGCTCCCCAAATCCGGGAGATCAGGCGCAAAAAAGGTGGTGACTCGAGTATAAGCCGAGGGGGGCATTTTCAGCACAAAAAAATGTGCTGAAAAACTCGGCTTATACTCGAGTATATACAGTACTAAGAATTGCAGGCCTACAATACATAATACCAAATTTCTATGCAAAATAATTGTACCGCTTTTGGTACAAAATTCCAGACAGAATCATAACGCCAGGGAGGTTAATAAGACATTCTTTGAGAAAAAAACACACACAAACAAATGTACACAGCAATGATAATTAAGCTTGGAAAGCTGGTGCGCATGGAAAATAGGCAACTGTCTTGACACATTCCATGATAATTGCCTATGCTAGCTAGTGGTGCAATGGATCGGTGACGATCCGTGATCCGAACGGGTCACCCCGTTCGGATCGGCACACACCGCGATCCGCGGCCTCGGCCTTAGGAAAGGCCGCGGCTTCGGCCTAGCTCCGGAGCCGCGGCCATCTTGGTACACCCGGGGGCGGCGGCCGCCTTGTGACGTCATCACCCCTCGTTGCTCGTGGATTTGAACTGGCCGGCGGGAGAGACTGGTAAGTGGGGGAGATGCCCATTACTGGGGGAGATTGTGGATATTACATACAGGGGGAGATTGTGGATATTACATACAGGGGGAGATTGTGGATATTACATACAGGGGGAGAGTGTGGATATTACATACAGGGGGAGAGTGTGGATATTACATACAGGGGGAGAGTGTGGATATTACATACAGGGGGAGAGTGTGGATATTACATACAGGGGGAAGATTGTGGATATTACATACAGGGGGAAGATTGTGGATATTACATACAGGGGGAAGATTGTGGATATTACATACAGGGGAAGATTGTGGATATTACATACAGGGGAAGATTGTGGATATTACATACAGGGGAAGATTGTGGATATTACATACAGGGGGAAGATTGTGGATATTACATACAGGGGGAAGATTGTGGATATTGCATACAGGGGGACGAGTGTGGATATTACATACAGGGGAAGATTGTGGATATTACATACAGGGGAAGATTGTGGATATTACATACAGGGGAAGATTGTGGATATTACATACAGGGGGAAGATTGTGGATATTACATACAGGGGAAGATTGTGGATATTACATACAGGGGAAGATTGTGGATATTGCATACAGGGGGAAGATTGTGGATATTGCATACAGGGGGAAGAGTGTGGATATTACATACAGGGGGAAGATTGTGGATATTACATACAGGGGGAAGAGTGTGGATATTACATACAGGGGGAGAGTGTGGATATTACATACAGGGGGAGAGTGTGGATATTACATACAGGGGGAGAGTGTGGATATTACATACAGGGGGAAGATTGTGGATATTACATACAGGGGGAAGATTGTGGATATTACATACAGGGGGAAGATTGTGGATATTACATACAGGGGGAAGATTGTGGATATTACATACAGGGGAAGATTGTGGATATTACATACAGGGGAAGATTGTGGATATTACATACAGGGGAAGATTGTGGATATTACATACAGGGGAAGATTGTGGATATTACATACAGGGGGAAGATTGTGGATATTACATACAGGGGAAGATTGTGGATATTACATACAGGGGGAAGATTGTGGATATTACATACAGGGGGAAGATTGTGGATATTACATACAGGGGGAAGATTGTGGATATTGCATACAGGGGGACGAGTGTGGATATTACATACAGGGGGAAGAGTGTGGATATTACATACAGGGGGAAGAGTGTGGATATTACATACAGGGGGAAGAGTGTGGATATTACATACAGGGGGAAGAGTGTGGATATTACATACAGGGGGAAGAGTGTGGATATTACATACAGGGGGAAGAGTGTGGATATTAGTGATGAGCCGAACACCCCCGGGTTCGGTTCGCACCAGAACCCGCGAACGGACCGAAAGTTCGAACGAACATTAGAACCCTATTAAATACAATGGATGCGAACGTTCGAATTCTAAAGTGCTAATTATAACAACTATTATGCATGTTATTGTCCTAAAAAGGGTTTGGGAACCCGGGTTCTGCACCAGGGGACATGTATCAATGCAAAAATAAGTTTTAAAAACGGTCGTTTTCCGGGAGCAGTCATTTTAATGATGCATAAAGTGAAAAAAAAAAGTCAAATATTCCTTTAAATATCGTACCTGGGGGGTGTCTAAAGTATGCCTGTGAAGTGCCACGTGTTTCCCGTGTTTAGAACTGTCCCTGCACAAAATGACACTTCTAAAGGAAAAAAAAGCCATTTAAAACTGCTTGCGGCTTTAATGTAATGTCTGGTCCCGGTAATATGGATGAAAATCTTTAAGAAAAATGGCATAGCTACCCCATGACCCCCCCCCCTACCCCAGCCCATTACCAGCCCCTTTGGGTCTTGTATGGATATTAAGGGGAACCCCGCACATAAAATAAAAAAGGCCCTATATACTCTGAACAGCCGTATACAGGCGGTGCATACAAGACAGGGACTGTAGGTTTGTTCTTATGTAGAATCTGTTTGTAATTTTGAACAGGTACATTGTTGAAGTGTAGCTCCAGACCAAAAATCTATTTTTAAACTTTTTGGAAAACATAGGTAAGGGTTATCACCCCTGTAACATTTGTTTTGCTGTCTGTGCCCCTGTTCAGAACATTTCACCTCACTTTCCGTCCTAATGACAACTGTTTTTGAAATGTGGTGTTTTTCTTGAAACAAGGATTGCTGATAAAGCATCAGTACAGAGGAGACACCTTTCTCCCATATTTATTCTTACAGGAGAGAATTTTCCTTCCTAGTGGTAGATTTCCTCTCACTTCCTGTTGTCTTCTTGCGTTTGCAAGTAGGAGTCGTTTGTAAGTTGGATGTTTGAAAGTAGGGACCTGCCGTATATACTCTGCAGAAATAGGCCCCTTAGTTGTTGGTGTTGGCACAACACTGTAAGCACTCACAGTTACTCTTGGTTGGTGCTGGAACGCCCTGCTGTCAACTATTATATCAGGAATTTTAATTACATATAATTGTTGAACAGTGGTAGTAAAAATTGGGCCTTTGATGGTGGTGCTGGTGCCACAACACTGTAAGCCCTGACAGTTACTCTTGGTGGGTGCAGCAATGGGCCCTGCTGTGAATTATTAGATCAAGAATTGTAATTACATGCCCCTGTTGAACAGGGGCTGAAAAATTGGGCCTTAGGCACTGGTGGCACAACACTGCAACCCTTCACAGATACTGTACTTGGAGCACAGCAATGAGCCCTGTTGCAAAGTATTGCTTCAAAAATTGTAATGACACGCCCCTGTTAAACAGGGGCTGAAAAATTGGGCCTTAGGCACTGGTGGCACAACACTGCAACTCCTCACAGATACTGTACTTGGAGCACAGCAATGAGCCCTGTTGCAAAGTATTGCTTCAAAAATTGTAATTACACGCCACTGTTAAACAGGGGCTGAAAAATTGGGCGTTAGGCACTGGTGGCGGCACCCATAAACAAAAATGATCTTCCAAGCTATCATCATCAATCGTATCATTGAGGACTCGGAGGAGGAGGATAGGCAGTCAACATAACAGCACAGGCACTCAGCATCAGCATCAGTCTTGAAGGGATGTGACATTTTAAAATCAATTAGTCTGTTATATCAGCATCAGGTGTGTGGTAGCTGGTGGTGATCCAAGACTGGTTCATCTTGATGAAAGTCAGTCGATCAACCGAGTCGGTGGACAGGCGCACCCTGTGATCCGTGACAAATCCTCCAGCAGCACTGAATGTGCGTTCCGAAAGAACGCTGGATGCAGGACAGGCCAGTAGCTCAATTGCATACTGTGCAAGCTCTGGCCAGTGATCCATCCTCAAGACCCAGTAAGCCAGAGGATTTTCGGTGGGGAAGGTGTCCAAGTCTGACCTTGCCCCTAGATATTCCTGCACCATGTTTATCAGACGCTGGCGATGGTTGCTGGAACCGATCATACTTTGGGGCTGCGGACTAAAGAATTGTCTGAACGCATCGGTCAGACGGCCACCTTCCCCACCGCTCCTTCTTTGACTGGCCGAAGCCTCAGCAACTCGTTGTCCAGGACCAGGAGTTTGCAACCTCCCAGTCTCTGGGAACGCGTTGCACAGACCTTTCTGCAAGGCCTCCCGGAGTTGTCTCATCCTCTGCTCCCTCTGCGACGGTAACATAAGGTCCGCAACCTTACCCTTGTACCGTGGATCAAGGAGAGTGGCCAGCCAGTAATGGTCCCTCTCCTTGATCCGAAGAATACGAGGATCCTTCCGCAGACTTTGCAGGATCAGGGAGGCCATGCAGCGTAGGTTTGCTGAGGCATTCGCTCCGGAGTCCTCTGGGTCACTAAGGACGACATGATCCGCAGCCACCTCCTCCCAGCCACGTACAAGTCCACTGGTTTCTTGGGACTGTAAATCATCCCTAAAAGACTGCTGCTGATGATGCTGAGTGCCAGCCTCCACCTCCATGCTGACACAATCCTCCTCCTCCTCCTCCTCCTCCTCCTCCTCCTCTTCCTGTGCGATGGGTGGGACAGAAGGAACACTGTCTGGGTAAAGGGGGCCTTGAGAGGCAAGGAAGTCCTCCTCTTCCTGCCTCTGTTCTGCCTCAAGTGCCCTGTCCATTATTCCACGCAGCGTGTGCTCCAACAGGTGGACAAGAGGTACAGTGTCACTGATGCATGCACTGTCACTGCTCACCATCCTCGTGGCCTCCTCAAATGGTGCCAGGACAGTGCATGCATCCCTGATCATGCCCCACTGGCGTGGAGAAAAAAAACCAAGCTCCCCTGACCCTGTCCTGGTGCCGTAGTCGCACAGGTACTCATTGATGGCCCTCTGCTGCGTGTGCAGCCGCTGCAGCATGGCCAACGTTGAGTTCCACCTGGTGGGCATGTCACATATAAGGCGGTTCTTGGGCAGGTTCAACTCCTTTTGCAGCTCAGCCAGGCGAGCACTGGCATTATAAGATCTGCGGAAATGCACACAGACTTTCCTGGCCTGCCTCAGGACATCCTGTAAGCCCGGGTACCTGCCCAAGAACCGCTGCACCACCAGGTTAAGGACGTGAGCCACACAGGGCACATGGGTCAGTTGTCCCTGTCGGAGGGCGGAGAGGAGGTTGGTGCCATTGTCGCAAACCACCATTCCTGGCTTAAGCTGGCGTGGCGTCAACCACCTCTCGGCCTGGCCCTGCAGAGCAGACAGGACCTCTGCCCCAGTGTGGCTTCTGTCCCCCAAACACACCAGCGCAAGCACGGCATGGCATCTTTTTGCCTGCGTACTTGCGTAGCCCCGTGAACGGCTACGGAGCACCGCTGGTTCATAGGACAAACCACAGGAAGAGGCCATGGAGGAAGAAGAAGAGGAGGGGGTGGAGGAGAGAGGTGTGTCACAACCAGTAGTAGCATTTTGGAGGCGTGGCGGTGGGACAACCTCCAACACTACTGCACCTTGTCCTGAATCCTTCCCAGCTGCCAAAAGAGTGACCCAATGGGCCGTGAAAGAAAGGTAACGTCCCTGTCCATGCCTGCTGGACCATGAGTCAGCGGTAATATGCACCTTACCGCTGACCGCCCTGTCCAGCGAGGCCAAGACATTGCCTTCCACATGCCGGTAGAGAGCCGGAATAGCCTTCCGTGAGAAAAAGTGGCGTTTGGGAACCTGCCACTGAGGAACCGCACATTGCACAAACTCACGGAAGGGGGCCGAGTCTACCAACTGAAAAGGCAGCAGTTGAAGCGCTAGCAATTTAGCCAAGCTAGCATTCAACCGCTGGGCATGTGGATGGCTGGGAGTGAACTTCTTTCGACGGTCCAGCAGCTGGGGCAGGGAAATTTGCCTGCTAGAATCGGACGTCGGTGTACTGCTAGCAGAGTGGGCGCAAGTACTTGGCTGTGACACACCTAATTCTACACCTTCATTCCTCTCAGTGCATGTTTCAGAGAGGACTGAAGTTATAGTGGGGTTGGAGATCCCAGCTGATGCGGTGCAAGGAGAGGTCCGCTTTGTTCTTTGGTGTGGGTCTTTGAGGTAGGCTTGCCAACGAGCTGCATGGCAGGTCAACATATGTCTGGTCAGGCATGTGGTACCCAAGCGGCTGATGTTTTGGCCACGCGATATACGCTTGAGACATATGTTGCAAACAGCAGCTGTGCGATCTGATGCACTAGCCTCAAAAAAGGCCCACACCAAAGAACTTTTTGAATGACGGGCAGAGGCAGCGCCCTGCACAGGCGGAGCTCTGCGGTGTGATTCCGTCGGTGTACTGCCCTTACGCTGGCCACCAAAGGGCATCCTGCCTCGTTGGAGATGTGCCTCCTCCTCATCCTCCTCCTCCTCCTCTCTCCTATTAGGCACCCACGTGGAGTCATTGACCTCATCATCCCCTCCCTCCTCATCACTGGAGCCAATCTGGCAGTATGCTGCAGCTGCTGGAACATGACTGCCAGATTGGTGTCCTTCTTGAGCATCCCCTCTGTCTGCTCTCACGCTACTGCCTTCCTCTAGCTGGGTTTCATCATCAGACCCTTCGAAACGCTGGGCATCCTCCTGGAGCATGTACCCAACACTGTGCTGAAACAGTTCGGGGGACTCCTCAGGAGGAGGACATGGTGGGTCTAGGGAAGGAGTGACTGATGATTTGTCTGACATTGATACCAGGGAAGACGACGCTTTGGCAGCTGCTTTTCCAGTACCCTGAGCCTGGGTGAGAGAGGATGAGGAGGAGGAGGAGGGCTTGGTCATCCACTCTACCAAGTCTTCGGCATGATGTGGCTCAACATGTCCAGCTGCCGAAAAGAAGGACAAGCGTGTCCCATGGCCATGTGCTGATGACAATGCACCGCGTCCACGACCAGCACTGTTGCCCCCAGACACAGAGCCTGCTTGCCCTCTTTTATTGCCTCCTGACTGTCTGCCTCTCCTTGTTTGCCTTCCAGACATTCTAATAGATGGCCTGCAGGGAGATGGGAAAAAAGCAATAAGGGCTACCTTCAGGTGTCCTTCTCTGTCCCTTGAAACAAGGACTTTCACAGTGAAAGAAACTGACACTGTCCCTACCTAGAGTTTTCTATCCCTAGAATAAATGTTTTTTTTAATCACAATATAGCACAAGGACAATTCACTCAATGTCTCTCCAGGTCCCTGGAAACAAGGACTTGCAGAGTGAAAGAAACTGACACTGTCCCTACCTAGAGTTTTCTGTCCCTAGAATAAATGTTTTTTTTAAGCACAATATAGCACAAGGAAAATTAACTCACTGTCCTTACAGGTCCCTGGAAACAAGGACTTGCAGAGTGAAAGAAACTGACACTGTCCCTACCTAGAGTTTTCTGTCCCTAGAATAAATGTTTTTTTTAAGCACAATATAGCACAAGGACAATTAACTCACTGTCCTTACAGGTCCCTGGAAACAAGGACTTGCAGAGTGAAAAAAAAAAACACTCTCCCTACCTAGAGTTTTCTGTCCCTAGAAAAAATGTTTTTTTTAAGCACAATATAGCACAAGGACAATTAACTCACTGTCCTTACAGGTCCCTGGAAACAAGGACTTGCAGAGTGAAAGAAAAAAAACACTCTCCCTACCTACAGTTTTCTGTCCCTAGAAAAAATGTTTTTTTTAATCACAATATAGCACAAGGAAAATTAACTCACTGTCCTTACAGGTCCCTGGAAACAAGGACTTGCAGAGTGAAAGAAAAAAAACACTCTCCCTACCTACAGTTTTCTGTCCCTAGAAAAAATGTTTTTTTTAATCACAATATAGCACAAGGAAAATTTACTCACTGTCCTTACAGGTCCCTGGAAACAAGGACTTGCAGAGTGAAAGAAACTGACACTGTCCCTACCTAGAGTTTTCTGTCCCTAGAATAAATGTTTTTTTTAATCACAATATAGCACAAGGACAATTCACTCAATGTCTCTCCAGGTCCCTGGAAACAAGGACTTGCAGAGTGAAAGAAACTGACACTGTCCCTACCTAGAGTTTTCTGTCCCTAGAATAAATGTTTTTTTTAAGCACAATATAGCACAAGGACAATTAACTCACTGTCCTTACAGGTCCCTGGAAACAAGGACTTGCAGAGTGAAAAAAAAAAAAAACTCTCCCTACCTAGAGTTTTCTGTCCCTAGAAAAAATGTTTTTTTTAATCACAATATAGCACAAGGACAATTAACTCACTGTCCTTACAGGTCCCTGGAAACAAGGACTTGCAGAGTGAAAGAAAAAAAACACTCTCCCTACCTACAGTTTTCTGTCCCTAGAAAAAATGTTTTTTTTAATCACAATATAGCACAAGGAAAATTAACTCACTGTCCTTACAGGTCCCTGGAAACAAGGACTTGCAGAGTGAAAGAAACTGACACTGTCCCTACCTAGAGTTTTCTGTCCCTAGAATAAATGTTTTTTTTAATCACAATATAGCACAAGGAAAATTAACTCACTGTCCTTACAGGTCCCTGGAAACAAGGACTTGCAGAGTGAAAGAAAAAAAACACTCTCCCTACCTACAGTTTTCTGTCCCTAGAAAAAATGTTTTTTTTAATCACAATATAGCACAAGGAAAATTAACTCACTGTCCTTACAGGTCCCTGGAAACAAGGACTTGCAGAGTGAAAGAAACTGACACTGTCCCTACCTAGAGTTTTCTGTCCCTAGAATAAATGTTTTTTTTAATCACAATATAGCACAAGGAAAATTAACTCACTGTCCTTACAGGTCCCTGGAAACAAGGACTTGCAGAGTGAAAGAAAAAAAACACTCTCCCTACCTACAGTTTTCTGTCCCTAGAAAAAATGTTTTTTTTAATCACAATATAGCACAAGGAAAATTAACTCACTGTCCTTACAGGTCCCTGGAAACAAGGACTTGCAGAGTGAAAGAAACTGACACTGTCCCTACCTAGAGTTTTCTGTCCCTAGAATAAATGTTTTTTTTAATCACAATATAGCACAAGGACAATTCACTCAATGTCTCTCCAGGTCCCTGGAAACAAGGACTTGCAGAGTGAAAGAAACTGACACTGTCCCTACCTAGAGTTTTCTGTCCCTAGAATAAATGTTTTTTTTAAGCACAATATAGCACAAGGACAATTAACTCACTGTCCTTACAGGTCCCTGGAAACAAGGACTTGCAGAGTGAAAGAAAAAAAACACTCTCCCTACCTACAGTTTTCTGTCCCTAGAAAAAATGTTTTTTTTAATCACAATATAGCACAAGGAAAATTAACTCACTGTCCTTACAGGTCCCTGGAAACAAGGACTTGCAGAGTGAAAGAAACTGACACTGTCCCTACCTAGAGTTTTCTGTCCCTAGAATAAATGTTTTTTTTAATCACAATATAGCACAAGGAAAATTAACTCACTGTCCTTACAGGTCCCTGGAAACAAGGACTTGCAGAGTGAAAGAAACTGACACTGTCCCTACCTAGAGTTTTCTGTCCCTAGAATAAATGTTTTTTTTAAGCACAATATAGCACAAGGACAATTAACTCACTGTCCTTACAGGTCCCTGGAAACAAGGACTTGCAGAGTGAAAGAAAAAAAACACTCTCCCTACCTACAGTTTTCTGTCCCTAGAAAAAATGTTTTTTTTAATCACAATATAGCACAAGGAAAATTAACTCACTGTCCTTACAGGTCCCTGGAAACAAGGACTTGCAGAGTGAAAGAAACTGACACTGTCCCTACCTAGAGTTTTCTGTCCCTAGAATAAATGTTTTTTTTAATCACAATATAGCACAAGGAAAATTAACTCACTGTCCTTACAGGTCCCTGGAAACAAGGACTTGCAGAGTGAAAGAAACTGACACTGTCCCTACCTAGAGTTTTCTGTCCCTAGAATAAATGTTTTTTTTAAGCACAATATAGCACAAGGACAATTAACTCACTGTCCTTACAGGTCCCTGGAAACAAGGACTTGCAGAGTGAAAGAAACTGACACTGTCCCTACCTAGAGTTTTCTGTCCCTAGAATAAATGTTTTTTTTAAGCACAATATAGCACAAGGACAATTAACTCACTGTCCTTACAGGTCCCTGGAAACAAGGACTTGCAGAGTGAAAAAAAAAAAACACTCTCCCTACCTAGAGTTTTCTGTCCCTAGAAAAAATGTTTTTTTTAAGCACAATATAGCACAAGGACAATTAACTCACTGTCCTTACAGGTCCCTGGAAACAAGGACTTGCAGAGTGAAAGAAAAAAAACACTCTCCCTACCTACAGTTTTCTGTCCCTAGAAAAAATGTTTTTTTTAATCACAATATAGCACAAGGAAAATTAACTCACTGTCCTTACAGGTCCCTGGAAACAAGGACTTGCAGAGTGAAAGAAAAAAAACACTCTCCCTACCTACAGTTTTCTGTCCCTAGAAAAAATGTTTTTTTTAATCACAATATAGCACAAGGAAAATTAACTCACTGTCCTTACAGGTCCCTGGAAACAAGGACTTGCAGAGTGAAAGAAACTGACACTGTCCCTACCTAGAGTTTTCTGTCCCTAGAATAAATGTTTTTTTTAATCACAATATAGCACAAGGACAATTCACTCAATGTCTCTCCAGGTCCCTGGAAACAAGGACTTGCAGAGTGAAAGAAACTGACACTGTCCCTACCTAGAGTTTTCTGTCCCTAGAATAAATGTTTTTTTTAAGCACAATATAGCACAAGGACAATTAACTCACTGTCCTTACAGGTCCCTGGAAACAAGGACTTGCAGAGTGAAAAAAAAAAAAAACTCTCCCTACCTAGAGTTTTCTGTCCCTAGAAAAAATGTTTTTTTTAATCACAATATAGCACAAGGACAATTAACTCACTGTCCTTACAGGTCCCTGGAAACAAGGACTTGCAGAGTGAAAGAAAAAAAACACTCTCCCTACCTACAGTTTTCTGTCCCTAGAAAAAATGTTTTTTTTAATCACAATATAGCACAAGGAAAATTAACTCACTGTCCTTACAGGTCCCTGGAAACAAGGACTTGCAGAGTGAAAGAAACTGACACTGTCCCTACCTAGAGTTTTCTGTCCCTAGAATAAATGTTTTTTTTAATCACAATATAGCACAAGGACAATTCACTCAATGTCTCTCCAGGTCCCTGGAAACAAGGACTTGCAGAGTGAAAGAAACTGACACTGTCCCTACCTAGAGTTTTCTGTCCCTAGAATAAATGTTTTTTTTAAGCACAATATAGCACAAGGACAATTAACTCACTGTCCTTACAGGTCCCTGGAAACAAGGACTTGCAGAGTGAAAGAAAAAAAACACTCTCCCTACCTACAGTTTTCTGTCCCTAGAAAAAATGTTTTTTTTAATCACAATATAGCACAAGGAAAATTAACTCACTGTCCTTACAGGTCCCTGGAAACAAGGACTTGCAGAGTGAAAGAAACTGACACTGTCCCTACCTAGAGTTTTCTGTCCCTAGAATAAATGTTTTTTTTAATCACAATATAGCACAAGGAAAATTAACTCACTGTCCTTACAGGTCCCTGGAAACAAGGACTTGCAGAGTGAAAGAAACTGACACTGTCCCTACCTAGAGTTTTCTGTCCCTAGAATAAATGTTTTTTTTAAGCACAATATAGCACAAGGACAATTAACTCACTGTCCTTACAGGTCCCTGGAAACAAGGACTTGCAGAGTGAAAGAAAAAAAACACTCTCCCTACCTACAGTTTTCTGTCCCTAGAAAAAATGTTTTTTTTAATCACAATATAGCACAAGGAAAATTAACTCACTGTCCTTACAGGTCCCTGGAAACAAGGACTTGCAGAGTGAAAGAAACTGACACTGTCCCTACCTAGAGTTTTCTGTCCCTAGAATAAATGTTTTTTTTAATCACAATATAGCACAAGGAAAATTAACTCACTGTCCTTACAGGTCCCTGGAAACAAGGACTTGCAGAGTGAAAGAAACTGACACTGTCCCTACCTAGAGTTTTCTGTCCCTAGAATAAATGTTTTTTTTAAGCACAATATAGCACAAGGACAATTAACTCACTGTCCTTACAGGTCCCTGGAAACAAGGACTTGCAGAGTGAAAGAAACTGACACTGTCCCTACCTAGAGTTTTCTGTCCCTAGAATAAATGTTTTTTTTAATCACAATATAGCACAAGGAAAATTAACTCACTGTCCTTACAGGTCCCTGGAAACAAGGACTTGCAGAGTGAAAGAAACTGACACTGTCCCTACCTAGAGTTTTCTGTCCCTAGAATAAATGTTTTTTTTAATCACAATATAGCACAAGGACAATTAACTCACTGTCCTTACAGGTCCCTGGAAACAAGGACTTGCAGAGTGAAAGAAACTGACACTGTCCCTACCTAGAGTTTTCTGTCCCTAGAATAAATGTTTTTTTTAATCACAATATAGCACAAGGACAATTCACTCAATGTCTCTCCAGGTCCCTGGAAACAAGGACTTGCAGAGTGAAAGAAACTGACACTGTCCCTACCTAGAGTTTTCTGTCCCTAGAATAAATGTTTTTTTTAAGCACAATATAGCACAAGGACAATTAACTCACTGTCCTTACAGGTCCCTGGAAACAAGGACTTGCAGAGTGAAAGAAAAAAAACACTCTCCCTACCTACAGTTTTCTGTCCCTAGAAAAAATGTTTTTTTTAATCACAATATAGCACAAGGAAAATTAACTCACTGTCCTTACAGGTCCCTGGAAACAAGGACTTGCAGAGTGAAAGAAAAAAAACACTCTCCCTACCTACAGTTTTCTGTCCCTAGAAAAAATGTTTTTTTTAATCACAATATAGCACAAGGAAAATTAACTCACTGTCCTTACAGGTCCCTGGAAACAAGGACTTGCAGAGTGAAAGAAACTGACACTGTCCCTACCTAGAGTTTTCTGTCCCTAGAATAAATGTTTTTTTTAATCACAATATAGCACAAGGAAAATTAACTCACTGTCCTTACAGGTCCCTGGAAACAAGGACTTGCAGAGTGAAAGAAACTGACACTGTCCCTACCTAGAGTTTTCTGTCCCTAGAATAAATGTTTTTTTTAAGCACAATATAGCACAAGGACAATTAACTCACTGTCCTTACAGGTCCCTGGAAACAAGGACTTGCAGAGTGAAAGAAAAAAAACACTCTCCCTACCTACAGTTTTCTGTCCCTAGAAAAAATGTTTTTTTTAATCACAATATAGCACAAGGAAAATTAACTCACTGTCCTTACAGGTCCATGGAAACAAGGACTTGCAGAGTGAAAGAAACTGACACTGTCCCTACCTAGAGTTTTCTGTCCCTAGAATAAATGTTTTTTTTTAATCACAATATAGCACAAGGAAAATTAACTCACTGTCCTTACAGGTCCCTGGAAACAAGGACTTGCAGAGTGAAAGAAACTGACACTGTCCCTACCTAGAGTTTTCTGTCCCTAGAATAAATGTTTTTTTTAAGCACAATATAGCACAAGGACAATTAACTCACTGTCCTTACAGGTCCCTGGAAACAAGGACTTGCAGAGTGAAAGAAACTGACACTGTCCCTACCTAGAGTTTTCTGTCCCTAGAATAAATGTTTTTTTTAATCACAATATAGCACAAGGAAAATTAACTCACTGTCCTTACAGGTCCCTGGAAACAAGGACTTGCAGAGTGAAAGAAACTGACACTGTCCCTACCTAGAGTTTTCTGTCCCTAGAATAAATGTTTTTTTTAATCACAATATAGCACAAGGACAATTAACTCACTGTCCTTACAGGTCCCTGGAAACAAGGACTTGCAGAGTGAAAGAAACTGACACTGTCCCTACCTAGAGTTTTCTGTCCCTAGAATAAATGTTTTTTTTAAGCACAATATAGCACAAGGACAATTAACTCACTGTCCTTACAGGTCCCTGGAAACAAGGACTTGCAGAGTGAAAGAAACTGACACTGTCCCTACCTAGAGTTTTCTGTCCCTAGAATAAATGTTTTTTTTAATCACAATATAGCACAAGGACAATTAACTCACTGTCCTTACAGGTCCCTGGAAACAAGGACTTGCAGAGTGAAAGAAACTGACACTGTCCCTACCTAGAGTTTTCTGTCCCTAGAATAAATGTTTTTTTTAATCACAATATAGCACAAGGACAATTAACTCACTGTCCTTACAGGTCCCTGGAAACAAGGACTTGCAGAGTGAAAGAAACTGACACTGTCCCTACCTAGAGTTTTCTGTCCCTAGAATAAATGTTTTTTTTAAGCACAATATAGCACAAGGACAATTAACTCACTGTCCTTACAGGTCCCTGGAAACAAGGACTTGCAGAGTGAAAGAAACTGACACTGTCCCTACCTAGAGTTTTCTGTCCCTAGAATAAATGTTTTTTTTAAGCACACTATAGCAGAAGCACAAAACACACTGACACTCTCCCTACCTATCCTTCTCTTTCCCTAAACTAAAGGAATCCAGGTTAAGCAAGAAAGAAATAACAGTCACTGTCCCTGCCTATGCTACTCTATCCCTGCTCCGGAACACACTACACTAGGCCGCCGTGCTGGCGGCCTTTTATAGTGTGGGGCGTGTACTAAACACCCTCAGCAATAATTGGCCACAGGCATCCTGCCTGTGGCCAATCATTGCTCTCCTCGCTGCCGGCGCTGTGATTGGCCAAGCATGCGGGGTCACAGTGCATGCTTGGCCAATCACAGCGCCTGGATGACACTGCGATGGCGTAGTGCATTGTGGGCCGTTCGCGTCACTCGAATTTGGCGCGAACGGCCCAAATCGTTCGATCTTCGTCGAACGATCGAACAGCCAATGTTCGAGTCGAACGTATGTTCGACTCGAACACGAAGCTCATCCCTAGTGGATATTACATACAGGGGGAAGAGTGTGGATATTACATACAGGGGGAAGATTGTGGATATTACATACAGGGGGAAGATTGTGGATATTACATACAGGGGGAAGAGTGTGGATATTACATACAGGGGGAAGAGTGTGGATATTACATACAGGGGGAAGAGTGTGGATATTACATACAGGGGGAAGAGTGTGGATATTACATACAGGGGGAAGATTGTGGATATTACATACAGGGGGAAGATTGTGGATATTACATACAGGGGGAAGATTGTGGATATTACATACAGGGGGAAGATTGTGGATATTACATACAGGGGGAGAGTGTGGATATTACATACAGGGGGAAGATTGTGGATATTACATACAGGGGAAGATTGTGGATATTACATACTGGGGGAGATTGTGGATATTACAACATACTGGGGGAGATTGTGGATATTACTGGGGGAAGATTGTGGATATTAGTGGGGGGGGGGGTTGACGTGGATATTAGTAATTTTTTTTTTTTTTTGCCGATCCGAAAATGATCCGATCCGTGGCTCTGATCCGAGGATCGATCCGATCCGTGAGTTTTTTGATCCGTTGCACCCCTAATGCTAGCTATGTGGATATAAATGCTGGGGTATGTTTCGAGACAATCAAAACTGAAGAAGTGGTCCATATAAATTCCATGACTATCTATCTAATGACAGGCATAAAAAATATGCTTTCAACAATACTCTTGGCAAGTTTAAAAAATTGTATATGCAGAAAAGTGTTATGGCGTTGTAGTCTAATAAATGACCATTGGGTGAAAAGTTTTCTAGGAACACCAGGATGTAAACTAAGGAAGTTATTTATTTAGATAATGCAGTGAACACTCTTTTGCAAACTTTCACGCTCCTTACTGTTCTTCACATCATAATACTGTATGCAACATCAATGGAAGGCAAAGCACATTTATTAAGACAAAGACAAACAACCATTCTACTGTCACATGGAACTCAGGAGGGTGAAACTTATGAGTTAGTGATAGAAGTAAATATAACCAGAGCATATCAAGAAAGGCCATGGAATTGTGCATTGTTTAGAGTCAATTCAGTTCAAATGGGAAATGACGAGAAGGAAACTATTCCATGTCTCAGGAACTGTGTGCAGCCCACAGATAAGAAGTGACTTGTTCGTTGTGAGTAGAAATGCAGGAAGTGTGCTCCAGTCATGTTTCCTTTGACACAAGCAGAGAGAGAGAGAGAGCATTAGGGATGTAGACCACCTAAATTCACATACATTCAAAGCTCTTGTATGACTCTACTGGATGTACTTGTATTAGATATCCACATTGGATATGGGTAACATCACAGTTTATCACAACATTACATGCATTAACGAACTGAAGAACATCACCTGCCAAACAATGTTTTCAAAACCTTTTCTAGGTAAGAAAAATCATACTTTTCCATTTTAGATTATGTAAATGATTGTTAAGACTTCATAGTAATGTCCTGCTTGTTTGGTGTGCTATAGTCATATTGTGATATCATTTTTACATATACATTTGAATAAATGACATTGCAAATTATTTATATTGCTAAGGTTGATAATATCGATGGACAACCTCACAGGCTGCCCAGAACTTTTTTTTGACCCAGGCCAGTAATAATAAGACTTGCTGCCAATGCCAATAAAATGAATCGTATCATCCAGAAAAGGAACCTTACTGATTAGAGGTCTAAATCTAATTCATACGTGGGATTAAGGAACATTTTGGGAAAATTGAAGAGATTAAATCATTTTCTTTGTCTCTCAGTCCCAATCTCTCCTTAACAACGTAACATGTGGAGGAAGTGCATTACATATTATAGCTTTGGTTGTATAAAATAGACATATGGTTTTACCTTCCTAAAATAATCTGTTTAACTTAATTTATGATACATAGGGATAGGTAAAGTCCTTGAGTAACTTGTATGTGAGTGTATGTATATATATATATATATATATATATATATATATATATATATACATATATATATATAGCGAGTAAATACTTTTTTTCAAGAGCTGAGACAGCAAAATATGGATCTATAATAACCACTAGTCAGTAATAACCTCTGTGGACCAGATTAAAAAGAGTTCAAGTGGAGTGCATTGAACTGATAAAAGTTTGACTTTAAACATTCAATCATTTCAAATAAGAATTTTTTCTTTTTTTTAATAATCTTGCATGACTGGATGTTTGAAGTGAACACAGGTTTACTGCACTTCATGCTGCACCCTCCCCTCATTTTTAGTAAATTAGACCTAGATAGAAAAATTAATTTATACCAGGCTACTTCATAAAACCCTTGTGGCCTGTTGGGGCCACTTTATTCATTTATGGGACCTTATAAAAATCAAGGGTTATTGACATGTAAAGGGGTTACAGATCATCTCAGATAACCCTGTCAGATGCTGCATCAGCTATACTTTTGTAAATAAAATTATAACATTTAATGAAATAATTTAAAGTACGCCTGCCATGAGGGAAATATGGAGGACTACTATTACTGACTTCATTCTGACAATCTCAGTTGTCTGGCTGTTATGCTGACTCACTGGCTTTTACACATTTAACATTAGAACAGTTAAACCATGGAAATACAGGAAGTATGAAGATCAGGAAAGTCCATTATCTGCATACTTGTTTCAGGCCAGCGATTCCAGAAACAAGAGGATAAGCATGACAGCCAGGCGTCTAGTTGTCTGCCTCCATGGGACTGATTTACTAAAAGTGAAGAGCGCAAAATTTGGTGCGGCTCTGCATAGAACCCAATCAGCCTCTGGCTCAATTTAACAAGATGAAGTTAGAACCTGATTGGCTACCATGCACAACTGCACCAGATTTTGCACTTTCCAGGTTTAGTAACTCATACCCTATGTGTTTCTTGTGACAGGCTTCTTTTAATTAGCATAATCTGAGGAGAACTCAACTCATCAGTAGTTGAATTGGAGCTTTCGTGGCTATAAAATATATTCCAACATGTTTTCTGTTGGATGAGATTTTTATGACATGCAAGAACATTTCAGTCTTCTGCAGACATGAGTGCTGTAGAATATATTGCATTTTGAACACAAAATTGAATAAAAATGTATGGTTGATATTTGCCATAGGAGTTAATTTACTTATGTTAATTGGTAATATTAAATCATTTTAATTGTATTTCAAGTGGTAGTAAAGTACAGATTGTGATCTAAACCTACAGGCAAGCCTATAATAAGGCTTACACGTAGGTATAATAAATATCTTCTAAACATTCACCATTTAGGAGATGTTTATTTTAGTAGCAGCCGGTGATATCACTTGCAGCAACTGACTGTGCGCTCAGCGGATGGCATGCTGTACATTGAGACAGCGGTGCCGTAGCCCTGACTCCCACGCATGCGTGGGAGTGAGGTCACTGTGGCTCGGCTATTCAAACCCACTAAGAAGGAAGACTGGATGAAGATAAAAGCCCTGTCAGCGATGATACCTTGCCACTGGAGGGCTTTGTTTTATTGTAAGTCTGTCATAACCTGCTAGTATTATGTGCATTACTAGCACATTATGACATTATTCTGTAGGGGCCCAGTTTTTTTTTTTTTTTTTGGCGGTTAACTATCACTTTGAAGCAAAAAATAAATAAAAGTGTAAAAACCATTTGGGTACAAAAAAACAACTTAAAACTTACTGCTGATTTTGATGACACCCACAAACAGGGCACAATGTGATCTGGTTATGAAGGTTTAGATCAGTGGTTCTCAACCTCAGTCCTCAAGTACCCCCCATTGGCCATATTTTCAGGTTTCCCTTTACTTTACACAGCTGCTATACATCAATGATATGGTATTGATAAAAGCTATTTTATCTAAGGGAAGTTCCCAAAACATGGCCCATTGGGGGTACTTGAGAACTGAGTTTGAGAACCACTGGTGTAGATTACTCATTGAAAGATGTACTGGCTGAGTGAGCATATTTAAAATGCAAGCTTTCATACACATCACCTGATGCAAGTTGATGCTCAGAGCTCCGATTGACTCATTAAAGTGAGTAGAGGTTGTCAAACACATTATAATGTGTAGAGGTTGTCATACACACACACAGCACTTCATTGAAAATTATGAAAATACATTACATAAAGGCAGGGCTGTAGTTCCATAATGGCACCAATGCCTAGTGGTAGTGGAATAGATTTGCAAAGGCACTAAGCCTCAAAAAATACAAATTGCGATAAATTTTAACTTATGTTTCTTCCTCTGTTCAACTGTGGATATCTCTGGGTAAATTCAGCTAGAGAAGTGTTGGTACAAGGGCTGCCAGTGATGTGGAGAGGAGTCAAAAGTCTCTTAGAATTCTTAGTTTAAATGAGCTAAATACATTCCTGGTGTATTAAAACAATAGGTGTTTAAAGTCTTGTTGTTGGTTTTCTTTTTAAGCAGCTATAGCCTATGTAGAAAAGCTTGATGCATCTTTATAACAACATTTGTCTTGGATGATGCCCAAAAAATGTCATAGTTAACATACACACAATATTGCCATATGACAAATACACACCAATATCAGTGCTGTACTGAAAATGCCCATCAATGTGAATTTAAAGTAGAACTCTAGCCAAAACTTATTTTTTAGCTCTTGATAGAGTTAGAAATGTGGTTTTTGTTACTCTTTGTGTGCTTGAGGGCGCTCATTGCTTGTCCAAGAGACAGTAGGTTTGATTTATTGAAAGAGTAAAGCATGTTCTATTTGTATGTATAGATTTTAACAGCGCTGGCGGAATATAGTTGCTAACACATAATACAACACAATCTAAAAGCAATGTGATAATATATAGTGCTTTAATATAGTGATATAAAGTGCTAAATGCTTCCAACGGCAATTGTTTCTCAGTTGAAAGGAATTCAAAGTATCAATCTCCCCTCTTGTGACCCCACTCACCAGAGTTGATGGACCCTCAGCTTTGCAGTCCAGGGGTCAGAAAATGCTTGTAAATTTTAGAGATCTAATATGTGGATCCGGATTTTCAGAGAAGCCTCCATATACATATATTCATGTGGACCGAGGGAGATCGTTCATAATAAAACAAAAGATAAAAGGGACATAGTGAAGTACTGCCGGTACTGATTCACTGCACATTTACACAAACGTCACTCACGAGACAGCTCAGCAAAACAGGCATCAGTGTGTTCCGGGTTCGCATCTATCTGCGTGCGTTCCACGGATACCGTAAGTTGCGTCACTGGTACGTGAAACCGGAAATACATCAACGCATTTCGCCCCTCCTCCTGGGCATCATCAAGCACACCCTTGATGACGCCCTGGATGTCCTTGATGACGCCCTGGAGGAGAGGGTGAAACGCATCAACGTATTTCCGGTTTCACGTACCCGTGATGCGAACCCGGAACACACTGATGCCTGTTTTGGAGAGCCGTCTCGTGAGTGACGTTTTTGTAAATGCGCAGTGAATCAGTACCGGCAGTACTTCACTATGTACCTTTTATCTTTTGTTTTATTATGAACGATCTCCCTCGGTCCGCATGAATATATGTATATGGAAGCTTCTCTGAAAATCCGGATCCACACATTAGATCTCTAAAATTTACAAGCATTTTCTGACCCCTGGACTGCAAAGCTGAGGGTCCATCATCTCTGTTGAGTGGGGTCACAAGAGGGGAGAGTGATACTTGGAATTCCTTTCAACTAAGAAACAATTGCCGTTGGAAGCATTTAGCACTTTATATCACTATATTATAGCGCTTTATATTATCACATTGCTTTTAGATTGTGTTGTAGTATGTGTTAGCACCTATATTCCGCCAGCGCTGTTAAAATCTATACATCCAACTATCTAAGGTTTTAGTAACTTTGTAATAGCTGCTGCGGTCTTTCTTATATTTTTTTATTATTTGATGCATTTTGTTTATCACTCCATTAAGCGCGAGTTTCAGTTTGCATTATGTTCTATTTGTAAGGTCGGTTTTTACTTAGCTTTAAGCAAAGTGAAAATTTACTTTGCAAAGAACACTCCACAATGCACAAAATAATAAAAGGGATTTGTGTTTGTAGGTAATTGGAAAATTGAAGTCAGCACAGTTTCACTTTATTTACTAAGCTAAGTATATTTTTACTTCTAAAATGAATTTTGACTTGGCTTAGTGAATGAGTTAATGCTATACTGACCTAGGTCATCCAATCACAGGTGAGCAAAAATCTAAATGTTTTCACTTTTTCTTGTATGAGAGTGGGTATTACCTTCTTTAAAGTGGTTGTAAACCAGGTAATTTTTTTTTTTCTTAACCACCTGCAAGTCAAAGGCATAATGAGCTAATATGACTAGCATAATAGCTCATTATGCATCACTTACCTTAGATCGGGGCCCCCAAAGCCGTCCTCGTCTCCCTCTTCAGCCGCATCCATCGCTGCGGCGATAGCCGGAAGGTTACTGTGATTGGCCGGAGGGGCGGAGACGTCACTCTGCGCATGCGCGCGAGAGCCGTCACATTCGGCTACGCCCAGCGATTGCTGGGAAGTAGCCGATTTTGTGAATGGGATTAACCCCATGAATGCGTCGTTGTCTACGGCGTGCATGCGCCGTAGACAGCGGCGCCTGTCATTTTTAGTAAATATCTCCTAAACCGTGTAGGTTTAGGAGATATTTCTTGCACCAACAGGTAAGCCTTAATCTAGGCTTACCTGTAGGTGCAAGTTAAAAAAGTGAGTTTACAACCACTTTAAGCCACTTGAAGATTAATTTTGGAAAAGGAACATACTCCACTTCTTAATGAATTCAACATGGTACAAGATTCTAACTTTTTACCATCCCAAATTTAAAAAGTACTGTCTGGTGTCACTTTAATGTAGCAAAATATACCTATTTCACAAAATACTCCCATAAATACAACTAAAGGATAAGCAGTCTGGGCCGGTGCAAGGATTTTTGACCCCCTAGGCGAAACCTCATTTTGCAGCCCCCCCTCTGTTCCACCCCTGACTCCACCCCCTTTGACCTGCCCATGTATACCCCACCATTTTAATGAAGCGCCCATTAAATTCAGCCACACCAGCGCCCATCAAATGCAGCCTCACCATTGCCCATCAAATGCAGCCTCACCAGTGCCCAATAAATGCAGCCTCACCAGCACCTATCAAATGCAGCCTCACCATTCCCCATCAAATGCAGCCTCACCAGCGCCCATCAAATGCAGCCTCACCAGCACCCATCAAATGCAGCCTCACCAGAGCCCATGAATGCAGCCTCACCAGTGCCCATCAAATGCAGCCTCACCAGAGCCCATCAATGCAGCCTCACCAGCGCCCATCAATGCAGCCTACCTGCGCCCATCAATGAATGTTTTCTTGCTTCCATGCATTCGGGAGTTGGGGCACAGACACAGTCCTCTGCTGCCGCTGCGCCTCTGACACCATGTGCAAACGGAGCAGCGGCTGCCTGCTGATGCTGAGACTTAGTTGCTTGTTGCAGAGAGTAGAGAGTAGGAACACCAGTGGCTGGGCGCCCTAGGCAGCAGTGCGCCCTAGGCGGCTGCCTAGTTTGCCTAGTGGTAGCACCGGCCCTGTAAGCAGTAAGGGTACCAAAGCACTCTTTAGCCAGTTTTGTATGTGTAAAAAAAAAACAATTGCCCTCATTTCTTATTCAATGTATATTTTGTAGACTAAAACTTGTTTATTTAATATGGCAATTTAATACAGTGCATTAAGCCAGTGTAAGTATTTAGTATTGAACTTACTGGACTGGACCTACTGCTTAAAAATTTGATTGCTTACTCTACGCCATGATTTATTACAGTTTGCACTGTCTTTTCAAAAAGTTTAAGTTGGGATGCCTTTGGCCTTAGGAGTCAGCAAAAGTGCATCATCTAAATGTGTAGCGGCATGTAATTATAAAATGTTCTACCTTTTGTGTACCATTGCATTGTTTGTATTCTCATATAACATTCTTAACCTTTAAAACAGCCATGCTCCAGTCAGCATTGACAGGATGTTTTATTTGAAGTGGATTTCTATTGAAGGAAGTATGGAAACCAACATAGTGAAGCTTTGTATATTTATATGCTCAAGCATATACTTGGAAGGGTTAGTGCCAGTGACTTAAAACTGCTAAACTGTTTTTTTTTTTTAATGTTAGTTCCTCTACTGGGACACCAGAAATTTAGAAAAGTTGATAAATATCTTATAAAGAAAGTGTTTCTAATACGGAGAGTTTCATGCAGCACAAAGGCTTTGTTTTTTGGAATTCTCAAACAACAAAAGGAACTAAAATGCTGTAAATGATAAGAAGACTCTGCAATTCCTAATCATCATGTTTAATCAACCTTATATATTCGAGTAAAAGCCAAGTTCTTCAGCACATTTTTTTGTGCTGAAAATGCCCCCCTCGGCTTGTACTCGAGTCTGTGTCCATATTCACCTTTGTGCGCTTGATCCCTGCCAAACTTGGCACACATGTAGCCCTACACTTCCTCTACAAGTGTGCAAAGTTTGTTGTCCGGGAGACCTACGGCTGGGAAGCACCCGGGCACCCCTTCTATAGACTCCCATGTTAAATGGTAATTTCTCTGGTGATTTTGGGGACCCGGTACCAGCCGGCCCTAGGTCCTCTGGACCCCAGACATGGTACACATGTAGCCCCACTCTTCCTCTACAAGTGTGCAAATTTTGTTGTCCGGGGGACCTACGGCCGGGGATCATCGATTTTTCAAAGCCGGGCACCCCTTCAATAGACTCCCATGTTAAACGGTAATTTCTCCGGTGAATTTGGGGACCCGGTACTGGATGGCCCTAGGTCCCACAGAACCCAAACCATAGACTCCATTGTTAAACGTCAGTCTAGTTACACAGCATCGGAGATTAGGTAGGGAGATTGGGCACAATGAGGCATGGACAAAGTGAGGCATGGGCACAATGACAGTGAGGCATGTGCACAGTGAGGCATGGACACAGTGAGGCATGGACACAGTGAGGCATTGGCACAGTAAGGCATGGACACCTTGAGGCACAGTGAGGCATGCACATGGGCACAGTAAGGCACAGTGAGGCACAGTGAGGCATGCACATGGACACAGTGAGGCAAAGTGAGGCACAGTGAGGCATGCAGATGGACACCCTAGGCTTATACTCAAGTCAATACGTTTTCCCAGTTTTTTGTGGTAAAATTAGATGCCTCGGCTTATATTCGGGTCAGCTTATACTTGAGTATATACAGTAAATTTAGAATACATTTCTTATGAGAAATCCTGAAGTGAGCCTGTACCTTGTCCATGCATCCCTTATTTTCTGATTATCAAAGACTTTTTTACTGCCTCTAGTTATGTCCCTTGGTCAGTCACCATGAACAACTTTTGTTGACTTAACAGAACAGCAGAAGGCAATCATTTAGTTTAAAGCATTTAAATAAAATAAAAAATCAGATCCCTTCTGGCTTATAATTTATTAAAGGGGTTGTAAAGGTTTGTTTTTTATTTTCTAAATAGATTGCTCTAAGCTAGTGCATTGCTGGTTCACTTACCTTTTCCTTCGATGATTTCCCTTCTAAATGTTTTTTTTTTCTTTGTTTTCTTTGTCTGAATTTCTCACTTCCTGTTCCTCCTCAGTAAGCTGTTCAGTAAGCTGTTCTGGCTGACTAACCACCGCTCAGATGATGGGGGCAAGCTTACTGAGGAGAAACAGGAAGTGAGAAATTCAGACAAAGAAAAAAAACATTGAGAAGGGAAATCTAAGGAAAAGGTAAGTGAACCAGCAATGCATTAGCTTAAAGGAACCTATTTAGAAAATAAAAAACAAACCTTTACAACCCCTTTAAGCCAAAACTTCAGTTCACATCTATCCAGACCTGGAATGTGGACAGGCACTTGGACATAAGCATGTACAATATATGAGCAGTGGCCACATCAGGATAGGAAGTAGCAGCTGGTCCTGCATTGTATTCATTGAAATCATCAAGAATGGACGCTACAAGACTCCTCAGAGATCAACAAGTAGAGCGATTTTGGGGGACCGGTTATTACAACCAGAACCCATGAGCAGGACTCCAGATAAATGAAAGAAATTTACCTTCAGATGTTTTATCTCATCCTTTACAGATCCCTTATTAGCTGGGGTGGGGAGTTATGATTTTGGAAAAGCCCCCAGATAGACTTTAAACAAAACTTGTAAACAAAACAAACATTTATATTCACCTAGGTGAATGCAGAATCAGTCTGATCCTGCATCTGTCCTCCACCACCTCTAGACTGAGAACTGAGCTATCAAAAACCACTGATCGCTCAGATCTCGGTCTTCAGTTAGCAAAGAGCCAGTGACTGTCAGTCACCACCTCTTTGCTCTGCCCCTCTAGAGTTCACTGAAGCGCCAGGCTGTGGAGTGGGCGGAAGTAGCTGGCTCAATCTCCCAGCAGCTTACTGAGAGCCTGAGCCAGCTGCCAGTCCAGGCAGCTGGACTGGCCTAGAGTATACACAGTGCCGCCGTAGGACCAGCCAGGGTGCAGATTGATGTCACAGAGCAGCTTTTCTAAAGATGCCTGTTTGAGGGAAATGTGTCATGTGGAGCTACTCTGTGATGTCAACTAGCATGCCGCTCGCTGGCACAACATGAATGGTGGCATTGTGTATACTCTTTGCCTTTTGTTTGTTCCTACTGAACATGCAAGTGCAATACATTTTTAGTGTTTTAAGCTGTTCTGCACTATGAGGCTCCTCCTTTGTTTCATTTGGCCATAATCTGTGGATTTGAGTGTGGGCTAAGGAGACAGATATCCTCTGTTGTTATCATACTGGAGCTGTTTGCCAGGGCCCTCATTATTATTCAAAGTGGTCTGTGATCTTTTCTCTGGTAGAAACTGTGCATGGGGAATACCACCTATACTCTGGAAGCACGTACTGTATATTCATTTGAATATTACTTAAAGCACCTTGAGTCACTGGTGGACTTTTGACACAGTTTTTGGACTTTTGGCACATATGTGTTTATGCTTTGCTCTTATAGTTCATGTTTATGTTTTTTGGTTTTGTTTCACTTTGTAATTGCATTTAAAGGGCATACGTGCACTTATTTTAGTTTTATTTATTTTTTTGTGTCCTGTATTTAGACATTTGGGAGTGCTGCAGTCCCATACACTAAGCACAAGTGTTAATCTTTTCTTGATCTATGTACATTGCAAGGATTTTAGAAAACATTGTTGTTCTGAAGAAATAGCTGTTTGTCTGTGTCCATGTGAATCTAATGAGAGTGATTTGATAATTATCAATTAGCTACTGCACTTGCAGGGTTCTAAGAGGAAAAGTGTCAAGTTCTACATCCCTTCAGATGTGATTTCCCTTTGTGAGTATCTCACCCAAAATGACATTTTTGTTGCAAGGGATGCTCAAAATCTGACTTTTATCCTGGTGCAAATTTCTTGGAAAATAAGTACGGTAAGCCAATCACCGGCAGGAAATTACATTTCTGCGGTCGTTCTGCACACCATCTGTGTACAGAACGCCTCCAGGTTGCCATATTGCATTTTACAGAAAATTTCAGCGCTGCATGTTAACCACTTTATTACCGGGCCATAGCTAAAAGATGGCTACAGCGCGGTTCTCTTGTTCTGGGATGGCGGTAATGGATGTCCTCCCAGAACATTCCTCCCACATGGGGCACACATCGGGTGAGCTCTGCAATCGCTGTGTCCTTTGGACACAGCTGATCACAGATCGAGGTAAAGGGCCAATCACAGCGGCCCTTTACCATGTGATCAGCTGTGTCCAATCATAGCTGATCACATGTAAAAAAACTTGCCAGTTATCAGAATTCCTTTCCTCTAGTGCAGTGTCTGTGTGAGGAAAGGAGATCGATTAGCAGCAAGGCTGACAAGGTATATTTACACTGATAATCAGGGCACTGATCACCAGTGCCCTGATTATCACTGCAGCCCCATCAGTGCTCATCAATGCCCATCAGTGCTGCCTCATCAGTGCCGCCTCACTAGTGTCCATCAGTGTAGCCTCACCAGTGCCCATCAGTGCAGCTTATCAGTGCCGCCTCATAAGTGCCCATTGGTGCTGCCTCATCAGTGCCGCCTCACTGGTGCCCATCAGTGTAGTCTCACCAGTGCCCACCAGTGCATATCATTGCAGCCTCATCAGTGCCCATTAGTGCAGCTTCATCAGTGCACATTACTGAAGAAGAAAAATCACTTATTTGCAAAATTTTATAACAGAAACTAAGAAAAAAATATTATTTTTTAAATCCTGTTTTTTTTTATTTGTTTAGCAAAAAAAAAAAAAAAACCCAGTGGTGATTAAACACCACCAAAAGAAAGCTCCATCTGTCTAAAAAAAAATGGAAATATTTCATAAGGCTACAGTGTTGCATGACCAGGCAATTGTCATTCAAAATGTGACAGCACCGAAAGCTGAAAAGTGGTCTCGGAATGAAGGGGGTGAAAGTGCCCGGTAGGCAAGTGGTTAAGGCCTAGCAGAGGCTGAGGGTGTGTCCCTACTAAAGCAGGAGGTACATTTAAACCAGGCTGACACAGCATGAAAATAAGAGAAAAAATCAGAAAGCATATTAAACAACTGCTTGAGTGCACCATCTGCTCCCAAAACCCCATTCATAAAGGGTTTTTAAAGGTAAATATTTACTCTATTTATTCTATACTTACCTACTCTGTGCAATGGAATCACACAGAGCAGCTGGAAACCTCCTGTTTTCGGGTCCCCCGCTGGCACTCCTGGCCCCTCCTCTCTGTCCAGTGCCCCCATGGGATAGGTAATCAAATCCCTGGTAGTAACCCCATTGTAGCCATCCCCGGAAGTGTTCCCATTAGAAGATTTACCCTCTACTTCTGTTTTGGTGATCACTCAATATCTGGGATTTTCCTTTACTTTCAGTGATAACCGCCTCTGCAACAAATAGAGGGGGTAAAGCTCCCTAAAGGGGAACAGGCAGCAACCAAACCCTGAAAGGTACTCTAATCCCCTTCCACCCTATTTGCAATTAAAAAAAGTTTTATAAATACCATAAATATCACCCACCAATGATGCAGGACTTTGAATGTACTGAGGAGGAAACTAGTAGACTAATGTTATAAAATCATATATCCATTAGAAAGAAGCTAGTTTTATTATACAGTATTAGTTATTAAAATTGAAAAATAATAAACTACTTCATAAGATACAAATCAATTACATAAAATCATATTATAGGATTAGTTGCAAACATCATATATACAAATTGCAATAAATTTCAACACCCGTATTTGCTGACATATTTTGCATTCCAATGCCGCTTCCTCAGGATTGGGCGATAAGGATTACTATACAAGTACTTTCAGATGAAATAGACACATATGAGAAAATACACAGTGTATTAATCCATTCCAGGGAGCCATGCAATGAACACAGACAAAAAAAAGAGAAAAATAACACAAAGAATGAAGAAAAGGAAAAATAAAAACTGGACAGCCACAATCACAAGCAGTTATACAGAGTCTTGTGTAAAAAAAAACAGACTACATGGCCCATGGGTGTACCCCGTATAAATATCAAACAAGAAGCCAATCAAAGCAGCATAGCAAAAAAAAAAAAAAAGATTAAAAAAAAAATACATTAGATAGCCTATCCCCAGAATTACACACTTCAATAGCCCAGGAAGACAACATACAGGTCCCAGGGAGCCACAAATATCTAGACTACCTGCATGTGCAGTGGGCAACAAATCAGCCGACAAAAGAATGAAAAGGTTGATCATTTTTCACTTTTAATAACTTATATAATAAAAACTGCTTCTTTCTAATGGATATATGATTTTAGTGTCCGTTTATGAAACAGAGAAAAGCCTCAGGATCGCAGCTGATCTCTGGTATGTACCGATTTATTTAGCTGAGATGAGGAGCAGAGAAATATCTCCCTACCAGATCCTCCAGCTCAGAGGTGAAGAATCTAGGAGAGAAGCTGGTGTGATATATCAGCACCAGTGGGTTAGAAATGTATATTATATATATATATATATATATATATATATATATTATTTTTTTTTAGTGCCTTGAAAAAGTATTCATACCCCTTGAAATTTTCCAAGTTTTTTCATGTTACAACCACAAACGTAAATGTATTTTATTGGGAGTGGCACATAATTGTGAAGTGGAAGGAAAATGATAAATGGTTTTCAAAAGTTTTTACAAATAAAAATGTGAAAAGTATGGCGTTCATTTGTATTCAGTCAATATTTTGTAGAACCACCATTTGCTGCAATTACAGCTACAAGACTTTTTTTGGGGATGTATCTACCAGCTTTGCACATCTGAGTGAAATTTTTGCCCATTCTTCTTTACAAAAAAGCTCAAGCTCTGTCAAATTGGATGGAGAGCATCTGTGAACAGCAATTTTCAATTCTTGCCACAGATTCTCAATTGGATTTAGGTCTGGACTTTGACTTTGACTGGGCCATTCTAACACATGAATATGCTTTGATCTAAACCATTCCATTGTAGCTCTGGCTGTAAGTTTAGGGTCGTTGTCATGCTGGAAAGTGAACCTCCACCCTAATCACAAGACAAAAAGCTTATCCTGCTTCTAACTAATGCACTGTTATGAACTTTTGGCAGGCAGTATATGATAGGTGTCCTACAAAATAAAGGGTCCACATATAGTGCTTCCTTTTTGTTAAGGACACTGGTAGCCTTACCCGACTCAACCAACAGATGTAGCTCATAGAATTTGAATTAACCTGGAATATCAGCACGAAACATATAGTATTTCTGGATCTAGAAATCTGGAAGGCTAGTGAGCGATTCCGCCTGTGCAATTATCTAAAACCTACTGACCGGATCTCTTATATACCATTGGGGGGTTGCCACCATAATTAATGGCTGTGCAATATCCCCAAGGGTCAGTTTATTAGGGTCAGACGGAATTGCACATGGGAGGATGATTTCCTTGCACAGTCTCAGGTTTTGTCATCTAGATTCCAACAGAAAGGCTATGACAAAGGCTCCCTGGATAATGAAATAGAGAATGTACACACTCTGGATAGAGGGTCACTGGTTGCTAATAAGATTAAAGAAACCCATGTTAGTATTTCCAATTATAAGATGGTACTTAATTACAATGTCCAGTATAAGAGATTGGAAAAACTTGTATTTAAAAACTGGTCTGTTTTAAAACAAGACAAAGTTTTGGGTCCTATACTACCCCAACGACCATCTTTTATTTATAAGAAAGCCCCATCCTTGCGTGATAGACTGGCACCTGGTGTTGTTGATCCACCAGTGCAGTCTGAAAATAGATTGTTTTCATTCCTTTCCAGGTTTTATGCGCGTGGACGATGTACAGCCTGCAAGCATTCCAAATGTAATATCAAAAAGCGGAAAGAATTCCTTGCCACGGCCACTAATAGACAGTATAAGATTGGCCAATCGATCACTTGCACTACAGTGGGTTTTGTTTACATGCTCGAATGTGAGTATGGTCTCCAATACATTGGGAGGACCTCCAGACCACTTCACGTTCGTTTGGGAGAGCATGTAAACAACATCAAGAAGGGACTAGAAACACATAATGTGTCAAGGCACTTTAAATTGAACCACAATCAAAATCCTAGAGGGTTAAAATTTTGGGGCATCGAAAGAGTCAAAAAACATTGGAGAGGTGGGAGATTTATACGTCAACTAAGCCGCAGGGAATCTCATTGGATCCATGAGACAAAAGTTTTAGTACCTGCTGGCCTGAATGTTGACTTTGATGCTAATTGTTTTATTTCTGATCGATAGATAATTTCCTGTATCATGTGATTTTATATTACATTTTTTGTGCATATTTATGACTGTCCAATTGTTCTATGAGTTTCAGCGGGGACGCGGGTTGTTTTTACACCCTTTTTATGACAATTGTCATTTAGTATTTGTATTTTATTTATTATGGCTACTGTCCTTAAGAGTGTAGTTTCACCTTTATTTAGGATGTTTTCCTTGTGAATATATCCTTTACGGTATGTTTCCTCCTTCCCCCGGCCTCTGTTTACCTGCTAGTTGGGTTTTCATGGTGTTGCTGTGTTTACACTCCCCTGATTGGCTGGACGTGGCTTCCTTGTAGTATCAATAGTGGGTGACTCACGCCATTCCGTCACCGCTGATGAAGTCCCGCCCCCTGGGACGCAACGCATACGGAACGACGTGATTTTGCGTAACATCACCCGCGTCCTACACGCTGACACTCGTGGATATATCTAAAGCTGACTGTTCCTATGCACTGTGCTATTTTTGTAAGTGTACCTTTTTTTTATTCAATTTATAAAACGGAGAGCACTAGATGTCCTCGCTTTTCCTTCATGTACCTGACATCCTGGATCTGATGGTGTGAGACTGAGAAGCGACCTGTGTGTATCCATCCATCCCTAGCTCAGGGTAAAGCAGGAAAAAAAATAAGTACACTTTGTACTAAAGTGCACTTATCTTTAAGGGCATAATAGCTAGTGGAACACTTGGTGGTCCCCCCTTCCTTTGTTGCCCTAAGCCAGGGGTCCCAAACTGGTGGCCCTCCAGCTGTTGCAAAACTACAAGTCCCATGAGGCATTGCAAGGCTGACAGTTACAAGCATGACTCCCACAGGCAGAGGCATGATGGGACTTTCGCAACAGCAGGAGGGCCACAAGTTTGAGACCCTGGCCCTAAGCACATGCTAAGCATTTTGCTAATGGCTAATGTAGCCCTGCTTGTGTCCTGGAGCTTACACAGAACCTGTACACAGGTGCACAGGGAGCGGTAGGAAATGTGGGGGTAGTTTCAGTTGGTTGGGGGGGGGTAGGAGCTATCAAGAGAACCTGTCACTTTATCCTGAATTTGCAAAGTGACAGATTACCTTTAAAGGAGCTACATGATGTTTTGGGGGATTTTTTGTTTACTTCATATTACACTTTGTCTTTACTCTTTGTGCTGCCTTTTTCAATACTCCTAAATTATTTCAAGTATTTACAAGTAAATTTTATTCATATGTATTATACCAACCACATAATTCTGTTTAAAGGAAGGACGTACAGCTGTGCCCATATTTAACTACTGTTATGAGTAAAATCATGTTACTCCCTCATTCATATTTAGCATTACATCATTTGCATTGACATGCAACCTGCATGAGCCTGCATCCATTGCCGTTATCATCTACTGGCTCCATGCTGACGTTTAGCTGGAGGCCATTTAGATATACAACAACAGGCAGAACAATTCAGTACATAAACTCATGACAGGAGGGGTATTTGCATGCATTTAAATAAGCAATCGACTGTACATCATGTGAATGCTTGTTGGTACTGTGGGCTAACAATGCATACAGTAGGTAAGATGCCATATCTATTTATATATGCACTTCTAGCTGAGAGGATCAACAGCTCTATACATAATTAGTTTGGAAAAACAGTTCTAACATTTTTTCACAAACCTCAAGTTAACCAGCTTTTACAAATAAGAAACAATCAATCCCATTACCAACCAATCACAGTGTAGCTTTCATTTATTTGATTTAATAAAAACCCATGATAAATTTTAATAATAAGAGAGTTTACTAGTCCTTAGATATGATGACTGTATTGGTTTTCTTCTTCAGATTTTTTTTCCCCTTTATTTTCACTTGCAGAAACACTGATAACGCTCAATCACTGTACTGTACCTAGGAATGAGCACATATCTTGAAGAGTTTTCTCTCAATGTATGGCACTATATAATGTAAAAGAACGAGGCTGACTGCAGGGCTACAGAGTAGTTATTTTGAGAATATAAATCTGCTCTGGTAGCTTTCTCTGGATTTTGCTATCTCTGGATATGGCTCTGTAGCTTGGAGATCCCTAAGACCCCTTTCACACTGGGGCGTTTTTCATGCGCTTCTGGTGTAAAAATAGCACCTGTAAAGCGCCTGAAAATGCCTCCCCTGCATCCCCAGTGTGAAAGCCCGAGTGCTTTTACACTGGGGAGGTGCGCTTGTAGGAAGGTTAGAAAAAGTCCTGCAAGCAGCATCTTTCAGGCGGTGTATCCATCGCTCTTGCCCATTGTAATGAATGGGCACCGCTGCCGAAGAGCCTGCAAATCGCTTCAGCAGCGGCGCTACATGGGCACATTTTACCCTTTATTCGGCCGCTAACGGGGGTTAAAAGCGCCCCACTAGCAGCTGAATAGGCCCGCTAAAACAACAGTAAAGCACCGCTAGAACTAGCAGTGTTTTACCGTCTACGCCGCCCGCCCCAGTGTGAAAGAAGCCTAAAGCCTCGTACACACACAGTATAATTGTTGGTAGGGGATTGTCTGTTGACAGACTGTTGTCCTAAAATCTTACCGTTAGTATGCTCCTTTTGACAATTGTTGTCTAACTTTCGGCAAACAAATGTTGGATGACAGGCTAGTAAATTTTCGACGGACAACGGTTTGACGTCAGATTTTTGTATGGTCAGTACACAAATCCGTCACACAAAGTTGAAAGTACAAACACGCATGCACAGAATCAATGCTCACCAAACACAAAATTAGCAGAAGGGGCCCAAAGGGTGGCGCTCGAGCTGAAATTCCTAGTAGTACGTCACTACGTTCGTGTTTGTGTCTCGACAATTGTGTACCATTAGTATGCAAGACAAGATCTTGGCACACACCCTTTTGACTAAAATCAGACGCTCGGTTGGCCAACAATTGTACCGTGTGTATGAGCCTTAAGAGTCTTGGGTGGGACGGGATCTCTAACCCTGTGTCCGGGTGTTGTGGACAGCCAGCAGGGTGTGTGTCCAGGTGCACACAGCCCATATAACGAAGGTCTGGTGAGAGCAGTAGGAGGTGGAAGGTGGAGTGTGAGCAGCTTGTTGCTGCTGTGTAAAGATAGACCCCTGTCAGGAAAACTGTCTTCCCTGTGTGAGAGTACATCACTGGTGAGGGGGGACTTCTTGTCTGAAGGACTGGGAAGGTCGTGATGGCTACAAGGGCCTAGGAGACCAGAGGAGGGTCTGGGAGGCTGAGAGAGCCGAGGCAGCTAGCGAGTTCAAGGGGGCTAAGGGAAGTCCTGAAATCTTGGGGGCAGTGAGCAAACCCAGGGGGCTGGCGAATCCTGTTAAGGCCAGGAGTAGGCCTGGACAGCAAGGAGTTGCAAACTGAGGCAGAGTAAGCATAAGAGCCGGGTGGCTTTGCATTTTTTCATTGTTGCATTTGCTGGAGAAATCATGTGTATAAACCTTAATAAAAATGGGCTGCCACATCCTTAAAACTGATATCTGACTGCCCGTGGACTCGCTGGAAAATAGCATCTATCACTGAGCTAACGATCCCTCCATGTTACAATATATATATATATATATATATATATATATATATATATATATATATATATATACAGTACATATATATATATATATATATATATATATATATATATATATATATATATATACATATGTATATATATATATATATATATATATATATATATATATATATATATCAGTCATGTTGGCCTTTTTTCTTCCCTTCACTATGAGTCTCCTTCTTTGTTTTTTAGATCCGTAACATATCTTTTTGCCATAGGGTTGATAGTCTTATGAGTAACACTCAGCATGTGATTTGCTTTTTGATTTTCTATCCCTGGTACCTCACAAAGTTTAATCCACCCATGGATTTCCATCAAAGTATCCTTCTCCAAACCTTTGGTACCCATTCCTATTTTGAGCATGCCAACACAGTACAATGTTTATTTAATCACTCGTCTTTAAACAGTTTTGGTTTTTGTTGAGCTTAATCTTACAGATTGTTGTCCTCCCACACTCTAATACAGATGCTGCCTTGGTCTAGGACTACATTTTTGGCATTCTCCCCATTCTAAGCTCACCTATATATCTGTAGATAATTCCACTATTCCTGCGGATCTGCCTAGAATTGAATGCTCACCTTGGATAAGTAAACTAGATACTATTTAATGAGACCATCTAAAAGTCAAATGTCACTTCCACATTTTTACCATTAATTCAGTTGTATATTGCTATGTAAAATAATAAAATTCAGTCCAATGTAAGCATATGTGAATAGGCAAGATTGTAATTAGTTAATTCTGTAATATGGCTCTGTGTGTCTGTGCTATATATAGTATAGATATTTCAGCTGTTCAGTAGTTGTAAGCTGCAGGAAAGGGCATGTCTGGAAACTCATGCTATATTTGGTGAACAGTGATATCACATTTGAATTCCTTTACATAATCGAATCATGTTTTTTTAATCATTTTCCTGTTTGGAAAACAAACACCCAAATTTTGCTGATTAAACTACCGTATCTACAGAAAAAGTTGCCTACTTAAAAGTAAGATTACTGAAAATTCCCAACAGTTTCCAACACCTTATCTATATTCTGCTTTGATTTTCCTATTAGTGACAGGACTTTTTTTCTATTGTTGGAAAAAATAAATAAAAATTAAGTCTGAAATTTGAATTTAAATAATGCACCTACAGGAGTTAGCTCAGGATCTAAAAATAAATGTATTGTGAAAACACGATTGATAAATTCTGATCAGAACAAATGAAACACAAAAATATTCACTGTTTCTTTCTATCCTGTTGTAACATTTGGTAACATTTGGTGTGCTTATTCAATTTTTTTTATGTACTAATTTAATTGTTTTTGATTTGTTATAATAAAGCACATTTCCAGGGCAATGTAAAAACCTAAAAACAATGACAAACTTATTTTTTTCTTTTTTAGTATGTGGAGTAATTGATGCAATTTGATATATTTTTTTAATTGTACAAAAAAAAGACAAGGCACCAGAATGGCAGAATATCTAACAATTACAATCCCACTATAAGTCACTGATCGCCACCATTACTAATATATATATATAAAAACAAGCAACAAAACATACCGCATCATTTAATAGACGCTATAGCTTTCACACAAACCAATTAATATACACTTATTTTTTTTATTAAAGACATGTAGCAGAATACATTTTGGTAAAAAAATATATATATTTATTTATTTTTATTATTATTTCATTGGATATGTTTTGTAGCAGAAAGTAAAAAAGTAAAAGAATATCGTTTTTTTATCAAAATTTTCATGTTTTTTCCCATCGAATTATACCATAATTTAATTTGTATTGTTTTAAGTATTTTCTTGTTTTGAAATGAAACGGACTCTTTCTTTGCACCCGGGGAGGGGGCACAGTTTGCCAACTTTGCTTTGAGCATCGAGTGACTTTGTCCCGGTACTGGTCCCACCTAGGGTTGCCACCTGTCCAGGGTTCACCCGGACAGTTCAGGTTTGGAATCATGCGTCCGGGTTTCAGACTGCCTGAATATTATTCAGAATGGACTATGGCTTCCCAGCAGGGTTGCTGGCTGCAATTGTCTAAGCTGAGAGTGTCTGTTATACTCCTTCACACTGCCCAAAGCCAACACTAACCCCCCCCATTAACACACACTCAGACTGGAGAGGAGAGAGGGCTTAATCTGCACCTCTCCCCCCCCCTACCCCTCTGTGTCTGCCCACACTCCAATCCCTGACACTGTGGGGGTTATTTACTAAAGGCAAATCCACTCTGCACTACAAGTGCACTTGGAAGTGCATTCGCTGTAGATCCGAGGGGGACATGTGAGGAAAATAAAAAAACAGCATTTTAGCTTGCACATGATTGGATAATAAAATCAGCAGAGCTTCCCCTCACTTCAGATCTACTCCTCAGATTTACAGTGACTGCACTTCCAAGTGCACTTGTAGTGTAGAGTGGATTTGCCTTTAGTAAATCAACCCCTGTGCCTTTAGAAAAGGAAAGTGGGGACCTGAAATTTGAGGTTCAGCAGCCTCAGATACATCTGGATGAGAGTTGCTGGCTGCCAAGGTGTAAGTGAGCTCACCATCCATCCCTGTCTGTGACTGAAGTCTCCCCCCTTCTCTCTCCTGCCTCTGAGTTAGTACACTAAGGCAAATCAGGGCTCTCAGAGCACACCATACACCAGAGTTCCCCTTTACACCAGAGGCCGCAGTGTTTCCCCTTACATCGGAGTCTTCTCCGTACATCAGAGTTCTCAGTGTTCCCCCTTAAAAGAAAAGTATGAGTTTCCTTTTTTTTTTGCTTACATCTATTCTATGTGAGATGCTGATATCTATAAACCCTCCCAGCCCTCTCAGAAGTGCCTCCATTCTGTTAAAATCGAGCTAAATACCTGTTGGAGGTTCTACAGTCTTTCATACAGCAATGAAAAATAAAAATTGTAATATTTTGCCCAAACCTCTAAATACCGGTAAGTGAAAATAGACGCCAACACAAACAACAAGACTAATTGTAAGAAAATATATTATAATAAAAGTGTGGCGCTTCTACTGGGGTTAAAGGGGTTGTAAACGTTCGTTTTTTATTTTCTAAATAGGTTTCTTTAAGCTAGTGCAGTGTTGGTTCACTTACCTTTTCCTTTGATGAACCTATTTAGAAAATAAAAAACAAACCTTTACAACCCCTTTAAGAAAAAGACATGCAATTGTATCTTCTCCCACAACAGTATGAAGAACCCTGTAAAGGTTTGTGACAACCTATAAAGGGAACGCTAAAGTGATTTTACACCAGACATATGTGCAACAATGCAAGTCAAAGAAAAACATATATGAAGTGAAAACCTATTAAATAATATTATATGTAAATCACATGTGTGAAACCTTGATAATGGTGAGCAATGTGATTGTCCACAAATGGATATTGGCTATCCTTGAAACTGCTAAAGTAAACACCAACAATAGTGAGCAATGTGATTGTCCACAAAGAATGGATGTTGGATATCCTCACGGTTTGTGAAAATAAACTTATTATAGTCACAAATGTTTCAAACAGTCTTTCAACATAGATGAAAATAGCGTTAGCTGACAAAACACCCGGGAGTGCCTTCACTGTCCGAATGGGGAAAAAGATGGATACTCTTACCGGATGGTGTGGATCCAACTCACCATACGGCGGTGGATCTTACAAGCATGGGAAGCCAACCAATGCTTCAGTGGAAATCCCAATTGGTCTTTCGGATTCCTCCTTAATGGATCAGTGGTGTATTACATACACTATCCAATGCACACAGCATTCGATCACAAACACAATGTCAGTGGGGGAAATCCAGGACGGGTTTTCGTCTCACCGATAATAGGTGTGTTATAAAAGGAAAAAGGAAAAAAGATGCCTCCTCATAGCGTAAAAAAGTGGATAAAAATGTATTCCCATAAAAAATTCCTCACAACCAGATAAAAATCGAATAAAAATCTCAAAGTAAAAAGATCCAAAACATGCAACCCAAAAAAAATGCATGTTTTGGAGAACGACAACTCTTGCGTGCCCGCGTGAGCACGCAGCATGGTGATCGTGGGCGTGCCGCATTCCTAGGACACAACGTGACCCCGGTCTCTGTAAAGAGCCGATAATACGTCTCTTTAACCATGTGATCGGTTATGCCCAATCACAGCCAGTCACATAAATGCGGAAGTGCCGGTAATAGGCTCTCCTCGACTCACACTGACAGAGTGTGTGGCTAAGAGTGACGATCATCAGTATCTCCTTGCAGGGGAGACCAGGGCAGGTAATCAGGGCAGAGGAAAGCCCCAGCAGTGCCCAATAGTGCCACCAGTCACAGTCAGTGCCTATCAGTGACACCAATCAGTGTCCATCAGTGACACCAGTCAGTGCCCATTAGTGATGCCAGTCAGTGCAGACTTTCAGTGCCCAAGAGTGCCTGCTCATAAGTGCCGCCCATCAGTGCCGCCCATCAGTTCCGCCCATTAATCCCTCACCAGCGCCGCCCATCAGTGCTGCAAATCCATGCCGCCTATCAGTGCCCACCAGTGCTGTCCATCAGTGACCACCAGTTCTGTCCATCAGTGCCCACCAGTGCTGCCCATCAGTGCCCACCAGTGCCACCTGTCAGTGCCCATCAGTGCTGCCTATCATTGCTCATTAGTGCCACACATCAGTGCTCATCAGTGCAGCATATTAGTGCCTCCTCTTCAGTGCCCATAATTGCCACCTCATCAGTGCCTATAAGTGCTGCCTCATCAGTTCCCATCAGTGCAGCCTATCAGTGCCCATCAGTACTGCCTCATCAGCGCACATCAGTGAAGAAGAAAAATTACTTATTTACCAAATTTACTGACAGAAACTAAGAAATACTTTTTTCAAAATTTTCGGTCTTTTTCTTTTTTTTTTGTAAAAAATAAAAAACCCAGCAGTGATTTAATACCACCAAAATAAATCTCAATTTGTGTGAAGAAAATTATTAAAAATGTATTTGGGTACATTGTTTCATGACCGCGCAATTGTCATTCAAAGTACGACAGCGCTGAAAGCTGAAAAATGGCCTGGGCAGGAAGGGGGTGAAAGTGCCCTGTATTGAAGTGGTTAAATATTTTTTCTTCATAAATGTTGGTTTTGCTGCAGCAGGTTCTAAACACAGTACATATGTGCCACTTTACAGGCAGATTAAAGGCACCCCCCAGGCACTATATTTAAATAAATGTTTTATTTCTATTGTTTCAGTTTAAGCATTAATAAAACCATTGCTTCTTTAAAAACTTTTTTTCTTTTTATTAATCAAGTAGTTTTTTTATTCGTATAAAAAGAGAAAAACATTTTTATACATCTTTAACATTCACTTTTGACCCACCGCCCCAACATTTAACATGCACAAATTTGTTCATATTTGTTCATATAATGCACTACAGTTCATCTATCAAAAATAATATACCCTTTTTATATATTCACTATACATCATTCCAAGAAACAAAAAAGAAGAAGAGATTCCTGGAGTCCGAGAGAGAGAGAAGTTTTTTTCATTGGTACATGTCCCCCAGGGCAGTAGCTGGGCCCCCATACCCTTTAAATGGCCAGTAACTTGCATATAAGCCTTCAAAATGGGGACTTTTTATTTTTCAAGTTCAGGTCCCATAGACTTCAATGGAGTTCACTTTTCGGGTCTGAACTTTTGCGATGTTCGAGAATTCTGGCACGAACCAAACCGGGGGTGTTCGGCCCATCTCTAATACTGGAACTAGGATATTCTAGTAGAAATTGGGGAAGGGTTCCTCACAGTAGACTAGTTTTCCAGAAAAGCTGCATGCTATTAAGCTCTGGCCTGGCTGCCTGCACATTAGTCCTGACAGTAGGGGGCTCCTCACTTGGCTGAAGATCACTTGTCCAGCTACCTTTGCCTCATTAGGTGTGGCTTCTATGAGATGCAGAGGGAGGGAAGCAGAGAACTTTCCTGGGTATGTCCAGGAACCCAGGGAGTTATGGAAAAGGGCGATAAAGGGGCATCAAAGCATTGTAAGCAAATGGACACTCCACTACACTAACACCACTGCAACTAAACTCACTTGCAATAAATGTTGAACGTAATATATACAGTATATACCTTTTACAGTAATAGCTGGGAACAATTACTATTATTTTCAAACTTGACGCTAGTCCTGTTTTACCAAGAATTTAAAAAGAAAAAACTTTGTGACCAATCACATTCACACTTTCATTTTACATCTCTGGATTTTTCAGTGCATTTTCCATCCCTGAGTAAGGAATGAACGAACCAGGCAAACTTATTTTTTTTCTGGCCTTTTTCAAGGTTTATTTGCTGGTAATTGTTTAAAAGGGCATGGGTAGCTGGAAAATTGCCATGGGGAATATATATCAATGCAAAGCCTCGTTTTCAAAATGTATTCAGTGGGGAGAGGTTCTTTTCATGCAGCATACAGGGAAACATTGAAAATACACAAATGCTTTAAATAACATGCTTATACGTATGAATTTGTTTATGTTTGAATTTACTTATGTCTGTATAATAATTTTCAATAAAATTAGATTGAGGTGTTAATAACATGCTTGGGGATGCAGTAAAGTTGTGCTTGAAGTTATAGAACAGTACAATATAGTCCTTTGAAAGTGACACTGAACAAAAGGAAGAAAGTGTTGTGGGGTCTTCTTAAAATTTAAACCAGACCACTATTGGGAAATACAACTTTGGTGGCCAAAAAGGAAGGGCAGGGAGCATGCTGCCCCCTTTTCTGAACTATACCAGACCACATTCCTTTCAACATTGGGGATGAAGTGCTTTGCAAGTGAAGGGGGTTCAAGACTACCCTCTGCAAAGAACCTTGTCCCAGTGTTCTCTTAATTAATTAATGAGGGGTTTTGTGGAGGAATCTTATAGGAATCTGAAAGTTATTTTGAAATAAGGTTCCCCCAGATATCTTGCCTCTCCAAGGGAATGAGTACAGTTTACATTAGCATATAAATAATGTCCCCAAATTGCATCAACATGTCACCCAGCGATATGAATCCATCATCAATTACGACAACCTGGCACCCAACCGAGTCTTCCCAATGCCACGATGACCCGCTGCATAATCATTTTGCCCAACTCACTACCTATGATTAATAACAGAATCCCTGTGGTGATGGTAAGTAAACAACAGTTCTGGGTAATATCATTAACCAAATATGGTGACATATTTGGTAAATGATGCCTATGCTTTGTTTACATTTCAACCTCTGAGTGTTCAGGTGGATGAACTGGCCGACATGGGGGGCATGTACCATATACATTTGAAGGTGACATCTTAAAAACACCAACCCTTCAGAGTACATGCTTGGGAGATGCCTTCAAGTGGTAAGTGGTTTTGACTTACAATAAAAATTAGAGTTTATTATCTAAGAGACACTGCCAGCACCCCAATCCTCTTTCTTCTCCCTCCTCCTCTGCCTTCTGCTGCCTGTGCTTGCAAGAATAGAAGCAGTAATCAAAGCATCCTACTAGGTCTAAGACAGCAAGTAGTCCTACTTTTTCCTCCTGCTGCTGTGCCTAGACTTCCCAGCCTATTGCACCATGGTAGTGTGTGCTCCAGGAGGAACAAGGGAGGGTTAATGTTGCTAATCCCTGTTTCATTGCAGTTCACCATTCCTGTCACATTTTCAAGCAGTGAAAAGATACTACACGGTCCATGAATCATGAGCCACTAAAAAAGTTGGCAGATTCTCTGGAAATCTGCAAGAATATATGCTTCTTCCTGCTCTGAAGAAGCTTGGTCACAAGTGAAACGTGTAAGCATTATGCCATCACGCTCCTCGCTGTGAGGGCACAGACGGCCTATCCCCCCAGACAGGCCCTCCCCATATCCCCTGACTCCTTCCGGGTAACCTCCCAGAGACAATGCGCTCCACACATGAGATTCCTGTGTATACCTTTTGGATACTTCCAGGCCTAATGGCCAACGTTTGGCACACTTGATGTTCCAGTATTGGAAAGATAAGCAAATGTCTTCCCTTCCCTTTCCATAACGAGTGGCTCTTGCATAGACGGCAAGCCGGTCCAGACTTCAAGGACTCGGATAAGAGCGGCATCGGAGTAGCGGCCAGATGGTGAGCTGTATCTACCCCCAATAATACCTAATGTGCCTATACCTACACGGTCTGTGTGTATACTCATCATTATTTGTGTGGATAACTAGCAGCAGAACTCTTCAAGTTGCCTGATCAGGGGTCACATGCATGAACTCTTCAACATTGTTACTACCAGCTGGCTCATTTAATGAAGACCTATTCATCTTTATTGAATTCCTGTCCTACGGGATTGTTGTGAGAGTACCATCCCTGCAGGAGTGTTGAGTGGCTTATGTGTATGTCTGTATGTGGTGGCCATCTGTGTCCATTTAGACTACTGTCTAATTTTAGATAAACGTGGTGGAGCTGGATGTGTTTACTTTAATTAGATAATTTTAGTATTTTGTGGAAATTTAATAAATAACTTTTGTTTTTCAAACGCCGCAGTTCCTTTCTGAAGAATCCATGCTCGGAGAATTTATTTTCCTTCTCCCTATCTCTCTTTTTCTATATGCCAGAATATATGGTCCAGTGCTGCTTCAAGGCATACCAGCTGCATAACAGAATGTCTGTGCCTGGGCTGTTGCATAGGCTCTGGGGCACTTGGGGGGGATAGCAGTTTTTGAGGAGTCACAGGATGAGGCCATTGAGGAGGAGGGGGTAGAGGTGACTCAGATGTCACCTTCACCAGGGTACAAAACACAGAGTAGCACCACCAGCTCCAGTGGTGCGCCCCCTTCCTGTATCCTTCCCTGCTTCTAAAAAAATTCACCCAGTCTGAAGTAAAGGATATGTAGCAACCCTCCCAATGTTTGCTGAACCATGTGTCCATGGTCATGCAGACCTTACACCAGAGAGATTGGTTTAGGGATACAAACACATTACCAGGGATATAATGATTGCTGGGTACTAGGGTTGTCCCGATACCGATACTAGTATTGGTATCGGGACCGATACCGAGCATTTGCGTGAGTACTTGTACTCGCGCAAATGCTCCCGATGCCTTTGCCGATACCTGGGATGGGAGAAGTCAGCGGGCGGAGTCGGCAAGCGGAGGGCGGAGCGGAGAGCAGAGTGGAGAGGAGAAGTCAGCGGGCGGAGTCGGCGGGCGGAGTCGGCAAGCGGAGGGCGGAGCGGAGAGCAGAGTGGAGAGGAGAAGTCAGCGGGCGGAGTCGGCGGGCGGAGTCGGCAAGCGGAGGGCGGAGCGGAGAGCAGAGTGGAGAGGAGAAGTCAGCGGGCAGAGTCGGCGGGCGGAGTCGGCAAGCGGAGGGCGGGAGGGGCGGAGCGGAGAGCAGAGTGGAGCGGAGAGTCCTCAGGCGGGTAAGCTTGCAGCCGCATCATGATCCATCGTCGACCGGAGCCGTCACATTAAAGGAAGTGACGCTCCGTGTTACACTGTCAGTGCTTGAAAAATGCGACGCCCATCTTGGTACACCCTGCATTCGGCCTCAATAAAGCAGCAGCGGACATCTTGTTACACCCAGCCCATGTAGTTCAAGCTGGGTGTAACAAGATGTCCGCTGCTACTTTATTGAGGCCGAGTGCAGGGTGTACTAAGATGGGCGTCGCAGAGGCAGCATAGAAAAATAAATCCTCTCGTGCCTATAAGTGCCCACTACCTGTCAGTGCCCGCTATCTGTCAGTTCTCATTAGTGCTGCTTACTCAGTGTCACCTATTAGTGCCAGCCACCTGTCAGTACCATCTATCACTACCACCTGTCAATGCTATCAGTGCCAGCCACCTGCCATCTATTAGTGCCAGTGCCATCTATCAGTGCCAGCCCCCTGTCAGTGCCAGCCACCTGTCAGTGCCAGCCATCTGTTGGTGCCAGCCATCAGTGCCACCTGTCAGTGCCAGCTATCAGTGCCACCTGTCAGTGCCAGTCATCAGTGCCCGCCACCTGTCAGTACTCATCAGTGCTGCATATCCGTGCCACCTAATCATATCAGTGCTCATCAGTGCTGCTTAATCTGTGCCACCTATCAGTGCTGCATATCAGTGCCACCTAATCTGTATTGTGCTTGAAAACTGTCACCTGACATTAAAAAAAGTATCGGTAATCGGTATCGGCGAGTACTTGAAAAAAAGTATCGGTACTTGTACTCGGTCTTAAAAAAGTGGTATCGGGACAACCCTACTGGGTACCCGATACTATGATGTAGCACAGGCAATAAAGCCATGGATGGGTGCCAACTCGACAAGCTGAAATGGGAACAGTTGCAAAGCCAGCAGTTTTGCCAAGCTGACATTAGGACTCAGGGCTTGGGATTGATTAGGGGACACAATTTTTCTTCTGCTTCAGCTGCAAAAGAGGCACCTGTCTGGTCAAAGATACTGCTAGACACAGTGGGGTGGGTGCTAAACAGTTGTCAGTTGAGGTTCAAGCCTGCACTTGTCCTTCCTCAGCATGGCCCTATGCTGACTCTCCTCTTCATTTTGTTTGGTGTACCCAAATTCGTAGTACTTTTACCATTTGTGGGTCATCTGTGCCAGTGCACAAGGGGTAACACATGCCCTCAACATGGGCCTCATCCCCACAACCCTTGCCCGGTGTTTGTGGGGGTCTGCGGGCGGGGGGCTTATCAGAATCTGGAAGCCCCCTTTAACAAAGGGGACCCCCAGATTCCGGCCCCCCCTATGTGAATTGGTAACGGGGTACATTTTACCTCTACCATTTCACAAAAATGTTAAAAACCATAGTAGACAGTAGACAGCTTGGGACAAGTCCTTTACTAAAAATAAAAAAAAAATTCCAACAATGTAATCCATTCTCAAGCGATAAGGAGAAAAAAAATAAAAAAGGCGACACGATCTTGCCTCCATGGAAGGCACCCGCCATATGACGCTCTCCTGCCGTGACAGCTCTTTTATAGCTGAGGGCGGGGCCACCCGTCACTTGCGCGGGTGACCCGCCCCTCTCTGATGCAAGGGGAAATGCCAGGGTTACCCAGGGACATGTATGGGTGACGCCGCCCCCTCTGACGCGTCACGGAAAACCCATGTTGCGTCAGAGGGGGGCGGGGTCACCCGTACATGTCACTTGGTAACCCCCGCATTTCCCCCCTCCTGAACCGTACCAGGCCACATGCCCTCAACATGGGGAGGATGTCCCCATGTTGATGGGGACAAGGGCCTCATCCCCACAACCCTTGCCCGGTGGTTGTGGAGGTCTGCGGGTGGGGGACTTATCAGAATCTGGAAGCCCCCTTTAACAAAGGGGACCCCCAGATTCCGGCCCCCCTATGTGAATTGGTAACGGGGTACATTGTACCTCTACCATTTCACAAAAAATTTAAAAATCACAGTAGACAGCTTGGGACAAGTCCTTTATTAACCTGTTGGAGCCCCGGCCATAGAAGAATGACGGCCTCAAGGTGGCTCTTAAAATCCGGGAGGACGTCAATAGACGTCCTCGGCTCCTCCGGCCACTGGGGGGCGCGCGAGCGCCGGCGGCGGCGCGCGCCCAGTGCGTCACTGACATGCCGATGCGCGTGCCTGGCGGCCGCGATGTCCGCCAGGCACCCGCGATCGGCCAGTACACAGACAAGGACATGGATCTGTGTGTGTAAACACACAGATCCATGTCCTGTCAGGGAGAGGAGACCAATGCTGTGTCCCTTGTACATAGGGACACAGATCGGTCACCTCCCCCAGTCACTCCCCTCCCCCCACAGTAGTAATCACTCCCAGGGCACACATTTTACCCCTTACTCGCCCCCTAGTGTTAACCCCTTCCCTGCCAGTGTCATTTTTACAGTAACCAGTTAATTTTTATAGCACTGATCGCTGTATCAATGACAATGGTCCCAAAACGGCGCCATTCCCTGATGACCCGCCGCCATCTTGCGGTCTTGTGAGACCTCTGAATCCTCCGCGCTCAAGTGACGCGGCCGCGGGACCTACGGCAACCTTCCCCGAATCCACCTGAGGCAGCTTCCCAGTCCGGGAGGGGAACTGGGGAGATACGAAAGCCTGCGGAAGCACCCTGCAGAGGACGGCGCTCTGCGAATGGAGGTGAGCGGAGGCCATCTTGATACACCCACAGCCCTCCAGTAGCCTCCCTGTCCCTCCAGGGCAAATAACTGACCACCACGTCCTCCATCCCGACTTTTGGGTTTCCCCTGAGCAGATCCCTACCTGAACTGGGACTCTAGATTTGCACTCTGTATGGCCAGGCTGCAACTCGGCCTACTGTACGGCGGCCATCTTGCTCCACCCTACTGGGACATTACTGCCTGTTTTAGCTTCTCAGGACTCGCCACGCACCTAACTCTTTCAAGACACGGCCACTGGTGCACACCCATATGCCACCCGCTATCCACAATACTTAGTGGCACCCCCTGTTTGCGGCCTGCAGGTTGTGGATCGGATACAGCCCTGTGCTAGGCGGCCATCTTGCTGCACCATAGTGCCCATTATTCAGACTTTTCTCATCTAACAAGTTGCCTCTGGAAGCCTAGGTGCTTTGGCCGGCCAGGCTATGGCCCCTAAACCAGATGGCTATATATACTAACTTTTGCTATGTACTGAACCTACAGCCCTGGGGGACAACTTCAATCTCGGCGAATAAGGCACATCTTGCCCCCTGACACCACCGCGCAAGCTCCCTGAGTGACGGACATTGCCTAACATTACTTATGTACAATACTCCCCGAAACCGACAGCGCTACCACTCCCAGCAGAAGGCCTCTCCTACCGTGGGGAAGGGGAAAGGGGAAGGGCAAAATGGCGCCCGAGGCTCTGGAACCGGATGACACCACTCAGCATTCTGAGGACAGCTTGCTTCAGTTCCCCTCCAACCTAGCAAGCCCCACTGACGCTGGCTCTGATGCTATGCTCCAGAAGTTCTGCAGTATAGTGCGGGATGAAATTAACGCTGCCTCCCGTAAGCTCTCAGCAGAACTGGTGAAGGGTCTCAAGGAGATAAGCCACCGCACCAACCAACTGGAACAGCGGATGGATTTAACAACAACAGCCCTGGAGGGTCACGAGGACGAGGTCGAAAGGCTCAATGCTGAACTGTTGAGCCTACAGGATAAATTAGAGGACTCTGAGAATAGGGCCTGCAGGGATAACCTTTGCATCCGTGGGCTCCCAGAGGCCATCACCGACTTGCAGGGGACGGCCACGGCTTTCTTTCAGGAGCTGGCGCCTGACGTCCCTTCGGAGCGCTTGGAATTTGACCGCATACACAGGTCCCTAGCTCCCAGACCCACCGAAGGTCCCCCCAGGGACGTTATAATTAAATTTCACTTTTACAGGACCAAAGAGCGGCTCCTGCCGGCTGCACAGGATCTCCCGGACCTCTCCTACCAGGGTAATCCCCTCCAACTATTTGCAGACCTCTCTCCGGTCACCATAGCCAAAAGGCGGAGTCTGAAGCCTTATTTGCAGATTCTACAAGCTCGGGCATTCGTTATAGATGGGGGTTCCCCTTCAAGCTCTCCTTCTATCACCTTGGCCGCCAGTTTCATGCCTCCTCCCTGCCTGACTTACGGCGACATTTTCAGGATCTGCAGTTTGATCTCCCTCCCAACCGGTGTCTTCTTCGGCCCAGCCACGATCATCCAGGTCACCCCACGGTTCCTCACAGATGTCTCAGCAGGGGTCCCAGGCGCTTCGATCACTGCAAGCACAGCGATTCCAGGATGTCCCTAAGGGATGACAGCACCGATTCTCATTTGACACTCCGAGGAGCTAACCTGCCAGCAACCTGTTATTCTGAACGGTCAGCTGTATCTCACCTTGAACTATAAGTTTGAACCTAAATTTCACCTTTAAACTTTTCATTCTGAAGGCCCAGTTGCAGTACATGGACATTTCTGCCTTTTGATCAATATGATATCTGGACTGCCCCCTCCCTTTTTTTTTTCTGGGCTCGGCAGCCCCATTATGTTCCCTCCTCCCCTGTTCCTGGAAGCCTTGCCATGTGGCTGACCCCTTGTCCGATGTTGCCCCAACTGTGTGATGGCAACATTGGGCCTCTGTGCTGTGGTTACGTTCGCATGGTCATTTGGCCCACCTGGGCTCTTGTCCCCTGTCCCCCCTCCCCCCCTCTTTTTTTTTTCTCTCTCTCTGGCGAAGGCTTTTGATCTGTAGCTCGAGAGGACTATCCTTGTGCTGCGCTGCACACCCCCATTAAAGTTATGGGTGTGTCCTGCCCATCACGGTCCACGGTTTGTGCCCTTCACGGTTTTGGCCGTAGTATGTGTATGTTATTGTCCTTGTGTTTGCGGTGGGTCGGCTTCGTCTCCTGGACTCCCCGTACTTTGGTTGGGGGCTCCGGGACGCGAGGTTGGCCACGGTCCACAGTAAATTGTTCACAGTTTAAAGTTGATATGTTATATAATTTTGATTACGACTGCTTTAATCCTTATTTAGGTGGTGTCTATCGAACATGTTTTTCTGCTTACCTTATGCCACTGTCGATTTAATCTCATTGTTCAGACTACTTTAAAAATATGCCGAGTGGTGTCCGATGGACCACTGCTCCCCCTTGGCTTGGAACTTGGCCCGAACAAAAGTTTTGGCCAACTTCCGAACTTCTAGTGGGATTCCAGTCCCACTACCAATTGCAACCTTGATGACTGGAATGTTTTTACTCCGAGTTTTACTCGGTCTGTTTGTTTTCCTTTATCTGATTCCTTTAACTGTCTCCCTACTTGACTCTCTGGTCTTTTACCTTTTTTTTCCCTCTACAAGGTCCGCGGGGTGTGTGCTTAGGGGAATGGTCTTCTGCCAATTGCTAGTCCTACTATGACGCTTAATTGGCTGTCCCTGAATGTTCAGGGTATGAATTCTCCTCAGAAAAGGGTGAAGATTTTGAAGTATCTTAGGAAGCAGCGGATTGACATCGCCTGCTTACAGGAAACCCATTTTTCGGCGTCTTCCTGCCCTAAATGCTTTGATGCTCAGTTTCCTCAGGTGTTTTTGGCCACTGCTCCAACCAAGCAAAAGGGGGTGCTCATAGCTTTCCGCAAGTCGGTTTCATTTAGTTGCACTAGACAGATTGCAGACCCTGATGGCAGATATCTATTACTACAAGGCACTATCTAAGGAAAGGAGGTTACCATCATGACCTATTATGCGCCAAACTCCAACCCAGGACCCTTCTTGACTCACGTCTGCGCCCTGCTAGCATCCCATCACAAGGGTACTCTCTTTCTTTCGGGTGATTCGAATTTAGTTTTGAATCCCGGACTGGATAAATACCCCTCGGAGCGTATCGCTCCCTCGCCTGGCGCTAAAAAATTTGCTCGCTCTTTACAATTACATGATCTGGTTGATCTTTGGAGGGAATTCCATCCTCAGGGTAAGGACTTTACACATTATTCCCACCCTCATCATTCTCACTCCAGAATTGACCATATGTTCATGCTACAACACCACCTTCCCATGGTGGTCAGGGCCTCTATCCTGGCTGTTCCATGGTCTGATCATGACCCTGGTTTGGTGGTCTGCCACTCCGTTTTGGACAGACCCCAATTCTCACCCTGGGTGATGAATGATTCGCTCTTATCGCTTAAAGAGGTCCGGGAAGATATTTTTAAGGCCTCAGAGTACTATTTCTGTGAAAATCAGGGGTCAGTTACGTCGCCAGTAATGTTTTGGGAGGCTTATAAGGCGGTACTCCGTGGCCACATTATTCGGGTGGCGTCGACCCGTAAGCGGGAAAGGGGTCTGAAACAAAAGGCCCTGGAGACCCGTCTGGAGGCGTTATTTGCGTTAAACAATCCCCCACCTCTGGCAACCGTAAACTCTTGGAACAGGTCCGTTCGGAGTTGGATCTTTGTCTTACCGAGGGGGCTGAACGCGTCTTACGTTGGTCCCGCCAGAGGTGGTATACCAGGGCTAATAAACCTAATTGAATGTTAGCTAACAGACTCCGGACTTTCGCTTCTAAATTCACCCCCATCACTTTGCGCAACCGACACAATGTCCTTACGGGTAATCCGTTGCGCATATTGGAGGAGTTCCGATTCCGCCTTACTAAATTGTACTCAGACCCGGAGTAGTTTAACACCCAGGACACTGCTGATTTCCTCGGCCGTCTCCCTCTCCCGACCCTGACGGAGGCGTATGTTACCCTTATGGACCGGGATATACAAATTTCAGAGGTCCTCCAAGGTATAAAAGATCTTAAGGTGTGAAAGCGACCGGGGCTGGATGGCTTTACGGCGCTTTACTACAGGAAACTGTCCGTTATGGTACTGTAGCTCCAACTTTAACGGCCATGTATAACTCTGTTAAAACTGGATGCTCCTTTACCCCGGACCTCTTAACGGCAAACATAGTGATGATCCCTAAACCGGATCGCAATCATTCCTCCTGGGCTAATTTTAGGCCTATCTCCATAATTAACGTTGACATGAAAATTTTTACCAAAATTCTGGCTAATCGCCTAAACTCTTTTCTTCCTCGGTTAATCAGGAAGGACCAGGTCGGCTTTATACCTCAGAGACAGGCTGGTGACGCTATTCGGCGTATATTGCAACTCCAACATATAGCTCATACTCGCTCGCTGGAATCCATGCTCTTGTCTCTGGACGTAAACAAGGCCTTTTGACTTTCTGTCGTGGCCTTACCTCATGTCTGTTCTTCGACATTATGGCTTTGGGTCTTCATTTATGCACTGGATGTCTTATATGATTCCCCCCGGGCAAAAATTAAGTATTATGGATTCAAATCTCCTCTCTTTAATATCAAGAGGGGCACCCGTCAGGGATGCCCCCTATCACCTCTTCTTTTTGTATTGGCTCTGGAACCCCTGGCAGAGGCGATTCGCTCGCATCCGGACATACGAGGCATCGAATTAGCGGGTTGTCCCCATAAAATTTCCCTATTTGCCGATGATGTCCTTCTCACTTTGACCTCCCCCAAAATTTCTTTACCAAACTTGCAATCCCTTTTGGATACCTTTGCTTCCCTTTCGGGGCTCCGGGTTAATCCCTCCAAATCGAAAGCGTTGTCGGTTAACCTCTCTCCTGGCTTGATGAGGGATTTACAGTCGGCATTCTCCTTTCAGTGGGTCTCCTCGCTGCCCTATCTGGGAATCCACCTTACCCCCACGTACTCCGGATTGTACCAGGCTAACTTTACACCAATGTTCAAGAGACTAACGGTAATGCTCGTTGTCTTGGTCTCATTTGCCTTTGTCTTGGTTCGGCAGAATAACGGCTGTTCGTATGTCCTACCTCCCAAACTATTATAGTTTTTTCGTGTCTTGCCTGTTCGGGTTCCCTCGCATATCCTCCGCATACATCAGCGAAGAATTATGCAATTTATATGGGGTTCGACCCGCCCTCAAATCGCCAAACAGGTCTTGTTTGCTAAGTGAGTCAATGGTGGTCTTTCGGTTCCTAATTTACAGGTCTATTACATAGCCGCTAACATAGCCCCACTTTCGTGCCTTCATGAAACCTATCAGCTTCCGCTTTGGGCTATGCTTGACCTGGTTGACATCGACCCTATTCCTATCTCCTCATTACCCTGGCTCCCACCTGTGCACCGTCCGGCGGTCATGGGGCCCTGCTTGGCCCACTCCTTGCGACTATGGGACTCGGTAAAGTACTCTGCAGGGCTGATCTCTCCTCATCTCCCACTCTTACGACTCTTACACTGCCCGCTGTTCCCTCCAGGCTGTGATAATCCCTCCCAATTTTCATGGTGGACCATGAACGGGTTCACAGATGTTCACTCACTGCTACGGCCTACTAGGATTTTGGCATTTGACGCTTTACGCTCTTCTCACGGTATTCCCTTGCGTGAGCACTATCGCTATTTACAACTTCACCACTTTCTTCAGAGCCTTATTAAGTTTCAATCTACCCCTTATACCTTGACCCCCTTTGAGGGCCTTTGTAGAGCCAGACCCCATTCTCCGGGCCTAATATCACTGATATATTCGACGGTGATATCAATAAAGAGACCCCCATTGAGGCCTTACCACCTTCAATGGGAGAAAGAGTTGGGGAGGCAGTTGGACCCTGAGGACTGGCAGACGATGACACTAACTCTGTCCAAATGCTCGCGTAATGTGTTAATTTTGGAAAATGCCTATAAAGTATTGTATAGGTGGTACTACACACCGGCAAGATTGGCTCGCTTTATTCCAAATTATTCTCCACTTTGTTATAGGGGGTGTTCCCAGGAAGGCACCATGGCACATATTTGGTGGTCATGCCCGCGGGCGTGCAGACTGTGGATTAGGGTATATACTCTCCTCCGCAATCTATTTCAGATTAATATCAAAAGAGACCCTTATGTAGCTCTCCTTGGTTAAGCCCATCATGGAACTACTGCGTCCAGAACGGCAACTAGCCCAGCATCTTTTTACTGCAACTAGATTGACAATTGCGAGAGCGTGGAAAACCCCTACACTAAGCTTTGAGGCAGTCAAGAACCGCCTGAACGATATCATGGTCAACGAGAAACTAACAGCTATTCTTTCTGATACGCATGACAAGTTTCTCAGAGTCTGGCAACCTTGGATCACATATTACCACCCTTCTAGATTCGACGCTGCATTGCTGTCACTATAGGACCCCTCTTGCGCGCACCCCGTGGACCTCCTGCTTCCCTCTTCTCTTTCTCCCTCTTCTCCTTCTCCTCTTCTTCTTGTCCTGCTTCCTTTTTTTCTTTTTTCTCTTTTCTCTTTCCCCCTCTTTTTCTCTCTTTCTCCGATTATTTTTTTTCTTCTTAGGCTCTTACTTGCTGTTTAACTGTTCTATCCTTTCTAGAGGATGCTAACTTTCAGGTTTTATTGTTGTATATTGTACACTCATTCTACAGGTTTACAGTCATCCAGGCATGGCCCAGGTTCTGGACCATCGGGTCCTAAGGACTTTTTCATTTTTCATTTTATCTGAATATAGCATAAGATCACGGCTCATGCTTCCTTTCTGTTGGTGAGGGCTTTCGAGTCCAGATCTACTTTGTATATTGTATGCTATAACACTCTATTGCAAACCTGTACTGTTGATTTGTATGACAATAAACTTTTTTGGTAAAAAATAAAATAAAAATTGCTGATCGCCGCCATTACTAGTAAAAAAAAAATATTAATAAAAATGCTATAAAACTATCCCCTATTTTGTAGACACTATAACTTTTGCGCAAACCAATCAATAAACGCTTATTGCGATTTTTTTTGACCAAAAATATGTAGAAGAATACATATCGGACTAAACTGAGAAAAAAAAAGATTTTTAAAAATTGGGATATTTATTATAGCAAAAAGTAATAAATATTGTGTTTTTTTTCAAAATCGTCGCTCTTTTTTTGTTTATAGCGCAAAAAATAAAAACCGCAGAGGTGATCAAATACCACCAAAAGAAAGCTCTATTTGTGGGAAAAAAAGGACGTCAATTTTGTTTGGGAGCCACGTCGCACGACCGCGCAATTGGCAGTGCCGAAAGCTGAAATTTCGCCTGGGCAGGAAGGGGGTTTATGTGCCCAGTAAGCAAGGGGTTAAAAAAATAAAAAAAATTCCAACAATGTAATCCATTCTCGAGCGATACGGAGAAAAAAAATAAAAAAGCAGACACGATTCTGCCTCCATGGAAGGCACCCACCATATGACGCTCTCCTGCCGTGACAGCTCTTTTATGGCTGAGGGTGGGGCCACCCGTTACTTGCGCGGGTGACTCGCCCCCCTCTGATTCAAGGGGAAATGCCAGGGTTACCCAGTGACATGTATGGGTCACCCCGCCCCCTCTGACGCGTCACGGGAAACCCGCGTTGCGTCAGAGGGGGGCGTGGTCACCCGTACATGTCACTTGGTAACCCTGGCATTTCCCCTTGCGTCAGAGGGGGGCGAGTTCACCCGTGCACATGATGGGTGGCCCCACCCTCAGCTATAAAAGAGCTTTCACGGTGGGAGAGTGTCATGCGGTGGGTGCGGCAGGATCATGTTGGCTTTTTTTTTCTTTCTCCGTATCGCTCGAGAATGGATTACATCGTTGGAATTATTTTTTCTTTTTTTTTTTCTTTTTAATAAAGGACTTGTCCCAAGCTGTCTACTGTGGTTTTTAAAATTTTTGACACATTTTTTGTGTGAAATGGTAGGGGTACAATGTACCCTGTTACCAATTCACATAGGGGGGGTGGAATCTGGGGGTCCCCTTTGTTAAAGGGGGCTTTTCAGATTCCGATAAGCCCCCCATCCGCAGACCCCCACAACCACCAGGCAAGGATTGTGGGGATGAGGCCCTTGTCCCCATCAACATGGGGACATCCTCCCCATGTTGAGGACATGTGGCCTGGTACGGTCCAGGAGGGGGGGGCGCTCTCTCGTCCCCCCTCTTTTCCTGCAGCCTGCCAGGTTGCGTGCTCGGATAAGGGTCTGGTATGGATTTTTTGGGGTGAACCATTTTTTTTTTTTTGCCATGGGGTTCCCCTTAAAATCCATACCAGACCTAAAGGGTCTGGTATGGATTTTTAGGGGGACCCCTACGCCATTTTTTTAAAAACAATTGACGCAGGGTTCCCCTTATTATCCATACCAGACCTGAAGGGCCTGATATGGAATTTGGGGGGACCCCCACGCATTTTTTTTTTAAATTTTGGTTCAGGGTTCCCCTTAATATGCATACCAGACCCAAAGGGCTTGGTAATGGACTGGGGGGGGACCCCTACCATTTTTTTCAATGACTTTTATCTGTATTGCCGGGACCCAACAATTCATTATAGCTGCAAGTAGTTTTAAATGACTTTTTTTTCCTTTAGAAATGTCATTTTGTGCAGGGACAGTTCTAAACACGGGAAACATGCGCTACTTTACAGGCATACTATAGACACCCCCCAGGTACGAAATGTAAAGGAATATAACATTTTTTGCCTGTTCGCATGTTCTGCTGCGAACCGAACCGGGGGGTGTTCGGCTCATCCCTAGTGGTGATCATCAAGCTATTATCACCATTGATGTAACAGTATATATTGATTGGAAAATATAAGGTAGAGCAGCACTTTTTTGGATAGTAATTGTTCTCTATGTGCCCTAGCCGTGACATGTGTTTACCCAGTGCAGAAAGATGCAGGTCACTCACTGCACATAGCACAAACAAGGCAATAGAGCATAAAAGCATTACTATAAACAATATTATTTTGCATAAACAGTATTATCTATTGTTTTAAAAAAATATTGTATAGCAATTCTATGAAGAAAGCAGACCATGAATGTGTAGGAAGCAAATATGGCTACCCTATGAATAAAGAAACAGCAGAATAAAGGTGGATAACGCACCTGGACCTGATGGCATCCATCCATGGATCCTAAAAGAATTGAGCTCTGTCATTTCAAAGCCATTGTTTCTAATTTTTAGAGACTGGTTAACCACTTAAGACCCGGACCATTATGCAGCTTAAAGACCTGGCCACTTTTTGCGATTCGGCACTGCATCGCTTTAACTGACAATTGCGCGGTCGTGCGACGTGGGCCCCAAACAAATTTGGCGTTGTTTTTTCCCACAAATAGAGCTTTCTGTTGGTGGTATTTGATCACCTATGCAATTTTAATTTTTTGTGCTATAAACAAATATAGAGCGACAATTTTGAAAAAAATTCAATATTTTTTACTTTTTGCTATAATAAATATCCCCAAAAAAATATATAAAAAAACACTTTTTTCCCTCAGTTTAGGCCGATATGTATTCTATACATATTTTTGGTAAAAAAAAAAAACGCAATAAGCGTTTATTGATTGGTTTGTGCAAAAGTTATAGCGTTTACAAAATAGGGGATAGTTTTATGGCATTTTTATTATTTTTTTTTTTACTAGTAATGGCGGCGATCAGTGATTTTTTTTGTGACTGCGACATTATGGCGGACACATCGGACACTTTTGACACTATTTTGGGACCATTGTCATTTTTACAGCGATCAGTGCTATAAAAATGCACTGGTTACTGTAAAAATTACACTGGCAGTGAAGGGGTTAACCAGGAGGGGGCGCTGTAGGGGTTAAGTGTGCCCTGATTTGTGTTTCTTACTGTGGGGGGCGTGGCTTAGCATGTGACATCACTGATCGCCGTTCCCTATGACAGGGAACAGACGATCAGTGACAGGCTCACTAGGAAGAACAGGGAGAGGTTTGTTTTCACTTACCTCTCTCCGTTCTTCCTCTCTGTGACCCGATCGCGGGACAGCAGCGGCGATCGGGTCCACTGTTCCCGTGGGGATGGTCACGGAGAAGAGGACCGGGTCGCGAGCCCGCCGCTGGCGGCGGGCTCGCGACCCACGGCTGGGCTCTTAAAGGGGACGTACCTGTACGCCCATGTGCCCAGCCGTGCCATTCTGCCGACGTACATCGGCGTGCGGCGGTCCTCAAGTGGTTAATGACTGGAATGGTACCACGTGATTGGCGTAGGGCCAATGTGGTGCCCATATTTAAAAAGGGATCAAAGTCTTTACCAAGTAACTATAGACCTGTTAGTTTAACCTTTATAGTTGGGAAGATACTGGAGAGTTTAATAAAAGATCACATAGACAAGTTTTTGCTGGGAAAAAATATTTTAAGCAACACACAGCATGGATTCATGAAAGACAGAAGTTGTTAAACAAACCAGATTTCTTTTTATACGGAGGTAAGTAAAACGTTGCACAGAGGGGTGGCTGTGGACGTGGTATACTTGGAATTTGCAAAAGTGTTTGACACAGTTCCCTGCACACTGCTGATGTGTAAGGTAAAGTCTACAGGCTCGGAAAGATCAGTTTGAAAATGGATAGAAAACTGACTAAAAAAATCGAATTTAGAGAGTAGTGGTTAATGATTCTTACTCTGAATGGTCTAAGGTTATCAGTGGTGTACCCCAAGGTTCAGTTACTTTTTAATATCTTTATAAATTATATAGGGTTTGGGATTAAAAGTACCATTTCTGTCTTTGCAGATGACACTAAGCTATGCAGTGGAATAACGACCTTACAGGATTCCTCCAATTTACAAGCCAACCTCAATGCACTGTCTAATTGGGCAACTAAGTTTAATTTTGATAAATGTAAAGTTATGCACTTGGCGACTAAGAAAATGCATGCATCATACATACTATGGAAAATACATACTAGGGGGAGTACAACTGGGGGAATCAAAGGTGGAGAAGGATCTGGGGGTCTTAGATCATAAGCTCAATAACAGCATGCAATGCCAAGCTGCAGTTTCCAGAGCGAGCAAAGTATTTTCTTGTATTAAGAGAGGTATGGACTCCAGAGAGAAAGATATCATGTTGCCCTTGTACAAATCATTAGTAATACTTCATCTGGAATATGCAGTTCAGTTTTGGGCACCAGTTCTCAAAAAGGATAACGGGGAACTCGAGAAAGTGCAGAGAAGGGCAACCAAACCGATAAGAGGCATGGAGGAGCTCAGCTATGAGGAAAGATTAGAGGAACTGAATTTATTCACTCTTGAGAAGAGGAGATTAAGGGGGGATATGTTCAACATGTACAAATACATAAGTGGTCCATACAGTGAACTTGGTGTTGAGTTATTCACTTTAAGGCTATCACAGAGGACAAGGGGGCACTCTTTACGTCTAGAGGAAAAACGATTTAATCTCCGAATACGGAAAGGCTTCTTCACAGTAGGAACTGTGAAAATGTGGAATAGACTCCCCTCAGAGGTGGTTCTGGCCAGCTCAGTAGATTGCTTTAAAAAAGGCCTGGATTCTTTCCTAAATGTACATAATATAACTGGGTACTAACATTAGGCCTCATGCATACTGGACGTTTTTGGATGTTTTTACAGCTGCTGTTTTTGGCTTCAGACGTTTTTTTTCTACAGTCAACAAACTCTCCAGCATGTTATCCTATGTGTCTATGCACACATAGGCTGTTATCAACTGTTTTTGGCATGGGGCGTTTTTTGGCTGTAAAAAACCACCACAACTAGTGGGTTTTTGGGTTCTGAGAGGAGTTTTTCAGCTGTTTTCAGCTGTAAAAACATTCAAACGTCTAAAACCGCCCAAAACGCAGATAAACACACAAAAACGTTGCTCACCTGCGTCTTTTAGCATTTTTGATCCACTGGAAAAAAAATTAAAACCTTAAACAGTAACTCAAAACGCTATTGCAAAAACGTTGAAAAACTCACTGCAAAGCTACTGGCATTTTTATAACGTTATTATAACGTCCAGTGTGCATAAGGGTCTTATAGGTAAAGTTGCTCAGGGAAAATCCGATTGCCTCTCGGGGGATCAGAAGGATATTTTTTCCCCTGCTGTAGCAAATTGGATCATGCTTTGCTAGGGTTTTTCATCTTCCTCTGAATCAACTGTGGGTGAAGGATTGTGTATATGGGACTGATGATTTTTTTTTTTTTGGTTGAACTTGGACTTGTGTTTTTTCAAAACCTGATTACCTATGTAACTATGAAAGGTCTTCATACAAACTCAGTAATATGTTTATTTATATACAACTGGTCTCTTTCACTTAGAGCTAATCACCTTCGAAGGCCCATCTAAAATCTATTAAAAAGACTGCAGTTCCACTTTAACTGTACTACTCATGCACCTGGTGACAACATTTAAGAGCAAGAGTTGGATCAGCAGATTTAGAAAGGAAGCACCTGGCAGGCAAAGCAAAACAAGGCCTATATGTCACTGTGTGTGTTTGAAATTTTAACCCCAAAGATGGTTCAAAAATAGAGCTTTCTATTGAATAGCACCCTGCAACTACAAAACAGACCAAATGAACCAGTCCATAAACTTACTCTGTACATTATGCATTGTACATTTACTCTGTACCTTATATTAATCCTCTAACATAAAAGATATGTAATGCTACCTCTGCAGGCGCTGCTTGATGGTTTGGGTTCTCTGTTCTTTTACCTTGACTCTGTAGACAACCTCGGCCCCACTGACACACTAGCTTTAGCAGATAGAGTTTGCAATTCTGTTAAGAGTATAAAGATAGATGCTCTGCATACAACTATAACTCAATATCAGGAAACAGACACCAAACTGATTAATGAAAACATAACTTAGTACTTTGTCAAAGTTAAAGTCATTAGCAAAATATTCAAATATGAGCAAATTGCAAATTAGATCAACCACAATTCACTAGACAGTATGGTCACGAGCTTGTAGCAGTTTGGTGTGGAACGCAATATATTCAAATTGATCTATACCTACTTACCTACTAATCAGCATAAAGTAAAGGCACAGATAACATTAACTGCAGTAATGAGTAATATAACTTTTCTGCAACCAGTGTACTATACTGCTAGAATGCACTCTAGGACTGACTATGCTAAGACCCAGGTCTACTGCAATGGTACCCCTATCTATAGACAGCAAATGAAGTCCCTGCAGAGCAGGTTATCTAAAGAGACAGTCCCTTTCCCTGGTTCTTCAGCCGTCTAGCATTGGGGCCCAATCTTTACAGTGATGCACATAAATACAGTCCCTGTAAAGTCTCTGTGTAGTGGTAAAGGCTGCTAGTCAAATGTCCAGTCATGGTTATATAGTTGGTAAGGTTGAATAAAGACACCAGTCCATCCAGTTCAACCTGTGTGTGTGTGTGTGTGTGTTCATGGAGAATACAAGTATTGCTCGTAGTAGTTCTTCATAACCCAGGTCCACCAGTCCTCTTATTAGCTTTGTTGAACTTCTCTGGACTCTCTCCAGCTCCAGCACTTAATTCATGAGGACTGGTGACCAGAACTGAACAGCATACTCAAGATATGGCCAGACCATACTTTGTAAAGTGGTAGAATTATAGTCTTATCTCTTGTGTAAATACCCTTTTTATTAAATGCTTATATTCATCTAGGTTTACTTGCCGCAGCATGGCATTGCATGTGATTGCTAAACCAGTGATCAACTAGGACTCCCAGATATTTTTCCATTCTGAACTCCCCCAAAGGTTCACCCCCTAGCGAATAACTTGCATTCATATTTTTAGCCCCCAAGTGCATTACTTTACATTTTCAACAATAAACCTTAGTTGCCATGTAGTTGCTCATCACTTTACTTTTTTGAGATCTTCTTGTAAAGTTTGTAAGCCCTGCTTAGCTTTGTATTATCAACAAACACTGAGATTGAGCTATTTATACCAATCTCTATATCATTTAGGAATAAATTAAACAGAATTGGTTTTAGGACAGAGCAATAGGGTGCCCAATTACAACTCCAGGCCATTCTGAGTACACACTATTCATCACCACTCCTGTTACCAGTTTTCTATCTAGGCCAAGGCCAACAGACCTACATTTTTCAATTAAGCGTTTATGGACAATTGTATCAAATGCTTTGGCAAAATCCAGATACACCATGTCCACAGGCCTTTCTCTAGCTAGATGACAGATCATTTCCTCATAGAATGTTAACAGATTGGTCTTGCAAGAACAATATTTCATAAATCCATGCTGATTACCACTAACTAATGTTTTAATAAGAAATGTCTTGTATAGAGCCCCTTATCAACCCCTCTGAAACATACTAACTATTACTATTTACATACTATTGATGTTAGACTGAGTGGACTGTAGTTTCCAGATATATACCTTGGCCCTTTTTAAATTGGTACTGTGTTGACTTTTTGCCAATTAGCTGGTACCATTCCAGTCATTCCAGTCACTAAACTGTCCATAAAATTAGGAATAATGGTCTGGCTATAACCTGGCTACGTTTTTGAGGGTGTAAGCCATCTGGATCTTTGTGATTTACGGTATTTACATTAAGTTCTTTGAGTCTTTTTTTGGACACTGGCTTCTGTTAGGGTACATTCTGCATATATAGATTCCACATCCACTTACGTTCGACTCGAACATCGGCTGTTCGATCGTTCGACGAAGATCGAACGATTTGGGCCGTTCGCGCCTAATTCGAGTGACGCGAACGGCCCACAATGCACTACGCCATCGCAGTGTCATCCAGGCGCTGTGATTGGCCAAGCATGCACTGTGACCCCGCATGCTTGGCCAATCACAGCGCCGGCAGCGAGGAGAGCAATGATTGGCCACAGGCAGGATGCCTGTGGCCAATTATTGCTGAGGGTGTTTAGTACACGCCCCACACTATAAAAGGCCGCCAGCACGGCGGCCTAGTGTAGTGTGTTCCGGAGCAGGGAAAGAGAAGCATAGGCAGGGACAGTGACATTTTTTTTTCTTGCTTAACCTGGATTCCTTTAGTTTAGGGAAAGAGAAGGATAGGTAGGGAGAGTGTCAGTGTGTTTTACTGTGATAATCCTTGTTTCTAGGGACAGGGAAGGACAGTGAGGGAAATTCTCCTTGTGCTATACTGTGCTAAAGCATTGATCATCAACCATCTTTAAAAAAACATTTTTTCTAGGGACAGAAAACTATAGGTAGGGAGAGTGTCAGTGTGTTTTACTGTGCTAATCCTTGTTTCTAGGGACAGGGAAGGACAGTGAGGGAAATTCTCCTTGTGCTATAGTGTGCTAAAGCATTGATCATCAACCATCTTTAAAAAAACATTTTTTCTAGGGACAGAAAACTATAGGTAGGGAGAGTGTCAGTTTCTTTCACTGTGCTAATCCTTGTTTCTAGGGACAGGGAAGGACAGTGAGGGAAATTCTCCTTGTGCTATACTGTGCTAAAGCATTGATCATCAACCATCTTTAAAAAAACATTTTTTCTAGGGACAGAAAACTATAGGTAGGGAGAGTGTCAGTTTCTTTCACTGTGCTAATCCTTGTTTCTAGGGACAGGGAAGGACAGTGAGGGAAATTCTCCTTGTGCTATACTGTGCTAAAGCATTGATCATCAACCATCTTTAAAAAAACATTTTTTCTAGGGACAGAAAACTATAGGTAGGGAGAGTGTCAGTTTCTTTCACTGTGCTAATCCTTGTTTCTAGGGACAGGGAAGGACAGTGAGGGAAATTCTCCTTGTGCTATACTGTGCTAAAGCATTGATCATCAACCATCTTTAAAAAAACATTTTTTCTAGGGACAGAAAACTATAGGTAGGGAGAGTGTCAGTTTCTTTCACTGTGCTAATCCTTGTTTCTAGGGACAGGGAAGGACAGTGAGGGAAATTCTCCTTGTGCTATACTGTGCTAAAGCATTGATCATCAACCATGTTTAAAAAAACATTTTTTCTAGGGACAGAAAACTATAGGTAGGGAGAGTGTCAGTTTCTTTCACTGTGCTAATCCTTGTTTCTAGGGACAGGGAAGGACAGTGAGGGAAATTCTCCTTGTGCTATACTGTGCTAAAGCATTCCTCATCAACCATCTTTGAAATCCTTGTTTTTTGGACAGTCAGGGAAATTGTCGTTGTGCTATTCTGTGCGAAAGCAATCATCCTCAACCATATTTAGAAATCCTTAAGTAAAGGGACAGAGAAGGACACCTGAAGGTAGCCCTTATTGCTTTTTTCCCATCTCCCTGCAGGCCATCTATTAGAATGTCTGGAAGGCAAACAAGGAGAGGCAGACAGTCAGGAGGCAATAAAAGAGGGCAAGCAGGCTCTGTGTCTGGGGGCAACAGTGCTGGTCGTGGACGCGGTGCATTGTCATCAGCACATGGCCATGGGACACGCTTGTCCTTCTTTTCGGCAGCTGGACATGTTGAGCCACATCATGCCGAAGACTTGGTAGAGTGGATGACCAAGCCCTCCTCCTCCTCCTCATCCTCTCTCACCCAGGCTCAGGGTACTGGCAAAGCAGCTGCCAAAGCGTCCTCTTCCCTGGTATCAATGTCAGACTCATCATCAGTCACTCCTTCCCTAGACCCACCATGTCCTCCTCCTGAGGAGTCCCCCGAACTGTTTGAGCACAGTGTTGGGTACATGCTCCAGGAGGATGCCCAGCGTTTCGAAGGGTCTGATGATGAAACCCAGCTACAGGAAGGCAGTAGCGTGAGAGCAGACAGAGGGGATGCTCAAGAAGGACACCAATCTGGCAGTCATGTTCCAGCAGCTGCAGCATACTGCCAGATTGGCTCCAGTGATGAGGAGGGAGGGGATGATGAGGTCACTGACTCCACGTGGGTGCCTAATAGGAGAGAGGAGGAGGAGGAGGATGAGGAGGAGGCACATCTCCAACGAGGCAGGATGCCCTTTGGTGGCCAGCGTAAGTGCAGTACACCGACGGAATCACACCGCAGAGCTCCGCCTGTGCAGGGCGCTGCCTCTGCCCGTCATTCAAAAAGTTCTTTGGTGTGGGCCTTTTTTGAGGCTAGTGCATCAGATCGCACAGCTGCTGTTTGCAACATATGTCTCAAGCGTATATCGCGTGGCCAAAACATCAGCCGCTTGGGTACCACATGCCTGACCAGACATATGTTGACCTGCCATGCAGCTCGTTGGCAAGCCTACCTCAAAGACCCACACCAAAGAACAAAGCGGATCTCTCCTTGCACCGCATCAGCTGGGATCTCCAACCCCACTATAACTTCAGTCCTCTCTGAAACATGCACTGAGAGGAATGAAGGTGTAGAATTAGGTGTGTCACAGCCAAGTACTTGCGGCCACTCTGCTAGCAGTACACCGACGTCCGATTCTAGCAGGCAAATTTCCCTGCCCCAGCTGCTGGACCGTCGAAAGAAGTTCACTCCCAGCCATCCACATGCCCAGCGGTTGAATGCTAGCTTGGCTAAATTGCTAGCGCTTCAACTGCTGCCTTTTCAGTTGGTAGATTCGGCCCCCTTCCGTGAGTTTGTGCAATGTGCGGTTCCTCAGTGGCAGGTTCCCAAACGCCACTTTTTCTCACGGAAGGCTATTCCGGCTCTCTACCGGCATGTGGAAGGCAATGTCTTGGCCTCGCTGGACAGGGCGGTCAGCGGTGAGGTGCATATTACCGCTGACTCATGGTCCAGCAGGCATGGACAGGGACGTTACCTTTCTTTCACGGCCCATTGGGTCACTCTTTTGGCAGCTGGGAAGGATGCAGGACAAGGTGCAGTAGTGTTGGAGGTTGTTCCACTGCCACGCCTCCAAAATGCTACTACTGGTTGTGACACACCTCTCTCCTCCACCCCCTCCTCTTCTTCTTCCTCCATGGCCTCTTCCTGTGCTTTGTCCTCTGAACCAGCGGTGCTCCGTAGCCGTTCAAGGGGCTACGCAAGTACGCAGGCAAAAAGATGCCATGCCGTGCTTGTGCTGGTGTGTTTGGGGGACAGAAGCCACACTGGGGCAGAGGTCCTGTCTGCTCTGCAGGGCCAGGCCGAGAGGTGGTTGACGCCACGCCAGCTTAAGCCAGGAATGGTGGTTTGCGACAATGGCACCAACCTCCTCTCCGCCCTCCGACAGGGACAACTGACCCATGTGCCCTGTGTGGCTCACGTCCTTAACCTGGTGGTGCAGCGGTTCTTGGGCAGGTACCCGGGCTTACAGGATGTCCTGAGGCAGGCCAGGAAAGTCTGTGTGCATTTCCGCAGATCTTATAATGCCAGTGCTCGCCTGGCTGAGCTGCAAAAGGAGTTGAACCTGCCCAAGAACCGCCTTATATGTGACATGCCCACCAGGTGGAACTCAACGTTGGCCATGCTGCAGCGGCTGCACACGCAACAGAGGGCCATCAATGAGTACCTGTGCGACTACGGCACCAGGACAGGGTCAGGGGAGCTTGTTTTTTTTTCTCCACGCCAGTGGGGCATGATCAGGGATGCATGCACTGTCCTGGCACCATTTGAGGAGGCCACGAGGATGGTGAGCAGTGACAGTGCATGCATCAGTGACACTGTACCTCTTGTCCACCTGTTGGAGCACACGCTGCGTGGAATAATGGACAGGGCACTTGAGGCAGAACAGAGGCAGGAAGAGGAGGACTTCCTTGCCTCTCAAGGCCCCCTTTACCCAGACAGTGTTCCTTCTGTCCCACCCATCGCACAGGAAGAGGAGGAGGAGGAGGAGGAGGAGGAGGAGGATTGTGTCAGCATGGAGGTGGAGGCTGGCACTCAGCATCATCAGCAGCAGTCTTTTAGGGATGATTTACAGTCCCAAGAAACCAGTGGACTTGTACGTGGCTGGGAGGAGGTGGCTGCGGATCATGTCGTCCTTAGTGACCCAGAGGACTCCGGACCGAATGCCTCAGCTAACCTACGCTGCATGGCCTCCCTGATCCTGCAAAGTCTGCGGAAGGATCCTCGTATTCTTCGGATCAAGGAGAGGGACCATTACTGGCTGGCCACTCTCCTTGATCCACGGTACAAGGGTAAGGTTGCGGACCTTATGTTACCGTCGCAGAGGGAGCAGAGGATGAGACAACTCCGGGAGGCCTTGCAGAAAGGTCTGTGCAACGCGTTCCCAGAGACTGGGAGGTTACAAACTCCTGGTCCTGGACAACGAGTTGCTGAGGCTTCGGCCAGTCAAAGAAGGAGCGGTGGGGAAGGTGGCCGTCTGACCGATGCGTTCAGACAATTCTTTAGTCCGCAGCCCCAAAGTATGATCGGTTCCAGCAACCATCGCCAGCGTCTGATAAACATGGTGCAGGAATATCTAGGGGCAAGGTCAGACTTGGACACCTTCCCCACCGAAAATCCTCTGGCTTACTGGGTCTTGAGGATGGATCACTGGCCAGAGCTTGCACAGTATGCAATTGAGCTACTGGCCTGTCCTGCATCCAGCGTTCTTTCGGAACGCACATTCAGTGCTGCTGGAGGATTTGTCACGGATCACAGGGTGCGCCTGTCCACCGACTCGGTTGATCGACTGACTTTCATCAAGATGAACCAGTCTTGGATCACCACCAGCTACCACACACCTGATGCTGATATAACAGACTAATTGATTTTAACATGTCACATCCCTTCAAGACTGATGCTGATGCTGAGTGCTGTGCTGTTATGTTGACTGGCTATCCTCCTCCTCCGAGTCCTCAATGATACGATTGATGATGATAGCTTGGAAGATCATTTTTGTTTATGGGTGCCGCCACCAGTGGCTAAGGCCCAATTTTTCAGCCCCTGTTTAACAGGGGCGTGTAATTAAAATTTTTGAAGCAATACTTTGCAACAGGGCTCATTGCTGTGCTCCAAGTACAGTATCTGTGAGGGGTTGGAGTGTTGTGCCACCAGTGCCTAAGGCCCAATTTTTCAGCCCCTGTTTAACAGGGGCGTGTCATTACAATTTTTGAAGCAATACTTTGCAACAGGGCTCATTGCTGTGCTCCAAGTACAGTATCTGTGAGGGGTTGCAGTGTTGTGCCACCAGTGCCTAAGGCCCAATTTTTCAGCCCCTGTTTAACAGGGGCGTGTAATTAAAATTTTTGAAGCAATACTTTGCAACAGGGCTCATTGCTGTGCTCCAAGTACAGTATCTGTGAGGGGTTGGAGTGTTGTGCCACCAGTGCCTAAGGCCCAATTTTTCAGCCCCTGTTTAACAGGGACGTGTCATTACAATTTTTGAAGCAATACTTTGCAACAGGGCTCATTGCTGTGCTCCAAGTACAGTATCTGTGAGGGGTTGCAGTGTTGTGCCACCAGTGCCTAAGGCCCAATTTTTCAGCCCCTGTTCAACAGGGGCATGTAATTACAATTCTTGATCTAATAATTCACAGCAGGGCCCATTGCTGCACCCACCAAGAGTAACTCTGAGGGCTTACAGTGTTGTGGCAACGCCACCACCACCACCACCACCACCACCACCACGAAAGGCCCAATTTTTCAGCCCCTGTTCAAAAGGGGCATGTAATTACAATTCTTGATCTAATAATTCACAGCAGGGCCCATTCCTGCACCCACCAAGAGTAACTCTGAGGGCTTACAGTGTTGTGGCAACACCACCACCACCACCACCACCACGAAAGGCCCAATTTTTCAGCCCCTGTTCAACAGGGGCATGCAATTACAATTCTTGATCTAATAATTCACAGCAGGGCCCATTGCTGCACCCACCAAGAGTAACTGTCAGGGCTTACAGTGTTGTGGCACCAGCACCACCATCAAAGGCCCAATTTTTACTACCACTGTTCAACAATTATATGTAATTACAATTCCTGATATAATAGTTGACAGCAGGGCGTTCCAGCACCAACCAAGAGTAACTGTGAGTGCTTACAGTGTTGTGCCAACACCAACAACTAAGGGGCCTATTTCTGCAGAGTATATACGGCAGGTCCCTACTTTCAAACATCCAACTTACAAACGACTCCTACTTGCAAACGCAAGAAGACAACAGGAAGTGAGAGGAAATCTACCCCTAGGAAGGAAAATTCTCTCCTGTAAGAATTAATATGGGAGAAAGGTGTCTCCTCTGTACTGATGCTTTATCACCAATCCTTGTTTCAAGAAAAACACCACATTTCAAAAACAGTTGTCATTGGGACGGAAAGTGAGGTGAAATGTTCTGAACAGGGGCACAGACAGCAAAACAAATGTTACAGGGGTGATAACCCTTACCTATGTTTTCCAAAAAGTTTAAAAATAGATTTTTGGGCTGGAGCTACACTTAAACAATGTACCTGTTCAAAATTACAAACACATTCTACATAAGAACAAACCTACAGTCCCTGTCTTGTATGCACCGCCTGTATACGGCTGTTCAGAGTATATAGGGCCTTTTTTATTTTGTGTGCGGTGTTCCCCTTAATATCCATACAAGACCCAAAGGGGCTGGTAATGGGCTGGGGTAGGGGGGGGGGTCATGGGGTAGCTATGCCATTTTTCTTAAAGATTTTCATCCATATTACCGGGACCAGACATTACATTAAAGCCGCAAGCAGTTTTAAATGGCTTTTTTTTCCTTTAGAAGTGTCATTTTGTGCAGGGACAGTTCTAAACACGGGAAACACGTGGCACTTCACAGGCATACTTTAGACACCCCCCAGGTACGATATTTAAAGGAATATTTGACTTTTTTTTTCACTTTATGCATCATTAAAATGACTGCTCCCGAAAAACGACAGTTTTTAAAACTTCTTTTTGCATTGATACATGTCCCCTGGTGCAGAACCCGGGTTCCCAAACCCTTTTTAGGACAATAACATGCATAATAGTCGTTATAATTAGCACTTTAGAATTCGAACGTTTGCATCCATTGTATTTAATAGGGTTCTAATGTTCGTACGAACTTTCGGTCCGTTCGCGGGTTCTGGTGCGAACCGAACCCGGGGGTGTTCGGCTCATCACTAGTCTTTACTGTGTGAATCTATGTAGGAAGCTAATTGCTGGACTAGGAGAGTTTCTAGCCAGCAGAATCTGCATGAGCATTCAGGATAAGAAAATCACTTCTTCTAGCCCCTGAAATGTGTTGGCTATTTTTTATTGTAAATCTATAAATACATTTTACTCTTTTATCATTTGGTCTGCTGCTCCTTTAATTGATGAATGTTTTTTGGGAGCAGCATAATCTGAGCTAGTGAGTTCTTGTCCTCTCACTACTTTGTATGAACTCACATCAAAGTCCCCGTACCTCTTGGATGGTGTGTGTAAATATGAGGACTGGATCACAACAGAAATACAAACTCTTTGCACGGTAAAACTTCTTATATACAGTATATACTATTCTATCTACCCTGTAAAAGAAAAGATGACTATACTTACCTATTCTAAAGCTGCTTCAGTCCGGTCATATGATCGGTCTCAGAACCAGCTTCAGTGTAGAAGAGGGACAGCCGACAATGGATGTCCAATGGTAAGTGTATGGGTGATGTCATCACACAGGCTCTGCACCCATGTTCACTGCGCTGGCACCCGATAATGTCATTGGACCAGAGCGGCTTCAGAATAGGTAAGTATAGGCATCTTTTATTTTTACAGGGTAGATAGAATAGTCTTAGAATGCAGATAGGAGTAGATTTGGGTTTAGAATTTGACTAGAATTGCAGTTTAACTATTTGATTGGAGTTAGCTTTAATATATGAACAAAAATGTAGTTGCAGAACTTCTTAAATCCAAATGTTTAAAGAGGAAGTAAACTTCCTCTGCTGACATTTATCTCTAGTAGACATGTGTGATTCAGTTTGTAACGAATGGATTTTCGTACAAATTTGTTAGTATACGTACATTCGGTACAATTCGAACATCTGAAAGAACCAAAATACGAAAATTACGAAATTACGAATAAGCAAAATAACGAACATGCGAAAATACGAACTTACGAATGGACAAACTTACGAAAATACGAAACACCAAAACAGTAAAAGAACGAAAATGATATCTATAACAAATTATTTGCATTCCGTATTTTCAATCCTTTGTGTGTTTGTAATTTTGTATGTTCGCATTTCATTTGTGTGTTCGTAATTTTGTTTCTTTGTATGTTCGAAATTTTGTATGTGCGTATTCTCTTTTGAATGGACAGTGTAAGAAAGTGTATCTTAATATGCACGTTCGTAATTGCGTATGTTTGTATTTTCATTTGTATGTTCGTAAATTTGTTTATTTGTCTATTCGTAATTTTGTGTTCTGGAATCGTTCTTTCGAATGGGCAGTGTAGAGAGTGATGTATCTTACTTAATATCTTAGCCAATCAGCTTATGTCTTTTGTGTCTGAGTCACAATGCATTCTTGAATCTTTTTAGATTCAGTTGAGTTTCTCACTCACAAGACTCACACATCCATTCTCACTCCCAGACATTCTAATTGCAACAAAACCACCAAACCACACAAAAACAACTACAAAAAACACAATCTCACTCTCTGCTCTGCTCTCTGCTCCTCCCTCACCACACCACTGTACACACTCTCAAAATGGCGCACAGGGGCGGAGGCTGTAGCCGCGTGTTGAAAACGAAACTAAAATACAAGATTGCGAATCATTACGAATGACAGCAATGTGTTTACGAAAGTACGAATGCATTCGAAGCACGGTAGGAGGCTATAGCCACGTGTTGAAAACAAAACTAAAATGCGAGATTGCGCATGACCGCAATGTATTTACGAAAGTACGAATCCATTCGAAGCACGGTAGCAGACACGAATCAACGAAAATAAAACAATGTTACGAATCAACGGAAAAGGCAATCTCACAAAAGTAACAATTACTAAATTACGAGTAGTGTACCGAATAAACAAAATTACGAATTTCGAATCAAAGAAAATTAATTAGACAGAATTACGAATCATTCAGTATCAACGAAAATAAAACTGTTACGAAAATACGAACGAGTCCGAATATGAAAACTCACGTCTTACGAAATTACGAATCTTTACGAATCTACGGAAACAAGAAGAAACTAAACAAAACAAATGTTTTTGTTGTGCACGTGTCTAATCTCTAGGTAGGCCTATAATAAGGCTTACCTATAGGTAGTGTAAATATCTCCTAAACATGCACTGTTTAGGAGATATTTACATTACATGCAGCCAGTGACATCAGTGGTGCATGCGCTCTGAAGGAACGGCCACAGGTGCCATTCCTTCCGAGCCCTGTGCCGTGAACCTCGGCTCCCACGCGCATGCACGGGAGTGATGTCATCGCGGCTCTGGTCACTCACAGCACCATAGCCCACGAACACGGAAGTAACTCCAGGATAGATGTCAGCTGTCTCCGCTGGAAGGCTTTGTTCTAAGGTATTTCATAATGAGCTAGTATGCAATGCATAGTAGCTCATTATGCCTTTGTCTTACATGTTTTTTTGAGTTTACAACCTCTTTAATTGAGTAATAATTACTGAACAATTATTTAGATATCTATGATCATTTCCCTTTTGGCATAAAACTTTCTGGTCTTATATATTCTGTCTTACAGATACAGATTTCAGATATAATGAATTTTAAAACGTGGACAGTCAATTATTTTGATAAGGATACTTCAGGTTCCAGCCTTTCTACAGAGCCAAAACATGATAGTTTATTCTAAGTTTTTTAGATTATTCATTTCTTTTGGGCACTAAAAGGGTTTACATTCTTTCTTTTAGCACCGTAGTCACTTATTCTGTTTTTAGTTCTTTCATTGGCTTTTATTCTTCTTAACAGTTCACTCATCTCAATGAATGATAAGCACTATGTTAAATTAAATAATATAAACAGTACCGTGATACTGTACTTTCGCTAATTGAAACTGAGAAATTGAGAGTGCTTTTTCATATTTCTTGTATGTGTGCCAGTCTAAGAGAGTGCCAACAATAAGGCATAAAAAGGAAACCAAAACTTATTATACAGCTAAGAATTTCACAAATCAGAGAATGGATGCACTGTAAATTCACTATTTATTAGAAACAGCAAAGAAAGCAAGAAAATGCAGAGCAACTTCATCAGTTTCATATGTAATCATACTTCGTCAGGGGTGAGATTTACAACAATGCGCTATGGTTCGAATAGACCATAAAGGTTTCAAAACTTTGTCTATATTTTTCCAATATTTTAGATTTAGATGAGGGTCTGTTTGAAAACCTGTATGTGACCTAGCTGAAGCTTTCTTCTTATTAAGCACCTCTCCTGTCTAATGGACAAATTGTGGGTGAAAAAGTTGTGGGTCCTACAGAAATTTATGGTCTGGACAAATCTTGTATCTGTGAAAGACTGTCAACTCTATATAACTTGAAAAAGGATTGTGTATGATCCAACATTCTTTCCATTTTGTGGATATATTTTTAATAATATCATGATGCAACCCCATTTTTGTTATTACTATATATATATTAGGGGTATTGGAAAGAGTGATACGCCCTACTGTGATATATATACACTACTAACAAAAGTTTAGGCATTTATGAAAATTTTTTGTAAATTAACCACTTAAGCCCCGGACCATTTGGTAGCTAGAGGACCAGAGGTGAATTCAGAATTTTGCACTGCGCTGCTTTAACTGTAAATTGTGCGGACATGCAATGTTGTACCCAAACAAAATTTGTGTCCTTTTCTTCCCACAAATAGAGCTTTCTTTTAATGGTATTTGATTGCCTCTGCGATTTTTATTTTTTGCGATATAAACGGAAAAAGACCAAAATATTTGAAAAAAAATGATATTTTCTACTTTTTGTTATAAGAAAAATCGAATAAACTCAATTTTAGTCATACATTTAGGCCAAAATGTATTCAGCCACATGTCTTTAGTAAAAAAAACGTCAATAAGTGTATATTTATCGGTTTGCGCAAAAGTTATAGCGTTTACAAACTAGGGTACATTTTCTGGAATTTACACAGCTTTAAATTTATGACTGCCTATCTCATTTCTTGAGGTGCTAAAATGGCAGGGCAGTACAAAACCCCCCCAAATGACCCCATTTTGGAAAGTAGACACCCCAAGGAAATTGCTGAGAGGCATGTTGAGCCCATTGAATATTTTTTTTTTGTCCCAAGTGATTGAATAATGACAAAAAAAAAAAAAAAATTACAAAAAGTTGTCACTAAATGATATATTGCTCACACATGCCATGGTTATATGTGGAATTGCACCCCAAAATACATTCTGCTGCTTCTCCTGAGTACGGGAATACCACATGTGTGGGACTTTTTAGGAGCCTAGCCACGTACGGGACCCCGGAAACCAAGCACCGCCTTCAGGATTTCTAAGGGCGCAAATTTTTGATTTCACTCCTCACTACCTATCACAGTTTTGAAGGCCATAAAATGCAAAAATAGCACAAAACCCCCCCAAATGACCCCATTTTAGAAAGTAGACACCCCAAGGAAATTGCTGAGAGGCCTGTTGAGCCCATTGAATATTTTTTTTTTGTCCCAAGTGATTGAATAATGACAAAAAAAAAAAAATACAAAAAGTTGTCACTAAATGATATATTGCTCACACATGCCATGGTTATATGTGGAATTGCTCCCCAAAATACATTTTGCTGCTTCTCCTGAGTACGGGGATACCACATGTGTGGGACTTTTTAGGAGCCTAGCCGCGTACGGGACCCCGAAAACCAATCACCGCCTTCAGGATTTCTAGGCACAAATTTTTGATTTCACTCCTCACTACCTATCACAGTTTCGAAGGCCATAAAATGCCAAAATAGCACAAAACCCCCCCAAATGACCCCATTTTGGAAAGTAGACACCCCAAGCTGTTTGCTGAGAGGCATGGTGAGTATTTTACAGCTCTCATTTGTTTTTGAAAATGAAGAAAGAATTTTTTTTTTTTCTTTTTTTTTTTTTCAATTTTCAAAACTTTGTGACAAAAAGCGAGATCTGCAAAATACTCACAATACCTCTCAGCAAATAGCTTGGGGTGTCTACTTTCCAAAATGGGGTCATTTGGGGGGGTTTTGTGCCATCTGGGCATTCCATGGCCTCCGAAACTGTGATAGGCAGTGAGAAGTGAAATCAAAAATTTACACCCTTAGAAAGCCTGAAGGCGGTGATTGGTTTTTGGGGTCCCGTACGCGGCTAGGCTCCCAAAAAGTCTCACACATGTGGTATCCCCGTACTCAGGAGAAGCAACAGAATGTATTTTGGGGTGTAATTCCACATATGCCCATGGCATGTTTGAGCAATATATCATTTAGTGACAACTTTGTGCAAAAAAAAAAAAAAAAAAAAAAAATTGTCTTTTTTCCGCAACTTGTGTCAACATATAAAATATTCCATGGACTCGACATGCCTCTCAGTATATAGCTTGGGGTGTCTACTTTCCAAAATGGGGTCATTTGGGGGGGTTTTGAACTGTTCTGGCATTTTATACACAACATTAGGAAGCTTACATCCACTCTTCTAACCACTTGAAGACAAAGCCCTTTCTGACACTTTTTGTTTACATGAAAACATATATTTTTTTGCAGGAAAATTATGTTGAACCCCCAAACATTATATATATTTTTAAAGCAAAGGCCCTACAGAATAAAATGGTGGGTGTTGCATTTTTTTTTTCTACACAGTATTTGCGCAGCGATTTTTCAAACGCATTTTTTTGGGAAAAAATACACTTTTTTTTATTTTAATGCACTAAAACACACTATATTGCCCAAATGTTTGATGAAATAAAAAGATGATCTTAGGCCGAGTACATAGATACCAAACACGACATGCTTTAAAATTTCGCACAAACGCGCATTGGCGACAAACTACATACATTTTTAAAGGCCTTTAAAAGCCTTTACAGGTTACCCCAGTAGATTTACAGAGGAGGTCTACTGCTAAAATTACTGCCCTCGATCTGACCTTCGCGGTGATACCTCACATGCATGGTGCAATTGCTGTTTACATATGACGCCAGACCGACGCTTGTGTTCGCCATTGGGCAAGAGCAGGGCAGGACAGGGGTGCTTTTTTTTTTTTTTTTTATTATTCATTTTGCTTTTTTATTTTTATTTTAAATTGTTCCTTCCATATTTTTTTTTTTTTTTATCATTTTTATTGTTATCTCAGGGAATGTAAATATCCCCTATGATAGTAATAGGTAGTGACAGGTACTCTTTTTTTGAAAAAACTGGGGTCTAGACCCTAGATCTTTCCTCTGCCCTCAAAGCATCTGACCACACCAAGATCGGTGTGATAAAATGCTTTCCCAATTTCCCAATGGCGCTTTTTATATCCGGGGGGGGACATTCCCTCCCACTGCTTGTAAAAGCAGTCCAGAGGCTAATTAGCCACTAGGGTTGCTTTTACATTAAAGCCGGCCGCTGGCTGAAAAGAATGATACCAAGATGATACCTAAACCCGCAGGCATCAATCTGGTATAACCATTCAAAGTCCAGCAACATACCAGTACGTTGCTGGTCCTTGTTGGACATGTATTGTAATTTTTTTTTTCATGCAGCCAGGTGGCTGAACGAAAAAAGAGATTGATCGGTGGGTATGCCCACCATTAGAATACCGCCCTTCATCCACCCACTTCTAATGATGGGCATACATGCACCATTTATATATGCCGAAGCATGGGGGCATCCTCCCGCAAAAAAGTTATGCCGCACACACATGGTCGGACTTTTCCACGGGCAAGCCTCCGTCGGAATTTCGACCGTATGTACGCGGCATTAGGAGCAAAATCGCTCCTCCGCCCCTGCTGTCCCAATGCTTCGGCATATTTGCTTCTTTTTTTTTTTAACTGTGGTGGTGAAATCACCTCCTACAGCACTGGAGTCGCAGGGATCAGGCCTGTCTCTGCGAACGCTGCAGTTATGTGTGTTGTGTTTTGTAAGTGACAGTGATCGATCGATACTGCACTTCGGTGGCCTGGGCTGGACGGAGGGGCAAAACGCAGGTGCTAGCAGGTATCTGGGCTGATCCCGCTAACACTGCGTTTTTGGGAACCCTAAACTGCTGGGGACGCTAGTATAGATCTGATCAGATCAGATATTGATCTGTTCAGATACTATACCACTAAGGGAGGTGTATGCTTCACGCGTGGGTGTTAGCGTTACTGGCACTAACCTGACGCTGCCTGGGGTGTGACGCAGACCCTCTCTGACGCTAAAACCTAATTGATATCACCCGCCGGGCGATCAGGGGGTTAAGCCTTTATTGGGTTATATACGGCGGGTGCCCTGACACTATAAAAAGCAAACTAACTAACCAGCGTCACCCGTAACACTTATATGATGATTACTGGTGAAAGGGTTAACTAGAGGCAATTAGGGGGTTAAAACCTTTATTAGATAATATATGGGGGTACCTGACGCTATAAAAACCTGCGGCGAACCTAAAAAAATTTACTGGCTACCGATCTGCATCACCGACGCTAAGACATCGATCAGAAAAATGATCACTTAGCGACAGTGGTGATAGGGGGTGAAAGGGTTACCTGGGGGGCGATCAAGGGGTTTAAACCTTTATTAGATAATTTATGGGGGGTACCCGACGCTATAAAAACCTGCGGCGAACCTAAAAAAATTACTGGGTACCGATCTGCATCACCGACGCCAAGACAGCGATCAGAAAAACAATTGCTTAGTGACAGTGGTGATAGGGGGTGAAAGGGTTACCTGGGGGGCGATCAAGGGGGTTAAACCTTTATTAGATAATTTATGGGGGTACCCGACGCTATAAAAACCTGCGGCGAACCTAAAAAAAAAATACTGGCTACCGATCAGCATCACCGACGCTAAGACATCGATCAGAAAAACGATCGCTTAGTGACAGTGGTGATAGGGGGTGAAAGGGTTACCTGGGGGGCGATCAAGGGGGTTAAACCTTTATTAGATAATTTATGGGGGTACCCGACGCTATAAAAACCTGCGGCGAACCTAAAAAAAATTACTGGGTACCGATCTGCATCACCGACGCCAAGACAGCGATCAGAAAAATGATCGCCAAGCGACGGCGGTGCTAGGGGGTGAAAGGGTTATCTGGGGGGTGATCAAGGGGTTAAACCTTTATTAGGGGGGGTTAGGGGGCTACACTGGACCTAAAACTAAATGTAGTGACACTTTTACAGTCACAAATGTCACTGATTGCAGTGATCAGTAAATAAATGGTCACTGCAATCAGTGACACTGTGACTGGGGGCTGGGGGGTGATCTGGGGGGGCCTGGGGGGGCGATTTATGTGCCTATGTGTGCTGGTGTTAGTGTAGTGTTAGTGCACTGACCTGTGTGTCTTCTCTTGTACGACGCTCGGTATATGTGAGCGCCGCACAGGAGATGACATCACTTCCTCCTGCTTTCTCTATCTGTGTAAACAGTACACAGACAGAGGGGGCATTTCTATTCGCCGGGAGCGATCGCGGGGGGGTGGTCGGAATCGAACGGCCGCCCCCCCATCTCGGAACGCTCCCAGACGAATTCCGACCGCTCACTGTACAGAAGGGGGGTCCGATCGGACCCCCCAACTGTACAAAGGCAATCACGTACACTCTACGTGATTGTGCCTGTCGGTGCCATTGTGCCGACGTATATATACAGTGAGCGGTCGTTAAGTGGTTAAGAATGCTTTCAGAAATAGAAGTGTTAATAGTTTATTTTTATCAAGCTTGAAGCATAAAATCACTATTTCCAGCATTAACAGATCGTTGGAAATATTTGTAAATTACGGGTGGGTTCATCCGCCGTGGTTGCACCATAGCACATGGTAAAATTACTGAATAGCAGGTTTGAAAACGAGTGTCTGTCCCAGCTGTGGTTGGGGCAACTGGGTAGGCAGGGCAGCAATAACTTAAGAGGCAGCTCCCACTGGTTGCACTGGACAACGGCACTTGATTTTTGAAGTTACAGTCACAAACAGGCAGAGAACATACAGTTGCAAAAAAAAGTATGTGAACCCTTTTGGAATGATATGGATTTCTGCACAAATTGGTCATTAAATGTGATCTGATCTTCATCTAAGTCACAACAATAGACAATCACAGTCTGCTTAAACTAATAACACACAAAGAATTAAATGTTACCATGTTTTTATTGAACACATCATGTAAACATTCACAGTGCAGGTGGAAAAAGTATGTGAACCCTTGGATTCAATAACTGGTTGAACCTCTTTTGGCAGCAATAACTTCAACCAAACGTTTCCTGTAGTTGCAGATCAGACGTGCACAACAGTCAGGAGTAATTCTTGACCATTCCTCTTTACAGAACTTTTTCAGATCAGCAATATTCTTGGGATGTCTGGTGTGAATAGCTTTCTTGAGGTCATGCCACAGCATCTCAATCAGGTTGAGGTCAGGACTCTGACTGGGCCACTCCAGAAGGCATATTTTCTTCTGTTTAAGCCATTCTGTTGTTGATTTACTTCTATGCTTTGGGTCATTGTTCTGTTGCAACACCCATCTTCTGTTGAGCTTCAGCTGGTGGACAGATGGCCTTAAGTTCTCCTGCAAAATGTCTTGATAAACTTGGGAATTCATTTTTCCTTCGATGATAGCAATCCGTCCAGGCCCTAACGCAGCAAAGCAGCCCCAAACCATGATGCCCCCACCACCATACTTCACAGTTGGGATGAGGTTTTGATGTTGGTGTGCTGTGCCTCTTTTTCTCCACACATAGGGGTGATTTACTAAAGACCTGCACCTGTGGTGCAGTGGAGAAATTGGAGCAATTGCACAAAAAACGGGACTCAAAATTTTTATCAAAAATTATGGTGCACTTATATGCACCAAACCATATTTACATAGGAACTTGCGCAATCCTTCGCGCCTACCATTAGCAAGCGCAGCCAATGTAATCTTCAACATTTTTGTCTAAATACTGTCGATAACTTTACTAGTTTACCATCTTCTGTTACCAGGCTAAAAAGTATGTATATAATATTGTTTAAATGCACAAATTCTGTCCAGAACATGTAGATCTGTCTTACAACTAATCAAGCCTTTTTACACCCTTCTTTCAGCTTACTCAACTGCACATGTGCATTGACAAAGCACACCATTTTATGCTCGCCTGACAGGGCGCACACGCTTTAGCTTGTTAAATATGTGTGTTGCACACGGGCGCATCTGCGTTCTCCAGAGTGCACAACTGCTTATACATTGGGCTTGTGCTCATTGTAATGCTGATCATGTTAATGAACTTTTCCTTATCACATGGAGAATATTGCTTCCACTTTTATTCCTTTCAATCATTTCTTTTTGAAACAACTCAATATTCATTCTAGAGATCTTCCTCCTATCAACAACTATGCAGATGTTTACTGGACTTGTAATTGTGCATTTTATGGTGATAGTCTATAATCATTGGTGGAGCCAAAACTTCCATGAAAACATCTTCTCAATAAATGATTGAAAGGAATAAAAGTGGAAGCAATATTCTTCATGTGATAAGGAAAAGCTCATTAACATGATCAGCATTACAATGAGCAAGTGCCCGATGTCTGTTTCATATTTAAGAATGTGTATGCGCCCGTACGTGCAAGCCCACAGCATGCGCCATGTCGCAATAATTATTCCTGCCCGCGCAAATGCGCCAACATTTTCTTAAATCAACCCCATAGTGTTGTGTGTTTCTTCCAAACAACTCAACTTTGGTTTAATCTGTCCACAGAATATTTTGCCAGTACTGCTATGGAACATCCAGGTGCTCTTGTGCAAACTGTAAACGTGCAGCAATGGGGTTTTTTGGACAGCAGTGGCTTCCTCTGTGGTTTCCTTCCATGAAATCCATTCTTTTTTAGTGTTTTACGTATCGTAGATTCACTAACAGGGATGTTAGCATATGCCAGAGACTTTTGTAAGTCTTTAGCTGATACTAGGATTCTTCTTCACCTCATTGAGCAGTCTGCGCTGTGCTCTTGCAGTCATCTTTACAGGACGCCCACTCCTAGGGAGAATAGCAGCAGTGCTGAACTTTCTCCACTTATAGACAATTTGTCTTACAGTGGACTGAAGAACAGCAAGGCTTTTGGAGATACTTTTATAACCCTTTCCAGCTTTGTGCAGGTCAACAATTCTTAATCGTAGGTCTTCTGAGAGCTCTTTTGTGTGAGGCATCATTTACATCAGGCAATGCTTCTTGTGAAAAGCAAACCCAGAACTTGTGTGTGTTTTTTATAGGGCAGGGCAGCTGTAACCAACACCTCCAATCTCATCTCATTGATTGGACTCCAGTTGGCTGACACCTCACTCCAATTAGCTCTTGGAGATCTCATTAGTCTAGGGGTTCACATACTTTTTCCACCTGCACTGTGAATGTTTACATGGTGTGTTCAATAAAAACATGGTAACATTTAATTATTTGTGTGTTATTCGTTTAAGCAGACTGTGATTGTCTATTGTTGTGACTTAGATGAAGATCAGATCACATTTTATGACCAATTTGTGCAGAAATCCATATCATTCCAAAGGGGTTCACATACTTTTTTTTGCAACTGTAAGTCCTTCCCTGGTTAAACCCTTCTGGTGGTCTTTTGAAACAAGGCACAGTTCCATGGTTTGATAAAATACTCTGGTTGCTAGGAGTAACGGCCGGCAGGTTGACCGTGGGCAGATATCCTGGACGACGCCCCTCAAACGTTTCACTAACCCCCATAGGGTATTGGTCAGGGCACTAAGAACACTCCAGCCAGCTCCTCCTAGACCCATCTTAACTGCTTCTAGAACCTTCTCCAAGCTTCCGGCAAGTAGGGAGGAGTCACCAGAGATGCTGCTGCTGAGTCATCCAGCCTACCCTAAGTCACTCAAACCCTGACCCAGAAAAACACACAGGCTTGGCTACTAGCCAAGCCTAAATTTACCTACGCTGACAAAAAATTCTATCCTTAGCACTCTAGCCATGCTAGGGAGTGCTATATCAGTATTTTAGCAGCTGTCACCCTAGTGTAAATCTCTACAATGCAAGCCCAAAATTTATTTATAGGAGCACATTGCCACCAACTGCGACATGACATTGCAGGAATATATTTTTTTCTCTGCTAGAGCAAATTGGACCATGCTTTATTGTTTTGTTTTTTTTGCCTTCCTCTGGATCAACTGTGGATAAAGGACTGTTTATGGATGTTTTAAATTTACAAATACTGTACTGTTGACCCCACAATAGGGATAAAACTTTTTTGCAGAAGAGAGTTTAACAAGACAAGTGGCCACTCATTAAATTTATAGGAAAAGAGGTTTACCCTTAAACTAGGTGGAGGGTTCTTTACTGTAAGAGCGGCAAGGATGTGGAATTTCCTTCCACAGGCGGTGGTCTCAGCGGGGAGCATCGATAGTTTCAAAAAACTATTAGATAAGCACCTGAACGACCACAACATACAGGGATATACAATGTAGAACTGACATATAATCACACACATAGGTTGGACTTGATGGACTTGTGTCCTTTTTCAACCTCCCCTCCTATGTAACTATGTAATTATGTACCGTATTTATCGGCGTATAACACGCACTTTTTTCCCCTTAAAATCAGGGGAAAATCGTGGGTGCGTGTTATACGCCGATACTCCGTCGAATTCCCCTTCTGAAAACGAGCGAGAGGAGCGAGCGGAGCCGAAGCCGAAGTACACTCGGCTTTACTCGGCTCCTCTCGCAGTCCCGCCCATCTCTGACTGCGCCGCTGACATAGAGAAAGCCGAGTGTACTTCGGCTAGTCTCGGCTCCTCTCGCAGTCCTGCCCCTGACTGTGAGAAGAGCCGAGTCTAGCCGAAGTACACTCGGCTTTCTCCGTCAGCGGCGCAGTCAGTGGAGATGGGCGGGACTGCGAGAGGAGCCGAGTCTAGCCGAAGTACACTCGGCCCCGCTCGCTCCTCTCCACAGAAATCGGCGCCAAATTTAAAAAAAACGCAGAGACTGACACGATCGCAAAGGCACTGGGCAAGGCTGCAGATGGACAGATGGACACTGGGCAAGGCTGCAGATGGACAGATGGACACTGGGCAAGGCTGCAGATGGACAGATGGACACTGGGCAAGGCTGCAGATGGACAGATGGACACTGGGCAAGGCTGCAGATGGACACTGGGCAAGGCTGCAGATGGACAGATGGACACTGGGCAAGGCTGCAGATGGACAGATGGACACTGGGCAAGGCTGCAGATGGACAGATGGACACTGGGCAAGGCTGCAGATGGACACTGGGCAAGGCTGCATGCTGCATTTAAATGTAAGTTTTTTTTCCTTGAATTTCCCTCCTAAAAGTTTTTTTCCTTAAAATTCTCTCCTAAACTTGGGGTGCGTGTTATACGCCGGTGCATGTTATACGCCGATAAATACGGTAAGTATGTAACACCTTGTTGTTACCTAGGACTTTAATATTACCTATCCAGATGTTCGTAAATGTTCTTTCCTTGTCAGCTGTCTCACAGCTCACAGTTTTTCCATTTCATACAATCCCATCTTAATAGATTTTCCTGTTTACTAAGTTGTTCTAAACTTCTTTTCAGGTTTGCCAAGATCACATTAACAAGTATTTCCTTTACATCTCACAATACACCCATTTGTTCGGACAACATGCCAGAGCATTACATACAGTATTCCTTCACAATTGCTGGGAAAACTACAACCACATATCTGCTTCCCTAGTGCTCAGTGGAAGGGTCTGCCTGCTATAAACACATACCCAGTCCCAGTTAAAAGTACAAAATTGGTGAACAAATCATATGACGTTTTAGGGAGAGCTAAAATGGTGCAAAGGATGCCATTATTACAAAGGAGCAATATTTAAATTTTAGGCAGTTTTAGTAAATCACAGCTGACTGCAGATGGAAATGGAAAATAGTTTTTAATAACCTTACATTTCAAAATTACTTGTGTTGCAATTACTGTATATTTTTAGATCATTGATTTTATACATAGTGTAGTTTTAATATATTCTGTGAGTCATTGGGGTGGAATTACTTTAGGCAAATGAGCTGTTTACTATAGTGTACGTTTATCAAATATTGATAATTTATCTAATTTCAGTTCTCAGCAGTTCTCAGAGAAAAATCTTCTCCTCTGGCACCCTGTTTATGAAGCGGAGAACATTTGTTCTCAGGAGAAGAGAAGAGAAGTTTTTCCTCTGAGAACATCTGAGATCTGAGTAGAAGGGGGAGGGCTGCCTGTGATCTCTTGAGATACCTGTATTATTACTAGACATGTGGATTTGTTATCATCCGAATGCATTTTCATCCGAAATCTAGCTATTATTGCGTTAGTTTTAACAAACGATAACGAACGCGCAGAATCCAAAATCCGAAAGATCCGAAATTAAAAAAATGCTTTATTTTCCTATTCATTATATTTTTGCATCGTTGCGTCAACAGTTCGATATAGATAGAAAGAAGATTCGACATGACGGTGAAAATAGCAATCTGTGTCTATCGAACCTGCGATTAAATGTGCCTAACCTAACTCTATTAGTCCAAAATTATTCGACATAGAGAGAAAAGATTCGACATTATAGAGACGTGAAGATTCGACGAAGCAGCTAAAAACATACGATCGCAGCGAGCGGACATTTATGGTCAAATGCTCCGCCCATAGGCTATTGAAGAATTCTAACGTTGCTTGACTAGTAATATTAATTAAAAATTATAATTATTACTAGTCAAAAAACATTTGAATTCTACTATAGCTTGTGGGCGGAGTATTCGACCGGAAATGTACGATTGCGGCATCGTACAGTTTAGCTGCTTCGTCAAATCTTCTTAGAACATCCGACAGACACCATAAGAATTCAGTTGACAGATTCAAGCTTTAATAATTCGGATTTTTGGACACATGCATTTTTGAAGGAAACAAAATAAATCAAAAACTAATAACTAAATAAATTTATTTTTCGTACAAAACCAAAATTCCGAAACTAAATATTTCAGTTTGCACATGTCTAGTGATTACAGAGCAGCTGAGTTTTAAAAGTGAAATCAAAGATAAAAAGACCATGTAATTACATGAAAATAATAAGCACTGGCGCTTTTTTAAACACACATTTTGGCCCTTTAGCGCACATTTTGGCACAGGTTATTTTAGCATGTAGTTTGACACTTTGTTAACGTGCGTTTTGATTAGCTTTTTTATGTGTATTTTGGAAAACAGCACATTTGTTAGCTACATTTGGGGTACCAATAACAATTAGGCCTCATGCACACTGAACGTTATATTAACGTTATAAAAACGCCAGTAGCTTGGCAATGAGTTTTCAAACGTTTTTCAATGTTTTTGTGATAGCGTTTTTTTGCGGTTTTCATTTTTGAGCCTTTATCTGCGTTTATCTGCATTTTAAGGCGTTTTTTGACGTTCAAGCGTTTTTACAGTTGAAAAACGCCTACCACAGCCCACTAGTTTTGGGGCTTTTTTACAACCAAAAAACGCCCCAGCCAAAAACAGTTGATTATGGCCTATGTATGCATGGACACACAGGATAACATGCTGGAGAGTTTATTGACTGTGGAATAAAACATCTGAAGCCAAAAACAGCAGCTGTAAAAACGTCCAAAAACATCCTAAAATCTAGTGGAACCAATTGGCATCAGAAGTCACCTAGTTAGTAAATAAAGTCCACCTGTGTGTAATTTAATCTCAGTATAAATACAGCTGTTCTGTGAAGCCCTCAGAGGTTTGTTAGAGAATCTTAGTGAAAAATCTGCATCATGAAGGCCAAAGAACACACCAAACAGGCCAGGGATAAAGTTGTGGAGAAGTTTAAAGCAGGGTTAGGCTATAAAAAAATATCCCAAGCTTTGAACATCTCGCAGAGCACTGTTCAATCCATCATTCGAAAATGGAAAAAGAGTATGGCACAACTGTAAACCTACCACCTAAACTGACAGGCCGGGCAAGGAGAGCATTATTCAGAGAAGCAGCCAAGAGACCCATGGTAATTCAGGAGGAGCTGCAGAGATCCACAGCTCAGGTGGGAAAATCTGTGCACAGGACAACTATTAGTCATTCACTCCACAAATCTGGCCTTTATGGTAGAGTAGAAAGAAGAAAGCCATTGTTAAAATAAAGCCATAAGAAGTCCCTTTTGCTATTTGCGAGAAGCCATGTGGGGGGCACAGCAAACATGTGAAGAAGGTGCTCTGATCAGATGAGACCAAAATTGTACTTTTTGGCCTAAAAGCAAAACGTTATGTGTGGCAGAAAACTAACACTGCACATTACCCTGAACACACCATCCCCACCGTGAAACATGATGGAGTCCTCCTGATAAAGTCACGTGACAGTGACGAACACGCGTCGAGACACCAGAGTCACCGGAGGTGACACTTGCGAGCTCGCTGCTCGTTTCTATATGCCTTATTTTATGCAACTTTTGTGAGTACCCTTTTTTGTGATGTTTTATTGCCAATAAATGTATTTTAAATATACTACACTATTGGCGTATCCTATGTCCTTTTTTCTGTGAGGGTCAATATCACACCAATTGGAAGTTCAGTGTACCACCCCAGTAAAGATAGAGACCATACACTGCTAGGAGACGCCACACCAGGGATTGGTCGGAATACACGCCGGATATCCACCTATCTATATCTTTATATGCTGTTACCTTACAGCAGTAAGGTAAGGGGACATCTACACTAATCACAAGGGAAATAGGAAAGTTCCCTTTCAAATACGTCACTTCACTTTGGATTATCTGGCACCAGCACCGTCACCAATTGTTTTCATTACCAAGTCACATTTTTCTGCACAAGAACACAGATCACCATTCTGTTTTATTTCTGATATTTGGAATGACTTTTATTCAGTTACCATAGTTTGTGTTACTCCAGCATCAGCTTGAGGACTTGGATTGATGCACTTTCACAGCTGGACTCAGCATTGCTTATCACTTTGGATTTATTCACTTTTGTGCTTCACATATTCTCTGATGTTTCACATAATCTTTGACATGATGTTGTGATATCAATTATTATTTGTATGCTCATTAGGTGCACTCATTATCTACCTTTCCCCCATCCCCCTTACAGTGCAGCATTACTTTTCTTTAAAATCTTAGAAGAAAACCTGTTAACGTCTTCAAAAGACTTGAGACTGTGGTGGAGGTTCACCTTCCAGCAGGACATTGACCCCAAACATACAGCCAGATCTACAATGGAATGGTTTAGATCAAAGCACGATAATGTGTTAGAATGGCCCAGTCAAAGTCTAGACCTGAATCCAATTGAGAATCTGTGGCAAGACTTGAAAATTGCTGTTCACAGACGCTCTCCATCCACTCTGACAGAGCTTGAGCTATTTTGCATAAAAGATTGAGCAAAAATGTCACTCTCTAGATGTGCAAAGCTGGTAGAGACATTTCCAAAAAGACTTGCAGCTGTAATTGCAGCGAAAGGTGGTTCTACAAAGTATTGACTGAGTGGGGCTGAATACAAATGCACGCCACACTTTCAGATATTTATTTGTAAAAAAAATTGAAAACCATTTATCATTTTCCTTCCACTTCACAATTATGTGCCACTTTACATTTGTCTATCATATAAAATCAGAATAAAATAGATTTACACATATACACAATAAATAATATATATATATATATATATATATATATATATATATATATAAGCAGCGCTAATTAAGTGCAAGCTGTGGGGGAGGGGAAACAGTTTCAGACAGGAGTGAATCTTAAGGTAAAAAACACACAGTATCTCATGGATAAGTCTGTAATAGGAGGTGATGAGAAAAAAGCAATCTTCTTAATAGAGCCGCAATGCTCTCATTCTGCCACCAACACCACCACTCGTGAAGAGAGGAAAACTGGGGGGCCGTGAGACCTCCCCAATGATAGAACTCTTACCAGACGGTGCTGGATCAAAGGCAAAAACAAAGTGGCTACAGATCTCCTCCTCTCTCAGATAGCGGATATCATCAGACGGGATGCTCACATGTGTGTAAGAAAGAAGATCCACAATAGTGTAACTCCACAAAAACACAAGTTTATTGGTCCCCAATAACTCCCATAAAAACCGCACTTACAATATATAAAAAATCATAATACATTACTCGATCATGGACGTTGCTGGAACCGCGAGATGTCAGAGCTGTGTCTCCGTCCTAACTTCCCTGCGTTCCCTGCTCCGTTCAGCTGACGTACGTGTGCGACGACCAGCGTCGTGACGTCACTATGATATGCAGTCACTGTATCTAACCCAGACGCGTTTCGTCAGTAATAGACATCATCTGTGGGTGTGGACAAGTGACTAGGTATGCCATATTATATGGACTGATATGCTAGCTGATTGGTTGAACTTAGGGAGATGACACAACCAGACAACCGCGCTGACATCTCATCCATTGATTCGTCACCGCATAGCATAACATAGCATAGGATAACAACACTTACTAATACATATATTGTCTCCTATCGGAAAACAACAGGAATAATATCCTCATGTGCAAAATAGTAACCACTATTCATAACTTACTAAAAAGGTAATCTGCATATTAAAACTTTATAAAACCGCTGTATTAATAAGAAATTATAATAAAGTGCATAATGAATGAATGACTGGGTATAACTAAACCTTACATAAATAATAATCATAATAAAATGTAAACGCTAAAAGGCAAAGTTCTATATACAATCAATGTGTATATACTAAACATGATTAATAGTATTATGGGCACCAGAACCTAGATGGAACCCAAATAATATGATTAATACCATAATAAAGGAGTACTAGACAGATAAAAAAATACTTATTAACATATGCATTCCTTTTCAAACATAATAATGCTAATAATTAAACTCCATAAAAGAACATTATTCATAACAGAGATATGGACAGTAGAGATACTAGTAGTCACTTATGAAACAGTTCACATCCAGCTCTATATTCATTCCTTTAGGTGTGAGTGTATCCATGAGAAATATCCAGCGTGTTTCTCTTTTGGATATCTCTCGCACCAAGTTCGAACCTCTCCAGTTCGGGTGTATACAATCTACGCCCCAAAATTTCAGAACGGAGGGATCTTGACTATGGTGTTCTTTAAAATGTAAGGATACACTATGATATTTATATCCAATCTCTATATTGTGTATATGTTCAGAGATACGAATCTTCAATTTCCTTTTGGTTCGGCCCACATACATCAAGTTGCATGGGCATTGCAGAACGTATATAACGTGGGTGGTATTACACGTTATAAACTCTGAAATCTTACAGGGCCTGTCATTCCCTGAAGAAACAAAATCTGTTAGTCCCCTAATATGATTGTTCACTGTTAGACATGAACTGCATTTACGGCATGAATAGAACCCGTTAAATTGCCAGCAAATACTTCTTCTAATAGGGGGATCCAATACTTTATGTACAATTTTATCACCAAAGTTAGGAGCTTTGCGATAAATGAAAGGTGGTTGCACTGGTAGTACACTCTGTAAGGTTCTATCCAAACATAGAACATGCCAATGCTTTCTGAATATTTTTTCGACTTCCTTATACTGAGTATGGAAGTTCGATATGAAACCCCATTCTTGTCTCGGGTTAGTAATACGCTCCCTATTGACAAAAAGCTCATCTCTTGGCATATTTGCAAGATCTTCTACAATCTTATCCAAGACTCGCTCATCATATCCTTTCTGGGTGAATCTTTCTTTTATAACCCTAGAATAAGTAATGAAATCATCCTTCGTAGTACAATTCCGTTTAACCCTCATAAGTTGACCCTTAGGGATGTTATTAAGCCAGTTGGGATGATGGCCACTCATCAAGGGCAAATAACTATTCCTATCAGTTGGTTTAAAGTAAATAGTTGTAGAGAGGGTAGTGCCATGCAATCTTACATCAACATCCAGAAAGTGTATGTGTTCATTGCTGAACTCGTAATCTAGTCTGATGTTGTTTTTGTTATCATTCAGTTCTTTCAAAAAAGTATGTAATGACAACTCGTCTCCTTCCCAAATGAAGAACAGATCGTCGATGTACCTCCTGTAAAACAGGAGGCCATCTTTCCTACTGGCAAACACGGACTTATCCTCCCACTCACCCATGAACAAATTTGCGATACTGGGCGCGAATCTCGCGCCCATCGCAACTCCTCTCTTTTGGGAGTAATATTCATGGTTATACCAAAAATAGTTGTGGGCCAAGCAGAAGTCCAATGCTTGGCCCAAAAAAACTTTTTGTTCAAAGGGAATATCCTCACGCTGACTCAATGCCCAATTTAATGCCAACAGGGCGTCATCATGTTGTATAATAGTATACAATGACGATACATCCGCGGTCACCAAAAAAATACGGGTTTTACCAGTTAAATCAATATCATTGATGAGTTGTAGAAAGCTCTTAGTATCCTTTAAATAGGCCCTAGTGTTGAACACACTGGCCTGAAGAAAGGTATCTAAATATTGACCTAATCTCGCCGTAACCGACCCTATGCTATTCACAATAGGTCTGGCGGGTGGCTTTGTAGAGTCCTTATGCACTTTAGGGAGAGTATATATAGTAGGCACTCTGCAAAAACTAGGTGACAGATATTTATGTTCTTTCTTATTTAGAACTCTCTTAGCTCTACCCATATCTACTAATTTTTGTAGGTCAGCATGATATGCATGAGTAGGATTATTGTTTAACTTAACATAAGTGGTATCATCGGATAACATGTTGGAAAGTTGGGTGTCATAGTAGGATTTATCCAGTATGACTACCCCTCCCCCTTTATCCGCTGGGCGTATTACGATATTTTTCCTATCACGTAATTGCTTAATGCCCTCCTGAATATGTGGGGGATTACAATTTTTCTTCACTATGACCTTGTCCAAATCTTTCAGGACTAGGCTTTTAAATACATCAACATGTTGATTTGCCGAATTCGGCGGGTTAAACAGTGACCTATTTTTCAAGGCACTGTCTACTCCTATAATGTTGGTATTACTTGGATGGTTACCACTTGGACCACTGTTAAGAAAATATTTTTTAATATTTAATTTTCTAATGTACTTATGGATGTCCATATACGTATCAAATTTGTTCAAAGATTTCTTGGGGGCACATTTCAAACCTAAATTCAATATATTGAGTTCCTTATGTGAAAAAGAGACTAAGCTGAGGTTGTATATTCCTACTGTTCCATCCTTCTTTTTTTGCTGTTTGTATTGGATCCTGCTCCCTGCCCTGCATCCTCTCCGTCTCTTCTGGGTGGGACCGGTGGATGTGGGTACTGGTTCCATTCTTGTGGGGGTCTCCACCATCCTTGCTGGTTGTAAGGCAGATAATAATTCACAGGGGGCTTCCCCCTGTTGGACTGGTTGCCCCTGTGACCCCTGGTTCCTCTCTTGCCCCTCCCTAAAAAAGACTGTCGTGGGGATCCTTCATTAATCCGTTCATCATTATATTGAAGAGGCTCAAATCTATTATTAGTGGGCAATGGGTACTGATAATCACTGTGGGAAACACCTGCTCCATTATTTTGACCACCTCTAGAATTATAGCGGTTTTGTCCACCTCTGCCCCTCCCTCCTCTACTCCTATCATTATAGGGGTGAGGAGGTGGGTTTGATGTAGGGATACAGGGGGTACTCTGTGTTTCCACCTGCTCCTGTCTCCCTGTGGTGTTAACTGGATGTAAAGTGGTGACATTCTCTATTGGAGATATTTTATTCTGCCACATATAAACAATCCCACTTTTAAAATCTCCTATATCACGGTGAAATTTCTTCACTTTTTTCTTTTGGGTGTCCTTATCAATTTTATCAAGTTTTTTATTTATATTGCTATTAAAGTCTATCCATTGCTGGGAACTTTTGATAGGATCCAATTTTGTGTTACACTCATTAATTAAGTGTTCCAACTTTGCCATTTTTTTACGTTTACGCTTTAAAACTAATTCCTGCAACCTAATACCCACCCCATTAAAAAACTCTACCCATTCATTCATAGACTCAATATCATCCAATCCGTCTTGGGGAGTGACCTCCCATCTCAGACTTCTGACTATAATTTTTTCTTTCAAGTATTGCTCCATTGTACTGATATCCCACCAAGTCCTCACCTGTTTCTCTAGTGCATTACCAAGAGAGAGTAAGGTGGACCTATGATCATCTTGGACTGGTGGGTTAGACTCTATATTAAACAATGTATTAAGATCAATTTGTCTATTCATCAAAAAACTCACTGCCTCCATAGCTGCTCTGTAATCTCTTATAAATATATTAAGCAAACAAACGTATAGCCCTTCCCAATCGAGCGCTCCAGGAGGAAAAAGAGAAATCCGGTGAAAGAAAAAAACACTTGCAAGAGGTTGTGCTATAAAACACCTCCCTCCTACTACCAATGAAGGAAAAAAGCTGCTGCTAGTTCCTGTCCATAGACAGGCAAAATAATAAACAGAAAAAACACATATACACAATAAATAATATATATATATATATATATATATATATATATATATAAGCAGCGCTAATTAAGTGCAAGCTGTGGGGGAGGGGAAACAGTTTCAGACAGGAGTGAATCTTAAGGTAAAAAACACACAGTATCTCATGGATAAGTCTGTAATAGGAGGTGATGAGAAAAAAGCAATCTTCTTAATAGAGCCGCAATGCTCTCATTCTGCCACCAACACCACCACTCGTGAAGAGAGGAAAACTGGGGGGCCGTGAGACCTCCCCAATGATAGAACTCTTACCAGACGGTGCTGGATCAAAGGCAAAAACAAAGTGGCTACAGATCTCCTCCTCTCTCAGATAGCGGATATCATCAGACGGGATGCTCACATGTGTGTAAGAAAGAAGATCCACAATAGTGTAACTCCACAAAAACACAAGTTTATTGGTCCCCAATAACTCCCATAAAAACCGCACTTACAATATATAAAAAATCATAATACATTACTCGATCATGGACGTTGCTGGAACCGCGAGATGTCAGAGCTGTGTCTCCGTCCTAACTTCCCTGCGTTCCCTGCTCCGTTCAGCTGACGTACGTGTGCGACGACCAGCGTCGTGACGTCACTATGATATGCAGTCACTGTATCTAACCCAGACGCGTTTCGTCAGTAATAGACATCATCTGTGGGTGTGGACAAGTGACTAGGTATGCCATATTATATGGACTGATATGCTAGCTGATTGGTTGAACTTAGGGAGATGACACAACCAGACAACCGCGCTGACATCTCATCCATTGATTCGTCACCGCATAGCATAACATAGCATAGGATAACAACACTTACTAATACATATATTGTCTCCTATCGGAAAACAACAGGAATAATATCCTCATGTGCAAAATAGTAACCACTATTCATAACTTACTAAAAAGGTAATCTGCATATTAAAACTTTATAAAACCGCTGTATTAATAAGAAATTATAATAAAGTGCATAATGAATGAATGACTGGGGTCACAGGGGCAACCAGTCCAACAGGGGGAAGCCCCCTGTGAATTATTATCTGCCTTACAACCAGCAAGGATGGTGGAGACCCCCACAAGAATGGAACCAGTACCCACATCCACCGGTCCCACCCAGAAGAGACGGAGAGGATGCAGGGCAGGGAGCAGGATCCAATACAAACAGCAAAAAAAGAAGGATGGAACAGTAGGAATATACAACCTCAGCTTAGTCTCTTTTTCACATAAGGAACTCAATATATTGAATTTAGGTTTGAAATGTGCCCCCAAGAAATCTTTGAACAAATTTGATACGTATATGGACATCCATAAGTACATTAGAAAATTAAATATTAAAAAATATTTTCTTAACAGTGGTCCAAGTGGTAACCATCCAAGTAATACCAACATTATAGGAGTAGACAGTGCCTTGAAAAATAGGTCACTGTTTAACCCGCCGAATTCGGCAAATCAACATGTTGATGTATTTAAAAGCCTAGTCCTGAAAGATTTGGACAAGGTCATAGTGAAGAAAAATTGTAATCCCCCACATATTCAGGAGGGCATTAAGCAATTACGTGATAGGAAAAATATCGTAATACGCCCAGCGGATAAAGGGGGAGGGGTAGTCATACTGGATAAATCCTACTATGACACCCAACTTTCCAACATGTTATCCGATGATACCACTTATGTTAAGTTAAACAATAATCCTACTCATGCATATCATGCTGACCTACAAAAATTAGTAGATATGGGTAGAGCTAAGAGAGTTCTAAATAAGAAAGAACATAAATATCTGTCACCTAGTTTTTGCAGAGTGCCTACTATATATACTCTCCCTAAAGTGCATAAGGACTCTACAAAGCCACCCGCCAGACCTATTGTGAATAGCATAGGGTCGGTTACGGCGAGATTAGGTCAATATTTAGATACCTTTCTTCAGGCCAGTGTGTTCAACACTAGGGCCTATTTAAAGGATACTAAGAGCTTTCTACAACTCATCAATGATATTGATTTAACTGGTAAAACCCGTATTTTTTTGGTGACCGCGGATGTATCGTCATTGTATACTATTATACAACATGATGACGCCCTGTTGGCATTAAATTGGGCATTGAGTCAGCGTGAGGATATTCCCTTTGAACAAAAAGTTTTTTTGGGCCAAGCATTGGACTTCTGCTTGGCCCACAACTATTTTTGGTATAACCATGAATATTACTCCCAAAAGAGAGGAGTTGCGATGGGCGCGAGATTCGCGCCCAGTATCGCAAATTTGTTCATGGGTGAGTGGGAGGATAAGTCCGTGTTTGCCAGTAGGAAAGATGGCCTCCTGTTTTACAGGAGGTACATCGACGATCTGTTCTTCATTTGGGAAGGAGACGAGTTGTCATTACATACTTTTTTGAAAGAACTGAATGATAACAAAAACAACATCAGACTAGATTACGAGTTCAGCAATGAACACATACACTTTCTGGATGTTGATGTAAGATTGCATGGCACTACCCTCTCTACAACTATTTACTTTAAACCAACTGATAGGAATAGTTATTTGCCCTTGATGAGTGGCCATCATCCCAACTGGCTTAATAACATCCCTAAGGGTCAACTTATGAGGGTTAAACGGAATTGTACTACGAAGGATGATTTCATTACTTATTCTAGGGTTATAAAAGAAAGATTCACCCAGAAAGGATATGATGAGCGAGTCTTGGATAAGATTGTAGAAGATCTTGCAAATATGCCAAGAGATGAGCTTTTTGTCAATAGGGAGCGTATTACTAACCCGAGACAAGAATGGGGTTTCATATCGAACTTCCATACTCAGTATAAGGAAGTCGAAAAAATATTCAGAAAGCATTGGCATGTTCTATGTTTGGATAGAACCTTACAGAGTGTACTACCAGTGCAACCACCTTTCATTTATCGCAAAGCTCCTAACTTTGGTGATAAAATTGTACATAAAGTATTGGATCCCCCTATTAGAAGAAGTATTTGCTGGCAATTTAACGGGTTCTATTCATGCCGTAAATGCAGTTCATGTCTAACAGTGAACAATCATATTAGGGGACTAACAGATTTTGTTTCTTCAGGGAATGACAGGCCCTGTAAGATTTCAGAGTTTATAACGTGTAATACCACCCACGTTATATACGTTCTGCAATGCCCATGCAACTTGATGTATGTGGGCCGAACCAAAAGGAAATTGAAGATTCGTATCTCTGAACATATACACAATATAGAGATTGGATATAAATATCATAGTGTATCCTTACATTTTAAAGAACACCATAGTCAAGATCCCTCCGTTCTGAAATTTTGGGGCGTAGATTGTATACACCCGAACTGGAGAGGTTCGAACTTGGTGCGAGAGATATCCAAAAGAGAAACACGCTGGATATTTCTCATGGATACACTCACACCTAAAGGAATGAATATAGAGCTGGATGTGAACTGTTTCATAAGTGACTACTAGTATCTCTACTGTCCATATCTCTGTTATGAATAATGTTCTTTTATGGAGTTTAATTATTAGCATTATTATGTTTGAAAAGGAATGCATATGTTAATAAGTATTTTTTTATCTGTCTAGTACTCCTTTATTATGGTATTAATCATATTATTTGGGTTCCATCTAGGTTCTGGTGCCCATAATACTATTAATCATGTTTAGTATATACACATTGATTGTATATAGAACTTTGCCTTTTAGCGTTTACATTTTATTATGATTATTATTTATGTAAGGTTTAGTTATACCCAGTCATTCATTCATTATGCACTTTATTATAATTTCTTATTAATACAGCGGTTTTATAAAGTTTTAATATGCAGATTACCTTTTTAGTAAGTTATGAATAGTGGTTACTATTTTGCACATGAGGATATTATTCCTGTTGTTTTCCGATAGGAGACAATATATGTATTAGTAAGTGTTGTTATCCTATGCTATGTTATGCTATGCGGTGACGAATCAATGGATGAGATGTCAGCGCGGTTGTCTGGTTGTGTCATCTCCCTAAGTTCAACCAATCAGCTAGCATATCAGTCCATATAATATGGCATACCTAGTCACTTGTCCACACCCACAGATGATGTCTATTACTGACGAAACGCGTCTGGGTTAGATACAGTGACTGCATATCATAGTGACGTCACGACGCTGGTCGTCGCACACGTACGTCAGCTGAACGGAGCAGGGAACGCAGGGAAGTTAGGACGGAGACACAGCTCTGACATCTCGCGGTTCCAGCAACGTCCATGATCGAGTAATGTATTATGATTTTTTATATATTGTAAGTGCGGTTTTTATGGGAGTTATTGGGGACCAATAAACTTGTGTTTTTGTGGAGTTACACTATTGTGGATCTTCTTTCTTACACACATGTGAGCATCCCGTCTGATGATATCCGCTATCTGAGAGAGGAGGAGATCTGTAGCCACTTTGTTTTTGCCTTTGATCCAGCACCGTCTGGTAAGAGTTCTATCATTGGGGAGGTCTCACGGCCCCCCAGTTTTCCTCTCTTCACGAGTGGTGGTGTTGGTGGCAGAATGAGAGCATTGCGGCTCTATTAAGAAGATTGCTTTTTTCTCATCACCTCCTATTACAGACTTATCCATGAGATACTGTGTGTTTTTTACCTTAAGATTCACTCCTGTCTGAAACTGTTTCCCCTCCCCCACAGCTTGCACTTAATTAGCGCTGCTTATATATATATATATATATATATATATATATATATTATTTATTGTGTATATGTGTTTTTTCTGTTTATTATTTTGCCTGTCTATGGACAGGAACTAGCAGCAGCTTTTTTCCTTCATTGGTAGTAGGAGGGAGGTGTTTTATAGCACAACCTCTTGCAAGTGTTTTTTTCTTTCACCGGATTTCTCTTTTTCCTCCTGGAGCGCTCGATTGGGAAGGGCTATACGTTTGTTTGCTTAAAATAGATTTACGTTTTTGGTTGTAAAGCCCCGTACAAACGGTCGGACTTCCATCGGACTTTTCCGTGTTTTTTTGTCTGAAGGCAGTTGGTCCGGAACACCCATAGCATACACACGCTCTGACTTTTCTGCAAACATTCCCAAAACTTTTTCCAACATCAGGTGGTTTTTCTGCTCTTTTCTGCTCTTTACCGCCACCCTTTGGTCAACTTCTGCTACTGTTGGTTGATTGTAACATTATTTATTTTGTCCATCGGACAAAAGTCCGATGGTTTTCTGTACACACGGTCGGACTTTGCTCCATCGGACTTTTGTTGGGCAAAAGTTTGTCCGTTTGCAAACCAAAGATTTGTCCGATGAAAACAAAACAAAAGCAAAAAAAGTTTGTCCGATGGAGCGTACACACGGTCGGATTGTTGGTCCAACTTGCTCAAAATGAAGTTTGTTGGCCAAAAGTCCGACTGTGTGTACGGGGCTTTACATGACAAAGTGGGGAAAATTTCAAGGGGTATGTATACTTTCTCAAGGCACTGTAATTACTAAATACGGGTGTAACATGTAACATGTTGGAAAAGGTAAACCTATCCTTTAAAGAAAGATTAAAAGACTGATCTTTCTTTAACTCTCAACGTATGTTACAATCTCACGTACAACTGTTCTAAAGCCTCGTACACACGGTCGGACTTCAAACAAACTTTTCTGTGGATTTTTGTCCGAAGGGAGTTGGCCGGCACACCCATAGCATACACACGCTCGGACTTTTCTGCAAACTTTCCCAAAACTTTTCCAACATCACGTGGTTTTTCTGCTCTTTTCTGCTCTTTACCGCCACCCTTTGGTCAACTTCTGCTATTGTTGGTTGATTTTAACATTGGTTCTGGGCATGCTTATTTGTCCATCGGACAAAAGTCCGATGGATTTCTGTACTCACGGTCGGACTTTGCTCCATCGGACTTTTGTTGGCGAAAAGTTTGTCTGTTTGCAGACCGAACATTTGTCCGATGAAAACCAAAAAAGTTTGTCTGATGGAGCGTACACACGGTCTGATTTTTTGTCAAACTTGCTCAAAATTAAGTTTGTTGGCAAAAAGTCAGTCTGTGTGTGCGAGGCTTTATATCTGCTAGCAACTATTTAGTATAAAGCATCGTACACACGGTCGGACTTCAAACAAACTTTTCCGTGGATTTTTGTCCGAAGGGAGTTGGCGGGGCACACCCATAGCATACACACGGCAGGACTTTTCTGCAAACTTTCCCAAAACTTTCCCAACATCACGTGGTTTTTCTGCTATTTTCTGCTCTTTACCGCCACCCTTTGGTCAACTTCTGCTATTGTTGGTTGATTTTAACATTGGTTCTGGGCATGCGTATTTGTACTTCGGGCAAAAGTCCGATGGATTTCTGTACACACGGTCGGACTTTGCACCATCAGACTTTTGTTGCCGAAAAGTTTGTCTGTTTGCAGAGCGAACTTTTGTCCGATGAAAACCGAAAAAGTTTGTCCGATGGAGCGTACACGCGGTCGTATTTTTTTTAAAACTTGCTCATTTTGAAGTTTGTTGGCAAAAAGTCCGACCGTGTATACGGGCCTTTAGAGTCTGCCGGATTAGATATAAATTGAATGAATTTTAGTATTGGTAAATCTAGAAGAAAGAAACAAAGTTCATAATTCTGCTAGAAAAATAATATTTTCCACATGTCTGTTTTTCCTTTTGGAGATTATTTAATAGTTACACACTAAGCACATATCCAATTTATATACCTGGAAGAATGTATTGATATTAACTGGCACTATAGCATGTGCATATTTTAAATACATATTTTGGCAAAAAAATAATTTATTGTCTATGAAACAATGTTACAACTAGGGATGAGCTTCGAGTTCGAGTCGAACATTGGCTGTTCGCCCGTTCGCCAAACAGCGAACAATTTGGGGTGATCGCGGCAAATTCGAAAAGTCTATGGGAGAAATCTAAAGTGCTAATTATAAAGGCTTATATGCAAGTTATTGTCATAAAAAGTGTTTGGGGACCCGGGTCCTGCCCCAGGGGACATGTATCAATGCAAAAAAAGTTTTAAAAACTGCAGTTTTTTCGGGAGCAGTCATTTTAATAATGCTTAAAGTGAAACAATAAAAGTGAAATATTCCTTTAAATTTCGTACCTGGGGGGTGTGTATGATATGCCTGTAAAGTCACGCTTGTTTCCCATGCTTAGAACTGTCCTTGCACAAAGTGTCATTTCTGAAGGAAAAAAAGTCATTTAAAACTCACTCGCGGCTATTAATGAATTGTCGGCTCCCAGCAATACATAGAAAAGTCATTGATAAAAAAAAAAAAAAAAAAAGCGTGGGGGTCCCCCCAAATTCAATTACCAGGCCCTTCAGGTCTGGTATAGATATTAAGGGGAACCCCGCCTCAAATAAAAAAAAATGTGTGCGGTTCCCCCCAAATATCCATACCAGGCCCTTCAGGTCTGGCATGGATTTTAAGGGGAACTCTACCCCAAATTTAAAAAAAAATGGCGTGGAGTCCCCCCAAAAATCCATACCAGACCCTTATCCGAGCAGGCAACCTGGCAGGCTGCAGGAAAAGAGGGGGGGACGAGAGAGCGCCCCCCCCTCCTGAACCGTACCAGGCCACATGCCCTCAACATGGGGAGGATGTCCCCATGTTGATGGGGACAAGGGCCTCATCCCCACAACCCTTGCCCGGTGGTTGTGGGGGTCTGCGGGCAGGGGGCTTATCGGAATCTGGAAGACCCCTTTAACAAAGGGGACCCCCAGATCCCGGCCCCCCCTATGTGAATTGGTAAGGGGTACATTGTACCCCTACCATTTCACGAAGAAAGTGTAAAAAAATGTAAAAAAAACACACAAACACCTTGAAAAAGTCCTTTATTAAAAAAAAAAACAACATTCCAGCGATGAAATCCAGTATCCCGCGGCGATCCAATGTCCAGCGCTGTCCGTTATTGGCTGAGCCTGAGCGGACCTGATGGGGAACTTCCTCCGCAGTCTATTAAATGTATAGACCCGCCCCTTCTAAAGTTCCCCATCAGGTCCGCTCAGCCAATGACTAGGTGTAAGGCTAAGCGGACCAGATGCAGAACGTGAGACGGGGCGGGTCTATTGAATTTGGGGGGATCCCCACGCTTTTTTTTTTTTATCAATGACTTTTCTATGTATTCCTGGAAGCCGACCATTCATTATAGCCATGAGTGAGTTTTCCTTCAGAAATGACACTTTGTGCAGGGACAGTTCTAAGCACGGGAAACAAGCGCGACTTTACATGCATATTATACACACCCCCCAGGTACGAAATTTAAAGGAAAATTTCACTTTTATTTTTTCATTTTAAGCACTATTAAAATCACTGCTCCCGAAAAAACTTCAATTTTTAAAACTTTTTTTTGCATTGATACATGTCCCCTGGGGCAGGACCCGGGTCCCCAAACCCTTTTTAGGACAATAATATGCATATTAGCCTTTATAATTAGCACTTTAGATTTCGAACGTTCGGGTCCATTGTATTTAATAGGGTTCTAAAGTTCACGCAAACATTCTGTCTATTCGCAGGTTCTGGTGCGAACCAAACAGGGGGGTGTTCGGCTCATCCCTGGTTACAACAGATGAATATTCTTTTCAATAGCAATAAAGGTGCAGTAGCCAACAAATTAGACATAATTTCAAACAAAATCCTTTAAATCAATGACTTGAATAGACCTTGATAGAAATAGAAATATACTGTCAAAAAGGTGAATAAATGGTATAAATAAATACATTATGCAAGATGATATTATGATTTAAAGCAGAATCTAGCCCATCAGATTACAAATAACAGCTCAGCTTTAACTGCACTAAGCACTACTTCTATCCAGCACCAGTGGCGGTGCGTCCATAGTGGGCGCAGGAGCGCCGCCCCCTCTCGCTCCTGCGCCCGTCACTCACAATAACAATACATAGGTTCATGCATTGCATGAACCTATGTATTGTCGCCGCTGCTGCCGCCCACTATTCAGATGGCCGGCCATTTGAATGACAGCGGCTGGTTGGTGTTTGGAAGTGCCTATCAGAGCCAGTGGCCTGAGGGCTGTAATCGGCTTCCAAATAGTTAACCAGAGGACGCACGGGGGGTACGTTCCTTGGTTAACACTGACAGGTGTCTCAGCCAATCAGGTTCACCGGGTCTGTTTACCGGTAACCTGATTGGCTGAAGTGACATTGAGGGCGGGAGAAGACATCAAGGACGGAAGAAGGACGACGCTGCCCCGAGGAAGGTAAGTGCAGGGCTGAAGGGAAACTGGCTGCATTTGGGGACAAACTGGCTGTATTTGGGGGGAACTTGGCTGCATTTGGGGACAAACTGGCTGCATTTGGGGGGAAACTGGCTGCATTTGGGGACAAACTGGCTGTATTTGGGGACAAACTGGCTGCATTTGGGGGGAAACTGGCTGTATTTGGGGACAAACTGGCTGCATTTGGGGACAAACTGGCTGCATTTGGGGACAAACTGGCTATATTTAGGGACAAACTGGCTGCATTTGGGGGGAAACTGGCTGCATTTGGGGGGAAACTGATTGTATTTAGGGACAAACTGGCTGTATTTGGGGACAAACTGGCTGCATTTGGGGACAAACTGGCTGCATTTCGGGGGGAACTGGCTGTATTTGGGGACAAACTGGCTGCATTTGGGGACAAACTGGCTGCATTTGGGAGGAAACTGGCTGTATTTGGGGACAAACTGGCTGTATTTGGGGAAACACTGACTGCATTTGGGGGGAAACTGGCTGCATTTGGGGGGAAACTGGCTGTATTTGGGGACAAACTGGCTGCATTTGGGGACAAACTGGCTGCATTTAGGGGGAAACTGGCTGCATTTGGGACAAACTGGCTGCATTTGGGGACAAACTGGCTGCATTTGGGGCTAAACTGGCTGCATTTGGGGGGACACTGGCTGCATTTGGGGACAAACTGGCTGCATTTGGGGGGAAACTGGTTGCATTTGGGGGGAAACTGGCTGTATTTGGGGACAAACTGGCTGCACTTGGGGACAAACTGGCTGCATTTGGGGCTAAATTGGCTGTATTTGGGGACAAACTGGCTGCATTTGGGGGGACACTGGCTGCATTTGGGGACAAACTGGCTGCATTTGGGGGGAAAATGGCTGCATTTGGGACAAACTGGCTGAATTTGGGAACAAACTGGCTGCATTTGGGGGGAAACTGGCTGTATTTAGGGGTAAACTGGCTGTATTTGGGGACAAACTGGCTGCATTTGGGGACAAACTGGCTGCATTTGGGGGAAACTGGCTGTATTTGGGGACAAACTGGCTGTATTTGGGACAAACTGGCTGAATTTTTGGACAAACTGGCTGCATTTGGGGGGAAACTGGCTGTATTTGGGAACAAACTGGCTGCATTTGGGGACAAACTGGCTGCATTTGGGGGGAAACTGGCTGCATTTGGGACAAACTGGCTGCATTTGGGGACAAACTGGCTGCATTTGGGGCTAAACTGGCTGTATTTGGGGACAAACTGGCTGCATTTGGGGACAAACTGGCTGCATTTGGGGACAAACTGGCTGCATTTGGGGGGAAATTGGCTGCATTTGGGGGGAAATTGGCTGCATTTGGGGGGAAACTGGCTGTATTTGGGGACAAACTGGCTGTATTTGGGGACAAACTGGCTGCATTTGAGGGGGCAAACTGGTGGCGTTTGGGCACAGTGGCTGCGTTTAATGGGCACAGTGGCGGTAATTGATGTTTTTTTTTTTCAGTTTGTTTGCGCCCCCCCAAAAATTTTGAGCACCAGTCGCCACTGTCGAACACCATCCCCTACATAAATCCCTCTTGCTCCTCAGTCCATTTCCAGAATCAAAAAGACCAGAGTCATTCGACTCATTTCCTGTAAGCCCAGAACATCAGGAACACACCCTCGGTATGTATCACCATGTTGTCCTGAGCTTACAGTACAATACCACATGCTAAATAAATAGAACCTGAAATTACAATTTGTATAATAAACATATTTATAAGGAAAAACAATATTAACCACTTTAATACAGGAAACTTTCACCACGTCCCTGCCCAGACCAATTTTTTAGCGCTGTTGCGCTTTGAATGACAATTGCGCTGTCACGCAACACTGTATTTTACTTCTATTTTCACTCACAAATAGAGCTTTCTTTTCGTGGTAATTAATCACTGCTGGGTTTTTTATATTTTTTTTTTTTGCTAAATAAATGAAAAAACCCAAACATTTTGAACCAAAACACATTTTTTTCTTTGTTTCTGTTATAAAACTTTGCAAATAAATAATCGTTCTTCATAAATTTATGCCAAATTGTATTCTGCTACATTTCTTTGGTGGAAATAACCCAAATCAGTATTTATTATTTAGTCTATAGGAAAGTTATAGAGTTCACAAACTATGGTATATACAGTATATCTGAAAATTGATCAACCCTAATATACTGATGGCCCTCATTTCTTGAGGCCCGAAAATGGCAGGACAGTAGAAATATCCCCCAAATGAAAGTTTGGGAAGTTTAGAAATGTAAAAACATATATATTTTTTACATACTGTCACCAGTGCAGTACAGCATCATCATATAATTGGTGTGATGGTGAGCAGGGACACTGACTGATGTACTTTAATACAACATCCATTGGTTTATCTTTACTTATGCCGCGTACACACGATCGGAAATTCCGACAAGAAAAGTCCGATGTAAGCTCTTGGATGGAAATTCCGACCGTGTGTATGCTCCATCGGACTTTTGCTGTCGGAATTTCCGCCAACAAAAGATTGAGAGCTGGTTCTCACATTTTCCGATGGAAAAACGTCCTATTCCTGTAGCAATTCCGACACGCAAAAATCCGACGCATGCTCGGAAACAATTTGATGCATGCTCGGAAGCATTGAACTTAATTTTCTCGGCTCGTCATAGTGTTGTACGTCACCGTGTTCTTGATGGTCGAAAGTTCAGAGAACTTTTGTGTGACCGTTTGTATGCAAGCCAAGCTTGAGCGGAATTCCATCGGAAAAAACATCCAATGGAAAATATGATCGGGTGTGCGCGGCATAATGGTGCCATTTATTCCTGGTGGTGTGTGTGTATGTGGGGGGGGGGCAGAAGTGAATGTAAGAGGTTCTCTAACTTGATCAGTCATTCTCACTGAAATATGTAGCCCTCTTGTGTCTTTGGCCAGGTTTTAATCAGTTCCTAATTATACTGGACAAATTCCATGACAGAGCTCACTCTACTGCAGTGATACCAGAAAATCCGATCGTGTGTACGCGGCATTATTGTTTTTCTTTTAGTGCCCATTTGTACCAACTCGATCCTTCCCAAACTCCTTTTATTGTTACAATGTATCTGCTTTATACCTCTATACATCTACCGTATATACTCGAGTATAAGCCAACCCGAATATAAGCCGAGGCACCTAATTTTATCACAAAAAACTGGGGAAACTTATTGACTCGAGTATAAGCCTAGGGTGTCCATCTGCATGCCTCACTGTGCCTCACTTTGCCTCACTATGTCCATGTGCATGCCTCACTGTGCCCATGCCTCACTGTGCCCATGCCTCACTGTGTCCATGACTAGACTGATGTTTAACATGGGAGTCTATGGAAGGGGTGCCCGGATTTGAAAAATCGGTGCTCTTTGGCCATAGGTCCCCCAGACAACAAACTTTGCGCACTTATAGAGGGAAAATGGGGCTACACGTGTGTGCAAGTTTCGGGTCCAGGGGATCTACGACCGGCTGGTACCGGGTCCCCAAAATCACCAAAGAAATTACCATTTAACATGGGAGTCTATGGAAGGGGTGCCCGGCTTTGAAAAATCGGTGCTCCCCGGCAATAAGTCCCCCGGACAACAAACTTTTTACAATTGTAGAGGAAGAGTGGGGCTACATGTGTGCCAAAGTTGGGGTCCAGGGGACCTACGGCCAGCCGGTACCAGGCCCCCAAATTTTGGGAGATCAGGCGCAAAAAGATGACTCGAGTATAAGCCGAGGGGGGCATTTTCAGCACAAAAAAATGTGCTGAAAAACTCAGCTTATACTCGAGTATATACGGTACGTTGTTCCTTGAACTTTTTTACCAGAACCTATTGTTTCTCTGTTCCAAATGTTTTTGAATCCGTAAATTACCAGTTGGTCGTGTTGTCTTCTCCCCAAGGCACAGTTTGCTCCCAGATGGGGGGCTCTTGACAACACAACTACATTCAACGACTAGAATTGCTTACACTGCACTGCTCCCAAATTATGGTTAATGTTGCTCTATTATGCATACTTTTTTGTGTAACCATTTACGAGATCCTATTGTACGGCTGCTATTGTTCATTCTTATTGTTATTTTCTCTGCTAAGCATTAATAAAAATATTGAACAACAAAAACACAGTGAAAAACAGGCATATCAATGAATCCATAACATCCAGCGGAATGCCTCCTGGGAGTAAGACAGCTGCAGGTGAAAGTTCCAGCGCACTCTGACGTCACTTCCGGTTGCCTGGCTTCCATGCTGGTCCTGACAGCACAGCCCTCCATCTTAGATCAGAGAGACAGTATTTACCACCGCTGGTCGGCTGGAACTTCCACTTGCAGCTGTCTTACTCCCAGGAGGCATTGATATGCCTGTTTTTCACTTCCAACTTGTAAGTGTTTTTAACCCTTCCTTGTCATTAAAGTGTTTTATTACTGCACTTAGAAGCACCTTCTTCTCTGCTATGTGATCACTGTGACCAATCACAGCTAGCAACCTAATTGTACATGTAGGAGTAAAATCTAATCAGCAAGGCTTTATTCTTTTTCTTTGAGTCAACTTGAAGAGAGAGAGAGTAGGAAGTTGGAAGAAGTAGGGGAAGGTTCAGGCACGCAACACTTAAGGTTCAGTGTCTATATTCGTCGCCACTCAAGCCTGAGTGGGTTTTGCTCACCCGGATAGTCCCTCTGAGAGCGGTACTAGCAGCCGGGATGGAGCACGGATATCAGAGATGATGAATCCTTCTTTAGGCGAGTTTCTAGGCCTCTTCCCTGAGACAGCAGTACCGTTGCTAATCTCCTGGGACTGATCCTCCCCTGGACTCCTTTCCTTAAGATGGGCCCCCTACAAGCGGACAGTCTGGGATCCTTCTCTGAAGCATAGGCCCTTGCCAGCGGAGCTGGGCCCACGATGCAGCAACAGGGCCTCGGGCTGAAGGTGCCCAAGGCCTAAACACACTCGCGCACCTCATGCCATGCAGGCCACGAGGCACACTCACTGGACCAGAGGTCCCCCTTGCGCCTCGGGGCCCCCCTGGAATCGCCTCACGTCTAATGGCATCTGCCCCTTATGTACCCTCTCCCAGCATGCACAGCGGGTAGACCACGCCCACTGCACAGCTGCCGAGAAGGGACACCAAGGTGCTGTGATACCCCTCGTAGTTTAACCTATGCCGGTGGTGACAGTGCCACCTACAGGCAACGGAGAACACTACTGCCAGGCAGTATCACACCCAGAGCAGAGCAATATCGAATCATTGATTGGTCTGAGCCCAACTACCGGCTCAGACTACCCCTAAATTTCCACATAGAGCCACCAAATATTGGGGGGGCGCTACATACACAATGAATGACATGAAAGGAATCCAGCCATTGTGTACAATTTTCATGTGATCTCCTGTGATTGGTCACAACAATCATATGGTACTGGCAGTACAAGTGGGTGGATACAGCCGGTGACAGATTGCACCACAGAGTGGCCCATGGGGCACGCAAGGTGTGTTCAGGGAGGACGTCATATGATTTCGACCCGGAACGATGTATGCCCTGCCCAGCCGTCATTTTTCATTAGGCTGGGCGAGTTTTGAATAAAAAAAAGTAATCCATATACACAAATATTCTATCCTGCACACTGCCTTAACACACTAATAAGATCTGTTTGGCATTCTCTGTCCAGTGAGTCAGTGACAGTGTGACACATGGCTGACTGTGTGTGCTGCACAGTTTGTGTAATGTTTTTTGGAATTTACTGCTAGTTCAGGCTAGAAGCTTCACAGACCCATTAACTGTTTACTGTCCTCCACTAATCCTGACCAGTTCACTGTTTTTAAGACAATTTGTATTTTGGAAATTGGATGTGCTGCTGTCTTCTGTCACTTGGGTGTACTTTCAAAGATTACTGACTTGATCTTGCAGAGCTGGTCTAAATAGAGTGGAGCAACCCTGCGATACTATACACTTTTACAATGGGCATAAATGCAGTCTCTGACCATCTCCTGTAGTATGTCTGCAGTCTCTGATCTTTTCCTGTAGTATGTCTGCAGTCTCTGATCATTTCCTGTAGTATGTCTGCAGTCTCCGATCATCTCCTGTATTACGTCTGCAGTCTCTGATCATCTCCTGTAGTATGTCCGCAGTCTCTAATCATTGCCTGCATTATGTCTGCAGTCTCTGGTGATCTCCTGTTGTTTGTCTGCAGTCTCTGATCATCTCCTGTAGTATGTCCGCAGTCTCTGATCCTCTCTTGTAGTATGTCTGCAGTCTCTGATCATCTCCTGTAGTATGTCTGCAGTCTCTGATCATCTCCTGTAGTATGTCTGCAGTCTCTGATCATCTCCTGTAGTATGTCCGCAGTCCCTGACCATCTCCTGTACCGTGTCTAATTTATATACTGTTTTTGTGCGTGTTCGCAAAACTAAAGTGTGCCAGTCTGGATAAAGTCCGGGGCCAAATTTTTGTCCCAGTCCAGCCTTGACACCAGGGAAAGATCATCAAAATGTAATAACATATAATGGACTATGCAACAAGTGACAAGGTATATTCAAAGAATATCCGAAAGTAAAAAAAAATTATATAAAGTAAAAAAAAAAAAAAAAAAAAGGAAATCTGTTATTACAAAATCTGGGGGCTACCATTGCTGACCTAGCAATACCAGGTGACCTTCAGGCTTTACTATGTTTTCATCACTGTGTACAAATATGTAGGAAATTATTGTAGAGCCAAATGCCCTTATCTAAATCTTTGTTCTGGGTCAGTGACTCAAAGTATTGAAGTCGGAAAATCCCCATGACTGCCAGGCAACTAGTAATTTTAGGACTGGTCAGTGATTGTAGCTACCATGTGTGTCTTGTGACAAGTTATCTTTAAGAAAAATATACAAAAGTTGTAGCATTATGTACAGTACATTATCTTTTCTTTACACGTATTTGCTAAAAAGATCAAAATGTGTTTGAAAAAAAAAACTTGAAACTATTATCCTATATTTTCTCTTAAGTCCCCTACTTGACGTTAAGCCCAGAAACAGCAGTAGACTAATTATGCATTATGCATGCAGCAGAAACTCAAAGCTTGTCTTGGGTTTGCACTGCAAATTTCTTTCAGAAACATAAAAAGCTTATTGCATGTCACAGAACAAAGTACATTTCATAGGCAGAACAGTCTGTGATAGCACTGTGCAATCTTGGGTTACCGTTCAATGACTTGCTAAATAGAATTAAATTCAATTTTCTTGCAGGGTTTATGTTTAAAAAACCTACACAAGAAGCTGACTTGTTAGCCAAACAATATGTCTTTGTGTTTTTTGTTAAAAGCCTTCTAGAATTTATCCAAAGGCCTAAAGCGTATGTGCAGTCAAAACCTTTATTTGTATTTTTGGATAGAGTTTGGAATGATCAGAACAGTTTTGTTGGGGAGAAGACACCAATAAAAAGTATTTACTACTACTCTAAAGAAAAAGATTTAGCGGTTGTATACCCCACTTTCACATTTTTACCTACAGGTAAGCCTATAATAAGGCTTACCTGTAGGTAAAATGAATATCTCCTAAACCTGTATGGTTTAAGAGATATTCACCTTGCATGCAGCCGCTGACTTCAGCGGCGCATGCGCTCTGAAGGTCCGGCAGATGCTACGGGAAAATCAAAAGCTCCTTGCTGGAAAGAGGACTCCCGCGCACATGTGCAGGAGTGATGTCATCACGCCTCTGGCCACTCACAGCTCTGGAGCCGCAAACCCAGAAGAAACGCCAAGGGAACATGTCAGCTCCCTCAGCAGTGACCAGGAGGCGATGCCGGCGCTTTGTTCTAAGGTAAGTATTTCATAATAAGCTAGTATGTGCTGCATACTAACTCATTATGCCGTTGCCTTGCAGGTTTTTTTTTTTTTTCCGAGAATACATCTGCTTTAACACCTTTAAATTGTAGTAATACATAGCAAAGTAGTAATGCGTGAATTGTTACCCCAAATCATGATAACGTGAACCTTGCACAACAGACCTGCATTTTAGTGTAGTGCACTACACAGGTGTAATCTATTAGTGCATTGTGCTGCACCATAAAAAAAAAAAAAGTGCAGGTCTGGTAAAATATCTATTATTCAGTGGGGCGTGGCCTGGACGTGAGCAGTGGCGGACGTGTTCTGGAGAAGCTCCGGGTAACCCGAGTTCAATCCGCCACCATCTGAGGCTAAAATTGACAATCCACAGCCTGGGGGCACTCCTGCATGATCAGCGCAGCCCCCTGTAGTGCCCATCACAAGTATTTTGGGGCAATTCGGCCAGAGGACGCCCGAGTTTCACCATTGGCGGATCCTGAGGCCGCCGCCATCTTGCAGGCCTGCGGCCTTCCTGAGGAACCAGATTCCAACAGCCCGCAAGGTAAAGAAACCAGCACACTTCCTTCCCTACCACCCATCCACCCACCTAGAGCAGTCCAGAGCAAGTCCAGAGCAAGATCTGAGCCTCAGGGACATACGTAGAGGCCTCGGCCGGCGCGGCCTAGTGGGGCCTTCGGATCCCCAGTGTTTCCTGAAGCTGTGCCCCGCTGGAGCACTCCGCGGCCGGTCCACCTCCGTTCCAGAGGCACGGGTCTCCACACAACATCCTGGATCCATCTACAGCCGAGGGTGCCAATAAAAACGACCTACCTGAGGGGCGTGTCCTGACGTGCTTCAGGGGAGCTCCGGGACTCCCGAACTCCATCCACCGCCATCCGGGTTGATAAATCGACCATCCACGTCCCAATCTCATCCCAGCCCGTTCACCTTGCCCCACCGCAGTGTCCTGGGCCGTTATCGCGGAGCGATTCGACCGGGGGAAGCCCGAAATCCGTAGCCGCCAGCTTCTGCAGCCGCCGCCATCTTGTAGGCCCAAGCTCTCCCGGAGGAGCCAGACCCCGGCATTCTTGGAGGTGAGAGACCACCATCCATCCCCACCCGCCATCCATCCTCCTACCTGGAACAGCCCGAAGACAGGGCCGACTCTCGGAGCCATCTGTGGTGGCCGCGACTCCACGCGGCCTTGTGAGGCCTTGAATCCCCGGTCTTTCCTGCGGACTGCACCCCCGCGAGAGCGCAGTGAGGCCGACCCGATCCGTCTCTGGGGGCCAGATCCCACACACGGCACCCGCCCGGTCCCCCATCCTGGGCCCTGTCTGTGCCGGGGGCACTTAAAGAACTTTTTGGGCTGATCCCATCCACGTGAGATCCGCCGCCATCTTGAGGCCTGTGGGCCCTCCGAATCCCCGGGACTCGGGTAAGGCGGCTACGGGAGGAGCGGGGAACATCTCTGGCCACAGCTATCCCACCTCTCCTGGACAGTCAGGCTGGAGAGGGGGAGTTCTGAAGGCCGGTGGAGGCACCCAATAGTGCTGTTTAAAGCAGGGGAACGGCGGCCATCTTGCTACACCTCAGGCCTACAGACAGCCTCTTCGTCCTCCCCTGCACTAACATCAAGGCTTAATCCTGACACCCCGCCTGCAAGAGGGGTGAACCGGGCTGCTATGCTCTGCTATGCTAGAAGACTTATTTAGGTGGGGATCTGCTCAGACGGCGGCCGGGATGGCGGCATGAAGATAGGATTCCTGCATGACGGGGATGTGAAACGCTTTCTTTAGACACCACAATCAGCTGAATCATGGGGAAATCCACTAGAAGTTCCTCCACACCACGCACTCTCAAAGACTCAGGGGCAAAATTGAGCAACAATATTCCGGAGATGTTCAAGAATCGGCCCCCAGGGGACCATGGGGAGATGCAGAATTCACAGAGCTCACAGGCCTCATCCTTGATCCCGCTTGAAAACACCGCTGGTCTGAGATCAGCCACAGACCCTAACCCGAGCCTACTCGACCTCCAAAGAGATCTGCAGAGAGTGGCACTAGACATCAAACATACTCTAACAACGGCCATTGCGGATCTGAAGTCGGACATTCACACAATGAACCACCGCCTCACCGAGGTGGAAGAAACCACCCAAACTCAGGCAGTAGCAATCAGGCAAGTACAAAAGACTTATGACTCACAACTGTCTCACATGTTTGAACTCCACAGACAGGTGGAGGATTTAGATAACAGGGGTCGCAGACATAATGTTAGGGTTCGGGGGGTCCCCGAGGGTATAGACCCGGCTACACTACCACAAACGGTCTGCTCCATTTTCAACGACCTCTTGGGCCGCTCGGCTGACTCCCCCATCGAGATGGAAAGACTGCATCGGGCCCTGAGACCCCCTCCCCGAGATTCTGAGCCCCCCAGGGACATTGTGTGCTGTATCGTAAATTTTCCCCTCAAAGAGGAGATACTGAGGAAGGCAAGAGATAGAGGCCGAATTTTGTTTAATGGCATAGACATTAAATTATTCCAAGATCTCTCTCAAATAACTTTGCAGAATAGGCGCACTCTGCATCCCCTGTTGGATACACTGCGGGCCCGCAATATACAGTATAGATGGAAGTTCCCGTTTTGCCTCTCAGCGTCCACCAGGGGCCGTACAGCCTTCTTACGGACCCCGGAAGATTTGCCTGTATTCTGCGAACAACTAGACATACCATTGATTGACCTGCCTGACTGGTACTCTTTCTACTTTCCCACGGAGCCTTGGAAACCTGTCTCGCACAACTCCTCACCAAAAGCTCAGCGACAACGCTCCAGACGCCGCAGATTGGACCCGGCATCACCAGGAGACCGCTATGCCCGCCGTGACAACCTCCTGCAACATCCGGACCCGGCTGGAACCCCGAGAGGGGGACTTCAAGATGCTTAACTCTGCTCCTTTCTACATCAAGCCTCTACACTACCTAGTTGAGATTACACAGAAACGTTCTGTTGCTGTTTAAATTTGTTTGCGATTCCGGCACGGGGGAGGGGGGGGAAGGAGGAGAGAGGGGAAGATGTTTTTTTTTCTCCTCTCTTTGCTGACCTCACCCCCCAAGCCCGATTGGAACTTACTGCCCCCTTTGATTCCAGCCAAATGAGTTTTCACCTTCACCTTGACGGTTATTTCTAAGCTGTGGCCCTTTGATGCCCTCCAAAGCGCCAAAAGCATTCGGTGCCCCCCCCCCTTTTTTTTTTCTCTTCCAGACATGACTAACTCTGATTTGCTCCTACAGTTTCTCCGGGGGGCCTTCTCGGGTCCATTCCTTCCAGGGTCTAGGTGATGTATACTACCGAGAAGGTAACAGATGCTCACACGCATGGTTTGCCAGGGATATGCCTTTGCCTACTTAGATCGCTTTGTTTTTATGCCTGCTGATTACTTTGGGGAGGTGGACTCGGCTCCTGACAGCTTGAGGAATGTCTCTACAATCTAGACATATTGTCTTTTATATTGACCCCTGTTGTAGGATTATGCTAAGGGATTCGCCAGGCCAGATTACCGTCTTTCACGGTGGGGCCGGGTTCACTCCTCCACTTTCCCGTTTTTGATTTTTTATGGGTTGAACCTGCACTTATTCTGTAGCCTGTGATAAGCTCTTCATGCTAGGCATTTACTTCTTTCACAATAAGACCTAAGTTGAACTACGCCCATGCTTAAGCAGGATGGCATTGGGTCTCAGGGGAAGAGTATACTCTTACCTTGAACACAACCCTGGGGTATCTCCTGAGACTGGTCCTAGACCTGGACAATGGATTTTCAGATTGAGGCCCTACTGGATTGACACACAGTCCGAACCCCTTGGGGGGCGGGGGGGGAGCAGTGTTGCAATGTTTCAATGCCTGTTTGTTTATTTGTTTATCTGTTTCTATGGTTCTGGTCGGTGGGTTCAGGGGCCTACATATTTGTGGGCTCAGGGACACACCGATCTCCACAAATGTGTGATAATGTTTAAGGATGAATATTGCCCATCCTAAGCCCTTGGTAGGGGGTCCGTTTAGATTCCGGTCACAATAGGTTTAGACTGGTCTATCATATAACTCGGATAGGCTTTTGGACCGCCCCTGTTATCATTATGCAACAGTATATCCCGAAGTAACAACCTGTGCAGGGGAATTCCACGTCTCAATATTCATTTATTCCTTCTCGATTCCCTTTTGTACTTTTCGTATTTTAATCCCATGATTCTCATTTACGCCATCCATTGTCTTTTAAGCACCTGTTTTATCTCCTTACGTCCACCGTTGTGCGGGATTCCAGTATCCCGTCCTGGTCTTTCTACCCCTCCACAGCCTCCCACTTGGCGGGAAGCTGACACTCCAGGTTTTCCCTTATTAGGCGGTTAGATTTATATTTAACTGCCTCCGGTATTATCACGCACGCGCTGTAGACCCTCCCAGCGTTAGTGCATTTTTCTTCTCCGTGCGTTTCCCCTCCCCCCCCCCTGCTTCCTGACTTCCTTACTTACTCCCTCCCATCTTTCTCTAGATCCTACGTGTCCCCTCCCCCCCACCCCCCCCTTCCCCCCCTTTTTTTTTTCTCTCCTTTCTTTTCTTCATTTTCGTGGGGGCCGCTCTTCTTTCCTCTCTCCTGTCAGGGACAGTGCGGTGGCTCCTGATCACCACACTAACAATCAGACTTCGCTCATAAATATTATATTCTCCGTTGGATTACACCATGCAGAAGGAGAATATAATTAAACAACAGCTGTCATTGGAATGTCTCTCACTCAACGTCAAAGGCCTAAATCTCCCTGAAAAGAGAACACAGGTATTGGCAGCATTGACTAAACACAATGCTCACTTTCTTATGCTCCAAGAAACTCATTTTAGATCTGATGCAATCCCCAAATTGGGGAACCATATTTACAAGCAGGTAATACATTCTACGAACCCAGAGTCCAAGACGAAGGGAGTTTCCATACTGATATCCAAACGCGCTGATTTTCGATTGTCGGACTCGATAATCGATCCGGAGGGCAGGTACATTTTTATTAAAGGTACCTTTGCCTCTAAACCAATCACACTAGTCAATGTGTACTGCCCAAACGAGCACCAAGTGTCGTTCTTTAGGAAAGTCTGTGACCTGCTTGCCACATTCCAGGAGGGTATTGCACTCTTGGGAGGGGACTTCAATGTTCCATTAAACCCAACTATAGACTCCTCTACTGGCACATCCATCCTCACACACCGGGCACTTCGCCAGATTAGACTCCAAATGCAATACCTAAAGCTCCATGACACATGGCGTACCATGTATCCTACCGATAAAGATTACACTTTTTTCTCTCCACCCCACCAGAAGTACTCTAGGATAGATTACTTTTTTCTCTCGCAGACTGACCTATCCTTTCTCTCGCAAGCCACTATAGAGCCAATGTTCTTATCAGACCACCACCCTATAACAGTAACTCTTACGTTTCCTGACGTCCATAAGACAACGAAAACCTGGAGACTGAATCCAACGCTATTCAAAGACCCTGAAATTGTTAGACAAGTGCGTACCCGAATTCAATTGTACTTTCAAGAAAACTCTACCCCAGATGTCTCTCCCATAACACTTTGGGAAGCACACAAATGTGTCCTAAGGGGAAAATTAATCTCTTTAGCCACGATAGCCAAAAAAAGACACCAGGAAGAGGTTAAATCATTAATTGAAAAAATAAACTGCCTGGAAAGAGCCCATAAACAGTCATCCATGCAAGCTACACTGCAGGAGCTTTTACAGGCGCGTTCTGATTTGGTGGGTGAGTTGGGGAAGCGCACTAGAAGGCGATACGTCCTCAGACAGAAAGTGTTCTACGAACACGGTAACAAAAGTGGGAGACTGTTGGCTCGCACGATACAGGCAGATAAGGTCTCGTCAGTGATTCATCATATTCGTGACAGCCAAGGTACACTCCTTTCAAAGAACGAAGAAATAACCAAACACTTTGAAAAATTCTACTCCAAATTGTACAATTTGGCGCAAGATGGGGGAGGGGTGACCAATATGGCCGGGCGTTCCTCTCAAATATCGGACTTCTTGGCGGATTACTGCCCCAAACCTATCACCCCCCAACAGGCTGAAGCCATGGAGAGCCCTTTCTCCATGGAAGAACTTCACTTAGCAATCAAACAGATGAAGGTGGGGAAAAGCCCAGGCCCCGATGGCCTCCCGCTGTTGTACTACAAATGCTTTCAGGAGGACCTTACTCTCAAAATGCTAAACACATTTAACTCCCTTTCGTCCCCCCACACTTCCCTAGGCAGATTACTGGAAGCCCATATAGCAGTTATCCCGAAAGATGGGAAAGATACCACACAAGTTTCTAACTATAGGCCGATCTCCCTGCTTAACGTGGATATAAAAATCTACGCCAAGATGCTAGCAAATAGGTTACTCCCCTTGATCCCTGGCCTCATATCATCTGATCAGGTGGGCTTTATCCCAGGTAGGGAGACTAGGGACAATACTATCCGCACTTTAAACCTGCAGCATTGGCTGGCCTCATCGAAGACCGAGGGATTCCTCCTCTCCCTTGATGCTGAGAAGGCGTTTGACAGGGTGTCATGGGATTACATGCGGGCGGTCTTGGAAGGCATAGGCCTCCTGCCACGTATGCTTGCACATATCACTGCCCTCTATACTAACCCCTCCGCGAGGGTGAGGGCTAATGGCCTCCTGTCAGACGCCTTCTCGATTAGCAATGGTACCCGTCAGGGCTGCCCGTTATCTCCCCTGATCTTTGTTTTGACTCTGGAGCCCCTACTAAACAGACTGAGGTCCAACACGGATATCAAGGGATTCTCCATTGCCCACAGAGAATTTAAAGTTGCGGCCTTTGCTGACGATATCCTATTGTCCTTGCAATCCCCTCGGATATCGCTACCCAATCTTTTGAAAGACATAAAACACTTTGGCGAGCTATCAAATCTCAAAATCAATTATTCCAAATCGCATGCCCTAAATGTATCCCTTACCTCTCATGAAGTCACACATTGTCAGGAATCCTTTCCCTTTCATTGGCAGAAGACAGCCATTACCTATTTAGGCATCCAGATCACTAAGAACATAACGGATCTTTATAGCCACAACTTCCTCCACGCCCTCTCTAAGCTCCAGGCAAATTTGAAGGATTGGGACAACCTTAACGTTTCTTGGTTTGGGCGCTCGGCCCTCATTAAGATGGTGTTTCTCCCCCGCCTATTATATTTAATGCAGACAATCCCGATTCACTTACCCCCCTCATTCTTTGCGGCATATAAAAAAGCATGCACTAGCTTTATTTGGAAGAATAATGCCCCACGAATTAAATACTCACGGCTGACATGCTCCAAAACAATCGGTGGGATTGGGTTACCAGACCTTTATAAATATTACCTGGCCTGCCACCTAACTAGAGTGGTGGACTGGAAACTTCACAAACTAAGGAAAGCATGGGTGACGCTAGAAAATTCTCTCACGCAAACTCTGATTGCCACATTACCTTGGCTGTCACCTCGATGCTGGCCCCTGATCCTCAAGACACACCCGCTTATTGCACCTTCCCTATCGGCCTTTAGGAAAGCGGTCGCTCTCTTTAACCTCTCCTCACAACCGGGTCCACTAACCCCTCTGAGAGGCAACCCTGAGTTCCCTCCGGGAGATTCTAATTCATTCCTCCACACGGAATGGCCACACGAGGAGGTTCTGGCGTGCCATTTCTTTCATAAGGGCCGAAGACGAACCTATGAGGAGCTTACTTCTGAATCACGCACTAACACTTTTCCTTTCTGGTCTTTTAGACAGCTGACTCACTTTCTTACCTCCAAAGATGCGAAGGCCACGTGGGATAGACAACTTACACCATTTGAAGTACTTTGTTCACGCAATGCACCACAACGACACCTCGTGTCACACATTTACGCCCTATTACAGGATGTCCCTGGTACTCCCACGATGCAGAATATACGTGCTTCTTGGGAAAGGGACCTGCAAATCACACTTGAGGACGATGACTGGGAATCCATATTCACTCTTGCGCATAAAGGCTCAATGAACGTTGCGATTCAAGAAAACGGTTATAAAATTATCACAAAATGGTATAGGACCCCATCTCGTCTACATAAATTCTCACCCTCTATTCCGGATACATGTTGGAGGTGTACAGAAGAGGTAGGATCTATGATCCACATTTGGTGGGAGTGTACCTTGCTCCAACCTTTTTGGAGGGAGGTCCACTCCATCATTAAACGGGTCACCACTTTCACTCTAGACTACACTCCTGCTCAATACCTTCTACACCATACTACTCTACCCAAACGAAATTACCAAAAATCATTGGCTATGCATATGGTTAATGCAGCCAGGCTATGCGTCCCTACACATTGGCGTTCAAAGGATATCCCGACCATTCGAGAATGGTTGATCAGAGTCGCTAAGATAGAGGAGATGGAGGAATTGATACACACAGCCCATGACCGCTTACAGAAGTTTAGTTTGACCTGGTCCTGTTGGACGCATTTTAGGACTACGGATTACTATAAGTCCTTCTTCTAGAATGCTGTCCTGAAGTATTTGAAGTAAAAACAGTTCACACAGTAATCTTTCCTGCGTTTTGATCTGGTGCAGGGGCCTGGGACGGAGGGCGGCCCCCACCACCCCCCACCTCACGCTTCTCTTTTCGCCCCACTTCTCTCTATTTTCTATTCTTGACTGCTACCCTCTACCTACCTTTCTTCTTCTCCTTTTACCCCTTTCCCACGCCTATGTCAATGTAAACCTCTTCTCTGTCTGCTCCCCCCCCCACCCGATATGATTGTTATTTTTCTCTATTTGTCTTTCCCAATACCGAATTAACCGACCAAAAGATAGCCTGGAGCCTTACTAGGGGCTCCCAATACCTATACAACCAGTGCAGTTTCCGATTTCAGAAGTTTTACCATGACCCCGGATAGGCCTGCTGATATTGGCCTATGGCGGGTCCTTGCACTCTTACACGGGTTTACTTGCTCTCTTTCAGTTACTGGTTATTGCTCTGTGTTAACGTTGGTTAGTCTTGAAATGTCCATGAGCCTGTATGTCTTGTATGTACATGTAACCTTACTTTTCTTACAATAAAATCATTTATGGAAAAAAAATATCTATTATTCAAAGATGAATTACATGTGTGTGGTAACAGACTGCAAAAATCTGAATCTGACTTAAATTAATTGTACACTTTCAAATGTTTTTGTTGGTATAACTATTAGTTATATTCCCTGTGTTGATTGCTTGCCTTACCTTGTAATGATTGGCTTGCATGTTGTTGCTGTGCTTTGTAGTGTCATGGCTGATTGATTTCCCTATATCCATGTATTCATTCATCTAGCTTGTCCCTATTTGCTTAAGGGACTGGCAATTTATTGTTCCAGGTCACTCACCATTCAATCTATGCCTTGCTATTTCATCCTTCTTGCTTTACAAGAGTGTTGACACTGTGATGAAAACACACCTGTTTCCTTCATTGCTTTGCCTGCTTGTGCCTATTTCAGATCTGATTACTATGCAGCTTTTACCTGCAGAACATTAGACCTAGAAACCCAGGGATACGTATGTAGCTTCTTTCCAGAAACTGTCAGTTCTTTGACTACAGTTGAAGGTCATGCATTAACCTGTGCAGTGCCATGTGGCATGCCTCATGTCTGAACAGAAACTTCTGGCACTGGAATGTGGAGACTTATACTACTATAGGCTGTTCAAACAAGGCAACAAATAACACCATTAAACTACAGGATCAATGCACATCTTATACAGGTGAAAAACACAAGGTGCAGGTAGGAAGGTTTATAATGCCTTTAATGATGCCACGGTGGAGATTCTGTTCACTTCTGTTTAGGTGAGCACACAGAAAGTAAAGGGAGACCTTCCTAATAAGAACCCAGAAATCAGAAACCTGAAAGAAATTTGTCCACACTAATCAAAAAAAAAAAAAACACAGAGAAACTGTGCAGATTGTCATTTAACCATGGTATACAAATAATCCAAAAGGTATATAGTGGCAATATTTTATTGTAAAAATAATATTTATAAGCTGTGGGCAGTGGGAGGGGGGCATTTGAACTATTTTCATATTACTGGGTTTAGTAACACTTTAAGTAAACCTAGGCAAATGTTCCTAGCATATGATGAACAAACTACGTCAGCAGATGCTTCCTGTGCTGAAAATGGCATATCAAAACAGTTACTGGCCTAGCACTGTGCCAAATAATGCATCTCTATACCAGAAAGTACTTGGTTTTCCTTGGTTCTTGGCATTAATTGGAGAAGCAGGTGAGCAACAGAAGGGTAAGTATGTACTGCTGAACTTTGCGTTGATAAAAACACACAAATAAATGTATATATATATATATATATATATTTTTTTTTATGAAAGCAGTGTAAGTAGTTGAAATGTACCTGTATCAACCTCTTGCAGTCCATGTAGTGTAAGAGTAAGAAGAGTAAGAAGCAGCACAAGGTGACAATAAGTTAATAAGTTCATGTACAGACAAGAAGAATGCTGATAGGAAGAGAAAGCACAGTGATAGAGAGATGAGCTCATTGTCGTGCTGTTTTTTCTTTCACGGTTTAGTCGCAGGCTGTATGGGTTTAGTATGACACGGGTCCAAAGGAAGTGGGTTGAATAAAGCTGGGCTTCAGCCTGAGGAAATGTTTGGCAGAAAAAAAGAACTGTGGGGGGCAGCGGCGGTGCGTACGTAAAGGATGCAGGAGCGCCGCCCTCCCCTCTCCTGTCACTCTCTCTCACCATAGATAGATTCATGCATTGCATGAATCTATCTATGGTCGCCGCTGCCGCCTCCTATTCATGTGCCTGGCCCCTTGTCGGGCGCCAGGCATATGAATTGCAGTTGCGGGTGTGTTTTGAAAGCGCCTGATTAGAGCCATAGGCTCTAATAGGCTTCCTGATTAGAGCCTGTGAGCTCTAATAGGCTTCCAAAAGGGTAAACAGCGGGCATTACTCAGTGGTGGTGTGTTAGGGAAGCGATACATCGCTTCCCTAACACTGACCCACCTCTCAGTCAATTAGGTTGCTCAGGTCTGGTTATCTGTCACCTGATTGGCTGAAACAACAGGCGCCGCTATTGGAAGCCTGACGGGAGTGCAGGAGACATGAAGGACCCTGCTCGTCGCCGTCACCCCCCGGCCCCACAAGACAGGGTAAGTGCCGGGCAGACGGCGAGCGGGCGGGGGCACACTTACACTGCCAGCATTTGGCACAGTGGCAGCATTTGATGGCCACACTGGCAGCGTTTGATGGGCACAGTTGCAGCTTTTGATGGCACAATCGCAGCATTTGATGGCACAGTGGCTGCAATTGATGGCACAGTGGCTGCAATTGATGGCACAGTAGCTGCATTTGATGACACAGTGGCAGCGTTTGATGCGTACAGTCGCAGCATTTGATGGCACAGTTGCAGCATTTGATGGCACAGTGGCAGTGTTTGATGGGCACAGTCACAGCATTTGATGGCACAGTGGCTGCATTTGATGGCACAGTGGCAGCGTTTGATGGGCACAGTCGCAGCATTTGATGGCACAGTCACAGCATTTGATGGCACAGTGGCTGCACTTGATGGCACAGTTGCAGCATTTGATTGCACAGTGGCAGCGTTTGATGGGCACAGTCGCAACATATGATGGCACAGTCGCAACATTTGATGGCACAGTGGCAGCATTTTATGGCACAGTGGCAGCGTTTGATGGCACAGTGGCTGCAATTAATGGCACAGTGGCAGCGTTTGATGGCACAGTGGCTGCATTTGATGGCACAGCGGCAGCAACTGATGGGGTTTTTTTTCCAAATTTTTTTTAGTTTGTTCACACCCTTCAATTTTTTTTAGCACCAGCCGCCACTGGTGGGGGGAACTCTCTGGGTTTAAGGTGAATATTTCTTTGTTTACAAACGTTTTTATTTGTCAAACTAGTTAAATATATTGTGGGGGGTTAGCTCGGCAGCGGGTGTGTGTGATCCCCTGGATGGGCTCCCCACACAAAAACAGGCCCAGCAGACGGAGGTTGTGGTTTTCAAGATCAAAAAGGTGCGGTTTATTTCTCTATTTACAGTGACAAAAAAAACACAGCAAAGCAAAAAGAAACATAAACAAAATAAACCCTGGTCAGCTTGACCTCTGACTAAACATGCAGGTTTCCTAACTAACAACTGGGATCAGCCTGGTGCTGTCCTAGTCCCTAAGTCCCTGGTTTAGTAAATGTCCAAACAAATAGCCACACAGGCTTTGTCTCACCGCACAGGGGTTCACTCTCCCTAGACAGTCCACACAGGTCTGGTTCCAGGCATGAGCAAACACCTAATGAAGCTGGGAGTTTTTATAGAGGCCTTAAACGAGCTGACAAGCTTCAGCTGGTCTCATCAACTCCCTGCCTGCACGACGCCCAGCACTCTCCCTAGAGGTATGAATCATCCATGAGCCCACTAGCCTCAGCTGGGCTTCATCAACTCCCTCCCTAGTTGTATAAGTCGGCATAAAGCCTGAATCTGGGAGAAATATATCTACCCCCCTGGATGCAACCAGGTGACTTTACCTTCCTGCTGTCACATACCCCCCCTCTTGTTTTAACCTTGGGGTTGGAACACCAGCAATCAGGCATTCATGTACTCGAGACAAAGCATTCACATTCCCCATTTGAACGCCAGGGTGATGCTTTACTGTGAAGTTGAATTCCTGTAGGGCCAGGAACCACCTATTCACTCTTCTATTTGTCTCCTTGTTTTGAGCCATCCACTTTAACGGAGCGTGATCCGTAACCATGTCAAAGTGCCTACCTAGCAGATAGTACCGAAGGGAATCTAGAGCCCACTTCACCGCTAAACACTCCTTTTCAACCGTGGCGTAATTTACCTCATGGGACTTCAACTTCCTGCTGAGGTAAATGACTGGGTGCTCTTCCCCGTTCCAGACCTGGGACAATACTGCTCCTAACCCCACATCTGACGCATCACTTTGTACGACAAAGTCTTTAGAGAAGTCGGGTGAGTACAACACTGGCTGGCTACATAAGGCTTGTTTCAAGAATTGGAATGCTGCCTCAGCCTCGGGGGTCCATTTAATCATGACCGACCCTTTCCCTTTCGTCAGGTTGGTTAGGGGCACAGCCTTAGAAGCAAAGTGGGGAATGAAGCGCCGATAATAACCCGCGATTCCCAGAAAGGCTCGTACCTGCTTCTTGCTGTTGGGACGTGGCCAACTCTGGATGGCCTCGACTTTGTTGAGTTGGGGTTTTATTACTCCCCTGCCAATGGTGTACCCCAGATATTTGGCCTCCTCCTGCCCAATGGTACACTTCTTGGGGTTAGCCGTAAACCCCGCTTCCCGGATAGAGTCTAGGACTGCTTGCACTTTTGGCAGATGTGAGGCCCAATCTGTGCTATGGACAATTACGTCATCTAGGTAAGCCGCAGCATACTTCCGATGGGGCCTCAGTATCTGGTCCATTTTCCGCTGGAATGTGGCCGGCGCATTCTGTAACCCGAACGGCATTCTCTTATATTGGAACGCCCCGTCTGGGGTTACAAATGCAGTTTTCTCTTTGGCCGACTTGGCCAGGGGAATTTGCCAATACCCTTTTGTGAGGTCAAGAGTCGTCATGTATCGGGCTGTTCCCAGCCGGTCGATCAACTCATCTATACGTGGCATGGGGTAGGTGTCAAATTTTGTAACTTTGTTCAACTGACGAAAATCGTTACAAAATCGCCAGCTCCCATCCGGTTTGGGCACCAACACAATGGGACTAGACCAATCACTTTGGGACTCCTCTATCACCCCTAAGTTCAGCATTTTCTGTACTTCCTCCCGTATTGCCTCCCGTCGGGCCTCTGGGATCCGATAGGGTTTTAACTTCACCCTTTCACCGGGCGGGGTAATAATATCATGCTCTACCCCAGATGTTTGTCCCGGCAGCTCAGAGAACACCTCCTTGTTGTGAAGCACAAACTCCTTCACCTCCTGTTGTTGGGGTTGTGACAAGGTGGCTGCTATTCCAACCTCCGGAATCACGCAACCAGTTTGAGCTGGTGACCAAGTTTCTGCGACTAGGGACTCTCTATCCCTCCAGGCTTTCAACAGATTAACGTGATAGATCTGTTCGGGCTTTCGCCTTCCTGGTTGTCTGACCTTGTAATTCACTTCGCTCACTTTTTCCATTATCTCGTAGGGGCCTTGCCATTTGGCAAGGAATTTACTTTCAACCGTAGGGACAAGTACCAATATCCTATCCCCCGGGGAAAAGGTACGGGTCTTGGCTCCACGGTTGTACACTCTCTGCTGTGCCAACTGCGCTTGGGCCAAATGTTCCTTCACGATGGGCATTACCTGTGCAATTCGATCTTGCATCAGGGCGACATGCTCAATCACACTCCTGTGGGGAGAACTCTCACTTTCCCAAGTTTCCTTGGCAATATCCAACAGTCCTCTTGGGTGTCTCCCATACAGTAACTCAAAGGGGGAGAATCCCGTAAAGGATTGGGGCACCTCCCTAATAGCAAACATCAAATAAGGAAGTAGACAGTCCCAATCCTTTCCATCTCTATCCACCACTTTCTTCAACATTTGTTTTAGGGTTTTGTTGAATCTTTCAACCAGCCCATCGGTTTGGGGGTGATACACCGACGTACGCAATTGCGTCACTTTGAACAATTTACACAGCTCTTTCATAACCCGGGACATAAAGGGTGTACCTTGGTCCGTAAGCAGTTCTTTACAAATACCCACCCGGCTAAAAACAAGAGATAGCTCTTTGGCTATGGTTTTGGCCGAGGTATTTCGGAGAGGGATCGCTTCTGGATAACGGGTGGTATAGTCCATTATAACTAATATGTACTGGTGCCCCCTAGCGGACTTGATTATAGGACCTACCAAATCCATTGCGACCCTCTCAAACGGGACCTCAATGATGGGTAGAGGGACCAGCGGGCTACGGAAATGTGGCATCGGGGCCGACCTCTGACACACAGGGCAGGAGGAACAATAATTTTCTATGTCCTTCATCACCCCAGGCCAATAGAATCTCTGTAATACCCTCTCTCGGGTTTTCTCTGTCCCCAGATGACCTCCAAGAATGTGCCCATGGGCCAACTCCAACACCAACTTCCTGTAAGGTTTGGGCACCACAAGCTGCTCAACGGTTTCTTCTGCCCTTTTTGCCACCCGATACATTAGGTCCTTCTCTACGCTGAAGTATGGGTAAGTGCAGGTATTATCTGGGTTCACTAACTCGCCATCTATTTCCACTACGTTTTCCCGTGCCTTTATTAGGGCGGGGTCTTTTAACTGTTCTGTGGCAAAATTTTCCCTGTGAACCTCAAGATCAGAAAACTCCACAGACGGTAGGTTTTCGTCTGAGGAGGTGGGCTCCTCTCCAGTTTCTTGAGTCTCGCCTGCCAATACTGACAAGGGAAATTCTGGAGAGTCCTCACCACTCTCAGAGGAGTTCTGGCTATCACCTTCCTGGTACATAGGGGCACCAGTGGGGGGCTCAGGATCATCCCACAGTTCCCAGAACTTCGGAAAATCCCTTCCCACAATGGCATCATGCGGTAATTGAGATACTAACCCCACTGGATGAGAGAGGGTACCTTTGGGGGTCTTGAAACACACTGTAGTCACTGGATACTCTCGGGTGTCCCCATGCACACAAATAACAGCTACCTTGCTATTCCCAGAGACCTCTGTTTTAACTAATTCAGCCTTTATCAGGGTCACAAGGCTACCTGAATCCAGTAATACCACAACATTTCTACCATTAATACACATTTTGCATAAATGTTTCTCAGTTCCCCGAATGGCAGTGCATGCGACTGTCGCACACAGCGACTGACGTCTGTCCGTCAGAAAGTCACATTGCATGGGTTCCTCCACAACCGGGCAATTTGCTGCAATATGTCCCGCTTGCCGGCAGCGGTAGCAAACAATCCATTTGGCTGCCTCTTGAGCCCCTGACTTCCCAGGCTGTTCTCGCCAAACTTTGGGTAGAGCTCCCACCCTCTCACTCTCTCCACCCTCACCCCTTGGAATCCTCTTATCCGCCCCTGGGGATGGTCTGGTCTTAGGGTGGAAAGTCCGAGAGTCTCTGGAAGAGGCCGTCAGGTTCTCTGTAGCCAAGTATTTCTCTACACGATCCACAAGACCACCGGCCGTCTCTGGGTCTCCATGGCTTACCCACTTTTGGATGGCAGTAGGAAGAGCTCTCAAAAACCGATCCATTACAACACGTTCCACAATCTCTGGTGCGGACAAAGTCTCTGGCTGTAGCCACTTCCTGCTCAGGTGAATGAGATCATACATTTGAGACCTGGGGGGTTTTCCAAGCTGGAATGTCCAGTTATGCACACGCTGAGCCCGGACAGCCAGGGTGACACCCAGCCTTGCCAATATTTCAGCTTTTAGCATCACATAGTCTTTTGCTTGGTCAGGCTCTAGGTCATAGTAAGCCTTCTGCGATTCACCAGTTAACAGAGGAGCCACCAGTCCAGCCCACTGCTCCTCAGGCCACTTTTCTCTTTCAGCAGTCCTTTCAAATGTGGTCAAAAATACCTCTGGATCATCCTCTCCAGTCATTTTTGTCAATAAACGACTCACCCCAAAGGACGCGGTATGAGTGGGACGGCTTTCCTCACTGGTCTGCGGACGTTGCTGCATTACTGCTTCCATTTGTTGTAGTCTCTGCTCTTGCTTCTGTAACAGGTCTATGAAGCGGGCCTCAGATTGCTGCTGGGCTTGTTGCTGAGCTTCCAGAATCTGTTGGTGAGCTTGCTGCTGGGCTGCAAGGCTCTGTTGATGAGCTTGCTGCTGGGCTGCGAAGCTCTGTTGTTGAGCTGCAAGGCTCTTTTGCAAACCTGCATTTGTCTGCTGTTGATTGGCATTTGCTAGAGCCAGCTGTTTCAGTATCTCCTCCATGCTGGCTTAAAAAAAAACTGCCACTGGTTCTCCACCAACTGTGGGGGGGTTAGCTCGGCAGCGGGTGTGTGTGATCGCCTGGATGGGCTCCCCACACAAAAACAGGCCCAGCATACGGAGGTTGTGGTTTTCAAGATCAAAAAGGTGCGGTTTATTTCTCTATTTACAGTGACAAAAAAACTGAGCAAAGCAAAAAGAAACATAAACAAAATAAACCCTGGTCAGCTTGACCTCTGACTAAACATGCAGGTTTCCTAACTAACAACTGGGATCAGCCTGGTGCTGTCCTAGTCCCTAAGTCCCTGGTTTAGTAAATGTCCAAACAAATAGCCACACAGGCTTTGTCTCACCGCACAGGGGTTCACTCTCCCTAGACAGTCCACACAGGTCTGGTTCCAGGCATGAGCAAACACCTAATGAAGCTGGGAGTTTTTATAGAGGCCTTAAACGAGCTGACAAGCTTCAGCTGGTCTCATCAACTCCCTGCCTGCACGACGCCCAGCACTCTCCCTAGAGGTATGAATCATCCATGAGCCCACTAGCCTCAGCTGGGCTTCATCAACTCCCTCCCTAGTTGTATAAGTCGGCATAAAGCCTGAATCTGGGAGAAATATATCTACCCCCCTGGATGCAACCAGGTGACTTTACCTTCCTGCTGTCACAATATATACAATCTTGTAACAGTGTACATCATAAAATTTAAATCAAAAAGCATATCATTAATAATAGAAATAAGGAATAATTCCAAAGCACACAGAAAAAAAGTACAGAAAAGGTATACATAAAGGTACTGTTCAGGTAAGACATGACAACCTTGAATGGCCTTTAGCCTTGCAATAGCAAAATATGCCTATGGGCTTTTCAGGCTTCCCATCTGCGATTGAATAGGTGCATTTTATCTCGTAGGGTATACTAAATTCTCTCCATTATCATAACCATATCAACTCTGTCTAGGATGGAGGATAGGGGTACTATGGGGAACTTCCAGTGAAGAGCAATGCCCCACAGAGTAGATACACAAATAGTTTGTATGAGACATTCTTTCCTGCGGAGGATCCCTGGGATTGTCGCTCCAAGTAAACACATTGAGATTGTAAGCTTCATAGGAGTTCCAGATATTGCAGAGGCAATAGCTTTTACTCTTCTCCATACCGGAGAAAGTAGTCCAAGATCCCAAAATATGTGTTTAAAGGTGCCTGGCAGTTGGCAGCCCCTAAAGCACAGTCCAGACGTTCCTGGGAACATTACCTGGAGTCTGAAAGGAGTGTAATACCATCTGGTCAATACCTTATAGGCCGTTTCCCTAACCGCCAGTGATTTAGTGGCCTTGCGTAGATTTGCCAGCATGGTATCCCAATCCTCCGGAGCAAACTTTTCATTACAGTCAGTCTCCTATTTACCGTAGTTCTATATGGAGGTTCACCTGAAAAACATGAAGCCAGCGCTGTTTTGTAGAGAGTTGAAATGAGGTCCTTGCCTCTGGGGGAGTCACGGCAGATCTGTTCGAAGGATGTGGGGGGGAGGACGGGGTTAGACTATTATGAGAGATATAAAAGTGTCTTATTTGTATAAAATTATAGTGTTCCCGAAGTGGTATTTTTTTTGTGTGGAGGAGATCGAATGTGGAGAATATATCTCCAAGCAGAAGATCAACTAAGGTGATCAAGGAATTGGATTTCCACAATGCGAAAATTTCAGGGTGATTAAATGCTGGGGCAAATAATGGTTCCCCGAGACAGGATGAGCCTGGAGGTGCAGATGAAATTAGACCAAGTTTGCTTGTATAACGGTGCCAGAGGGTGAGAGCTAGGGAAACGATTGAATTGAGGGGAGTAAGCTTATGTGTGAAGTTGGAGGGTGACCATAATATGTATGGGAGGAAATAGGGCCAAATGGAGTTGGATTCAAATTTGACCCAGGGTACTCTTGACTCCGGGATTTTCCACTGCGCTATCTGGGAAAAACGGGCAGCTAAGAAGTAAAACCAAAGGTTAGGAAGACCCAAACCTCTGGTGGATTGTGATTTATATAGAATGTGTTTGGAAAACCTGGGGCGTATATTTTGCCAAATGAATCTATTAATATCCTGTTGTAGTTTGTCAATAAAGGATTTGGCGATATTGATAGGGAGGGATCTGAATAGGTATAAGAGTTTCGGTAACAGGGTCATGTTAACTGCCATGACTCTCCTCAAGAATGATATGCGGCATGAACTCCACATTTTGAGCAGGCTCTGAAGTCGGAACACACATGGTGAATAGTTAGCAGCAAAAATGGATGATAATTGTGGCGTGATGTAGATGCCAAGGTATGGAATTTAGTCATTTGACCATTGGAATGGGAAAGAATCCTCGGAGTGTCCCACACTGGGCAGAGGGTAAATTATTGGGAAGAGATGTGGATTTAGTTATGTTTACCATAAGTCAAGAGATAGAGGCAAATTTACTTAGTATGGTGAATAAATTGGGAAGGGAGATTTGGAGTTGGGTCAAAAAGATCATGACATTGTCTGCATACATGCAGAGTTTAAAGTGGGAAGATTCAAGGGGATAACCCCCTCTTGTATTTTATTGTATTGTAACTGTATTGTCTCCCTTTTATATTGTAAAGCGCTGCGTAAACTGTTGGCGCTATATAAATCTTAAAAAAAAACAACAAAAAACGGATATGTCTGGGGGTTGTTTAATGACGATTGAAAGGGGTTAAGGTCAATATTTCATTAAAGATAGTTTTCTTTTCTATTTGAATGGGCTATTTTCTTTATCTTGTTTTTGGCTAAAGTTCTAAAGTTCTGCAGGGGCACAGGTATCCTTCATGGTCAGCCTCCTCTGTAGATTAATAGCAACAGTGGTCCAATATAAGAGAAACCGTCCCTGGTGGTGGGTGACTTCTCCTCATTTCCTGATGGTTCCCTCAAGATGGCAAGGCCTATTTATCCTGAGGAAGTTGACGTTTTATGCCCATGAAACACTTTGAGAGATTTTCTTTTTTACCCCATCAGTGTGTTACATGTGTTACAAAAAAATAGGACCTATATAGCATATGTAATAACAATATGAAACATTTAAAATTGTATTGTTTTTGTTGGATGGTATTTGGAGTACCCTTAATATCCCAGTGGAGCTTTCTCTTTGTACCAGTTATCCACTTGATTACTTTAATCAAAATGTACCTCTTTTTTGACATGACTAAAAACCTGACATTGCTCAGCTACCAGTCTAGGCAGCCTAGGTCACAAGTTATACTTTGCAAGGGAATTTACCCCAGAGTTTAGGGAATGTAGTGTACAATACTCAATTTTATCCAAGGAAAATAAAACAACTTGGAACATGATTGGATGATGGAAATCAGCAAAGCTTCAGCCCATTCAGTAAGCCCTGGGTCAGATCCCCTCTCGAAGCAACTTCCCTTGCAAAGTGAACAGCCTATTTAACTTTAGAAAATCAATCCCTGTACATTAATTTTCTTGATTTAAATGCATTAAAATGCAAATTTTTCATTTAGAAAAATGGAGTTACATCCCTACATTTACCACCATCCATATTATTTAAAGTGGCTGTAAAAGCATAAAAAAAAGTATAAGAAAAAAACAACCCAAACAGGTTTATACTTACCTGATCTGTGCCTGCTCTTCTCGCTCCTTCTGTCTGGCGAGTGCCCCCAGAGTTGCTTCCTCTGGGGGCACTCATTCAGGCTCATTCTCGAGCTTTGCTATCTGCGTCTATAGACACAAACAGCGGGGTATGGCCCCACCCCCTGCTCCCTCATCACTGCCTTTGGTTGAAAGCAGCAAGAGCCAATGGCTCCCACTGCCTCATCAAACCCCGTGAGATAAGGAATTGAGGGGAGAGAGCTGCTGTAGACGGGCAATGCGCTGGATTGAATGAGAGCTAAGGTAAGTGTAAGAAGGGGGGGGGTTAGGGGGGATACTATTGCAAGGTGCTAGGAATGCATTAAGGTAAAAAACGTTTAGGCTTTATAATCACTTTAGACCTCAGAGATCTAGAGTCTGGTGGTCTTTTTGCTATCGATATGTTTGCCTGTGAAGTGGCACGTGTTTCCCGTGTTTAGAACTGTCCCTGCACAAAATTACATTTATAAAGGAAAAAAAGTTATTTAAAACTGCTTGCGGCTTTAATGTAATGTCTGGTTGAAAATTATTGAGAAAAATGGCATGGGTACCCCCCCCCCCAGCCCACTACCATCCCCTTTGGGTCTTGTATGGATATTAAGGGGAAAACCCCGCACCCAAATTAAAAAAAGGCCCTATATACTCTGAACAACAGAATACAGGCGGTGCAAACAAGACAGGGACTGTAAATTTGTTCTTAAGTAGAATCTGTTTGTAATTTGGAACAGGTACATTTTTTAAGTGTAGCTCCAGCCAAAAAATCTATTTTTAAGCTTTTTGGAAAACATAGAAAAGGGTTATCACCCCTGTAACATTTGTTTTGCTGTCTGTGCACCTGTTCAGAACATTTCACCTCACTTTTCGTCCCAATAACAAATGTTTTTAGAAAATTTGGGGTTTTTATTGAAACAAGGATTGGTGATAAAGCATCAGTGGAGAGGAGACACCTTTTTCCCATATTAACTCTTACAGGAGAGAATTTCCCTTCCTAGGGGTAGATTTCCTCTCACTTGCTGTTGTCTCCTTCCGTTTGCAAGTAGGAGTCGTTTGTAAGTTGGATGTTTGAAAGTAGGGGCCTGCCGTATATACTCTGCAGAAATTTGGCCCTTAGGTGTTGGTGTTGCCACAACACTGTAAGCCCTTACAGTTACTCTTGGTGGGTGCTGGAACGCCCTGCTGTGAACTACTATATCAAGAATCGTAGGTACATGCCATTGTTGAACAGTGGTAGGAAGAATTGGGCCTTTGGTAGTGGTGGTGGTGCTGGTACCACAACACTGTACGTTCTCACAGTTACTCTTGGTGGGCGTAGGAATGGGCCCAGCTGTGAAATATTAGATCAAGAATTGTAATTACATGCCCCTGTTGAACAGGGGCAGAAAAATTGGGCCTTTGGTGGTGGTGGTGGTTGAGGTGTTGCCACAACACTGTAAGCCCTCACAGTTACTCTTGGTGGGCGCAGGAATGGACCCAGCTGTGAAATATTAGATTAAGAATTGTAATTACAGGACATTGTTGAACAGTGGTAGGAAAATTTGGGCCTTTGTTGGTGGTGGTGGTGCTGGTGCCGAAACACTGTAAGTCCTCACAGTTACTCTTGGTGGGCGCAGGAATGGACCCAGCTGTGAAATATTAAATTAAGAATTGTAAATACATGACATTGTTGAACAGTGGTAGGAAAATTTGGGCCTTTGGTGGTGGTCGTGGTGCTGGTGCCACAACACTGTAAGTCCTCACAGTTACTCTTAGTGGGCGCAGGAATGGGCCCAGCTGTGAAATATTAGATCAAGAATTGTAATCACATGCCCCTGTTGAACAGGGGCAGAAAAATTGGGCCTTTGGTGGTGGTGGTGGTGCTGGTGCCACAACACTGTAAGTCCTCACAGTTACGCTTGGTGGGGGCAGGAATGGGCCCAGCTGTGAAATATTAGATCAAGAATTGTAATCACATGCCCCTGTTGAACAGGGGTAGAAAAATTGGGCCTTTGGTGGTGGTGGTGGTTGTGGTGTTGCTACAACACTGTAAGCCCTCACAGTTACTCTTGGTTGGCGCAGGAATGGGCCCTGCTGTTAATTATTAGATTAAGAATTGTAAATACACGCCCCTGTTGAACAGGGGCAGAAAAATTGGGCCTTAGGCACTGGTGCTGGTGCCACAACACTGAAACCCCTCACAGATAATGTACTTGGAGTGCAGCAATGAGCCCTGCTGCAAAGCATTGCATCAAAAATTGTAAATACAAGCCCCTGTTAAACAGGGGCTGAAAAATTGTGCCTTAGCCACTGGTGGCGGTGCCCAGAACCAAAAATGTTCTTTCAAGCTATCAGCATGATCATTGAGGAGGAAGAGGATAGTAATTCAGCATAACATGATAGTCACTCAGCATCAGCATATGCAGTCTTGAAGGGATCTGACATTTAAAAAAAAAAATATTTGGTTACATCAGCATCAGGTGCTTGGTAGCTGGAGGTAATCTAAGACTGATTCATTTTTATGAAGGTCAGTCGATCGACCGAGTCGGTGGACAGGCGCACCCTGTGATCGGTTACAAAGCCTCCAGCAGCACTGAATGTGCGTTCCGAAAGAACGCTGAATGCAGGACAAGCCAGTACCTCAATTGCATACTGTGCAAGCTCTGGCCAGTGATCCATCCTCAAGACCCAGTAACCCAGAGGATTTTCGGTGGGAAAGGTGTCCAAGTCTGATCTTGCCCCTAGATATTCCTGCACCATGTAAACCAGACGCTGGCGATGGTTGCTGGAAGCGATCATACCGTGGGGCTGCATACTAAAAAATTGTCTAAACGCATCGGTCAGACGGCCACCTTCTCCACCGTTCCTTCTTTGACTGACCGGAGCCTCAGCAACACGTTGTCCAGGACCAGGAATTTATAACCTCCCAGTCTCTGGGAACGCGTTGCACAGACCTTTCTGCAAGGCCACCCGAAGATGCTTCATCCTCTTCTCCCTCTGTGATGGCAAGATAAGGTCCGCAACCTTACCCTTGTAACGTGCATCAAGGAGGGTTGCCAGCCAGTAATGATCCCTCTCCTTGATCACACGAACACGAGGATCCTTCCGCAGGCTTTGCAGAATCAGGGAGGCCATGCAGCGTAGATTTGCTGAGGCATTCGGTGCAAAGTCCTCTGGGTCACTGAGGACGATATGATCTACAGCCACCTCCTCCTAGCCACGTACAAGTCCATGGGTGTCTTGGGACTGTAATTGATCCCTTGAAGACTGCTGCTGATGCTGAGTGCTAGGCTCCACCTCCATGTTGACAAAATAATCCTCCTCCTCCTCGTCCTCTTCCTGTGTGATAGCCGGGCCAGCAGGAACACTGTCTGGAATAAAGGGGGCCTTGAGAGGTAAGGAAGTGCCCTGTCCATTATTCCACGCAGCGTATGCTCCAACAGGTGGACAAGAGGGACAGTGTGACTGATGCATGCACTGTCACTGCTCACCATCCTCGTGGCCTCCTCAAATGGTGCCAGGAAAGTGCATGCATCCCTGATCATGGCATGGCATGGCATGGCATGAAAAAAATCCAAGCTCCCCTGACACTGTCCTGGTGCCATATTGCAACAGATACTCATTGATGGCCCTCTGCTGCGTGTGCAGACATTGCAGCATGGCCAACGTAGAGTTCCACCTGGTGGGCATGTCACAGATTAGGCGGTTCTTGGGCAGGTTGTAATCCTTTTGCAGGTCAGCCAGCCGAGCACTGGCATTATACGACTGGCGGAAATGCCCACAGAGTTTCCTGGCCTGCTTCAGGACCTCCTGTAAGCCCAGGTACTTGCCGAAGAACTGCTGCACCAAGTTAAGGACGTGAGCCAACAGGGCACATGGGTCAGTTATCCCTGTCGGAGGGTGGAGAGGAGGATGGTGCCATTGTCGGAAACCACCTTTCCTGGCTTAAGCTGGGGTGGCTTCAACCACCTCTGAGCCTGCCCCTGCAAAGCTGACAGAATCTCTGCCCAAGTGTGGCTCCTGTCCCCCAAGCACACCAGCTCAAGCACCGCATGGCATCTTTTTGCCTGCGTACTTGCGTAGCCCCTTGAACGCCTACGGAGCACCGCTGGTTCAGAGGACAAAGCACAGGTAGAGGCCATGGAAGAAGAAGAAGAGGAGGGGGTGGAGGAGAGAGGTGTGTCAGAATCACCAGTAGTAACATTTTGGAGGCATGGTGGCGGAACAACCTCCAATACTACTGCACCTTGTCCTGCATCCTTCCCATCTGCCAGCAGAGTCACCCAATGCGCCGTGAAAGATAGGTAACGTCCCTGTCCATGCCTGCTGGACCATTAATCAGCGGTAATATGCACCTTACCGCTGACCGCCCTGTCCAGCGAGGCCAAAACATTGCCTTCCACATGCCGGTAGAAAGCCGGAATCGCCTTCCGTGAGAAAAAGTGCCATTTGGGAACCTGCCACTGAGGAACCGCACATTCCACAAACTCACGGAAGGGGGCAGAGTCTACCAAATGAAAAGGCAGCAGTTGAAGTGCTAGCAATTTAGCCAAGCTAGCATTCAACCGCTGGGCATGTGGATGGCTGGGAGCAAACTTCTTTCAGCGGTGCAGCAGCTGGGGCAGGGAAATTTGCCTGGTACAATCGGACGTCGGTGTACCGATAGCAAATTGTCCGCAAGTACTTGGCTGTGACACACCTAATTCTACACCTTCATTCCTCTCAGTGCAGGTTTTCAGAGAGGACTGAAGGTATAGTGGGGTTGGAGATCCCAGCTGATGAGGAGCAAGGAGAGGTGCGCTTTGTTCTTTGGTGTGGGTCTTTTAGGTAAGCTTGCCAATGGACTGCATGGCAGGTCGACATATGTCTGGTCAAGCACGTGGTGCCCAAGCGGCTGATGTTTTGGCCACGCGAGATACGCTATAGACATATGTTACAAATGACAACAGTGCGATCTGCTGCACATGTCTGAAAAAAGGTCCACACCAAAGAACTTTTGGAATAACACGCAGAGACAGCAGCGCCCTGCACATGCGGAGCTCTGAGGTGTGATGCAGTCGGTGTGTTGCCCTTAAGCTGGCCCCTAGAGGGCATCCTGCCTCATTGGAGATGTGCCTCCTCCTCCTTCTCTCTCCTATCAGGCAGCCACGTGGAGTCAGTGACCTCATCATCCCCTCCCTCCTCATCACTGGAGCAAATCTGGCAGTATGCTGCAGCTGGGGGAACATGACTGCCAGATAGCTGTCCTTGTTGGGCACCCCCTCTCTCTGGGCTCACGTTACTACCCCCTCTCTCTGGGCTCACATTACTGCCTTCCTCCAGCTGGGTTCCATCATCGGAGCCTTCAAAACGCTGGGCATCCTTTAGGAGCATGTACCCAACACTGTGCTCAAACAGTTCGGGGGACTCCTCAAGAGGACATGGTGGGGCTAGGGAAGGAGTGACTGATGCCATTGAGCCGAGGGAAGAGGCCGCTTTGGCAGCTGCTTTGCCAGACAAAGTACCCTGAGCCTGGGTGAGAGAGGACAAGGAGGATGAGGACGGCTTGGTCATCCACTCTACCAAGTCTTCGGCATGTTGCGGCTCAACATGGCCAGCTGCCGAAAAGAAGGACAAGCGTGTCCCACGGCCACGTGCTGATGAGGATGCACCATGTCCACGACCAGCAGCACTGTTGCCTCTAGACACAGAGCCTGCTTACCCTCTTTTATTGCCTCGTGACTGTCTGCCTCTCCTTGTTTGCCTTCCAGACATACTAATGGCCTGCAGTGAGATGTAGCTGCACAAGGGTGGGATGTATATATATATATATATATATATATATATATATATATATATATCTGTACTGATAATGCAGCTATCAGAATCAACTGCCTGCTGTGGTATTAGTATGGGGAAAGCAGCAATTGTCTTCAGTTAGTTTTAGGTGAAAACTGTGCAGAGAGGGACACGGTACACTAACTGAAAATACTTGCAGCTCTCTGCCTGTGGTTTAATTATGAGAACACCACTATTAGTCACTAACTGTATTCAGGTAAGTTTAGGTGAACACTATGCAAAGCACACAGTACACTAAGTGAAACACTGACAGTCTGCTGCTAGCACAATCACCTGCCTGCCTGTCACAGCATAGAGAATAGTATAGAGAATAACAGGAATGGATCTAGCTAAACTGAATACAGTGTATAAATATATATACAACACCTAGGATGCATATATATCCTCTACACACTGTAACTGCAGCTAACTGACTTGCCTGCCTCACCTCTAACTCAATATAAATGACACGGTCTGTCTCTGTAATCTCTCATTAAACAACACACTACACAAGGCCGCCAAGCTGCCGGCCTTATATAGTGTGGGGCGTGTACTAAACCCCCTGAGCTATAATTGGCCAAAGCCACCCTGGCTTTGGCCAATTACGGCTCTCTGTTTTTTCTGCACTGTGATTGGCCAAAGCATGCAGGTCATAGTGCATGCTTGGCCAATCATCAGCCATAGATGACCTGGTGGGAGGAAGATACCATACACAGAGGACCCTCATGTAAAGGAGAGATTGTGATACAGGCATATTATACAGGTCCTTCTCAAAAAATTAGCATATTGTGCTAAAGTTCATTATTTTCTGTAATGTACTGATAAACATTAGACTTTCATATACTTTAGATTCATTACACACAACTGAAGTAGTTCAAGCCTTTTCTTGTTTTAATATTGATGATTTTGGCATACAGCTCATGAAAACCCAAAAATCCTATCTCAAAAAATTAGCATATTTCATCCGACCAATAAAAGAAAAGTGTTTTTAATACAAAAAAAGTCAACCTTCAAATAATTATGTTCAGTTATGCACTCAATACTTGGTCGGGAATCCTTTTGCAGAAATGACTGCTTCAATGCGGCGTGGCATGGAGGCAACCAGCCTGTGGCACTGCTGAGGTGTTATGGAGGCCCAGGATGCTTCAATAGCGGCCTTAAGCTCATCCAGAGTGTTGGGTCTTGCGTCTCTCAACTTTCTCTTCCCAATATCCCACAGATTCTCTATGGGGTTCAGGTCAGGAGAGTTGGCAGGCCAATTGAGCACAGTAATACCATGGTCAGTAAACCATTTACCAGTGGTTTTGGCACTGTGAGCAGGTGCCAGGTCGTGCTGAAAAATGAAATCTTCATCTCCATAAAGCTTTTCAGCAGATGGAAGCATGAAGTGCTCCAAAATCTCCTGATAGCTAGCTGCATTGACCCTGCCCTTGATAAAAAACAGTGGACCAACACCAGCAGCTGACATGGCACCCCAGACCATCACTGACTGTGGGTACTTGACACTGGACTTCAGGCATTTTGGCATTTCCCTCTCCCCAGTCTTCCTCCAGACTCTGGCACCTTGATTTCCGAATGACATGCAAAATTTGCTTTCATCCGAAAAAAGTACTTTGGACCACTGAGCAACAGTCCAGTGCTGCTTCTCTGTAGCCCAGGTCAGGCGCTTCTGCCGCTGTTTCTGGTTCAAAAGTGGCTTGACCTGGGGAATGCGGCACCTGTAGCCCATTTCCTGCACACGCCTGTTCACGGTGGCTCTGGATGTTTCTACTCCAGACTCAGTCCACTGCTTCCGCAGGTCCTCCAAGGTCTGGAATCGGTCCTTCTCCACAATCTTCTTCAGGGTCCGGTCACCTCTTCTCGTTGTGCAGCATTTTCTGCCACACTTTTTGCTTCCCACAGACTTCCCACTGAGGTGCCTTGATACAGCACTCTGGGAACAGCCTATTCGTTCAGAAATTTCTTTCTGTGTCTTACCCTCTTGCTTGAGGGTGTCAATGATGGCCTTCTGGACAGCAGTCAGGTCGGCAGTCTTACCCATGATTGCGGTTTTGAGTAATGAACCAGGCTGGGAGTTTTTAAAAGCCTCAGGAATCTTTTGCAGGTGTTTAGAGTTAATTAGTTGATTCAGATGATTAGGTTAATAGCTCGTTTAGAGAACCTTTTCATGATATGCTAATTTTTTGAGATAGGAATTTTGGGTTGTCATGAGCTGTATGCAAAAATCATCAATATTAAAACAAGAAAAGGCTTGAACTACTTCAGTTGTGTGTAATGAATCTAAAATATATGAAAGTCTAATGTTTATCAGTACATTACAGAAAATAATGAACTTTATCACAATATGCTAATTTTTTGAGAAGGACCTGTATATGTTGATCTGGTGAGTTTAATAACCTAAGGGAGAGGTCCTCACGAGGTGCGGTGATGGGATCTATGAGCTGAGATTATATGATTATTCCCTCCAATCCTGCTGTGGTGAATTATCTGGGATGTATATGGTGGAACTCACTTGTATGAAAAAGCACACAAGGTGGTACTGGTAATCAATCACCAGAGGAGCACTGCTAATGCTATTTGAAGACGAGGATTTAAAGCATGCAATAATATTAAATACAGATATAATGTTTGCCTATTCAAAGGACAATTCCCTTTGGGTGTATTTAATTTTTTACATGACTCTACACTTTAGCTATTATTTTTCACATGTTTCTAACAATCATTAAAAAAGGGGTATCTTTCCCCATAAAGGTGCTTACAGCTCACCAGCCTGTGAAGGTGATGGGCTGTATGAGCACATTTCAATATACTGTACCTCAGGTAGCACAGACTGCCTGCTGTTCCAAAAATGTCAAGGCTGAGCATAGATTGTGGAGGAGAGGGGTTTATAGACACTTATGCCCCGTACACGCGATCGGAAATTCCGACAAGAAAAGTCAGATGTGAGCCTTTGGACGGAAATTCCGACCGTGTGTATGCTCCATCTGACTTTTTCTGTCGGAATTTCCGCCAACAAAAGATTGAGAGCTAGTTCTCAAATTTTCAGACGGAAAATCCGATCGTCTGTAGCAATTCCGACGCATGCTCGGAAACAATTCGACGCATGCTCGGAAGCATTGAACTTTATTTTCTCGGCTCGTCGTAGTGTTGTACGTCACCGTGTTCTTGACGGTCGAAAGTTCAGAGAACTTTTGTGTGACTGTGTGTATGCAAGCCAAGCTTGAGCGGAATTCCATCGGAAAAACCATCCAAGGTTTTTCCGACAGAAAATCTGATCGTGTGTGTGCGGCATAATGGTGCCATTTATTCCTGGTGGTGTGTGTGTATGTGGGGGGGGGGGCAGTAGTGAATAGAAGAGGTTCTCTAACTTGATCAGTCATTCTCACTGAAACATGTAGCCCTATTGTGTCTTTGGCCAGGTTTTAATCAGTTCCTAATTATACTGGATAAATGGCATGACAGAGCTCACTCTACTGCAGTGATACCAGAAAAAATCATGTAAGGTTTTAGTAAGGTTTCTTGCCCTGTGAAAAGTCACAATACCAAATGACTAAAGGGAAATTTTTTATTTTATTTTATTTTTTTAAATAAATGTTTTATTTTATTTTCAAATGCAATTCTAATTCAAACTTGTTTTTTTTTCATTGTAGATGGTTTGATATTATCGTTCACCGTCTCTGTTGTCATTGGATTGATAATTGGTGGTATAATATGGCTTCTAGTGACATGCATGTCCCGTCGTCGAGCCAGTGCAGCTATATCCCCAAGAATGACGAATTCAGCTAGTCGACGTCCTAGAACCTCATCTCAAAACCAAGCCTTAAATAGATCTGGGTTTTACCGCAACAGTGGCTGTGAACGCAGGAGCAACCTCAGTTTGGCTAGTCTGACTTTTCAAAGACAGACATCACAAGAGCAAAATGACCAATTTAATCGGAAACCTAGCTTCAGAGCATCCACATTCCATCCATTCCTACAGTCACCTCCACTACCTGTTGAAGCCGAATGTCAAATGGTTACACTTCCCAGATCCAACAGCACATCACCAACACTTAACAATTCTAGTAATCTTGGCCGTCCTGAATTCCATTGGTCAAACAACAGCTTGCGTCTTGGCCACTCCACTCATACTCCACCACCTGCCTATGAGAGCATTATTAAGGCTTTCCCAGATTCTTGAAAATGATGTCTGAATTGTTGGTTTGAACAGCTGAATATCCAGTGGATATTGCAACATTGAGTGGAGCATACAAAAGGGTGCCATTTGACTACTTTGGTGCTTTCTTAAAGGAGAACTCCAGTTTAAATGATAATCTGACTATAGCTGCATTGAGGGAGCTATTAATTTTCTAAATATAATTGTATATCCAGTCTTTTGATTTCCAGGCACTAGGACAAGGGGAAACTTCTAAGGGTCAATAACTTCTAAAATCCTGACTAATTTAATAAAGGGGTAATATCCTTAGCCTGTGTTAATTTCATATAGACCGTCCTGTACAGGCGAAGCTTCCATTTTTTTATTCCTCTCAATATGATTAGTGTTTCAAATAAACAAGGAAAATGGCTTCTTTAGTTCAGATGCCTCTGAGTCTTTGTGCTTGAATTAGAGTTGTTGTCAATATTTTATTTTCTATAGCAATTATTCAGTGTATACTTACTATGTCAAATATTCACTGATATGCTAGATTCTACTCCTGCTCCTGCATATTGTATTAGCTAAATGTTTCTTACGTTTGTGTGGTTATGAATGCTTTTCTGCTACTTTTTTTGGGTTAAATTAAAAACATATATATGCTTAAGTGTCCATCATGTGAATTTAACGTGTATGTAAAGTAAAAACGTTGTTTTCAGTTTTGGATAGAGTAGGGGAGGATTGGTACCCCCTGACAAGTTTTTATTCCTGTTAATGTCCCAGCTAAATAGATTTGTGCTTTCAATTTGTTGTGGTGACCATTGCCACTGGGATAGAAAGTAATGGTAAATACACAATGTTATAGTTGTCACCAGAATAAAGGGTTAAAGTGGTTGTAACCCTCAGACATAAAATATGAATAAAGCATATCCTTCTATAGTGTGTACTTGTCTGAATTAAGAGCATGTAATTTTTGTCTGCTGCTTTGTTCCTCTGCTATCAGCTTGAATCACTTCTGACAAGTTTTCCTGACACCAAGAGAAAAATGGTGACAGGAGAGGGATCTCCAACTCATTGACAGCCTCGGCTCTGTTCCTGTGTGCTCTGTAAAAAGAGGGGGTGGGTTGTCCCTTCCCTCCAATCAGGTCTCAGAGCTCTCCTCACTGAGCTCTGTAGAGTATAATTTCAGCTCTCCACCACTTTTTTTTCTGACAGCTCAGACAAGCTTTATACATTTTACACCTTGAACAGATATCAGTGGCGGCTGGTGTTTTTTTTGGGGGGGGGGGCAAACAACCACCACCCCCCCGCCTGCTTGCTTACCCCATCTAGGCAGGTGGTGGACAGCGGGCATCGGGAATCAGCTTTGGCATCGGCAGTGGGCATTGGGAATCGGCAGCGGGCATCGGCAGTGGGCAGCGGCTCTCGTGTCCTTTCCTCCATCACGGCATCTCCTCCCCTCCTCCTAGGCGTCCAATAGCATCACCTATCCTTTCAGCCAATCAGGTGGCAGGTCTCAAAACCCACTTCCTGATTGGCCATGAGGAGGATCAGTTTTACAATAGTGAATATTCATTTGCTATTGTAACACACCTGGATGGGATTCGTTCGCATTCTCTCCGCCCTGAGCCCAGCATATTTTTTGGCTCTGATCAGGTGCTTCAAAAAAAACACCCACCACCCATTACAATCCATACATCAGGGATCCTGAAATGGGCTGGACGCATGGATAGGGGGGCGGCCATGGATGGGGGAACAGCGCTCGTGAGCCCTTAATGGAGGGGCCACCCCTGATGGATATAGAGAAGAGAAGACCTGAGCTAAACAGGTGCAACTTATATAGGAAGATATGTTTAATCTTTGTGTATCACCTGGGGACAATCTCCTCACTGGTTTTATTTAAGGGCTTACAACCACTTTAAGGTAAATGTTACAAATCTGTATTCTAAGAAGAGACTTCTCCTTACTTCGTAGAGATTTACTCTCACTTCTTTTCGTGTCCCTGGCACAGAAAATGAAGGAAAATCTCCCCAATGAAATACAGCCTGCAAAAAATATTCTGACAAGTTTTTAACCCATCCCTACATTATATTAAAAAATCGAGACCAGCCTTTCCCAACCCTTTTACTCCAGAGAAACTCTAAAAATAATTTTCTGGTCCCAGAGAACCCCTGGTAAGAGATCAATCCATTGTGGTTCATTGGAAAAATGCACCTTACTTTGGTGGTGGTGAGTGGGAAGAATACCCCCCCCCCCCTTTACAGGTTTGGCCAAAATTACACCCTTGCAGTCATGCCTCTGACTCTACCAAGTGACGTTGGACCCAGAACCATGCAGGCATCAACAGATGAGAGGTCAGTTAGCCACAGCTCAAAGAACTGCTAGCCATTCTTGGGGGGAACCCTAGGGTTCCATAGAATCCTGGTTGAGAATGGTTGATCTTGAAAGTGCACTGTTAAACCAATGATGCTATCCCTGATATGTTCCACATACAGCCTAGTTCCATTCTGCTCTTTATTTGCATTTTGGACACTGCTTCTGCATGCACATCCTTTGGACTTCTCTAAAACCCACCCTACTCTGTGGATTTCCCAGCCCCCTGTGCTATTAGCCAGTGATTAGTGCAGTGGAACCCACATGCAGTGTGATGTAAATGTTTGTACAGCAGTGCTGGGCTAGCACCATATAAATGTGGCTATACTACAGTATGTGATTTTTAGCATAGCTATTTTTTGGATTTAGTATGCTTGCTAATACATTTAAACTGTTGCCCGGTGTTCCTCTATAGTGGTCTCTTGCTTTGATATATATATATTTTTTCTACCGCATGCTCTTCTTACTAAAGAAGAAAAGAGATGATAACAAACTTTTGATTACAATTATATATTTTATAGAATTTATTTTCATATATACAAACATTCTGTCTACTTTTATATGTTTAAACTTTGAATACGTTTTCAGCTATAGAAATGACCAAACCAATAACCCCTACAAAATTTTGGGTGCAAGTATGTACATTTTTTATGTAATGCCATAATTATTTGTGGAAAAAAAGAAAAAAAAGAACGACAAATACCCTTATATGAATGATCAGATTTTTTTAAAACAAGTGCATATTTTTTGTTATGTAAATGTATAAGAGTAATGGAAATGTATTTTGTTATGTAAACATATGGATGAGAAATAAAATGCTTTTCTAATTTTCCTGTGACAATTGGAATCTAAGTTGTTTGAGACAGCTTTTCCTTTGGGCAGTTTTATAAATAAGACATAATATATTTGATATAATAATTATTCTGATGCTAATATGGAAGGATAAATGTACTTCCTTGGAACACACCAATCTTACAATTTACATAATTTTTCTCTGTAGATTTTTTTTTGCAATAGGAATATGAACCTTAGTTTAATTTCAATTTCTCTTTCGTTTATCGATGAACACAGTGCCTCCTTAATCATGACCATTGGGTTATATCGCCTCCACAGGAGTAGGACTAGGCAGAACAAAAAAACACCTGGCTACGCCCATGGGCTGTCCTCAGTCAGTATATAACCCCCTCCCTGCTCTAGGTATTCAGTTTTTTTCTGTCTAGTCAGGAGTAAGGACCTAGCTCCTTGCTGGGATCTTTTGGTCCTAGCAAATTTTTTGTTTCTTTCTTCCATGCATCTCTTGGAAGATCTGCAATCAACTGCCGAGCTGGGCGACGGGCTGGATATCTAGATCCAGTGGTCTCCCCAGTCCAGCCAGTGAGCGCGTGCAGACCGCAGCTAGGTCGGCCGCGACATAGCCTCAATGGACAGAGGCTGGCCCACGAGTTAAACGTCTCGCAGGGTCTCATACGAATGGGCTCTGGTCCGAATCTCAGTGGTCCTATGGCCGACAGCCCCCCACTTCGGTGGCGAGGAGTTCTGTCTGGAGGGTCACCATGGATCGGTAAGTACAGTCCCCCCTTTCCCATTTGTGTGGTTTGGGATGGATGCGGGTACCCTCCAGAGATGGTCGGACCTGCCTGTAGGATCCCTCCTCCCATCCTAAAGTCCCTTGGTTAAACTGGGCTTTCCCCTCCCCCCACGGTTTGGTGGGAGTCCCAGGGCAGGCAGCAGGGACCCCTGGAGGTCTCCCCGCCATTCCCCTTCTGGGTGGTGTGTGGCCTGCCCTGGTGGTATGGGGGGAGTTCAAGTGCACATGCCCTGCTGTGTGTGCAGTATAAGGGTAATGTGCAGTTTGGCAAGGGTGCAGAGTGCAGCGGTGTCCACATAATCACCCAGGGAGTACAGTACCTTCTGGGAATGGGGTCTCCTTGCAGAGAGTGCCACGGTGTTGAAGGCACAGAGAGGATCGTGGCAACATGCTTCAGCATGTCAAACGGCCGGCGGCCATGTTTGGGTGGTCTGATGACGTCACAGTGGCCATTTTCCTGTGGTCTGGCTTATCTCCGGCCGGCGGCCATGTTTGTGTAGCCGATAATGTCACGGCGGCAATTTTCCTGTGGTCTGGCTGATCTCCGGCCGGTGGCCATGTTTGTGTAGCCGATTATGTCACTGCGGCCATTTTCCGTTAGTCTATGGAGACGCTCGAGATGGCCAGAACCTCGTGGAGATGCCAGAGCTCCTCCTCTTCCTCCCCTATGCTTCTCTTCCTGTCCCGGGATATATGAAATGAATGCCGACATTGGTGTAGCTGGGTCCGAATTGCTGCGCTCCTACGTTTGGTAGGGTGAGTCTTTGGGGGTCCTTGTGTATCTCCCTCTCTGCTGATAGGTACCCTGACCATTGGGATGTCCCTTAGTGGTGCCAAAGTTCCTTTGTACTACAGGGTCTTCTTCCCTATAGAACCTCAGGGTCACATCTCACCCCCTGATCCCCCCATGGAGGGGGCAGGTCCCTCGGAACCCCAGCTTCCCATGGTTGCGCTGACGGCGGTCCCTGAGTCATTTGTATCCCGGGTGGAAGTAGCGTGTGGGCAAGGACACAAGAGAAAGCGTCCTCCGCCTTCCCCTGCTCAGTCTGTCTCATCTGATTCTGAGCCTGATGCCACCGGAGACGTAGCCCGTCCAGTATCTTGCCCCCTGACCCGTCCGATAGTGAGGATGAGTCCTCTGTGGTCTCAGCAGCGAGGGAAAGAGCACTGGTGGATGCACTTGTTACTGCGGTGCGGGAGACTCTAAAGATGGAGGATGCTGCTGACTGGGCCACAGATGTGGCTGTGTCCTTTGGTACACATAAGTCATTTCGCACACCAAAGGTGTTTCCTTATGTGCCTTATTTTGATAAGTTTACCTATAAGGAATGGGAACAACCAAAGTCACCCTTTGTGGTCCCCAAGCGTTTTTCAGTACGCTACCCCTTTGAAGAATCACTTTTAAAAAAGTGGACTACCACACCAGTGGTGGACTCTCCTGTTTCTAGGTTGAATAAAGCAACCATGATCCCAGTAGAGGAATCCCCGTCCTTTAAGGACCCGGCTGACAGGAAAGTGGAGGCTGTGGCACGCAGCATGTTTACTATTGCTGGGTCGGCTTTGCGTCCAGTCTTGGCATCGGCCCTGGTGTCACAGACCCTAACTGAATGGGCCAAGCTTTTACGCCAGGGTCTGGGTAGTGAGCAGGTTCCCGCTGCTTATGTTGATTTAGTGGACCAGTTGGTCCATGGGATGCAGTATATTTGTGATGCAGCCTTGGATACAGCTCCTGTGCTGTCCAAACTTTGTGTTTCAGCGGTGGATTCTTCCGGGCTCTCGGGACTGCAGATAAAGGAAACAGATCTCTTGAGTCTTCCCCGGGAAATGCCAAGCAATCTTGGTCTGGTAAGCCTAGAGCAGGCTTCTCCGGACCCACTGATAAGTCTCCTTCAGCATTTAGGTCTGCACTCACCCATTGCTGGGGTGGGGGGACATCTTCACTGGTTTCCAGATTCGTAGACCTCCTTCGTGAGAGTCAAGGTGGTCCGCGGGTTGAACCTTGTGGGGGACATAATTTGTCCAATTCGGGGGGGCCTTGTGTCTCCTTGTGTGGGCATAATTCCTGTTAAGGTTCGGGTGACGTCCTAACTACCCAAGGTCCCCCCAAGCCCTGTCCAGGAAATTGGGCTACCTGGGTCTGACCCTGGAGTGAATGCTGACCAGGTTAGTAATTTTTCTTCCCAAACGTTGGCTCCTTCAGTAGGTTCAGCTCAACGGAAAGTAACTGATGTTCGTGGCAATCTCGCGAGTTCCTCTGGTAGGCGACGCAGTCATCCTAGGGCCACTGCGGGGCCAACACCTTCCTCTTCTGCGGTGCCTGTGAAGGGCCAAGGGCGAAGGTCTTCTGGTGGCCGTAAACGTCTCTTGGAAGCTATCTCTCAAAGAGGACCAGTGGCACCAAGGGCTGAACTTCCACCCCGCTTTACAGTGGCTGGTTTTAATGGCCTAGCCATTGAAAGACAGGTTCTGAGAGATAGAGCGCTGTCGGGATCAGTGATCCCTACTATGGTAAAGGCGTGGAAGTCGACTTCTAGCAAGATATACCATCGTACGTAAAAAGCGTACATTTCTTGGTGTGAGTCGGTTGGCGTTTATCCTCGATCCTTTTCTGTGGCTCGGATCTTAGCTTTTCTTCAACAGGGCGATGAGCAGAAGTTGGCTTCGAGCAACATCAAAGGCCAGGTGTCGGCCTTAGCAGTCTACTTTCAGCGCCCCCTAGCCACTCATTCTTTAGTCCGTACCTTCATTCAAGGAGTCCGCCATGTGACTCTACCCGTACGGTCTTAACGTAACCGGACTTAAACTTGGTGCTATCAGTTCTCCAGAAACCTCCATTAGAGAATATTCGGGAGATTTCCTTACCTACGTTATCCCAGAAGGTGGCATTCTTGGTGGCTATTACCTCGGCCCGCAGGGTTTCGGAGTTGGCGGCATTATCCTGACGTAGTCCCTATTTAGTACTCCATAAGGATAAAGTGGTTCTTCGTCCCTGTCTGTCATTTCTGCCCAAGGTTGTCTCTGACTTCCACTTGAATGAGGACATTGTGTTGCCGTCTTTGTGTTCCAAGCCGGCTCAACCCAAGGAATTTGCTTTGCATACTTTGGATGTGGTTGGTGCGATTCGGGTGTATCTGGCAGCCACTGAGTCCTTCCGGAGGTCAGACTCACTTTTTTGGTTACACAGGGAGCAAGGAAAGGCCTGGCTGCTTTTTCGGCTACCATCTCCAGATGGATCAGACAGACTGTGACTCAGGCCTATTCTATTAAGGGTCAGGTTCCTTCTTTCCCTGTCACGGCGCATTCTACTCGGGCGCTTAATACTTCTTGGGCCTTCCATCATCAGGCGTCAATTTCACAGGTTTGCAAGGCGGCCACTTGGTCGTCAGTCCATTCCTTCACTAAATTCTATAAAGTAGATATTTTGGCATCTGCGGATGCTTCTTTTGGCCGCAAGATTTTGTATGCCACTGTTTAAGATGGGGGTTCCCTCTTGAGGGGTGTTTTTTCTTTAAAAATAAATACATTTTTATTTCAGATGGGTTGTGACCCGGTTAAGGCTCCTGTGTCCTGGTTAGGGCTCTTGTGGTTAGCCTTGGGTTATTTTGCCCACCCCTCATTTTTCTTTAGCACTACTTTTGGACGTCCCAATGGTCATGATTAACCACTTCCCGGCTGGCCTATAGCAAAATGACAGCCGGGCGGTGGTTTAGTTATCCTGACTGGGCGTCATATGACGTCCAGCAGGATAACAGCCGCCGCGCCCCCGAGGGGGCGCACATCACGGCGATCGGTGGTGCTGTGTGTCAGTCTGACATGCCGCAACACCGATCTCAGTAAAGAGCCTCCGGCGGACGCTCTTTACCACGTGATCAGCCATGTCCAATCACGGCTGATCACAATGTAAACAGGAAGAGCTGTTGATCGGCTTTTCTTCACTCGCGTCTGACAGATGCGAGTAGAGGAAAGCCGATCGGCGGCTCTCCTGACATGGGGGGTTTGCACTGATTGTTTATCAGCGCTGCCCCCCCTCGGATGCCCACACTGGACCACCAGGATGCTGCCCAGGACCACCAGGGAAACACCTAACATGTGGATGGCCAGGTAAGTCCCCCATGGCCATCCACATGTACAAATATATAGATAACATATGCCAATCAGTGCCCACAAATGGGCACTGACTGGCACCATCATGGCACCAACAACATTTGTGATGCCCAGCAATGCCACCCACCAGTGTCACCAGTGCCACCCATTAATGCCACCTATCAGTGCCCATCCGTGCCCATCAGTGCCCACCTATTAGTGCCATTCTGTGCCACCTATCAGTGCCACCCATAAGTACCCATCAGTGCCGCCTATGAGTGCCCATCAGTGCCGCCTATGAGTGCCCATCAGTGCCACTTATGAGTGCCCATCAGTGCCGCATATCAGTGCCGCCTATCAGTGCCAGTCAGTGCCGCCTATCAGTGCCCATCAGTGCCACCTCATCAGTGCCACCTTATTGGTGCCACCTCATCGGTGCCCATCAGTGTCACCTTATCAGTGCCTGTTGAAGAAGAAAAGGTACTTATTTACAAAAAAATGTAACAGAAACAAAGAAAAACATTGTTTTTTTCAAAATTATCGTGATTTTTTTATTTTTGGTGCAAAAAATAAAAATTGCAGAGGTGATCAAATACCACCAAAAGAAATCTCTATTTGTGGGAACAAAATGATAAAAAATTGGTTTGGGTACAGTGTATCATGCCCGCACAATTGTCATTCAAATTGCGACAGTGCTGAAAGCTGAAAATTGGCTTGGGCAGGAAGGTGCCTGGTATTGGAATGGTTAAGGAGGCGCTGTGTCCGTCGATGAACGAAAGAGAAAATGGGATTTTTGTACTCACCCTAAAATCCATTTCTCTGAGTTCATCGACGGACACAGCGCCCACCCCTCTATGGAGTTTTTAGTACTTCTATTACTGCTTGCTACTAAACTGAATACCTAGAGCAGGGAGGGGGTTATATACTGACTGAGGACAGCCCATGGGCGTAGCCAGGTGTTTTTTTGTTCTGCCTAGTCCTACTCCTGCGGAGGCGATATAACCCAATGGTCATGATTAAGGAGGCGCTGTGTCCGTCAATGAACTCAGAGAAATGGATTTTACGGTGAGTACAAAAATCCCATTTTCTGAACCATGGGCTTTTTTTGGGAAAAGCAAAGAAAACATGTTTTATTCTCAGTTATAACTTCACCCTCTTTTTGGCTCAAGCACAACTGTAGAAAGGTGTCCAATTAAAAAATATTATATACAGTGGAACCTCGGATTACGAGCAGGAGAATGCCCGTAATCCAAAGTACTCGCATATCAAAGCGAGTTTCCCCATTGAAGTCAATGGAAACGAAAATGATTCGTTCTGAATTGACTTCAATGGAATGCAATACCACATGTGGCCAGAGGCGGGGGCGCCAGAGAGCCTCAGAAACGGCCAGAAAGGCCCGAGGACAGTTCGACTGACCTTGGCAAACCTCGGAAAGACTCCGTTCCCGAGCCTTTCCTAGGTTTGCAGAGGTCTGCCGACCTGTCCTCTGGCTTTTCCGTGCATTTCAGAACGACGCTGATCGCTGCAATCGGCGCCATTCAGCTAAAGCCCCCCACCTCAGGCCAAACGCGGTACTGCACACTGCTTTGGTCTGAATCCTGCTCGTTTTGCGAGACAACACTCGCAAACCGAGTTAGGACTTTAGGAAATACAGTGCTCGTATTGCGAAACGCTCGTTAACCGCATTACTCGCAATCCGAGGTTCCACTGTAGATAATATACTATTCACTTTTTAAATAATGATTTACTTGTGATTCACTGAACTACTGACTACTGCATACCCAACCCTACCAGGATTTTTTTAATGCATACTTTATTTTTCAAACAAATTAGGTTGTTCACAACATCAATTATACTAAATATACAAATACAATACATAAAAGGTGGAAATAAGGCCGGGTTCACATATGTGCGGCTGCAGTTTACAGCATGGGTCCGGTGTGTCCCTGTTCACCGGTTCACATAGCACCCCCCAGACCTGTGTGAACCGGTTCCATTGAAAGACAGTCATACTCACCTGTCCTGCGAATTGGATGCGGTAAAAACGGCATCCAATTCGCATATATGTTAACCCAGCCTTAGACTGCAATGGAGCCTGGACCTTCACAATAAAAACATGTTATTCAAGTAATAGAGGCAAATTGTTTACGATAATGTAATGCATGCAGGTTGTAGTAGGTCTCCAGATGTACATAGCATTAATAACATTATCCTTTATGTACTGAAAGTACACTCAAATCTAACCTTTAAAAAATAAGGGGCAAGAGAGAGAGAATGGGGGGTGAGCTCAGCCCCAAATATTGTAAGGATCAGTGTTTCAATAAGGTTATATCAACTGAGCCATAGGGGTGGGGCTAATTCTTTTCATCAAATAGGAAAGAAGAAAGAGAGGAGGGCCAATATTAGGAAGGACATAGTTATATACAGGCTTCACTCTGCTTCTGTCATAATGGGGAGTTACTCGTGGGTGACGATCCTAACTCAGAAAGCAGCTGTTCAAAATTGTCAGTACAGGAAAACTCAAACCAATAATACCAAGTGTTCCTAAATTCTTCATTTGAACCCTCGATTGAGCTTGTAAAAACTTCCATCATCTCGGCCTAGGTGGATATTTTAAACAAAAGACAGCATGGATTCATGAAAGACAGAAGCTGTCAAGCAAACCTCATTTCTTTTTATGAGGAGGTGAACAAAACCTTGGACAGAGGGGTGGCTGTGGATGTGGTATACTTGGATTTTGCAAAAGTGTTTGATGCAGTTCCCCACACACAGCCAATGTGTAAGGTAAAGTCTACTGGTTGGAAAAATCTATTTGTAAATGGATAGAAAACTGGCTAAAAAGACCGAATTCAGAGAGTAGTGGTTAAAGATTCATACTTGGAATGGTCTAAGATTATCAGTGGTGTACCCCAAGGTTCAGTGTTGGAACCCTTACTTTTTAATATATTTATAAATTATATAGGGTCTGGGAATAAAAGTACCATTTCCGTCTTTGCAGATGACACCAAGATATGCAGAAAGAATAATGTCCTTACAGGATGTCTCCAACTTATAAGCCAACCTCAATGCACTGTTTAATCAGGCAACTATGTGGCAAATGAGGTTTAATGTTGAAAATTTTTAAATTATGCACTTGGGGGCTAAGAATATGCATGCATCATACATACTAGGTAGAGTACAGCTGGGGGGATCAATGACGGATAAGGATCTGGGTATTTTGGTAGATCATGGGCTTACTAATAGCATGCAATGCCAAGCTGCGGTTTCCAAAACGTGTAACGTCCTTTCTTGTGTTAAAGTGTTTGTCACCCCAACATTTCAGATTCCTGATATGTGCCTGCTGCACCATGTACTTGTAGGAAAAAGTATCCTGTTCTCTTTGTATTGCTTCCTTTGTGTGAAATCACTGGTGTTCCTACCAGCCCCTCTGCTTTACTATTAAAAATTGACCACACTAAGCAGGAGAACATACTGTGGTCAGTTCTCTAGCTATGCTGGGAACTCAGCCTGCTCTCCTCCAATGATCAGGCTTGTTCTGACACACCTTCCCTACACAGCCATTCTCTGGTAAGCTCAGCGTGCTGCTGTTTCTCTCCCCGCCCAGCTTCTATGCAGCTGAGAACAGGGGGAATAGAGGGATATTGATCACTTATAAAACAGGGAAAAAGTGTATTTATAATGTTTTTTTTTATATCTATACACAAATGTTTTGCCTTTCATTTCTATTCTAAACTGAATGGATTGTTTTACAAGGTGATCGTTACAATCACTTTAAGAGAGGTATAGGCTCCAGAGAGAGAGATATCATTTTCCCCCTGCACAAATCATTAGTAAGACCTCATCTGGACTATGCAGTTCTGTTTTGGGCACCAATTCTCAAAAAAGATATCAGGGAGCTGGAGAAAGTGCAGAGAAGGGCAACCAAACTCATAAGAGACATGGAGGAGCTGAGCTACGAGGAAAGATTAGAGGAAATTAATGTATTGTCTCTTGAGAAGAGGAGATTAAGGGGGGATATGATCAACATGTATACCTGTAAATACATAAGTGTTCCATATAGTGAACTTGGTGTTGAGTTATTCACTTTAAGATCATCACAGAGGACAAGGGGACAATCTTTATGTCTAGAGGAAAATACAGAAAAGTTTCTTCACAGTAAGAGCTGTGAAAATGTGGAATAGACTCCCTCCAGAGGTGGATCTGGCCAGCTCAGTAGATTGCTTTAAAAAGGCCTGGAGTCTTCCCTAAATGTACATAATATAACTAGATACTAATATTCATAGGTAAAGTTGATCCAGGGAATATATGATTGCCTCTCAGGGGATCAGGAAATAATTTTTCCCCTGCTGGAGAAAATTGGATCATGCTTTGCTGTGTTTTTTTTTTTTTTTTTACCATCCTCTGGATCAACTGTGGGTATAGGATTGTGTATATAAGATTGTATGATTTTATTAGTTGAACTACATGGATAATGACTGACCTTTATAGCATTTTGGGGGGAATGAGTTATGATGCAGGAGGAAGTACACTGGGTCTTTAGGTACAGATCGGTCAGTAAATTTCTGAATAATTCGATGCACATCAGTTCAAAAGGTCTGGAGTGCAGGACATGACCAGAAGATATGGAGTAGATCACCTGTCCTAGAGTTACATCGCCAGCATATATCGGGTACTGAGGGGTAAATAGATTGCAAAGATTGAATGGTATGACACCAGCGCATCACAAGTTTGTAACCAGATTCTTAGGAAAATATTTTTTATCAATGAAACCTTAAAGTGTATTTCCACTTTTGCAACCAAATTAGGATAACACCTACTTTATATTTGTTATAGTTTCCCGTTAACAAAGCATACCTTAAAAGGATATTTAAAACTTGCCGATTACCTTTTTAAAGGCCTTTTACTTGCTTAAAAAATCCTTACATGCTCTGTCTGTACTATGTTTACAGCTCTTCATTATAAGTTGTAAACTAGACTTGAACACTGTGGGGTTTATTTACTAAAACCGGAGAGTGCAAAATCTGATGCAGTTGTGCATGGCAGCTAATCAGTTTCTAAATTCAGCTTGTATAATTAAGCTTTGACAAAAAAAAAAAAATGGAAGCTGATTGGTTTCTATGAAGAGCTGCACCAGATTTTGCACTCTCAAGTTTTAGTAAATCAACCCCTGTCTGTCTTCACAAAGGGATAAAAATGTAGAAGCTGCCCTCCTGTATTGTATGTTAATGAGAAATAGTTGAGATTGTCCCTCACTGACAAAAACACTTGAGACTGTCCAGAAATTCTTAGAATCAGCCATAGAGCCTTCTCCTTATTTGCTTGTGTCTGGCAATGGAAATGGCAATATCCCTTTTTAACTAAGTAGAAGTATTAAAAAGTACTGCCATTTGGCAATAAATACATTCGCGGAACCCATCTTGATTGACTGTGGATAGGCACACAGAAAAATGCAAGGGCATGAATGATATCATGGACAATTCTATCAAAGCGATGTAAAAACCTCTTATGCCGTACACACGACCGTTTTTCATGACGAGAAAAATAATTTTTTTTAAATTGGTCATTAAAAACGATCGTGTGTAGGCTTCAGAGCATTTTTCGCGACGTGAAAAATGGGCATTAAAAATTTTGAACATGCTCTATTTTTTCTCGTCGTTTTTCACGTCGACGTTTTTCTTGTCGTGAAAAACAGCCACGCGTAGGATTTAACGACGTGAAAAAAATGTGCATGCTCAGAAGCAAGTTATGAGACGGGAGTGCTCGTTCTGGTAAAACTAGCGTTCGTAATGGAGATAGCACATTCATCACGCTGTAACGGACTGAAGAGCACAAGGCTGAAAAGCACGAATCGTCTCTCACCAAACTTTACTAACGCGAGGATCAGCAAAGCAGCCCAAAGGGTGGTGCCATCCGAATAAAACTTCCCCTTTATAGTGCCGTCGTACGTGTTGTACGTCACCGCGCTTTGCTCAAGCATTTTTTTTTGGCTTGAGAAGAATCACGTCGAGAAAAACTTTGTTTTTTTCAATGACATTAAAAACGGCCGTGTGTACGCGTCATTAGAAGTTCACTGATCTCTTTGATAAGAAAATTAGTTTTATCTGGGTTTAATCCCGGTTTACTATCCCTAACCCTAGTACACACAATGAGAATATCGGAAGTATGATCGTCCATTTTTTATTTTTTTTGCATGCTAGTCTCATATCGAAAATGAAGAGGTTACTAAAGTTACGAAAATTCTCATAAGACGGAATACAACTTCGGAAGTGATGTAATGTATTCTACTGTAATCTATTCTTTAGTTTCTGAGCATGCGTGGTCTTGGTCAATACATTTTATTCATACAAATACTATACTAATTACAAAAAAATATTTTGGTTTGTTATCTTGCGAGAGACATTTTTGTGCTCGTCCCTTTGGATATTTTCGCATGAACTGTCATGATCGGCTCTTAAAAGCTGTGTACTAACGAATAGTAATGACTATCACTCCTAATGCGTTTTTTTTTTCTTCTGAGATTCTCATTGTGTGTACTTGGCATTAGTTTCTATGGGTTATGACTCTCAAGTGTGTTCTTGTACTGCTTTATCAGATAAGTCCAACTGTATAAAATAGTGCATCGTAGGGTGACCACGTGTCCTGGATTGCCCGGGACAGTCCCGCATTTTGCAGGTCTGTCCCGGCCACCTTTATTCCAGGACAATACAGTGTCCCGGAATGAAACTGACACAGCCACCCCCCAGGCCAATCTGATGGCTCCAAAAAATGCCTCCACATCACCACTTTACTCACTGACAGTACTTGTCCTGGCCCGGAATGCCTGGAGGAGCACAATCCCTGCCCCCTGCTTGTGATTGGCAAAATTATAAATCCCGCCTCTTGTGTCCAATCACTGTGCTGTGATTCGTTACAGCACACTCTGATTTTTGGGAAGGGAGGGTGTCCCTGAATGGTAGTTTGGAAATGTGGTCACCCTAGTGCATCGTAGTTACAGTCTTTGAGCCTCATATTACAACTATAAGAAATCTACAGTAAGTAAATATAATAGAGGTAAACATAGTAGTGCATGTGGCACAGATATTGAGTATACAGTCACCAAATGATTTCAGTGTTCATATCATATTGCAGTATATGGACATTTTCCTATCTTACATTCAGGAAGAAAGGTTTCCTGTTTTCAGTTCAAACTAGGAAATGATTTCTTGCCAGTCTTTGAGTTTAACTTCTTGGTCAACAGGATGATGACCGCCTGTACAGTAAATTTAAAACTGCCTAAAAACAGGTTAAGTCTTTGTCTCACTATGTAATAAAAGTGTTATACCAAAGTGGAATCCAGAATGGCATATTACATAATACAATTCAGCACATTAGCCTGCTTCTGTTCTCTCATATTACATTTTTGCTAATTACATGGCGTACCTATTCAATTTTGGGAATTTTCGGTGAAGTAAGGATGCACAGGGCAAAATGCTTTGTACTGACTCAATGCTTAAAAGGAACTAGACTGCTATATACTGCTGTTGAGAATGGGTATTTAGCAGTTTATATTTACTAAAATAATTGCATTATATATACTGAATGCAGGGTCCTGGGTTTAGTAACATCAGGTGCCAAGATTCCAAACTTTAGGTGACAAGATGTGAAAATGCAGCAATGTGCACTTTACCCACACATGAGTCTAGGAAGCAGATAGTATAAGTATGACATTTCAGTAGTTAAAGCAGACATTCACCCTAAACTAAGGCTGTCCATAGATTATGAAATTTCTTTACTTCAGTCCCGAGTTGAAGAAAATATAATTTCTCAATTCCTCCATCAATACAGACAGTGTTGATGGGGGAATCTCTCCTGCTGCTCTAAGGTATTCTGAAAGCAGGAGGCTTCCCTGCCATCAGAATTCAATAATTACCACTGCCAGCTTTAACAACATTTCCGCATTTATAGCCTAGACTAGGGTTGCCACCTTTTCTTCAAGCCAAACCCAAACAGTTTAGCAGCCTGGGAAACCTTTGGATGCCCAATGAGAGTAGTAATGCGGAAAGCATAGCATGCCACAGTGAACAGTGGGTGTGGCCAAATTTCTCCTGCTGACATCATCACCCTGCCACCCAGTGATGCCAAACCTGCCTTAGACAGCCGCCCGCAGCTCCCGGACGGCAGCAGATTGTGTGTGACTATCTTGGTTACTTGGAGAGCCAAAGCCCAGTCGGAATAATGTGTCCAGGTTTCAGGCAGACTGAAACCCGGACATATGATTCAAAACCCGGACTGTTCGGGTAAATCCTGGACAGGTGGCAACCCTAGCCTAGACCCCCCCAAGCTTCCTCCCACCCTGATGTGCCACATAAGTTTGGGTCCCAACAGGCTTCCCTGTGCATATATGCATTTATGGCTTTCCTGAACATACACAAAAAATGCCTGTTATGGTGCAGAGAGCAGTGCGACATAATGGTCTCCTGGCATTTTGGTGATGGCATTCCCTCAACAGCTACCAATTCAAGGGAACTGGACACATGTGTGGACCCTGCTCTCTATAAAAATACAACCCTCTCTGTTCAGGCCCCATAGATATATATGTAGCACACCCCCATAGGAGCTGCTGGTTTAAATTTGGGCCTTGCACGTTACCTCACTGTTCGTTGTCTAGGGGATGAGAGTCTACAGAAAGTTCAATGTCCACACAAGTTATGAATCCTTTTCTTCAGGCTTTATTTCCAAACAAACTTGCATAGGTAGAGGGATGGAGGGTTAGGGGAAGGTTCAGGCACACACAGCAGATCACTGGGGAAACTTCTAAGCTTTGAAGTCACACTCACCACTTTCCTTCAAGTGGGTATTGCTCACCCGGATAGGCCCCTCTCACTTGGCCTAGCAGCCGTGATGATGCACGAACAAATAAAGAAATAACAGTCTCTGCCACAGACCTTTAGGATGATTAAGTTGAACTGTTCAATGATCCTCTGCCACAGGATTTTAGTACCCAGATATCCAGCCTTACAGTTTAAGAGCCTTTAAGCCAACCCGGCAGACTGTAAGGTAACTTTAGCTACGGTGCATCCTCCAATAGGGTTACCAGGCCTTCCTCAAGATACCAGCCTTTCGCTTGGTCCTCTTCAGGATAGGTCCTCCCCTGGTTTCCTCAATTGAGGGGCTTCCTCCCATAGGACAGACAGCACAGGATCACCTTCAAAGTGTAGGCCCCAGTCAGGACAACTGGGCCTACCTGCCATAGATGCAGACTCGGGCCAACATGGCTCTGAGGCTGAAATCCCAGTAACACATACCTCGAGCCATGAGGGCCACGAGGTGAAGAGAGCTCAGAGAAAATGGCGTCTGCCCCTTAAGTACCCTTCCCCAGCATGCTCAGCGGGGAGACCACTCCCACTAAGCTGTTCCCGGGGAAAAATACCCAATACACTTTGGCCTGCTTGTGTTCCAACATTGGCCTGGGGTGGTAACGCCACCTACAGGCAAACAGTGGGAAGTCCTTCCAAACATAGCCATAGCCGGAACAGAGGCTGATTTAGCCTTCATCATACAAAGTCTGAGCTAACTACCAGCTCAGACACCCACTAAATTTAACATAGCGCCTGATCATCAGGAGCAGGGCGCTACATATATAATCACATGAAACCTCTCATGTTGCTTTGTCCAGTATTCAGGTCATTCTGAATTGGTACTCAATGCAGGCCCATATGTTAGAAGGTACCATTTTGCATAAAGTTACAGCTTTTACACCATGTTTGTGGACAGTTTACTGGGATTAGTTATTTGTTAAGGCCCGTACACACGATCAGACTTTTTGCCAACAAACTTCAAAATGAGCAAGCTATCCAAAAAATCCGACCGTGTGTACGCTCCATCGGACAAACTTTTTCGGTTTTCATAGGACAAAAGTTCGCTCTGCAAACGGACAAACTTTTCGGCAACAAAAGTCTGATGGTGCAAAGTCCGACCGTGTGTACAGAAATCCATCGGACTTTTGTCCGAAGTACAAATACGCATGCACAGAACCAATGTTAAAATCAACCAACAATAGCAGAAGTTGACCAAAGAGTGGCAGTAAAGAGCAGAAAAAACACGTGATGTTTGGAACGTTTTGGGAAAGTTTGCAGAAAAGTCCTGCCGTGTGTATGCTATGGGTGTGCCCGGCCAACTCCCTTCGGACAAAAATCCACGGAAAAGTTTGTTTGAAGTCCAACCGTGTGTACGAGGCTTAAAGGAGTAGTAAAGTTACATGTTTTTTCACCTTAATGCATCCTATGCATTAAGGTGAAAAAACATTCGACAATACCGCCCCCCCCCGAGCCCCCGTTTTTCTTACCTGGCCCCTCGAAAGTCCCATGCTCGTCCCCGTCATCCTCTTCGTTTTTCAGCCAGGCCGACGATTGGCTACACTGGATGGATTGAAAGCAGCGCAGCCATTGGCTGGCGCTGCTGTCAATCACATCCAATGACGCGGCACGCGGGGGACGGGGCCGAGTGATACAGTCGGCGGCTATGGCCGCCGCTGTATCACGGGAGCGCGCCCGCAATCACTCCACACCATGCGAGCTCACTCGCATTAAGGTGTGGAGTCCCTGCGGGGAGGAGCTGAAACAGCCGCCGAGGGACCCCAGAAGACCAGGATCGGGGCCACTGTGTGCAAAACGAGCTGCACAGTGGAGGTAAGTATAACATGTTTGTTATTTTTAAGCAAAAAAAAGGGAAGCTTTAGTGCTCCTTTAAGAGTTCTGTTGAGTTTGGTGACAAATCTGGTCTGCTGGTTTACTTGTTCCCCATATATAGCCTAGTTAATTATTTTGTTAGTCCTTCTGTGTTTCAGTAATTCATTTCTTTCTCAACTGTCTCTCCTTTTGTCTTTCTCTTTCATCAAATGTTATTTATCTCTCCCATTATTTAAGAGCTGAGGGACAATAATGAGTTCAACTATATTATATATACAGTATCTATATATTATATTATATTGTATATATTATATTCATATTTTTCTCTAAAAAGGTTCCTGTGGACACCCACCTCCATTTAACCTTGACCTTGTTTGTCACATCATTGAACATTATAGAATTGGAAGTAAATGAATTACTAACAAGGCAACAGACCATGTATACATCAGCCATGCCCTTGGAGCTGCATGTAGGTGGAAAACTTTGTATAAAACATGCATTCTGAAGGACTCATGTTTCCTTTAGACCTGTACTGTGCTCAACAAAGTTACAGAATAAAAAACTTATTAACAAGGAAATGAAAAAAAAAATAACAAAAATCAGGCAATACAAACAGATCTGGAAATTAACACAAGCATTAAAATGAGCTTAAGTCATAATTTACTAATATAATTATGTATAAGGACATTATGTTTCTGAAATCTGATGTTGGTGTTCATATATTATAATAACCATATTTTATTTTAATCTCATAATTTCTTTAGAGTGCCAAGAACTTTTATTACGTTGTTTAGTTATAATAGAAATGCAGCTCCTGTGGCATCTAGAGCATCACTGGGAGTAAAAACAAGACCAATCTCAGTCTTTTGTGTTGTGATTAACCACTTAACGACTGCTCACTGTATATATACGTCGGCAGAATGGCACCGACAGGCACAATCACGTACAGTATACGTGACTGCCTTTGTATAGTTGGGGGGTCCGATCGGACCCCCCTTCTATACAGTGAGCGGTCGTTATCCGTTGGGGAGCGATCCGGGATGAGGGGACAGCCGTTCAATTCCAGCCACCCCCTCGCGATTGCTCCCGGCGAATGAAAATCTTCCTCTGCCTGTGTAATGTAAACACAGGCAGAGGAAGTGATGTCATCTCTCCTCGTGTCGGTCTTTTCGTTTGCGGAGCCGAGGAGAGAAGACGCAGGTTAGTGCACCAACAGTCCACTGACACGTAGGCACACATAGGCACACATTTCACCCCCCAGTCACCCCCAGATCACCCCCCAGGTCACCCCCCAGCCCCCAGTCACAGTGTCACTGATTGCAGTGATCATTTGTTTTACTGATCACTGCATTTAGTGTTATCTGTGACAGTAAAAAGTTGCAGGGCAGTTAGGTTTAGGCCCCTTTAGGTCCAGGGTAGCCCCCTAATTCCCCCTAATAAAGGTTTAACCCCTTGATCACCCCCCAGGTAGCCCTTTCACCCCCTAACTCCAGCGTCACTAAGCGATCGTTTTTCCGATCGCTGTATTCGTGTCGCTGGTGCCCTAGATAGCCAGTTATTTTTTTTTAGGTTCGCTGCAGGTTTTTATGGCGTCAGGTACCCCCAAATATTATTTTAACCCCCTGATTGCCCCTAGAGGTAACCCTTTCACCAGTGATCACCGTATAAGTTTTACTGGTGACACTGGTTAGCCAGTTAGTTATTTAGTTTTTTAGGTTACCCGTCAGGTTTTTATATAGCGTCAGGTACCCCCATATTTAACCTAATAAAGGTTTTAACCCCCTGATTGCCCCTAGTTAACCCTTTCACCAGTGATCACCATATAAAGGTTACGGGTGATGCTGGTTGGTTAGTTTGCTTTTTATAGCATCAGGGCACCCGCTGTATATAACCCAATAAAGGTTTAACCCCCTGATCGCCCGGCGGGTGAGATCAATTAGGTTTTAGCGCTAGAGAGGGTCTGCGTCACCCCAGGGAGCGTTAGGTTAGTGCCAGTAGCGCTAATACCCACGTGCAAAGCATACATCTCCCTTAGTGGTATAGTATCCGAACAGATCAATATCTGATCTGATCAGATCTATACTAGCGTCCCCAGCAGTTTAGGGTTCCCAAAAACGCAGTGTTAGCGGGATCAGCCCAGATACCTGCTAGCACCTGCGTTTAGCCCCTCAGCCCAGCCCAGCCCACCCAAGTGCAGTATCGATCGATCACTGTCACTTACCAAACACAAAACACATAACTGCAGCGTTCGCAGAGACAGTCTTGATCCCTGCGATCGCTAACAGGTTTTTTTTAAGCGTTTGAAACATTTGCTGACAGTCAGGTGCTTTTTTACCTGTGAATCTTACTAGTGTACCCCTAAATTTAGAGCTCAAAATGGCAAATCGAAGGTACACTAGTAAAGAGGCCTACGAGATTCTGAGCATGACATATAGTGAAGAGGAGGTCACGCATCTGTCAGATTCAGGCTCAGAATATCTTCCCGTAGAAGACAGTGAAGTCAGCGGCACCACGTCAGATAGCTCTGATGACGAAGGTGAGGTCCCTGCTAAGGTCAGGCATACCTGATCCCGATCTTCTGCTGTTGTTGAGGAGCAAGAACCGCAGGTCTCTCGTATCATGGAGCAGAGTAGTACTAGTGCCGCTATTCCTTCTGGTGAATTGGCAAGCACCAGCGGCCTAGTACAGCCTGGGCGTACATCAAGCACTGCAGTATCACGTGGTGACGTGGCGAGTCCCATAAGTGCAGTTCAAGCTGGCGAGGTGGAAAGCACAAGTAGTGTCCCGCTGCCACCAAGAAGAAGACAAAGGCAGGCCCGTCGTGCCCATAGTGCCCTTCCTGCAGAATTTGCCTATCCTGATTGGGTCCCCGCCACTTCTGCAGAACCCGTACTTCCCCCATTCACTGCCCAACCCGGCATTCAGGTGGAAACAGCTGATTTTATGCCAATTGATTTTTATTTGCTGTTTTTCACGGAAGATCTCTATAGATCTATTGTGGACCAGAGTAATTTATATGCTGGTCAATTCATCGCCGCTAATCCCCAGTTGCCTTCCATTGCCAAAGATTGGAAACCAATTACGGTTTTCGAATTTAAGACCTTTCTGGGCCTTTCCCTCAACATGGGCACACATAAATTTCCGTCATTGCGTGCTTATTGGTCCACACACCCAATTGACCACATGCCCGTGTTCTCTGCCTCCATGCCCAGGAAACGATACAAGCAGATTTTGCGGTTCATGCACTTCAACGACAATGAACTTTGTCGTCCACGTGTAGACCCTGAATACAACCGGCTCTACAAAATTCGGCCCCTCATAAACCACTTCAATGAACGTTTTGCAGCCTTGTTTATTCCCGATCAAGTTGTCTGCGTTGATGAGTCCCTGATTAAATTTTCTGGCTGCTTGTCTTTCAAGCAGTACCTTCCCAGCAAGCGTGCCAGATATGGGGTCAAGCTCTATAAGTTCTGTGACAGGGCAACAGGCTATGTATGGAGCTTTACGGTTTATGAGGGAAAAGATAGTCAGGTTGAGCCGGTCAACTGCCCGGATTACATAGGGAGCGCTGGCAAGATAGTGTGGAACTTGGTGTCACCCTTATTCGGAAAGGGGTACCACTTGTATGTGGACAATTATTACACGAGCGTGCCACTGTTTAGTCACTTGTTTGATCATCAGATTGGAGCATGTGGCACCGTGCGACCTAATCGCCGGGGCTTTCCCCAGCGGCTTGTAGATGCCCGTCTTAGGCTGGGGGAGAGAGCCTGCTTGAAGTGTAATAACTTGCTCGCTATAAAGTGGAGGGACAATAAGAATGTTTTCCTTCTTATCTCCCTACATGCAGACACGACAGTCCAAATTCCTACGGCGACTGGTGTTGTGGAGAAACCCCTCTGTGTCCACGAATATAACAAAAATATGGGAGGGGTGGACCTCAACGACCAGTTGTTGGCGTTGTATCTAATTGACCGTAAGACAAGACGCTGGTACAAAAAAGTGTCTCTATCCTTATTCCAATTGGCTTTGCTGAACGCTCATGTGCTATACAGAGCTTCAGGCGGGACTTTATCTCTTCTAAAATTCCAGGATGAGATAGTCACAGAACTCCTGTATCCAGGCGGTTCTGCACCTCACCATCCCCTACCAAATGAAGAAAGCCGGCTGCATGAGAGGCATTATACGTATGTCCTCGAGAGTACCCCTACCCAACGAGCCCCCCAAAAAAGATGTCGTGTCTGTAGCAAGCGCGGATTTAGGCGTGACACCCATTATTATTGTCCACGCTGTCCTGACAAGCCTGATCTTTGCCTTGGTGAATGTTTTGAACGCTTCCACTCAAAAGTGACGTTTTAGCGTAGGGTACAGCATTTCACAGACTGGGACACACTTACAGTACACAGGGTCTCCCAAGATGCCATCGCATTTTGAGCGACCCGAACCATTACAGTTGTTAAAGTTACAAAAAAAAGTGTAAAAAAGAAAAAAAAACGTAAAAACAAAAAACACAAAAAAAATATAAAATAAAAAAAACAAAAATAGTTGTTGTTTTATTGTTCTCTCTCTCTCTCTCTCTATTTTCTCTCTATTGTTCTGCTCTTTTTTACTGTATTCTATTCTGCAATGTTTTATCATGCTTGCTTTTCAGGTATGTAATTTTTTGTTTTCAGGTGCGCCATTCAGCTGCAGCGCGGAATTATTTATCTTGACAGCAACAGCGTTTGCTCCCACGATACATAAAGCCGTGACTCCAGTGCTGTAGGAGGTGATTTCACCACCACAGTTAAAAAAAAGAGCATACATGCTGAAGCATGGGGGCAGCAGGGGCGGAGGAGCGATTTTGCTCCTAATGCCGCGTACATACGGTCGAAATTCCGACGGAGGCCTGCCCGTGGAAAAGTCCGACCGTGTGTACGCGGCATAACTTTTTTGCGGGAGGATGCCCCCATGCTTCGGCATATATATATTTTAGGCACAGGTTGCGTTAAAAAAATGTTTTATTTTTTACTAGGTTTTGTTTTGGTATTTGCTTTGCAGGTATGGTATGGTAAGGTCTTACTGTTATACTGTAATGTTACTTTGTTTTAATGTTAACCATCATTTGCTTAGCAGGTATGCCATTCAGTTGCAGCGCGGATCTATTTATCTTGGCAGCAACAGCGTTTGCTCCCACGATACATAAAGCCGTGACTCCAACGCTGTAGGAGGTGATTTCACCACCACAGTTAAAAAAAAGAGCATATATGCCGAAGCATGGGGGCAGCAGGGGCGGAGGAGCGATTTTGCTCCTAATGTCGCGTACATACGGTCGAAATTCCGACGGAGGCTTACCCGTGGAAAAGTCCGACCGTGTGTACGCGGCATAACTTTTTTGCGGGAGGATGCCCCCATGCTTCGGCATATACAAATGGTGCATGTATGCCCATCATTAGAAGTGGGTGGATGAAGGGAGGTATTCTATATACCCACCGATCAATCTCTTTTTTTCGTTCAGCCAACAGGCTGCATGAAAAAAAAGATTACAATACATGTCCAACAAGGACCAGCAACATACTGGTATGTTGCTGGACCTTGAATGTTTATACCAGAATGATGCCTGCAGGTTTAGGTATCATCTTTTTTTTTTTTTTTAGCCAGCGGCCGGCTTTCATGTAAAAGCAATCCTAGCAGATAATTAGCCTCTAGACTGCTTTTACAAGCAGTGGGAGGGAATGTCCCCCCCCGGATATAAACAGCGCCATTGTGAAATTGGGAAAGCATTTTATCACACCGATCTTGGTGTGGTCAGATGCTTTGAGGGCAGAGGAAAGATCTAGGGTCTAACCCCACAATTTTTTTAAAAAAAAGAGTACCTGTCACTACCTATTGCTATCATAGGGGATATTTACATTCCTCTCACCCAGCACAGGGAATAGGTTTCCCCAGAACCTTTGTGTCTCCACGATGACTGTGCGATAATGCAAATCTTCAGGAACATTCATTTGTCCCATTCATACAAATCAAGAAACATCACCAGACTGGTCTCATCGTCAAGGCCTCCCAGCATCAGACTATTCACCACCAGGGTGTTACACCTGAAGTCTCCACATTCCCTTGGGAAGATTGGTTCATCACTTCTATCTTCACTTTTAAACATCACCTTTTGGGACTATATTATTATTAGTATTATTAGTTTTATGGGACCTCTTTTTTGCTGTTTTTTTTGTTTTTCTCTATAATCACCTAATTTTGTGTACTGAGCAATTTCAGCCCAGGAGTGAACTCAAAAATTTGTGCCCTTAGAAATCCTGAAGGCGGTGCTTGGTTTTCGGGGTCCCGTACGCGGCTAGGCTCTCAAAAAGTCCCACACATGTGGTATCCCCGTACTCAGGAGAAGCAGCAAAATGTATTTTGGGGTGTAACTCCACATATAACCATGGCATGTTTGAGCAATATATCATTTAGTGACAACTTTTTGTACATTTTTTTTTCTTTTTGTCATTATTCAATCACTTGGGACAAAAAAAAGGGATTTTTATAACAGCTTACCTGTAAAATCCTTTTCTTGGAGTACATCACGGGACACAGAGCGACTTAGTCATTACTAATGGGTTATATAGATTACCTTCAGGTGTTGGCACTGGCCAATCCCAAACCGGAAGTACCCTCCCCTATATAAGTCCCTCCCATCCGGGAGCACCTCAGTTTTGTAGCCAAGCAATAAGTGTCCCAAAAAGAGGGGTGGGAGCTCTGTGTCCCGTGATGTACTCCAAGAAAAGGATTTTACAGGTAAGCTGTTATAAAAATCCCTTTTTCTTTTTCGTACATCACGGGACACAGAGCGACTTAGTCATTACTAATGGGACATCCCAAAGCAATGCCAAATGAGGGGAGGGATACATAAGCTGGGCGCCATCAGGCATGAGGATCTTTTGCGGCCTGCAACACACTGCGCCCAAAGGCGACATCCTCCTGACTTCTAACGTCTACCTGGTAGAATCTAGTAAACGTGTGTACCGAAGACCATGTTGCGGCCTTACATACTTGAGCCAGGGAGGCCTGGTGATGCACTGCCCATGAAGTTCCAACTGCTCTTGTGGAGTGCGCCCTAACTTTGAACGGAGGCGGTCTCTTTCTCAAGCCATAGGCTTGTATTATGACCTGTCGAATCCACTTGGCTAAAGTGGATTTTGATGCTGCCTGACCCTTTTTAGGGCCTTCCGGCAGAATAAACAAAGTATCCGTTCTGCGAATCTGAGCAGTGGCTTTTAGATAAGCTTTAACTGCTCTTACTACATCCAAAGAATGTAATAACTTTTCCTCTACCGAGCTAGGTTTGGGGAAAAAAGAAGGAAGAACCACATCTTGGTTCAAATGAAACCTCGATACCACCTTGGGAAGAAAGGCTGGATGAGGACGTAATACTACTCTGTCCTTATGGACAACCAGATATGGCTCCTTACAGGACAAGGCGGCTAATTCCGATACTCTTTTAGCCGAACAAACGGCTACTAAGAAAATCAATTTCCTGGTGAGAAGAACCAAGGAAATGTGTTGCAATGGTTCAAACGGTTGTTTCTGTAGAACTGACAGAACCAGGTTTAAGTCCCAAGGACATATGGGAATACTAACCGGAGGGCTAATACGCATCACTCCTTGTATGAAAGCTTTGACTAGTGAATGCGAAGCCAAGGGCCTTTGAAAAAATATTGACAAGGCCGAAATCTGACCCTTGATAGTACTCAAGGCCAGCTTCCTATCTACAGCCCACTGTAGGAAGTCCAAAATCCTCCCTATCACGTACTTACGTGGATGCCATTTCTTGGCTTCACACCACGTAATGTACGCTTTCCAGATCCTATAATAGATCTGCCTGGATACCGGCTTCCTGGCATTGATCATGGTAGATACCACAGAATTAGAGAGCCCTCTCTTTTTCAGAATGTGGGCTTCAATAGCCAGGCCGTCAAACCTAGGGCTGGTAAGGAAGGGTGGTATATCGGTCCCTGCGACAGCAGGTCCGGACGATGTGGGAGGGTCCAAGGACTCCTCACTGACATTTTTACAATCTCCGCGTACCATGCCCTTCGGGGCCACGCTGGAGCCACCAGAATCACTGGTTTCTTTTCTACCCTGATTCTGCGGAGTAATCGCGGTAACAATTGTGGCGGTGGGAATGCATATATCAGCTTGAACTGATCCCAAGGGAACACTAGGGCATCCGAGCCGCAAGCTAGAGGATCCCTTGTGCGAGACACAAATCTGTCCACCTTTGCGTTGAATCTGGATGCTAGCAGATCTACATCCGGTGTTCCCCACCGCTGGCATATTGCCTGGAAAACCTCAGGGTGAAGAGACCATTCCCCCGGGCATAATTGTTGGCGACTTAAAAAGTCCGCTCTCCAATTTTCCACTCCTGGGATGAAAACCGCGGATATGGCTGGGACATATTTTTCTGCCCACTCCAGGATGCAATTTGCTTCCCTCTGGGCTGCACGACTCCTGGTGCCACCCTGGTGATTGATATATGCCACTGCTGTGGCATTGTCTGATTGAATTCTGACAGGGGACCCTTGGAGTTTGGATGTCCATGCTACTAGGGCATACCGGGCTGCTCGTATCTCTAAGAGATTGATGGGCAGGGCCTTTTCTGCTTCTGACCACTTGCCCTGGAGAGACCATTGCTCCAGTACTGCCCCCCAGCCTATGAGGCTGGCATCTGTAGTGACTACCTTCCAAGAAACCGGACTGAAGGGTTTCCCTTTTTCCAGATTCTGGGGCACCAACCACCAATGGAGGCTCTTGCGAACGGAAGGGGACAGGGACATTGGTTAGTCTAAAGCCTGAACTTTTTTGTTCCAGGCTGACAGTATGGCCCTTTGCAAATTCCTTGAATGGAATTGACCGTAGGGTACCGCTTCGAATGAAGCCACCATTTTTCCCAGCAGCCTCATGCAGAGGCGTATGGATGGTTTTCTTTTTGTACCCACTAAGTGGGTCAAATCTTTTAAAGATGACACCTTCTCTGGAGGTAAGAAAATCTTTCTCTGATTTGAATCTAGCCTTAGCCCCAAGTATTCCAGACTTTTGACTGGTCTTAGAGCTGACTTGTCCCGGTTGATAATCCAACCGTGATATTCCAGATACTTGATTGTCTTGTGAATAGCTACTTCCAGCTTTTCCACTGAGTGGTCTATTAGTAGCAGGTCGTCTAGATATGCCATTATCGTTACACCCTGTGTTCTTAGATTGGCCAATAATGGGGCCAGAATTTTTGTGAACACTCGTGGTGCTGTGGCCAGACCGAAAGGTAAGGCTCTGAACTGAAAATGGCGCCCTTCTACTGCAAAGCGTAGAAATTTTTGGTGGGCCGGAAAGATGGGAATATGCAGATAAGCATCCCTTATGTCGATCGAGGCTAACCATTCCTGCCCTTGTAGGGCGGTGGCCACCGATCGGATCGACTCCATCCGAAAAGTCCTGATATTTAGGAACTTGTTTAGCCCTTTTAGATTTAATATGGGCCTCACGTCCCCATTTGGTTTGGGGACTGTGAAAAGGTTCGAGTAAAACCCGAATCCGCTTTCTTCCAGGGGAACCTTCATGATTACACCTTGGAGCAATAGTTGTTCTAGTGCCAGAAGGAGAGATCCTCTCTTCTGGGGATCTCTTGGCACGTTTGACCTCATAAATTGGGCAGGAGGAGTGCCTTTTAACTCCAGCTTGTATCCCAGACTTACTGCGGAGAGCACCCATCTGTCTCTGATGGTGTCCCGCCAGGTCTCTGTGAACAACTGAAGTCTTCCCCCCACCCGATTGAGTGGGGGCAACGCTTCATGCCTTGGGGGGAGGTTTTGTACCTCTCTTGATCCAGGGCTTCTTGTTACCCTGTGATTGTCCCTGATTTCTGCCCCCTGAATTTGACCGCGGAGGCCGTCGGAACTGCTTCACAGCCGATGTGCCCGGGACTGGAGAAGTAGGCCTCTTAAAAGAAGGACTTCTACCCTTGTTCTTAACCGGTAAGAGTGAACTTTTACCGGCAGAAATTTTCTGGATATATTTGTCCAGATCTTCTCCAAATAAGCGTTCTCCATGAAATGGGAAGCTAACCAGCAGTTTTTTACAGGGAGCTTCAGCAGACCAGTTTTTGAGCCACAGAAGCCTACGCATATGTACTATAGACAGCGTAAAGCGGGAGGCCTGTTGGATTGTATCCTTTATGGCGTCCACCACAAAACACAAGGCTCTAGGCAGGTCAGCTAGGGCAAGAGCCTGCTGATCTGGTAAGTCCCTTAAGACTTGTTTCAACTGATCTTTCACTGCTTGGCAGACTCCAATCGCTGCTACCGCAGGTTGTGTCACCATGCTTGCTGTAGAGAAAGCAGATTTTAGTAAAGACTCCAATTTTTTATCTATTGGGTCTTTGAACATTGGAACATTATCTACTGGACATGTCAGTGATTTGTTAACAGAAGAGATGGCTGCGTCCACTGTAGGGACCCTCCATTTTTTTATGAACTTATCCTCCATGGGATAGATCACCGGAAATCTCTTGGGGGGAGCAAATATTTTATCAGGATGCTCCCAATCCTGGTAAATAAGCCCTTCGAATAAAGGGTGGATTGGGAAGGAACAGACAGCCTGGGGAGCTTTTAGCGACCCCAGCGAGGAAACCGTAGTGGATGGTGGTTCCGCCAGAGGCATTTTAAATGCTGATCGGACCATGTTAGTCAGAGACTGAACCCATAATCTTTCAGCCTGAGATGCTGAGAAAGGTTCTTCCACTGTTGATTCCTCCATAACTGAATCAACCTCATCCTGATCCCCTTCAGGTAGGTCGATCTCTGTGTGGGGCTGTTCCTCCACTAACAGGCACTCTGAAGGAGGAGACGGAGATCGGACGCGCTTTTCCTGTGACAGGGAAGCAGCGATCAATGCTGTTAATCTCTCTTCCAATCCTCCCAGAGTTGAGGATAAAACCTCCTCTGTTATATATACAGGAGCAGGTGGACTGGGGACAGCCGCAGCACCAGGCATTCCTGCGGGGTTTCTACGGCTACTGACCTCTGAATTCTCAGGGGAGATTGGTGCAGTACAAGCATGCCCAATATCCTCAGAGCCCGATGGAGACCCCTTTGGCTTCCTGGAAGACCTATTTCCGGAGCGTCTGGACGACATATCCTTTAAGCACAAAGCTGAGGTATTCCCGTCGTCATACACCAATTTTTGCTGGTAATAGTCTAACACAGTTGCTGCTATATACCAGCTGGTGTCCACTAAAGTGCCTTTCTATGGGGATGCCTGCATCAACCGCCTCTGTGTGCCACTGTTTGTTGCTAGCTCTGTTTGCATCCAGCTGACACTTGTACTGTGTCTTTTAACCATGCTGGGACGCCTGCACATAGGCAGAAGCGCCGCGGCGCGCATCGAGCGTCATCCACCCGCCCCGCCCCTTTTTTTTCATAGGAGGCGCGTGCACGCGCCCGTGCGCCATTGGCGCCCTTTTCGAAATCAAACAGGGACTAGGAGCCAGGGCCCTTTTTGCCGGAGGGCCTGTGCGGTGGATGAGCGCAGCAACAGGGCAGAGGAAGTGGATTCCCACAGAGAAACTTACCAACTGCCTGGATCTTTTGACTTGAGAAAACCAAAGATCCACATGACAAGAAAAATGGACTACAGCGGCCTCTAGTGGTTTAACACAGTGTGAGGGGGTTAACTCAGTAGCGGGTGTGTGTGACCCCCTGGTTGGGCTCCCCACACAAAAACAGGGCCAGCAGACGGAGGTTGTGGTTTTCAAAATCAAAAGGTGCGGTTTATTTCTCTATGTACAGTGACAAAAACACAGCAAAGCCAAGAAGAAACAAACAAAATAAATCCTGGTCAGTTTGACCTCTGACTAAACATGCAGGTTTCCTAAACTAACAACTGGGATCAGCCTGGTGCTGTCCTAGTCCCTAAGTCCCTGGTTTAGTAAAAGTCCAAACAAATAGCCACACAGGCTTTGCCTCACCGCACAGGGGTTCACTCTCCCTAGACAGTCCACACAGGTCTGGTTCCAGGCATGAGCTAACATCTAATGAAGCTGGGAGTTCTTATAGAGGCCTAAATGAGCTGACAAGGTTCAGCTGGTCTCCTCATCTCTGTCTGCACGACGCCCCACACTCTCCCTAGAGGTATGAGTCATCCATGAGCCCACTAGCCTTAGCTGGGCTTATACAACTCTCCACCTAGTTGTATAAGTCGGCGTAAAGCCTGAATCTGGGCGAAATATATCTACCCCCCTGGATGCAACCAGGTGACTTTACCTTCCTGCTGTCACATACCCCCCCCTCTTGTTTTAACCTCGGGGTTGGAACACCAGCAATCAGGCATTCATGTACTCGAGACAAAGCATCCACATTCCCCATTTGAACGCCAGGGCGATGCTTTACTGTGAAGTTGAATTCCTGTAGGGCCAGGAACCACCTATTCACTCTTCTATTTGTCTCCTTGTTTTGAGCCATCCACTTTAACGGAGCGTGATCCGTAACCATGTCAAAGTGCCTACCTAGCAGATAGTACCGAAGGGAATCTAGAGCCCACTTCACCGCTAAACACTCCTTTTCGTGGCGTAATTTACCTCATGGGACTTCAACTTCCTGCTGAGGTAAATGACTGGGTGCTCTTCCCCGTTCCAGACCTGGGACAATACTGCTCCTAACCCCACATCTGACGCATCACTTTGTACGACAAAGTCTTTAGAGAAGTCGGGTGAGTACAACACTGGCTGGCTACATAAGGCTTGTTTCAAGAATTGGAATGCTGCCTCAGCCTCGGGGGTCCATTTAATCATGACCGACCCTTTCCCTTTCGTCAGGTTGGTTAGGGGCACAGCCTTAGAAGCAAAGTGGGGAATGAAGCGCCGATAATAACCCGCGATTCCCAGAAAGGCCCGTACCTGCTTCTTGCTGTTGGGACGTGGCCAACTCTGGATGGCCTCGACTTTGTTGAGTTGGGGTTTTATCACTCCCCTGCCAATGGTGTACCCAAGATATTTGGCCTCCTCCTGCCCAATGGTACACTTCTTGGGGTTAGCCGTAAACCCCGCTTCCCGGATAGAGTCTAGGACTGCTTGCACTTTTGGCAGATGTGAGGCCCAATCTGTGCTATGGACAATTACGTCATCCAGGTAAGCCGCAGCATACTTCCGATGGGGCCTCAGTATCTGGTCCATTTTCCGCTGGAATGTGGCCGGCGCATTCTGTAACCCGAACGGCATTCTCTTATATTGGAACGCCCCGTCTGGGGTTACAAATGCGGTTTTCTCTTTGGCCGACTTGGCCAGGGGAATTTGCCAATACCCTTTTGTGAGGTCAAGAGTCGTCATGTATCGGGCTGTTCCCAGCCGGTCGATCAACTCATCTATACGTGGCATGGGGTAGGTGTCAAATTTTGTAACTTTGTTCAACTGACGAAAATCGTTACAAAATCGCCAGCTCCCATCCGGTTTAGGCACCAACACAATGGGACTAGACCAATCACTTTGGGACTCCTCTATCACCCCTAAGTTCAGCATTTTCTGTACTTCCTCCCGTATTGCCTCCCGTCGGGCCTCTGGGATCCGATAGGGTTTTAACTTCACCCTTTCACCGGGCGGGGTAATAATATCATGCTCTACCCCAGATGTTTGTCCCAGCAGCTCAGAGAACACCTCCTTGTTGCGAAGCACAAACTCCTTAACCTCCTGTTGTTGGGGTTGTGACAAGGTGGCTGCTATTCCAACCTCCGGAATCACGCAACCAGTTTGAGCTGGTGACCAAGTTTCTGCGACTAGGGACTCTCTATCCCTCCAGGCTTTCAACAGATTAACGTGATATATCTGTTCGGGCTTTCGCCTTCCTGGTTGTCTGACCTTGTAATTCACTTCGCTCACTTTTTCCATTATCTCGTAGGGGCCTTGCCATTTGGCAAGGAATTTACTTTCAACCGTAGGGACAAGTACCAATATCCTATCCCCCGGGGAAAAGGTACGGGTCTTTGCTCCACGGTTGTACACTCTCTGCTGTGCCAACTGCGCTTGGGCCAAATGTTCCTTCACGATGGGCATTACCTGTGCAATTCGATCTTGCATCAGGGCGACATGCTCAATCACACTCCTGTGGGGAGAACTCTCACTTTCCCAAGTTTCCTTGGCAATATCCAACAGCCCTCTTGGGTGTCTCCCATACAGTAACTCAAAGGGGGAGAATCCCGTAGAGGATTGGGGCACCTCCCTAATAGCAAACATCAAATAAGGAAGTAGACAGTCCCAATCCTTTCCATCTCTATCCACCACTTTCTTCAACATTTGTTTTAGGGTTTTGTTGAATCTTTCAACCAGCCCATCGGTTTGGGGGTGATACACAGATGTACGCAATTGCGTCACTTTGAACAATTTACACAGCTCTTTCATAACCCGGGACATAAAGGGTGTACCTTGGTCCGTAAGCAGTTCTTTACAAATACCCACCCGGCTAAAAACAAGAGATAGCTCTTTGGCTATGGTTTTGGCCGAGGTATTTCTGAGAGGGATCGCTTCTGGATAACGGGTGGCATAGTCCATTATAACCAATATGTACTGGTGCCCCCTAGCGGACTTGATTATAGGACCTACCAAATCCATTGCGATTCTCTCAAACGGGACCTCAATGATGGGTAGAGGGACCAGCGGGCTACGGAAATGTGGCATCGGGGCCGACCTCTGACACACAGGGCAGGAGGAACAATAATTTTCTATGTCCTTCATCACCCCAGGCCAATAGAATCTCTGTAATACCCTCTCTCGGGTTTTCTCTGTCCCCAGATGACCTCCAAGAATGTGCCCATGGGCCAACTCCAACACCAACTTCCTGTAAGGTTTGGGCACCACAAGCTGCTCAACGGTTTCTTCTGCCCTTTTTGCCACCCGATACAGTAGGTCCTTCTCTACGCTGAAGTATGGGTAAGTGCAGGTATTATCTGGGTTCACTAACTCGCCATCTATTTCCACTACGTTTTCCCGTGCCTTTATTAGGGCGGGGTCTTTTAACTGTTCTGTGGCAAAATTTTCCCTGTGAACCTCCAGATCAGAAAACTCCACAGACGGTAGGTTTTCGTCTGAGGAGGTGGGCTCCTCTCCAGTTTCTTGAGTCTCCCCTGCCAATACTGACAAGGGAAATTCTGGAGAGTCCTCACCACTCTCAGAGGAGTTCTGGCTATCACATTCCTGGTACATAGGGGCACCAGTGGGGGGCTCAGGATCATCCCACAGTTCCCAGAACTTCGGAAAATCTCTTCCCACAATGGCATCATGCGGTAATTGAGATACTAACCCCACTGGATGAGAGAGGGTACCTTTGGGGGTCTCGAAACACACTGTAGTCACTGGATACTCTCGGGTGTCCCCATGCACACAAATAACAGCTACCTTGCTATTCCCAGAGACCTCTGTTTTAACTAATTCAGCCTTTATCAGGGTCACAAGGCTACCTGAATCCAGTAATACCACAACATTTCTACCATTAATACACATTTTGCATAAATGTTTCTCAGTTCCCCGAATGGCAGTGCATGCGACTGTCGCACACAGCGACTGACGTCTGTCCGTCAGAAAGTCACATTGCATGGGTTCCTCCACAACCGGGCAATTTGCTGCAATATGTCCCGCTTGCCGGCAGCGGTAGCAAACAATCCTTTTGGCTGCCTCTTGAGCCCCTGACTTCCCAGGCTGTTCTCGCCAAACTTTGGGTAGAGCTCCCACCCTCTCACTCTCTCCACCCTCACCCCTTGGAATCCTCTTATCCGCCCCTGGGGATGGTCTGGTCTTAGGGTGGAAAGTCCGAGAGTCTCTGGAAGAGGCCGTCAGGTTCTCTGTAGCCAAGTATTTCTCTACACGATCCACAAGACCACCGGCCGTCTCTGGGTCTCCATGGCTTACCCACTTTTGGATGGCAGTAGGAAGAGCTCTCAAAAACCGATCCATTACAACACGTTCCACAATCTCTGGTGCGGACAAAGTCTCTGGCTGTAGCCACTTCCTGCTCAGGTGAATGAGATCATACATTTGAGACCTGGGGGGTTTTCCAAGCTGGAAAGTCCAGTTATGCACACGCTGAGCCCGGACAGCCAGGGTGACACCCAGCCTTGCCAATATTTCAGCTTTTAGCATCACATAGTCTTTTGCTTGGTCAGGCTCTAGGTCATAGTAAGCCTTCTGCGATTCACCAGTTAACAGAGGAGCCACCAGTCCAGCCCACTGCTCCTCAGGCCACTTTTCTCTTTCAGCAGTCCTTTCAAATGTGGTCAAAAATACCTCTGGATCATCCTCTCCAGTCATTTTTGTCAATAAACGACTCACCCCAAAGGACGCGGTATTAGTGGGACGGCTTTCCTCACTGGTCTGCGGACGTTGCTGCATTACTGCTTCCATTTGTTGTAGTCTCTGCTCTTGCTTCTGTAACAGGTCTATGAAGCGGGCCTCAGATTGCTGCTGGGCTTGTTGATGAGCTTGCTGCTGGGCTGCAAGGCTCCTTTGCAAACCTGCATTTGTCTGCTGTTGATTGGCATTTGCTAGAGCCAGCTGTTTCAGTATCTCCTCCATGCTGGCTTAAAAAAAACTGCCACTGGTTCTCCACCAACTGTGAGGGGGTTAACTCAGTAGCGGGTGTGTGTGACCCCCTGGTTGGGCTCCCCACACAAAAACAGGGCCAGCAGACGGAGGTTGTGGTTTTCAAAATCAAAAGGTGCGGTTTATTTCTCTATGTACAGTGACAAAAACACAGCAAATCCAAGAAGAAACAAACAAAATAAATCCTGGTCAGTTTGACCTCTGACTAAACATGCAGGTTTCCTAAACTAACAACTGGGATCAGCCTGGTGCTGTCCTAGTCCCTAAGTCCCTGGTTTAGTAAAAGTCCAAACAAATAGCCACACAGGCTTTGCCTCACCGCACAGGGGTTCACTCTCCCTAGACAGTCCACACAGGTCTGGTTCCAGGCATGAGCTAACATCTAATGAAGCTGGGAGTTCTTATAGAGGCCTAAATGAGCTGACAAGGTTCAGCTGGTCTCCTCATCTCTGTCTGCACGACGCCCCACACTCTCCCTAGAGGTATGAGTCATCCATGAGCCCACTAGCCTTAGCTGGGCTTATACAACTCTCCACCTAGTTGTATAAGTCGGCGTAAAGCCTGAATCTGGGCGAAATATATCTACCCCCCTGGATGCAACCAGGTGACTTTACCTTCCTGCTGTCACAACAGGTACCGCGGTCCCTTTTTTTTTTTTTTTTTTCTTGACTACTATTAAAATTTTACATTTTCAGTAGTTACAGGCAAACACAGATATTTAGCGGGAATACCGTTAGGTAACAGACAGAAAGACAAATTAGGCTTGGGGGTCCCCCAATAGAACCAAGTTCCTGGGGGCCCCCACTTACCTGATCCCCGCCTCAGGACTTTGTTTGGTCCACAGAAGTCCAAACTTCACTTATCACGGCAGGCATTGTAATTAAACCTTCAGGGACCGGGTTCCCAAGGATTCCACTCCCCTGGACCTGTATAGCACCCTGCACAGACAACATCTTGGTCGTGGGTATGACCAGAGCTCTGGATCCCAGGGTCCAGCCCTCCTAAGAGAGGCATTACAGGCAAAACCTTGCTCTTCTGCTGCAAGGCCCGGGTACCGACCGTTTAGCTATGAAGCTTTTTTGGTGGGATCCGGAACAGCTTACTAAGGCCCAAAAGAACCTGTACGCAAGCCCAGTGAAAACACATGTTACTCTTTGGCCAACACCTTAGACACTGGCAAAAAACTGAGGTGCTCCCGGATGGGAGGGGCTTATATAGGGGAGGGTACTTCCGGTTTGGGATTGGCCAGTGCCAACACCTGAAGGTAATCTATATAACCCATTAGTAATGACTAAGTCGCTCTGTGTCCCGTGATGTACGAAAAAGAAAAAAAAATGTTCAATGGGCTCAACGTGCCTCTCAACAATTTCCTTGGGGTGTCTACTTTCCAAAATGGGGTCATTTTGGGGGATTTTGTGCTATCTTGGCATTTTATGGCCTTAAAAACTGTGATAGGTAGTGAGGAGTGAAATCAAAAATGTATGCCCTTAGAAACCTTGAAGGCGGTGCTTGGTTTTTGAGGTCCCGTACGCGGCTAGGCTCCCAAAAAGTCCCACACATGTGGTATCCCCGTACTCAGGAGAAGCAGCAGAATGTATTTTGGGGTGTAATTTCACATATGCCCATGGCATGTGTGAGCAATATATCATTTAGTGACAACTTTGTGCAAAAAAAAAAAGTTTGTCATATTCCCGCAACTTGTGGCAAAATATAAAATATTCCATGGACCCAACATGCCTCTCAGTAAATAGCTTGGGGTGTCTACTTTCCAAAATGGGGTCATTTTGGGGGGTTTTGTGCTATTTTGGCATTTTATGGGCTTCAAAACTGTGATAGGTAGTGATAGGTAGTGAGGAGTGAAATCAAAAATTTACGCCCTTAGAAATCCTGAAGGCGGTGCTTGGTTTTTGGGGCCCCGTGCGCGGCTAGGCTCTCAAAAAGTCCCACACATGTGGTATCCCCGTACTCAGGAGAAGCAGCAGAATGTATTTTGGGGTGCAATTCTACATATAACCCTGGCATGTGTGAGCAATATATCATTTAGTGACAACTTTTTGTAATTTTTTTTTCTTTTTGTCATTATTCAATCATTTGGGACAAAAAAAAAATATTCAATGGGCTCAACATGCCTCTCGGCAATTTCCTTGGGGTGTCTACTTTCCAAAATGGGGTCATTTGGGGGGTTTTGTACTGCCCTGCCATTTTAGCACCTCAAGAAATGAGATAGGCAGTCATAAATTTAAAGCTGTGTAAATTCCAGAAAATGTACCCTAGTTTGTAAACGCTATAACTTTTGCGCAAACTAATAAATATACGCTTATTGACATTTTTTTTACTAAAGACATGTGGCTGAATACATTTTGGCCTAAATGTATGACTAAAATTGAGTTTATTCGAATTTTCTTATAACAAAAAGTAGAAAATATCATTTTTTTTCAAAATTTTTGGTCTATTTCCGTTTATATCGCAAAAAATAAAAATCGCAGAGGCAATCAAATACCATTAAAAGATAGCTCTATTTGTGGGAAGAAAAGGACGCAAATTTCTTTTGGGTACAACATTGCATGTCTGCACAATTTACAGTTAAAGCAGCACAGTGCAAAATTCTGAAAACACCTCTGGTCCTTTAGCTACAAAATGGTCTGGGGCTTAAGTGGTTAAACTTTGTGCAGCCTAGTGGGGCAATAACGGCAATTTATTGGCATTAATATCAACTTAGTATATATTTGGAGCCCAAATGCAATCAGTTCACAAACTGTTCTGAACGTTGCCCTCACATACCCAGCAATATACCAATCTATGGCAGCTATTACACAGTAGCCTACTAACAGAGTTAAGTTTTGAAAGGAAACACTCATGCAGCACACCAGTCCACCTCACTACCTGAGAACCCCTGGTATTTACTTGTTTCTAATACAGGAAATAGACTCTCAAGCTGGGTTTACATATATGTGAATTGGATGCGTTTTTAACTGCATCCAAGTTGCATAATATGTGAATGTGACCGGCTTTCAAATTGAGCTGGTTCACACATGTCCAGGGTGGCCACGGTGTGGTTTTGAAAAGAGTCCTGTGCTTTTTTGGGTCTGTTTCAGGTGCAAATTCAGGCAAAAATGTGCACCTAATCGCACTTGAACCTGTAAACAGAAACGCACTGGACTGCAAACCGCAGCCGGACATTTGTGAACCCAGCCTAAAACACAACTATGCATTACTATAATTCACATACAGGTGTGATGTATCAAAATATTTGTAGCTTGAAGTCACCAATCCAATTCAAACCTGCTTTGGAGGGTTTCATCTGAGTAGTAGTGGTACAAAGTAAACGTTAAATGGCATAGGTGCGTGCTACTAGTTCTGCTAGACAGATAAGCGCCTTCTGTGCACCATGGATTCTCTTTTTCATAAAGGACTTTGATTTATACTGAACCAAACCCCCACCCTAAACACCAACCACTTACTGCCCCTTCTCTATGATGGCACTTCAGTGACCAATGAGGTTGCCCTTGGTGGGCAAAAAATAACTTAGATTATTGGTAACAACGTAAAATATGACATTATCATGCCTTGTTCTGCACTGTTTCTTTGGGTGGAGGCAGCCATCTTGGTGGAGGCAGGGTTTTGCTTCTTCATATCAAAGCCTCTAGGAAGGAGAACAGTAAGCAGCATGGAAGTGACATAATTAAATCCCACTCCAAATCTCTGGAGACTAGCAATCCGAGGGAACAGTGCTTTAGAACTTATGCTGCAGAGATGCAGCTATGAGGCTGTAAGCCCAGGAATGTCTAGGTACCCTCACATACCAGGAAGTACAGTGCTATATTTTTTAGGGTACTGCTTAACTCGTTTAGTTGCTCCCTATAACATAAAGTCTGCTGGTCTAGCACATGGTCTTTCAGCTTTTCTCCTTCCTCCAGCCTGGAGGCAGAACCCCCATTCTCCAGGGGCCCACCCCCAGGCTTCACAGCAGAACCTCAGCCATCCATCTTGCACCTAACTACCCAACTTGGCAGGCTCCTCAATATTTATGGGCTGGTTCAGCCACCCTGCCAAGACTTCTGACTGGGGATTAGCCATATTCTCATAAATATTTAGATCAGCACTGCCTAGCCTCCACCCACTAACTTCCAAAAGTTTTCATGAAACCTCCAGAACCGGGGGGAGGCGCTAGAGGCCTGGTCAGCAGAGCCTTCTAGTCTGACTTTAATTTGAACCCTGACCTAATTAGCAGGCTCATGCATCTACTATGAGTCACATAAATTTTCCTACACATATTCTTGTACTAGAAGGTGCTACATTTGCTCAAAGCCTATTTTTTATATAAGCCAGATGAATTGATACAAAGAGAGATTATATAATCCAAAAATGTGTTTTTGTAGAGTCGCAAGGGCTTGCTGCGAGATTGGACAAGCTGTGCTTTTCCTGTTTAAAGTCCCTTCACTCACCCAGGGGGCATTTTTACTGGTCATGCACCAACAGAGTTCACAACCCAAAAATGTATGTATTTGGTTATATATAAACAACTGTATACTGTATGTGATTTAGATATGCACAATTGAATGTTACTTACCTGTTTTGTTACATGTTCATCACAGGATAACCTTGATTACATACCTCATGAAGCAGTATCCATATTCTTGAAATACATACAGAAAATGCTCTATCCTATAGCCTATTATATTGATGGATAGAGCAAGTTTGTATTGATAACCAGTAGGTGTTGGGTGGGGATAAGAATAATTTGAGGCTGTATATCATGAACTGTGAACTACACTATGTGCTACAAGTGCTTTTAAAGTGGTTTTAAACGTTATTATTAAACTTCCGATCTTTTAAATTACAGTTTTGTCTAGTTTGGGTACCTCAAAAGTCTGTTCCTTCAATTACCTACTAACTACTGCTCCTGTAACAAATGGAGATGAAGACAGCAGTAAAGTATGCAGAGGTTCTAGACCTTTTACACTTTCCCTATTGTACAATTCTTGTAAGACTTTTTCAGCCTCTAATATGGGTAATATTTTGAATTTTAGGTAGGCCATTCCACCCAGAATGACATTTTAACTTGTGGGAGGAAGCATTCTTTAATCTCATGTATCTTTACAGCCAGGGCCGGTGCCACCACTAGGCAAACTAGGCAGCCGCCTAGGGTGCCCAGCCACTGGTGTTCCTACACTCTTCTCTCTACAGCAAGCAACTAAGTCTCAGCATCAGCAGGCAGCCACCGCTCCGTTTGCACATAGTGCAGAGGCACAGCGGTGGCGGAGGACTGTGTCTGTGTCTCAACTTCCAAATGAATGGAAGCAAGCAAACATTCATTGATGGGCACTTGTGAGGCTGCATTTGATGAGCGCTGGTGAGGCTGCATTTTATGGGTGCTGGTGAGGTGGGGTATACATGGGCAGGGCAAAGTGGGTGGAGTTAGGGGTGGAGCCAGGGGTGCAGCAAAATTAGGTTTCGCCTAAGGTGTCAAAAATCCTTGCACCAGCCCTGTTTACAGCCCATAGTAAACCTGACCACATCCATTCAGAATCAGGGCCTGAGATCTGCATTGAGTCTGATCTTGTGAACAGTTAATGTAGGAATAGAAAATACATTTAGTAAACCCTTTTTTAACATTCCAAAAAACGCACAAATCAGCAATTAATGTGGTATAAAACCCCAATCCAAAAATGTAATATATTGCGGCTTACCAACCATTAAATAAAGTGGCTGTAATATTTTTTTAGGCTTCTGTTTTCACATGGAGATCTGGCCAGTAACATACCACTGGTATTAGAGTGCCTACACTCTGGATAAGGGAGCACAGAGACACCAGACACTAACAAATTAAAGCCAAGCTCCAGCTAACACCTTATAAACAGTTGCAGCAAACTGTTTTGTTTTTTGGGGGATAGATTTTGCTTAAATAAATAAATAAAAACTGATCATTGTAAGCACCCCTGTTAGCGATAAATTGTTTGTCTGAACCCTCCAACTGCTACATCTGCAGGGTGGCTTGTTGTGTTGAAAAAACAACAAACCTACTGGCCAGATTAACCAATGAAAGCAAAGGAAAGAAAGCCTAAAAAATAAAACTGATGCAGCCATCACATCCAAGGACTGGTAAGCTGCAATACAACAAATGTTTTAACTTTATTACAATGTAGTAATATATTTTTTACTATAAAATGTTTACATTACACATTTAATTTTTTTGAAAAGACAGAAGAAAGTAATTAAAGCGGTTGTAAACCCTAATAGACTTTAATTACAAATAACATATTTGTAATTATCAAGTCATTTCAAAGTGATTGATCGCTATAGTTTGTTTAAAAAATGTATTCTTACCGTATATTCTTTCACTTTTGTAAAGTGTTCTTTTTGTAGTAACTCCTCGCCATCTCCGTTGTGGTCTTCCTGTTTTTTTTTCATTTTCATTTCCGCCCACAGTTCCTTCTGGGCTCAGTAATCTCGCGCGTGCGCTTTAGGCTCACAATATTCAAGCCTATCTCGCTTTCTCCGGATCATGTGACGTTCAGGTCACGTGATAACCATGATGATCTCTGGGATCTTTGGGATGAAACATCGCGGGATGTCGGGGCTGACGTCTACATAAGGAAATGACGCAGCCCCGACATACACAAAGAATTATTCCGGCTGAGGCTCTGCTAGCCGGAATGAACGGGGATCCGACGCATGCGCGGTTGACATCTACACTCGTGAAAACACCTGTAACTTGGAAAGTAAACAGGTAAAAAAAATAATAATAATAGCAAACGATTGCAAATATTTATGTGCACAATTAATTGCAAAGTGATTTTTTTGACTATACAACCGCTTTAAGAATAACAGAAAATCACTTCAGATAGCAAAAACACAATTATATTATTTCTGACAGCTTCTGTTTTAAATAAAAATTCATCAAAATGTCCCTCTTATGCACACGACCGTTTTTCATGACGTGAAAAATGCCATTTTTGAAATTGGTCATTAAAAACCATCGTGCGTAGGCTCCAGAGCATTTTTAACGACGTGAAAAATGGCCTGAAAAATATTAGAACCTGCTCTATTTTTTCCCATAGTTTTTCACGTCATTCTTTTTAACGTCGTGAAAAACGATAGTGTGTATGCTTTTACGAGGGGAAAAAAACGCGCATGCTCAGAATTAAGTATGAGACGGGAGCGCTCGTTCTGGTAAAACTAGCGTTTGTAATGGAGATGGCACATTCGTTACGCTGTAACGGACTGAAAAGCACGAAGACTGAAAAGCTCAAATCGTCTCTTACCAAACTTTATTAACACGAGGATCAGCAAAAGCATCCCAAAGGGTGGCGCCATTCGAATGGAACTTCCCCATTATAGTGCCGTCGTACGTGTTGCACGTCACCGCGCTTTGCTCGAGCATTTTTTTTCACGATAGTGTGTTGGCAAGGCAGGCTTGAGAAGAATCACGTTGAGAAAAACTTTTTCAATGATGTTAAAAACGGCCGTGTGTACGCGGCATTAATCTTGACACTTTTAGGAAGCCTTTCGATTTATTTCTTTGGTTTGATGTGTGAATAATTTAAAATATAAGATTTTTTTTTTTGTTACTAAGATTATTATGATATACTTTAAAGCATTGCTGTGTCCAGTATTTCCCATTTGCCACTAGAGGCCACCGTAGATTTACAATTGATTTAGCTGCAAAGTATATAAAAGGAACTGGCAAAGGTAAGACTAATCTTTTGCCTATAGCATCCAAACAGATTTCCAGTTGATAACTCTGCCATCACATGTCGCAATTAACAATACTATTATAGTGTAATATTTAGTAGGCAATAAACTACCATTGCTTTAGTCCATCATTCCATTTCAGTAAAAGGAGCACTATCTCTATAGAGTCATAAAAAGAAATAAATTTACCAAAGACATTTGCTTCTTGCTTATACAAACTATATACTTACAAAACTCAAAAACTGAGACCACTGATATAATCTAAATGTGTATAAATTCCTTAATTAGCACGCTCAAGATTATGAGCAAACATTAATCAAAGGACCTATTAGTATACATTTATAATTATTACATTTTTATAAGAGCATTCTTTTGTAAGCTTCCATCTGCGGTCCCTCTTACATATGCATTTTATTTATATCATTAGGAGGTTTAAAATGTTTGAGTGCCGTGTTATGGGATGCTTTACCACATAGCTTTTCTTTATCACTCATTCAATGCTATTAAACTGAGAGTATGGTTTATTCCATATACCCCCTTCACACCAAGCCACGTCTAAAGCCTCAATTAAGCTGCCCAAATTACCCTCAGACTCAGGCCCCAGCTCAAAGGAAATCGATGCACACCAAGCTTCACTCATCAGCCCAAACACAACAAAAACAACCCTCGACCAAAAGAGGGACTTCAGTTCAAACTACTATACAAACCACTGCTGTTTCTCCAAGCAAGTTTCCCACCAAGTACGGTATATAGGCCCTTCTCTGATAGTGTCTGTGCAGGTGGAAGTTGTTTATATGAAAGCCCATGTGGACACTGAGGCTTAGGTGACCCTAATCTACCGTGACATTTATGATAAGCACCTAAAGCATTTGCCTTTACAGAAACTGGAAGATTTAGAGATCTGGGGAATAAGGACCGAGAAACTCCCCTATAGTGGATACCTCTGAGTCTAACTTGAATTTGGCCCATCAGTGGTAAGAAAACCTGACGCTTCCAAACCTTCGGCAATTGTGTGTGTCCAACCTCCAAGAACCAATCAATCTTTCATGATAGTGCCGGCCAACACAGATCTAGTTTGACGGCTCTGCACCTCTAACGTCTCAGAGAGTGAGGACTCACCTGAAGGCATACATCCCATGTGGATAGTTTACTAGCGCATGGCTCTAGAACAGAAATCCCCAGCTGAAGGGTGAGGAAGGTATGGAAGCTAGATACAATGGACAAAGTTCTACAGCTAGGCAAAGTGATGTGCCTGTGGGCCTCGGTCAAGTTGAATGAGAATCAGCCTAGCCCTTACATCAATCTTGAGAGTGATCCACAAAAGAAAGATGCAGGATTGGAGTTGATACCAGAAATTGTTTTTCTAAAGGCCCTACAGAGGACTTATGGCAAAATCCCAGTCAGTGTAAGAAACGCTATTAGTTCCCCACTAAAGCTTGGCCTCGGCTGAAGATACGGCAAGTGAATCCAGCAACAACCGAAGAGTTGTCCGAAGATAGGTTCTACCTAGAGAACCCCTCTCTGCCCCAGAATGGAGAGAATGGGCCAAACCCCTGCTTTTGAACTGGAAAAAAGCCTTCTCTATAAATGAGTTCAACATGGGATGTGCAAAAGGTGCTCAGCATCACATATGTCTGCAAGATGACAAGTCCTTCCAAAAAAGGTCCCATTGGCAGACCTTGCTGATCCCAGAGAACACATTGTGGAGCTGAAAATTGCAGGAATAATATGGGAGTTTAGAGGTCCTTATGTTTTTCCTGTCATGGTGGTGAGAAAGAAGAATGGGTCTTTAACCACTTGCCGCCCGCCCTATAGCGGATTGACGTCGGCAAAGTGGTTGCAAAATCCTGACAGGACGTCCTCAGGATTTTGAGCCGCTGTGCGCCCCCGGGGGCGCGCATCGCGGCAATCGTTGCTGCGGGGTGTCAGTCTGACACCCCGCAACTCCGATCTAGGTAAAGAGTCTGACGGAGACTCTTTACCACGTGATCAGCCGTGTCCAATCACGGCTGATCACAGTGTAAACAGGAAAAGCCGGTCATCGGCTTTTTCTCACTCGCGTCTGTCAGACGCGAGTAGAGGAGAGCCGATCGGCTGCTCCTCTGACAGGGGGGGGTTTGTGCTGATCGATTATCAGCACAGCCCCCCCGAGGATGCCCCCACTGGACCACCAGGGATGCCACTGGACCACCAGGGATGCCAGCACCAGGTATGCCACCCTAGACCACCAGGGATGCCAGTTAGTGCCCCCTAATGGATGCCAATCAGTGCCCACAATGGATGCCAATCAGTGCCCACAATGGGCATCACTGATTGGCAGGCATTTTTGTTTGGCACTGATTGGCATCCATTACAGTACATCAGTGCCGCCTATCAGTGCCCACCCGTGCCACCTATCGGTGCCCATCCATGCCCACTTGTGCCACCTATCAGTGCCCATCCATGCCCATCCGTGCCACCTATCAGTGCCCATCCATGCCCATCCGTGCTGCCTATCATTGCCCACCCATGCCCATCCGTGCCGCCTATCAGTGCCCATCCGTGCCGCCTATCAGTGCCCATCCATGCCGCCTATCAGTGCCCATTTGTGCCGCCTATCAGTGCCCATACGTGCCGCCTATCAGCGCCCATACGTGCCGCCTATCCGTGCCCATACGTGCCGCCTATCCGTGCCCATCCGTGCCGATTATCCGTTCCACCTATCAGTGCCGCATATTAGTGCCCATCATCAGTGCCCATCAATGCCACCTCATCAGTGCCACCTCATTGGTGCCACCTCATCGGTGCCCATCAGTGCAGCCCCATCAGTGAAGGAGAAAACTTACTTATTTAAAAAGTTTTGTAACTGAAACAAAAAAAATACTTTTTTTTTCAAAATGTTTGGTCTTTTTTTATTTTTTGTAGCAGAAAATAAAAATCCCAGAGGTGATCAAATACCACCAAAAGAAAGCTCTATTTGTGGGGAAAAAATGATAAAAATTTCGTTTGGGTACAGTGTAGCATGACCGCGCAATTTTCATTCAAAGTGCAACAGCGCAGAAAGCTGAAAATTGGTCTGGGCAGGAAGGTGTTTAAGTGCCAAGTATGGAAGTGGTTTAGAATGTGTATTGACTATCGCACTCTCAACAAAACACTATTCCAGATCAATACACCACCCTCGCAGCGAAGCTGAATGCCACAAAGACTGTCAGGAGCCCTGACAACCTTCCAGAGCTTGATGGAAAAGATCGTTGGTGGCATGAACCTCATTGAGTGCTTGTGAACCTAGACAACATCATCATCTTTGGTTGGCCTCTAAAGGAAAATGAGGGATGGTTGGAGAAAGTCTTTAAGCAGCTCTATGAAGAAGAGCTGAAATTATCCTTTGAGAAGAGCCAGTTCTACCAGTCATCAGTTACCTGTCTTGGTCTCTACCAAGGGAGTAGCTACTGACCCCAAGAAGTTGGAAGCCGTCACCACCTGGCCCAGGCCCTGAACTGTAAATGAACATGAGATCATTCCTGGGATCTTGTTTTTCCTACAGGAGGTTTCTGGTAAAGTTTGCAAAGATAGCCCGGCCCCTCAACGAGTTCCTGTGGGCAGAAGAGAGTGAAGAAGAGCAAGAGATCCCAAAGAGAGTATATCAGGCCAAAGGACCACGAACATCTTGAGACTTCATAGAGGGAGAATGGTCTGATCAATGTGAGCAAGCTTTTTCTTAGTTGAAGTGGAGACTAACCAATGCCCCAGTACTTGCCTGACCCATCTAGAGAAGGGTAGGGAGGTGTACTATATCAAGAACATGATGGACTTCTGAGGCCTGTTGCCTACATGAGCCAAAGCCTTACCCCAGCTGAGAGGAACTACCCAACTCATAGATAAGAATTCTTGGCTTTGAAGAGGCAGGTGTGAACAAGCTGAAAAAATAACCTGTATAGTTCAAAGTTCAAACTGACAGCAAATCGCTCACCTATTTCCTCACTGGCTCTAACTGGGTTTAGTTTCAGCGTAAAATATTGTTCTGGAATTAAGAACAGATATGCTGGCGCTTTGTCGAGAAGATTCCATGTGGTTCCTAAGGAAGAATGGATTGCATTAGACCCAGAGGGGATTCAAGCTCTGTGTTAAGGAATAGATGATAGAGCTCAGTCAGGGGTTAAAACCATTGAAGCCACTGCTGCAGGAGTCCTAAAGTTCTACTGCAACCTAACTTAGGTGAGAGATAAATAGACATGTACAGAACAGAAAAAAATAGTTTTGTTTCGTTTCAGATAGATTCGTTATGTTACTAATTTTGTTTTGTGGGTTTTGGTTCAGAATTTGTTTTGTTTTGTTAAATTTAATTTCGTTAATCATTTTCTAACAAATTCCACATTTTTGGAACAATTCAGATTTGGATCAGTGGATAAATTAACAACCGATTCAAACTCTGTGTGAACAATTGCTGGTTGTGAAGAAGCCGGCCAGCGCATCCTTAAAAACAAATGATTTATCAGCTTTTAAACAAAAGAATGCCGGCAATAAAAAATTCTGAAAAAAACAACGTCGAATCCCCCCCCCCCAAATCTATACCATGCCAAAAATTAAAAAAAATTGCCGTGGGGTCCCCCCAAAATCCATACCAAAACCCTTAACTGAGCATGCAACCTGTCAGGCCAGGAAAGGGGTAGCGAATAAGCACCCCCCTCCTGAACCATACCAGGCCACATGTCCCCCCATCCCAAAGTACCTTGTCCCCATGTTGATCGGGACAAGGGCCTCTTCCTCACAACCGTGGGTGGTGGTTGTGGGGGTCTGCGGGCTGGGGACTTATCAGAATCTGGGGCCCCAGATCACACCCCCCATTTGAATAAGTATGGGGGACATTGTACCCCTACCCATTTACCAAAAAAGTGTAAATAGTGAGTAAAGACACAACAGAAGTTTTTGACAATTCCTTCAATAAAAAATGTCCCCTCCTGGTGTTGATTCATTGTCAATCACAATGTCCACCACACCGCGGCACGAAAAAAATAAAAATATGCTCCGCTGTCGGACATTTCTTAAATAACTAAGGGTGAGGTCATCTGGTCACCCCATCCCTTGTGACATAATCGACCCAGCATGCCTTGGTCGATGACGTCACAAGAAGGCGTGGCCACCCAGTGATGTTGCTGGGTGGCCCCGCCCCTTAGCTATTTAAGAAATGGCAGATGGAGGAGCAGGCAGAACCTTCGATGAGACTGGAGTTTTTTTTCTTTTTTTGGGTGCAGTGCAGTGGTGCAGCGGCTGTCGTGATTGATGAAGGTTCTACATTGGGGGACATTTTTTTAATTTTTATTTTTTTAATAAAGGAATTGTCAAAATTTCGAGTTGTGTCTTTGCTCACTTTTTACACTTTTTTGGTGAATGGGGCCCCTTTGTTAAAGGGGGATTCCAGATTCTGATAAGCCCCCAGCCCGCAGACCCCCAAACCCAATGACCATTGTTGTGGGGAAGAGGCCCTTGTCCCCATCAATCCCATGTTGCTGCAAGGTGCTTTGGGGTGGGGGGGGCAATTTTTAATTTAGAAAGAGTATATATCTCATGGTACCTTGCTGCCTGCAATCAGTGATTTCTGTACTGACTCTGTCTCCTGAAACTCCTCTTCTCAACACCTCTGTAGTCCAGAAGGCAGGCTCTGTGAAATGTGTGACACAGCAATGCCTATCAACAGGGCATAGTAAATGTGTGTTACATAATTCTAGAAAGTAAATGTGTGGGGAACGTCACAGAATAAGTTTACAAACTTCAAGATGATTTAGAATAATAGGGATAGGCTAGAAATAATTGAAATTCAATATGGCAATGAATATATGTGTAACGGGAGGGCCCGTGGAACCCAGAATCTCTTGGAAAGTATGAGATACCCTTGCTTCAGCTCTCCATGCACCTCTTATGTCTAAATCACCTTATGTCCATTAGGGGCATAGGGTGACTGAGAAATTATATCTTGGACTACTTCAAATGGGACATTAATATTCATTAACAATATCTCTCAAGAAATATGAAGATGTTATCCCCTGTACACTGTGAGGTCTATGCCCAGGAAGTATAACTCCTTATTTGGGCATTCCAGGAAGTTCAATTTAAGATTCATTAGATCTCATTGTTGCTTGTGCTAATTGACCCTGCAATTGTGTGAAGGTATATTTATGATAATGCGTTTTGTAGTTTAGGAGACAGCCAGTCTAGGAAACTCAAAGGTCATGCATATGAGTCATCTTGTCTGCTAAGGGATGTACTGACACTCAGAATAATGTGTATTGGGGGCTCGTTATGTAACCATTGTGTGATGTTGTGGGTGGATCTGGGTCATTGTTCATGTGGTTACTGCAGTATTCTCAAGTGCATATAAAGAGCCTGTATTCCTTCCAATAAAGTCATATTCCTGTTTGAACCTCAACACGGAGCTTCATCTCGTATTTGGGGGAGAATCATTCGTATGGGGTTCTTGTTCGCCTGGTTGGAGTGTCTGGTAGCTGCCTTGGTGTTCGGGAATGGAATATCCTAAACGACTTTAAACTCTTTCATACTCGAAGTGTCATTACAATATGGTTTTACGTTTGACCATTTTTGATACTCATTAAAAGCAGAGCCTTTTTTCTGTTTCAATAATTTTTATAGGTATTTTTAAGAAAATGCAGATTAATTTAACACTGTGCAAAGCAGCAAACGATCCTTGCATGCTCTGAATCATACAACAAGAACTGGCAAAAAAAAATGAGGGGAGGAGAGTATGGAATAATCAGGGGAAGAGCTTGGTAGACCGGTTAGGTCTTTAGTAAGGCCTCAGTGGAACATGTGGGCATAACAGAAGTAGAAGGAAAAGTAATCTTTGGGTTATTAGCATAGTGCATTACAGAGACATTATTATCCCCCTGTATATCAATATGAAGATGAATGAGGGTAGGGAGATCCTGAGATTGAGACCTTGCTGAAACTTAGTCACTGTGAGTTGGCCCTCAAAAACGATATAGAGGGTTCTAGTCCAGTGACCATTTTTGTCCAAATATCTTCCCCCTGTCTCCCCTGATGGGGGCTCCAAACTTTCAATTATAGCATTACATTTATTTGAATAAGAAAAGAAGAAAGGAGGAGAAAAAATGGAGGGGGGAAAGCAGAACATGATTCCTAGACTGGTTAGGATCAGAGGAACATTAGAAATGGTGAAGAAAGGAAGAGGGAAGAAGTGAGTCTGTCCGGGGATCCTCCAGCCTCTATTGGGATCAGTCTCCTGGGACCTGCAAATAGTTTAGCCAAGGAGACCAAACTTTTTCAAAGGTTGGTTGTTTATCTTGTAAGATGCTTTTCGTTCAGCATGATAAACGTGAGTTTCCGTTTCATCAGGGCCATATCTATGACAGGGCTTTTCCATGCTGTGGCTATAGCGATTTTAGCTGCCAGGAACATGAAATAATTCAGGGTCTGGGTATGTCGAGGGATATTTTCAACAGGTTTATTTATTAAGGCTATTCTCGCTTCTTTGGGGATATTGACCATCGTGACCGAGAAAATAAGCGAGTGTACCCTTATCCAAAAGCAGTGGACCTTAGGGCACGCACACCACATATGTAATGGTGTTCCAATTGTGGGACAGCCAAAGAGCAGTGCTGTCTATGAGTGTCTTGTGTACAAAAGTATACACATGTGAGTGTTTCTGACCACTCTAGATGCTAACCCTTTAAATCTAATACCTTTTGTGCAATACTGTAAAATTTGCTATAAAGCAGTCATAGATGCAGTATCTCCTTTAGCACCATATTTTAAATAAAACATTCAACCATACATACATTAAGAATTTTTATTGATTACCTTAGGAGTCAATATTTTCTAGGAACCTTCAGCTATTGCCTCATGTGGGCCTTAGTCATGGCTTTCTCCTGAGACTCCTCTGGATGCTCTGGCTACTATCCCACTTTCAAAGTTAGCTCTAAATTATCCATGACCCTTATCCAAAATGGGTATATGAATAATTCCCTGCTGATATTGTACTCCCCTTCATACAGTCATCCAGGATATCCTGATGGCAGAGAAAATTTAAAACAGAACATGTTCAAACATAAATCATAGCAATGCAATATTATTTGGTTTACCATAACAGAATGTTCAGAGAAGTAATTTTTGTTGATGTTTTAATGCAAAATATATTTACTTTGATAGCAGTGGGATTTTTAAAAATAATAAATATTACGTGTAATACTTTGGAAAGTCTGTAGCCGATAGCATGTATAAAATATGTTTACTTTGTAGAACAACATTCAAAATCACATATCCAGTAATATTAGATTATTTCTTGCTGCTGATCGTGATGTCTGATTAAAATTATATAAATATATTATAAATAATTTATTTTAAATTATATAAACCATAATATTTAAATATGTAATCACAGACAAGTAGTACTGAATTTGAAGTCTAGTTTACCCTTTATATTGTGGAATTTAAGGTATGCACAGTTAAGGTAATGTGAAAATAAGGGAATGGGGGGGAAGCACTCATATTGCCACATCCAAAAATTGGGAAATATATTAGGTACTCAAAGAGCGAAAAATAGGACTTTGTAGGCAACACACAGAACATATGGTACAAAAATAATTTTATTATCACAGAAATGTTAAACAAAGATTAAAAGACCATACAGTGTATATAAAGTGACAGTGGAAAGTCCCTTGAACGTCAACGCGTTTCGCCGTGAGGCTTCGTCAGGACGGACAAAATAGGGGGGGGGGACGATTACAAACACACTTGGGACAAAATCTCACTATCTGAAATGAGATACATACAAATTAGTATATGATGTACACAATTAAAAACATATAAAAAATATAGTGTAGAAACATCCTTGGTGCTATATGGCCACCCATCCACCCCTCCCTGCACAACAAAAGATCCAAACGCCTTAAGCCCCAAAATAGAAAAATGCAAGAATACCTTGGAGAACACTCCAGATAGCAAAGAGATGTACACCAGTCTATCAATTCGTATATATTGGTCTGGAATTTGGTGTGAAATTATGATCTGGTAGAGATAAATGAGAACATGTAAAAGTATATGTAAATCTCGGTTTGGGCTTGACACTATTGTATATACAAAATGATGATAAATTGCAATCATACCTGTTGGTCAGGACAAAAAGTCGCAGGAAAAAAGAAAATCCGCAGAAAAAAGAGTTGAACACACTAGATATTTGCAGCTACAATTGGCTGGGCAGATCTATAGGGACCAAAAGACTGTAATCAGGTATATATTGAAGCCCAAAGTATATGTCTATAGGATCAAGAATGAAAAATTACCAGCTATATCCAGGCAAAATTGCCAAAGCGGGGGTAAAAGACGTTGTGGTGGTGAAGTTCTCTAGGGCCAGCAACTCCAACCATAAGCATTCACAATAGAAGTGCAGGTAGATCAGCCAGTATAGTAGAGACTCTGCCACTATACAGAATCTAAAACAAAAGTACAGGCTTGAATATTCAAAGTATTTAAGTAAAGCAAATAGTGTCCAATAAGGACCACCATGATGTATGAGATGCTCCTTACCTGGCTGTTGGACGTCGCAGTGTTAGCCCCCGGGAGTCAGCCTCGTGCTGAACACAAGGACAGACTCCCATTAGTATCATATTTATAGTGCCAAATCGCGCCAAAAAACGGGCATTAGCGTGCAGCGCGATGACGTCATTCATCTGCGTCATACGCGTTGGCGGCAGTGCGCCACCACCGGAAACCGGAAGCATTGGAAAAATAGAGAACCTGCTCTCAATCTTTTCATGGCGGAAATTCCGACAGCAAAAGTCCGATGGAGCATACACACAGATGGAATTTCCGACAAAAAGCTCACATCAGACTTTTGCTGGCGGGATTTCCGATCGTGTGTATGCGGCACAAATGTACCAAATAGAGGTAACAAACACATGTAAAATAAAAAATAATTTATTTTAGGAATGTTAAAAACATTAGACACAAAGACAATGTAACCATCACACATCATAAATCCAACTGCCCCAAAGATATTACAGTTGGCAAATATTTGGCATCTTAGATCAATGCGTTTTGCGATCTATCTTCAGGATCTTCTCCAACATCAATGTCCATGTAAATGATGGTCTATTCTGTATCAGCGGTCACAATGTTCACAGGTAAAAACTCCTATACCACAGAGTCACAGCATCTTAAAGATATCATTGCCTGCATCATGAGTTAAAAAAAAAAAAAAATAAGGTTGGATGGGGATCACACCCTTACATGTAAATTATGAAGGTAATTTTCTGTATAATCATAGCATATAATTCCCTCACCCGAAAGGTGTGCATCCTATAAAAGTGTGTTGACCCTGAACGGGTCAACATTGTGCAAATATGATCAGTCATGCAGATACTCCTACTCCAGGATCTCATCTGCACACTGCTGTATGAAAATGGTACCCTGGCCAACTTAGCCACTGTTTGATCGGTAACTGCAATAGTACTGCTCATGTGATCAGTTATGAAAGCAGGTATTTTATATTGACAGTTTGGTTAAGAGCACCAGCAACTGTAATGAGGCGTAAACACGATCGTTTTTCATGCCGTTAAAAATGCCATTTTTAAAAATGGCCATTAAAACCGATCGTGTGTATGCTCCAGAGCATTTTTAATGACGTGAAAAACGGCCATTAAAAATTTCGAACATGCTCTATTTTTTCACGTCGTTTTTCATGTCGTTTTTTTTAACGACGTGAAAAACGATAGTGTGTATGCTTTGACGAGGTGAAAAAAACGCGCATGCTCAGAATCAAGTATGAGACGGGAGCGCACGTTTTGGTAAAGCTAGCGTTTGAAATGGAGATGGCACATTCGTCACGGTGGAAATAATAGCATTGTTTTAATGCTGCGCATTCCGTTCTTCTTTTGATAATGCTTAAATAATTACCTTCTTTTGCTAATGATATTCAGAGTTATGCCAAACTTGTTTCTTAAGTAATTCCTAATTGATCTAATGATTGTAAAATATTCTTGTTAAGCCAGATCTCCCTCATAAATTCATAAATAAATGTAAAGATCCCAATTTTATTTTTTTATTTTTTGTGTTTGTGGTTTTTTTTTTTTTATTTAAGTTAGATTTCTTATTTTTTTTTGGGGCTTCTTTGCTATATTTAGGCTTATTTTTTTAGTTTAGATTTTGTATTGTATTTTTTTTTAATAATTATTTGTGTGTAAAGTTACCACACCAACCTTCAAAATTTGTCTAATTTTGCCTCAAGGAGGTTTGTGTCCCTTGTTAATAACAATAATATTATTAGAAATGTCCCTGCCAACTCCCTAGCAAACTCTCTTTTAAACTCGAAATCTCATAGTCAAGTATTATAAGCAAAACAAAAGAATCCTTTATTTAGGTACATTACAAATTAAAGGGGGAGGCAGCACTGGAGAGCCTGCTTGCATTTGTGCATTCTTTGGACCCCACAACAACCATCCAAGATGTGAAAACCAAACTCTTGAATTCTTAAAAAAAAAAGGAGCCCAATCTTGGCTTGAACTCCCAGAGGTCAGGAACAGCAGCAGATAAGTCAGATATGTCCCCAGTCTGTGGTACTACAGCAGTCATTATTTGTTCCTCTTCCTTGTAGCTTTCTCTTCAGCCTTCTCTGCAGCCTTTGTTGCTTGCTTCCTCGGAGGCTGGGGATCAGGAGGAGAGGTTGTGGCAGGAGGAGTAGTAGGAGGAGGAGGAGGAGGTGGAGGAGGAGGGACAACCTCAGTTATGTTTGTGAACTGGGTCAGTTCACCTAGCAACCCCCTGTTGATGATCTTAAGAATCAGGTTCTCGCTGTATAGGCGTTGCCTTAAGTCCATCTGGCTTAATTTATGGGCCAGGACTGCGGCATAGCCCTCCTCAGCCGAGGGTGCCTCTCTGAGGGCCGCAGTAGCCTCTCTTAGGAAGGCTCTGGTTTCCTCCTCCACCTGCCTAGCTCTCCTTGGCCCTCGTTGGATTAGTTTCAGGGGAGGCATCTGGGCTCTTGTGCTGGGCCCAGCCTCCTCCTGTGTGCCACTGGGCCCTGCCTCCTCCTGGTCCCCAACATCACACTCTTTCTGGCTCTGCTCTGGCTGAAAAAAAAAAGGGACATTCTTTAGTTTTTGCCACCATCAATCACACACATTGTTCACCTCCAGACATTTTTAAATTGAATGGCAAAAGGGATTTAATTTCCATAGATTCCGACTCCTGATATTTTTGGCTTGTCCCCATCAAATTTGATCAGTACTGTCTATTGCTCTGTAAATCCTTATTTTTTCAGACATTAAATATATAACAATACTAACATCAATTTAAAATCATCACTTTTGTAACATATAAATGTAGATATCAATACTCTACCTGGCTCCATATATCCAAATCTGCCTCCTCAAGGACCTCATCTTGATCCTCAGAGGAAGCCAGAGCAGGGTTGCTAGGAAGGCTGGAGGGCTGGCTGCAAGGAAGGCTGGAGGGTTGGCTACAAGGAAGGCTGGATTGACCTCTGGGGGGAAGGGTGGACAGAGATTCCCTCACTTCCAGCTGGTCATCCAGAAAAGATAACTTGCTGTAGTACCACAGACTGGGTTTATACACATCATCTGCTGCAGCACCTGACCTCTGGGACTTCAGGACCATATTCCTCTGGGTCCTGTATGTCCCCCTGATGGTAGCAAGTTTGGTTTTAACATCTTGGATAGTTGTTGTGGGTATCTGGGTTTGGACAAATGCAAGCAGGCTCTCCAGTGCTGCTGTCCTGGCCGCTTTATTTTTATTGGAACCACTTTTGGTCTGCCACAGGATAGGGAGTTCCTTCCATCTATCGATGAACTCCCCCATAAATTCAGGATTTTTGAAACTATTAATTTTCTCTGTAAAATCAAGAACCAAGAAAAAACATTTGTTTCTGTCAACATTCATCAAATAATCATTTTGGACAGATTTAAGCTCCAAATCTCATCCTCTGAAGAAACCCAAATCCTTAAAATGTTATGTACCTTGGTGAACACGTTCGTTGCTAACTCCCTCTCCCGGCAAATGAACGTATTTTCGACACATGGATATTCGCTTGATATACACTGCGCATGCGTGAAACTCCGCACGCTTTCCCCGCCCCTGACGTTCGATATTGTACTTTCCCTGCCCCTTTTCGCTCGTCGTAGTGCTAAACAACATGGCGGAGACACAGGTGGCTGAGATTACCTCTACAGAGGAGGAAATTCATGAGGAACCCAAATCCAGATCACGGAGATATAAGGCATCCAACATGTCATTCGAGGAAATGGTGGAGATGGTCGCCATTTTGAGGAGGGAGGATTATGATGCCAAGCATGGGCCGTATAAAAGGCCTAATCTTGTCAAGTCAAAAATGATGGGCAAAGTGGTCAAAACTCTTCACCAAAAATTCAGGGTGTGCAGAACGAAGGAACAGCTCCGAAAACGATGGTCTTATCTGAAGTTGTGAGAGCCCCACCAATACAAAAGAATCAAGAAAGTTTTAGTAAAAAGTAAGTAATTTTCATACATTCTCCCTGCTAAAGATTATTACTTGATAGGGTAAATGGGCAATCTCGCACTAATAATCAATAGTCAGAAATAAAGCTGCTATCCCCAAATTTCAAAAATGGATAAATCTTGAAACAGAACAATTGGTATAGTTATACATACACACCGTGCATGTATAGTGGGGGCGCTGACCACAGTGCTATATTAGAAACCTGTGAAACAATAATTAAGATACCTGCATATATACCACACTATGAAAGTGTGGAAAAATAACAAATTACAAAGTGTAACACCAACCCAAGTGTGTAATCAAAAAACCATAGGAGCTGTGACTCATCAAACAGAGCTATGTGAAATTGAAATGCACTTAAATAAATTGACACCCCTGCTGGTCGGTGTCAAATTTGAAAAACACAAAATACAACATAAGTATCCTTGATAATAGTCCAAATGAATCGTGAACAGTGATATTCCAACAGTTCATAACATTCAGTAATAGGATGAAACTTGAATGTACTTGATCCAAAAATCAGAAATATATCTTGATGTGATAGCCTCCACCAACTTAGTATGTGACACCCAATAGTGCTCAAAGAAGATTGGCCGCTTACCAGATCATATTGACTCGTTTAATTAAAAAGGAGTCAAAAGCGCTTGTTGCAAGTAGCACTTGCTAATATGAGTAGAGATTTCATACATGGAACTGAGATTCCCTGCCTCCTGGAGGCTCGATCATGCATATGCGGGACACTGTTGCTTTCACAGACCGAAGTTGCCTGATCTTCCCAAGCAGAGAGCCTCATATTAGCAAGTGCCACTTGCAACAAGCGCTTTTGACTCCTTTTTAATTAAACGAGTCAATATGATCTGGTAAGCGGCCAATCTTCTTTGAGCACTATTGGGTGTCACATACTAAGTTGGTGGAGGCTATCACATCAAGGTATATTTCTGATTTTTGGATCAAGTACATTCAAGCTTCATCCTTTTACTGAATGTTATGAACTGTTGGAATATCACTGTTCACTATTCATTTGGACTATTATCAAGGACACTTATGTTGTATTTTGTGTTTTTCAAATTTGACACCGACCAGCAGGGGTGTCAATTCATTTAAGTGCATTTCAATTTCACATAGCTCTGTTTGATGAGTCACAGCTCCTATGGTTTTTTGATTACACACTTGGGTTGGTGTTACACTTTGTAATTTGTTATTTTTCCACACTTTCATAGTGTGGTATATATGCAGGTATCTTAATTATTGTTTCAGAGGTTTCTAATATAGCACTGTGGTCAGCGCCCCCACTATACATGCACGGTGTGTATGTATAACTATACCAAAGATTATTACTTGTATTAAGTAGTGTATTTTTGACTTTGATATAGTACAGTGAAAAATAACAACTTTCATGTTCGTCCGCACAGTAAACGGACGTAGTAAAGCTCTTTCTCCGTACACTTATTAATACGATGTTTTTGGATCATCCAGTGTGAACTCCAAAATTACAAATTATTTTTGGGGGAGCTAATTTTAGAAACAAGTTGAATTTTTTTTTTAGATAACTTTTATTTTTGAATAATTAAAAGGGTATGCATTGTAATGTTAAAGGAAGAGAATGCTCAGCAGCTGATTAAACATCAGAACATCAGAACGCAGTAGTAGAAGTGTGGCCCAAAACCAAAAGATTTTGAGGGTGTCACACACAGGTGATCCAGTGTATATAGTTTGGGGTGTTTTAATGTGTCAAACTTAATTAAATAAAGTATATGTTCTTGTTTTGGCAATGTATCCAATCATGTGTTCAGGTTGTCACTGGGGGTATATTTTAAATTGGACCACACTTCCAAATAAGCTTTATAAATTCACTTTCAGGGTATTTTTTGGTATATAATTAATTTATAGCAATTAAACTAAACCTTTTTTTTCAATCTCCATAGGGCTTCAAAAAGCTACGTCAGATGAGCCTATAAATCTTCAACAAGACATCCAGAACCACATGATGTAGAGGAACGTGAAGTTGAGGAAGTGGAAAGTGGCACCACAACAGGTCAGTGTCAAACCAGACAGATGCAGTTTAATAGATGTAGGCCTACATATTCTATAGTACATGTTTTTTTTTTTTTTATTTAGGTGCTGTTCTGGCCGAAGACCCCGAAAAGTTTACACATCACAGTGCCCAGATCCTGATCCAATACCTAATGGTCTGCTGTCGTGACCTTGAAAAAATAAAGGGAGACTTGATAGAGATCAGGCAAAATACCAAGCGGGTGGAGGAAAGGCTACAAAAGATCATGGCTGTGCTTGGGCGTGTTTAATTTTTTTATTCAAAAGAACGTTGACCTTGCTGGTTTTTGGAAGGTTTTGTTGCTTTTCAGCTTTAATGAATAGTACATGTTTACATTTACATTCCAGTTTTTTAGATTGTTTTTTATGCATGGCTGTTCATGCGTTTTACCCTCCCAAATAATTTGGATACATCTACATTTAAAAGGAAGTTTCCCTAAAAAAAAATAAAAAAAGGTATTTTCTTAACAAGAATTTGTGGCTTCATTATGTAAATGATGTGCAAAGTGAACTAATCAATGTTTTGTGTTTACACTGACAATGAAAGCTATTTAAGAATGCTAAATACACATGGCACTACAAGTGCACTAGGTTAACCCACGAGAAACATAAAAGAATACAAATCTAAAACACAATACCAATATTTTCACATAAAAAAGCTTTATTTAAGCCAAAATTAATTTTACACATCCTCAGGCATATCAATGGCCCCCCTACCCACAAAATATTCGACATATTTTTGTCTGACATCACGTCCGGTTTGGGGGGCCAAGCCTGGACGGCCAGCTTCCAGGGCCACTAAATTCTCTGGATCAACTAATGAGGCCTCAGGCCCACTCAAAGTCAGGTAATTAGAAGAATGCACCCTCAAAAAATTATGGAGCACGCAACAAGTCATTACTACATGGTTCCATTTATAGGGGGCAAGGTGGATGGAGGTGAGGAACAGGCGGAATCGGCTGGCCATGATGCCAAAGGCATTTTCCACCACCCTTCTTGCTCTGGCCAGCCGATAGTTGAACACCCTCCTCTCAGGGGTGAGGGTGCGTTGAGGGAATGGCCTCATCAAATGGGGACCCAGGCCAAACGCCTCATCCGCCACAAAAACAAATGGTAGTCCCTCCACATTCTGCTCCGCTGGTGGCAAGGCCAGCTGATCCAGTAGGAGCCGTTCCCCAAACTCGGTCTGTGCAAAGACTCCTCCATCTGACATCCTGCCATTTTTGCCAACTTCCACATACAGGAATTCGTAGGTGGCGGACACCACTGCCATCATGACGATGCTGTGGAACCCCTTATAATTATAATAAAAGGATCCCGAATGGGGTGGTGGTACGACCCAAACATTCTTGCCGTCGATGGCCCCTCCACAGTTCGGAAAGTTTAATCGTTGGGCAAACTCAGATGCCACATTCTGCCATTCATGTGGCGTAGAAGGGAACTGTGGAGTTAAATAAAAAAAATATATAATACTTTGAGACATAAACATTGCAAGCAGATTTTAGAAAACCATTCATGGCCAACATTAGGATAAACAGACAAATTAAAACATTATTAGTAAGCAACAAAAAACCTAAAACAAACCCAAAATAAAAACTGGGGGGGGTTGAAGATGAGTTGGGGAGATCACAAATGAAGGCTGTAGCACTCTGTATGAAGTTTAACTAAATGTAACATTCCTAGGCAATCTTTAGGGTGTGTTTAGGGTAAAGCACTACAATGGAGCATAGAGAAAAAAAATGGAAATGACTAGGCAAGGTGGGTATGGCCCCAGGATAGCATGTTGGAGAGGTTAGGTAAGGCAAATTTAAATGTAGGCCTAAAAAAAACATCCTAAAAATAAAAAAGGCATGTGGAGAAAGGGGACATTCCCTGCAGCTAAGAATCATGGGAATTAGGGACTGATAATAAAAACAAAAAACAAAAATAAGCAAGAAATACATACAATGTGATGTTTTAAATAAGAACACTTACCTTAATATAGTCCTCCTGCAAAACTTGAAGGATGGCAGAATAAGTCTCTGGTATAATGATCCCCAGAGCCTGGGGGGAGATGCCTGTGGAGAACTTTAGGTCCTGCAGGCTTCTCCCAGTCTCCAGGTATCGCAACGTGGCGATGAGCCTCTGCTCAGCACTGATGGCTTCACGCATAATGGTGTCCTGCCTGGTAATGTAGGGGGACACCAAAGCCAACAGATGCTGAAATACGGGGTCAGACATCCTGAGAAAATTCCTGTAGTCCTCAGGATTATTCTCCCTGATCTCCCGCAACAAAGGCATGTGACAGAACTGGTGCCGCTGGAGCAAACAATTCTTGGTCCATGAACTCCTCCTCACCCAGTTCATGGCCTGGAGTCGGGATACAGCATGAACCCCTGCACCAACTACAGCACGAACTCTATGACGGGTACGTAGCCGCAACATGGCTAGATAACGGTCGGCACCTCAGAACGAACTAGAAGAATGAACGGAAGAACAGCAAGGCCTATGAAGAACAAGCTGAAAAACGGGAACAAGCAGACAAGAACGCACTGAATAAACAGATATGAACTGACTACAAGCACTGGAAGACAGATACGAACCCACAGGCACAAACTGAACTCCAGAAAACGATCTTCAAAGCACGAAGACTGAAAAGCGCAAATCGTCTCTCACCAAACTTTTACTAACACGTGGTAACACGAAATTAGCAAAAGCGTCCCAAAGGGTGGCGTCATTAGAACGGAACTTCCCCTTTATAGTGCCGTTGTACGTGTTGTACATCACTGCGCTTTGCTCAAGCGTTTTTTTTAATGATCGTGTGGATGCAAGACAGGCTTGAGAGGAAACATGAAAAAAAACGACGAGAAAAACGTTGGTTAAAAAAATGGCATTAAAAACGTACGTGTGTACGCCGCATAACAGTTATCATTCATGTCATGCCTTGAATATAACTGGGGAATGCCATCAAGACGTTTCTAAGATAAAGTTTTACCAGTCCGGTTTTTCAGAGTAGTAAAATCAGAAGACATTGCGGCGATGCACATTTTTTGCTACAATTGTGTCTGTTTTGGGTGAGGCTGTAGGCCAATTACAGCACGGTAATGCTATTCTGGGAAATCCCATCAACAGAGTAAAGTTGGCCATAGATAGATCAAAGTTCGGCTGGTTCAGCAGGGACCAGCTAAATTTCGTTCCATCTATGGCCATTCCTGCTCAACAGAAGATCGACTTCTGTTGAATGGGAATGTTTGAATACTTCTGTCAATCAGAGGCTTGCTGTCAATCAGTGGCTTGCAGCCAACCAGCTTCCGCTGCTGATCAGTGTATTCTGATAGTGGATGAGTCCCACTGTCAGAATACAATGACACAGCGAGGAGGATTCCTTCTTCCACCTTGCTTGAACGCATGGAGAATCTGTTCATTTAGTTTTGATCAGCAAGCTGTCTGATTGAAAAAAAAAACATCCATGTATGGCCAGCCTAACATCGCCATTGTGACAAAAAAATAAATGTACTTTCCTTGTGGCAGAAATAAAAATAATATCTACTGAATGTAGATAAAATTCTAAAGGTATGAAAAAAAAAAGAGGGTATGAAAATGGAAACTTACATTTATTTTTTTCGTTTTGGACGGAGTGTGGACCATTGCTACTATAAAATAAAATGATGGGAAATGGCTACAGTTTACAGATGTCACTAGAGCAAGAGGTGAGGGTAAATCTTCCATCCGTTCAAGGGTAGATTTTCCACCATTTCAAGAGTAAATCTCCACCTGTTCAAATGACTAAAAAAAATAAGGGTTTACCTACTTTGTTAGTACACCCACTGTACTGTTTCAGATTAACCACTTGAGCTCCAGAAGGCTTACCCCCCTTCATGACCAGGCCATTTTTTGCGACATAGCACTGCACTAATTTAACTGACAATTGTGTGGTTGTGCGACACTGTGCCCATGTCCTTTTTTCCCCACAAATAGAGCTTTCTTTTGGGGGTATTTGATTGCTTCTGCGGTTTTTATTTTTTACGCTATAAACAAAAAAAGACCGTCAATTTTGAAAATAAAACAATATTTTTTATTTTCTGCTATAAAACAAATCTAATAAAAAAATTTAAAAAATCGAATTTCTTCATTAATGTAGGCCAATATTCTGCTACATATTTTTGGTTAAAAAATCCCAATAAGCATATATTGATTGGTTTCCGCAAAAGTTATAGCGTCTACAAACTATGGGATAGGTTTACAGAATTTTTATTTATTTATTTATTTTTACTAGTAATGGCAGCAATCAGCGGCTTATAGCGGGACTGTAACATTGCGAAGGACAAATTGGACACTAGGCGACACTTTTTCGGGGACCAGTGACACTAATGCCGCGTACACACGATCGGACATTCCGACAACAAAACCGTGTATTTTTTTCCGACGGATGTTGGCTCAAACTTGTCTTGCATACACACGGTCGCACAAATGTTGTCGGAAATTCCGATCGCCAAGAAAGTGGTCACGTATAACACGTACGACGGCACTATAAAAGGAAAGTTCAATACCAAGTGTGCCACCCTTTGGGCTCCTTCTGCTAATCTCGTGTTAGTAGAAGTTTGGTGAGAGACCATTCGCGCTTTTCAGCCTCGTGCTTCTCAGTCCGTGACGTGTTTGCAGCGTGACGAATGTGCTATCTCCATTACGAACGCTGGTTTTATCAGACCGAGCACTTCCGTCTTGTACTTGATTCAGAGCATGCGGGGAATTTTGTGCGTCGGAATTGTCTACACACTCTCGGAATTTTACGAGAATGGATTTTGTTGTCGGAAAATTTGAGATCCAGCTCTCAAATTTTTGTTGTCGGAAATTCCGACAGCAAATGTCCGATGGAGCCTACACACGGTCAGAATTTCCCATCGAACATTTGTTGTCGGAAATTCAGAGCGTGTGTACGTGGCATAAAACTGTGATCAGTGCTAAAAATATGCACTGTCACTGTACTAATGACACTGGCAGGGAAGGGGTTAACATCAGGGTTGATCAAATGATTAAATGTGTTCCTACGGAGTGATTACTAACTATGGGGGATGTGCTTGTACTGTGAGAAGGCAGAGATCTGTGTTCCTTCTGTTGTGTTACACTATGTGATTATTCTTGCTCTGTGTCTTTAAGATCTGTTCCCTTCTTTCTAGCTGAACTCTCTCTCTCACCGTAGTTCTTTATATATCTCCTCCACTTCCTGATTCTGGTCATTACTCCTGTATATCTTCCATGCTAAACATCTTACATGTGGCTTACAACTGCAACGTTTTTCTACCTATGAATATCCATCATTAAACGGAACATTCGAAAGGATTCATCGTCTGTCGTCCTAACTGTGAGTTTATTCATTGAGTTAAACTGCCTGTATCGATGCAAGGGATAATAGCAAACCAGCTTGTGTAAGGCCTACTTCAACCTGGAGATGAACTTTATCGCTTTGTAGTTGAGACAGAACAGTAGAAAAACGGCGTTTCACAGCCTAATTACAAGATTTCTGCATGTCAGTACTGAAACAGACAAGATTTACTGCCCTCATAGCAAGACAGAAGGGACAGAGCAGCACATGGCAGCCTTATAGCCTGAGACAATCTGCACAGTGTCATATTTCAGCACACAGATCCTGCCTGCTTTCACAGTCAGTCTGCTATCATGAGTGATCAAGCTTCTGCATGTGAACTCACATCTACCTCCCCACAAGTTCCTGAAGAAACTGAGTTACCCAAACACTCAGTTAAACCCACTTGGAAAGTAATGGAGAATTATGAAGCTTCAAGGACTGAATTGTCAAATAGCTTGGAATTAGTCTGGGAGAAAATCCTTGCTGAAGCCAATACAGTGTCTGTTGAACGTGAACTACTGACACTAGAGGGCGCCATTAAACAACTTTCTGCCTCATATGAGCTTTATCAGCTTACCAGCATCAAATTCACTAATGTCTTACAAAACATGAAGTCAGAAAATGCGATGAGGCAGTTAAAGCGTGTCAACATTCTTAATATTGAAAGAGACAGTTTTATCCAGCAAACCAGATTAAAGGCAGAAGCAAAAATAAAGCTGTTACAGGACACTGCATCTCACAGATCTGTTTCCACCAGACGTTCTAAAAACTCGTCAAGATCCCATAGTTCAAGATACTCAACACTCAGTGAGCGACTTATTAATGCCCGCGCTGAAGTGGAAGCCAGCAAAGTGCAGGTGGCATATGCAGAAAAAAGAGCAGAGTTGGAAGCGCTGTCAGCACGTCAAAGAGCAGAGTCGGAAGCGCAGTCAGCACGTCAAAGAGCAGAGTCAGAAGCGCAGTCAGCCCGTCAAAGAGCAACAATGGAAACCTTAAATGAACAGTGTAAACATGACGCAGCTATGGCAAAGCTAAGGGTCCTACAGCAAGCTATCAGTGCAGACGAAGGTGCAAGTGAGAAAGACAGCATTAACCTAAACATAGCAGATATGGAAGACCCCCTCAAATGCACTAAAGACTATGTCCTAAGCCACTGCAGTGCACACTCCATTGTCTCCAATGCTCCCGACTACATAGAGACTCCTTCACAGCTTCAAGTTAAAGAGGTTCCAGCAACTTCCTGCACACAAAATCACTCCACTGCATTTCCTACCTGCCTACCTTGCCTGCCTTCATACGTCACAGAGCATCAGCACAAGCTTCAAGCAAGTCATCAATCTCCAGTCATCGGTACAGCCTTGAATCAACGTACCATTGGAACAACTGACTTCAAGCAAGCAACTCACCTGGATGCATCTGCTGCACTATATTTCCCTGTGTCCTTTAACAACAATGTCAAAGATAATGCAATTAGCACCATACAGCCAACAGCATCTCACATAAAGGCGGAGACAACTGAGACAGAAGAGTTTGTGAGGTACATGCTTCGCAGAGAGCTCACAAAGACTGGTCTTACAAGTTTTGATGACCAACCTGAGAACTACAGAAGTTGGAAATGTGCCTTCAGAACTACAATCAGCAATATTGGCATTACAGCTGATCAAGAATTGAATCTGCTGATCAAATGGCTTGGTCCTCTATCTGCTGCACGTGTTAAGCCATTAAGATCGGTTTTCATGGACAATCCTACTGCAGGCCTCACAGCTGCATGGGAGCGACTAGAGCAAAGTTATGGCAGTCCAGAAGCTATAGAAAATGCTTTGTTCATGCGTCTGGAAACTTTCCCAAAGATATCCGGTAAGGACAACAAGGAGTTCCAGAGACTGAGTGACCTTCTCCTTGACTTCAGCTAGCCAAGACAGACCCAAAACTACCTGGACTCAGTTACCTTGACACTCCAAGAGGGGTAAACCCAATTGTCTCCAAGCTCCCGTATGGTTTGCAAGAGAAATGGACTACACTAGGGTCATCATACAAAAGAGAGAACAAGGTTTCCTTCCCTCCATTCTCTTTCTTCTGTGAATTCATCATGGAAATTGCAGAGACCAAGAACGATCCAAGTTTTTCCTACGGTGAGTACAGTCTCTTCTCACCCTTTCCTAAGAGTACCAGTCTTCAGGGCAACTATAGAAACCATAGAGGCCCAGTGTCCGTGAAAAAGACTGGCATCCTTCCCACTCCTACCACAGTTCTGGCCACGAACAAACAGAGTAGGAAGATTGAAAACCCTAACAGAGAGTGTCCCATACACAAGAAGCCACACCCCCTCAATAAATGTATCGGCTTTAGGAAAAAGCCTCTGGAAAAGCGCAAGGAGCTTTAAAAGACATTTAGGGTATGTTTCAGGTGCTGTGCTTCTACAGAACATTTTGCAAGGGACTGTAATGTGTCCATCAAGTGCATAGAGTGTGGCTCTGAAGAACATGTGCAAGCCCTCCATCCTCTTGAGCCCAGCTCTGCACAACCTGCCAACACTCCTCCCAGGTTAACGCATGGCGGGGAGAATACAGACCAAGTGCCTAATTCTACCATCATTTCTTCATCCTGCACTGAAGTTTGTGGAGAAGACCGCTGTGGTAAGTCCTGTGCTAAGATATGCTTGGTGAACATATACCACAAGGATCAACCAGAAAAGTCTATAAAGGCATATGCTATCTTAGACGATCAGAGCAGTCGATCACTTGCAAAATCGGAATTGTTCAATCTATTTGAAATAAAAGGCGAAGCTCATCCTTACACCTTGGGTACCTGTAGTGGAACTATAGAGGTTTCTGGAAGAAGGGCTCATGGACTCATGGTATCTTCTCGCAAAGGTAACTTGCAATTACCCTTACCTACACTTGTTGAGTGCAATCAGATACCTGCTAACAGGGAAGAAATCCCTACTCCAGCTGCTGCTTTCCATCACCCTCACCTCAAGGTAATAGCAAATGAGATACCGCCGCTTGACAAAGATGCTCAGATCCTTCTTCTGTTAGGAAGAGACATTCTAAGAGTTCACAAGGTACACAGACAAGTCAGTGGACCCCCAGATGCCCCATTTTCCCAGCGCACAGATCTAGGGTGGGTCATCATAGGCAATGTCTGCATAGGCAAAATGAAAAGACCTACCAACATTTCGTCATTCAAGACAAATGTTCTGCCAAATGGCCGAAACACTTACTTTGAGCCATGCCCACATCACTACTGGGTGAAAGAGAAGATAGCCAGCCACGAATGGCAACATGGTATCTCAGGTGACACAAGCCCTTTCTCCTGCCATGATGGCGACTTCGGCTCTACAGTGTTTAATGCAACCAGTGAAGATGACATACTGGCTCCTTCAATGGAAGACAAAGAATTCATCAAGGTAATGGACAATGAGTTCTTTCAAGATGACTCCAATAACTGGGTAGCACCCCTACCCTTTCGTCTCCCAAGAGAGAGATTGCCCAACAACTTACAGCAGGCCATCAGTAGATTCTCCTCCTTAAAGCGAAACTTAAGCAGAAAACCAGAGATGCAAAAGCACTTTGTGGACTTTATGCAAAATGTATTTGACAGAGATCATGCAGAGCCTGCTCCCCCACTAAAGGAGGGAGAAGAATGGTGATACCTTCCATCCTTTGGCGTGTATCACCCACGCAAACCAGACCAAATCAGAGTTGTCTTTGATTCCAGTGCTCAGCACGAAGGTGTTTCTCTTAACAACATGCTCCTTACTGGACCCAACTTGAACAACAGTCTAATAGGAGTCTTGATTCGTTTCAGACAAGAGCCTGTAGCAGTAATGGCCGACATTCAACAGATGTTTCACTGCTTCATCGTCAGAGAAGACAACAGAAACTACCTCAGGTTTCTATGGCACAAGGACAATGACCTCAACAAGGAAGTTATAGATTATCGCATGAAGGTACATGTCTTCGGTAACAGTCCTTCCCCAGCAGTGGCAACTTATGGGCTAAGGAGAACAGCTCAGACTGGAGAAGTTGAATATGGATCTGATGCCCGTCAATTTGTTGAAAGAAACTTCTACGTTGACGACGCACTTAAGTCCTTTCCAACTGCTAAAGAAGCAATTGATCTTCTCACCAGAACAAAGGAGATGCTGTCTGTAGCAAACCTTAGACTGCACAAGATTATATCCAACAGCCAGGAACTTATGAATGCCTTTCACTCTGAGGACTATGCCACTAGTCTAAAAAACCTTGATTTAGGTACAGATGTGCCTCCTGTACAGCAAAGTCTGGGTTTGTTGTGGAACATCAAGCAAGACAAATTCACCTTCCAAGTGTCAACTTGTGACAAACCCTTCACTAAGAGAGGAGTCCTGTCCGTGGTGAATAGCATCTATGACCCACTGGGTTTCCTTGCTCCAGTTACCATTCAAGGTAAGATTTTACTAAGACAGTTGTCTACTGAGAACATAGACTGGGATACTCCCTTGCCTAGTGAGAATCAACACAAGTGGGAAAGGTGGAGATATTCTTTGAAGTCACTAGAAAAACTTCAGATTCCCCGTTGCTATGTTCCGGGTTCCATTTCAACTGCTAACCGGAGAGAGATTCATATTTTCTCTGATGCATCAGTTGAAGCTATTGCTGCAGTAGCCTATTTGAAGATCTCTGAACTGAATGGAGAATCACACTGTAGTTTTGTCCTAGGCAAGGCAAAACTCACTCCCAAGCCTGCACATACCATACCAAGACTTGAACTTTGTGCAGCCGTGCTAGCAGTAGAAATTGCCGAGGTCATACGAAGTGAAATGGACACTAGAATTGATTCTTTCACCTTCTATACAGACAGTAAGGTAGTACTTGGTTACATAAATAACCAAACAAAACAATTTTATGTGTACGTCAGCAACGGGGTTGAACGTATCAAGAGATACTCTTTACCAAGTCAATGGCATCACGTTCCCACTGAACTCAACCCAGCTGACTGTGGGACCAGAGCCGTGTCACCTGCCGCTCTTCAGGACAGCTTATGGCTGTCACCTCCAAGGTTTCTGCGTGAGGACTCTTACTTACTCCCTATTGACACCACCTATGGGCTAGTAAGCCCTGAAGATGAGAAGGAAATAAGAACTGTGAACACCTCACTCCACACTTCTGTAAGTACAAAACAGAAGCTGCGGTCACACCATTACAGGCATCAATGGAAGCAGGTGCAGCATCTAGCCAATGTGTTCTGGCATCGCTGGAAGAAAAAGTATCTTCCCCACCTTCAAGGTCGTAACAAATGGCAAGCATCTAAGCTGAATCTTAAGGTTGGAGACCTCATCCTTCTAAAAGACAAGGAAGTTTGTCGGAATGAGTGGTCTATGGGTCTTATTACTAAAGTTATGCCCAGCGACGATGACAAAGTCCGGAAGGTAGAAGTCAAGGTAACCAAGGGAGGATCGACACAAACCTTTAGTCGACCAATTACAGAGTTAGTACTCCTTTTGCCAGGTGAGTGACTTGTGCAAGGACTAGCCATGCTGTTGGCATGGCGGGGAGTACATTGCTGCTATCTACAGGTTCTACTCAGAACTTTGGAATTATTTGAAGACATCATACTGTGACTTTATGTTTTCATCCTGTTGAACTTACGTTTATTATTTGCTTGTTGCATGTTTTTCATTACAGGTTCCAGGACATTTGTCAGTATTGGACTTATTGAAAAAATATATATTAGTTTAAGGTTATGAAATCTAAAGATTTCAGACGGGGAGTGTTGTGTTACACTATGTGATTATTCTTGCTCTGTGTCTTTAAGAACTGTTCCCTTCTTTCTAGCTGAACTCTCTCTCTCACCGTAGTTCTTTATATATCTCCTCCACTTCCTGATTCTGGTCATTACTCCTGTATATCTTTCATGCTAAACATCTTACATGTGGCTTACAACTGCAACGTTTTTCTACCTATGAATATCCATCATTAAACGGAACATTCGAAAGGATTCATCGTCTGTCGTCCTAACTGTGAGTTTATTCATTGAGTTAAACTGCCTGTATCGATGCAAGGGATAATAGCAAACCAGCTTGTGTAAGGCCTACTTCAACCTGGAGATGAACTTTATCGCTTTGTAGTTGAGACAGAACACCTTCTTAGCAGAAACACAGGATCACTACCTCCCCTTCTCACAGAATGGCGATCTGCCTTGTTTACATAGGCAGACATCCGTTCTTCTTCTCCCGGGACCCGCTGATTGGCTCATGCTGTGTCCAACCACTGCGGGAGCGGTGCAGAATCATGTACAGGTGCGTGATTCTGCACAGGAGATCCACCTTGCAACTGTATATTTATACAGTATATGGTCCACAAGCGGTTAAACACATTTAAAATTAATAAATTAGTGATGTTACTATGCCTACCTTGAATTTCTATACAACACAATTCCGATGTTTTCAGTACATATTATAGACACCTTATTCATGTCAGGCTATTAATTTGCACAAGTGTAAATGACAACCCTGATAATCAGTTTCATCAATGTGTAGTCACGCAGGGGCGGATCCAGTGGGGGGGGGGCAACAGGGCAATTGCCCCCCCCAAGACCATCTGTCACACTCACTTGCTTGCTCTGTTTTTTTTTTTTTGCGCCTAATCTCCCGGATTTTGGGGACCCGGTACCGGCCACATGTCTCCTCTACAAGTGTGCAAAGTTTGGTGTCTTGGGGACCTACGGCCGGGGAGCACTGATTTTTTAAAGCCGGGCACCCCTTCCCTAGACTCCAATGTTAAATGGTAATTTCTCTGGTGATTTTTGCGGACCCGGTACCGGCCAGTCGTAAGTCCCCTGGACCCCAATCTTGGCACACATGTACCCCCATGTCTCTTCTACAAGTTTGGTGTCTGGGAGACCTACGGCCGGGGAGAACCGATTTTTCAAAGCCGGGCACTCCTTCCATAGACTCCCATGTTAAACATCAGTCTAGTCATGGGCACAGTGAAGCATGGGCACAGTGAGGCATGGGCACAGTGAGGCACAGTGAGGCATGCAGATAGACACCCTAGGCTTATACCCGAGTCAATACGTTTTCCCAGTTTTTTGGGGTAAAATTAGGTGCCTCGGCTTATATTCGGGTCGGCTTATACTCGAGTATATACAGTACTTGTTCTGTGGCTGCCGCTGCCTCTCTGAGTCTCTCTCTCAGTTTCTCACATCAGCCGATCAGTAGCGCCGAGAGAGAGACTCGTCTAATGTAGTTACGTGGCGTACTGACACGATACTAGGAGTGAGGAGGAGGTGGGTGGAGTCTCGTCCCTGCACTCGTTGCTAACGCCTGGGCCGCTTGACGTCTAGCAACGAGTGACATCAGTGAGTCACGTCGGGCCACTCTGTGAGCAGGTGCGATAGCGTGCGGCTCCACAGATGGGTAAGAAAGCGGGCGGCTCCGCTTGCGGCACGGTTTGTGGGTGGGTGGCGCGGTTCGTGGGCAGACCGTGCTGCTCAGTGTGTTGGCAGCGCAGGTGAGAGTGAGAGAGCAGGCTCAGTGTGGCAGCTGGCCAATCAGCAGGCCGGGAGCGGGGGAGCAGAGAGATGAGAAAATCTCTCACCGCCCGTGCCTGCCCTGCATTCCTGCAGTGACTTCCGCCCTCACTGTGCAGGCAGCAGAGAGATTACATTATCTCTCTGCTGCCTGACTCTGGGAGTCTGGGACACAGCAAGAGACAACCAAAACTACACCTTAGCAGGCAAGTTAGTGACAATCCGCAAGGTGTGGCAGGCGACGTGGCAAGTGACAATCCGCAAATTGTGTCAGGTGACGTGGCAAGTGACAATCTGCATCTGGTGGCAGGCAAGTGACAATCAGCAAGGTGTGGCAGGTGACGTGGCAAGTGACAATCCGCAAGGTGTGGCTAGTGACAATCCGCAAGGTGTGGCAGGTGATGTGGCAAGTGACAATCCACAAGGTGTGGCAAGTGAGAATCCACAAGATGTGGCAGGTGACGTGGCAAGTGACAATCCGCAACGTGTGGCAAATGACACGCTCAGGGCTCCCACTAATTGCAGGCAACGGTGGCAAGTGACACACTCAGGGCTCCCACTGATTCTGCATTGAACTATTTAATTTTATATTACAATGTAATAATAGAAATAATGCGCTTCAATCATCCTGACACCATAACAACCATGGTTCCCGGGATGATTGAAGCACCGACACCAGCCATTTCCCCGATAAATTTCCCACAAAAAAAACATATTTTTTGGCAGTGCCCCTCCCGAGTAGGGATGGGCCCGGTGCTCGATTCGAACCCATGTTCGAATCGAGCATCGGGCGTTCGCTCGCTCGTCGAGCCCAGAACTATTTGGGCCGTTCGCATCACATTCGTGTGATGCGAGCGGCCCCGCAATGCATTGCGGCCGGCGCGGCCGGCGCAGTGCATTGCTGGCTGATGATTGGCCAAGCATGCACTGTGACCCCGCATGCTTGGCCAATCACAGCGCCCGAAACTCGGAGAGCAATAATTGGCTACAGGCAGGACGGCTGTAGCCAATTACAGCTCAGGGGCTTTAGTACACGCCCCACCATTTAAAAGGCCGCCACGCCATCGGCCCCGGTCACATGAGTTCCGGCTTTAGGAGAGATTAGTCTGCTGATTCTGTCTTTGCTTGATACTGAAAGATTTGCTCTTCTTTGCTAAACCATTGGCTATTTCTTTGCTAAACCATTGCTACCTAAGTCATTGATCGTTCATTGCTGCTGATTGCACAGTTAGTGTGTTATTAGCTGCTGCTGGGGATTAGTCTGGTGCGTGCTTACTGTTAGTACAGTATTGCAGTAGTACCAACCGCAGTGCTGTTAGCACAGCATTGCACCCCAACAGCACCCATAGGACTTCTAGTGTGTTAGTGGCAGCAAACAGAGCTCCTATATTTTCTTCTCAGCAGCACCCATAGGACTTCTAGTGTGTTAGTGGCATCACACAGAGCTCCTATATTTTCTTCTCAGCAGCACCCATAGGACTTCTAGTGTGTTAGTGGCAGCAAACAGAGCTCCTATATTTTCTTCTCAGCAGCACCCATAGGACTTCTAGTGTGTTAGTGGCAGCAAACAGAGCTCCTATATTTTCTTCTCAGCAGCACCCATAGGACTTCTAGTGTGTTAGTGGCAGCAAACAGAGCTCCTATATTTTCTTCTCAGCAGCACCCATAGGACTTCTAGTGTGTTAGTGGCAGCAAACAGAGCTCCTATATTTTCTTCTCAGCAGCACCCATAGGACTTCTAGTGTGTTAGTGGCAGCAAACAGAGCTCCTATATTTTCTTCTCAGCAGCACCCATAGGACTTCTAGTGTGTTAGTGGCATCACACAGAGCTCCTATATTTTCTTCTCAGCAGCACCCATAGGACTTCTAGTGTGTTAGTGGCAGCAAACAGAGCTCCTATATTTTCTTCTCAGCAGCACCCATAGGACTTCTAATGTGTTAGTGGCATCACACAGAGTTCCTATATTTTCATCTCAGCAGCACCCATAGGACTTCTAGTGTGTTAGTGGCATCACACAGAGCTCCTATATTTTCTTCTCAGCAGCACCCATAGGACTTCTAGTGTGTTAGTGGCAGCAAACAGAGCTCCTATATTTTCTTCTCAGCAGCACCCATAGGACTTCTAGTGTGTTAGTGGCAGCAAACAGAGCTCCTATATTTTCTTCTCAGCAGCACCCATAGGACTTCTAGTGTGTTAGTGGCATCACACAGAGCTCCTATATTTTCTTCTCAGCAGCACCCATAGGACTTCTAGTGTGTTAGTGGCAGCAAACAGAGCTCCTATATTTTCTTCTCAGCAGCACCCATAGGACTTCTAGTGTGTTAGTGGCATCACACAGAGCTCCTATATTTTCTTCTCAGCAGCACCCATAGGACTTCTAGTGTGTTAGTGGCAGCAAACAGAGCTCCTATATTTTCTTCTCAGCAGCACCCATAGGACTTCTAGTGTGTTAGTGGCATCACACAGAGCTCCTATATTTTCTTCTCAGCAGCACCCATAGGACTTCTAGTGTGTTAGTGGCAGCAAACAGAGCTCCTATATTTTCTTCTCAGCAGCACCCATAGGACTTCTAGTGTGTTAGTGGCAGCAAACAGAGCTCCTATATTTTCTTCTCAGCAGCACCCATAGGACTTCTAGTGTGTTAGTGGCAGCAAACAGAGCTCCTATATTTTCTTCTCAGCAGCACCCATAGGACTTCTAGTGTGTTAGTGGCAGCAAACAGAGCTCCTATATTTTCTTCTCAGCAGCACCCATAGGACTTCTAGTGTGTTAGTGGCAGCAAACAGAGCTCCTATATTTTCTTGTCAGCAGCACACATAGTACCTATAGTGTGTTAGTGTCAGCACCCATAGGACCTACAGTGTGTTGTGAGCACACATAGGAGTTCTATTTTTTATACTATATACACTACCGACTACAATGGCTGGAAGACCGCCAAGGAGAGGCAGAGCGTGCCGAGGCAAGAACACAGGGCAGGCAGGCTCTGTTTCTAGAGACAACAGTGCTGGCCGTGGACGTGGTCGTGCATCGTCATCAGCACGTGGCCATGGGACACGCTTGTCTTTGTTTTCGGCAGCTGGACATGTGGAGCCGCATCATGCCGAAGGCTTGGTAGAATGGATGACCAAGCCCTCCTCATCCTCCTCATCCTCTCTCACCCAGGCTCAGGGTACTGGCAGAGCAGCTGCCAACGCGTACTCAATGGCATCATCAGCCACCCCTTCCCTAGACCCACCATGTCCTCCTGAGGAGTCCCCCGAACTGTTTGAGCACAGTGTTGTGTACATGCTCCAGGAGGATGCCCAACGATTCGAAGGCTCGGATGATGATACCCAGCTTGAGGAAGTCAGTAGTGTGCGCGCAGAGAGAGGGGATGCTGAAGGACAGCAATCTGGCAGTAGTGTTCCACCAGCTGCAGCTTACTGCCAGGTTTGCTCTAGTGGTGAAGAGGGAGGGGATGATGAGGTCACTGACTCCACGTGGGTGCCTGAAGGGAGAGAGGAGGAGGAGGAGGAGGATGCAGCGTCACATGTCCAACGAGGCAGGATGCCCCCTGGAGGCCAGCTAGAGGCCAGCACAGCAACTGTACCACACCGCAGAGCTCCGCCTGTGCAGGGCGCTGCCTCTGCACGTTATCACAAAAGTTCTTTGGTGTGGGCCTTTTTTGAGACGAGTGCATCAGATCGCACCACTGCTATTTGCAATATTTGTCTCAAGCGTATCTCGCGTGGCCAAAACATCAGCCGCTTGGGCACCACAAGCATGAGCAGACATATGTCGACCTGCCATGCAGCTCGTTGGCAAGCACACATAAAAGACCCACACCAAAGAACAAAGCGGACCTCTCCTTGCTCCTCATCAGCTGGGATCTCCATCCCCACTATATCTTCAGTCCTCTCTGAAAGCTGCTCTGAGAGGACTGAAGGTGTAGAATTAGGTGTGTCACAACCAAGTACTTGCAGTACACCGACGTCCGATTGTAGCAGGCAAATTTCCCTGCCCCAGCTGCTGGACCGTCGAAAGAAGTATACTCCCAGCCATCCACATGCCCAGCGGTTGAATGCTAGCTTGGCTAAATTGCTAGCACTTCAACTGCTGCCTTTTCAGTTGATAGACTCGGCCCCCTTCCGTGAGTTTGTTCAATGTGCGGTTCCTCAGTGGCAGGTTCCCAAACGCCACTTTTTCTCACGGAAGGCGATTCCGTCTCTCTACTGGCATGTGGAAGGCAATGTCCATGCCTCGCTGGACAGGGCGGTCAGCGGTAAGGTGCATATTACCGCTGACTCATGGTCCAGCAGGCATGGACAGGGACGTTATCTTTCTTTCACGGCCCATTGGGTCACTCTATTGGTAGCTGGGAGGGATGCAGGACAAGGTGCAGTAGTGTTGGAGGTTGTTCCGCCACCACGCCTCCAAAATGCTACTACTGGTTGTGACACACCTCTCTCCTCCACCCCCTCCTCTTCTTCTTCCTCCATGTCCTCTTCGAGTGCTCTGTCCTCGGAACCAGCGGTGCTCCGTAGGCGTACAAGGGGCTACGCGAGTACGCAGGCAAAAAGATGCCATGCCGTGCTTGCGCTGGTGTGTTTGGGGGACAGGAGCCACACTGGGCCAGAGGTTCTGGCAGCTCTGCAGGGGCAGGCCGAGAGGTGGTTGACGCCACGCCAGCTTAAGCCAGGAATGGTCGTTTCTGATAATGGCACCAACCTCCTCTCCGCCCTGCGACAGGGGCAGCTCACCCATGTGCCCTGTATGGCTCACGTCCTCAACCTGGTGGTGCAGCGGTTCTTGGGCAGGTTACCAGGCTTACAGGATGTCCTGAGGCAGGCCAGGAAAGTCTGTGTGCATTTCCGCCGATCTTATAATGCCAGTGCTCGGCTGACTGAGCTGCAAAAGGAGCTGAACCTGCCCAAGAACCGCCTAATATGTGACATGCCCACCAGGTGGAACTCAACGTTGGCCATGCTGCAGCGACTGCACACGCAGCAGAGGGCCATCAATGAGTACCTTTGCGACTACGGCACCAGGACAGGGTCAGGGGAGCTTGGCTTTTTTTCCCCACGCCAGTGGAGCATGATCAGGGATGCATGCACTGTCCTCTCACCATTTGAGGAGGCCACGAGGATGGTGAGCAGTGACAGTGCATGCATCAGTGACACTGTACCTCTTGTCCACCTGTTGGAGCATACGCTGCGTGGGATAATGGACAGGGCACTTGAGGCAGAACAGAGGCAGGAAGAGGAGGACTTCCTTGTCTCTCAAGGCCCCCTTTATCCAGACAATGTTCCTTCTGTCCCACCCATCACACAGGAAGAGGAGGAGGAGGAGGAGGAGGAGGAGGATTGTGTGAGCATGGAGGTGGAGCCTGGCACTCAGCATCAGCAGCAGCAGTCTTTTAGGGATGATGTACAGTCCCAACAAACCAGTGGACTTGTACGTGGCTGGGAGGAGGTGGCTGGCGATCATGTCATCCTCAGTGACCCAGAAGACTCCGGACCGAATGCCTCAGCTAACCTACGCTGCATGGCCTCCCTGATCCTGCAAAGCCTGCGGAAGGATCCTCGTGTTCTTCGGATCAAGGAGAGTGACCATTACTGGCTGGCCACTCTCCTTGATCCACGGTACAAGGGTAAGGTTGCGGACCTTATCTTGCCGTCGCAGAGGGAGCAGAGGATGAGACATCTCAGGGAGGCCTTGCAGAAAGGTCTGTGCAACGCGTTCCCAGAAACTGGGAGGTTACAAACTCCTGGTCCTGGACGACAAGTTGCTGAGGCTTCGGTCAGTAGCAGAAGGAGCGGTGGGGAAGGTGGACGTCTGACCGATGCGTTCAGACAATTTTTTAGTCCGCAGCCCCAAGGTATGATCGGTTCCAGCAACCATCGCCAGCGTCTGATATACATGGTGCAGGAATACCTAGGGGCAAGGTCAGACTTGGACACCTTTCCCACCGAAAATCCTCTGGCTTACTGGGTCCTGAGGATGGATCACTGGCCAGAGCTTGCACAGTATGCAATTGAGCTACTGGCCTGTCCTGCATCCAGCGTTCTTTCCGAACGCACATTCAGTGCTGCTGGAGGATTTGTCACCGATCATAGGGTGCGCCTGTCCACCGACTCGGTTGATCGACTGACCTTCATAAAAATGAATCAGTCTTGGATCACCACCAGCTACCAGACACCTGAAGCGGATATAACGGAATAATTTATAATGTCACATCCCTTCAAGACTGCCTATGCTGATGCTGAGTGACTGTCCTGTTATGTTCACTGACTATCCTCTTCCTCCTCCTCAATGATCCATGCCACCACACCAGTGCCTAAGGCACAATTTTTCAGCCCCTGTATAACAGGGGCGTGTAATTACAATTTTTTAAAAAGATGCTTCGCAACAGGTGTGACTGCTGTGCTCAGAGTACAGTATCTGTGAGGGGTTGCAGTGTTGTGGCACCAGCACCAGTGCCTAAGGCACAATTTTTCAGCCCCTGTTGGGGCGTGTAATTACAATTTTTAGGCAATGCTTTGCAACAGGTCTCATTGCTGTGCTCAGAGTACAGTATCTGTGAGGGGTTGCAGTGTTGTGGCACCAGCACCAGTGCCTAAGGCACAATTTTTCAGCCCCTGTATAACAGGGGCGTGTAATTAATTTTTTTTAAAAAGATGCTTCGCAACAGGTGTGACTGCTGTGCTCAGAGTACAGTATCTGTGAGGGGTTGCAGTGTTGTGGCACCAGCACCAGTGCCTAAGGCACAATTTTTCAGCCCCTGTTGGGGCGTGTAATTACAATTTTTAGGCAATACTTTGCAACAGGTCTCATTGCTGTGCTCAGAGTACAGTATCTGTGAGGGGTTGCAGTGTTGTGGCACCAGCACCAGTGCCTAAGGCACAATTTTTCAGCCCCTGTATAACAGGGGCGTGTAATTACAATTTTTTAAAAAGATGCTTCGCAACAGGTGTGACTGCTGTGCTCCAAGTACAGTATCTGTGAGGGGTTGCAGTGTTGTGGCACCAGCACCAATGCCTAAGGCACAATTTTTCAGCCCCTGTTTAACAGGGGCGTGTAATTACAAATCTTGATCTAATAGTTCACAGCAGGGCCCATTCCTGCGCCCACCAAGAGTAACTATGAGGGCCTACAGTCTTGTGGCAACACCGTCCACCACCACCACCACCACCAAAGGCCCAATTTTTCTGCCCTGTTCAACAGGTGCATGCAATTACAAATCTTGATCTAATAACTCACAGCAGGGCCCATTCCTGCACCCACCAAGAGTAACTGTGAGGGCTTACAGTCTTGTGGCAACACCGTCCACCACCACCACCACCACCACCAAAGGCCCAATTTTTCTGCCCGGTTCAACAGGTGCATGCAAGTACAAATCTTGATCTATTAACTCACAGCAGGGCCCATTCCTGTGCCCACCAGTCTTGTGGCTACACCAACATCTAATAGGGCAAATTTCTGCAGAGTATATACGGCAGGCCCCTACTTTCAAACATCCAACTTACAAACGACTCCTACTTGCAAACGGCAAGAGAAAACAGGAAGTGAGAGGAAATCTACCCCTAGGAAGGAAAATTCTATCCTGTTAGATTTAATTTGGGAAAAAGGTATCTCCTCTCTACTGATGCTTTATCACCAATCCTTGTTTCAATTAAAACCCCACTTTTCCAAAAACATTTGTCATTGGGACGGAAAGTGAGGTGACATGTTCTGAACAGATGTGCAAAGACAGCAAATGTTACAGGGGTGATAACCCCTCCCTATGTTCTCCAAAAAGCTTAAAAATTGATTTTTTTGGGATGTAGCTACACTTCATAATGTACCTGTTCAGATTCTACTTAAGAACAAACCTACAGTCCATGTCTTGTTTGCACCACCTATATACTGCTGTTCAGAGTATATAGGGTTGTAGGTATAGGGTTTTATTTTGGGTGCGGGGTCCCCCTTAGTATCCATACAAGACCCAAAGGGGCTGGGGTGGGGGGGGGTGATGGGGTAGCCATGCCATTTTTCTCAAGGATTTTCAGCCATATGGCGGCCAGGACAAGACATGACATTAAAGCCGCAAGTGGTTTTAAATGGCTTCTTTTTTTCCTTTACAAATGTCATTTTGTGCAAGGACAGTTCTAAACACGGGAAACACATGCCACTTCACAGGCATACTTTAGACACCCCCCAGGTACCATATTTAAAGGAAAATTTCACTTTTTTTTTTTCACTTTATGCATCATTAAAATGACTGCTCCCGAAAAAACTTTAGTTTTTAAAATTTCTTTTTGCATTGATATATGTCCCCTGGGGCAGGACCCGGGTCCCCAAACCTGTTTTATAACATTAACATGCATATTGGCCGTTGTAATTAGCAATTTTGATTTCGAACGTTCGCGTCCATTATAACGAATAGGGTTCGAAAATTCGCGCGAACTTTCGGTCCGTTCGAAGGTTCTGGTGCGAACCGAACCCGGGGGTGTTCGGCTCATCCCTACTCCCGAGAAAAGACTCTGGATCCGCCCCTGGTGTAGTGTGCAAGTGTAATCTTTTTATGGGGTGAAAGGTCAATTACATGAATGCAAGTTTCCATCAAAGTACAGTATCAACAGTGATAGAAGTAAATTGAGTGCAGTAAAGTATGAAAGGTCATAGAAATAAAATGTCAGTGAAGTAAGAGTGTATGACTAGTAGCGATCACGACAAACCAAAGCTGATATGCAGGCTCATTTTTTTGCCACCTGCTATTCTTACACAATGTCACATCTGCAGTTTACCTGAGAAAATAGCAAACGTCTTCAAGCTAACAGGGTACCAGTAAAATCAATGCAACACAAATTAAAAAACCTACTTTCAAATTCTATATACCGGTAAATCAATATTCAGTTTAGATAGTATGACAACCCTCTGATAGGTCACTTCAGGTTGCTTTGTAGCATTGTACAATCAAGAGATAAAGTAAAAGAAGAAAATATAAAGTATGTATGCATATTTATTGCCTGCTTTTTCATAGTTTTATAACTGGAAATATTTTTTGGTTTATCCAAAGCAGATCTTAGCTACTTGCTGCCCGCTCACAGTAGTTTTACAGCACAGCCCTGACAGACAACGTACCTGTATGTCACTGGGTATTTTCAAGTTTATGGGTGCACATACATGTGCCCTCTGCTGACCTGCACTGTCATTGGCTACAGCACAAGTTTGTCAGCAGGTCCTGGCCAATGATTGGCAACTGGGACCTGCTGATCAGCTGTAGCTGATCACAGAACAATCCTGTGTCTTATTTGTAAACATGGACATAGGGTGTTCTTGGTTCTTCTCTTTCTGAACCCTTTTCGGTTCAATGCGTGTTCATGCGAATATGATGTAAGTACATTACTTTTTTTTTTTTGCCCCTCGGCGGACGACTCCATTGCGTTGCCCACCTTGGAAGCAGGATTCGCACATTTAGACGGAAAACTTCCGTCCATAGCTTTGTTGAGAACATTGTGGTCATATACTAAACGATTGCTGCGTATCAGGGGTTTCCTTGCACTTTCACCCATATGGAGAAATCTGAACTATAGAGAGTTACTTAAGCTTAAGGGGTTTGGGAACTGGGAGGGAGTGGGGCTTTGATTCCTATCACAGCTGTACACTGGTCGGGTTCTCAAGTCCTTTCTGGAACTCCAGGCGGAATTTGGTATCCCCCGCACTAACTTCTTTAACTACCTTCAACTGCGACATGCACTACACATGCAATCTAGGCTTACGTCACTCAGGTTAACTGATCATGCCATGGTACAGGGGATTTTTCTAGAAGGTGAGAGAAAGGGTATGATTTCTAGAGGATATGGTATTATTCTTAATGCACTTCAGGACCCCGCCAAGCTACCTTGTAGGCGGAAATGGGAGGAGGATGTGGGCCCATTGGATGGGGAGGAGTGGAATATGTGCCTTGCCTCCACTCCGGTGGTTTCCGTGTCGGCCTCGCAAAAGTTATCCCACCTTTACTTACTACATAGGGCTTACAGAACACTTGTCAAACTTCATAGCTGGGGACTTCGTGATACTCCTCTCTGTCCAAAATGTACGAGGGACCAAGGGGACCTTATGCACATGTTCTGGAGATGTCCAAAACTTTATAGGTATTGGTCTGAAATTCTGGAAGTAATTTCTCGCGTGTTCACTTTTCTCGTTCCAAAAACTCCTGCAGTGTGCCTGTTGGGTGCCTTGGATGTGGAGACATTGACTCCCTCTACCCACACAGCGATCATTCGTTTACTTTACATAGCTCGGAGATTGATAGCTCAGCTCTGGATTACACCCAGGGTGCCCACCAGGCAACAATGGATTGACCAAGTGAACAAAATGGTTATAAGGGAGAAACTGACGTACCAACACAGAAATGCACCCCGTAAATTTTCCACAATGTGGCAGGATTGGTTGGCGGTACTGGGCCTAGCGCCCCATCAGCTGGTCAAGGATAGGTTGTTACAAGGATAGGCTTGAATTCATAGGGATAGGTTTAATTCCACTGATAAATGTATGCCCTATGAGGGATGACTGTTGGCGAAGATAGGCTGGGCGGCCCAATTAAATGAGTTAAATTCCCAGGGACCTGGGAATGGTTATATTCTTCTGATGTACAGTAGGCGCTGTAGATTACGTGTTTTTTTTTTTTTTTTTGTGTGTGTTTTCTTTTCTTTTTTTTTTTTTTTCTGTGAGTTTCCCTTTTTTCCCCTTTTCTTTTTTTTTTTTTTTTCTTTGCTTCACAATGCCACCCCAACTACAGGATCTTTTGGTCTTTTTTATTTTCTTTTGGTTGAATATAGAAGAAGCTAGATGGAGGGACTTGGACTTTTTAGGCACCATACACAAATTATATAAAAAAATAGTTTTATTGTATAATAAACTAACATATCAATATTTCTGTATAAAAATAGTTCACAAGTTCTAAAAGAGACGATACAACAATACCGATATAGTACAACACCATAGCTCTAATGCAGATCATATAGGGCCAGTATTCATCCATAGGCCAGTTAGATGCATTCCCAAAAGTTGAGGTATGGTTGAAACGGCATAAGTCGTAGGAAAAGATGTAATAATTTCACTCTCGCTCGACAAGTTCCGCGTCCAATGACGCTTCTTCAGGAGCGTGTCATGTGAACTAAACAGGAAATATATTTAAACATATAACATATATCATGAGTTTGTAATTTGTCATCATGCATTCAATAATGCTATAATACATTTAGAAACCCTTATAGAAAAAGGGAAGATATGTTTACACTTTTGTAAAGGAACTCGGAGAAGACCTAAATTATATATACTGACCTTGGAGACAGGGAAAAAGGTATAGAACGAACCCGACGGTCACTGTGGAGGCGTGCACCTATTATTCAATTGATAACATTGGATTAGTGAAAAATGCTTACTGTTAAGAACATCTGGTTGCTAGAAACCAGGATGTCTAGTGTTGTATAAATAATTTGGCTTCATATGAAAAAGATAATTTCCAAATTCCTATCGAGCAGAAATAGAATCCCTTAGAGATGGCAGGAGAGGAGGGGGAAAAAACAAAAAACGAAACGGAAACCCCATAAAGTAATATGTTGGAAGTATGCTGGAAAATAGTTGTAGAAAAACTCTCCAATAGTCTGGGAATCAAACAAATGGATCCCAGAGTGTATATGCAGGTAGAGTGCATAGTGACCACAGCCATATTTATATAAAGGAGAAAGTAGAAACAGAGGTAAATAAGACAATAGTTCTAATTGATTGATGTCCATAACCTTAGCTTATTGCTAAGGGGTATAGCTTACCCGCTGATGCAGTTTAAGATCTAGGGAATTAATCAGCTATATTATAGAGGATTCGCCAGGGGATCAAGTCGAAGTTGCCCATGTGTAGAAAGACAGTGAAGGCAACAGTAGGCGCTGTAGATTACGTGTTTTTTTTTTTTTGTGTGTGTTTTCTTTTCTTTTTTTTTTTTTTCTGTGAGTTTCCCTTTTTTCCCCTTTTCTTTTTTTTTTTTTTTCTTTGCTTCACAATGCCACCCCAACTACAGGATCTTTTGGTCTTTTTTATTTTCTTTTGGTTGATACATAACTGTATTTTGACTGATTCAAAGGATCTTTTATGCTGCATGTTATCTCCGGTCTTTATGTCATTGTTTTGTATGACCTGTATGTGGCACTGTGGAATTCCAAATAAAACTTTCTTTCTGATTTAAAAAAAAGTACATTACTTTTAAGATTTAATAAACATTTATGGTTTTACACTTTGGTGAGCCTTTATCTTTTTTAGGAACTTCCATGACCACCTGGAGGATATCCGTAAGTGCTTCCCGCTGTGATTGAGCCACAATAGTCACTGTACCTGCTACCATAGGAGTTGATACATGGTGGGATTGCCACATATACATCTCCTTGTGAAAGCAAAGGCCCTGGCTGGTTATTAGCCACAAGCGCAATAGAGGTCCCATGATAGGGGGGTCCAGACCAGCTGGTAAGCAGGCATTCCTTTTGGTGTAGGTGTCACTTATTTTGCGGTGTTGGACGTTGTCGTTATCACTGAAAGGATATTTTGGTCTTTGGACTCTTTTATATTTACTTTCACGATTTGCACTGTTGGAGTAATATTCAACTTTCGTCATCTAATGTTTTTTATTGGAACTGTTATTTTCAGTAATTGGATTGTCATAATTTTTTTTTTTTTAGATTATGTCATTTTGACAATTTTCCATTAGTGGTTTAGCATAACTTTATTTACAACTGCTTATTATAGACTGTACCATGCCTTGAAAAAGTATTCATACCCTTGAAATTTTCCACATTTTGTCATGTTACAACCAAAAACTTAAATGTCTTTTATTGGGATTTTATGTGATAAACCAACACAAAGTGTCACATAATTGTGAAGTGGAAGGAAAAAGATAAATGTTTTTCATTTTTTTTTACAAATAAATATGTGAAAAGTGTGGCATGCATCTGTATTCAGCCCCTTTACTCTGATACCCCTAACTAAAATCTAGTGAAACCAATTGCCTTCAGAAGTCACCTAATTAGTAAATAGAGTCCACCTGTGTGTAATTCAATCTCAGTATACATACAGCTGTTCTGTGAAGCCCTTCAGAGGTTTGTTAGAGAACCATAGTGAACAAACAGGATCATGAAGGCCAAGGAACATACCAGACAGGTCAGGGATAAAGTTGTGGAGAAGTTTAAAGCAGGGTTAGGTTATAAAAATATATCCCAAGCTATGACCATCTCACGAAGCACTGTTCAATCCATCAATCCATCATCGTAAAATGGAAAGAGTATGGCACAACTGCAAACCTACCAAGATATGGCCATCCACCTAAACAGAAGCAGCAAAGAGGCCCACGGTAACTCTGGAGGAGCTGCAGAGATCCACAGCTCAGGCGGGAGAATCTGTCCACAGGACAACTTAGTTGTGCACTCCACAAATCTGGCCTTTAGGGAAGAGTGACAAGAAAAAAAAAGTGGTGGAAAAAAGCCATAATAAGTTTGCGAGAAACCATGTGGGGGCACAGCAAACATGTGGAAGAAGGTGCTCTGGTCAGATGAGACCAAAACTGAACTTTTTGGCCTAAAAGCCAAACACTATGTCTGGCGGAAATCTAACACTGCACATCACCTTGAACACACCATCCCCACCGTGAAACATGGTGGTTATCAGCATCATGTTGTGGGGATGCTATTCTTCAGCAGGGACATAGAGTCTGCAAAAGACTTGACACTGGGGTAGAGGTTTACCTTCCAGCAGGACAACGACCCTAAATATACAGCCAGATCTACAATGGAATGGTTTAGATCAAAGCATATTCATGTGTTAGAATGGCCCAGTCAAAGTCCAGACCTAAATCCAATTGGAAAAAAAATATAGGTATATGCGCAAGGGCTCATACTCATATATCTCTCTACCAGTTAACAGCACTTGATTTCATGACAGAGCATAGTCTCTGAGAGTCCATGTAAAAAAGTTATTAATGTAAAGGGTAAAGAGGGTAGGGGATATTCCTGCTGAGGTGCCTTCTTAAAGGGAAGGGAGAGGGTTTTTTTGAATACAATGCCGGTAGTGTTTTTTTTTTTTCTGCGGAAGGTAATGGGATGGGCACAAGATGGGATGCTTAATTGTTAGGGATGGTGCGAGATATCTCCCATGGGGGGGGGGCGGGGAACTCAGACTATCCATGGGAATAGATTTATACATAGATATAAATAAAGTAAGGAGACTATGGAGGAAATAAAGAAAAGAAGAGGGAGAAACCTGATTACAGGATGGGTATATACGATTACAAAGAATGCTATAATATAAATGGACATATGTGTATACATGTATATAAGGTTATCTCATACCTTTGTGTGTTTCTATATGGAAATAAGGATGATATAATGAAAATGAATGAAGATATGCCAAGTAGTTAGAATATACACAAGAGGGGAATGGCAGGGGATATGGGGGACAGAAAAAGAAAAATATAAAATGTAAAACGTAAAGATATAAGATAAAATGTAAATATGGACCAGTACAAGGAGATAAAGAATGAGGGAATTGTATAGACACCAGGCAGTGGCTTTAGCCTGATCTATAGCACCCCCCACAATAAAAGCCTCTCCTCCGAGTGGAGGATAAGTCGGAGGCGTTACAGGGGGCATTTTTTTTTTTCATGTATGGCCTGGTCCCGGTACTGCACCAGGTCACTATACATACAGGGAGTTTGATTTCCCAGGGGAAAGTTTTAAAAAAAAAACAAAGAAGAAAGAAGGGGGGTGGTTTTTTTTTATTTTCCCTTTTTTTTCCTCTTCTTTCTTTTCTCCTCTCCCTCTGTCTCTCTCTCTCTCTCTCTTTCCGTCCCTTGCTTGTCCCGCCCTTCCCTTGCCTCATCGGCTAGACGGCCCCAACCGCTAGGACAGAAATGACTAAAATAACATTTACTTCGTACAACGTTAAGGGATTGAATATCCCTGAGAAACGAATAAGGTTGTTCTCGGAATTAAGTAGACTTAAATCGCAGATTATTTTTTTTACAAAAGACACATTTCAAAGGGGACAAAATCCCGAGCCTTTAAAACCACAGATTCCCGACAATATACCATAGTACAGCACAGAACTCTAAAACATGTGGAGTTTCTATTTTGATCTCCAAGCAAATAGAATGGAAGGAATCTGGGGCGGTTAGGGACGAGGGAGGACGTCTGTTAATAGTGAAAGGAACTTTGAGTCCACAAAAGGTTACGCTAGTGAACATATACCTACCGAATGTAGACCAGATAAATTGTTTAGAAACGTTCCTGCAGCTGGTTCATCAACATAGGGAAGGAATTTTGGTGATGGGCGGCGATCTTAATATGGCTTTAGATCCCATAAAAGACACTTCGAAAGGTACCTCCCATCTGTCATACACCAAATTAAGAAAAGCGAAGAAACTCTTACAGGAACTACAATTGGTTGATAGTTGGAGGACTGTCCATACACAGGATAGGGATTACACATTTTATGCGGCGAGACACAAGACATATACTAGAATTGTCACATCCCTTGTAGATGCCTCTATTGGATCTATAACTCTCTCAGATCACGCTCCAACAAGTTGTACAATAAAGTGGGGAGATAAGAAAGAATGGCACTGGAAGATAAATGAAACCCTACTAAAGGATAGTGAGTATGAGGGAAAACTGAAGGAAGAATTAGAGCTTTTTTTTGCAGCAAACGACACAGGACAAATAACTCCCCTTTGTCTGTGGGAAACACATAAGTGTGTAATGAGAGGCAATCTTATCTCGATGGGGGCACATAGGAAAAAGAAATTAAATTAACAGATAGACTTGATGTTTAAGCGTATTGGGGAGTTAGAAACTGTACACAAAAAATCCCAGGCACAACTAATAGAACAGGAATTAGATGATATATGGGAAAAGTTGAATCTACTGCTAATTGAAAAAGTGAAAGCTAAACTAACCAGAGGAAGGAGAACATTTTAAGAGTTTGGGAACAAACCAGGTAGAATGCTAGCAAATGCCTTGAGAGAAGCCCATACATGTTACCGTATAAGGAATACTATGAGAGATTATATCAGCTAGAAGAGAAACTGCCCCCAGAGAATGCCCAAAATAAATTGGAAGCAGCCAGGGAGTATATTAGAGAAACACATATGCCAAAATTAATAGAGGAAATAACTAGAAAACTGGATGAACCAATTACAATAGAGGAGTTTATGGAAGCAATAAAAATATTAAAACTGGGTAAGGCCCCAGGCCCAGATGGGTACACCCTGACATATTATAGAATGTTCGTTGAGAAATTGGCTCCGAGATTTATAGCAGCTTACAACTCATTGCGTGAAGGAAAGAAAATACCGAATGAGACGTTGCTAGGACATATAGCAGTCATACCAAAAGAAGGGAAATATCCAGCACAATGCGCTAGCTACCGTCCCATATCACTGTTGAATGTGGACCTGAAAGTGTTCACTAAGATTCTCGCCACAAGGTTAATAGACCATATCCCAGATTTAATACACCCAGATCAAGTGGGATTTACCCCTGGGAGCGTGTGGTGAGTGTGATTTATTTAGCACAAAAACAGAGGAAGCCAATGATATTAGTATCTGCTGACGCAGAAAAAGCTTTCGATCGAGTGGAATGGTTGTTTTTAAAAGCGACATTGCAGCTCATAGGATTGAAAGAAGGGATGATGAGTTGGTTCTCTAATTTATACTCAGAACCGAGCGCAAGAGTTAAAATAGACGATAAAATCTCTGAGCCATTTCTTATTCGAAACGGGACAAGACAGGGCTGCCCACTGTCGCCTATTATTTTTATTTTGACAATAGAACCCTCCTTAAAGAAGATACAGGCAAACCCGAACATTAAGGGGATAATAACGAAAGGAGATGAACAGAAAGTGGCGGCATATGCTGATGATTTAATTTTTTTATAACATCTCGGTTATAGCCTTGCCATCCTTATTGACAGAACTAAGAGAATATGGAAAACTGTCTAATTTTAAGGTCAACTATGGGAAATCAGAGGCAATGGGAATAGAAACAAAGGCAGCATTATTGTATCAGATAACTACGCAATTTGATTTCAGATGGACAGATTCCCATATAAGTTACCTAGGGACTAAGATAACGAGGAACTTAAATAAACTATTTGAATTTAACTATGTAACATTGGTGAGACGAATAAAACTAGATTTATTGAGATGGGACAAGGAAATCTTTACTTGGTTCGGGCGGACAAACATAATAAAGATGAATGTGCTACCGAGACTTTTGTATCTAATACAGACTTTGCCAATTAAGATCCCCCAGAGCTTTTTAAAGGGACCTGAGGTCAAGATTTCTGAAGTTCATTTGGGCGGGGAAACCGGCGAGGATACGAAGAACTATTTTGTCACTGCCCAAGGGAGAAGGAGGGATTGGGCTCCCGGACCCAGTAAAGTATCAGGAAGCATCTCATCTAGTCAGAGTAGTGGAGTGGTGTGGACAAAATAAGAAACCCTGGATAAAAATGGAGCAAGCAACGGTAGACATACCGTTGGAAGGTCTGGTGTGGATTCCAGAAACTAAAATGTCAGCAGAAATAAAGAAACACCCGACGATAGTTGCCACTATACGAACAATCAAAAAGATTTTTGATAAAACAAATATATCTATGTACCCGAGTCCGATGACTCCGATTCTGAGCACTAAGGCATTCCAACTTGGGCTGATAGATCAAAAATGTTGCGCTCTACGACAAAGGGGCATTAACAGGATTATCCATTTCTCAAAAGATGCTAGATTAATGACAAAGAGAGAGATTGAAAGAGAGGTCACACCATAATTAGATTTTTTTACGGATGTTGCAATTAGAAGCGTTTCTACGGACAAAAGCAAGGATATTTATGGCAGTTAGAATACTGTCAAAATTCGAGCAGATATGCATAAAAGGGAATCCTCTGAGACATTCACTGTCTTATTTTTATGCAATGTTAAAAAAATTTAGACATACCACAAGAACTTACATTCCTCCGGGCATGGGAAAGAGACCTGGGACTAACATTTTCCCAAGAACAGAGAGATAGGATTTTGTTGTTTACTCACAAGGCTTCAGTAGCAAATAGATATCAGGAGGGAGGATACAACATTTTAACTAGATGGTATAGAACATCAACAGTATTGCATCGAATATATCCCCAGAAGTCAGATGCTTGCTGGAGGTGTCATGTAGCAAAAGGGACATTATTACATATTTTCTGGGATTGTGTGAAAATACAGGAGTTCTGGAAAATGGTAATAGAAACCATTAAAAAAATTACAGGAGTATCTCTAATGCTCCATACACACAATCGTTTTTCTTGCCATTTTTTTTCTTGCCGTTTTTCACGTCGTTTTTTTTCATGTTTCCTCTCAAGCCTGTCTTGCGTACACACGATAATTTTTTTTTAATTGTATTTTTATTGAAAATTTTTGCGAAATGACAATAATCACAAAGTAATTACAAAGCAATACAAGCAAATCAGAATGTACATTACAAGCAAAACACTTCAGCCGAAGTGTTGAATATACAGAACACAAGAGTGAACCGTATAGCAAAGGATGTTGGAGAACAGGCTCATATGCATAACAAAGAAACTAGAGGAAATAGAGGTCACAGTTTAGAAATGAAAAAGGTTGGAGAAGGAAAAAAAATAAATAAAAAAAATTAATAAGAGAATAAAAAATAAACCGTCACGAAAGTCAAGGTAGTACCAGTGCATGGACCATAATCTAAGTGAGGCATTACTGGGTTTATTAGACTAGAAGGGGGAGAGGGGGGAAGGGATTGGGCAAATCATGACATATTAGCCACAGGGTGCATTCCATATTCCGAGGTATCCCACAGATCCCAGATCTTATCAAATTGGGGCAATGTGTCATTTACAGAAGCCGTCATAAATTCCATCCTACGTATCCCAGCAACTAGTTGGAGGAATCTGGACCAAGGGGGGGTGGAGTTAGATAGCCAGCAAAGGGGAATCAATCTCTTGGCAGCTAACAGAATATAGGAAATCAATCTGTTCCCGTGTTTAGTTATGCCCTTAAAGGGGAGACCCAACAAATAGTGTAGAGGGTCAAGCGGCAAGGAGACATCCACCACCCTCTGGATCAGCCTCATGACATCCAACCAGAGGGGCTGGATCAAAGGGCATTGCCAAAAAATAGGATACATTGACCCTATTTCCTTGTTACATCGCCAGCAATTCCTCGAGATTGAGGGGTCGTATTTATGTTTAAGTTCAGGGGTCCTATACCAGAACATGAGGATCTTCACTGAGGTCTCCCTATGAATAACACATCTAGAAGATTTTGAGACGGAAGACCATATCATGTCCCACATTTGAGAACTTATGGGTCTGTGCAGCAGTTGGGCCCACTTTTTCATATACAGATGGGTGTCCTCAGTGAGGGTATATGACTCATGGAGGATACGATGAATAGAGGAAACCAAATGGAGTTGATGGGGACCTTGGGCACATAGATATTCAAAGGGGGTAGGAGAGGTCAAAGACAAAGATGGAGATCTAGAGTGAAGGAAATGCCTGATCTGTAGATAGAAATAAAAAAGTTGAGAAGGAATATGGAACTTTTCTTGGAAAAAATCAAATGGGTGTAGCCTACGAGTTACAGGATGTACTAAATTGCGAAGCTGGAACAAAGAAGCATCGACCCAGGGGAATATCCAACCTAATGATAGACTATCAGAGATGGATGGATTGAATAAAACATTAATAAGGGGGGGGCAAGATGACATAAGGGGATATGATTTGAGGCATTTACTCCATATCGATAGAGTGAAGTTCATAGGGGCTGTACATTGATGTCTATAAACAGGATCTATGTGGGGGGAAAGAGACCAAATCAAGGAACAGGGATGAACCGGAAAAAGCACTCCTTTCTCTATATCAGACCAATGGCTAGGGGCATGAAGGGTAGACCAGGAGGCTATCGTCCTAAGGTGGGTGGCATAGTAATATTTAAGAATATCTGGGGCCCCCAGGCCTCCCCTGGATTTCAACGCGAAAACCACGGAACTGGGAATGTGGTGCGCCCTGTCGTTCCAAATGAAATTTGAAAAGGATCTGTGGAGGGATTTAAGTTGGGACATAGGTATAGCGACTGGTAATGTCTCAAAATAATATAATAGCCGGGGCAAGATGGACATTTTCAATACGTTAATCCTCCCTAAAAGGGAGATAGGATATTTGGCCCAACTTTGTAGTGATTTTTTGATGTCCGAAAATAAGGGAGGAAAATTTACTGAATATAGAGTGGAGTACGTAGGGGTGAGATGAACCCCTAAATATTTGAGGGAGGTGGAACACCACTTGTAGTGGTAAGAAGCCATAAGTTGGGACAGTAACGTGGGAGGGATATGGATAGGAAGGGCCTCAGTTTTTGTAGTGTTTATTTTATAACCAGAAATAGCACCAAAGGAATTAAGGAGGTTGTGCAGAGACGGGAGGGATAGCAAAGGGTGAGTGATAGTAAGCAGAATGTCATCAGCAATTAGCGAAAGTTTGTATTCCCTCTGTCGCATCACAACCCCACGAATGTCTTGGTGGGAACGGATGGCCTCAGCCAGGGGCTCCAAGCATAGTATAAAAAGCAATGCGGAAAGAGGGCAGCCCTGGCGAGTACCATTGGAAATGGGGAAGCGGGGCGACAGAAAAGAAGACATCTGGACTTGTGCTGTAACTTGGGAGTATAATGTGTGTAATGCATTTAGAAAAGGCCCCTTGAAACCATAAACCCGGAGTGTCGAGAACATATAGGGCCAGCTCAGTCTATCAAACGCTTTTTGCGCATCCAGGCTGAGAACCAATGCCTGGTGTGAGGATCTGTTCAAAAGATCAATCAAGTCTACCGTGCGGCGAGTATTGTCGCCAGCATGTCTCGCCGAGACAAAGCCCACCTGGTCTCTATTGATCAATTTGGGGATATATTTGGATAATCTGGACGCAAGGATTTTGGTGAAAATCTTGTAATCTGAATTTAAAAGTGCTATAGGCCTATAATTGTCAGGGGAAGAGGGATCCTTAACCGGCTTAGGTATTACAGAGATATAGGAGTGAGAAAACTGAGAGTGCGGGGGATGTCCTTTAAGGAGGGTACCATAGAGGGACAGTAAATGAGGAGACAAGATATCTTCAAAAGCTTTATAATATGAATAGGGGAGTCCATCAGGGCCTGGAGATTTATGAAGTGGGAGTTCCTTAAGTACATTATGAAGTTCCTCAGTAGTTAGGGGAGTATTCAGTTCCGCCAGATTCGATGTGGAAATTTTCAGGAGTTTAAGGCCTGTAAAGAAGTCATTGAATTTTTCTTGCGTGAAATTGAAGTGATTTTCGGGTTTAAGACAACTGTATAGCTTCCGATAGAAGCTACCAAATATCTTAGACATCTCAAGAGGGCAGTGGGTCCTAGTTCCATCCGCACGGAGGAGAAAATCTGGAAAGGAATGAAATGGGCGTGGCCTAAGCTTGTTGACCAACATCCTGTGAGGTTTGTTGGAGAATTTATAAAACTTTCGTTTAGCCCATAGGAGAGATCTAGCGGCCTTACCTTGATGTAATGATTTAATTCGTTCTCTAATAGACATAACATTGCGGAGTTTCGACACCGTGGGTTTGCACAGAAGTTTGTGTTCGGCCAACCCAAGGGCAGCCGTCAAGGATTTCAGGAGGCTGTTCCTGTCCCTTTTCAGGCGAGTACCCTCCGCGATGCACACACCACGGAAAACCGCTTTGTGTGCCTCCCACAGCGTGGAAAAATCCGCAACTGACCCTAAATTAAGTAGGAAAAACTCCTTCAGGGCGGTTGCTAACGTCGTGCGGGAAGGTTCAGATTGAAGAAGTTGGTCATTTAACCGCCAGTGACAAGACCTAGAAGGGGTTTGAGACAGTTGGACATCTAAAGTGATAGGGGCATGGTCAGACCACGTAATGGGGGATATGTCTGATTCTGTAATGTGGGGGATGAGTGGGGCTGAAACAAAAAAATGATCCAAATGAGAGAACATTTTATGGGCCATGGAATAGAAAGTATACCATTTAGCGGAGGGGTGTTTAATCCTCCATGAGTCAAATAATTGATGGGATCTAATACATCTACAAAAGGATCTAGCTGTGGAAACTACCTTTCTAGACAGCGTATCAAGAAGAATAGTTTGCCTGTCTCTAGTAGGGGACATGACGAGATTGAAGTCCCCCCCCACTATCATGAAGGGTTGGGGGCGACACTGAGGCAAATCTAAAACCTTAGACAGAAAGTCAACCTGACCGGTATTAGGAGCATAGATGTTAGCTAAGGTAAAAAAGGAGGACATATAATCACAATCCAAGATAAGGAACCTACCGTGAGGATCAGAATATGAATTTTTGACCCTGATGGGACACGTTTTTTTAATCAGTATAGCAACTCCTGCCTTGCCAGTGGAGTCAGAGGCAAGAAAGGAGTTGGGATAAAACTTAGAAGCAAATTTTAAAGAGCCGTTAGCCTTAAAATGGGTTTCCTGGAGCATGACTATATCAGCTCCTAAGGATCTGAACTCCTTCAAAGCAATCCAGCGCTTTTGAACAGAGTTCAGGCCTTTCACATTATAGGACATAATTCTCAGAGACATAAGCACAATTGTAACAAAGTAGCCTGTGTTTGCAAATAAAAATTACAAGGACATATTCTTGTACAACCTGGAAAAAATAGTGGTGAACATACAGAAATAAAATAAAGTCTCATGTTATTATGATACCTTGAGAAGTACCAGTATACCTTAGGTAAACTAAAAAATACATAAAGAAAAAAAAGGAAAAAAGGAAAAAAACAGGAAAAAAAGGACCTCGACCAGCAGAACTGACGTATGAGCATATAATTAAAAGGGAAAAACCAGATGATGAAGTATATAAACCACATAAAAAAAAAAGAAAAACATTAATTGAGAACCTGAGATGTTTTGACAACTCAGGGGACCCTGAACAACGTCAAGGGACCAGTAGGGGCACACGGGGGCCTCCAACGTGGAAGTCTTGGAACGGGGCTGTGCCCGCCGCGTCTTCTTAGGCAAAAGAAAATCCTTCATAAGTGCATCAATTTTGAAAAAGGCGTATGCTGTTGAAAAAAAAAACAAAAAAAACCATTGAACCAAAAAGGAGAAGAAAAAACGTCAAAACTTTGTTGCCCCATGGGACAGATACCAAGAACCCCCCCCCCCCCCCCACACAGGTGGGGGGGTGGTTTTCCAAACCTAGAGTCCAGGTTGCAGCGGAAAGCCTTCCAAGGACTCAATGAGGAAAAACAAGAGCAGTAAATGGGGATCCGGGGACCCCCTCCAAGGAAATCAAGGAGGTTGTCTGGAGGATCTTGGGCGCTGAGGGGTGGAGAGATGTTTCTTCGATTGGCTCCTCACAGGGGTCCAAAGGCGACTGGGAGTGGGTGGAAAAGGACGAGCTTGAGCAGGAGCAAGATGAGGGTCATCTTCAGGCAGAGGTGGGAGACCAAGGCTTTTTATAAACGCTTCACCCTCTTGTAAGTCACGCAAACTATGCTGAACACCATCTTTAGACACAATGAGGCGAAAGGGGAAGCCCCAGTAGTAGAGGTGAGTTGTAATCGGACGCAGATTTCTCCTTTTTGCCAAAGTAATGGGGGAGAGATCACTGAAGATCTGTAGCTTCGTCCCCTTATATGAAAGCTGAGATTTATTACGTGTGGCCAAGATCAGGGCTTCTTTGCTGTCATAATAATGAAACCTCACGATTACATCCCTGGGTCTGGCCCCCAACGGGGGTTTTGGGCCCAGGGAGCGGTGAGCCCTGTCCAGACACCAATCCACATCTACTACTGAGGGAGCTAGAACATTAAAGAGCCCCAAGAGATATGAGTGTAGGGAAGAGTCCCCCACCGACTCAGGGATACCACGGAAGCGCAGGTTTTGGCGCCTCTCCCTGTTCTCTAAATCTTCCTGTTGAAGCTGCAATTGGGAGACAGAGTGTTTAAGATTGTAGTTTTCTTCCTCAATTGCCTGCACATAGTTCACCATCTCATCAAACTTGTGTTCCAGTGCATCAGCACGTTCCCCAATTTGAGTAATTTCCCCCCTCAGTTCAGCTGAGATCTTGCTCACCTCTGCCGCAATGTTCCGGGTGATTTGTAGGAGCAGGTGCTGCAGCTTGGAATCCAATTTTTCATCTAAAATGTCAGGAGTGAGGATCTCCTGAGGTGTATGTGTGGCGGGGTTCACAATCAGAGCGTTCGTAGGCCCAGGGGGTCCCGATTCCTCCGCATCAATGAACGGATCCATTGCGGCAAAGGGGTCTGCTTGCGAAATCGAGGCCGCGGATTGTGGCCTAGTAATGAAGCGTTCCATCTCCGATCCTGCTCGCGGCCCAAACAGCGGGTTGTAGTTGCGCTGCTGCTGGCCAATCTTTCCCATGGGGCGCCCAGGGAGTAGAGCGGAATATCAGGCTTACCCCCGGATCAATTGGAAGCTAATGAAGCTATGCAGAGGTCACGAAGAGCGGCGGGGACCCGGAGCTCACTCAGAGTACGTCCGCCATGTCGGAAAGCCGCGAATGCGCCTCACACACGATCATTTAAAAAAAAGATCAAGCAAAGCGCAGTGACGTATACCTCGTACGACGGCACTATAAAGGGGAAGTTCCGCTCGAATGGCGCCACCCTTCATGTTAGTAAAGTTTGTTGAGCAACGATTCGCGCTTTTCAGCCTCGTGCTGTTCAGTCCGTTACTGCGTGACGAATGTGCTATCTCCATTACGAACGCTAGTTTTACCAGAATGAGCGCTCCCGTCTCATACTTGATTCTGAGCATGCACGTTTTTTTCACGTCGTTAAAGCATACACACTATCGTTTTTCACGTCGTTAAAAAAAACGACATGAAAAACGACGTGAAAAAAGAGAGCCTGTTCGAAATTTTTAATGGCCCTTTTTCACGTCGTTAAAAATGCTCTGGAGCATACACACGATCATTTTTAATGGCCATTTTTAAAAATGGCATTTTTAACGGTATGAAAAACGATCGTGTGTATGGGGCATTAAAGATAGACCAGCAGCCATTCTAATATTGGATGTCCCTATGTCAGTGGAAACATATAAAAACTCACTGCTAAGACCCCTCATTACAGCCGTGAGGACGTGTATCCCTGTCCTGTGGAAAAAGGAGAGCCCCCCATCTAGAGCACAATGGTTCACTAGAATCGCAGAGATCCAACAAATGGAAAACCTTACGATGACAATGAAAGATCAGGATGAGAGATATTGGAAGATATGGGCACCCTATTTGAAATACAGGGAGGAGGAGAGGGGGGGTGGGGGGAGGAGAGGACAATTTGTTTTCTTTTTGGTGTTTTTTTTTGGGAGGGTTTGTTGTTTTCTGGGGAGGGAGGAGGGCGGGTAAAAAGGTGAAAAGAAAGATCAAAGAGGAAAAAAGAAGTTGTATGGAATTAATGAAGTAATTAGAAGATAGGGAAATTACAAGATTGTAATAATTTATTTCCTTTTTCTGTATTGGTTGAAATAAGTAAATGTTATGAAATGTAATAATTTGTAATGTGAAACTTGTGAAAAAAAGAAAAATAAAGAATTTATTAAAAAAAAAGTTATTAGTGTGTGGAGAAGATAAGGGCACAATGTCCAAAGGTTCTTAGGGCTGCCGTCAAAGGAGAACAGAAACCAGGTTCCAAACTGCAAACAAACAACAAGGAGAGAGGCACCTCTAAGAGCCGGTTCACACAGGGGCGACCTGGGATCCAACTTCAAGTCGTCCCAAGTCGCACTGTTGAGAAAAGCAATGTAAGTAAATGGAGCCGTCTTAACCACTTAAGCCCCGGACCATTTTGTAGCTAAAGGACCAGAGGTGATTTCAGAATTTTGCACTGCGCTGCTTTAACTGTAAATTGTGCAGACATGCAATGTTGTACCCAAACGAAATTTGCGTCCTTTTCTTCCCACAAATAGAGCTTTCTTTTAATGGTATTTGATTGCCTCTGCGATTTTTATTTTTTGCAATATAAACGGAAATAGACCGAAAATTTTGAAAAGAAATGATATTTTCTACTTTTTGTTATAAGAAAAATCGAATAAACTCAATTTTAGTCATACATTTAGGCCAAAATGTATTCAGCCACATGTCTTTAGTAAAAAAAATGTCAATAAGCGTATATTTATTGGGTTGCGCAAAAGTTATAGCGTCTACAAACTAAGGTACATTTTCTGGAATTTACACAGCTTTTATTTTATGACTGCCTATCTCATTTCTTGAGGTGCTAAAATGGCAGGGCAGTACAAAACCCCCCCAAATGACCCCATTTTGGAAAGTAGACACCCCAAGGAAATTGCTGAGAGGCATGTTGAGCCCATTGAATATTTTTTTTTTGTCTCAAGTGATTGAATAATGACAAAAAAAAAAAAAAAATACAAAAAGTTGTCACTAAATGATATATTGCTCACACATGCCATGGTTATATGTGGAATTGCACCCCAAAATACATTTTGCTGCTTCTCCTGAGTACGGGGATACCACATGTGTGGGACTTTTTGGGAGCCTAGCCGCGTACGGGCCCCCGGAAACCAAGCACCGCCTTCAGGATTTCTAAGGGCGCAAAATTTTGATTTCACTCCTCACTACCTATCACAGTTTTGAAGGCCATAAAATGCCAAAATAGCACAAAACCCCCCCAAATGACCCCATTTTAGAACATAGACACCCCAAGGAAATTGCTGAGAGACCTGTTGAGCCCATTGAATATTTTTTTTTGTCCCAAGTGATTGAATAATGACAAAAAACAAAAAAAAAATACAAAAAGTTGTCACTAAATGATATATTGCTCACACATGCCATGGTTATATGTGGAATTACACCCCAAAATACATTTTGCTGCTTCTCCTGAGTACGGGAATACCACATTTGTGGGACTTTTTCGGAGCCTAGCCGCGTACGGGACCCCGAAACCCAAGCACCGCCTTCAGAATTTCTAGGCACAAATTTTTGATTTCACTCCTCACTACCTATCACAGTTTTGAAGGCCATAAAATGCCAAAATAGCACAAACCCCCCCCCAAATGACCCCATTTTGGAAAGTAGACACCCCAAGCTATTTGCTGAGAGGCATGGTGAGTATTTTACAGCTCTCATTTTGTTTTTGAAAATGAAGAAACAAAATATTATTATTTTTTTTTTTTTCAATTTTCAAAACTTTGTGACAAAAAGCGAGATCTGCAAAATACTCACAATACTTCTCAGCAAATAGCTTGGGGTGTCTACTTTCCAAAATGGGGTCATTTGGGGGTGTTTTGTGCCATCTGGGCATTCCATGGCCTCCAAAACTGTGATAGGCAGTGAGAAGTGAAATCAAAAATTTACACCCTTAGAAAGCCTGAAGGCGGTGCTTGGTTTTTGGGGTCCCGTACGCGGCTAGGCTCCCAAAAAGTCTCACACATGTGGTATCCCCATACTCAGGAGAAGCAACAGAATGTATTTTGGGGTGTAATTCCACATATGCCCATGGCATGTTTGAGCAATATATCATTTAGTGACAACTTTGTGCAAAAAAAAAAAAATTGTCTTTTTTCCGCAACTTGTGTCAACATATAAAATATTCCATGGACTCGACATGCCTCTCAGTATATAGCTTGGGGTGTCTACTTTCCAAAATGGGGTCATTTGGGGGGTTTTGAACTGTTCTGGCATTTTATACACAACATTAGGAAGCTTACATCCACTCTTCTAACCACTTGAAGACAAAGCCCTTTTTGACACTTTTTGTTTACATGAAAACAATTTTTTTTTTTGCAAGAAAATTATGTTGAACCCCCAAACATTATATATATTTTTAAAGTAAAGGCCCTACAGATTAAAATGGTGGGTGTTGCATTTTTTTTTCTACACAGTATTTGCGCAGCGATTTTTCAAACGCATTTTTTGGGGGGAAAATACACTTTTTTTAATTTTAATGCACTAAAACACACTATATTGCCCAAATGTTTGATGAAATAAAAAAGATGATCTTAGGCCGAGTACATAGATACCAAACACGACATGCTTTAAAATTTCGCACAAACGCGCATTGGCAACAAACTACATACATTTTTAAAAGCCTTTACAGGTTACCCCGTTAGATTTACAGAGGAGGTCTACTGCTAAAATTACTGCCCTCGATCTGACCTTCGCCGTGATACCTCACATGCATGGTGCAATTGCTGTTTACATATGACGCCAGACCGACGCTTGCGTTCGCCATTGGGCAAGAGCAGGGCAGGACAGGGGTGCTTTTTTTTTTTTTTTTTTTTATTAATTTTGCTTTTTTATTTTATTTTTAAATTGTTCCTTCCATATTTTTTTTTTTTTTATAATTTTTATTGTTATCTCAGGGAATGTAAATATCCCCTATGATAGCAATAGGTAGTGACAGGTACTCTTTTTTGAAAAAACTGGGGTCTTCTAGACCCTAGATCTTTCCTCTGCCCTGAAAGCATCTGACCACACCAAGATCGGTGTGATAAAATGCTTTCCCAATTTCCCAATGGCGCTTTTTATATCCGGGGGGGGGACATTCCCTCCCACTGCTTGTAAAAGCAGTCCAGAGGCTAATTAGCCACTAGGATTGCTTTTACATGAAAGCCGGCCGCTGGCTGAAAAGAATGATACCAAGATGATACCTAAACCCGCAGGCATCATTCTGGTATAAACATTCAAAGTCCAGCAACATACCAGTACGTTGCTGGTCCTTGTTGGACATGTATTGTAATCTTTTTTTTTCATGCAGCCAGTTGGCTGAACGAAAAAAGAGATTGATCGGTGGGTATGCCCACCATTAGAATACCGCCCTTCATCCACCCACTTCTAATGATGGGCATACATGCACTATTTATATATGCCGAAGCATGGGGGCATCCTCCCGCAAAAAAGTTATGCCGCACACACATGGTCGGACTTTTCCACGGGCAAGCCTCCATCGGAATTTCGACCGTATGTACGCGGCATTAGGAGCAAAATTGCTCCTCCGCCCCTGCTGCCTCAATGCTTCGGCATATATGCTTTTTTTTTTTTTAACTGTGGTGGTGAAATCACCTCCTACAGCACTGGAGTCGCAGGGATCAGGCCTGTCTCTGCGAACGCTGCAGTTATGTGTGTTGTGTTTTGTAAGTGACAGTGATCGATCGATACTGCACTTGGGTGGCCTGGGCTGGACGGAGGGGCAAAACGCAGGTGCTAGCAGGTATCTGGGCTGATCCCGCTAACACTGCGTTTTTGGGAACCCTAAACTGCTGGGGACGCTAGTATAGATCTGATCAGATCAGATATTGATCTGATCAGATACTATACCACTAAGGGGGGTGTATGCTTCACGCGTGGGTGTTAGCGTTACTGGCACTAACCTGACGCTGCCTGGGGTGTGACGCAGACCCTCTCTGACGCTAAAACCTAATTGATATCACCCGCCGGGCGGTCAGGCGGTTAAACCTTTATTGGGTTATATATACGGCGTGTGCCCTGACACTATAAAAAGCAAACTAACTAACCAGCGTCACCCGTAACACTTATATGGCGATCACTGGTGAAAGGGTTAACTAGGGGCAATTAGGGGGTTAAAACCTTTATTAGATAATATATGGGGGTACCTGATGCTATAAAAACCTGCGGCAAACCTAAAAAAAATTACTGGCTACCGATCTGCATCACCGACGCTAAGACAGCGATCAGAAAAATTATCGCTTAGCGACAGTCGTGATAGGGGGTGAAAGGGTTACCTGGGGGGCGATTAAGGGGGTTAAACCTTTATTAGGTAATATATGGGGGTACCCGACGCTATAAAAACCTGCGGCGAACCTAAAAAAAATTACTGGCTACCGATCTGCATCACCGACGCTAAGACAGTGATCAGAAAAATGATCGCTTAGCGACAATGGTGATAGGGGGTGAAAGGGTTACCTGGGGGGCGATCAAGGGGGTTAAACCTTTATTAGATCATTTATGAGGGTACCCGACGCTATAAAAACCTGCGGCGAACCTAAAGAAAATTACTGGCTACCGATCTGCATCACCGACGCTAAGACAGCGATCAGAAAAATGATCGCTTAGCGACAGTCATGATAGGGGGTGAAAGGGTTACCTGGGGGGCGATTAAAGGGGTTAAACCTTTATTAGGTAATATATGGGGGTACCCGACGCTATAAAAACCTGCGGCGAACCTAAAAAAAATTACTGGCTACCGATCTGCATCACCGACGCTAAGACAGCGATCAGAAAAATGATCGCGTAGCGACAGTGGTGATAGGGGGTGAAAGGGTTACCTGAGGGGCGATCAAGGGGGTTAAACCTTTATTAGATCATTTAGGGGGGTACCCGACGCTATAAAAACCTGCGGCGAACCTAAAAAAAATTACTGGCTACCGATCTGCATCACCGACGCTAAGACAGCGATCAGAAAAATGATCGCTTAGCGACGGCGGTGCTAGGGGGTGAAAGGGTTATCTGGGGGGTGATCAGGGGGTTAAACCTTTATTAGGGGGGTTAGAGGGCTACACTGGACCTAAAACTAACTTTAGTGACACTTTTACAGTCACAAATGTCACTGATTGCAGTGATCAGTAAATAAATGGTCACTGCGATCATTTGGTCACATGGTCACATGGCGATCAAGGGGGTTAAACCTTTATTAGATCATTTATGGGGGTACCCGACGCTATAAAAACCTGCGGCGAACCTAAAAAAAATTACTGGCTACCGATCTGCATCACCGACGCTAAGACAGCGATCAGAAAAATGATCGCTTAGCGACGGCGGTGCTAGGGGGTGAAAGGGTTATCTGGGGGGTGATCAGGGGGTTAAACCTTTATTAGGGGGGGTTAGAGGGCTACACTGGACCTAAAACTAACTTTAGTGACACTTTTACAGTCACAAATGTCACTGATTGCAGTGATCAGTAAATAAATGGTCACTGCAATCAGTGACACTGTGACTGGGGGCTGGGGGGTGATCTGGGGGGGCGATTTGTGTGCCTATGTGTCCTGGTGTCAGTGTAGTGTTAGTGTACTGACCTGTGTGTCTTCTCTTGTACGGTGCTCGGTATATGTGAGCGCTGCATGAGAGATGACATCACTTCCTCCTGCTTCCTCTGCCTGTTTAAACATTACACGGCAGAGGGAGCATTTCCATTCGCCGGGAGCGATCGCGGGGGGTGGCCGGAATCGAATGGCCGCCCCCCCATGTCGGATCGCTCCCCAACGAATAACGACCGCTCACTGTATAGGAGGGGGTTCCGATCGGACCCCCCAACTGTACAAAGGCAATCACGTACACTGTACGTGATTGTGCCTGTCGGTGCCATTCTGCCAACGTATATATACAGTGAGTGGTCGTTAAGTGGTTAAAATCCATAGGAAATCCAATCGTGTGTACAGGGCTTAAGGCTCCCTTGACGGTTAGAGGGGGCAGTAAAAACCTATGGTTAAAGTCATTGTAAATGATCACCTTGTAAAACTGAAATGAAAGGCAAAATATTTGTGTATGGATATATATAAAAAAAAAAACATTATAAATACCGTTTTTTTCTCCTTTTTCATAAGTGATCACATTCCCTTTGTTCTCAGCTGCATAAGAGCTGGGGGGAGGAGAAGCAGAAGCACACTGAGCTTCCCAGTGAGAAGCTATGCAGAGGGGGCATGTCAGGACAAGTCTGATCATTGGAGGAGAGCAGGATGAGTTCCCAGCAGAGCTAGAGAACTGACCACAATGTGTTCTCCTGCTTAGTGTGGCAAGTTTTTAATTGTAAAGCAGAGGGACTGGCAAAAACACCAGGGATTTCACACAAAGGAAGCAATACAAAGAGAACAGGAGACTTTTTCATAAAAGTACATGGTACAGCAGGCACATATCAGGAATGTGAAATGCTGGGGTAACAAACACTTTTATCAAAACCAAGAAATGTGGTCGCAATGTGCATTTGTACCCGACCCCAAATAGAATTACATATTGTAGAAAACCATAAATGGTTAAGTGGGTGGCAGGTGTCCTTATTCAGTACCAGAAAAACTACACAAAAATAAAATTCTATTTTTTTCTATTGAATTGATAAAAAAACACATTCATCAGGCCATCATGTCACAATACATTACACATTGAAAACCATATGTATTCAATATTGTGCATAAGTGTAGCGGGGTCCTAAAATTAGGGGTAGTGTTTGAGTGGTATTTATTCTCAAACACCTTAATTGTTAGGACTTATCCACCATTTTGTCCGCAGGTGGAGTATCAGTGTACAGTTCCCTGTGGCCTGCGGGTGGCGCTGCCATAGTGGGCCAGGGTTGAACCACTGGTACAGTGCTGTGCCTTGTGTGTCCCCTCTCGGCGACCGAACGGTGGGAGTGGTTAGCCTGCTGTGCATGCTGGGAGATTATATAAAAGGGGCAGATGCTGCCTGGATGTGGTCAGTCATTGGTTCGTTTCCACCCCAGGATTGGGGTTCCAGTTCGCTTCCCGGGGGTCCTACTCCCAGGGGGGGTGGGCGCACTCTGTCCGCCCTGGGCACCTTTAGCCCAGGGGTGGTGGTCGGTGAATCAGTCCCAGGCACCTTTAGCCCTGGGGCTGCAACAGAAAAGCCTTGGGCCCAGCGCCTTTGGCTGGGGCCTACCAAGGATTGAGGAATCTCAGGGGACCCGCATCTTAGATGAGGAGGCCGGGGGAAGACCGTTCCGAGGGACTGGTGAGAAGTCACGGTGAAGGAAGGGGCCCGGTAACTCTCTGGAGGGATGTCTTCTCCTTAAAAGAGGTCAAGATTAGAGACCAAGTTCACCAGGTCTGTGGCAGAGACCAAGTTCACCAGGTCTGTGGCAGAGACCAAGTTCACCAGGTCTGTGGCAGAAACCAAGTTCATCAGTTTGTGCAAAGACTGTATATCTAGTTAGAGTGCCATTCTGGCTGCTAGTCCCCTCTCTAGGGAGACTATCCAAATGGGCTGAGTCTGCTTGAGAAGCCGAGCAGTGAAGTGTATTTCGTTTGTGCCTGGACCTCTCTCCCACACCTTATGCTGTCCTGTTCTCCCTCCAACCTTTCCTATCAGAGACTGTGCTTTAAGAAAAATAAACTCTACGTTGGAGTTACAGCTGGTGTGGACCTTGGAGTTATTGAGGGAAATAGAGACTTGTCTTTATTGAGCATAGAGATGGGAACCATTCTCTGGAGAACCTCGCTGCGGAGACCTGTTTCATAACACCGCTCAACCTCTTCACACAGGAGGGTACGGGCAGAGGGTGTGCCCTCTCTTTCTGCGAGGAGCCAAAGGCAGGTGAAAGGGGGGGGGGGTGAGTGCGCTACATAAGGAACACCAAATATTATATTTGCCCCAAAAAAGGTGGTGGCCTTGAATACGATAACAGTCCAAATTCAATCTGCCCAAAGCCCAATGCATTTCAAGACTTGCTCTTCCTTAGGGGCTATATCTTGGACATTACGCATTAGTAAAATACACAGCATGCAAACATAACAATCCAGTGACACACAAAAAGTGTACAGTTTGCCAATTAGGTTGCTTACATTGCATACATAGTAGGATGTTCACGAAACTGGCCTGCATTGGAAAGGTTGAAAACATGCGGTTGACATTTATATCATTAGTGTGAATAATACCATTCATATTTTGCAGTATATTAGACTTGCGTTACATTTGGATGGAGAGTTATTTTTACTTTTTATCACACTTGCTGGAGTATTGGTATCATTTTTATTATTTTCAGCCACAGACAAATGATTGTTCACAAATATAGTTTATCTGGATTACAATTTCTCTAAAGTAAAAGAAGATTTTATTCATATTCTGAGGTATACTTTCCCAATGGTTTTAAAGATTCTGTTAAACTGAACACAAGCTGCTTTTGCACTGGATGAGCTGCTACCATGGGTTCAAGGCAAATGCTGCATGAACAAATTTGCCTAGGGGAATTTTTAAGATCATAATGCACTACATGGCATTTGATCTATGGCCAGCAAGCTTAGAAGGACTAATAGTAATGTGTTTCTTTGATAAAACAGTCCCCTCTGAAGTAAAGAAAGCCTTTGGCTGCTCCATTCAAAGCAAAGCCACTGATTGGCAAGGGCATCCCGGCTAAGCAGTGGCTTAGCTGACATTGAGGCTGCCAATCAGAGATTTTGCTTTCCTGTAAAGGCCCACCACTATGATTAGAAACCTTACAAAGTGCCAAAAGCAAAAATGGTGGCTGGATTTTTTTGAATGCTATGAATATTTGGATCATCGCAGACCCTGTAGAAGCCACTATACAGGGCGGTGGAAGACTTTTAGACTGCATTGCTGAACAGCCAATTCAAATTCTGTCACTAATAACTTTTGTGGTGTTTGGATTTGGGTTTGAGTGTTTTGCCGATCATAGTAATAGACCTGATTTGATTGGCAGACAGAAATTAGCCATTAGTTTGTTGAGGCTGTTCCTGTTCCCAGCTTTACAAAACTGTTTTGCTGCTGACCAGTATCTGTCAAACTCTCCTTAAGAATAATAGACCACAGTTGATACAGCAGTGAAAGCAAGACCAGCAGCAGGACATTTAAAATGAGAGAGAATTGGCTGAAATGTACAAGCGACAAAGCGCGTAAGGATACTGCAAGAATAAAGGGACTGGACAGAAGACTCATCAGTGTAAACCTGACTGGCAGCAGAACAATGTTAATAAACAAGACTAATCCCAAACTTTCTAGAAACAAAGAGCGCAGGTAGGGGATTTACTACAAAAAATTAGATACTGCACAGGATACATCAGTGTAAAATTTGTAATCAGTTTTAATCAGGGATAATAGATCTAACCAAGGTATGCCTAACTTTTATTTTTAGTATAGCTATAGTGGGTGCAGTGAATGTGACTGATATAATCTAACAGGGTTTAGGTGCACACTGTTCTGGTACTTAGTAGGGATGAGCCGAACACCCCCCTGTCCGGTTCGCACCAGAACATGCGAACAGGCAAAAAATTTGTTCGAACAAGCGAACACCGTTAAAGTCTATGGGACACGAACATGAAAAATCAAGAGTGCTAATTTTAAAGGCTAATATGCAACTTATTGTCATAAAAAGTGTTTGGGGACCCGGGTCCTGCCCCAGGGGACATGTATCAATGCAAAAAAAAGTTTTAAAAACTAAAGATTTTTCGGGAGCAGTGATTTTAATAATGCTTAAAGTGAAACAATAAAAGTGAAATATTCCCTTAAATTTCGTACCTGGGGGGTGTCTAAAGTATGCCTGTAAAGTCACGCATGTTTCCCATGTTTAGAATTGTCTCCTTCTGAAGGAAAAAAAGTCATTTAAAACCACTCGTGACTATAATGAATTGTCGGCTCCCTTCAGAAATTACATTTTGTGCAGGGACAATTCTAAACATGGGAAACATGCGTGACTTTACAGGCATACTTTAGGCACCCCCCAGGTACGAAATTTAAAGGAATATTTTACTTTTATTGTTTCACTTAAAGCATTATTAAAATCACTGCTTTCAAAAAAAAGGCCTTTTTTAAAACTTTTTTGCATTGATACATGTCCCCTGGGGCAGGACCCAGGTCCCCAAACATTTTTTATGACAATAACTTGCATATTAACCTTTAAAATTAGCACTTTTGATTTCGCCCATAGACTTTTAACGGTGTTCCGCGGCTTTTCTAATTTGCCGTGAACACCCCAAATTGTTTGCTGTTCGCCGAACCGGCGAACAGCCAATGTTCGAGTCAAATTCATGTTCGACTCGAACATAAAGCTCGACCCTAGTACTTAGCTTCAATTTTCTTTCAAATGATGCAGCTGTGCTGTGCAACGACAAAGAGGCAGTTCCAAGAACAGATGATCAGCTGCAAGTGAATTCCTTTGAGCACCCCAAACCCAAAGATAAAATAAAAAATTGAGAAACCCCCTATAGAAATTAACCCCACTGAAATCAAAATAAGAAAAAATTACATACTTCCAAAATAAGTGAAATAGGTTTGCTATGGAGCATCTGATGTCATCTGTCCCTCCTCTATACTGAGTCCGCCGCTGGAATTGGATCATGTGACCGGACCGGAGCACCCTTAGAATAGGTAAGTATAGACATATTTTGCATAGTTAGGATTTGACTGGACTGCTACTGTAAGCTTGTTGTATGTACTTCAAATCCATGGTAATGACAAACTCGAACTTCATCCTTATCAGTAGGGCTGCCTATTACATTGGTTGACCGATAGGAATGTGTGGAGAATCGGGGTTAATGGCAGGCTTTGACACTACCAGTGAGATATGGGGGCTGCCTAGACACCTGCACTTTGTACCTAATAGGAATTTTATTCAACCACCATGACAAAATATTTTTTAAGCTTAATTCCAGGAAAACAGCTAAATACACATTTGAAATACCGGTACATATATGGAAGGGTTTTTTTTTTACCAGCTAAAGGATTTGTAATTTTGTCCAGCCAGTTCAGAAACCTATGTAGCACCCTCTAGCTAGCTAGTGTGCTAGTTGCATATAGTTAGATGTTAGTGTAAGTAAATTCGTATGGCTGAGAGCCAGGCCTGGGTTGAATTTGGGTCAGGGTTGAGTGACTCGTGGGGGCTTGATGACTCAGCAAGCAGCATCTCTGGTGCCTTCCCCTGTTTTCTGGAACCTTTGAGAAGCTTCCAGATGTAATGTGTGGAGTCTAGGGGGAGCTGCTTGGCATATTTATGAGGGCCCCAGCCAATCCCCAGCAAACGGGCTGGCAGGGGGCAGGCCCCTTCATAAATGGGCATGAGTCATACCAGCAGGGGTAGCAAGGTGGAAGATGGAGATGGAGTGGTGAGGAGGCTGTCGGAGGCTCATTCAGGGCACCCCCTACTCTGGGGAGGGGGGGTTCACAGCTTCCTGGAGGCACGGGAGCAAGGAAAGGACAGCGGGATCAGGTCAGCGTGTCTGGGAGATATCCTGAGAAGTCAGCGGGAGGACTGGTGAGTGTTCAGTCTGGGAAGACTGTAGAGAGAGAGTGTCAGTCTGGGAGGACTGTGGAGAAGTTAGCCATAAGGCCAAGTGAAAGGGGCAGCAGCAGCCAGACAGGCTGACAGTGCCCGAGGAGGTGGTGCTGGATCAGTAGCCACAGGGATGTATGCTGGGCACTGACTCGGACACTGACTCTTTTGCTACACAATTAGAGCCTTGGGTTCCTGCCTATAACAGGCTTTTGGTCAAAAACTGACTGAGTGCTGTGTCAGATCCACTATCAGTGTGCTAACAAAGTTCTGCAAGCAAGCGGGTGCTGGAGGAAGCAGAGGAGTGTATATACAGTAGACTGTATATAGGAAAAGTTGTCCCTGAAGTTGTTCTGAAGTCAAGTGGGTATCCCATAATTTCCAATTCCCATTCAAGTTCTAATCCTTCAATAAAAAAAATAAAAAAAAGTACTGGACTGTTTTCTGACTCTGAGATGACTGTGAAAATTATATGTGCCTGGCTGTACAGAGTGGGGGATCCATTGTACTTGCGGATTCTTAGGGGGTGTGCTACACCTACATAAATCTATCATTGCATAGCCATCATGGAAGCTTTACCTTACTGCAGTTAAGCAGTACAGCTTGGAAACCCTATCTTCTGTTTAAAATTGGGCAGTAAGGAATCACCAGCCATCTTATAAACTTGTGTTTTTTCTCTCTTCTCAGAGTACTGGCCCTTTGTCTTTTAAGCCCTGGACAAACGATCGGATTTCCTATGGATTCAAATCCGATGGATTTTTCCATCGGAATTCCAATGAAGCTGACTTCCATTAGTCTTGCCTACACACCATCAGTCAAAAATCCGACCGTCCCAAACGCTGTGATGTAAAAAACACTCAGACGAGCCGAGAAAAATGAAGTTCAATGCTTCTAAACATGCGTCGACTTGATTCTGAGCATGCACAGGTTTTTTCTCAGATGGAGTTCCACACAGACAATCGGAATTTGCTATCGTTTTTTTTTCCATCGTATAAATTTAAAACATGTTTTTTTTTTTCTCACCGCTTTCATTGGTAAAACCGATCGTGTGTACAGGGCATAAGACTACTATTCAGAGAATTACTAGAGACTGATATCAAGAAGGATTAATTTTTTTTAAACTAAAACTATGGGCAAAAGCAAAAATGACATATATGTTGTCTGTCGATAGGAATAACACAGCAGCTTTTGATTGCCCCTGTATCTTAGTATCATTGCCAGTTGATCTTCATAATTTTTTACTTCCCTTCTATGTTCTACTAGGAAGCATATAAATAAAAGCTGACCATTTAAAGCACCCCTGTCAGTATGTGAGTAGAGAATACTAATGTGCAAACCAAAGGGTAAAAATATATGAAACTAACCAAGTAGCTGCCAACATAAAAGGTGTTTAATGCCGCGTACACACGACCATTTTTAATGTCATTGAAAAAAACAGCGTTTTTCTCGATGTGATTCTTCTCAAGCCTGGCTTGCCTACACACTATCGTGGAAATAAATGCTTGAGTAAAGCGCGGTGACGTACAACATGTACGACGGCACTATAAAGGGGAAGTTCCATTTGGATGGCGCCACCCTTTGGGTTGCTTTTGCTGATCCTCGTGTTAGTAAAGTTTGTTGAGAGACGATTTGCGCTTTTCAGTCCGATACAGCGTGACGAATGTGCTATCTCCATTACGAACACTAGTTTGACCAGAACGAGCGCTCCCGTCTCATACTTGATTCTGAGCATGCGCATTTTTTTTCACGCCGTTAAAGCCTACACACGGCCGTTTTTCATGACGAGAAAAACGACGACGTGAAAAACGCCGAGAAAAATTAGAGCATGTTCCAATTTTTTCATGGCCATTTTTCACGTTGTGAAAAATGCTCTGAAGCCCACACACGATCATTTTTAATGACCATTTTAAAAAAATTCATTTTTTTCGTCATTAAAGACGGTCGAGTGTACGCGGCATCACACTAAAAATAATTGACAATAAAGGGAATGTAGCGCTTACTACAAAATCCTAGTAAATTAAAATATTTTAAAAAATACATAAAGTAAAAATCATCTAAATTAAAGTGCATAAATTAAGTGCAAACATCGCTAACAATAAATACCAAAAAAGTGCATAGAATATGGAGTAATGTGCAAATAAACTGAAATAAATCACAAGAGCAACAGTGTATGGAGTATTGTGCAAATGATCTGAAATAAATCACAATAGCAGCAGTAATTTCTTCCAATAAAAATTTGCAAATATTAGCATAAAATATCTGCAAAAAGGCAATCAAAAAAATCCCAAGAAAAAGTGCAAAAAAGTGCAAAAAAAGTAGTCACATGAAAGTGCAAATAGGGTCTAAAATACGATAGACCACGTGAACAAATCCAATCGTGTAGCAAAGTTCATCAGCATTAAGGTGCAAGTGCCACCATCCGATAAGTTTCCACCATCCGGTGTGCGCAAGATAGTCTTCCCCAGCCTCTCACCTCATATATTAAACAAATAGGCCTCTCTGTTATTTCCACACTGTCCGATCGATTTCCAAGACGTCCACGGCAGGAACACAATCACAGGATCATAAGGCTCAATTGCATGAAAAAGAAGAGGAGGGCTCCATCATGTAGTATTGTCATAAAATAATTTAATGTAAACATAATAAGTTACAATTGAAGATACAGGTAAACAGCGTAGTATAACATGGAAACTTCCGGTCTCGGGCACAAACCGGAAGTGACGACACCCAGCTCTTTCCCTGACACGTTGCGTCACTGCTCACGTGCACTTAATCTATGCACTTTAATTTAGATGATTTTTACTTTATGTATTTTTAAAAATATTTGTTTCTTACTAGGATTTTGTAGTAAGTGCCACATTCCCTTTATTGTCGCCCCTGTCAGTATGACACTCCTATAATTGTCACTTTTGTTGGTCAACCTGGTCCTTGTGAATGTGGAATAAAAAAGCAAATTAGAAAAAATAAAAAAAACTAATAAAAATAAAGACCTATATTATTATTATTATTATTATTGTACAGGATTTATATAGCGCCAACAGTTTGCGCAGCGCTTTACAACATCAGGGAAGACAGTACAATCACAATACAATTCAATACAGAGGGATCAGAGGGCCCTGCTCGATAGAGCTTACAGTCTAGAAGGGAGGGTCACGTGAAACAAAGGGTATTGGCTGTGGGGGATGATCAGGTGGACAGAATGGAAATATAGTTATTAGGTGTGGGTGGGATAGGCTTCTCTGAAGAGGAGGGTTTTTAGGGATCCTCTAAAAGCTAATAGAGAAGGAGATAGACGGACCGATTGGGGTAAGGAGTTCCATAGGCTTGGGGAGACTCTGGAAAAGTCCTGGAGTCGAGCATGGGAGGAGGTGATGAGCGAGCTAGAGAGCAGGAGGTCTTGAGAAGAACGAAGAGAACGATTAGGTTGGTATTTAGAGACTAGGTCAGTGATGTAGCTGGGGGCAGTGTTGTGGATGGCTTTGTAGGTGGTCGTTAGTATTTTGAATTTAATTCGTTGGGTGAGTGGAAGCCAGTGGAGGGATTGACAGAGAGGGGAAGGAGACACAGAGCGGTTGGTAAGGTGGATGAGTCTGGCAGCAGCATTCATGATGGACTGAAGGGGGGTTAAAGTTTTCAGAGGTAAGCCAATGAGGAGGGAGTTGCAGTAATCGAGGCGAGAAATGACCAGGGAGTGGATAAGGAGCTTTGTTGTGTCTTTGGTTAAAAAGGGGCGTATTTTGGAGATGTTGCGGAGGTTGATGCGGCAAGATTTGGACAGTGATTGGATGTGAGGATTAAAGGAGAGTTCAGAGTCTAGAACTACTCCTAGGACCTTGGCGTGTGGGGATGGGCTGATAGTTGTGCCATCAATTTTAACAGAGAGATCGGGGGAGGAGGCACGAGGGGGAGGAAAAATGACCAGTTCAGTTTTGGATAGATTAAGTTTGAGGAAGTGGTGTGACATCCAAACTGATATATCTGATAGTAAATTAGAGATACGTGAGGCGAATGAAGAAGTGAGTTGAGGGGCAGAGAAATAGATTTGAGTGTCGTCAGCGTAGAGGTGGTATTGGAAGCCGTGGGAGGCTATCAGCTGACCCAGGGAGGAGGTGTAGATTGAAAATAGGAGAGGTCCAAGAACAGAACCTTGGGGGACCCCAATTGAGAAAGGAAGGGGAGAGGAGGAAGTAGAGTTGTAAGTAACGCTAAAGGTGCGGTTGGATAAGTAGGTTGAGAACCAGCGAAGAGTACAGTGGCGGAGACCAAAGGCATGGAGTTTTTTGAGGAGGAGGGGGTGGTCAACCGTATCGAAGGCAGCGGAGAGGTCCAGGAGTAGGAGTACGGAATAGTGTCCCTTAGTTTTGGCCGTTACTATATCATTTGTTAGTTTTAGGAGGGCAGTTTCTGTGGAATGTTGAGGACGAAATCCAGACTGAAGGGGATCAAGAAGGTTATTATCAGCAAGGTGGACGCTCAATCGGTTGTAAACTAGACGTTCAAGGAGTTTGGATAAAAAGGGGAGCAAGGAGATAGGGCGCAGGTTGTCAAGATTGGATGGGTCCAGAGAGGGCTTTTTAAGTATGGGGCTGACTAGTGCATGTTTCAAAGAGTTAGGGAAGATGCCAGAAGAGAGGGAGAGATTGAAGATGTGGGTTATAGAGCGTAGAATAGAGCCAGAGGGTGAACGTAGCATTTGCGAGGGAACAGGATATATATATAAAAGAAAAGAAAAGGAGTTAACATACTGAATACTACTCTTACAGGTATTATCCCATAGGGTTGCAATAATACAATATTTTTCACTATAACATTGGCTGGAAAAATTAATGTCTGTATTTTGATATGAATGGCAGTACAAGTCAATACATTATAAGATACCCACCCTACACAATAAAAAAAAGCATGATAATATAAGTGTAAAGCTAGCCTTAATGATTTTTTAATGACTATATATCTGCCTTAAGATTAGCTTTAAAATAAATTTCCTCCGATGACTATTTTATGACAGTTAATTTACAAGGGATAGATACGGGGTGACTTTGTGCACAGTTACATTCGGTCAAGAAATGAATTAACAATTTAATATTATTAGTGTTTACAGATATTTATACCTTGAACAAAAATGAATGCAGGCAGGTTTCTTTAAATTAAAAGAAAAAAAGAGAAATTTCTCTAGGATTTATCGGTACACCTAGGCATACTGCTTTGTCATTATCTACTAGGCACATCAAACACTAGAGCTTGCTTCTGAATTGAAGTATATCTATACTGTATATCTAGAAGTACCATCTTTTAGCTAGCCAGACTTTAACAGTCTAGAGGTCATAATGTGTACAGGTTTAGTAATTGAGATACAAGAAGGTGAAACAAATGTTCTCATTATACTGGATGTTCATGGCATTACATCCTAATCCTTTTCTATAAATCAGCAGCAGCAGTGGACTCAGGAGTAATTGCTTGAAGTGCCTAAAGCTGACTGAGTGAATGATAGCGTGACGTAGATCTTACCTACCAAGTTTTTGTGAGGTAAGAGATATGTGCAATGTAGAATCTGGTCAAGTAAAGGACAAATAACTAGCTCTAACCTACAAAGTTAGTATTAATAAGCATATACTGTACTTTTCATTACAAAATATTCCATCTTGGATGAATAATGAACAGTAGGCCTCATTTATCAATGTGTATGAAAGGGATTGTTTCTATTCTATCTAAAATAAAATTGTATTTGTGTTTTTTTAAATTATAAAAAATCACTTGTACCTTTATTAAAAAAGTTTAAGGCTTCATGCATACAGACACTTACCAACTGCTGTGTGCCAAGGTGTAAAATCCACAATATTTCCTGGCACCTGGGAATCCACACATTCCACATACATCTGCCAAAACAAGTGAATGGCTGTGCTCAGGTAAATGATAATGGGTTCTGTATCAGTGTTGACCCACACATGCGTGTCCGGCAGGGGTCCCCAACCCCCGGGCCGTGGACCGGTGTGGGTCCGTGGTCTGTTGATGACCAGGTCGCACAGCAGGAGATGAGCGATGCTCGCAGTCTGCATAGAATTATCACAAGGAAGTTGCTGCTCACTTCCTTGTGAGAGGGAGGAGCTGCAGATCCGAATGGAGAGCTCCTCCCGCCCCCTGCTTTGCTGATAGGATGACATCGTCGGGCAGGCAGGCGAGCTAAGAGAGGACACACAGATTAAGCACAGCCTTTGCCCTGCCAAAGTCCTGTGCAGGGGAGGCAATGTTTAGAGTGGGGAAGTGTCATGTTAGAGAGGAAATGAGGGGGGGGCAGACTGCAAGGGCACTGTGATGGAGGAGGCTGTGATTGCTAGGGGTATATTACAGTGCTCACTTTACATCACAGACCCCCTTTACATTACAGTACCCCCTTTAACGAACAGTCCTGTGATGAAAAGGGGATTGCACTGTATAGGGGCACTGTAATGTAAAGGGGGGCTGTGATGTAAAGGGGAGCTGAGATCACTGATATAAAGGGGGAACTGTGCTGTAAAGAGGGGCTAGGAAAAGACTCAGTGAATAGCCCCTCCCCCAAACAACCCCTCCAGTCCCTTGGAAAATTGGCTGCCGTGAAACTGGTCCCTCTCACCAAAAAGGTCGGGGACCGCTGGTGTACGGCACTTCTCCCCAAATGCAAAAGTGGTGCATCCAGAAAGAAGTAGTGCACGTAAACTGATAGATTACTACAGTCATTCCCTTATATTGTGGCTGTACACTGCACCTGCAGCTCCCCAGGTTTTGGAAGGCACCAGGAATTATATTCTTCAGCACAAAGGCACTGGTAAGCATCCGTGTTTCTGAGGCCTACCTTATCCCTGTGTAGCGGGGTCCTAAATTTAGGGGAAGTGTTTGAGTGGTAGTTGTGCTCAAACACCCCAATTGTCAGGATTCTATTAGCCATTTTGTCCGCAGGGAAAGTATCAGTGTGTAGTTCCCTGTGGCCTACAGGTGACGCTGCCATAGTAGGCCAGGGTTGAACCACTGATACAGTGCTGTGCCTTGTGTGTCCCCTCTCAGCAGCCATACCGTGGGTGTGGCAGGCCTGCTGTGCATGCTGGGAGAGGGTATAAAAGGGGCAGACGCTGCCTGCTGGAGGTTCTTTGGTCGTGGTCAGGGGTCCTACCCCAGGGTGTGTGTTCCTGTCCGCCCTGGGCACCTTCGGCCCAGGTGCGGAGGTCGGTGAATCAGTCCCAGGCACCTTTATCCTGGGACTGCGGCAAAGACCTTGGGCCCAGCACCTTCGGCTGGGGCCCAGCAAGGATCGAGGAATCCTAGGGTGCCGCCTTGCGAGGGAACCCGTATCTTGGATGAGGAGGCCGGGGGAGGAACTGTTCTGAGGGAAGTCACAGTGAAGGAAGGGGCCCGGTAACTCTCTGGTGGGATGGCTTCTCCTTACAAAGAGGTCAGGTTTTGAAGTACCAAGTTCACCAGGTCTGTGGCAGAGACCAAGTTCACCAGGTCTGTGGCAGAGACCAAGTTCACCAGTCTGTGGCAGAGACTGTGCAGTTAAGTTAGAGTACCATTTGGCTGCTAGTCCCTTCCTAGGGAGACTATCCATTTGGGCAGAGTCTGCTTGAGAAGCCGAGCAGTGAAGTGATTGTGTTTGTGCCTGGACCTCTCCCACACCTTATGCTGTCCTGTCTTTTACTCCAATCTTTTCCTATCAGAGACTGTTATTTTGCAAAGAGAAAATAAACTCTGCGTTGGAGTTGCAGCTGGTGTGGACATTTAAGTTACTGGGGAGAACAAAGATTTCTCTCTATCTATTGTAGAGGTGAGAATCATTCTCTGAAGGATTCTGGTTTCTGGCCATGGAGACCCGCTAACAACACCGCTCAACCTCTTTACACAGGAGGGTACGGGCTTGTGGCGTGGTGTGCCCTCTCTACTTGTGAGGAGCCAAAGGCAGGTAAAGGGGGTTGAGGTCGCTATACGTGGGGGCTCGAGTCCAGGATTTCTATGGCTGGAAAGTGTTGAAAACCCCCCCAGAGTTTGAACTTTATTCCACTGTTAAGTCCTGTGGAGGTTGGCCATATTTGAAAGAACAGTGACTGTGCCACGAGGAGAGCCCAGGCTGCGTAGTTTGTGGGCGTGCCTAAAGTGAGAAAGCCTGCGAACATTGCAGAAGATGGGAGGAGCCTCGCCATGTGATGAGTTACACGTGGTGACTTTGGTGCAAAAAGGACAGTGCGTGATGAATCCGCAAGCGTGTAACATGGCGTCTAATGCCTCATGGATTCCGGTCACTTCAAGCATGAATATGACCTCGTTTGCTGCTTCTGTGACCGACACAGGGATCCGACTGAAGCCTCGGGGTCGTTTCACTCTCTATGTCTGCAGAGAGGCGGAGGCCCTTGGAGTGGTTTGTCCCAGATGCCAGGGCCTGGTGGTGCATCTTAGGCCTTTTGGAAGATGTGAGCAATGCAAAGAGTTCCTATTTGAGGTAGAACAGCCTACTGAAAAACCTTGGGCCTTCCGTTTGAACTGCCTTACAGGCGCCACCACTTTAGAAGAAGGAACCAGAGCTTCCACAGTCACCCCCACGCGCACTGTTGGGACTTCGGAGGAAGTCGCAGTTGAAAATGTTCCGGTGATTGAGGAACCGGAGACGGAGAAACCGGGGGATGTTGCCTCGGTTGTTATTGAGAACTGCCAACAGGTAACAGTTAAGGCAAAATGGCTCACCCCACAGGTATCACCATATGCAAGAGGGAATAGGATAGTATCCCTGGGGGCCCATAGCCCATATTATGCTGCTAGGACAAAGTTATTACCTCTGTGTCTGAACAAGAATGGATTAAAGAATGACAACAGTCTCACACAAAGAGTAGGGAACCATGGTGACTAGTTTTCTTATCATGTGTTCACCAAGAGCCAATGAGCTAGCAGCCTGCAGCTTTCACATAAAATAAAAAAATTGAATCAAAAACGTGTTAGATTATTAAAAAAATACATAATGCATTTTCATATACAGTATTTGTCGGCCTATACTAAAAATATAGCATGCCAATAAAAGCCTTAAAAAATGTAAAAATTATTTACGTAACAACAACTGACAGGAGATGACATAACACTGCTAAGTTTGGTCTGATCATCAGGGCTTCAATGACCTCTATTCATAAAAGGGTTTAGAAGAGGTAGCACGCAATACTGATTGTAAAGGTATCTTTAACTGTGCACACTACAAAGGTATTTTCACATGTCTCCTTGGATCCCCTGAATCCAGCTTCCTCTAGCGCAATATTAAATGTAAGCCATGTTGACAACCAAGATGGCCTAGCCATGTGAGCATGTATGAAAACGACTGTCAGCAAATGGCCGTCAAGGTCTTGTTATTGTCACAAAAAGGCTGAACGTTCTTCTTTTTTTTTTTATAATCTCAACAGCCCTTATAGAACAATATGTGCTTGAAGGAGTCCAATCTTATTACAAAGGCAGCAGCTTTTGTAGTAAGATTGGAAATCCTTCTTCAAGTAAGAATGGATTACAAATAAAAAACATGCAAGAATGTTTCCTGCTGCCTATCCCCTTCCAAATGATTTTTGTGCAGTTTAAAAATGAAATAACTATCTTATTGGTTGCTATGAACTGTAAAACATTTTTCCTGTAGTCCACATTTTCATATGCCAGTCCTGCACTATGCTGTTCTCTGTCACATTTTAATTTTAGTAAATTTTCAAATAACAACTGACAGTTCTCATTAAATACACTTTTATAAGTAAGGCCCAATGATCTTAGTGTGACTGGCAGAGATGGTAATCAAATTATACTAAAGATAAAAAGTACTATAAGGGTAAACTTAGGTACTGTATTTGTCACAAAACCCAGACACCGCGGGTATGTGGCTCAGATCTACTACCTAAAGTCAAAGTTCCTAGAGACACATTCTTATGCAAACAGTGCTGAGCAAAATGGTATTCCACCCAACACTGCTTGCATCATTCCAGTGCTGATATCACTCTGTAGAGACTAGTGGGGTGGGTGTCAGCAATACAGAATGTGTGTGGCTTCTCTCAGGGAAGTAGCTGAACTAAACACCAGATCTTTCTCTTACTGAGCTTGGTCATCTTTGCCCTGCACTCGGGGGTACCATTTGTGCGGAGTGCGCTTATCAATGCCCGAGACAGGCGGGGTCTGTGGTCATGTGAAGAATATAACATGAATGCAGTTCCCCGGCTCGGAGATGATATGTGCAGTAATTAATGTAGAGTTCCTCTGAAAAGTGACTTGTCCTATGTCACTACACACTGTAACTTGTATGTTGAATTAGGATGGATGTGTTGAGCCTGAAAACTCCACCAGTCTAGCTTACCTCTGTTATCTCACTCTTAGTAACAGAATGGGGCCCCGTTGAGCACATAGTCCGGACCTCATGCATGCTCTTTAACTCCTTCCTTCCTGTACCTCGTGACCAGGCCATGGATCTCCATAATGTGGGTTCATTTCTGGTTACTATTGGATACAGACTGCTAGGGAGGGAGCCAGACAATGACCCCTTCGCTACAGGAGGACCTGTCACCTGTCTAGGGGGACAACCTCTGGGGGAACTAAGGCTGGAGAAGGATCTGGGGGTCCTAGTAGATGACAAATTGAGCAATAGCATGCAGCGTCATGCTGCAGCTACCAAAGCCGGCAGAATATTAGCATGCATAAAAAAAGGGATATACTCCAGGGATAAAACTATAATCCTGCCACTTTATAAAACTCTGGTTAGACCAAATTTGGAGTATTCTGTCCAGTTCTGGTCACCAGTCCTCAGAAGGGATATGCTGGAGTTAGAGAGAGTTGTAGAGAAAATTATAATGATGAAAATAATGAAAAATTGTAGGGATTGAGGAGTAACATTTTATTAAATGAATTAACTTAAATTATTGATCAGGAACTCATGTATACATATACAGTATATATTCTATATAATAAATTGAAATGTATATTAAATTACATCAGATTATTTTAGATTAACTTCATGATAATTACACATTTAAATTAGGGAAATGCATGTGTATGTACCAAAGAAGGGATTATATACACATATGTTCAAAAACAATTGATGTATAATATCTAGAATATCTGTTTTGACCATAAGAAATAAAAAAAAGGTGAAAATTAACAATCACAGTCTTGATAAACTAACAGACTAAATGATGGTGTAAATCTCCAAATCCTCATTTAAACCTTTTGGAGTAAGGGTATTTAATGTAAAAAAACAGAAATTCTCACGGCTACACAGTTGTTGAAATCTGTTTTTGAGGAATGGATCATATAACCCATACTATAAGATCTTTAGTGGATTTTTGTGTTTAGGAGTATTTCAGTTTCGATAAATCTCCTGTGTTCTCCAAATCTGGTGTGGGCTTTACGTATAGTACGGCCCACATAAAGAAGATCACAGGGGCAAGATAAACAATATATTACAAAAGTAGTGGAATACGTGAAAAAAAATTCAATAGTGTATTCCCTGCCATTGGAATCAAAGAAGGATTTTGCCGGTGGTGTACATAAAGGCACATTTTTCAAAGACTTTTCTTACATTTCTACATTCCTGTCATATTGCAAAAGAATGTCATAAGATGTGAAATAGGCCTGGGGGGCATGGCAAGTTTTCTGGGGGCAATTTCGTTCTTGAAATTTGGTGCCTTTTTGTAAACAAACTTGGGGTTTGGAAGGATAACTGAAGACAATTTGGGATCCCGATAAAGTATGTTCCAATGTCGAGTTATTATACGTTCCATTTATTTGGTTTTGTAGTGATAGTTGGTGATGAATCTGACATCAGGCGTATTATTTTGTTGTTTGCATGAAGGAGTAATAATTACAGCGCATTCAGATTAAACTTGATAAAAGATTTCTGCATTGTAGCCTTCCCCCACTGTAACCAAGTACTTTTTAGATATCTCACCACTTTGCACACATATCATCATCATTGTTACAAGAAACCACATGATAATATTTCTGATGTGTCTGATCTCAATAACGCATGGAGACCATTTTTTCCTTTAGAAAACAAGGGCAAGGATGTAATAATCATGCAGGAATGGTGGTGGTGCTGTTTCCAAGTAATGGCAGTCCCTTGAACTATTGAAAAGAGAAAAATTGTGCCAAAAAGTCCAAAAATAAAAAATACTAAAAAGTCTGAAATAGTATGAAGTCCCAAAAATTTGCACAAATGGAACAAATGCTTATATCATGATTGATGGTAGTTGTGTTGAAAACTGATGAAATGCATGCTTACCAAAAAGCAAGTTATTAAGACAGGTGGCTATTGCCCAGCCCAGGCCTTTGGTTAGTGGAAGGGCACTGACTGATCCAATGATGATAAATTCTCCAGGTGGATGGGAGGTAAGCTCCTCACACATTAAACAATCACACGGCTAATATTGAAGGCAAATAGTAGCTGGTAGGTGTCATCTATAAGGCCCAGGTAAGGTTCTGCTGGATGAATGGATACAAATGGCTTTGTATGTGATCCGTGTACTCTGTGTTGGGCGTGGGATAGTATGTTAGCCCAAGGAGAAATAAAGAACCATAGTGTGATACCATACGACTAATTTATTAAATAAAAACGGTTACACTTACGAAACTGAAGTTGAAAGGTTGCATGTAGTGTACAAAAAGTCGGCTGGCTGAAATGTAAAGCTCCCGTCCTCGACAAGATGGCGTGGTGATATCAGCACGTACCTCCTCAGACGCGTTTCGTCATAACAGACATTCTCAATGAGGAACTCCTTGAATTATTGTATCAGGAAAATGGTTGATCTTAGAGTAAAGGGAAATAACTATAGGCTGATAAGTCATAAATATACTGGGTCATCCATCCATGGGTCATCCTAATTGTAGTGCTTACAGAAGCACTACAGTTATAGATACTCCAGATCATGCTCAGAAAGGGCTCATCAATGGCTTCATATATTACTGGAAAGATAGAACAATCCTCAAAGGAAAACATGTACTGCAGAATCACAAGGAAAACCCTTAGCTGGTAAAATCTTCCAAGCATAGTGGTTGCATTCATAGACCAGAGATAGCATGTTGGGGTGATATAGCCAATTTGTAAGCACTGTGTAAATGTTACCCAAGAGCCTTCAGCACTCCAGTCGGATTTAGCCTGTAATCTGTAGAAGAAAAGGAGTGCCCACACATAGATTTCTACAGGGACCACTGAGACAGCATATACTGTATATGGCTTACACAATATTCACAGGTCTCCAGGTGGATTTAGCCTGTAATCTATAGTACAGAGAAATGTCCGCACACAGATTTCTACAGGGACCACAGAAAACCATATATGCATGGATTGGATGTCACACATATTGCTATGAGCCAATGAAGTAGATGACCATATAAAAGAAAAAAAAGTCCATTCACTTTCATGAGACTTCAAGTTGAAGGAAATTAATTTAAGGTATAAAAGCAAAAATCCGTCCATCAGAGAGAGATGTAGGGAGCACCACTTCAGGATCAATGGGAGAGAGACTAGCATCTAACCAGTTTTGTTGGTATTCCAACTTTCTCAATGACTGTTCTGGCAAATTTTGGATATCATTTTCTCATATATTATATCCATATTTTAATTAGGATGTATTTTTTTTTCAATATTATTATCATTATTTTTATGGTTATTATTACTGTTTTTTCCCAATTGAGGAACTGAAATGGTATGTTTTATTCAGATTCTCACCTTTGTTTGAGGTTCTTGTATATAGATTATCCAAGCAATGTTACCTGACATAAATGTTTATACATCCAGTACTATTGACTATTAGGTATTTTGTTTTAACTATGACCCTGAGGAGGGGATATTGTATTGATATTACAAACATTTTAGATGCTCTTTGGATTCTATTGGATTAGTTATTCTATTGGAATAGCATTGTATCTGCACCTCTTAAACACCAATGATGAGGGTACACTGACCACGGAACATCAATGTTTAACCACTTCCAGTCAATAGGAGATTGACGTCCGGGAAGTGGTTCTGTTATCCACACTGGATGTCTATTGACGTCCTGCAAGATAACAGCCGCCGCGCGCCCGGGGGGGCGCGCATCGCGGCGATCGCTGGAGCGGTGAGTCAGTCTGACACACCGCTACACTGATCTCGGTAAAGAGCCTCTGGCGGAGGCTTTTTACCACGTGATCAGCCGCGTCCAATCACGGCTGATCACGATGTAAACAGGAAGAGCCGTTGATCGGCTCTTCCTCACTCGCGTCTGACAGACGCGAGTAGAGGAGAGACGATCGGCGGCTCCCCTGACAGGGGGGGTTCGCGCTGATTGTTTATCAGCGCAGCCCCCCCTCAGATACCCACACTGGACCACCAGGGAAGCCCCAAGCATGTGGATGGCCAGGTAAGTCCCCCATGGCCATCCACATGCACAAATACACACAAAACATATGCCAATCATTGCCCACAAATGGGCACTGACTGGCACCATCATGGCATGTGATGCCCAGCAATGCCAGCCACCAGTGTCATCAGTGCCACCTACCAGTGTCATCAGTGCCACCTACCAGTGCCCATCCATGCCCATAAGTGCCCACCTATCAGTGCCCGTCTGTGCCACCTATCAGTGCCACCCATAAGTATCCATCAGTGCTGCCTATAAGTGCCCATCAGTGCCGCCTATGAGTGCCCATCAGTGCCGCCTATGAGTGCCCATCAGTGCCGCATACCAATGCCACATATCAGTGCCCATAAGTGCCGCCTATCAGTGCCCATCATCAGTGCCCATCAGTGCCACCTCATCAGTGCCACCTCATTGGTGCCACCTCATCGGTGCCCATCAGTGTCGCCTTATCAGTGCCCATTAGTGCTGCCTTATCAGTGGCCGTCATTGAAGTAGAAAAGGTACTTATTTACAAATTTTTTTTTACAGAAACAAAGAAAAACTTAGTTTTTTTCAAAATTTCCACTTTTTTATTTGTTGTGCAAAAAAAAAAAATTGCAGAGGTGATCAAATACCACCGAAAGAGAGCTCTATTTGTGGGGAAAAAAAAATGTTTGGGTACAGTGTTGCATGACCGCGCAATTGTCATTCAAATTGCGACAGCGCTGAAAGCTCAAAATTGGCTTGGGCAGGAAGGTGTATAAGTGCCTGGTATTGAAGTGGTTAAAGGAGAACTGACAACTGAATACAAATATTTAAGGAAGGGCTATCCACCAATGTTTAAAGGGAAAATGACCACTGAACCATTGATTAAAGTGGGTCTAAAAGCAAAAGGCTTTTAATCTTCTCCGCATTAAAGCGGAGGTTCACCCAAAATATTAACATTAGCTTATCCTGATCAGTGCACCATATACATATGCCTAATGTTTTTTTTTGTGATGATTTAAATACCTTTAATAAGCTTTGTAAAGATGGACTTTCGGGTTTTCCTCCCTCAGGAGTAGGCATATCTCTTCTTTTTCCCACCGCCGCATTGTTTGCTGGGATGTCTCCGCAATGTATCCTTTTTTTCTTGTTGTGATTCCTCTCAAGCCTGCCTTGCATACACACGTTCATGAAAAAAAAAACGCTTGAGCAAAGCGCGGTGACGTACAACACATACAACGGCACTATAAAGGGAAAGTTCCATTCGAATCGCACCACCCTTTGGGCTGCATTTGCTGATCCTCGTGTTAGTAAAGTATGGTGAGAGACGATTCACGCTTTCAGCCTCGTGCTCTTCAGTCCGTTACAGCGTGACGAATGTGCTATCTCCATTCTGAATGCTAGTTTTACCAGAACGAGCGCTCCCGTCTCATACTTGATTCTGAGCATGCGCGTTTTTTTTCCCCTCGTAAAAGCGTACACACGACCGTTTTTCACAACGTGAAAAAGAAAGACGTGAAAAACGACAAGAAAAAATAAAGCTGGTTCTAATTTTTTTTCGGGCAGTTTTCTCGTCTAGAAAAATGGTATGGAGCATACACACGACCGTTTTTCACGACCAATCTAAAAAATTGAATTTTTCTCGTCATGAAAAACGGTCGTGTGTACTCAGCATAAGTGTTTGGTGCAGACATTTGTGAGCAACTCTTCAAGGAAGACCCCTAGGACGGACGTGGTGAACAGTAAGGTAACGGCAGACCCAAGTCTTAAACCTGCGGGGGTATTCCTACAGAGGTTTCAAATTCAAGTTAATATAGTCTTTTCCATCCCGAGAGATCTGTATCCCCAAGTATTTCACTGTATCCTTAATTTGAATTTTAGAGGCTTGATTTAACAGAGGGGTTTTTAACTCATCTAGTGGTAATATAATGGATTTATCCCAATTAATCTGGAAACTCGAAAATAGCCCAAATATGGAGATGAGGTTCACAAGTTACGTTAATGAGTTTGAGGTATCCCCCAGGAAAATAAGAGCGTCATCTGCATGAAGGGCCACTTTATCCTCTCTTCCGGCCCAACGAAACCCAACTATTTTTGTTGATTGTCTAATGGCAAGGGCAAGAGGCTCCACTGCTATAGCGAATAAAAGTGGGGACAGGGGGCATCCCTGCCTTGTCCCTCTAGATAAGATAAACGGGCTAGATAGTGTATTATTAATTCTTACCCTTGCTTTGGAGTCCTTATATAATATTTTAACCCATTTTAAAAATCCTGGTCCTATTCCAAAAGCCTCCAATACGGCCCATAGGTATTCCCACTCCACCATATCGAACGCTTTTTGGGCATTCAAGTATAATATTGCTCTAGATCCCATATTTTCCATAGGTAATTGCAGATTCAAAAATAGCCTGCGGATGTTTGTTGCGGCGGCTCTCTTTGGAATAAAACCCGTTTGATCCTCATGTATCAAACTGTTAATGTAATTTGATAACCTGTTTGCAAGAACCCTGGCCAAAATCTTAACATCTGAGGTGAGGAGAAATATAGGGCGATAAGACTCAGGCAACATTGGGTCCTTACCCTGTTTTGGAATCACTATTACTATCGTTTCCTGCATCAAATCTGGACGTTTTTATTTTTCATACGCATCATTTAGTACCTCTTAAGCCCTGTACACACGATCGGATAACCTATGAATTTTCGTCCGATGGATTTGACCATTGGAAATCCGATGAAACTGTTTTTCATCAGTCTTGGCCACACACCATCAGTTTAAAAACCGACGGCAACAAAACGACGGCACGTACAAAACGTACGACGCGCTATAAAAGGGCCAAACAAATCTAATGGCGCCACCCCTTGGGCTGCTTTTGCTGATTTCGTGTTACCGCGTGTTAGTAAAAGTTTGGTGAGAGCCGATTCGCGCTTTTCAGTCTCCGTGCTTTGCAGATCGTTTCCTGTTGTTCAGTTTGTGCTTGTGGGTTTGTATTTGTGATTCAGTGCGTGCAGTCAGGTCGTTACTGCCTTGCAGTGCCGACTTGGCCGTTCGTTTACTGTTTTTCAGATCGTTCTTTTCAGGCCTTGCTGTTCCACGGTGCGTTCTGTTTGAGTGCGTTCTGACCAGCCGACCGGTTTAAAACCATGTTTGAAGTGCGTTCTCGTTCTCGAGCTCGTGCTGGCTTTGGGCTTGGTGTTGCAGTTAACACTGTAACCTGAGTTCAGTCTGTGAACAGGGTGAGGAGGAGTTCATGGACTAAGAATTGGTTGCTCCAGCGGGACCAATTCTCTCATATGCCTCTGCTGCGGCCGGAAATCCATGAGAATAACCCTGATGATTTCAGGAATTATCTCAGGATGACGGACCCCGTATTTCACCGTCAGGGATGAGCCGAACACCCCCCTGTTCGGTTCGCACCAGAACCTGCGAACAGACAAAATGTTCGTGTAAACTTTAGAACCCTATTAAATACAATGGACTCGAACGTTCGAAATCTAAAGTGTTAATTATAAAGGCTAATATGCAAGTTATTGTCCTAAAAAGTGTTTGGGGACCCGGGTCCTGCCCCAGGGGACATGTTTCAATGCAAAAAGAAGTTTTAAAAACGGCCGTTTTTTCGGGAGCAGTGATTTTAATAATGCTTAAAATGAAAAAATAAAAGTGAAATATTCCTTTAAATTTCGTACCTGGGGGGTGTGTATGATATGCATGTGAAGTGGCGCATGTTTCCCGTGCTTAGAACTGTCCCTGCAAAAAATGTCATTTTTGAAAGAAAAAAAATGCATTTAAAACTGACTCGCGGCTATTAATGAATTGTCGGCTCCCGGCAATACATACAAAAGTCATTGATAAAAAAAAAAAAAAAAGCTTGGGGTTCCCCAGAATTCAATTACCAGGCCCTTCAGATCTGGCATGGATTTTAAGGGGAACTCCACCCCAAGTTTAAAAAAAAAATGGCGTGGAGTCCCCCTAAAAATCCATACCAGACCCCTTATCCGAGCACGCAACCTGGCCGGCCGCAGGGGAAAAGGGGGGGACGAGAGAGCGGCCCCCCCTCCCTCCTGAACCGTACCAGGCCACATGCCCTCAACATGGGGAGGATGTCCCCATGTTGATGGGGACAAGGGCCTCATCCCCACAACCCTTGCCCGGTGGTTGTGGGGGTCTGCGGGCGGGGGGCTTATCGGAATCTGGAAGACCCCCAGATCCCGCCCCCCCCCCCCTATGTGAATTGGTAACGGGTACATTGTACCCCTACCATTTCACGAAGAAAGCGTAAAAAAAATGTTTAAAAAAACACACAAACACCTTGAAAAAGTCCTTTATTTAAAAAAATAAATAAATAAACATTCCAGCGGTGAAATCCAGTGTCCCGCGGCGATCCCGATGTCCAGCGCTGTCCGTCATTGGTTGTGCCTGAGCGGACCTGATGGGGAACTCCCTCTCAGTATTTTAAATGTATAGACCCGCCCCTTCTAAAGTTCCCCATCAGGTCCGCTCAGCGGACGAGATGCGGAACATGAGAAGGGGCGAGTCTATACATGTATTACCAAAGTGAGAGCAGTTCCCCATCAGGTCCGCCCCCTCGGTATGTCAGACCCGCCTACGTCATTGGCTTGAGCGGGGAACTTCCTTCACTATGTAAATTTAAATTTACATAGTGAAGGAAGTTCCCCGCTCAAGCCAATGACGTAGACTTTGGTAATACATGTATAGACCCGCCCCTTCTCATGTTCCGCATCTGGTCCGCTGAGCGGACCTGATGGGGAACTTTAGAAGGGGCGGGTCTATACATTTAAAATACTGAGAGGGAGTTCCCCATCAGGTCCGCTCAGGCACAACCAATGACGGACAGCGCTGGACATCGGGATCGCCGCGGGACACTGGATTTCACCGCTGGAATGTTTTTTTTTTTTTTTTTTTTTAAATAAAGGACTTTTTCAAGGTGTTTGTGTGTTTTTTTAAACATTTTTTTACGCTTTCTTCGTGAAATGGTAGGGGTACAATGTACCCCTTACCAATTCACATAGGGGGGGGGGCCGGGATCTGGGGGTCCTCTTTGTTAAAGGGGTCTTCCAGATTCCGATAAGCCCCCCGCCCGCAGACCCCCACAACCACCGGGCAAGGGTTGTGGGGATGAGGCCCTTGTCCCCATCAACATGGGGACATCCTCCCCATGTTGAGGGCATGTGGCTTGGTACGGTTCAGGAGGGAGGGGGGGCCGCTCTCTCGTCCCCCCCTTTTCCCCTGCGGCCGGCCAGGTTGCATGCTCGGATAAGGGGTCTGGTATGGATTTTTAGGGGGACTCCACGCCATTTTTTTTTTAATTTGGGGTGGAGTTCCCCTTAAAATCCATGCCAGATCTGAAGGGCCTGGAATGGATATTTGGGGGAACCCCACGTCAATTTTTTTTTTATTTGCGGCGGGGTTCCCCTTAATATCCATTCCAGACCTGAAGGGCCTGGTAATTGAATTCTGGGGAACCCCCACGCTTTTTTTTTTTTTTTTCTCAATGACTTTTGTATGTATTGCCGGGAGCCGACAATTCATTAATAGCCGCGAGTGAGTTTTAAATGCATTTTTTTCTTTCAAAAATGACACTTTTTGCAGGGACAGTTCTAAGCACGGGAAACATGCGCCACTTTACATGCATATCATACACACCCCCCAGGTACGAAATTTAAAGGAATATTTCACTTTTATTTTTTCATTTTAAGCATTATTAAAATCACTGCTCCCGAAAAAACGGCCGTTTTTAAAACTTCTTTTTGCATTGATACATGTCCCCTGGGGCAGGACCCGGGTCCCCAAACACTTTTTAGGACAATAACTTGCATATAAGCCTTTATAATTAGCACTTTAGATTTCTCCCATAGATTTTTCGAATTTGCCGCGAACACCCCAATTTGTTCGCTGTTCGGCGAACGGGCGAACAGGCAATGTTCGAGTCGAACATGAGTTCGACTCGAACTCGAAGCTCATCCCTATTCACCGTCTGTTGGATTTGCTGTCCCCCTATATCACAAGGCAGGACACTGTGATGCGCCAGGCCATCACTGCCAAGCAGAGGCTTATTGCCACGTTGAGATACCTGGCGACTGGGAGAAGCTTGCAGGACCTCAAGTTCTCAACAGGCATCTCCCCCCAGGCTCTCGGGATCATTATCCCTGAGACGTGTTCGGCCATCATTCAGGTCCTGCAGAAGGACTATATGAAGGTAATTATGCTCCTTTAACCTCACATTATCTGTTTTTATTCTCTTTTTTTTTTATTTTTTTTCCTCCTAACACAAATATGCCTGTTTGTAATATCCTGGTAATGTTCCCATTTTCCACATGCCTTTTTTTACCTGTAAATCCCTTTTTGGGCCCTACATGCCTATTTCCCTCCACTAACCTCTCCAGCATGCTATCGTGGGCGCAAACCCAGCTAGCCTTCTATTTTCCTTTTCATTTTTGGGGGGTCATTGCCCTCGTAGTTTGACAACCTTCCCTCCCCCCCTAAAGATGTTAAAAAATTAGTCTTCTTTTTGTTTGACTCCACAGTTCCCTAGCACACCACAGGAATGGCTGACTGTGGCCTCCCAATTTGCCCAGCGGTGGGATTTCCCCAACTGTGGAGGGGCAATTGATGGGAAGCATGTCCACATAGTGCCGCCACCCCCGTTCGGGGTCATACTATTTTAACTATAAAGGTTTTAATAGCATAGTGTTAATGGCGGTGGTGTCGGCACGGTACGAGTTCCTGTATGTGGACGTGGGGAAGAACGGCCGGATGTCCGATGGCGGATCATTCGCGGAGACGGAGTTCGCTCACCGTCTGCAGGCTGGGGGTCTTGCACTGCCTCCAGATGCAGAGAACGTTGAAGGGCTCCCGTTCGTTTTCATTGCGGATGAGGCTTTTGGACTAGGACCACACCTGATGCGGCCGTTTCCCCAACGCACCCTCACCCCGGAGAGGAGGGTTTTTAATTACCGGCTGGCCAGAGCCCGGAGAGTTGTGGAGAATGCCTTCGGGATAATGGCCAGCCGGTTCCGCCTGTTCCAGACAGCGATACATTTGGCGGATTATAAACTGAACCACATCGTCTACTGCTGCTGCATATTGCACAATTTTCTACGCAAATTTGCAAACAATTATGTTTCATCGTTTGGGCCTGAGGCCGGTCCATCTGAACTGATTAATCTGACCGGCCCCAGCACTGCTCGTACTGGCTTGGCCCCCCAAAGTGCCCGTGAAGTACGCCAGAAATACGTAGAGTACTTCACGGGCAGGGGGGCCATCGCAATGCCAGACCACATCTGACCAATTCTTAAACCATTTTAAAATAAAGTAAAAATTTGAATTCATACAAACTTGTGTTGTCATTCTTGTATTTTGGGTTTATGTGTCTCCCAGGTTCTAGTAGTGCCAAGTGTAATTGTCCTTAGTAAATAGCCTCAAAACTCAGAGCGAAAGACACGGTTTTTGCATCTTCAGAACTGCTCTTGAGCATAGAAAGAACAAGGCACACCTTTTTTAGACTTCCCAAATGTTTTTATTGTTTGCACCGCATTTTGTATGGGTTTTTAGAAATACTAGCCTTTTTTTTTTGTGCGGCTTTTTTGGCAGAAACATGCATGGGTCGTAAGCCATTTTTTTTAGTTTGAAAAAGTAATAAAATAACACTGTGAAAAATAACAACTGGAGATGGGGTGATGGTACCCCTGATCCATCCCAAATGTTAACAAACACACTTTCTTTGGGGGCTCAAATGGGTATCTTCAACAAGATCCCATGGCTAGGGTAAACATGTGCTATCTGCCATCATGGGGGATCAATGGTCGTGCTTTGGGGATGTAAACCCTTCCTTTCCCCTACTTGAGGAGGGAGGAAGAGGTTGCACCCCCAAAACAGGGACATAGATATCCTGTGACGGCAGATAGCACATGTTGAGTCTTCAGTGTGTGCATCTTCACATTTGGGATGTTGGAAATCCCTGAGATAATGTCAGACGCAGAACAAAAACACAAAAAGGGGGGGGTTCACACTATTCTCCCCAAAATATCTATCATGTTTTTATATTTTTGCTCAATCACAATCATTCTCTTTCTCATAATGTCCATTTTGCTACTGCATTCCATGATTTCCTGAATGATTATTTTGGCGCTGGCACTTGAGAATGGCGGATTTGGACTTCCTGACACACCCCCACGTTCAGTCCCGAAAACAAAAAAAAAGGTTTTACACTAGGCAGTCCTACATCTGTATTTACCTTGAAGTTGTGGTGACAGACACTGACCTGTTGTGCTGATAAGCTCCACCTCTCCTTCCTCCACCTCCCCTTCCTCCACCTCCGCTTCCTCCACCTCCGCTTCCTGAACCTGCTGATCTTGGTCTGCTTTGGGAGCTTCGGGGATTTTTTGTGGTGTTGGGTTACTCGTCTCATGAGCATGGTGTCCTCCCACTCTCCTCTCCCCTATGGGAATTTACAACAAAATGTATACTTTAGCACACAGACTTTTTTTAGGCCTGAAAAGGGATCCTCAATGTTTTGAAGTGGGGAACAATTGATATTTGGCCCTGAGTTCCAACATGAACATATGTGATTTTGCAAACTCAACAAAGCAACATGTTATTTTTGAGGACACTCACAAATACACTTGGATAACCACCAAGGTATCCACTGGAGCACCTGTGTGTGACACCGTTAAGAAATTTGGTCATGTGGCCCAGAGTATAGTATCTTGCTGAAGAACAAAAAAGAGTACACAACTGCTGGAGTGTCATCTCCTTTACCCAGAATACAGTTCCTTCTTTCAGTCACATTCTAAATTTCCTTACAACACATCATCTAGCCAACAATGTGTAGATAAACATTGTTGAAGTAAAATGAGGCATGCCCACATGTAGTTTACGTGGATATGTGCCAAACATGTTTGGGGGAAGAGCAGCAAGTTATTGGTCAAAACATTGGCCAAATAAGTGGACCCTCCACTTAACATAAAAGATGAGATTTCAAAATGTGAACCCAGTCAAGACAAGCACATGGTGCAAAACATGGAAGAATACATATTACAATGTGAAAGAACACAGTAAAATATACTTACTTTTTTCTATGCTTTTTATAAGCTTCCTATACTGCTCCGGCTCCCTGAGCTTCAGGTCTGACCACCTTTTACGGAGTTGTTCCTTGGATCTCCTGACCCCATATTTTTTATAGAGAGTCTTCGCCACTTTATCCATAATTTGTGACTTCCGGAGATTAGGGGTGTCGTATGGGCCATGCTTGCCGTCGTAATCCTTCCTCCGCAGAATGTCCACCATCTCCGCCATCTCAGAAAAAGACATATTAGTCGCCTTGTATCTTTTTTTACAGGATCGGGACGTTTCCGCCTCCGGGCTTTCCTCGTCGGTAATTTCAAGGAAAGAAGCCACCTGTGTTTGCGACATGTCGCCGTCTCACACTGTGCGCCGATCGTTAAGGGGCGGGGAAATGCAGAAAAAGTCCGTCATGGGCGGGCGACGAGGGCGGAGTTACACGCATGTGCAGGGTATAAAAAGGGGAAAGAAGTTATTAGGGATGTGTGGAGTAAGGACGACCGGAAGTGAACCCACGAAGTGAACAAAGGTAAGAAGGGAACTCGTGCCTGCAGTGGCATATTAATGGGTCATGATTGTAAAGGGTAATATTGTGATAAGTTGAGGAGAATCAATTCTGATCCTTTTTTTTTTGTACTTGCTGATCCTAATAGATGCATAAACTAAGAGAGCCGGAGGTGATGCTTGTTTTTATTGAAAAGTATAAGGAACAGCGCAACCTTTGGGAGCTCAAACACCCTGCGTATCACAAAAGTGATGTACGACGGGCAACTATTACCAAATTAGCCGAGGATATGAAGCCATGGATCCCAGATGCAGACTACGCTATGATCAATAATAAAATCAACAACCTGCGCAATTCTTATAAAAAAAAAATCAAGGAAGTGCGCCAGTCCAAGAGATCAGGAGCAGCAGCCGACAATGTAGTAAAGCCCAAGCTGTGGTACTACAGACATCTTCAATTCCTGGATGACCAGATCGAGGCCAGGGAATCTATTTCCAGCCTTCCCTCAACCCTTCCTTCCACCCTTCCCTCCAGCGTTCCTTCCACCCTTCCCTCCACCCCTGCAGAGGCGGAGGAGGAGCCTCCCGAGCTAGAAGAGCCAGATCTTCACATCTTCAGCCCGGTATAGTATTTTTGATGCTAATTATTGTCCACTAAGTAATATGGAGTTGAACTGTTTGGCTTAGCCATAAATGATCCCACCCCCCCCCCCCCTCCAAAATAAACCAGTAATGAGATCAAAATTGTGTGTGATTGATTCCTCAAATAATAGAAATCTACTTTTTATTTTATAAACAGGATGAGGCAAGCCAGGAGGAAGAGGGTCAGGAGTGTGACAGGCAGGAGGAGGCAGGGCCAAGTGGGACTCAGCAGGTCCCCAGGCCTAGTGGCAGCACCGTCTCCCAAGTGGCTCCCCTCCACGTCAGACCGCCAAAACAACGGCGGATGACACAAGTGGAGGAGGAGTCACTAAAGATGATTCAGGAGGCTGCTGCCATTATGAGGGCCCCCCTCAACCCTACGGAGGGGTTTAGCACCTATCTGGCGGATAAGCTGCTCAGAATGGAGGCGGGACAACGGACCCTCTGTGAGCATCTCATCTATATGGCCGTACACATGGGGGCGAGGGGGCTGCTGACTGAGGCCACACATATCTCACATCAGCCCAATCCCTCTCCTCCTCCTCCTCCTGCCACATCACCACCCACAGTGGCCCAGCCTGCAAGGGTGCGTGGACGGGGCCGTGGAGAGAACGCTGCAGAGAGGCGTGGAAGGAAGGCTACAAGAAAGAGCAGGAGGTGATTCCCTGGCCTCGAGCTGCTCATCCAGAAATTGAAGGTTGATGGAGTACCACAGCTTGGGATGATGTATGTCTTTGGCTGCTGCTCCTGATTTCATGCTGTTGTTGATTTTATTATTGATCATAGTCAGGTCTGCATTTGGGATCTAATGACTTTATATTCTCTGCTAATTTGGGAATAGTTGCCCTTCGGTTTTTAATTTGTTTTTTCCAAAATAAAGGGAAATTTGATTACAGCCAACCTACATGCCTGATGTGTTTTTTTGAGAAGTAGCAATAAGATTGCATAAATACAATGTGTAATTAAGAACAAGGGACACCAACCTCCATGATTTTTCTAAAATTTAATATTATGTTGTTCTGAGAAATTGACACACCAAAAAATGCACAACAAATTTTAAGAGTCAAAAAACATAAAGGTGTAATTTGGGAGGTCGGCCTTGCAGAATTTTAATAATTATTCCGAAGATCACTAGAAAAAAGAAAGACATACATTTGTCAGAACTCAGGAGAAAGTTCTGCTGCCAAAATGACATTTTAAAGACCGTTCTAAAGCAAAAAAACATGCGCTGCATTAAACGAAGCAATAACTTGCAGAATGACGAATGTGCTCTCTCCATTAGGAACGCTAGTTTTACAAGAACGAGCGCTCCCGTCTCCTAATTCAGTCTGAGCATGCGTGGGTTTTTAAACCGATGGACTTGCCCATAGACGATCGGAAATTCCCATCGGTTTTTTATCCATCGGAAAAATTTAAAACAAGTTCTATTTTTTCCATCCGATGGAAAAAAGACCGATGGGTACCATACACGATCGGTTGGTCTGATGAAAACCATCCATCGGACGGTTTTCATCAGTTAAACCGATCGTGTGTACGGGGCTTAAGAGTTCTGGTAGCAATATCTTATCAAGTTTTTTATATATCTCTGTCGGTAATCCGTCCATCCCTGGTGCTTTATTATTATGGGTTTGTGTAACAGCTTGAATTAATTCTTCCAGGGATATGGGACTATCGAGAGCTTCTCTATCCTCCATTTTAAGTTTTGGGAGAGTCAGTTTATCCAAAAATAGTTTGGCGTGATTCATTGACTTTGACATCTTTGACTCATAAAGTGAGGTGTAGAAGTCAACAAATATCTTCTGGATGCTACCTGTATCGTGCATCACCACTCCTTCAGGATCCTTAGCCGCTTTAATAGTTATCGGGCCCTCTTGAGCCTGAACTATAACCGCCAGAATACGTCCCACCTGTTCCCCCATCTCATGATGCTTTTGTTTTTGAAAAAATCTACTATTTTCTGTTTTAGTTAAAGTTAAAGTTTTATACATTTCCTGAGCCTCCTGCCATGCTAAACATTTTTCTATTATGGGATCAATAATATAATCCTGTTCTGTTTTGGTCACCATCTGCATTACTTCCTCCTCTTGCCTCTTAGATGAACTTAAAATTTTATGGATTTCTTTAATCATTATTCCACGCGTATATGCCTTTAAAGGATCCCAAACTACTAATAAAGATGTTGAATTAAAATTTTTCTTGAAGAATTCCGTCAGCTGTGATTCTATCTTATCTTCCTCCGCTAATAATAATAGCCATTGTGGATTAATTTTCCAAAGAGGAAGGGATATTTGACCCTCTAGTCACATATTCAATATAAGTGGGGAATTATCTGAGAGCCCCTGGGGCCATATTGGATTGACTCTACCCAAGGCAGAAAATTATCATTCCCCAAAGCCTAATCTATTCTTGACAGGGAACCATATGTGCTCAAGCACCATGAGTATTCTCTTCTTAATGGATATCTAATTCTCCAGATATCCATTAACCCCATCTCTTGTAAATGTCTAGCAAACCTAGTTCTCTTCCTCATTTGTTTACCCTTTATGGTGCTATGTCTATCTTCCTTCTCATTCATTATATTGTTAAAATCTCCCATTACTAGAGTTGGCAAGTTCGGCCACTGTACCATTTTCCCAAAGACATTTTTCAACACTTCATCATTATAAGGAGGAGGAATATAGGCATTCACCAATAAAAAGTATTTATCATTTAGTATGCACCGTAACACAATGTAGTGACCTTCTGGGTCTTTAAAACTCTCTTTGCATGAGAACCGTACTGAGCGAGAGATCAAGACACTGACACCTCGTGAATAAGTAGTATATACGGGGTGGAATTGAAATGGAAAGCTTGCAGTTTCAAAAAGCGTTGTGTCTTCTCACTCAAGGTGGGTCTCCTGCAAAAAAATTATTGTGGGTTTATAAAACTCGATTGACTCAAACACTGCTTGTCTCTTCCACCTATCTCCCATCCCCCTCACATTCCATGACAACACCGTTATTTTTTTACTCATTTTGTTTCACCAAAATTGTTAAACAAGGCTCCAACCAGCACATTATCCAATAGATCTCGTATATATATATATAAGGAATATATTTCCCACACTTAAGTTAACGAGATCGTAACGAGAAGGTTCCTGGCCAAATACTAAAAGAAAGAGAAAAAGAAAAAGAGAGAGAGAGCGAGAGCGAGACCGCGAGAGCATGGGGCCAAAAAAAACAACAACCCAGAACCCTAAACCCTCCACCTTCCCCCTCCCCCCCTGCCCTATCCTCCCCCTCTGCCCTATCCTCCCCCTCTTATGAGCCCAATCATTCCTGGGGATACCCACCCGCCACCCAGGTTGGTAGTAACCACAACCCCTCACCACAGTCCACACGGGACATCATTTGCTTATTTAATAAAAGCATAAATTCTACTATCTTACCATTTATGATTTTGATGGACACAAGACTGAGCCCTTGCTTTAGTGAAAATTACTGGAAAACAGAAGCAGGAAGTTAAATCATAACTATGTAGTTCCAATAGGAAGTACATTTTATTAGACAAGCATCACCTAGTGTCATCTGGCGAGACTATTAACCACTTCAATACAGGGTACTTTCACCCCCTTCCTGCCCAGACCAATTTTCAGCTTTAAGCACTGTTGCACTTTGAATGACAATCATGTGATCATGCAACACTGTACCCATATGAAATTTATATAATTTTCTTTCATTCTCTGCAGTGAAGCGCATTACCGATGCATTAAAAATTAGACATGTGCACACTGAAATATTTCGTTTCGGAATTTCGTTTTCGTCCAAAAAATAAATTTATTTAGTTACTCCCGAAATTAGTTTTTATTTATTTCGTTTTTCGTTAGAAATTGCATTCGTCCGAAAATCTGAATTAATTAAGGTCGAATCTGTCATTGAAGGCTTATGGTGTCTGTCGAATGTTCAAAGAAGATTCGACGGAGCAGCGAAACTGTACGACTCTGCAATCATACATTTCCGGTCGAATGTTCCGCCCACAAGCAGTGATCTTTTCTCTCTATGTCGAATCTTTTCTCTCTATAATGTCGAATCTTTTCTCTCTATAATGTCGAATCTTTTCTCTCTATAATGTCGAATCTTTTCTCTCCTATGTCGAATCTTTTCTCTCTATAATGTCAAATCTTTTCTCTCCTATGTCGAATCTTTTCTCTCCTATGTCGAATCTTTCCTCTCCTATGTCGAATCTTTCCTCTCTATAATGTCAAATCTTTTCTCTCCTATGTCGAATCTTTTCTCTCCTATGTCGAATCTTTCCTCTCCTATGTCGAATCTTTCCTCTCCTATGTCGAATCTTTCCTCTCCTATGTCAAATCTTTTCTCTCCTATGTCGAATCTTTTCTCTCTATAATGTCAAATCTTTTCTCTCCTATGTCGAATCTTTTCTCTCCTATGTCGAATCTTTCCTCTCCTATGTCGAATCTTTCCTCTCCTATGTCGAATCTTTTCTCTCCTATGTCGAATCTTTTCTCTCTATAATGTCAAATCTTTTCTCTCCTATGTCGAATCTTTTCTCTCCTATGTCGAATCTTTCCTCTCCTATGTCGAATCTTTCCTCTCCTATGTCGAATCTTTCCTCTCCTATGTCGAATCTTTTCTCTCTATAATGTCGAATCTTTTCTCTCCTATGTAAAATAATCTTGGACTAATAGAGTTAAGGTTAGGCACATTCGACCACAGGTTCGATAGACACAGATTGTTATTGTCAGCGTCACGTCGAATCTCCTATCTATATCGAACTGTTGTAGCAACGAAAACGAAAATAAAGCATTTGTTTATGTCGGATCTTTCGGTTTTCGGATTCTGTGCTTTCGTTTTCGTTTGTTAAAACGATAACGAAAATAGCTGAAATTCGGACGAAAATGCATTCGGACGAAAACGAATGCACATGTCTATTAAAAATGCATGTCAACGTGCATGCGAAAATGAACAGTGAACAAGGGGATTGTGGTATGAACTAGTCCTTAAAGCGACCCCTCCACTTTGCCCTAAATAGCCTATTTAAAATAAATTTGCCACATGTGAAATGAAAATCTCAGTGCAGTAGTAGACCTCTTTTTTTTTTTTATTCAACCTTCAGAGGTCTGAGGATGCCCTTGAAGGTGCAAAAAAATGCATACTGCTGTACTTTTTTTGAAAGCACTGGAAGTGAACACAGTGGTGTGGAATAGGGTAATTGGAAAACACTGATGTAACTCTGCATGTATTTTAGGATGCATTTAAAACACACATGAAAGTGTCTTCTGTGAACAAGCCCCAAAGGCCACACTTGGATCGCTTAAAATCACCTTTCCTGCACACCCTCGGTCCAAATGCTCTGTAAGCTTTGTATCACATAATGTCAGAGAATGTTTAGCTTTCTTGGAGACACATCAGATACTTTCAGCTGCCACAGTTTTTTTCTGGGCATCTGGCGTATCTCTGTGCATTTAAGGAGGAATAGGCTGTCTCCAGGCATACCTACCTATAATTTATCCATTGTTAAATATGCTCCAACATAAGGATTCTGACAGACTAGAGTTAAGCCTCATACTACACTAGTATTTTATTTTTCTTTCAACCCAGCAGGGCTGAATGAAAAAAACTGACAGCTCCAGAAGAGCCGATGTACTTACAATCTGATGTTAGTACAGCAATTTCTCCTGCTGTTCTATTGTGTTCTGACAGGGGGACTGCCCCACCGCCAGAACACTTCGGTCAGCCATTGGCTGAGAACACTGATCGGGAGCCAATCGGCAGACCTTTTCTGGTCATGCCCCTTCGACAGAAGTTTGCCGGCTTCTGTGGAACTGACTCGAGTACATACGGGCTGAATATCGGCTGGTTTCTATTGAACCGGCCAATGCCATCCGACATTCAGCCAGAGTATGCTAAGTTTTAGGAACACACTTTGAAGAAAGGCCTTGACATGGCAGCGTGGCTTCCACATTTATTTTCAAATGTTGTGCAACTTAGAGCCGGTTCACACATGGCCAACATGACTTTGAGCGCGACTCTGCGAGGCAACTTGGACACGACTTGAGCCCGAACCACAGCACGACCTGGAGCGACTTGAAGTCGCCTCCAGGACAGGCTGCCCCCTGTGTTTGGTATGAATCATGAGGGGGAACTCCACGCCAAATTTTTAATAAAAAAACGGCGTGGGAGTCCCCCAAAATCCATACCAGACCCTTATCCGAGCACGCAGCCCGACCGGTCAGGAAAGGGGGTGGGGACGAGCGAGCGCCCCCCCTCCTGGACCGTACCAGGCCGCATGCCCTCAACATGCAGCCCCCCCACCCCAAAGCACCCTGCCCCCATGTTGATGGGGACAAGGGCCTCTTCCCGACAACCCTGGCCGTTGGTTGTCGGGGTCTGCGGGCGGGGGCTTATCGGAATCCGGGAGCCCCCTTTAATAAGGGGGCCCCAGATCCCGACCCCCCACCCTATGTGAATGAGTATGGGGTACATCGTACCCCTACCCATTCACCTGGGGGAAAAATGTCAATAAAAAAACACACTAGACAGCTTTTTAAAGTAATTTATTAGGCAGCTTCAGGGGTCTTCTTTTGACTTCGGGGGTCTTCTTCCGACTTCGGGGGTCTCTTCCGACTCTCCAGTGCCTTCTCCGCGCTCTCCGGTTCTTCTCCCGCTCTCCGGTGCTTTCTGCCTTCTGCCAGCCCCTCCGCTATCTTCTTCCAGCTCTTTTGCTAGCGGGGGCCCGGTCTTCATCGTCGTCTTCTTCCCTCTTCTCTCCTGGAGATGTTGACACAACGAGGTCTCCCGCGGCATGCAATAATTTATATAGGCATGGGGCGTTGGCAACAGGTGATGTCACCCGGTGACCCCGCCCCTATGACATCACAGCTCGGGGCATTATGGGACTGTGACGTCATAAGGGGGCGGGGTCACATGATGTCAGGTTTGAGGAGGAGGTGACACTGTGCCTGGTGATCTTGGACTTCTCCCATGTTGTTCAGGTAGATCTCTTTAAGGTTGCCTAACCCTGGTCTATTCAGTCCAAAACTGAATGTCAAGGAAACATTTTTTAAGAACTTTCGAATGACATTTGTCTTCAAATGTACCAATGAGAATTTTCACATGAATGTTTATGCAAATATTCTTATGAATGTTCATTGGAAAATCTACTAGTGTATTGCCAGCTTTATACTGACCTTTAGACCCCATACACACTATTAGATTTTTTGCAGATTTTTGTCTTCAGATTTACCAAAACCATATAATATGAGGTCAAACCTTAAGAATTTCAATTAGTATGCAATCAGGCAGGCCCTTGCACTACATAGTTTTGGTAAATCTGAAGACAAAACTCTACAGAAAATCAAATTGTGTGTATGGGTCCTAAGACTTGAACATCTGCTCAAAATTTGATATGGCCATGTCTCATAAAATAAACCACTTAAAAAGCATAAACAAAACAGTACAAACAAAACAAAAGTTTTCCCAGCACATTTACCAACTAGTCAGCAAAAAAGAAATAAAACATACACTAAAGCCTCGTACACACGACCGAGTTTCTCGTCGTAACAATCTCGTTGTTTTTTTCCACGAGATTCTTGTTAACCTTGACGATTTTCTCGTCAAGCTTTCCATGCGTACACACTGACATTTCCCAATTTCCTCGTTGTTCTCCGCGCTCACGTCCAGCACGTACGATGGCACTATAAAGGGGAAGATCGATTTTCTTGGCGCCACCCTTTGGGCTGCTTTTGCTGATCTCGTGTTACCGCGTGTGAAGTAAAAGTTTGGGAAGAGACGATTCGCGCTTTTCAGTCTTCGTGCTTTTCAGTTCGTTTTCTGAGGTTCAGTTTGTGCTTGTGGGTTCGTATCTTGACTTTCAGGGCGTCTAGGCAGGTCGTATCTGTTTTACAGTGTGTTCTTGCCCGTTCGTTTCTGTTTTTCAGTTCGTTATTCATAGGCCTTGCTGTTCTAAAGTGCGTTCTGTTCTGTACGTTCTGATAAGACGACCGTTTCCTAGCCATGTCGCCTGGACGTTCTCGTCGTCGAGTTCATGCTGTGCGTGCGCTTGGTGTTGGTCTGCTTGTTTTGGACCAAGACCAGTCCATGAATGGTGTGAGGAGGAGTTCATGGACCAAGAATTGGTTGCTCCAGCGGGACCAATTCTGCCATATGCCTCTGCTGCGGGAGATAGTCGAGAATAATCCTGAGGACTACAGGAATTTTCTGCGGATGTCTGACCCCGTTTTTCAGGAACTGTTGGCTTTGGTGTCCCCCTATATTACCAGGCAGGACACCGTTATGCGGGAAGCCATCAGTGCTGAGCAGAGGCTCATCGCCACGTTACGTTATCTGGCGACAGGGAGAAGTCTTCAGGACTTGAAGTTCACGACAGGCATCTCCCCCCAGGCTCTGGGCCTCATAATCCCAGACACCTGTTCTGCTATTATACAAGTCCTGCAGGAGGACTATATTAGGGTAAGTTTTCTCCTTTAACATCACATTTTATGTATTTCATGTATGATAATGTATTGTATTTCTTTCATCCTTCCCTAATTACCATGATTGTAATATGCTGAGAATGTCCCCTGTGACAGCAGGAAGGTAAAGTCACCTGGTTGCATCCAGGGGGGTAGATATATTTCGCCCAGATTCAGGCTTTACGCCGACTTATACAACTAGGTGGAGAGTTGTATAAGCCCAGCTGAGGCTAGTGGGCTCATGGATGACTCATACCTCTAGGGAGAGTGTGGGGCGTCGTGCAGACAGGGAGTTGATGAGACCAGCTGAAGCTTGTCAGCTCATTAAGGCCTCTATAAAAACTCCCAGCTTCATTAGGTGTTTGCTCATGCCTGGAACCAGACCTGTGTGGACTGTCTAGGGAGAGTGAACCCCTGTGCGGTGAGACAAAGCCTGTGTGGCTATTTGCTTGGACATTTAAAACCAGGGACTTAGGGACTAGGACAGCACTAGGCTGATCCCAGTTGTTAGTTAGGAAACCTGTATGTTTAGTCAGAGGTCAAGTTGACCAGGATTTATTTTATTTATGTTTCTTTTGCTTTGCTGTGTTTTGTCAGTGTAAATAGAAAATAAACCGCACCTTTTTGATTTTGAAAACCACAACCTCCGTTTGCTGGGCCTGTTTTTGTGTGGGGAGCCCATCCCGGGGGTCACACACACCCGCTGCCGAGCTAACCCCCTCACAGTTGGTGGAGAATGCAGGCAGTTTTTTGTTAAGCCAGCATGGAGGAGATACTGAAGCAGCTGGCTCTAGCAAATGCCAATCAACAGCAGACAAATGCAGGTTTGCAAAAGAGCCTTGCAGCTCAACAACAGAGCTTCGCAGCCCAGCAGCAAGCTCATCAACAGAGCCTTGCAGCCCAGCAGCAAGCTCACCAACAGAGTCTGGAAGCTCAGCAACAAGCCCAGCAGCAATCTGAGGCCCGCTTCATAGACCTGTTACAGAAGCAAGAGCAGAGACTACAACAAATGGAAGCAGTAATGCAGCAACGTCCGCAGACCAGTGAGGAAAGCCGTCCCACTAATACCGCGTCCTTTGGGGTGAGTCGTTTATTGACAAAAATGACTGGAGAGGATGATCCAGAGGCATTTTTGACCACATTTGAAAGGACTGCTGAAAGAGAAAAGTGGCCTGAGGAGCAGTGGGCTGGACTGGTGGCTCCTCTGTTAACTGGCGAATCGCAGAAGGCTTACTATGACCTAGAGCCTGACCAAGCAAAAGACTATGTGATGCTAAAAGCTGAAATATTGGCAAGGCTGGGTGTCACCCTGGCTGTCCGGGCTCAGCGTGTGCATAACTGGACTTTCCAGCTTGGAAAACCCCCCAGGTCTCAAATGTATGATCTCATTCACCTGAGCAGAAAGTGGCTACAGCCAGAGACTTTGTCCGCACCAAAGATTGTGGAACGTGTTGTAATGGATCGGTTTTTGAGAGCTCTTCCTACTGCCATCCAAAAGTGGGTAAGCCATGGAGACCCAGAGACGGCCGATGGTCTTGTGGATCGTGTGGAGAAATACTTGGCTACAGAGAACCTGACGGCCTCTTCCAGAGACACTCGGACTTTCCACCCTAAGACCAGACCATCCCCAGGGGCGGATAAGAGGATTCCAAGGGGTGAGGGTGGAGAGAGTGAGAGGGTGGGAGCTCTACCCCAAGTTTGGCGAGAACAGCCTGGGAAATCAGCGGCTCAAGAGGCGGCAAGAAGGATCGTTTGCTACCGCTGCCGGCAAGCGGGACATATTGCAGCCAATTGCCCGGTTGTGGAGGAACCCATGCAGTGTGACTTTCTGACGGGCAGACGTCAGTCGCTGTGTGCGACAGTCGCATGCACTGCCATTCGAGGAACTGAGAAACATTTATGCAAAATATGTGTTAATGGTAGAAATGTTGTGGTATTGCTGGATTCAGGTAGCCTTGTGACCCTGATAAAGGCTGAGTTAGTTAAAACAGAGGTCTTTGGGAATAGCAAGGTAGCTGTTATTTGTGTGCATGGGGACACCCGAGAGTATCCAGTGACTACAGTGTGTTTCGAGACCCCCAAAGGTACCCTCTCTCATCCAGTGGGCTTAGTATCTCAGTTACCGCATGACGCCATTGTGGGAAGGGATTTTCCGAAGTTCTGGGAACTGTGGGATGATCCTGAGCCCCCCACTGGTGCCCCTATGTACCAGGAATGTGATAGCCAGAACTCCCCTGAGAGTGGTGAGGACTCTCCGGAATTTCCCTTATCAGTATTGGCAGGGGAGACTCAAGAAACTGGAGAGGAGCCCACCTCCTCAGACGAAAACCTACCGTCTGTGGAGTTTTCTGATCTTGAGGTTCACAGGGAAAACTTTGCCACAGAACAGTTGAAAGACCCCGCCCTAATAAAGGCACGGGAAAACGTAGTGAAAATAGATGGCGAGTTAGTGAACCCAGATAATACCTGCACTTACCCATACTTCAGCGTAGAGAAGGACCTACTGTATCGGGTGGCAAAAAGGGCAGAAGAAACCGTTGAGCAGCTTGTGGTGCCCAAACCTTACAGGAAGTTGGTGTTGGAGTTGGCCCATGGGCACATTCTTGGAGGTCATCTGGGGACAGAGAAAACCCGAGAGAGGATATTACAGAGATTCTATTGGCCGGGGGTGATGAAGGACATAGAAAATTATTGTTCCTCCTGCCCTGTGTGTCAGAGGTCGGCCCCGATGCCACATTTCCGTAGCCCGCTGGTCCCTCTACCCATCATTGAGGTCCCGTTTGAGAGGATCGCCATGGATTTGGTAGGGCCTATAATCAAGTCCGCTAGGGGGCACCAGTACATATTAGTTATAATGGACTATGCCACCCGTTATCCAGAAGCGATCCCTCTCCGAAATACCTCGGCCAAAACCATAGCCAAAGAGCTATCTCTTGTGTTTAGCCGGGTGGGTATTTGTAAAGAACTGCTTACGGACCAAGGTACACCCTTTATGTCCCGGGTTATGAAGGAGCTGTGTAAATTGTTCAAAGTGACGCAATTACGTACATCTGTGTATCACCCCCAAACCGATGGGCTGGTTGAAAGATTCAACAAAACCCTAAAACAAATGTTGAAGAAAGTGGTGGATAGAGATGGAAAGGATTGGGACTGTCTACTTCCTTATCTGATGTTTGCTATTAGGGAGGTGCCCCAATCCTCTACGGGATTCTCCCCCTTTGAGTTACTGTATGGGAGACACCCAAGAGGGCTGTTGGATATTGCCAAGGAAACTTGGGAAAGTGAGAGTTCTCCCCACAGGAGTGTGATTGAGCATGTCGCCCTGATGCAAGACCGAATTGCACAGGTAATGCCCATCGTGAAGGAACATTTGGCCCAAGCGCAGTTAGCACAGCAGAGAGTGTACAACCGTGGAGCCAAGACCCGTACCTTTTCCCCGGGGGATAGGATACTGGTACTTGTCCCTACGGTTGAAAGTAAATTCCTTGCCAAATGGCAAGGCCCCTATGAGATAATGGAAAAAGTGAGCGAAGTGAATTACAAGGTCAGACAACCAGGAAGGCGAAAGCCCGAACAGATCTATCACGTTAATCTGTTGAAAGCCTGGAGGGATAGAGAGTCCCTAGTCGCAGACACTTGGTCACCAGCTCAAACTGGTTGCGTGATTCCTGAGGTTGGAATAGCAGCCACCTTGTCACAACCCCAACAACAGGAGGTTAAGGAGTTTGTGCTTCGCAACAAGGAGGTATTCTCTGAGCTGCCGGGACAAACATCTGGGGTAGAGCATGACATCATTACCCCGCCCGGTGAAAGGGTGAAGTTAAAACCCTATCGGATCCCAGAGGCCCGATGGGAGGCAATACGGGAGGAAGTACAGAAAATGCTGAACTTAGGGGTGATAGAGGAGTCCCAAAGTGATTGGTCTAGTCCCATTGTGTTGGTGCCTAAACCGGATGGGAGCTGGCGATTTTGTAACGATTTTCGTCAGTTGAACAAAGTTACAAAATTTGACACCTACCCCATGCCACGTATAGATGAGTTGATCGACCGGCTGGGAACAGCCCGATACATGACGACTCTTGACCTCACAAAAGGGTATTGGCAAATCCCCCTGGCCAAGTCGGCCAAAGAGAAAACCGCATTTGTAACCCCAGACGGGGCGTTCCAATATAAAAGAATGCCGTTCGGGTTACAGAATGCGCCGGCCACATTCCAGCGGAAAATGGACCAGATGCTGAGGCCCCATCGGAAGTATGCTGCAGCTTACCTGGATGACGTAATTGTCCATAGCACAGATTGGGCCTCACATCTGCCAAAAGTGCAAGCAGTACTGGACTCTGTTCGGGAAGCGGGGTTTACGGCTAACCCCAAGAAGTGTACCATTGGGCAGGAGGAGGCCAAATATCTTGGGTACACCATTGGGAGGGGAGTAATAAAACCCCAACTCAACAAAGTCGAGGCCATCCAGAGTTGGCCACGTCCCAACAGCAAGAAGCAGGTACGAGCCTTTCTGGGAATCGCTGGGTATTATCGGCGATTCATTCCCCACTTTGCTTCTAAGGCTGTGCCCCTAACCAACCTGACGAAGGGGAAAGGGTCGGTCATGATTAAATGGACCCCCGAGGCTGAGGCAGCATTCAAATTCTTGAAACAAGCCTTATGTAGCCAGCCAGTGTTGTACTCACCCGACTTCTCTAAAGACTTTGTCGTACAAAGTGATGCGTCAGATGTGGGGTTAGGAGCAGTATTGTCCCAGGTCTGGAACGGGGAAGAGCACCCAGTCATTTACCTCAGCAGGAAGTTGAAGTCCCATGAGGTAAATTACGCCACCGTTGAAAAGGAGTGTTTAGCGGTGAAGTGGGCTCTAGATTCCCTTCGGTACTACCTGCTAGGTAGGCACTTTGACATGGTTACGGATCACGCTCCGTTAAAGTGGATGGCTCAAAACAAGGAAACAAATAGAAGAGTGAATAGGTGGTTCCTGGCCCTCCAGGAATTCAACTTCACAGTAAAGCATCGCCCTGGCGTTCAAATGGGGAATGTGGATGCTTTGTCTCGAGTACATGAATGCCTGATTGCTGGTGTTCCAACCCCGAGGTTAAAACAAGAGGGGGGGGTATGTGACAGCAGGAAGGTAAAGTCACCTGGTTGCATCCAGGGGGGTAGATATATTTCGCCCAGATTCAGGCTTTACGCCGACTTATACAACTAGGTGGAGAGTTGTATAAGCCCAGCTGAGGCTAGTGGGCTCATGGATGACTCATACCTCTAGGGAGAGTGTGGGGCGTCGTGCAGACAGGGAGTTGATGAGACCAGCTGAAGCTTGTCAGCTCATTAAGGCCTCTATAAAAACTCCCAGCTTCATTAGGTGTTTGCTCATGCCTGGAACCAGACCTGTGTGGACTGTCTAGGGAGAGTGAACCCCTGTGCGGTGAGACAAAGCCTGTGTGGCTATTTGCTTGGACATTTAAAACCAGGGACTTAGGGACTAGGACAGCACTAGGCTGATCCCAGTTGTTAGATAGGAAACCTGTATGTTTAGTCAGAGGTCAAGTTGACCAGGATTTATTTTATTTATGTTTCTTTTGCTTTGCTGTGTTTTGTCACTGTAAATGGAAAATAAACCGCACCTTTTTGATTTTGAAAACCACAACCTCCGTTTGCTGGGCCTGTTTTTGTGTGGGGAGCCCATCCCGGGGGTCACACACACCCGCTGCCGAGCTAACCCCCTCACACCCCTTTGTCCTCATGCATGCTGGAAGCTTTAGATTGCCCCTTTTTTCTCCTCCATGCATATTTCCCTTCACTAACCTTTCCAGCAGGGGCGCCTGTTGCAACAAATGTTTGGGGGTCCAACCCCAATTTAGGAAATAAACTTCCTCCATTTTTGCAAAGGTGCCTATTAAACGCCCCCAGTTGTCCCCTCCAATGCAGCCATTTTGTCCCCTCCAATGCAGCCTTTTTGTCCTCTCCAATGCAGCCATTTTGTCCCCTCCAATGCAGCCATTTTGTTCCCTCCAATGCAGCCAGTTTCCCCCCAGCCCTGCACATACCTTCTTGTGGTCAGCGCCACCCTTCTTCTGTCCTTGATGTCTTCTCCTTCCCTTGATGTTGCATCAGCCAATCATGTTACCATTAAACAGACCTGGTGAACATGATTGGCAGAGCAGCCTGTCAGTGTTTACCCAAGGAATGCTCCCCCCCCCCTGCGTCCCCTATTTAACTTTTATGAAGCCAATTACATCCCTCAGGCTGTAATGTGCAAGCCTATTTGCCTCCCTGTTTCTGATATGCAATTTTCACCCCATAAATGCCGCAGTTATTCATATGTTGGTCGCTTAACAGGGGGCCATCCACCTGAATAGTGGGCGGCATTGACAATACATAGGTTATTGCAAGGCATGAACCTATGTATTGTTCTGAGTGACGGGCACAGGAGAGAGGGGGCAGTGCTCCAGCGCCCACTCTGGACGCACCGCCACTGCACTGCTATCCTGTGGCCAAACACATCTACCCCCCCCCAAAATAATGTATTAATGGACCATCAGAGGGGGTGATGAATATGAAACATGAGCCTTCCATTATACTTATTTAAAACACCTTAATAAACATAGAATTTGATTGATGTTGGCCTCTAATGTTTTTTATTATAATCTCCTTGTAATGTAATATTTTTAATTTCTAATTTTCTTTCATCTTGTTTGACTCCCCAGCTTCCTTCCACGCCACAGGAATGGCAGACTGTGGCATCGGAGTTTGCCACGCGGTGGGACTTCCCCAACTGCGGTGGTGCCATAGAAGCACGTCCGCATCGTGCCGCCACCCCATTCTGGGTCCTACTACTTCAACTACAAGGGGTTTCATAGCATTGTGCTGATGGGGGTGGTGTCAGCACGGTATGAATTCCTCTATGTTGATGTAGGGAAGAATGGCCGGATGTCCGATGGGGGATCCTTCATCCAGACGGAGTTTGCCCTCCGTCTCCAGAGTGACGACCTTGCATTGCCACCGGATGCAGGGAATATTGAAGGACTCCCCTTTGTTTTCTTGGCTGATGAAGCCTTTGGACTCGGACCGCATCTTATGAGGCCATTTCCTCACAGGACCTTGACCCCAGAGAAGAGGGTGTTCAATTACCAGCTGGCCAGGGGCCGAAGAGTCATTGAAAATGCCTTCGGCATTATGGCCAGCCGGTTCCGCATTTTTATGACTTCCATACACTTGGCGGACTACAAAATAAACTATGTAGTTTTATGCTGCTGTGTGCTACACAATTTTCTCAGCAGAAAATCCAATTCATATATGGCCTCAGTATTGCCTGAGGCTGGACTCTCACCTGCTAATCCCCTGCCGGGCCTGGAATCTGCCCGTCCTGGCTTGCCCCCCCAAAATGCCCGTGAGGTTCGGGACAAATATATGCAATATTTCACGGGTAGGGGGGCAATTCCTATGCCAGGCTATGGCTAAAGATTCCTGGAGAACGAGTTAAATAAAAATCTGTTTTAAAGTTTTATCTTTTGTTTGTTTCCTGTCTCCTAGTTTGTCTTAGTGCATTTGTAGTGCCAAGTGTATTTTCCTTTAGTAAATAACAACCATTTCACTATGTAACCTTAAAAAAAACACCAAATAAGGTTAGAGCGTATTAGAAAAAGAAGCTACACGTTGTTTGTGTTCAAACATTCACACACATGTTTTTTTTTTTTCTACCTGGCCACAAACCGGCAATTGTTTTCTTAGGAAAATACAAAAACAACAGTTGCATTCCAAAAATTACAACATTGGATACCTCTGAGCAATCTGACACATTCACTTACACAAACTATGTCTCTATGTGCCCGTCCTAATATGGGGTCTTGCCACCCCTTGCCCAGCCAAAAATTGAATATGCACACATTTTGTATTATTTTCCACTAGGGATTTTAGACTCCTGATCCCTATTGTCAACATGTGCTATCTGCCATCAGGGGTGATCAATGGATGTGTTTTGGGGGTGCAACCCCTTCCTCAGTTCACCTACTTTAGATACGAGGAAGGGGTTGCACCCCCAAAAGACGTACATGGATATCCCCTGATGGCAGATGGCACATGTTGACACACTGTGTGCATATTCAATTTTTGGCTGGTTGCATTGTCAAAAACAGTTTAAAAGGTTGATGAACAGTCATTCCTGAAAAAAAAAATGGGGGTTTGGTTGCCTTATTCTATTCTCCCCAAAACATCTAGAATGTCTTTAAATGTTTGATCCATCACATGAATTATTTGTTTTATTCTGTCCAGTTCCGTGCTACATTCCATCACTTGCTGTATTATTCGGAGGGCACTGTCAGCAGAGAAACGTGTACTATCCTTCACCACAACATTTACATCCCCTAAAAACAAAATAAAAAGGTATTATAACTCTGCAGGCCTACATCTCTTACCTGAAGCTGTGGTGACAGATACTGACCTGTTGTGGTGACCAGTTCCACAACGTCATCCACCTCTCCTTCCTGCACTTCTCCTTCCTCCACCTCAACTTCCTCAACATCCTTCGGTTGTGGGTCTTTGGGAGTTTGGGGTTGTTGTGAAGCTGTGGGGTTCCTGTGCTCCCTGGAGTGTTCTCCTCCCAGTCTTCTCTCCCCTATGAGAATCAAACAAAAGGTCTATTTATCACACTGAAATTCTCTATGAAAAATAAAAACAGGCTAAATTGCTTGGAAGTGGAGTACAAGTGTGTGTTTGGGCGGAAGTTAAAGATGAATGCATTATTTCTGACCAATAATATGTTTAGTATTCACCTTTGGCTGTCAGTTTTTAGACATGGAGGCACCACAAAAAATCACTAATGCACCTGTGTGGGACACCCAAAAAAGGCGGGTCTGGTGGCCCACACTATAGTGCTCCAAAGTACAGATGTGGAAGCAGCTGCTGAGTGTCCTCTCCTTTACACTGACTAAAGTTTGCATTTCATTCTCTTTACAAACACATCATCTAGCCTAAAAATTTGGAACAAATTTTTTTAAATAACACGCAGATGTCTAATTACTTTTGTGGCTATAAAATAAGCCAAAACAGCGGATAGTGGCCGAACGAAGTGTCTGTAACGTAACGAACGATTACTGTGCCAAACCAAGTTCAAATTATTAAATTATGGAAGGGAGTCCAATATGATAAAATCAAAAAAAGGAGCAACATGTAAGTTGAGAAAAACATTAATAGCAGAAAAGTGTACATTTTACTTACTTTTTGCTAGCATTCTCTTAATGCTCCTTAACTGCTCTGGCTCCCTCAGTTTGAGGTCTGACCACCTCTTTCTGAGCTGCTCATTTGAGCGGTTTACCCCGAAATTCGTCTTCAGACTCTTCACGACTTTCCACAGGATTTTGGCCTTCCTTCTATTAGGTTTGCTATACGGCCCATGCTTTGCGTCATAATCAGACTTGAGCAAGATGTCCACCATCTCCGCCATCTCTGCAAAAGACATATTAGATGCCTTGAATCTCCTCCTTGATCGTGACGTTTCCTCGGTCTCCGGGCTTGTCTCCTCCTCGTTAGTTGCGGAATTATCAGACACCTGCTGTAAATCCGCCATATCTGTCTGCGCGCCGAAAGAGAAGGGGCGGGGAAAAGATGTTAGTTAGAACGTCATGGGCGGGCGACGTGTGCGAAGCGACGTGTTCGTAGTTTGACGCATGCGTGGTGTATATATAGCAAACACACATGTGACTATACTACGTTCGGTGTGCGGAGAGAGGAGTTCAAGTGATGGACGTGCGAACAAAGGTATGTGATTTTGTGAGTTGGACAAATTGTTGGCCTATACTGTCTGGAGAATGTTGTAGGATATATATGGTGACTACGATGTTAAGGAGGTTAGACTGTTTGCCTCACATTAGTTATATATTATTTATTTTACTTGCAGATACAATATGAATGTCTTCATTAGTGATAAAGATTTCCTTGCGGAATTTATAGACCGGGTAAGGGAGCTGCCCGCTCTGTGGGAGACGAAAAACTCCATCCACAAAAAAAGAGGGGGGAGAAAAGCAGCGCTGTAGACCCTGCTCCCATTTGTGCATACCAAGGTGCCCACAGCCACAGCAAAACAGGTGGACACTAAAATTGGGAGCTTGAGAGGCACCTACAGGACTGAACGCTCTAAGGTCCTGGCTTCTCAGAGGTCAGGAGCAGCAGCAGATGATGTGTATGTCCCGAATTTGTGGTACTACAGCAGAATGTCCTTCCTGGATGACCACATTGAGGCAAGGCCATCACTCTCCACTCTTCCCCCCAGACTTCCCTGCAGCCAACCTGAGCCTTCTCTGGAGCAAGAGGAGGCAGCCATCCTGGATGATCCTGATTTGGCCATCTGGAGCCAGGTATAGTATTAAATGAAAATTTATTGGGATAAACTTAATGTTTGACAAATATGTCAAGATGACAAACATAAACTATTTAGAGTTCCACAAGTGAAATCAAGATCTCTAGACATTAGTCTGCACTTAATTGGGTGCTAAATAGTCAATCTGATGTAGTTGTAAATTTTAGAAAATGATTTCAGGTTTTACATTCTAATTGCTTCAATCATGATTATAAATTTTGAGGCAAAGATTAAAGCAACATATTAAACTATGTCCCTTTTTCATACACAGGATGAAATCAGCCAGGAGGAGGGTCTGGAAACTGTCAGGCAGGAGGAGGCAGGGCCCAGTGGCAGCCAGGAGGTGGCAGGGCCCTGTGGAAGGCAGGAGGTGGCAGGGCCCAGTGGAAGGTAGGAGGTGGCAGGGCCCAGTGGCAGCCAGGAGGTGGCAGGGCCCAGTGGAAGGCAGGAGGTGGCAGGGCAAAGGAGAAGCACCAGATCACAGGTGCCTCCCATCCGAATTCCCAAAAGAGGCAGGAGGGACAGGACCACCAGTGAGGCAGCAATGGCCCTTATTCGAGAGGCCCATGCCACCCTCAAGGAGCCCACATCCCCTGAAGAGGCCATTGCCGGCCTAGTGGAGGCAAAGTTCAAGGTGATGAGCATGGAGCAACGCCTCCTATGCGAGCCCCTGCTCATCACCTTGCTCAACAAGGGGGTGATGGGAAAAATTACCCCCAATACAGCAATTTGTGAGGTGGCACAACTGTCCCAACCTCAACCTCCTCCTCCACCTCCACCTTCTTCTTCTGCTCCACCCCCTTCTCCTTCGCCTCCACCTTGTTCTTCCGGCCCACCCCCTTCTCCTCCACCTCCACCTTGTTCTTCCGCCCCACCCCCTTCTCCTCCACCTCCTCCTCCACCTTGTTCTTCCACCCCACCCCCTTCTCCTCCACCTCCTCCTCCACCTTGTTCTTCCGCCCCACCCCCTTCTCCTCCACCTCCTCCTCCACCTTGTTCTTCCGCCCCACCCCCTTCTCCTCTACCTCCACCTCCACCTTGTTCTTCCGCCCCACCCCCTTCTCCTCCACCTCCACCTTGTTCTTCTGCGCCACCCACTTCTCCTCCACCTCCTCCTCCTCCTGACAGGAGTACCCCTCCAGTGGCCCAGCCTTCAGCCAAACGAAGAAGGAAGGCTGCAGGGAAGGCTTCAGGGAAGGTTGCAGGGAAGGTTGCCAGGAAGACGAGGAAGTGATGGCCTTGCTTCATTGTGGTCGGACAGAAGGCAGCCTGTTGTAGTACCACACACTTGGGACATATATCTCACCTGCTGCTGTTCCTGACCTCTGGGAGGCCAGCATAAAATTGTGCTCAGAAATGTTGGCCTTCTCAAGCTCCCAATTTTAGTGTCCACACAGGGTTGATGTGTGCTCTGGGGTCCCTGGGATGCACAAATGGCAGCAGGTTCTCCAGCGCTGCCTTCTCTTTATTTTTTACAAAACATGAATAAATGTTATTTCTGTTTAAGTTCATACTTGACTATGTGTATTTGTAAAAAATTTAAATTTAGCTTTGGAGTAAGCAGATACATTTGACTGACAAAAAAAGGGACAGATAACAACCCCCCAAAAAAATAAAAGAATCTGATTTCCCAAAAAGAGGGTGTAAAATTTAACAACTACCGTATTTATCGGCGTATAACACGCACTTTTTTCCCCTTAAAATCAGGGGAAAATCGTGGGTGCGTGTTATACGCCGATACTCCGTCGAATTCCCCTGCTGAAAACGAGCCGAAGCCGAAGTACAATAGGCTTTACTCGGCTCCTCTCGCAGTCCCGCCCATCTCTGACTGCGCCGCTGACATAGAGAAAGCCGAGTGTACTTCGCCTAGTCTCGGCTCCTCTCGCAGTCCTGCCTGTGACTGTGAGCAGAGCCGAGTCTAGCCGAAGTACACTCGGCTTTCTCCGTCAGCGGCGCAGTCAGTGGAGATGGGCGAAACTGCGAGAGGAGCCGAGTCCAGCCGAAGTACACTCGGCCCCGCTCGCTCCTCTCCACAGAAATCGGCGCCAAATTTTAAAAACCGCCAGGACTGACACGATCGCAAAGGCACTGGGCAAGGCTGCAGATGGACAGATGAACACTGGGCACGGCTGCAGATGGACAGATGGACACTGGGCACGGCTGCAGATGGACAGATGGACACTGGGCAAGGCTGCAGATGGACACTGGGCAAGGCTGCATGCTGCATTTAAATGTAAGTTTTTTTTCCTTGAATTTCCCTCCTAAAAGTTTTTTTCCTTCAAATTCCCTCCTAAACTTGGGGTGCGTGTTATACGCCGGTGCGTGTTATACGCCGATAAATACGGTATATATTAAAATATTCAATGGGAGATCACTATCAAAACATTGCGAAATTAAAATTAACATCAGTTTGAAAAATATAAAAATGTTAAATATTTATAAAAACTTGCACGATATAATACACATAAATCTTCTTAAGAGCAGCATGAAAAAGGTTAAAAGAAGATAGTCATAACTCTGTGTGAATATCAGCAGCAAAAGAAGTTCTTTCGTTTTGATTAATGTAACATTCTAAAGAAGATTTCAATGCACAACATTTAAACGATGCAATAATTTTGAGCGTGACGAATGTGCTATCTCCATTACGAAGGCTTGTTTTACCAGAAGATGCGCTCCCGTCTCATACTTGCTTCTGAGCATGCGCGCTTTTGAAAGACTCGTTAAAGCATACACACAAACCATTTTCTCGTCACAAAACAGGCCGACGAGAAACACGACGAGGAAATCAGGAATCCTGACGAGAAAATAGAGAGCAGGTTCTCTATTTTCTCGTCGAGATTCATGGCAATTTTCTCGTCGTAAAACCATACACACGAATGGTTTTCTCGAGAAAAAAGCTCTCGCGGCACTTTTCTTGCCGGTTTTGGACGAGAAACTCGGTCGTGTGTACGAGGCTTCACAATTTGTGTTAAAAATAAATCTTTTAGAGCCGGTTCACACAGGGGCGACTCGGGATCTGACTTCAAGTCGCCCCAAGTTGCGCTGTTTTTAAAACGAATGAAAGTGAATGGAGTCGTCTTAATGTACACGACTGCAGTCGCTCCGACTTCAAAAAAGGTTCCTGTACGACTTCAATCCGACTTCTAGGTGACTTGTACCTATTGATTCCAATGGAAGTCACCTCCAAGTCGGATCCCCGTTCATAGAGAGGTAACTTTACAGGAAGTCGCCCCTCTGTGAACCGGCTCTAAGGCAAACCCCTCCCACGGAGCTGGTATTTAGTATGAATCATGAGGGGGAACTCCACGCCAAATTTTAAATAAAAAAACGGGCATGGGTTTCACTCCAAGAGCATACCAGGCCCTTAGGTCTGATTTAAACATCTAATTGCCATACCACTGTGTCGCAATTGCATGCATTGCACAGCATTAATGGGTTTAAATCAGGTGGTGAGGAGGCAACATATCACCTCCTCACCACATGTCAACACATACTTGGATCACTTTTTAGAGGAGCAGCAGTGGCACTTGTGAATAAGCCCTTAGTTGCATATTGCAGCGGCACCCTTAGGGCTTGTTCATACATAAGGTTGTGTGTAGTAAAACCACAGGATATAATAGTCTATGGCAGCAAACTCACAGGAAAGCCGCAGGCACACTGCACCTGCGGTGTGGGTGATCCACAGCACATGAGTGTGAAAGAGGCCCTATACTATTTTGCCCAGTTTATTGCTTCACACTGTCTTGAAGCTCTCTTCTTTCCTGCTGCTGGCACCACTCTGGAGACCACTAGCTGGGATAGGATATGGAGTGCAGTTGGTACTCTGCATGGGACAGGAGCCAGCACTACAAAGGAGGAATTGCCTTATGTGGCTCTTGCTCCCTACTACACCTCCAACTTTACAAGTAGTCAGTCTGCATTGCACTCTGTTTGATGCTCTGGGATGGTGGGTCAGCAAGCCCAGACTGAGATCTACTAAACACCTGTCCGAGATCTACTGGTAGATCGCCATCTACAGGTTTGCCCTATAATCTTTTGTTTGTGGATGAAGCTGTCTACCTTGATATGTCACTGTTCTGCAGAAAACAAATGAAACATGTCAACAAAAAAGTGAAAGAAAATGTATACATAATACAGTTACCGGTAATAGTTAAGCTTTAGCACAAAACTGATCTGAATTTCTAAGGGGCGTGTTCAAAAAAGGCATTCTTGCATATCAGCTTCTGCTTACTGAGAGCAATATACTTCACAAGCTAATGTGTTTTGTGGGTTTTTGTTCCGGCACATAGTACTAAATTCAATTACGGTATTCTTACACATAAACCCTTCCACCCCCAACCCATTTAGAAAGCATCAACATACCTTTAATACCCATTTTATAGGCTAGTTTTCCTAGAAAAAAAACTCTCTCTGGTTTGTGTGAGGGCGATTTATTACTTAGAAGGAAAGTGTTGCAATAAAAACAAGTGAAATGTTTGAAAAAAAAGTTATATGGACCAAGGAGCAAGTACATGTTAACTACCAAATGAATGTTTAATAGAAAATTTTGATTGCTTACGCATGTTATTATTATGAAGTCTGAGAGGAGCAGCAAACACAACGAGGAACATCCAATCTGATTGCAAGATCTACACACAGGTGCTTGGGGTCAGTGTGTCCGTACACACCAGAACAAGACAAATGTATGGATTGAGCCGAAAACACTGTAGTTTGTATAACAATTTATTGGTGACTGGTTACAAATAGGGATGAGCTTCGAGTTCGAGTCAAACAAATTTTCGACTCGAACATTGCCTGTTCGCCGAACCACGAACAATTTGGGGCTTTCCCAGTGACCTGATGGGTGACCCCGCCCCCTCTGATGTAACGCAGGTTTTCCGTTGCATCAGAGGGGGCGGGGTCACCCGTGCATCACTGGGAAAGCCCGGGTTTCCCCTTGCGTCCGAGGGGGACGGGGTCATGTGATGGGTGGCCCCTTCCTCAGCTACATAAGACCTGTCAGGCTGCCGCGACATCATTCCCGGGGTGTCTCCGGTGGAGACAGGACCATGTGCTGTTCCTCGCTGGACATCATCGCTAGAGCCTGCAGATCATCCGTCGCTGGATACCGACATCACTGGAGTGGAGATCGAGCGTGGATTACCACCGCTGGAATCTTTTTTTTTATTTCAATTTTTTTATTTTTAATAAAGGACTTATCCCAACTGTGTCTGTGTGTTTTTTTTTTACAATTTTTTACACTTTCTTTGTGAAATGGTAGGGGTACAATGTACCCCTTACCAATTCACACAGGGGGGGCGGGATCTGGGGTTCCCCTTTGTTTAAGGGGTCTTCCAGATTCCGATAAGCCCCCCTCCCACAGACCCCCACAACCACCGGGCAAGGGTTGTGGGGATGAGGCCCTTGTCCCCATCAACATGGGGACATGGTGATTTGGGGTCCAGACCCCAAAGCATCCTCCCCATGTTGAGGGCATGTGGCCTGGTACGGTTCAGGAGGGGGGGCGCTCTCTCGTCCCCCCCTCTTTTCCTGCGGCCTGCCAGGTTGCGTGCTCGGATAAGGGTCTGGTATGGATTTTTGGGGGGAACTCCAAGCCATTTTTTTTTATTTGGCACAGGGTTCCCCTTAATATCCATACCAGACCTGAAGGGCCTGGTAATTGAATTTGGGGGGACCCCCACGCATTTTTTTTTTATCAATGATTTTCAATGACTTTTTTCTGTATTGCCGGGAGCCGACAATTCATTACAGCCGCAAGTACTTTTAAATGACTTTTTTTTCTTCAGAAATTACATTTTGGCAGGGACAGTTGTAAGCATGGGAAACAAGCGCTACTTTACAGGCATACTATACACACCCCCAGGTACGAAATTTAAAGGAATATTTCGCTTTTATTGTTTCACTTTAAGCATTATTAATATCACTGCACCTGAAAAAAACTGCCCTTTTTTAAAACTTTTTTTTGCATTGATACATGTCCCCTGGGGCAGGACCCGGGTCCCCAAACACTTTTTATGACAATAACTTGCATATAAGCCTTTAAAATTAGCACTTTCGATTTTCATGTTCGTGTCCCATAGACTTTAATGCTGTTTGGATGTTTGAACAAATTTATTGCCTGTTCGCATGTTCTTTTGCGAACCGAACTGGGGGGTGTTCGGCTCATCCCTAGTTACAAAAGAGTGCCAATAAAGTCAGTCTTTTGTAACCAGTCACCAATAACTTGTTATACGGACTACAGTGTTGTTGGCTCAATCTATCCATTTGTCTTGTCTTTGTCTTAATTCTGGGTTTGTGGGCTCCAGTAACATGAGCACGGGAGTCACGACCACAGCATAGTGCTCTGAAGGAACGTCACAGGTATGCCGTTCCTTCAAAGCGCATACGCCAGTGATGTCACCAGCTGCCAAAGAGCAAATGTCTCCTAAACGGTGCACGTTTAGGAGATATTCATTTTGCTTACAGGTAAGATTTTTATTATAAGAAATATGACTTTAAATGGTGTACCACATCCCTAAAGTATAATATATTTAAAGAAATTCAAATTTGGACTTTACTGGTACAAAGAGGTCAAATACACAGATAGTATAAAAATAACAAAAAGTTTATTACAAATATAAAAACATCTATCACAAATCATGTATATATTTGTGTGATTCTGCATAGAGTGACTGCCCTGTAGCAGTAAGGCCTCATGCACACAGGGCGTTTTTACAGCCACGTTTTTTACAGCTTAAAAACGCCTGTCCATGTTTTGTAAACATTTTTTGACCTTTTTTAAAAAAAAAAAAAATCCTGGAGCTCAAAAACGCAAATCGCTGCGTTTTTGCGTGTTGGGCGTTTTTGCAGCTCAAACCTGGAGCTCCAGAACGCACTGGAATTGGGTTTTTTTTGCAGCTGGAAAACGCCTATGCCACTTGGAGCTCATAAAAGCTCTATGTGTGCATGACACAATAGAATAAAATGATGGGCGTTTTGCAGCTGTAAAAAAAAACGTCTAACGCTGCTGTTAGGAGCTGCAAAAACGCCCTGTGTGCATGGGGCCTAAAGCTGCTATAGGGCAGCCGGCAAGCGGTTTAAGTAAAAATGTCACACCACCTGTCCTATCCGCCACCATCCCTAGACACTTTTTTGTTACTTCTCCAGTGCTGCCTCTGGAGCCAGTTTCACTCCCCTTTCTTCCTGCTTTCACATGAGGGCAAATGAGGACAGGAGAGATAGGGTAACATGGCTTACCACCGCAGTGATGGGTCTTTAAAAACGACCCCCTCCCTTTTGACTTAAATATGGCAAAACCAACATTTCTGCATTTTTTACTAAAATTCGGAGGGAATGAAATTTTTTAATTTTGCTCATTCCTATTGTACACTTTTAAACTTAAAACTTTAATATCCACAACACACTTTATGTTATTTGTTGCACCTTAGGATTGCAACTATTCTACCAGTATACACTATCTTGTTCACATGTCCTTGTATCTTTTGAGCAGCTAGCAGTCCTCCTTGACATTTCCCCAGTGAGGAATTTCATTCAGACGTTTGCAAATAATCATTTTTTCTTGTAACTGCAGAACAGACAATTCTTTTTTTCCCTAAATCTAATATGACAAGTTCACTAACAATTTAACATGAGTCATAGAGGCATCTTTTCTTTCTCTTTAAAAGCAAAACTGCATTTGCAGGAACCATTGTCTTTCAGGAAGGATATGATGCATGCCAGATCTCAAACCTATGCTAACTTTATGAAATTAGAATGTTAACCATGACACAAAGCAGCTTGACCAAACTGCTAATTAGCCATTCACCTTTGAAAGCAGTTTCCTCTGTGCCTGCAGTGTTTACTTGGATGTTATGTATACATAGGTATTCATTTAAAAGTGTGCTGTTGAGACTTGTTTATATAGAGGTTATATTCAATTTTTTTTCTTTTGCAAGTTTATAATATAAAAGGGATCTGATATTGTCACAAGGAAATCATTTAGATTACCTTTCTGTGTGATAAGACATTAGAGTATATCATAGCTCCTAGCTGTCCCTGATTTTGTGAGACTGTCCCTGATTTAGAACAAATTCCCCCTATCCCTCTTTCCTTCTCATTTGTCCCTCATTTTAGTCTGATTTATATAGTTGTATATAGAATGGACTATTTATATTTCAAAAAGTGTTTCCCAGTGCTGGTGAAATTACTGTGCTTACCATGCACCAGTGAAAATACAGCGGCTAACAGTAAAATATGACAAAACTGAAAACGTGAAAGAACAAAGCAGCGCTATAAAACCAAAATGTATATACCAGTACCATATGTGACAACAAGTACAGTATATATACATGTTTGTTGTGGCAAACTAAATTCATGTAGACTGGTGCAACAAGGTATATGCAAAAATGAACTGCATTACCGAATCAGCAGTATCTCATAAACTTCGATGACATATAAATGGTGATCCAAAGTAAAGTGCATTAGTGAATCAATACATACAAGATAAATACAAAAAAAACACACAAATACATAAGTGCAAAGCAATAAGAAATCTCTAAAAAGTGAAACGAGTTCAATAAAAAACAAGTCAAATTTGGTCTGCTGGAATGTCCACACTCAGAACCAAACTGGTAGAAATAGGATCAAAGTCTGGGACAAAGGCAAAATAGAAGAACTGAGGCTGATGTCAAATCACCTGGGATAGTGCGTCCTCCACCAGGGGTAAGGGATGGATACCTTTACCGGAGACTGTGGACCCATGTGCCAGCGACAGCGAGTCAACCAAGCTTAGAGAAAGGGAACCAAACTCCAATGTAGGTCATCGATAGTCCCAACGATACACACCAAGATCCCGTCCAATGGATATTCAAACATGGGGGTCATAAAAATAAAAAACGGAATTGGCCATTAAGGAAAATTGGGCTCCCGACCCTGCTGGGACGGAGACGCCTGCCCACTGGGAAGCATTCAAAAGCCATATGACACAGCAGTATCGGTCCGTTATTGGGGCGGCACGCTCGTCCTCCCAGGCTTCACTTGCCCAAGCCGAGGCTACTGCCCAAAGGTTGGAGGCTAGATATGTTGAGACTGGGGAGGAGAGTCAGAGGAAGGACCTGCTCGGGGCTATGAGGGAGGTTCAGATCCTTAGGCTCTCGGCAGCGAAGAAGCAAATACTTTATCAATCTCAGAGGATATTCGAACAAGGTGAGTCTCCAGAGAGCCTGCAGATACCACCCATGTTGCTAACATTAGGGACAGATCAGGGAGGTTGCTCTCAGACCCGGTAGACATAAATGCATGCTTTGGGCCTACTATGGTGAGTTGTACTCCTCCAGAGTAAATTATACCCCTGTAGAACGCCAATCCTTCATTGACAATATTGCCTTCCCCACTCTATCGGCGGAGGCACGCTTGTCATTGGAGGCCCCTATCACTCTGAAGGAGGTTTGGGTGGCTGTGACCTCTATGCAGGCTGGTAAGACCCGGGGGAGGATGGCTTCCCTGCTGAATTCTTCAAAACGCATTGTGCCTCACTGGCTACCCGACTTAGGGGGGCCCTGGTGATGTCTCTTAGTGATGGTTCTCTACCGCCTTCTATGATGCGTGCAGTGATCGTGGCCATTCCCAAGTCTGGGAAGTACCCCGAGCTTTGCCCGTCATACAAGCCAATTTCACTGTTAAACGTAGATGCTAAAATTCTCACTAAAGTGCTGGCTAACCGCCTTCATGCAGTGATACTGTCTTTGGTACATGGGGATCAGACAGGATTTATGCCGGGCAAGGGTACCGATATTAATTTGAGGAGGCTATTTACGGTGATAGATCGGGTGGCTGGGAGAGGGGGGGGGGGTGATAGCATCATTGGATGCTGAAAAAGCCCTTGACTCGGTGGAGTGGGACTATCTGTGGAATGTACTTCGGAGATTTGGCCTAGGTCCCACCTTTATATCATGGCTTCGGATGCTGTATTCTGCCCCGACTGCTCGGGTCCGGATGGGTGGCCTTCTTTCTCAGGGATCAGAATAAACTGGGACAAGTCGGTCATATTCCCCCTAAATCAAAAAGAACCCCCCCTGGACCTACCTGCCCCTCTCAGGTGGGTCGATAACTTCAAATATTTGGGTACACAGATTCATAGGCACCTACCACGATACATGGAGGCTAATGTCCACCCGGTTCTTCAGAAACGTGTACACAGGTGCTCAGTTTGGAAGTCTTTGCCACTCACACCTGTGGGCCGGGTCAATCTGATAAAAATGTCCTTTCTCCCTAAGTTTTTATACGTCCCAGGATCAATCTAACCCCTCGGTCAATTTAGAAGCAGCTATCTTAGGATCATATTGTGAATTAAGCAACTTAGTTTACAGAGGCCCTAGATCTAGCACACAAATTACTACCTCTATGAGGACCACGGTACTGGTGTGGCGACTGGTCTCGAGGCTTCTGGAGGAGTCGCAGACGTTCTCTCTCCCCCAACACTCCTCTGTGGGGCAATCCATTCATGCCCCAATTGAGGACTGTGCCTGACCCACAGTTGTGGGCCAGATACGAAGTGCGAACACTGAGAGGCGTCATGCCTGAGGGACGCCTGCTCTCCTTTGGTACGCTGAAGGGTAAATTTGGGCTACCCCCATGGATGTATTTTAGGTTCCTGCAGCTGAGGCATGCCCTTAGGGCGCGGTTCTATTAGGGTTGAGCCCCACAGGGTGGAGAGGCTGCTTACATCCCACTTCGTGGACAGGACATTACCCTCCATCTATCTCCGCCTTACATGTGCGGGAAGCTCTGTGGTTTCCAGGGCCTTCTCGGCTTGGCATCGGGACCTCCCGGCACTAACTGAAGAGGATTGGTCTGAGGGCCTACAGCAGTTCATTCCCCTTATGATCTCTGCACGGGACAGATTCATACAGCTAAAATTTCTTCATAGGGTGTATTATACACCTCAAAGGCTAGCAGTGATGTATCGTACCTCTGACGATCAATGTCCTAAATGTAGGCGGGAGGTTGGTAATTACATACACATGGTTTGGCTGTGCCCACGGGTACAGGAGTTCTGGAAGTCTGTAGGGGGGTGGTTTTGTCCTTGGGGCTCTGTACTAATGGAGGCGGGGTGTTTTTCCTGGGGGGGTCTGTATTGAGGAAGGTCTGTACTGAGGGAGGGGTTTATACTTAGTAGGGAGTCTGCACTGACGGAGGGGATCTATACTTAGTGGAGGGGGGTCTGTACTGAGGGGCGACTATAGTTGGTGGAGGGGGGTGACATCAACCCTAGTGATGCCACTGCAGCCGCAGGCTCTTCTTTCCCCCCCTCCTCTCCTTGCGCTGCTGTACTAGTGAGCAGCGCTTGCCAGCACAGCCGCCCACTATGTTTCTTCCCCTGCCTTCATATCGGCCAGGGAAGAAATAGAATAAAAAAAAGGAGCCGAGAAGAGGATTGTGGGACATGTAGTCCTGAGGACTGGCAGCCCCACTGTAACACGAAAACTGCAGCCCACACAGCATGCCCAGCTAAATAGGAGAGAGAGAGCCAGGAGCCCGGGAAAGCTTTCAGGGAAGTGCACCCAGGACTCCAGAGAGAGAGGACAGTGCTGAGAGAACACCATCAGAGAGAGAACCCCGCTGCTCTGCACCACCAGAGCGAAAGAAACACAGCCTGGCGCCATCCCTGGCAGAGAAAGAATGGAGTTATTGCCAGAACACAGATCTGGACTCTACCCAGTGGTGTCGCCACGGGCAATTTAGAGTGAGCTGACTCCTGATTAGAGGAACCATTGTTGCTGTATCGCTGGGTCAGGTGAGAGGGCCGATCGGCCATTATCTACTATCGTCCATAGGAACTGCAGTCTCTGACCATCTCCTGTATTATATCTGCAGTCTCTGACCATCTCCTGTATTATATCTGCAGTCTCTGACCATCTCCTGTATTATATCTGCAGTCTCTGACCATCTCCTGTGCTATGTCTGCTGTCTCTGACCATCTCCTGTGCTATGTCTGCAGCCTCTGACCATCTCCTGTACCATGTCTGCAGTCTCTGATCATCTCCTGTGCTATGTCTGCAGTCTCTGACCATCTCCTGTAATATGTCTGCACTCTCTGACCATCTCTTGTATCATGTCTGCAGTCTCTGACAGTCTCCTGTACTATCTCTGCACTCTCTCACCACCTCCTGTATCATATCTGCAGTCTCTGACCGTCTCTTGTAATATGTCTGCACTCTCTGACCGTCTCTTGTATCATGTCTGCAGTCTCTGACCGTCTCCTGTACCATGTCTGGGGGCTCTTTCTAACAGACTCTCTAACAGAATCCCCCTCTGTGTGCATCAGAGAAACTCCCCTCCAGGTCTCATTAGTGTACGCTCTTCCTGTATTTTCTTTATTGTTAAAAGATCATGGGAGGATCCCAGGTTAACAAAGACTTCTTAGGGGAGCATCTCTGTGTTTGAGTTGTTGCCATAGAAACATTTGTAAAGGGGAGGAGTTTGTAAGATGACCACGCCCATGTGTGGGCACCAGAAATATTTCTGCACCCAGGCGTCTGTGACCCTAGGATCGGCCCTGTATGCTTAACATGTAACTGATTGAATATCTCAATAAACATTCCTTCTGTTAAAAAAAGAAAAGAAAAAGAAAAAACAACTTCACATGGTGCAGGTCAAAAGGGTGGATTTATTTAAAAAATAGTACAAACATTGTGAAGATGTGTGCAAATAAAGGTGTCCGTTTAATAAACTGAGAAGTTTTTTCTCAGTTCAGTTCTCGGCAGTTCTCAGAGGAAAATTATCTCCTCTGCAGCTGGTTTAATAAACTGAGAACTTCAGTTCTCAGAGGGAGAACAGAGGAGAAGTGTTTCCTCTGAAAACGGCTGAGATCTGTGTAAAAGTGGGTGGGCTGCCTGTAATCTCGTGAGATATTGGGAGATTACGGTGCAGCCGAGTTCAAAAAGTGAAACTAAAGTTTAAAAGAACATGTAATTACATGTTTTCAGACGTGATAACTATATATATATTCTGTATATATATATATACACATGTGTGTGTATATACACACACACACACACACACACATATATATATATATATATACAGTATATATGTATATATACACAGACACATGAATATATATATATTCATGTGTTTGTGAATATATGTGTGTGTATACATATATATAAATACTGTATATATGTGTGTGTGTGTGTGTATAATATATATATATATATACACACACACACATGTGTATACTGTATATACAGTGTATATATATGTAGCGGGGTCTCCTTTAAGACTCTCGGGACTACCTTGCCCAGAATCCCTTTTGGTATGTTTCCACCCCAGAGACTCATGGGAGGGGTTATAAAAGGAGGAGGTGAGGCTGGGCTCGGCCTCTTTGGGACACGAGACTTCAGTGACTGATCCTCCTGTGCGGATGTGCCGGAGTGCAAGGCCTGAAGCCTGAGGCCTTGCGCAGCACCAAAGAGCCTTCCACCCCACTGCAAGCCTGGGTGGCATCTGACTTCGCTTGTCTACAACCTTGGTTGGATCGGGGATCCGATCGCTGGAGACACTGTGTGTGTGAGGACACAGTCGGTGGAAGTTCCCGGACTGGGATCGCGTCCGGACGGGTGAGAGGGGGTATGCTCAAACCATATAATGTTGTTGCTGATGTGCCTATAGACTGCCGTGGCTCACAAGTTTATTTCTGACACTCTCACCGGAGATCCATATCAGAGCGGAACTTAGAGTTCATGAAGTAATGTGTTTAGTTCATCACAACTTTCCCATTGGATTACAAATGTTGTTCTGGTAATGTGCACCACCCTTAAAGAATTGCCAGTGAAGAAACCATCATCCCCTATAGACTGAGTTTTAGATATCTGAGCCAGGCCTGGCCAGCTAGTTAATTCATTTAGTAACTGCGTCACAGGGCGCCTAGTTAACGGTCGCCCACGCGGCGCACCTTTACTGTTCATCTTAAATGCATAGAGTGTTATTGCTGCAGGGCTCTGCAATTTGTTATCTGTGAACAGTTAGCACTGTTAACTTTTATTACCAACAACTCAAAGTAAATTTGATACCCTTTTCATTACTGTCTTGGTGTTTGGGTTTACTCATACAGTATAAGTTAATATTTATTGCTGCCAATACTAACTGTGCCAGTAGGGGGTCGAGTACATTGCCGGGGGTTGACGGAGCTGTTTTCAGGGCCCAAACAAAACTTGCGGCCTTCTTAGTTGAAGGTATCGCTACACGTGGGGGTTCTCGTCCGGGATCCTGATACAGCAAATAAACGCCAGAGGTGCCGTCATGGTCCCGCAAGGAATAAGAGCGTGGTGCAAAGTGGCTAAAACAGACCCAAACCAATCAGTGGTCATCGACCTACCAGGGGAAGAATGGTCAATAGAAACGGTAGAGGGGTTAATGAAGTCAGTGACCCCAGATCACACACCGTGGGTGATGGGAATAAAGTCAGACACAGACATCTCATATTAGTATGCACTAGTGGAATACTTAGACGGGATGCCAGAGGCTTGTAAGCGCAACTATGTACAGATGCCTGATAATAGATCCTATAGGTTGGCACACGCAATTAAAAAGGAACCATCACCAACGGGATCACCGCAGGCTGCGGCCCGTACCCCACCCGAAAGAGGAGACAGGGCGACGCCTCCGGTGGCGCCTGCACCTGTCACTGCTATATCACCAGAACTAATAAATGCAATAGGGGATCTGCTAAACAAATGTCAGAAGACAAGCACGGTGCATGGGAAGTGCCTGAAGCGCAGAAGAGGCAACGAGTGATAGAAAGCCTTAAAGGCGCAGCAGCAGAAGCAGTAAAAAGTTTTCGGTTTGGGAATGCAGATTGCACGGCTCAAGACTGTCTAGTCATGCTACAGGAGGAGTTTGGTCAATTGGAAAAGGTGACAGAGATGGTCTACCAATTTGAACACACTTTCCAACAACCAAAGGAGAAACTTTCAGAGTATGTTAGAAGACTGAATAGGTTGCTGTGCAAGATTGTGTTAAAGAAGGGAATGAAGCCCCAAGATACGGATGCGGCAAGAATGAAACAAGTCTTAAAAGGAGCATTACGCTCGGATCCAGTCTGGCTGCACCTGAAGACCTCAGGAGGAGGAACGCTACTGACATATGCTGACTTGATAAAAGTCATCAGAGATGAGGAGGCGCTGCAACAGGACCAGCAGATGATTAAGGCAAATGCTGCACCCGCACAGGTGCTAGTCCATCCAGTGATGACCCCTGAAAGAGACTCAGAGATAGACACTCTAAAAGCTCAAATGTCCAAGGTGTTAGAGATGTTGACCTCTCTGATGGCAAAAGACACAGAGAGTCCCAAGAGAGAAGTACCAAGGAAGGAATTATTCCCAATTGCCTCAGCACCCGCATCTTTACAAGAATGGGGAGATATAGTCTGCTTTAACTGTGGAGGAATTGGCCATATTGCAGCTACATGTTCCAGTCCAAAGAAGAAGAAACCAGACAACCGCAAGCCGGCGGGAAACTCCAGAGGGCCCCGGTGAAGGAGTCAACCGGGTGCCCATCACCTTCAGTGAGCTCCAAGCTGAATGCGAAGCAGAAGAAAAGAGGAGATAAAACCCCTCAGAGGAAACGCAACATTCCTCAACAGAGATACACCCCAGAAAAAGGGGGCAAGACCCCTCAGAAGGGACACAGCACTCCCCAGAGGGGTTGCACACCCAAGAAGAATAATAGTATCCCTCAGCGGGTCCCTACACCCATTGAAAGGAGGGAAATCAATGCATACCAGGCTCAAGAAAGATTAAAGTCCAAAGGGAATTGGATGAGAGAGAGTCCGAAAGGAAAGGGTCAGAAGAAGGCGACCCCCGCCAAGCCATATCCGGAGAAGCTGGTAGGCCCATCTCCTATAGTGCCCATTCAAGTGGAGGGAGTCTACACCAGAGCCATCTTGGATACTGGGGCACAAGTGACCCTGTTATACCGAGATTTCTACGATAAGCACTTGAGTCACCTGCCCATCCAGAAGATAGAGGGACTAGAGATATGTGGGATTGGAACCCAGAATTTCCCTTACGATGGCTGTCTGCCTGTCAGGATGATCTTTGACCCATCTGTGGCTGGAAGAGCCGAAGTGTTTGACACCCTGGCGGTTGTGTGCCTTCGGCCGCCAGGAGCCAACAAGAGTTCCCTTATAATAGGGACGAACACGGACCTGGTCTGAAGACTTCTGACCCCTCTAGTGAAAGAGAAGGGGTCAGCGGCCACCAAGATCCATCCCATGCTGAAGACGGCTTACCAACGGCTGGTCCTAGAGCAGAAGACCCCTGGAGAGGGGATAGGGAAGGTGTGGAGACTTGGAAGAGAAGGGATAGTGTTGCAGCCCGGTGAAGTAACCTGTCTCAGAGCCACTGTGAAGCTTTCTTGGGAGCAGCCTGGACCCTTTGTCATGTTGGAGTCCGACCAAAGGGAAGAGTCCCCCGGTCTGGAAGTGATACCAGAAGTGATTCCGCTGAGGGCCCTGAAGAAGGCTCATGGTAGAGTTCCAGTGAGTGTTAGGAACAATACAGATGGTCCCATGGAAATTCCAGCCAGGATGCTGCTGGGTCAGGTGAGCCCTGCTGCCCCTGTCAACTTGTCAGAAGTAAAGGGGGTGGGCGAAGGAGGAGATGCTTGGGAGAAGCTATCCATGGAAAACCCGAATCTGCCCAGGGCTTGGAAGGAGAGAGTCAAGGCCCAGTTGACCAGATGGGAGAAGATCTTCTCCAAAGATGAGTTCGATGTGGGGTGTGCAAGGAGTGCCACCCATCGGATCCGCCTCCAAGAAGATAAGCCCTTCAGAGAGAGGGTCAGGCGGGTCCCACTAGCAGATCTGGAGGATCTAAGGGAGCAACTTGCAGAACTCAAAAGGACTGGTGTGATCCGGGAGTCTAGAAGCCCCTATGCCTCCCCGATAGTGGTGGTCAGGAAGAAGACTGGATCGTTGAGGCTCTGTATCGACTACAGGACTCTTAACAGGAGAACCATACCCGACCAGTACACCACTTTGAGGATAGAGGATGCCCTGCAGAGCTTGTCTGGAGCCAAGTGGTTCAGCGTTATGGATCTCAAGAGTGGGTACTATCAGATCCCTATGCACCCAGAAGACAAGGAGAAGACGGCTTTCATAACCCCAGTGGGGTTCTTTGAATTCGACCGGATGCCCCAAGGTCTGTCTGGAGCCCCAGCTACTTTCCAACGTCTCATGGAGAAGACTGTAGGAGACATGAACCTTATTGAAGTCCTTGTATACCTGGACAATGTTATTGTCTTTGGAAGAACCCTGGAGGAACACGAGGAGAGGCTGGAAAAAGTCTTGAGGAGACTCAGTGAGGAGGGACTCAATCTTTCGCCTGAGAAGTGTCGGTTCTACCAGTCTTCTGTGAACTACCTGGGGCACATAGTGTCCGAAGAAGGGGTGGCCACAGACCCTGAGAAATTGGAGGCAGGTACCTCCTGGCCACGACCCACCACAGTAACAGAACTCAGATCCTTCTTAGGGTTCTGCTCCTATTACCGGAGGTTTGTGGAAGGATTCGCCCGAATTGCTAGACCATTGAATGAACTGCTCAAGACTGAGAAAGAAGAGGACGACTCAGGGCCCAGGAAGCCGGGCGAGTCAGTCAAAGATCAGTGGAACCAAAAATGTGAAGAGGCCTTCCAGGCATTGAAAAAGAGCCTAACCACTGCTCCAGTCTTGGCCTACGCAGACCCAACCAAGCCCTATGAACTACACGTAGATGCTAGTCATGATGGTCTGGGAGGAGTACTTTATCAAGAGCACGAAGGGCAACTACAGCCTGTTGCCTACGTGAGCAGGAGCCTGACCCCCTCTGAGAAAAACTACTCCACTCACAAGCTGGAGTTCCTGGCCCTTAAGTGGGCGGTAGTAGACAAGCTCAAAGACTACCTGTATGGGGCGGAGTTCACTGTGAAGACCGACAACAACCCCCTGACCTACCTATTCACTACAGCAAAGCTGGACGCCACTGGACACAGGTGGCTGGCCGCATTGTCTGGATTCAATTTCAGCCTAAAGTACAGGCCAGGGATTGGGAATCGAGATGCAGACGCTTTGTCCAGAAGATCTCATGGTCCCACCCATGACATGGAAGACTGGACTCAAGTGGCACCAGACGGGGTGCGGGCCCTATGTCAGGGGGCTGAATTGCAAGCCAGAGGGGGTTTAAGGGCGGAAGAGATAGGAGTTACCATGGTAGGAGTCCCCAAACAATACTGTGGAGTAACTCAACTGGAGGAAGACCATCTGCCAAAGCTGTCCAAGAAGGAGCTAAGATGTGACCAATTAGAAGACCCCATGGGGAAATTAGTTCTGGAAGCCCTGGAGAATCAGGATCCAAACAGACTTCTGATTCACTCTTCAAAGGAAGCTCGCCTGTTGAGGAAAGAGTGGGATAGGTTACAGGTGCATCAGGGAGTGGTCTACCGAAGGGGCCCCTCTGATGACCTGGAAGATAAATTGCAATTGTTTCTTCCGGAAAAACACAGAGAGACTGTTCTGATTGCCCTACATGACAATCATGGCCACTTAGGGGCGGAAAGGACCTTTCAACTTGTCAGAAGTCGGTTCTATTGGCCCTGTATGAGGGCAGAAGTAGAAGAGTACTGCCATTCGTGTGCACGTTGCATCCAGAGGAAGACTTTACCCCATCAAGCTGCCCCAATGGGCCATCTACAGAGTCAAGGCCCAATGGATCTGGTATGCATTGATTTCCTCTGCCTCTAACCCAATCTGAGTGGACTAGGAAATGTTCTGGTGATAACTGATCATTTCACCCGGTATGCCCAAGCTTTCCCAACCAAAGACCAGAAGGCTTCCACAGTAGCCAAGGTACTTATGGAGAAGTATTTTGTCCATTATGGGCTGCCCCAGCGACTTCATTCAGATCAAGGAAAGGACTTTGAGAGTCGACTGATCCGGAAGCTCCTGGATTCGTTGGGAATCAGGAAGACTCAAACTACACCTTACCACCCACAGGGAGATGCTCAGCCGGAGAGGTTTAACCGAACCTTGTTCAACATGTTGGGGACTCTGGAAAGTGAGAAGAAACAACATTGGAGCAAACACATAGCAGCCCTAGTCCATGCTTACAACTGCACCACCAGTGATGCCACGGGCTACTCCCCATATCGACTCATGTTTGGGAGAGAAGCGAGACTACCTGTAGACTTGGCCTTTGGCACCTCTTTAGATCATCCCACAAAGGATATGTGGACAGGTTTAGTTACAGCCTGAAAGTAGCTTATGAACAAGCTCAAGCGGCCTCAGATCAAAGGGGAGCCCGAAACAAAAGAAACTTCGACTTGAAGGTCCGGGTACAAGACCTGCAGCCTGGGGACCGAGTACTGCTACGCAATCTGGGGGTCTCTGGGAAACATAAACTTGCAGACAGATGGAGATCTGAACCCTATGTCATCTGTAGGAAGCTGCCGGGCCTACCTGTTTACCAGTTGAAGCCAGAAGGAAAAGTAGGCCCACTGAAGACATGGCATCGAAACCACCTGCTCCCACTTGCTGAAGCAGTCAGGATACCTCCAGTGAGAGACTCCCCTGAACCAGTGTCTATTCTGGATAACCCCAGGCCAAACACTCGGTCCCAGACCTCTCGGGCTGAAGATGTAACAGCTTCTGAACTTAGTGGAGATGAGGAGGGAGAGCTTGACTGGCTGTGGCCTTCCCCAACTCAAGGGACTTCTGCTATAGATCTTCCAACTATTGAAGACACTACAGATACACAACTGAATGCAGAAGCCGTTGAATTCATCCCATATAGTCCTTCATTTAATTACTGGGAAGATGACTGTGATGTTTACCCTGAACAAGACCCTAGAGACTTTATGTATCCCTCGGCTCCTGAAGTAGATGTTACAGAGCCTGCCGTGTTGCCTGAGCCTGCCACAGAAGAAGAGCATGTGGCGCCAGAGCCAGAAACCCCAAGGGAACAAAGAGCCCACAGAGTCATAAAGCCTCCCAAAAAGTTGACCTACCCACAAATGGGGCAGAGCTCAGAAGATTCTGTGATCACTGCTAGGAGGAGTGTAGAGAATCCGGACCCCTCCACTATACATTTGGTAGAGGGCAACCCCCACTCACTCTCTGGCACAGTTAGGCAGGTCACTCAGGATAGTATGACCTGTGGCAAAGGGAATCCAACTCCTCGGTTTTGGTGGGAATTCCCGATGCCAACCTCTTATGCAACGTTGTCTGGGGTTGTACGCAGTGTATGTTAAGGTTTCTTTGGGGACCAAAGAATTTAAGTGGGGGGAGTGTGTAGCGGGGTCTCCTTTAAGACTCTCGGGACTACCTTGCCCAGAATCCCTTTCGGTATGTTTCCACCCCAGAGACTCATGGGAGGGGTTATAAAAGGAGGAGGCGAGGCTGGGCTCGGCCTCTTTGGGACACGAGACTTCAGTGACTGATCCTCCTGTGCGGATGTGCCGGAGTGCAAGGCCTGAAGCCTGAGGCCTTGCGCAGCACCAAAGAGCCTTCCACCCCACTGCGAGCCTGGGTGGCATCTGACTTCGCTTGTCTACAACCTTGGTTGGATCGGGGATCCGATCGCTGGAGACACTGTGTGTGTGAGGACACAGTCGGTGGAAGTTCCCAGACTGGGATCGCGTCCGGACGGGTAAGAGGGCGTATGCTCAGACCATATACTGTTGTTGCTGATGTGCCTATAGACTGCCGTGGCTCACAAGTTTATTTCTGACACTCTCACCGGAGATCCATATCAGAGCGGAACTTAGAGTTCATGAAGTAATGTGTTTAGTTCATCACAACTTTCCCATTGGATTACAAATGTTGTTCTGGTAATGTGCACCACCTTTAAAGAATTGCCGGTGAAGAAACCATCATCCCCTATAGACTGAGTTTTAGATATCTGAGCCAGGCCTGGCCAGCTAGTTAATTAATTTAGTAACTGCGTCACAGGGCGCCTAGTTAACGGTCGCCCACGCGGCGCACCTTTACTGTTCATCTTAAATGCATAGAGTGTTATTGCTGCAGGGCTCTGCAATTTGTTATCTGTGAACCGTTAGCACTGTTAACTTTTATTACCAACAACTCAAAGTAAATTTGATACCCTTTTCATTACTGTCTTGGTGTTTGGGTTTACTCATACAGTATAAGTTAATATTTATTGCTGCCAATACTAACTGTGCCAGTAGGGGGGTCGAGTACACTGCCGGGGGTTGACGGAGCTGTTTTCAGGGCCCAAACAAAACTTGCGGCCTTCTTAGTTGAAGGTATCGCTACATATATATATACATACATATATACACACACACACACACACACACACACACATATATAATGTATCTATATACACACACTTGTGTGTGTGTATATATATATATATATATATATATATATATATATATAATGTTGTTAATATTCATTTTTAACCCACTGGTGCTGATATTAGGAAGAAATAAGCCTTCTTCCTCTAATCACACCAGCTTCTCTCCCAGATTCTCCACCTCTGAACTGGTGAATCTGGAAGGGAGATATTTCAGTGGAAGAGCCGTGAGATCTTCAGATCTCAGTTTATTAAACTGGCCGTTTTGTGACAAAACGGTCATGTGCTGTGATGAGAAGGGGAGAACATGTTCTCTGCTCCTGATCTCAGTTTATTAAACTGGCAATGCTCTGAGATAAGCGGTGATCATCATGATCTCGGCTTATCACAGTTTATTAAACGTACACCAATATGTGATCACAGGTTCAAACGCAATGTGAAGCGCTAAGCTAGCAAACCCAGTTCATTTTTGCATATACCTTGTTGCACCAGTCTACATGAATTTAGTTTGCCACAACAAACATTTATATTCATGTTTTCCTAGTGCTAAACATTACAACCAATTTCTAAATTGCTGCATTTGAGCCAGTATAAAGGAATAATAGTTGTAAAAAAAACTTGTGGGTTTAGATGTTATAATTTTATAATTCTCCTTTAAAGGGGTTGTAAAGGTTTGTTTTTTATTTTCTAAATAGGTTCCTTTAAGCTAGTGCATTGTTGGTTCACTTACCTTTTCCTTCGATTTCCCTTCTAAATGTTTTTTTTCTTTGTTTTCTTTGTCTGAATTTCTCACTTCCTGTTCCTCCTCAGTAAGCTGTTAAGTAAGCTGTTCTGGCTGACTAAACACCACTCGGATGATGGTGTGAAGTTTACTGAGGAGAAACAGGAAGTGAGAAATTCAGACAAAGAAAAAAAAACATTTAGAAGGGAAATCGAAGGAAAAGGTAAGGGAACCAACAATGCACTAGCTTAACCACTTCCTTACTGGGCACTTAAATCCCCTTCGTACCCAGACCAATTTTCAGCTTTCAGCGCTGACGCACTTTGAATGACAATTGCGCGATCATACAACACTGTACCCAAATTATATTTTTATAATTTTTTTCCCACAAATAGAGCTTTCTTTTGGTGGTATTTGATTACCTCTGCGGTTTTTATTTTTTGCACTATAAACAAAAAAAGACAGAAAATTTTGAAAAAAAACACAATATTTTTTTATTTTTTGTTATAATAATATCACAATTTAAAAAAATAAATAAAAATGTTTTTCTCAGTTTAGGCTGATACGTATCCTTCTATTTATTTTTGGTAAAAAAAATTGCAATAAGCGTATAGTGATTGGTTTGCGCAAAAGTTAGAGCGCCTAAAAAATAGGGGATAGAATTATGACATTTTTATTATATTTTTTTTTTTTTACTAGTAATGGTGGCGATCTGCTATTTTTGTCAGGCCTGCGATATTGCGGCGGACATATCGGACACTTTTGACACTATTTTGGGACCATTCACATTTATACAGCGAACAGTGCTATAAAAATGCATTGATTACTGTATAAATGTGACTGGCAGGGAAGGTGTTAACACTAGGGGGCGATCAAGGGGTTAAATATGTTCCCTATTAGTGATTCTTACTGTGGGCGGAGAGGACTGACTGGGGGAGGTGACTAATCTGTGTCACTATGTACAAGGGACACAGCATCGGTCTCCTCTCTCCCTGACAGGACGTGGATCTCTGTGTTTACACACAGAGAACCACGTCCTGCCTCTGTAAAAGCCGATCGCATGTACCTGGCGGACATCGCGGCCGCCAGGCTTGCGCATCGGCATCACGTGATGCGGTGCGCACAGCTGTTCCCCGCTGCGCGCCCTCGGCGGAGCGCGGCGGGATGTAAACAAACCAGGACGTTCTGGGGACGTCCACCCAGCACTTGAGAGCCGCGCTGCAGCCGTCTTTCGGCTATAGCGCGGGTCTCAAGTGGTTAAAGGAACCTATTGTGACAGCAGGAAGGTAAAGTCACCTGGTTGCATCCAGGGGGGTAGATATATTTCTCCCAGATTCAGGCTTTATGCCGACTTATACAACTAGGGAGTTGATGAAGCCCAGCTGAGTCTAGTGGGCTCATGAATGACTCATACCTCTAGGGAGAGTGCTGGGCGTCGTGAGACAGGGAGTTGATGAGACCAGCTGAAGCTTGTCAGCTCATTTAGGCCTCTATAAGAACTCCCAGCTTCATTAGATGTTAGCTCATGCCTGGAACCAGACCTGTGTGGACTGTCTAGGGAGAGTGAACCCCTGTGCGGTGAGGCAAAGCCTGTGTGGCTATTTGTTTGGACTTTTACTAAACCAGGGACTTAGGGACTAGGACAGCACCAGGCTGATCCCAGTTGTTAGTTTAGGAAACCTGCATGTTTAGTCAGAGGTCAAACTGACCAGGATTTATTTTGTTTGTTTCTTTTTGGCTTTGCTGTGTTTTTGTCACTGTACATAGAGAAATAAACCGCACCTTTTGATTTTGAAAACCACAACCTCCGTCTGCTGGCCCTGTTTTTGTGTGGGGAGCCCAACCAGGGGGTCACACACACCCGCTACCGAGTTAACCCCCTCACAGTTGGTGGAGAATGCGGGCAGTTTTTTTTAAGCCAGCATGGAGGAGATACTGAAACAGCTGGCTCTAGCAAATGCCAATCAACAGCAGACAAATGCAGGTTTGCAAAGGAGCCTTGCAGCCCAGCAGCAAGCTCATCAACAAGCCCAGCAGCAATCTGAGGCCCGCTTCATAGACCTGTTACAGAAGCAAGAGCAGAGACTACAACAAATGGAAGCAGTAATGCAGCAACGTCCGCAGACCAGTGAGGAAAGCCGTCCCACTAATACCGCGTCCTTTGGGGTGAGTCGTTTATTGACAAAAATGACTGGAGAGGATGATCCAGAGGTATTTTTGACCACATTTGAAAGGACTGCTGAAAGAGAAAAGTGGCCTGAGGAGCAGTGGGCTGGACTGGTGGCTCCTCTGTTAACTGGTGAATCTCAGAAGGCTTACTATGACCTAGAGCCTGACCAAGCAAAAGACTATGTGATGCTAAAAGCTGAAATATTGGCAAGGCTGGGTGTCACCCTGGCTGTCCGGGCTCAGCGTGTGCATAACTGGACTTTCCAGCTTGGAAAACCCCCCAGGTCTCAAATGTATGATCTCGTTCACCTGAGCAGGAAGTGGCTACAGCCAGAGACTTTGTCCGCACCAGAGATTGTGGAACGTGTTGTAATGGATCGGTTTTTGAGAGCTCTTCCTACTGCCATCCAAAAGTGGGTAAGCCATGGAGACCCAGAGACGGCCGGTGGTCTTGTGGATCGTGTAGAGAAATACTTGGCTACAGAGAACCTGACGGCCTCTTCCAGAGACACTCGGACTTTCCACCCTAAGACCAGACCATCCCCAGGGGCGGATAAGAGGATTCCAAGGGGTGAGGGTGGAGAGAGTGAGAGGGTGGGAGCTCTACCCCAAGTTTGGCGAGAACAGCCTGGGAAATCAGCGGCTCAAGAGGCCGCAAGAAGGATCGTTTGCTACCGCTGCCGGCAAGCGGGACATATTGCAGCCAATTGCCCGGTTGTGGAGGAACCCATGCAGTGTGACTTTCTGACGGGCAGACGTCAGTCGCTGTGTGCGACAGTCGCATGCACTGCCATTCGAGGAACTGAGAAACATTTATGCAAAATGTGTATTAATGGTAGAAATGTTGTGGTATTACTGGATTCAGGTAGCCTTGTGACCCTGATAAAGGCTGAATTAGTTAAAACAGAGGTCTCTGGGAATAGCAAGGTAGCTGTTATTTGTGTGCATGGGGACACCCGAGAGTATCCAGTGACTACAGTGTGTTTCGAGACCCCCAAAGGTACCCTCTCTCATCCAGTGGGCTTAGTATCTCAGTTACCGCATGACGCCATTGTGGGAAGGGATTTTCCGAAGTTCTGGGAACTGTGGGATGATCCTGAGCCCCCCACTGGTGCCCCTATGTACCAGGAATGTGATAGCCAGAACTCCTCTGAGAGTGGTGAGGACTCTCCAGAATTTCCCTTGTCAGTATTTGCAGGGGAGACTCAAGAAACTGGAGAGGAGCCCACCTCCTCAGACGAAAACCTACCGTCTGTGGAGTTTTCTGATCTGGAGGTTCACAGGGAAAATTTTGCCACAGAACAGTTAAAAGACCCCGCCCTAATAAAGGCACGGGAAAACGTAGTGGAAATAGATGGCGAGTTAGTGAACCCAGATAATACCTGCACTTACCCATACTTCAGCGTAGAGAAGGACCTACTGTATCGGGTGGCAAAAAGGGCAGAAGAAACCGTTGAGCAGCTGGTGGTGCCCAAACCTTACAGGAAGTTGGTGTTGGAGTTGGCCCATGGGCACATTCTTGGAGGTCATCTGGGGACAGAGAAAACCCGAGAGAGGGTATTACAGAGATTCTATTGGCCTGGGGTGATGAAGGACATAGAAAATTATTGTTCCTCCTGCCCTGTGTGTCAGAGGTCGGCCCCGATGCCACAGTTCCGTAGCCCGCTGGTCCCTCTACCCATCATTGAGGTCCCGTTTGAGAGAATCGCAATGGATTTGGTAGGTCCTATAATCAAGTCCGCTAGGGGGCACCAGTACATATTGGTTATAATGGACTATGCCACCCGTTATCCAGAAGCGATCCCTCTCAGAAATACCTCGGCCAAAACCATAGCCAAAGAGCTATCTCTTGTTTTTAGCCGGGTGGGTATTTGTAAAGAACTGCTTACGGACCAAGGTACACCCTTTATGTCCCGGGTTATGAAAGAGCTGTGTAAATTGCTCAAAGTGACGCAATTGCGTACATCTGTGTATCACCCCCAAACCGATGGGCTGGTTGAAAGATTCAACAAAACCCTAAAACAAATGTTGAAGAAAGTGGTGGATAGAGATGGAAAGGATTGGGACTGTCTACTTCCTTATTTGATGTTTGCTATTAGGGAGGTGCCCCAATCCTCTACGGGATTCTCCCCCTTTGAGTTACTGTATGGGAGACACCCAAGAGGGCTGTTGGATATTGCCAAGGAAACTTGGGAAAGTGAGAGTTCTCCCCACAGGAGTGTGATTGAGCATGTCGCCCTGATGCAAGATCGAATTGCACAGGTAATGCCCATCGTGAAGGAACATTTGGCCCAAGCGCAGTTGGCACAGCAGAGAGTGTACAACCGTGGAGCAAAGACCCGTACCTTTTCCCCGGGGGATAGGATATTGGTACTTGTCCCTACGGTTGAAAGTAAATTCCTTGCCAAATGGCAAGGCCCCTACGAGATAATGGAAAAAGTGAGCAAAGTGAATTACAAGGTCAGACAACCAGGAAGGCGAAAGCCCGAACAGATATATCACGTTAATCTGTTGAAAGCCTGGAGGGATAGAGAGTCCCTAGTCGCAGAAACTTGGTCACCAGCTCAAACTGGTTGCGTGATTCCGGAGGTTGGAATAGCAGCCACCTTGTCACAACCCCAACAACAGGAGGTTAAGGAGTTTGTGCTTCGCAACAAGGAGGTGTTCTCTGAGCTGCCGGGACAAACATCTGGGGTAGAGCATGATATTATTACCCCGCCCGGTGAAAGGGTGAAGTTAAAACCCTATCGGATCCCAGAGGCCCGACGGGAGGCAATACGGGAGGAAGTACAGAAAATGCTGAACTTAGGGGTGATAGAGGAGTCCCAAAGTGATTGGTCTAGTCCCATTGTGTTGGTGCCTAAACCGGATGGGAGCTGGCGATTTTGTAACGATTTTCGTCAGTTGAACAAAGTTACAAAATTTGACACCTACCCCATGCCACGTATAGATGAGTTGATCGACCGGCTGGGAACAGCCCGATACATGACGACTCTTGACCTCACAAAAGGGTATTGGCAAATTCCCCTGGCCAAGTCGGCCAAAGAGAAAACCGCATTTGTAACCCCAGACGGGGCGTTCCAATATAAGAGAATGCCGTTCGGGTTACAGAATGCGCCGGCCACATTCCAGCGGAAAATGGACCAGATACTGAGGCCCCATCAGAAGTATGCTGCGGCTTACCTGGATGACGTAATTATCCATAGCACAGATTGGGCCTCACATCTGCCAAAAGTGCAAGCAGTCCTAGACTCTATCTGGGAAGCGGGGTTTACGGCTAACCCCAAGAAGTGTACCATTGGGCAGGAGGAGGCCAAATATCTTGGGTACACCATTGGCAGGGGAGTAATAAAACCCCAACTCAACAAAGTCGAGGCCATCCAGAGTTGGCCACGTCCCAACAGCAAGAAGCAGGTACGAGACTTTCTGGGAATCGCGGGTTATTATCGGCGCTTCATTCCCCACTTTGCTTCTAAGGCTGTGCCCCTAACCAACCTGACGAAAGGGAAAGGGTCGGTCATGATTAAATGGACCCCCGAGGCTGAGGCAGCATTCCAATTCTTGAAACAAGCCTTATGTAGCCAGCCAGTGTTGTACTCACCCGACTTCTCTAAAGACTTTGTCGTACAAAGTGATGCGTCAGATGTGGGGTTAGGAGCAGTATTGTCCCAGGTCTGGAACGGGGAAGAGCACCCAGTCATTTACCTCAGCAGGAAGTTGAAGTCCCATGAGGTAAATTACGCCACGGTTGAAAAGGAGTGTTTAGCGGTGAAGTGGGCTCTAGATTCCCTTCGGTACTATCTGCTAGGTAGGCACTTTGACATGGTTACGGATCACGCTCCGTTAAAGTGGATGGCTCAAAACAAGGAGACAAATAGAAGAGTGAATAGGTGGTTCCTGGCCCTACAGGAATTCAACTTCACAGTAAAGCATCGCCCTGGCGTTCAAATGGGGAATGTGGATGCTTTGTCTCGAGTACATGAATGCCTGATTGCTGGTGTTCCAACCCCGAGGTTAAAACAAGAGGGGGGGGGGTATGTGACAGCAGGAAGGTAAAGTCACCTGGTTGCATCCAGGGGGGTAGATATATTTCTCCCAGATTCAGGCTTTATGCCGACTTATACAACTAGGGAGTTGATGAAGCCCAGCTGAGTCTAGTGGGCTCATGAATGACTCATACCTCTAGGGAGAGTGCTGGGCGTCGTGAGACAGGGAGTTGATGAGACCAGCTGAAGCTTGTCAGCTCATTTAGGCCTCTATAAGAACTCCCAGCTTCATTAGATGTTAGCTCATGCCTGGAACCAGACCTGTGTGGACTGTCTAGGGAGAGTGAACCCCTGTGCGGTGAGGCAAAGCCTGTGTGGCTATTTGTTTGGACTTTTACTAAACCAGGGACTTAGGGACTAGGACAGCACCAGGCTGATCCCAGTTGTTAGTTTAGGAAACCTGCATGTTTAGTCAGAGGTCAAACTGACCAGGATTTATTTTGTTTGTTTCTTTTTGGCTTTGCTGTGTTTTTGTCACTGTACATAGAGAAATAAACCGCACCTTTTGATTTTGAAAACCACAACCTCCGTCTGCTGGCCCTGTTTTTGTGTGGGGAGCCCAACCAGGGGGTCACACACACCCGCTACCGAGTTAACCCCCTCACACTATTTAGAAAATAAAAACAAACCTTTACAACCCCTTTAAGGGGGGTGGTAGGGGTGTGTGTCTTATGCCTACATACTTTTGTTAATAGGTGTCCCTTTTTCCCATATCAAAAAGTTGGGGGGTATGAGTAAACAAAAATGACCATACATTGATAAATATGCTGAGGATGGAAAAACCATTTACAGGGTATCTAAAGATATTTTATAACTTTTTTTTATTTCTGTCTGTTTCCCTGTTGGGAGATAGTTTTGTACTTTTACATGGAATATCAGTTTTGGGTCTATAGGCACAGTAGGGTTGCCACCTCATCCCTTAAAAATTGAACACATAAAATTACACAGGTCCTGTGGCTGATTAAGGTGGTAATTAGTGTTGAGCGGGTAGCTGGATATTCGGGTCCGGCGGGTTCGGCCGAACTTCGGAAAAAAGTTCGGATTCGGGACCGAACTTTAACCCGAACCCGGACCCGGACCCCATTGAAGTCAATGGGGACCCGGACTTCTGACGACTAAAAAGGCTCTAAAAAAGTAATGGAAAGGGCTAGAGGGCTGCAAATGGCAGCAAAATGTTGTTAAGAACATGGCAAGTGCTCTGCAAACAAATGTGGATAGGAAATAACTTAAAAGAACATAAAAAAAATAAAAAAATAAAAAAATATGCTGGAGGCCCCCTTTTCAGCAGAAGAGGTACAGGAAGTCATTAAGAACCTCAGAAACTCAACGGCACAATGCCACACATATGGTGGGAATGCCCCAGAATACGCCCTTTCTGGAATAAATTATTTAATTTAATGGATAAGCTAGTGGGAAAATAAAATACTTTGAAATAAAAATGTAGCGGGGTGCTAAATTTAAGGAAAGTGTTTGAGTGGTAAATAGGCTCAAATACCCTAATTCTGTAGGATTCATGGACCATTTTGTCCTCGGGGGACAGTATTGGTGTGCAGTTCCCTGCGGCCTACAGGTGGTGCCTTTTGTGTCCCCTCTTTGCAGTAGTACAGCGGGGCGGGGAACCTGCTGTGCATGCCGGGAGAGCATATAAAAGGGGCAGACCTTTGGCCTGGGGGCTGATGTCCAGTGGGGTCCGCGCCCAGGTGCCTTCGGCCTGGGTGCATGTGTTCCTGTTCCATCTCGGGCACCTTTAGCCCGGGGTGAGGTACTATCCTGGAGTTCTTGCTGCCCTGGGTATGGAGGCCTAGGGGCGGGAGTAAAGCCTGGAGTCCAGAGCCGCCTCGTGTAGGGGACCCTGTTCCAGGGAAGGGAGGATCATTCTGATGGACCGATGCGGGAGTCACGGTGAAGGAATAGTCTGTTGACTCCCTGGAGAGATGTCTTCCCCTTGATATGGGCTAGGTTCGTAGAAGGAGAAGCTCAAGGTCACCTTGACTGTATCAGAGGCCTTATTCAACCGACCCGTGGCAGGGGCCTTATACACCCTGGTCTGTGGCTGAGACCAAAGTTCTCCAGGCCCGTGGCAGGGGCCTTGTACACCCGGTCTGTGGCAGAGACCAACCTCAATGTCTGTGGCAGAGACCGTGCGCCAAAAACTGTTTGAGAAACCTAAGCAGTGAAGTGAATGTGCTACGTTTGTGCCTGGACCTCCTCCACACCTTAAGCTGTCCTGTTTCTTTGCTCTAACCTTTTCTATCTGAGTACAGTTTATTTTGCCATGAGAGAATAAGAGTTGGAGTTTCAGCTGGTGTGGACATTGACTTTACTGGCAATTAAAGGACTTGCCTCTACCTACAGTAGAGGTGAGAATCATCCTCTGGAGGAGTTTTGACTCCGGCTGTGGACACGGCCCGTCAAGTACACCGCTCAACCTCTTTATATAGGATGATACGGGCTGGTAGTGCGGTGTGCCTTTCTCCCTCCTGCGAAGAGCCAACAACATAAAGGCAGGTAAGGGGGAAAGGATCTGTGCGCTACAAAATAATAAAAAAAAAATTTTAATCTTGGCCTAGCAGGACGAGGTCCATATGGAGTAGGAGGTTGAGGTGGCGGTGGATGTGGCTGTGTAGGTGGAAGCGGCGGTGGAGGAGGACGAGGTAGCCAACACTGGTTCAAAAATACAACAATGGCTGGGTAAGGCCGGTGATGTGTCGAATTCTGTCCCCTGTCGAATAGTGTCCGCCCTGTACTGCGCTTGCTGAGTATGTAGGACAAGGGGATTTCAAAAATCTCCCAAGACTAACGGCGCCTGCGTGTTGAGTTCAGGTGAAGGCCACACCATCCGTGGTTCAAGCCGAGCCAAGCAAGGCCGCGATCGAAGCAAGCCCGTGAGGGGCCCTGTTACTATGTGCTACCGTATGTCCTCTTGGATGGTGGGGCTTGAACCTGCACTCACAGCGCAGGCGCCGTTCATCTTCGGAGATTTTGTGAATCTCCTTGTCCTCTGTACTGCGCAAGCGCTGCGCCTGCGCAGTACGGGCCGGGCACAATCCGATGGCCGGACAGTTTTTGTCACAACACCGGTATACATGTCTATTCTGCACAAGGTACGGACAAGTCCTGTGGGATCCATGCCTGGTTCATTTTAATGAACGTGAGCTTGTCCACATTGGCTCTGGACAGGCGGCTGCGCTTGTCTGTGATAACGCCCCCTGCCGTGCTAAATACACGTTCAGATAATACACTGGCTGCAGGGCAGGCCAGCACCTCCAAGGCATAAACGGCAAGCTCAGGCCATGTGCCCAATTTGGAGACCCAGAAGTTAAAGGGGGCAGACCCGTCATCCAGTACGTGTAGGCCTGTGGACACATACTGCTCAACCATGTTGGTGAAATGCTGCCTCCTGCTAAGACGTTCCATCTCAGCTGGTGGTGCTGGTTGTTGTGGCGTGCTGACAAAGCTTTTCCACATTTCGGCCATGCTAACCCTGCCTTCTGAGGTGCTGCCGGTGCCCCGGCTGCGTTGGCGACCTCTTCCTCCTCCTCTGCCTTCGCCTTGTGCTTCCACCGTACGCCCGCTGTCAGGTGGGAATGCCACCAGCAGCGCGTCTACCAGCGTGCGCTTGTACTCGCGCATCTTACGATCCCACTCCAGTGAGGGAATTAAGGACGGTACGTTGTCCTTGTAACGGGGATCCAGCAGGGTGGCCACCCAGTAATCAGCACCAGTTAAAATGTGGGCAACTCGGCTGTCGTTGCGGAAACACTGCAGCATGTAATCGCTCATGTGTGCCAGGCTGCCCAGAGGCAAAGAAAAGCTGTCCTCTGTGGGAGGTGTATCGTCTGTGTCCTCTGTATCCCCCCAGCCACGCACCAGTAATGGCCACGAGCTGGTCTGAGTGCCACCCTGCTGTGAACATGGCTCCTCCTCCTCCTCCTCCTCCTCCATCTCCTCCTCCACCTCGTCATCCTCCAGAACTGTGCCCTTTCTGCCGGACAATTGTGTACCTGGCGTTTGTTGGTGCAGGAACCCACCCTCGTAGCCACTTGTGAAAGACTGCCCTGAAAGCCTTTGAAATGATCCCGCTTCCTCCTCCTCCTCCTCATCCTCCTGTGCCACATCCTCTTCCATCATCGCACGAAGCGTTTTTTCAAGGAGGCATAGAACTGGGATAGTAACGCTGAGAACGGCGTCATTGGCACTGGCCATGTTGGTGGAGTACTCGAAACAGCGCAACAAGGCACACAGGTCTCGCATGGAGGCCCAGTTATTGGTGGTGAAGTGGTGCTGTTCCGCAGAGCGACTCACGCGTGATTGCTGCAGCTGAAACTCCACTATTGCCTGCTGCTGCTCGCACAGTCTGGCCAGCATGTGCAAGGTGGAGTTCCACCTTGTGGGCACGTCACATATGAGGCGGTGAGCTGGAAGGCCGAAGTTACGCTGCAGCGCTGACAGGCGAGCAGCAGCAGGGTGAGAACGCCGAAAGTGCGCACACACAGCCCGCACTTTCTGCAGCAGCTCTGGCATATTGGGGTAATTTTTAAGGAACCTCTGGACCACCAAGTTCAGCACATGCGCCAGGCAAGGGATGTGCGTCAAACCGGCTAGACCCAGAGCTGCTACGAGATTTCGCCCATTATCGCACACCACCAGGCCGGGCTTGAGGCTCACTGACAGCAACCACTCATCGGTCTGTTGTTCCATGTCCCTCCACAACTCCTGCGTGGTGTGGGGATTTTCCCCCAAACAGGAAAGTTTTAAAACTGCCTGCTGTCGTTTACCCCTGGCTGTGCTGAGGTTGGTGGTGAAGGTGTTACGCTGAATGGATGAGGAGGCGGTAGAGGATGAGGAAGCGGAGAAGGAGGAGTTAGCAACAGGAGGCAAACTGAAGCGCCCTGCAATCCTCGGTGGTGGAAGGACATGCGCCAAACCGCTATCTGCCTCAGGCCCAGCAGCCACTGCATTTACCCAGTGTGCTGTTAGGGAGATATAACGTCCCTGACCATGCTTACTGGTCCACGCATCCGTAGTTAGGTGGACCTTGCCACAGATGGCGTTGCGCAGTGCACACCTGATTTTGTCCCCCACCTGGTTGTGCAGGGAAGGGATGGCTCGCCTGGAAAAGTAGTGGCGGCTGGGCACGACGTACTGCGGGACAGCCAATGCCATCAGGCTTTTAAAACTCTGCGTCTCCACCAGACGGAATGACAGCATTTCAAAGGCCAGGAATTTTGAAATGCTGGCATTCAGGGCCAGGGATCGCGGGTGGCTAGGGGGGTACTTCCTCTTCCGCTCCAATGTTTGGGAGATAGAGAGCTGAACGCTTCCATGGGACATTGTGGAGATGGTCGGTGACCCAGGTGGTAGTGTTGCTGGCAGATCCTCTGTTTGTGTGGTGACAGGTGCCACTGTCACTGTCACTACAGAGGTGGATGAAGAGGCCGAGACTGCAGCAGAAGAGGAAGCAGGAGGAGCCAGAGACCTTTCTTGGTTTCTGAGGTGTCTACTCCACTGCAGCTCGTGCTTTGCACTTAGATGCCTGGTCATGCAGCTTGTGCTCAGGTTGAGAACGTTTATGCCTCGCTTCAGGCTCTGATTGCACAGCGTGCAAACCACTCGTGTCTTGTCATCAACACACTGTGTGAAGAACTGCCACGCTAGGGAAGTCCTTGGACCTGGCTTTGGTGTGCTCGGTCCCTTGCTGCGTTGGGCAGTAGCAGATGTACTGTCTAGGGGACGAATGCTCAGTTTTTGCACCCTGCTCCCTCTTCTGCTGTGCTGGTGGCTCTGTGCGACCAACGCCTCTTCCTCCGAACTACACTGGTCACCTGCATAATGTTGATTCAATGTGGGGTCGAGGACCTCATCGTCCTCCACATCATCTTCCACCCAGTCTTCACCCCTGCCCTCCATGTCTGTCTGCACAATTGCGAAAGCAGCAGCAGTTGGCACCTGTGTTTCGTCATCATCCGAGACGTGCTGCGATGGTCCTCCCATGTACCCATCATGAAACATAAGTGGTTGGGCATCGGTGCACTCAATCTCTTCCACTTCTGGGGCAGGGCTAGGTGGATGGCCCTGGGAAACCCTGCTAACAGAGTCATCGAAAAGCAGAAGAGACTGCTGCATGATTTGGGGCTCAGACTGCTTGGCTGATTTGCAAGGGGGTGAGGTGAAAGACTGATGGACATGGGCTTCAGGTGCCAACTCTGATCTTTCAGCAGAAGAGTGGGTGGGAGACAATGTGAAGGAACCCGAGGCACTGTCAGCAACCCAATCTACTATCGCCTGTACTTGTCCTGGCCTAAACATTGGTACAGCCTCATTAGGCATGACAAAATACCGCCGCAGGCTCGGTCGCCTACTCGCACCTGAGGAAGGTGTTTCACTTGTGCGTGTAGCTGGCACAGATCCACCACGTCCTCTCCCTGCAACAGGAGCTCCACCAGCAGCACCACGACCGGGGCCACCACGTCCCTTTGACCTTCCCCTCATATTTTCCAAATTTAGGATCTTGCCCTAAATGGCGTTTTTAGGAAGACCACAACACACCCACAGTACGTAATGGCTGAAACGCACAGCTACAGAACTGCAGAAAATGCTATTCAAAAAAAAAAGGTTGTTTTGTTTAGTATAGCACAGTACAAGGAAAATATATATAAATAGTTTTTTTACACACACCTCCAGATGTGTATTTCACACTGCAAAATATTTTCTGTGGCCCTAAATGGCGTTTTTTGAAAGAGCACAACACAACCACAGTATTTAACCACTGAATCGCACAGCTATAGAAGTGCAGAGAATGCTATTCAAAAAAAATGTTGTTTTTTTTAGTATAGCACTGTACAATATATAGAAATTGTTTATTTTACACACCTCCACATGTGTATTTCACACTGCAAAATATTTTCTGTGGCCCTAAATGGCGTTTTTTGAAAGAGCACAACACAACCACAGTATTTAACCACTGAATCGCACAGCTATAGAAGTGCAGAGAATGCTATTCAAAAAAAAATGTTGTTTTTTTTAGTATAGCACTGTACAATATATAGAAATTGTTTATTTTACACACCTCCACATGTGTATTTCACACTGCAAAATATTTTCTGTGGCCCTAAATGGCGTTTTTTGAAAGAGCACAACACAACCACAGTATTTAACCACTGAATCGCACAGCTATAGAAGTAAAGAGAATGCTATTCAAAAAAAATGTTGTTTTTTTTAGTATAGCACTGTACAATATATAGAAATTGTTTATTTTACACACCTCCACATGTGTATTTCACACTGCAAAATATTTTCTGTGGCCCTAAATGGCGTTTTTTGAAAGAGCACAACACAACCACAGTATTTAACCACTGAATCGCACAGCTATAGAAGTGCAGAGAATGCTATTCAAAAAAAATGTTGTTTTTTTTAGTATAGCACTGTACAATATATAGAAATTGTTTATTTTACACACCTCCACATGTGTATTTCACACTGCAAAATATTTTCTGTGGCCCTAAATGGCGTTTTTTGAAAGAGCACAACACAACCACAGTATTTAACCACTGAATCGCACAGCTATAGAAGTGCAGAGAATGCTATTCAAAAAAAATGTTTTTTTTTTTAGTATAGCACTGTACAATATATAGAAATTGTTTATTTTACACACCTCCACATGTGTATTTCACACTGCAAAATATTTTCTGTGGCCCTAAATGGCGTTTTTTGAAAGAGCACAACACAACCACAGTATTTAACCACTGAATCGCACAGCTATAGAAGTGCAGAGAATGCTATTCAAAAAAAATTTTGTTTTTTTTTAGTATAGCACTGTACAATATATAGAAATTGTTTATTTTACACACCTCCACATGTGTATTTCACACTGCAAAATATTTTCTGTGGCCCTAAATGGCGTTTTTTGAAAGAGCACAACACAACCACAGTATTTAACCACTGAATCGCACAGCTATAGAAGTGCAGAGAATGCTATTCAAAAAAAAAAATGTTGTTTTTTTTAGTATAGCACTGTACAATATATAGAAATTGTTTATTTTACACACCTCCACATGTGTATTTCACACTGCAAAATATTTTCTGTGGCCCTAAATGGCGTTTTTTGAAAGAGCACAACACAACCACAGTATTTAACCACTGAATCGCACAGCTATAGAAGTAAAGAGAATGCTATTCAAAAAAAATTTTGTTTTTTTTAGTATAGCACTGTACAATATATAGAAATTGTTTATTTTACACACCTCCACATGTGTATTTCACACTGCAAAATATTTTCTGTGGCCCTAAATGGCGTTTTTTGAAAGAGCACAACACAACCACAGTATTTAACCACTGAATCGCACAGCTATAGAAGTGCAGAGAATGCTATTCAAAAAAAATGTTGTTTTTTTTAGTATAGCACTGTACAATATATAGAAATTGTTTATTTTACACACCTCCACATGTGTATTTCACACTGCAAAATATTTTCTGTGGCCCTAAATGGCGTTTTTTGAAAGAGCACAACACAACCACAGTATTTAACCACTGAATCGCACAGCTATAGAAGTAAAGAGAATGCTATTCAAAAAAAATGTTTTTTTTTTTTAGTATAGCACTGTACAATATATAGAAATTGTTTATTTTACACACCTCCACATGTGTATTTCACACTGCAAAATATTTTCTGTGGCCCTAAATGGCGTTTTTTGAAAGAGCACAACACAACCACAGTATTTAACCACTGAATCGCACAGCTATAGAAGTGCAGAGAATGCTATTCAAAAAAAATGTTGTTTTTTTTAGTATAGCACTGTACAATATATAGAAATTGTTTATTTTACACACCTCCACATGTGTATTTCACACTGCAAAATATTTTCTGTGGCCCTAAATGGCGTTTTTTGAAAGAGCACAACACAACCACAGTATATAACCGCTGAATCGCACAGCTGCAGAGAATGCTATTCAAAAAAAAAGTTTTTTGTTTTTTTTTAGTATAGCATAGTACAAGAAAAATATATAGAAATTGGTTATTTCACACAACTACAGATATACACTGCAAAATATTTTTTTTGCCCAAAAATAGGTCTTTTTTGCGCACAACAAAGTGCCGTTTTTTTTTTTGCAACAGCACAATAAAGTGCCTTTTTTTTTTTTTTTTTTTTCTGACCAAAATAGGTCTTTTAGCAAGAGCACAATACAGCCACAGTATGGAATAGGTGTATCACTCAACGTAATGCAGTGCTGGTGCACTGAGCTTGCAACACAAACAGATAAACCTATGCAGATCGCTGAGCTATTATATCTCTCAATCTGGACTCCTATCTAAATCTCTCTCCCTGAAAGCACAAACAGGATCCTGCCCCTACACTACACTACACTACACTGTCTCCCTATCTTTTCTATCAGTAGATTGCAGAATCAGGACTAACTCCTATTCTCTCCCTCACAGCAACAGCAGCCAGGATCCTTTCCCTACACTGTCTAAAAGCAGAGTGACCATCTGTGCTGTGTGCCTCTTTCTTATATAGAAGCTGGTCACATGCTGGGTCACATGTTGCACTGACCAATTACAGCCATGCCATTAGTAGGCATGGCTATGATGGCTTCTAAGGGCACACCAGCTAATCAAATGGTGATTGGCTGGCCCCTGAAGCATTTCTAACTGCGCCATTAAATTCCCGAATCCGAACCCGAACCCGGACTTTAGCGCAAAATCCAGGTCCGGGTCCGGGGTCGGGAAAACGCCAAAATTCGGTACGGACCCGAACTTTACAGTTCGGGTCCGCTCAACACTAGTGGTAATTAAACTCACTTGGTGCCTTATCTCCATTAAATTAGCCTCAGAACCTGAGTAATTAATATGTGTTCAGGTTTAAAGGGATGAGGTGGCAACCCTAAGGCCCCATGCACACTAGACGCAGGTGCAAACTCTGCTGAACACACGTTTTTAAACGCTGAAACCGGCGTTTATAAACGCGCGTTTTGCCGCGTTTGCGGCCGCGTTTAGCGGCGTTTAACCGCGTTTGCGTTTATAAGCGTTTCATATATAGACCCTCCCTAAGCTCAAAAAAGAGTACATTTTAACCATTTCAGCCAGTTTGTGAGACCAGAGTGAGTAGCAGCAGCTGAGAGAGCAGCAGTGTACTTGTATTTAGCGTATCACTTGCCACATCATCTGCCACAAGTTGTGGATTGTCCACTTGCCACGTCACCTGCCACGTCACCTGGCCACATCACCTGGCCACGTCACCTGGCCACGTCACCTGCCACGTCAGCTGGCCACGTCACCTGCCACGTCAGCTGGCCACGTCACCTGCCACAAGTTGTGGATTGTCCACTTGCCACGTCACCTGGCCACATCACGTGCCACGTCACCTGCCACAAGTTGTGGATTGTCCACTTGCCACGTTACCTGGCCACGTCACCTGGCCATGTTACCTGCCACGTCACCTGGCCACGTTACCTGCCACATCAGCTGGCCACGTCACCTGCCACAAGTTGTGGATTGTCCACTTGCCACGTCACCTGGCCACGTCACCTGCCACAAGTTGTGGATTGTCCACTTGCCATGTCACCTGGCCACATCACGTGCCACGTCACCTGGCCACGTCACCTGCCACAAGTTGTGAATTGTCCACTTGCCACGTCACCTGCCACGTCACCTAGCCATGTTACCTGCCCATATTACCTGCCATGTCATCTAGCCACGTCACCTGCCACAAGTTGTGGATTGTCCACTTTCCACGTCACCTGGCCACATCACGTGCCACGTCACCTGCCACAAGTTGTGGATTGTCCACTTGCCACGTTACCTGTCACGTCACCTGGCCACATCACCTGGCCACATCACCTGGCCACGTCACCTGCCACAAGTTGTGGATTGTCCACTTGCCACGTCACCTGGCCACATCACGTGCCACGTCATCTGCCACAAGTTGTGGATTGTCCACTTGCCACGTTACCTGGCCACGTCACCTGGCCATGTTACCTGCCACGTCACCTGGCCACGTTACCTGCCACGTCAGCTGGCCACGTCACCTGCCACAAGTTGTGGATTGTCCACTTGCCACAAGTTGTGGATTGTCCACTTGCCATGTCACCTGGCCACATCACGTGCCACGTCACCTGGCCACGTCACCTGCCACAAGTTGTGAATTGTCCACTTGCCACGTCACCTGCCACGTCACCTAGCCATGTTACCTGCCCACATTACCTGCCACGTCATCTAGCCACGTCACCTGCCACAAGTTGTGGATTGTCCACTTTCCACGTCACCTGGCCACATCACGTGCCACGTCACCTGCCACAAGTTGTGGATTGTCCACTTGCCACGTTACCTGCCACGTCACCTGGCCACATCACCTGGCCACGTCACCTGCCACAAGTTGTGGATTGTCCACTTGCCACGTCACCTGGCCACATCACGTGCCACGTCATCTGCCACAAGTTGTGGATTGTCCACTTGCCACGTTACCTGGCCACGTCACCTGGCCATGTTACCTGCCACGTCACCTGGCCACGTTACCTGCCACAAGTTGTGGATTGTCCACTTGCCACGTCACCTGCCACGTCACCTGGCCACGTCACCTGCCACAAGTTGTGGATTGTCCACTTGCCATGTCACCTGGCCACATCACGTGCCACGTCACCTGGCCACGTCACCTGCCACAAGTTGTGAATTGTCCACTTGCCACGTCACCTGCCACGTCACCTAGCCATGTTACCTGCCCACATTACCTGCCACGTCATCTAGCCACGTCACCTGCCACAGGTTGTGGATTGTCCACTTTCCACGTCACCTGGCCACATCACGTGCCACGTCACCTGCCACAAGTTGTGAATTGTCCACTTGCCACATCACCTGCCACGTCACCTGGCCACGTTACCTGCCACTTCACCTGGCCACGTCACCTGCCACGTCACCTGGCCACGTCACCTGCCACAAGCTGTGGATTGTCCACTTGCCACGTCACCTGGCCACGTCACCTGGCCACATCACCTGACACAAGTTGTTGATTGTCCACTTGCCACGTTACCTGCCACAAGTTGTGGATTGTCCACAATGCAATGCAAGCAATTACAGTTTTCTTTTATATTTTTTAATAGTTTTTCATCATTTGCCATCATTTTTGAGATTTCTAATGTTAAAAAATAGGTCACCTTTAAAAACGCTTATAAACGCAAACGCGGCAAAACGCCGGTACCGCGTTTAGCAGCGTTTAGCGTCTGAAACGTGGAAAACTTTTGCGTCTGAACCAATTTTTTTGCTTCTGGAAAAACGAGGTTAAACGCAACTGCTTGTAAATGCCAAAAAACGAGAGTGTGTGCATGGACACATAGGATAACATTGAATGGGTTCAGGAGCAGTTGAAAAAAGCGTCCAACTGCCTCTGAACGCGCGTTCAACAGCAAATAACAGCGTCTCGTGTGCATGGGGCCTTAGGCGTAGTAAAGTAGGAGTCTTTTATTTTTTAAAGGCTACGTTCACCTTTTTAAAAAAATCTATATTCCAGCCCCCCTATATACCAACATAGCATTAATGTACTTATTTTTCAAAAATAAAACAGCTTTCCATTAATTCTACACAGGCTTACCTAACTCTCTTCATAGCTGTTTAAACACAGTGCTCGATTACTTCTGCCTTACTTCCTGAACAGACTTTAGGTCATGACACAGGAAGGAATTGACCAGTTGAGTGTAGATGAAGCAGGGTGTGTGATAATGAGATCAGCTGGTCAACTCCTTCCTGTGTCTGACCAGGAAGTAAGGCAGAAGTAATCGAGCAGTGTGTTTAAACAGCTATGAAGAGAGTGAGGTAAGCCTGTGAAGAACGAATTGAAAGCTGTTTTATTTTTTGCTAAATAAGTACCTTAATGCTATATTGATACATAGGGGAGCTGGAATTTAGAAAAGAATAAAAAGATGAACAAAAGTGAACTTCGCCTTTAAAGTGTTACTAAACCCAGAACAGTAAAATCAGTCTGTATATGGAGTAAAGCATGCTTGTTTTACTCACTGTGCAACCTAAGGGGTTAATCGTGCACATTGTGTAAAAAGGTTGTTTGATCATGTCTTCTCTGATCCGCCCCCTCTTCCACGGTCCTCAATCCATCTCCTGACAGTATAGGGCCATGGAGGCACTCTGCACATGCTCAGTTTGGTGTGTATTGCTAGAGATTTTTTTATTTTATTCTTGGGAGGGTGCATGTGATAGACACAGGATCAATAAGCACTGTCCAGGCAGAGGGTCAGGAGTCCTGCAGCCTCATAGGACAGTCAGAGGAGAATGAAAACTCCTCGTACAAGCTTTATCTTGACACCAATAGAAGTTCACATACTGTATATGCGGTGTGGGGAATGCAGCGAATCCTGTGCGCTTACCGTACCACATTGAAATTGCACAGCATACATGCAAAATGTAGCGGATGTCAAAATAGAAATGAAAGGCAAATTTTTTTTTTATATAGACAAACATTATAAATACTTTTTCCCCAATTTTTATAAGTGATCACAATTCCTCTGTTCTCAGCTGCATAAGAGCTGGGAGGAGGAGAAGCACACAGCTTGCCAGTGAATGGTTGTGTAGCGGGGATGTGTCAAGACAAGTCTGGTCTTTGGAGGAAAGTACACTGAGTTCCACCTCTGCCGGGTTAGCCCCCCCTTATCAAAATTTTTGAAAAAATCTTATGCAGTTTGTTAGATCTTTGTTAGATCAGGTTAGATCAACCGTTGTTTGCGTTAGATCTCACACAGAAGAAGCAATATTAACAGTTATTTGCTGGGGGGGCTAACCCGTCATCAGCCCCCCCTTATCAAAAAATTGACCAAACAGTTAGCTATTTTGGAAGCTATTTGTTAGATCCGGTAAGATCAAGTGGTTTTAACGTTAGATCTCACATAATTAGAGACTTATTAAGTGATTAATGAGGGGGGCTGGCCCCCCCTTATCAAATTTTCGGGCCAAAAATCATTCAGGCTAATAGATATTCGTTAGATCCGGTAAGATCAAGTGGTTTTAACGTTAGATCTCACATAATTAGAGACTTATTAAGTGATTAATGAGGGGGGGCTGGCCCCCCCTTATCAAATTTTCGGGCCAAAAATCATTCAGGCTAATAGATATTCGTTAGATCCGGTAAGATCAAGTGGTTTTAACGTTAGATCACACATAATTTCAGAGATATTCCACATAAAAATACTGATATTAGGTGGTACATAAGGACGGGTTGGCCTCCCCTTATCAAATTTTCGGGCCAAAAATCATTCAGACTAATAGATATTCGTTAAATCCGGTAAGATCAAGTGGTTTTAACGTTAGATCTCATATAATTTCAGAGATATTCCACATACAAATACAGATATTAGGTGGTACATAAGGACGGGTTGGCCCCCCCTTATCAAATTTTCGGGCCAAAAATCATTCAGGCTAATAGATATTCGTTAGATCCGGTAAGATCAAGTGGTTTTAACGTTAGATCTCACATAATTTCAGAGATATTCCACATACAAATACTGATATTAGGTGGTACATAAGGACGGGTTGGCCCCCCCTTATCAAATTTTCGGGCCAAAAATCATTCAGGCTAATAGATATTTGTTAGATCCAGTAAGATCAAGTGGTTTTAATGTTAGATCTCACATAATTTCAGAGATATTCCACATACAAATACTGATATTAGGTGGTACATATAGACGGGTTTGCCCCCCCACATGCAATTTACTGTCCAAAAATCCTTCAGGCTAATAGATATTCGTTAAATACGGTAAGATCAAGTGGTTTTAATGGTTGATTATACATAATTACAGGGATATTATGGATATTTGGTTTCGATGCACGGATATCCATACTAGTGTCTATATCAGGTGTAGCAATACCCCTGCAGGGGGCGCTGGTTTAAGATTTGGGTCTGCCATTACCTTACTGTTCACCAGGTCCGTCCTAGGGGTCTTCCTTGAAGAATTTCTCACAAATGTCTGCACCAAACACTTAGGCCTCGTACACACGACCGATTTTCTCGGCAAGAACCAGCAAGAAACTTGCTGGCAGAGAGGTCTTGCCGAGTAAATCGGTCGTGTGTACGCGGCTATCGGGTTTCTCGTCGAGAAAACCGACAAGTAACCTCGACGAGAAAATAGAGAACCTGCTCTCTATTTTCTCGTCGAGATTCTCCTCGGCATGTTTCTCGACGAGAAAAGTGAGTGTGTGTACACTTACCTGTCCTCCCGGAAGCCCGCGCATGTTCGAAATGAATTCGACGCATGCGCGGTAGCTTCCTAGGCATACGTAGGGTATACCAAGATGACGGCATCGAATGTGACGAGCGCATGCTCGTCGTAGTCGATGACGTCACCGCGTACGCTCCATTCAAAGAACCGCGGGTTCTTTGAAACGAGCGTGTGTACACTCGGCCGGGACAAGTTTCTTGTCCAAGAATCTCGTCGAAAAAAACGACATGTTTTTTTCAACGAGAATCTCGGCCGTGTGTACGAGGCCTTAGTCTCTTTTTCTCAAGGGTTTTATTAACAGAGGGATGGAGGGTTAGGGGGGGATTCAGGTACCTTGCTTGCGGATCACGGGTACTTCTTAATCCAGAGGACAAACAGTCTCCACACTGGATATAGCAACCACCGGATAGGCCTCTCTCACTGACCTAGCAGCCGGTGCGGTGCTCGGCCAAAAGTCTCTGCCACAGACTTGAAGAATACAAATAGTTTCTGCCAGACTTGAAGAATACACATAGTCTCTGCCACAGACTTGGGTAATCACTCACTTGATAAAGTTCTGAAAACATAACACACAGTGCCAGGATCTTTCAGCCAGCCGGCAGCACTGTGAGACACATTTTTATCCGGATGCGTCCTCCAATTGAGCCCTCAATTGTTCGGTCCCTTCCCTCAGGCAAGGCGACACGGGACTATCCAGAGATCAGTAGGCCCCCAGAAACTCCTGGGCCTACTCTCAGCAACAGAGCCTCGGGCCTACAGGCCCCGATGCAGAACACTACTAACACATCCCTGAGGCCAGGAGGGCCGTCAGGTCAGGATCGGAAGACCCCGAAAAACAGTGTCTGCTCCTTAAGTACCCTCTCCCAGAATGCACCGCGGGGTCACCACTCCCACTGCGCTGTCCCTGGGAAAGGAATACCCAATGCATCCAGCCTACTGCAATTCCAACCTTGACCTGTGGTAACAACGACACCTACAGTCAGGTGGAAATGTGCAGCCCAGCTAAACTGGAACAGAGACCATAATTTGGTACAATTGTTCTGAGCTAAACGACAGCTCAGATAACTAAATTTACACTAGCACCTACCCAATAGGAGCAGGGCGCTACACAGGCTAATAGATATTCGTTAGATCCGGTAAGATCAAGTGGTTTTAACGTTAGATTTCACATAATTTCAGAGATATTTCACATAAAAATAGGGATATTAGGTTTTACAGAAGGTACATCCATCTTCAACCGTCTCTGGATGGTCTCTGGAACCGTCTTTGGATGGTTCTTCAGCGGATGCCTGTTGTCTCTTCTCACACCTCCCAGCCTCATGGTGATCTCTTTTCAGACACACAAGATTAAGTCTTTAGCTAGCCCCCTTCTTTCACAGCAGAAGTAGCAGCTCCATCCCCAGTAAAAATCAATGGTGCCATTTTGTGATGAGCCTTTATGTCCTGTGGTCCTCTGCTGCTGCTTGATTGACTTCCTCTCCCTGCCAATAGGAACACAGAGAAGAGAGCAGAGCCGACTGATGCCCGTGAGTGACCGCTGCTCGTCACTCAAGGAAGAGTAGAGTTAAGGGGGAGAAATCCCCCACAGGTACTGACAGGCGTGCTCTCCTTGAGTAAGTGCCTGTGTCAGTGTCTATTCAGTCCGACGGTTCCTGGCGGGAATGGAGGGAGGTGTGGGACCATGGGTGACAGAGCAGCCCCCGCTACACACTCCCCCCACCAAAAAACCTTAGGTCTGCCAAAGGTGGTAAAGAGTCTATGACCTGTTACATGCTTTTGATATACACACGTAAAAAAAAAACAGGTTAGTGTGCACAGGAAACCATACAATTTGCATCTGCATAAAACCATGGCGGAGGAATATCCAACCAATTAGCATAGGAGGGGAGGTTGTCCTGCCTCGCGGTTTTCATTTTCAGCAAGGGGTACAGACTGAGTGAGATCTAGTCACTGGCTGGGATCTTTGAGAGGCCGTGGGTGTGGGCTGTAAATCTGGCTGTGGTGGCACATGAACTGCTTCTGACAGAGGCAACAGATGATTGCGATGCCAAGTCCTGTGCTTCCCTCTGGCCGGATTTGATATACTGGGAGTCCAGGCAGATGCTTGCAAATGACATAGGGCTGCGACTTCCAGCGGGAAGTTGCTGAGGTATGGTCGAGGGATGTGCCGAAGGCCAAGTCGACTGGCAGCCGGGCCTACCGTCCGAACATCAAACTATAGGGAGCGTAACCTGTGGCATCATTGGCGGTGCTGTTATAAGCATGCACAATAGCCACTATATGCTTGCTCCAGTGCTGTTTTTGTTCTGAATTTAGAGTTCTGAGCATATCCAGGAGGGTTTGGTTGAATCTCTCTGGTTGAGGATCTCCTTGAGGATGATACGGGGGGGTTTTAGACTTCCTGATGCCCAACAGGTCTAAAAGTCTCTTGATGAGACTACTCTCAAAATCTCTCCCCTGATCAGAGTGGATGCGTTGGGACAGACCATAGTGCACAAAGATTTTCTCCACAAAGATCTTGGCCACCGTGGATGCTTGTTGGCCCCTCGTGGAAAACGCCTGGGCATACCGAGTGAAATGGTCAGTCACTACCATGCTATTTTCCTGCCCGCTAAAATCAGGCTCCAAGCACAGAATGTCAATGCACACCAGCTCCATGGGTCCCTGACTCCGAAGATGGCCCATTGGGGCAGCTTGTGAGGCAAAGTCTACTTTTGGATACATCTGACGCAGGAGTGGCAATAGTCCTCAACTTCAGCCTGCATGCAGGGCCAGTAGAACCTGTCCCTCACCAGGTCAAAAGTCCTTTTGGGCCCTAGGTGGCCATGGTTGTCATGTAGGGCAGTTAATACTGTCTCCCTATGTTTTTCAGGTAGGAATAGCTGCAATTTTTTTTCAGAATCGTCAGAGGGGCCCCTTCGGTAGACCAACCCTTGGTGCACCTGAAACTGATCCCACTTTTGGTACAGCAGACGGGTTTCCTTTGGGGAGTCAGTGAGGAGCAAGTTAGGGCATTGGCTCTCCAAGGCCTTCAATGCCAAGCTGCAGGGAGTGTCCTCCAACTGGTCCCTTTGCAGGTCATTCTTTGACAGCTTCGGGCAGACCTTTATCCCCGACTTGGGTGACATTGCAATAACATCTGGGGACACCAGCGGCTGACACTCCAATGTCTTCGGCCCTGGATCCTTCTCCAGCTTGATGTTCTGCTCCTTGACATAAGGCTCGTACCCCTTCAGGTGTCAGCTGGGGGGTCTCTGGAACAATGGGGCCTTCTTGACAAAGCATCCGCATCTTGTTTCAGGCTGAAAATAAACCCTGATAGAGTAGCCAATCATCTGTGACCTGTGGCATCCAACTTGGTGGTAGTGAGGATGTAGGTGAGAGGATTGTTGTCAGTCTTGATCACGAACTCCGCTCCATATAGATAATCCCCCAGCTTATCAACCACCACCCACTTCAAGGCCAGGAACTCAAGTTTGTGCATGGGGTAGTTCTTCTCGGCGGGGGGACAAGTTCCGACTCATGTAGGCAACAGGCCGTAGATGACCGTCATGCTCTTGATATAGCACCCCACCTAACCCATCTCGACTGGCGTCAACATGTAGCTCATATGGCTTGGTTGGATCTGCATAGGCCAGAACAGGAGCGGTTGTTAGGCTGCCTAAAACCTCTTCACACTTCGGAGTCCATTGTTCCTGAATGGACTCTCTGGGTTTTCTGGGCCCTCCAGCTGGTCTGACAGGCTTCGCCAGATCAGCGTCTTAGCGAATCCCTTGACAAATCTTCTGTAATAAGAGCAGAATCCCAGAAATTACCTAAGCTCAGTCACGTTGGTAGGCCTCGGCCAGGAGGTGACAGCTTCCAGCTTCTGGGGGTCGGTGGCCACTTTGTCGTAAGACACAATATGGCCAAGGTAGTTGACTGAGGGTTGGTAAAACTGGCACTTTTCCAGAGACAGCTTCAACCTCCTCATCATGCAGTCTCCTCAGGACCTTCTCCAGATGTTCTTAGTGCTCTTCCAGGGTCTTGCCGAAAACGATGATGTCGTCTAAGTGCACCAACACCTCGATCAGTTTCATGTCACCCACGGTCTTCTCCATTAGCCTTTGGAAGGTGGCTGGGGCACCAGACAGGCCTTGTGTCACTGTCAGGTGTGTACTGTGTAATTTGATAAGGGGGGGGGGCCAACCCGTCCTTATATCAGTATTTTTATGTGGAATATCTCAGAAATTATGTGAGATCTAATGTTAAAACCACTTGATCTTACTGGATCTAACGAATATCTATTAGCCTGAATGATTTTTGGCCCGAAAATTTGATAAGGGGGGGCCAACCCGTCCATATGTACCACCTAATATCAGTATTTTTATGTGGAATATCTCTGAAATTATGTGGGATCTAACGTTAAAACCACTTGATCTTACCGGATCTAACGAATATCTATTAGCCTGAATGATTTTTGGCCCGAAAATTTGATAAGGGGGGGCCAGCCCCCCCTCATTAATCACTTAATAAGTCTCTAATTATGTGAGATCTAACGTTAAAACCACTTGATCTTACCGGATCTAACGAATATCTATTAGCCTGAATGATTTTTGGCACGAAAATTTGATAAGGGGGGGCCAACCCGTCCTTATGTACCACCTAATATCAGTATTTTTATGTGGAATATCTCTGAAATTATGTGGGATCTAACGTTAAAACCACTTGATCTTACCGGATCTAACGAATATCTATTAGCCTGAATAATTTTTGGCCCGAAATTTTGGTAAGGGGGGGCCAGCCCCCCCTCATTAATCACTTAATAAGTCTCTAATTATGTGAGATCTAACGTTAAAACCACTTGATCTTACCGGATCTAACAAATAGCTTCCAAAATAGCTAACTGTTTGGGCAATTTTTTGATAAGGGGGGCTGATGACGGGTTAGCCCCCCCAGCAAATAACTGTTAATATTGCTTCTTCTGTGTGAGATCTAACGCAAACAATGGTTGATCTAACCTGATCTAACAAAGATCTAACAAACTGCATAAGATTTTTTCTAAAATTTTGATAAGGGGGGGCTAACCCGGCAGAGGTCTGAGTTCCCAGTATAGCTAGGGAACTGACCACATTGTGCTGCTTATTGTGGTCAGTTTTTAATAGGAAAGCAAGGCGATTAGCGGGATTAGCAGGATCACCAGGGATTTTACATAAAGGAAGCATTACAAAGAGAACAGGATACTTTCTCATACAAGTACATGGTACAGCAGGCATAAATCAGGAATATGAAGTGTTGGGGTAACAAACAATTTAAACTTTAAAGCTGTAGCCCAGGAACGGCAAATACTGTCTAAATATTGTGTGCTTTGTGAAATATAGCTAGAACTGTGCATTGCAGAGGAAGTAAACCCTCTTGAAAAAAAAGAAAAAACACCCTGCAAGATAAAGGCATAATGAGCTAGTATGCATAGCATACTACCTCTATATGAAGTACTTACCTGAGATCGAAGCCCCCGCAGCGGTGCTCATTGCCCTCCTCCGTCTGTGCCATCTCTCCAGGAGTGACTTCCACATATCGCGGCCTCTGGCGCTGTGACTGGCCGGAGCCGCAATGAAGAGAGTTTGATGCTGGAAGGACTTCTGTTGCCTCTGACTTGATCCTGCTGGTCTCTGAGGAAGTCTGGAGAGGAGTCAGGAGAGGGAGTGCTGCTGGGATGGGGGTCAGGGCCGGTCCTAGATACTGTAGGGTGCACGGGGTGCACTGCACCCAAGCGCCGCAGGGGAGGGGGGCGCTGAATTGCCAGAGTGCTCCCCTCCCTCCTCCTCTCCTTGTGTGCTTTTCCCTGAAATGCCCGGTGTTCTGGCGGCGACAGGGGTGGACTGAGCATTCAGGTCAGCTTACTTGCCACTGTGGGGACAGCAGTTATTGCTTCTAATTACATACACTGTCCAGCGATGTATGTACAGTAGTTAGAAGCTCCGATCCTGGTGTGTGTCTTCCCCTTCCCCCGTAGTGTCCTGCACTCGCTGTGTGATCTCTGCTTCACATCCCCCGCCCACTCCCATCAGCAGTGCCGTGTGCTGGGAGAATCAGGAGGCAGAGCACACTGCAGGAAGGTGAGCTGAGCTGTTCTAGGGGAAGACTGGGGAGATAAGCTGCAAAGTTTCTGCTAGGAGGGTTTGTTTTGCACTAAAGGTTCCTACTCCTAGGTGACAAGGGGAGAACTGGAAAAGATGGGCGGGGGGGGGGGGGGGGATGGAGATTAGAGCCAGCAGAAACCCCCCAGAGCTGGCAGACATTTCCCAAACTGACATGCAGCCCTCTCTATATAAACAAACCCCAATTGCTCTGTCCAGTTAATGTGAACTTCATTTATGACCATCCTATTAAACCCTGTGTTATCCAAAAACAGTGCAACCCAAAACTTGCCACCTATCTAAACACTCTATAAATAAAATAATAGTCCATAGTCACTTGGCTGTATGCTTATATAAATGCAAACATTTCTGTACTGAGAATGTGCGCCCTTTACGCTTCCAGCAAGAATACCAACGAGAGCCAGAACAGTCCCCATGCATTCCCTACCTTCCCATCACCCCTCCATATTCACCCCTCAGACACTGGCACTTAGACCACTTTCACACTGAGGCATTTTACAGGCGTTTTTGCACTAAAAATAGAGCCTGAAAAGCGCCTTTAAACTGCCTCTTCTGCAGCCCCAGTGTGAAAGCCAGAGTGAGTCCTGCAAGCAGCATCTTTGGGGTGGTTTAGGAGCGGTGAATACACCGCTCCCAAAACGCCCCTGCCATTGAAATCAATAAGGATGAGCTCCGGCGTGTTCGCATAGAACACGTGCAGAGCCCGCCAGGAAGTCGGCACCGCGATGCGCTAATCACAGACAGGAAGACATTTCCCGATGCTCGGCTGCAGAGATCGGGAAATGTCTCCCTGTCTGTGATTAGCGCAGCGTGGTGCTGACTTCCTGGCGGGCTCTGCACGTGTTCTATGCGAACACGCCGGAGCTCATCCTTAGAAATCAATAGCCAGCACTGCCTAAGCACCTGCAACGCGCTTCAGGAGCGGCGCTTTGCGTGCGGTTTTAACCCTTTTCCGGCCGCTAGCAGGGGTTAAAAGCACCCCGCTAGTGGCCGAAAAGCGCAGCTAAAACTACGGTAAAGCACCGCTAAAACTAGCGAAGCTTTACCACTAAAGCGCCCAGCACCTCAGTCTGAAAGTGGCCTAAAAGAAATATCTCCCTAACTAAATGACATCCCCCCCACAACTGCTTTCATACCATCTGCACTTCCCTCCTGCATGCAGTCATCCCCTCCTCACTCCTCTCCTCTATATGCTGCCACTCTTCTCCCGTACATACTGCCCACTGTCATACCCTCCACACACCTTTCCTGTATATACTGCCACTGTCATACCCTCCACACTGCTCTCCTGTATATACTGCCACTGTCATACCCTCCACACTGCTCTCCTGTACATACTGCCTACTGTCATACCCTCCACACTCCTCTCCTGTACATACTGCCCACTGTCATACCCTCCACACTCCTCTCCTGTACATACTGCCCACTATCATACCCTCCACACTCCTCTCCTGTTTTTACTGCCACTGTCATACTTTCCACACTCCTCTCCTGTACATACTATTCACTGTCATACTTTCCACACCCCTCTCCTGTACATACTACCCACTGTCATACTTTCTAGGCTTGTGCAATTCGTTTCGTAACGAATCGAAATTCGTCCGAATTTAGCAACTTTCGGACATTCGGAAGCATTCGAATTTCCGAACAAAGCAATTACGAATAAAACCGAATCCGAAATAAATTATACCGCAAAATAGCGAATGCCCGAATGTCTTCGGCATAATTCGTTATGAAAAAACTTATGAATGTACAAATCCATTGGAAACACAATAACACTCACTCTGCTCTGCTCTCTGCTTCTCCTTCACCGTGCTGAACTCCCTCTCAAAATGGTGTACAGGGGCGGAGGCTATAGCCGCATGTAAAAAACGAAAGTAAAATACGAGATTTCTAATCCATTCGAAGCACAATAACACTCTGCTCTGCTCTCTGCTTCTCCCTCACCGTGCTGAACCCTCTCAAAATGGTGTACAGGGGCGGAGGCTATAGCCGCATGTAAAAAACGAAAGTAAAATACGAGATTTCGAATCGTTACAAATAACCGCTATGTATTTCGAAAAGTACAAATCCATTCGAAGCACATTAGGCATAATAGGCAGCGTCGTCGTGAGAGAGACACAGAAAATTACGAATCAACGAACCCAAAAAAAGTTACGAAAGTAGGAGTTGTGTCCAGAATCAACGAAAAACAACGTACTCTACCGAAAGTACGAATTATAAAGCAACAAAAATTCAACGAAAAATGTCGCTTGCAAAAATACGAATGAGTCCGAACACGAAAAATCCCGTCTAGCAAAATTACGAATGATTACGAATCAACAGGACCGGAAAGAAACGAACCGAAACGGAACGAATTTTTCCGTTGTGCACAAGCCTAATACTTTCCACACTCCTCTCCTGTACATAGTGCCCACTGTCATACCCTCCACACGCCTCTCCTGTATATACTGCCACTGTCAGACCCTCCACAATCCTCTCCTGTACATACTTCCCACTGTCATACCCTCCACACGCCTCTCCTGTGTATACTGCCACTGTCATACCCTCCACACTCCTCTCCTGTACATACTGCCCTCTGTCATAGTGTGGAGGGTATGACAGTGGCCCAGTGGGCAGTATGTGCAGGAAAGGAGTGTGGGGGTATAACAGTTGGCAGTATGTACAGGAGAGGAGTGTGGAGGGTATGACATTGGGCAATATGTACAGGAGAGTAGTGTAGAGGGTATGGTGACAGCCATCTTTAAACCTTGGGGGCCATGATCTCCTATTGCCCGGGGGCTCCATGAGTTGTCAGTCTGCCCCTGGGCAGTGCTGTAACAAAGTCCTGTCTCCTAGACCGGCTCCTGTAATAGATGAAACACTAATCCAATGCAGTGAAATTCATTGTGATGTGTATCATAGGAGAAGCGAGCTGGTCTAGGAGGCAGGACTTTGTTACAGTGACCACCCGGCAGATTCAAATTCAAGCTCCGTGACAGCAAAAGATCGTTGCCCTTCTGTGTGATCCAGGGGCACTGGTAGGCTGCAATTGGTGGGCAGTGCACTGGAAGGGCTGCATTTGGTGGGCACTGGCAGGCTGCATTTGGTGGGCACTGGTGGGCACTGGCAAGCTGCATTTGGTGGGCACTGATAAGCTGCATTTGGTGTGCACTGATAAGCTGCATTTGGTGGGCACTTTCAGGCTGATAGGCTGCATTTGGTGGGCACTGGCAGGCTGCAATTGGTGGGCACTGATGAGGCTGCATTTGATGAGCACGGATGAGGCTGTATTTGGTGGGCACTGGTAGGCTGCATTTTATGGGCACTGATAAGACTGCATTAGGTGGGAAATGGTAGGCTGCAATTTATGGGCACTGGTAGGCTGCATTTGATGCGTTGATCTCTTGTATCATTTTTGCAGTCTCTGACCATCTCTTTTATCATGTCTGCAGTCTATGTCCATTTCTTGTATCATGTCTGCAGTCTCTGACCACCTTCTGTATTACGTCTGCAGTCTCTGACCATCTCCTGTACTATGATTGCTGTCTCTGACCATCTCTTGTATCATGTCTGCCGTCTCTGACCATCTTCTGTAGTGTGTCTACAGTATGTCTGGGGGCTCTTTCTAACAGACTCTCTAACAGAAGCCCTCTCTGTGTCCATTAGTGAGACCCCCCTCCAGGTCCCATTAGAGTACTCTCTTTCTGTATTTTGTTTATTGTTAAGAGATTATGGGAGGATCCCAGGGTAACAAAGACTCCTTAGGGGAACATTTCTGTGTTTGAGTCGTTGCCACAGAAACATTGTAAAGGGGAGGAGTTAGTAGGATGACCACGCCCATGTGGGGGCACCAGAAATATTTCTGCACCCAGGCGCCTGCGACCCTAGGATCGGCCCTGATGGGGGTCATGGGAGAAGTCAGACATGAGTGGACTGTGGAGAGGAGACTATAGGATAAAACCAGAGCTGGAGCTGACTGACTGATCCACGGTGCACCTGAGAGGAGATTTAACCCAAGGAACAACTACGGGAAGTGGTGGAGAGCCTTGCAGTGATCCCTATCCATACAAAAGGGTTGGATGTGACTATCTGGAGCAGTGGAGATTGTTTGAGGCTGTGTCTGACCCCTTGGGGTTAGGGTGACCACATTTCCAAACTACCATTCAGGGACACCCCCCCTTCCCAAAAATCAGCTTGTGCTGTAACGAATCACAGCACAGTAATTGGACACAAGAGTCGGGATTTATGATTTCTCCAATCACAAGCAGGGGGCGGGGGATTGTGCTCCTCCAGGAATTCCCGGCCAGGACAAGTACTGTCAGTGAGTAAAGCGGTGATGTGGCGGCCTTTTTTGGGGCATCAGATTGGCCCGGGGGGGGGGGGGGTGGCTGTGTCAGTTTCATTCCAGGACACTGTATTGTCCTGGAATGAAGGTGCCCGGGACAGACCTGCAAAATGCGGGACTGTCCCGGGCAATCCAGGACATGTGGTCACCCTACTTGGGGTCCATCATTAAGGTGAGAGGCTGGTGTCTACGGTGGAGGATTGTATATGCCTAGTGATTCCCTACTGACCCTTGATATCCCTGATGCATTAAGCTGGATTTCTTTCTCGTACATCACGGGACACAGAGCGACATAGTCATTACTAATGGGTTATATAGGTACCGTCAGGTGCTGGCACTGGCAACTTCCAAAACCGGAAGTACCCTCCCCTATATAAGCCCCTCCCATCCGGGAGCACCTCAGTTTTTTGCCAGTGTCTAAGGTGTTGGCCAAGAAGAAACATGTGTTTTTCACTGAGCTTGCGTACAGGTTCTTTTGGGCCTCAGTAAGCTATTCCGGATCCGACCAAAAAAGCTTCATAGCTAAACGGTCGGTACCCGGGCCTTGCAGAGAAGAGCAAGGTTTTGCCTGTAATGCTTCTCTTAGGAGAGCTGGACCCTGGGATCCAGAGCTCTGGTCATACCCACGACCAAGATGTTTTCTGTGCAGGGTGCTATACAGGTCCAGGGGAGTGGAATCCTTGGGAACCCGGTCCCTGAAGGTTTGATTACAATGCCTGCCGTGATAGGTGAAGTTTGGGCTTTTGTGGACCAAACAAAGTCCTGCGGCGGGGAACAGGTAAGTGGGGGCCCCCAGGAACTTGGTTCTATTGGGGGACCCCCAAGCCTAATTTGTCTTTCTGTCTGTTACCTAACGGTATTCCCGCTAATATTCTGTGTATGCCTGTTACTACTGAGAAAATGTAAAAATTTTAATAGTAGGCAAGAAAAAAAATAAAATAATAAATAAATAAAAATGTAAGACCGCGGTACCTGTGTTAGACACTAGAGGCCGCTATGGTTCTTTTTCTTGTAATGTGGATTTTTTTCTTCCAGAATCAAATCCAGGCAGTTGGTATGTTCTCTGCTGGGAAGCTGTCTCCTCTGCCCTGTTGCTGCGCTCATCCATCCCCGGGCCCTGCGGCAAAGGGACCCTGGCTCCCATCTAGCTCCTTGTTGTTTTCAAAAAAGGCGCCGAAGGCGCACGTGCCCGCGCGAGTGCGCGTGCACGCGCCTCTATTCATAGAGGCGATCCGGAAAAAGGGGCGGAGCGGGTGGATGACGCTCAGGTGTGCGCCGTGGCGCTACTGCGCATGTGCGGGCATCCAGCGTGTTTTGAAGCACATTATAGCTGGCTGTTGAAGGCACAGACAGAGCTAGCAACAATATAAAGGCACATAGAGGCGGTTGATGCAGGCATCCCCTAGAAAGGCACTTTAGTAGACACCAACTGTGATATAGCAGCAATTGTGCTAGACTATTCTCAGTAAAAGTGGTGTATTACGGCTGGAATACCTCAGCTTTAGGCTTAGGAATATGCCGTCCAGAAGCTCCGGAACTGAATCTTCCAGGAAGCGAAGGGGGTCTCATCGGGCTCTGAGGATCTTGGGCATACTTCTGCTGCACCAGTCTCCCCTGAAGTTCAGAGGTAAGTGACCGTAGAGACCCCGCAGGGGTACTTGGTACTGTGGCTGTCCTCAGTTCACCTGCTCCTGTGTATGTAACAGAGGAGGTTTTTTCCTCAGCTCTGGGAGGATTAGAGAGAGATTGTCAACATTGATCGGTGGCTCCCTGTCAGGGAAAGCACGCCCGATCTCCGTCTCCTCCTTCAGAGTGCCTGTTAGCAGAGCAACAGTCCCATACAGGGATCGACCTGCCTGAAGGGGATCAGGATGAGGTTGATTCTGTTATAGAGGAATCAACAGTGGGGGAACCTTTTCTCAGCAGCTCAAGCTGAAAGATTATGGGTTCAGTCTCTGACTAACATGGTCCGATCAGCATTTAAAAATGCACCTTGCGGAACCATCAACCACTACTGTATCCTCGTTGGGGTCGCTAGAAGCCCCCAGACTGTCTGTTCTTTTCCACTTCACCCTTTGCTGAAAGGGCTCATTTACCAGGATTGGGAACATCCTGAGAAAATATTTATTCCCCCAAGAGATTTCCGGTGGTCTATCCCATGGAGGATAAGTTCATCAAAAAAAAAAAAATGGAAGGTCCCTACAGTGGACGCAGCCATCTCTTGTATGTATAAATCACTCACATGTCCAGTGGATAATGTCCAAATGTTCAAGAACCCAATAGATAAAAGATTGGAGTCCTTATGAAAATCTGCTTCTTTATACAGCAAGCTTGGTGACACAACCAGCAGTAGCAGCTATTGGGGTCTGCTAAGCAGTGAAGGATCAGTTGAAACAGGTCTTGAGGGACTTGACAGATCAGCAGGCTTTGCCCTAGCTGATCTACCTAGAGCTTTAGGCTTTGCGGTTGACGCCATAAAGGATTCAGTCCATCAGGCCTCCCGCCTTACGCTGTCTATAGTACATATGCGTAGGCTCCTATGGCTCAAAAACTGGTCTGCTGAAGCTCCCTGTAAAGAATGGCTGGTTAGCGTCCCATTTCATGGTGAACGCTTATTCAGGGAAAACCTGGACAAATATATCCAGAAAATTTCCAGCGGTAAAAATACGCTCTTGCCGGTTAAAAACAGAGTTAGAGGTCCCTCTTTAAGAGGCCTGCTTCTCCAGTCCCTGGGGCATCGGCTGTGTAACAGTTCCGACGGCCTCCTCGGTCAATTCCCGGGGGTTAAAAACAGGGACAATAGCAGGGTAATGAGAAACCCTGGGTCAGGGGAGGTACAAAACCTCCCCCAAAGTTAAATTCATTGAAGCCCCCACTCAGTCGGGTGGGGGGAGGACTCCAGTTGTTCGCAGAGACCTGGCGGGACACGATCAGAGACAGATGGGTGCTCTCCGCAGTAAGTCTGGGATACAGATTGGAGTTAAAAGACTCTCCTCCTTCCCATTTTATGAGGTCAAACGTGCCAGGGGATCCCCGGAAGAGAGAGTCCCTCCTGTTGGCACTAGAACAACTATTGCTCCAAGGAGTAATTATGGAGGTTCCCCTGGAAGAATGAGGGTTCGGGTTTTACTCAAACCTCTTTACAGTCCCGAAGCAAATGCGGACGGGAGGCCCATATTAATTCTAAAAGGGCTATACAAATTCCTGTATATCAGGACTTTCCGATGGAGTCGATCCGATCGGTGGCCACTGCCCTACAAGGGGAGGATTGGTTAGCCGCGATCGACATCAAAGATGCTTATTTGCACATTCCCATCTTTCCAGTCCACCAAAAATTTCTACGCTTTGCAGTAGAAGGGCGCCATTTTCAGTTCAGAGCCTTACCCTTCGGTTTGGCCACAGCACCACGAGTGTTTACAAAAATTCTGGCCCTTTATTGGCCAATCTAAGAACACAAGGTGTAATGATAATGGCATATCTAGATGACTTGTTGCTGATAGACCACTCAGTGAAAAAACTAGACGTGGTCGTTCACAAGACAATCAAGTATCTGGAATCTCACGGTTGGATTATCAACCGAGACAAGTCAGCCCTAAAAACCAGTCAAAAGTCTGGAATACTTGGGGCTAAGGTTGGATTCAGGCCAGAGAAAAATATTCTTGCCTCGAGGAAAGGTGTTGTCTTTGAAAGATGTGATCCACTTAGTGGGTACAAAAAAGACAGCCGTCCATACGCCTGTATATGAGGCTGCTGGGAAAAATGGTGGCATCATTCGAAGCAGTACCCTACGGTCAATTCCATTCAAGGAATTTGCAAGGGGCCATACTGTCAGCCTGGAACAAAAAAGTTCAGGCCCTAGACTTACAATGTCCTTGTCCCCTTCCGTTCGCAAGAGCCTCCGTTGGTGGTTGGTTCCCCAGAATCTGGAAAAAAGGGAAATCCTTCAGTCCGATTTCTTGGAAGGTGGTCACTACAGATGCCAGCCTTATAGGCTGGGGAGCAGTACTGGAGCAATGGTCTCTCCAGGGCAGATGGTCGGATGCAGAAAAGGCCCTGCCCATCAATCTCTTAGAGATACGAGCAGCCTGGTATGCCCTAGTAGCATGGACATCCAAACTCCAAGGGTCCCCTGTCAGAATTCAATCAGACAATGCCACAGCAGTGGCATATATCAATCATCAGGGGGGCACCAGGAGTCGTGCAGCCCAGAGGGAAGTAAATTACATCCTGAAATGGGCAGAAAGATATGTCCCAGCCATATCTGCGGTATTTATTCCAGGAGTGGAGAATTGGAAGGCGGACTTTCTAAGTCGCCAGCAATTATGCCCAGAGGAAGGGTCCCTTCACCCCGAGGTTTTCTGGACAATATGTCAGCGGTGGGGAACATCGGATGTAGATCTTCTAGCATCCAGATTCAACGCAAAGGTGGACAGGTTTGTCTCTCGGACAAGGGATCCCCTAGCTTGCGGCTCGGATGCCCTAGTGTTCCCTTGGGATCAGTTCAAGCTGATATATGCATTCACACCGCCACAATGGTTACCTCGATGACTCCGCAGAATCAGGGTAGAAAAGGAACCAGTGATTCTGGTGGCTCCAGCGTGGCCCCGAAGAGCGTGGTACGCGGAGATTGTAAAATGTCAGTGGGGAGTCCTTGGTCTCTCCCACGTCGTCCGGACCTGCTTTCGCAAGGACCGATATACTACCCTTCCTTACCAGCCCTAGGTTTGATGGCCTGGCTATTGAAGCCCACATTCTAAAAAAGAGAGGGCTCTCTAATCCTGTGGTATCTACCATGATCAATGCCAGGAAGCCGGTATCCAGGCAGATCTACTATAGAATCTGGAAGGCGTACATCGCGTGGTGTGAGGCCAAGAAATGGCATCCACATAAGTACGTAATAGGTAGGATTCTGGACTTCCTACAGTGGGCTGTAGATAGGAAGCTTGCCTTGAGTACTATCAAGGGTCAGATTTCGGCCTTGTCAATATTTTTTCAAAGGCCCTTGGCTTCGCATTCACTAGTCAAAGCCTTTATACAAGGAGTGATGCGTATTAGTCCTCCGGTTAATATTCCCATATGTCCATGGGATCTAAACTTGGTTCTGTCGGTTCTACAGAAACAACCATTTGAACCATTACAGCATATTTCTTTGGTGCTTCTCACCAGGAAATTGATTTTTCTAGTAGCCATTTGTTCGGCTAAAAGAGTGTCGGAATTAGCAGCTATGTCCTGTAAGGAGCCATATCTGGTTATCCATAAGGATAGAGTAGTGTTATGTCCTCATCCAGCCTTTCTTCCTAAGGTGGTATCGAGGTTTCATTTGAACCAAGATGTGGTTCTTCCTTCTTTTTTCCCCAAACCTACTTCGGTAGAGGAAAAGTTATTGCATTCTTTGGATGTAGTAAGAGCAGTTAAAGCTTATCTAAAGGCCACTGCTCAGATTCGCAGAACGGATACTTTGGTTATTCTGCCGGAAGGCCCCAGAGAGGGTCAGGCAGCGTCAAAATCTACTTTAGCCAAGTGGATTCGACAGGTCATAATACAAGCCTATGGCTTGAGAAGGAGACCGCCTCCGTTCAAAGTTAGAGCGCACTCCACGAGAGCAGTTGGAACTTCATGGGCAGTGCATCACCAGGCCTCCCTGGCTCAAATCTGTAAGGCCACAACATGGTCTTCAGTACACACGTTTACTAGGTTCTACCAGGTGGACGTTAGAAGTCAGGAGGATGTCGCCTTTGGGCGCAGTTTGTTGCAGGCCGCAAAAGATCCTCATGTCTGATAGCGCTCAGCTTATATATGGTGTATCCCCCCCTCATTGGGCATTGCTTTAGGACATCCCATTAGTAATGACTATGTCGCTCTGTGTCCCGTGATGTACGAGAAAGAAAATAGGATTTTTATAACAGCTTACCTGTAAAATCCTTTTCTTGGAGTACATCACGGGACACAGAGCTCCCGCCCCTCTTTGGGGACACTTATTGCTTTGCTACAAAACTGAGGTGCTCCCGGATGGGAGGGGCTTATATAGGGGAGGGTACTTCCGGTTTTGGAAGTTGCCAGTGCCAGCACCTGACGGTATCTATATAACCCATTAGTAATGACTATGTCGCTCTGTGTCCCGTGATGTACTCCAAGAAAAGGATTTTACAGGTAAGCTGTTATAAAAATCCTATTTTCCACACCTGTCTTTTTACTCCGTGCCTGCCTTTGGCCGCCGATGACTTTGAAATAATTAGCACTTTATCTTTTTTAGCGTTTTGGACTTTTTTTTGCACTTTATCCCTCTGGGGACTTATGAAGACTTTGAATTGCATGTTTTGCACTATATTATCTACAGTTAGACATATATTAGTGTTTAGTATTGGTCTAAATAGCACGTATATCAGTTTTTTGCTGGTTTCATATCAGTTACAACACGGTTATCGTATTCACTGACACTTAGCGCTGCTTCAATTTTTATTCTATATTTGTTGATGTTGATTACATTTTAGAAGCTAGCTGCTGTGTGTCCTATTTTATTTATTTTATTTAATCCATTATATTTATAATTTTTAGCACGTTGCACTTTGTTAGTGTAGTAATACCCAGTGGCAGGCGCACAGGCACTTTTTCTTTATAATGTGCTAGTATGCATCTCATACTAGCAAATTATGGTATACTTACCTTAGAACGAAGCCCTGCACCACTTTGCTGTGAGCTCTTACAGATGCTTCCATCTTCACCCAGTCTTCCTTCTGGGTTTGCGTACTCCAGCCGACTGATTGGCCATGCCGCGATGACTTCACTCCCACGCATGTGCACGAGGGTCAGAGCTCTGAAGGGACGGCAGGGGTATACCGTCCTTTCAGAGCGCATGCGCCGGTGACATCACTGGCTGCATGAAGCGTGAAAGTTTAGGAGATATTCATAGTACCTACAGGTATGCCCTATTATAAGCTTACCTGAAGGTACAAGTCTACAGAATGGCTTTACTTCCTCTTTAACAGAGTTACATAGTTACATAGTCGGTAAGGCTGAAAAAAGACAATAGTCCATCCAGTTCAACCTGTGTTGAACTGATACTATGTGTATCAGTGTCTATAATGGTTTCCCATATCCCTGTATGCTGTGTCCTTTAAGATGTATATCTAAGAGTCTTTTAAAGATATCCATTCTGCCTGCATCCACCACCAATTGTGGGAGAGAGTTCCACATCCTTATTAACCTAACAGTGAATAACCCCCTGCGCAGGTTAAGGTTAAACCTCTTCTCCAGTCTCATTGTGTGGCCCCGTGTCCTTTTACACTTCCTAGGACTGAATGGTGTATTTCCTATGCTGGGATCCCCATTGAGATATTTATAAATCGCTATCATACCTTCTCTCAGGCGTCTTTTCTCCAGCCATAATATATTTAGTGTTTGCAGCCGTTCCTCGTAATTGAGGTCCTCCAGTACCCTTATTAGTTTTGTTGCCCTTCTTTGAACTCTCTCTAGCTCCAGCACATCCCTTTGGAGGGCTGGTGACCAGAACTAAACAGAAAACTACAGATGAGGTCTGGCCAGAGCTTTATATCGTGGCAGAATTAAAGTTTTGTCCCCTTTGTTATGCATGCTAATATTCTGCCTGCTTCGGTAGCTGCAGCTAGAACTGTCATCTATTAGCACCCCTAGATCCTTCTCCATTTGTGATTCTCCCAGCTGTTCTCCACCTAGTGAATACCAAGGTATAGGTGTTGTATATTATCCATTTATTACACCGATACAAAGATATTTGTAGCTTTAGAATACTTGCTAAATGCAAATCATAGGGAGGTTAATTTTATTTACCATTGGTGCTTTTTATATCTCTGTGCTTTTTACAGCCCAGTAAAAATGTATTTGTATGGGACATATGACACTATCCAATCCATCACTGTGATAGGTATTCCCCGCAGAGGATCTCTTACATCCATAAATCACATTTCTGTGGCTTGGAACCTATACTTATATAAACATTGATTCTCTGTCATTTCTGTAAGGTGCACTAAATAATGTATTTAGAAGGTGACTTCAAAGAGGAATTTTAGCAACAGGGTTTACCATTCTGTTGTGATATATTTGACCACCCTACTATTGATTGTGTTTGGCTCTGACATGTCTATAATGCTAGAAACAGCTATTAATGTGTTTATTGCCAAGCATGTTTCCTTAAAGCTGATCTCCAGGCAGATATAAATAGACACAAATTAAAGCAGCTCTGTGTTTATTAACACATAATTAAATGTGTTTTTAAATGCAAGCAGTGTAATTATCTGAATTTGCCTCTTGCAATCCATGCTACTCCAGGGCTCATCCTGGGATAGGAGGAAGCAACACAAGGAGCCATTAAACTGTGTTTTAGTGCTTATGTACTAGCAAGGATTTTTCTTATAGGAGGAGACATCAGAGTGACCTATGAGCGCCACATAACTGCAGCATAAAAAGTCTGGATTCCTGCTTTGCAAGACAGGACCATGCTGTGTGGCAGAACTTTGGTAATCTTATGATTGATAGACAAACATTTTCCATATATGCATTTCATTTGTGTGTAGCACAAACATGTTACTGGATTGCATTATCATTACACTGGCCTGAAGGATAGTAAAGATAGATGGCATAGCTTTAGAATGCTCTACTGCATGAGGTAGTAAAAACAAAAATGTGGAAGAGAAGCTGTAAAATCTTTTTACCTTACAAACCAGTCCCCAATCCCTAGTGCAATCACGTCCAGATGTTTGCTTAGATGATCTTTCTCACTGCAACCCAGCCAATTTCCTTAAGTGCCGGTTCACACTGCTGCGCTGTGAATTTGTTTAGTTTTTTCAGTCCATTCTGAGGTGCGAATTTACGGCGAATTTACCACGTTTTAACGCGATTTGAATGCAAATTTCAGGAGTGGGACATAGCTGCGATTAATGTTTTAGCCAATGGAATCATAATGTGAAAAAAAAAAGGTGTTAACTTCCTGGTTTTTGTGGAGAATAGTGTGGTGGAATTCGCACATATGTGAACCATCAAATGCGATTCCAGAACGATTTACATTGATTTCTATGGAGACTAAATTCGCAACGCTCTAAACTCGCACAAGACCCTTTTTTTCATCGCATCGCATTCGGAGAGGAATCGCAACGCATAGATGTGAACCACCGCCATTGAAAACAATTACTTTTTGGATGACATGAGAATCTAGTTTGTGTTTAACGCACCGCATTCGGTATCAACTCGCACAAGTGTGAACCGGCACTAAAGTGGTTGTATAGGTTCATTTTTTTTTTTTTTTAAATAACAAACATGTCAAACTTACCTCCACTTTGCAGTTCGTTATGCACAGTGTGGCCCCGATCCTGATGTTCTGGGGTCCCACAGCGGCTCTTGCGGCTCCTCCCCGCAATAGCTGACCCCCTTTGGGAAGCTCTCTCCCAAGGGGGTTACCTTGCGGGCGCGCTCCCGTGTCATACAGTCGGAGTCCATAGCAACCGTGTGTATGAATCGGCCCGCCCCCCAGGGGCCGCATCATTGGATTTGATTGACAGCAGCGGAAGCCAATGGCTGTGCTGCTATCAATCTATCCAATCAACGCCAAGACTCCTTGGAGAAGAGGACGCCATGGACACGCAAAGCAGGTGAACGGGCTCAGGTAAGTAAAATCGGGGGGGGCTGGGGGGCCCATGACAGCCAGGTGTTTTTTCACCTTAATACATTAAGGTGAAACAACACAAACCTTTACAACCCCTTTAAAAGTCAGAATGTAAACATCAACCACAGCCTCCAGGTCATGCCTCAGCCCTGCCACCCCCTCGACTTATTCCCAATGGCCACTGAGGGTGCTAGTCACATTTAGTTACCAAAGGAAAGTGTGAAGGGATGACGCTGACCAGAGAACTGACCAAGGGATTTCTCTTTGATTCCTGATTTGGAGATCCTGAGATGCAATTAAGGTCATCTAAAGATCTTAAAAGGCTGTTCTATGTATTCCCCCTTAACAATACATTCATCTTATTATTTCTCAAGTGGTCTATTTTCTGTGTACTATCATATAGCAACTGAATATTAAGCTCCACAGGTTTTAGTAACTTGTAACCAGGTATGTTGGTGGGGATCAAGCAGGTTAAAGAGTCATGGCAGAATAGAGGACCCATGAAACCAAGCGGCTCCTCCAGGGGTAGAGCTACAAAAGAAAACAAAAAGCAATTTTGAAAGACATTTGTCCAGTGTCACATACCTGAGAGAAAACTGAAATTATGAGGTCAGCCTCTCTTCTATCTCCAGCCCTGGCCCCACTGAGAGTAAAACAGAGGGCACCAAGGGACAGGAGGAATACGAGTGCCTGCAGATGTAGATCGGGGAACTTGCAGCAGGAGATGCAGTTCCAAGGCAGCAGGAGAACCATCAGGAACAGTAGCCGTGCACAGTAGTTCAGCTGAGGTTAAGGAAGCACTCCACTTGCGCTGTGGGGCTGGGACATGTGGCTGGTCAGAGCTCTAAGCAGACTTGCAGCAAGAACGCTCAGCAGGGCGCAGAACTGCAACAGCAGACAGCCGGGCAGCCACTTGGTAAGCCAGGATCAGAGACAGAAGCGTGGTCATAGGATTAGCCAGGGTCATCAAAAGACGGGCAACGAGGTACCAAACCAGGAGCAGAGCCAAAGTCAGGAACGAGCCGGGTCAGGAACTAGCGACAAGACAAAAGCAGGACCTGAGATCAGGTCAGAAGTAAGCTGGGTCGGCAACCAAGGGAACACACTGGAGGTACATAGGACACAGGGAACAGCTGAAGACCAGTCAGCTTTAGAGCAAAGGCAGAAGCATCCTGAAGTAGTCCGTCTGGCGCCAATATACATTGTGCATGCGCCCGTTTACATGCACGCATTGGTGTGCACATGCGCATTCCTTATAGCCGTTCTGCGGAGATTCATGCGCACGTGCACATTTTTATTAGCCAAATGGCTGGTTGGTATTCTCTGACATCCAGTAATCCAATGTACAAAGAGTTTTCATACGAATGTTTATACTAAAACCTGCTTCCCACTTCCGTTCCAAGCATTGCGGTGCTTGGAAACGGAAGTTCTCCTCCCTCCCTCTTCCCTGCAGTCTTCTGGGACACTGACCATTCACAATGTGCAGTGCGACTTGCTATCACAACCGGGTGCCCATAGTGAAGATGCCAGCGCCGGGGACCGAAGACAGCAGGTGAGACCGACTGGGGTGAGCATGGCGCTGGATCAATGGGATAGGTGAGTGGCTGTTTTTGAAAATACTTTTATTTTTTCCACAGGTGACTGGAACTCTGCTTTAAGGAAAGCATATTGTTTACTTTATGAAGCTTGTGCATCACATGGTAACTGAATTTGGTTCTTGTTTAGTAATTTATTTTACTATGGTTTCCTAATTAACGCTTTCACGCCGACATAACACATATATGCGGCCTCATGGGACTGGGCTTTTATATGTGGGGCTGCATATATGTGTTTCTCCCTTTGAGATGGGAGCATGCCACATGGCAGCACAGAGACCAGGGTCCTCCAAAGAGCCCTGTGCCCCATAATATCAATTGGGACCTGGATCTCCTGATTCTGGGTCACCTGATTGCTGTGGTAACCCCTGCTTGGATACCACAGTGATCAGTCACTGTGAAGCCCACCCCTGTGTTTTAAATAAATAAAGTAAAAAATAAAGAAAAAAATACCTAGATCAAGGTTTGATCTAGGTCAGTGCCGGGCTTAGTGTTTGGGTCAAGGTTAGGGTCAAAGGTCATCGTTGGTATATTTTGAGCAGGATTTTTTTTTTTTTAATTAGCATCAGTGTCAGTTAAGCCCCGTATACACGGTCTGACTTTTTGCCAACAAACTTCATTTTGAGCAAGTTTGACAAAAAATCCGACCGTGTGTACGCTCCATCGGACAAACTTTTTTGGTTTTCATCAGACAAAAGTTCGGTCTGCAAACGGACAAACTTTTGGCCAACAAAAGTCAGATGGAGCAAAGTCTGACCGTGTGTACAGAAAACCATCAGACTTTTGTCCGATGGACAAAACAAATAATGTTAAAATCAACCAACAATAGCAGAAGTTGACCAAAGGATGGCGGTAAAGAGCAGAAAAGAGCAGAAAAACCAAGCGATGTTGGAAGAAGTTTTGGGAAAGTTTGCAGAAAAGTCCTGTGGTGTGTATGCTATGGGTGTTCCCGGCCAACTCCGTTTGGACAAAAATCCACGGAAAAGTCTGATGGAAGTCCGACCGTGTGTTTTGGGTAGGACTAAAAAAAAAATGCTCACTATCAGTTCTGGGCTGTACTACGGGTACAGACAACAAATATCAAACACATATGTGGTATCATTGCAATCGTCAGGAGCAGAAGAATTTATTTTGGGTTGTTTTTTGGTGGTAGGTTATGGTAGTAATATGAAATATAAAGCATGATTTACTATTTTGGCCCAGTTTTCCTTTGATAATAAAAAAAATCAGGATATATCTATAACTATTTACTAGCAAATAAAAGCCCAATTTGTCCTGAAAAAAAACAAGGTATAATCCACCTGGATGCACAAAGTAGTCGTGATGATATGTACGCAGGGCTGGACTGGGACAAAAATTTGGCCCTGGACTACATCCAGACCGGTACACTTTATTTTTGCAAACACACACAAAAACAGTATATAAACTATACGCGATTGCGCAAAAAAAACCATAAGTAAAAACATTCCACTATAAAGCTACTTTCACACTGAGGCGGTGGGGGTGTCAGCGGTAAAGCGCCGCTATTTTTAGCGGCGCTTTATCGTCGTTTTTGCAGGGGTATTCAGCCGCTAGCGGTGGAAAAAGGGTTAAAACCACCCGCAAAGCGGCGCTTTGCCGGCTGTACGGCCGCGCTGCCCATTGATTTTAATGGGGAGGAGCGGTGGAGGAGTGGTATACACACCGCTCCTTCACTGCTCCAAAGATGCTGCTAGCAGGACTTTTTTTAGCGTCTTGCCAGCGCACCGCTCCAGTGTAAAAGCCCTCTGGCTTTCACACTGGAGTGTGTGGAGAGGCTCTTTCAGGGCGCTTTGCAGATGCTATTTTTAGCGTTATAGTGCCTGCAAAGCGCCTCAGTGTGAAATGGGTCTAAGTATAAACGGCTTTTTTATTTTTATTCTTTATTTAGAGAAAAAGATGCATTCCAACATTACAGATGCCTTTAGAATGACATGTGTTATGCCGCGTACACACAATCGTTTTTCAAATCGTTAAAAATGCCATTTTTTAAATTGGGCATTAAAAACGATCGTGTGTAGGCTCCAGAGCATTTTTAACAACATGAAAAATGGCCTACAAAAAAATGAGAACCTGCTCTATTTTTTCACGTCGTTTTTTTTAACGATGTGAAAAACGGTAGTGTGTATGCTTTTACGAGGGGAAAAAAAGCGTGCATGCTCAGAATCAAGTATGAGACGGGAGGGCTCGTTCTGGTAAAACTAGCGTTCGTAATGGAGATAGCACATTCGTCACGCTGTAACGGACTGAAAAGCACGAGGCTGAAAAGTGCGAATCGTCGCTCAACAAACTTTACTAACATGAAGGGTGGCGCCATTCGAACGGAACTTCCCCTTTATAGTGCCGTCGTACGTGTTGTACGTCACTGCGCTTTGCTCGAGCGTTTTTTTTAATGAACGTGTGTATGCAAGACAGGCTTGAGAGGAAACAAGAAAAATCACGTCGAGAAAAACGTCGTTTTTGAAAATGACATTAAAAACGATCGTGTGTACGCGGCATTAGACCATGACCAGCAGTGGCAGTACATTCATTCATCAGTGACCATGACCAGCAGTGGCAGTACATTCATTTATCACCAGTGACCATGACCAGCAGTGGCAGTACATTCATTCATTATCAGTGACCATGACCAGCAGTGGCAGTACATTAAGACATCAGTGACCATGACCAGTAAATTAATTCATCAGTTACCATGACCAGTAAATTCATTCATCTGTGACCGGGACCAGTAAAATCATTCATCTGTGACCGTGACCAGTAAATTCATTCATTAGTGACCGTGACCAATAAATTCATTCATCAGTTACCATGGCCAGTAAATTAATTTATCTGTGACCGTGACCAGTAAATTCATTCATCAGTTACCATTACCAGTAAATTCATTCATCTGTGACCATGACCTGTAAATTCATTCATCTGTGACCGTGACCAGTAAATTAATTCATCGGTTACCATGACCAGTAAATTCATCTGTGACCGTGACCAGTAAATTCATTCATCTGTGACTGTGACCAGTAAATTCATTCATCTTTGACCGTGACCAGTAGATTCATTCATCAGTTACCATGACCAGTAAATTCATTCATCTTTAACCATGACCAGTAAATTAATTCACCAGTTACCATGACCAGTGGCAGTACATTAATACATCTGTTACTGTGACCAGTAAATTCATTCATCTGTGACATTGACCAGTGGCAGTACATTAATACATCAGTGACAGTGACCAGTGGCAGTACATTAATACATCAGTGACAGTGACCAGTGGCAGTACATTTACCCCTCCCCCGCCAGGCTGCATATTACAGAAATCACAGACAGGCAATTCATTATTAATCTGCAGACTGCAGTCAGATAGAGTCATCCCGTATGGCATCAGCTTAGTTTAGTTTAGTGCTTGCTTACTTTCATATACGATACACACTGGCTGTTCATGTGCTGCTGTCTGATCTTACAAGAAAGTTGCTGGCTCCTCCTCGGAAGCGCTGGCTCCACTTGGTTGCAGGCTAGCTTGGGCAGCAGCTCTCTACGCTCCTCCCATGATGATGATCCGTGCGTGACGTCACGCCGCCGGGACGGGGCTGTAAACTTAGGGGGAGTGAAGTCATGTTGTGGCAGCATCTGCAGCGATGATGGCTATTGCCTGGCTGGCGCCAGGTGGCGGAGTTGTGTTAGCGTAAATTGTGACAGCCACACAGACTCAGAGTAGGATAAAGAGACCAGTGACACTGACAATCGGTCCACTGAGCCATCGGCCCACCGGGAAAGTCCCGGTAGTCCCGATGGCGAGTACATCCCTGTATGTACGGTTTTACTAACACATGTCAAAATTGCAAAAATTGTGCTTAGGCTTTTAGATTTATTTTATCCTTAGGTAAACTGTATCAACTTTTAAGGCAGATACAGATATGATGTTTGCTTAATACAGGTCCTTCTCAAAAAATTAGCATATTGTGATAAAGTTCATTATTTTCTGTAATGTACTGATAAACATTAGACTTTCATATATTTTAGATTCATTACACACAACTGAAGTAGTTCAAGCCTTTTCTTGTTTTAATATTGATGATTTTGGCATACAGCTCATGAAAACCCAAAAATCCTATCTCAAAAAATTAGCATATCATGAAAAGGTTCTCTAAACGAGCTATTAACCTAATCATCTGAATCAACTAATTAACTTTAAACACCTGCAAAATATTCCTGAGGCTTTTAAAAACTCCCAGCCTGGTTCATTACTCAAAACCGCAATCATGGGTAAGACTGCCGACCTGACTGCTGTCCAGAAGGCCATCATTGACACCCTCAAGCAAGAGGGTAAGACACAGAAAGAAATTTCTGAACGAATAGGCTGTTCCCAGAGTGCTGTATCAAGGCACCTCAGTGGGAAGTCTGTGGGAAGGAAAAAGTGTGGCAGAAAACGCTGCACAACGAGAAGAGGTGACCGGACCCTGAAGAAGATTGTGGAGAAGGACCGATTCTAGACCTTGGAGGACCTGCGGAAGCAGTGGACTGAGTCTGGAGTAGAAACATCCAGAGCCACCGTGAACAGGCGTGTGCAGGAAATGGGCTACAGGTGCCGCATTCCCCAGGTCAAGCCACTTTTGAACCAGAAACAGCGGCAGAAGCGCCTGACCTGGGCTACAGAGAAGCAGCACTGGACTGTTGCTCAGTGGTCCAAAGTACTTTTTTCGGATGAAAGCAAATTTTGCATGTCATTCGGAAATCAAGGTGCCAGAGTCTGGAGGAAGACTGGGGAGAGGGAAATGCCAAAATGCCTGAAGTCCCAGTGTCAAGTACCCACAGTCAGTGATGGTCTGGGGTGCCATGTCAGCTGCTGGTGTTGGTCCACTGTGTTTTATCAAGGGCAGGGTCAATGCAGCTAGCTATCAGGAGATTTTGGAGCACTTCATGCTTCCATCTGCTGAAAAGCTTTATGGAGATGAAGATTTCATTTTTCAGCACGACCTGGCACCTGCTCACAGTGCCAAAACCACTGGTAAATGGTTTACTGACCATGGTATTACTGTGCTCAATTGGCCTGCCAACTCTCCTGACCTAAACCCCATAGAGAATCTGTGGGATATTGGGAAGAGAAAGTTGAGAGACACAAGACCCAACACTCTGGATGAGCTTAAGGCCGCTATCGAAGCATCCTGGGCCTCCATAACACCTCAGCAGTGCCACAGGCTGGTTGCCTCCATGCCACGCCGCATTGAAGCAGTAATTTCTGCAAAAGGATTCCCGACCAAGTATTGAGTGCATAACTGAACATAATTATTTGAAGGTTGACTTTTTTTGTATTAAAAACACTTTTCTTTTATTTAAAATTAATAGTAAAAAACATGGAAACAATAATCTGTATCCAGAATTACTACAAAACAGCGCTATGTTGATTTAAAGTGGTCAACATCACATAATAGTCTTTTTAGAAAGATGACAACCAATTCCAGTGTTTCATAACAGTGCCCATAGGTGATTTCTAAAGAAATTGTAGAGTGCACCTTCCACCGATTCTCTAGGTCCACCACGTGATTGCACACACCCCTTAGGGGTTAACACTCACCAGATCACCAATGAATATAAGCTTTGAACAATATTCACATCCAAGCTGCACACCGGAAAACTGCATCCATCCAGGGGATATCACAGTGCGTTTGACTCCCAAAAAAAAACAAACAGAGGACATACCATAGTGTAATCCTGGTTTATTTAATAAAGGTCCCTCTCACAGCTAATAACCCCTCACACATTAAACGTACATCAATCCATTTGTATATGAGCAAAAATATGAAAATGCAATTGCACTTCACCGACTGCGCCGTCCGGCCTGAGGGCGTGACCTACACGACACGCTGGAAGTGGTTGTTTGCGCTCCACCGTCCCGGAGAACCAGGAAGTAAGGAAGCGAGCGGTTCAGCTTGCGGCTCCTGAATCATACGCCGGACGGCGCAGACGGTGAAGTGCAATTGCATTTTCATATTTTTGCTCATATACAAATGGATTGATGTACGTTTAATGTGTGAGGGGTTATTAGCTGTGAGAGGGACCTTTATTAAATAAACCAGGATTACACTATGGTATGTCCTCTGTTTGGTTTTTTTTGGGAGTCAAACGCACTGTGATATCCCCTGGATGGATGCAGTTTTCCGGTGTGCAGCTTGGATGTGAATATTGTTCAAAGCTTATATTCATTGGTGATCTGGTGAGTGTTAACCCCTAAGGGGTGTGTGCAATCACGTGGTGGACCTAGAGAATCGGTGGAAGGTGCACTCTACAATTTCTTTAGAAATCACCTATGGACACTGTTATGAAACACTGGAATTGGTTGTCATCTTTCTAAAAAGACTATTATGTGATGTTGACCACTTTAAATCAACATAGCGCTGTTTTGTAGTAATTCTGGATACAGATTATTGTTTCCATGTTTTTTACTATTAATTTTATGTATTTTGTGATATTTAAATAGCTGCTTTTATTGGTTTTTCTTCACCTGTTTAAGATATAGGAAAATCAATCGTATCTACTCATCTGTAGATTCATATATGTCATACTCACCGTAGGGTGTGTGGACAATTATTGTATTGTCCCAGTACACCTACTGTGTCTTGCAGGGATTAATTTATTTATCTATAGGCGCTGAGTGGTGTATTGTAGGCCTTAGATACACCCCTTTTTTTACTTTTCTTTTATTGGTCGGATGAAATATGCTAATTTTTTGAGATAGGATTTTTGGGTTTTCATGAGCTGTATGCCAAAATCATCAATATTAAAACAAGAAAAGGCTTGAACTACTTCAGTTGTGTGTAATGAATCTAAAATATATGAAAGTCTAATGTTTATCAGTACATTACAGAAAATAATGAACTTTATCACAATATGCTAATTTTTTGAGAAGGACCTGTAGGTGTCTATTGGCACCTACTTTAGCTTGAGATACGCTTTATTTAACTATTGCAAAGAGTTTTTAATTGTCACATGATGTAACCTCTCCAAATTAACTCTTGCAATTTGACTGTCATATTACCTCCCTTTTGGGGGACATTGTGATATATGATTAAACTGGTGGTTCTGAAAATGATATCATGAAAATGGTGGTTCTGAAAATGATTGTGCCAGAAAACTAGTACTACACATCTGTGAGAATATGTATTATCTGTTTGACTATTGCGGACATGCTGTTCCTACCTCTGTAAGCCAGACACCCTTTAGGGGTATTGTGAGTTCATTAACTGGCTTTCAAGTATAAAAACGTTTGCAGTGTGTAACATTGAAAATTGAGTTTGACTTATCCATCTTGTACTGTCAGGGACGTGCTAGCCATAGCACAGCTGAAGTTCCGAGGCAAAGGCAAATACGCATGCGCAGATACGCTCCTACAGATGCCCGTTTAGCCGGACATAGTAGAATGTGAAATGGACTATATAAGGGCAGCAGCTGCATTAGTGCTTTGCTGTCTGATCTGCAGCTTTACCCATATACCTGCTTCTGTGATCTCTGCTTGATTCCTGTGTTTGACCTGGCTTATCCTGACCACGCTTGCTCTCCACCTTTTCTGACCTTGGCTTGCTTTAATACTTTGTTATATCTCTCTTCTGCTTGATATCCTGCTGCCAACTTCTGCCTGCACATTGACCATTCTCTGCCTGCCGTTTATGCTTGTCTCTAATCATCCATTGCTGACCTGGCTTGTCTGACCCTGAATCAGTTATCCGTCTGTCCTTCTCTGCATGGTGCCTGCATCTACTGTTCCTGCTGCCATCTGCTGCTTCAGCCATCCAGCTCAGCTCTAGTGACGCACTTGCCACACACCTCTGTGGACAACCGAAGATCTTGCAGGCACTCTTATCTCACCGCGCTCTTGCGGCCACTGTCGCAACTCCAGTGGTCCTTGAGCCGGGGCTGTACGAGAAGTCTCCCTCTACATGTCAGGCTCTGTCACAAGGTATGTGACATGTACTATCTAAGGGTATGAGCTTTCATTCCCATGAGACTAATGCGTATCATAGGAGACTGAAATCCTCAGTTATGAGCAATGAATAGGCTTGTTACCAGGGACTGAAGTCTAAACACTGAACTCTGTGTTGGGATTATTTGCTGCTATTTGTGGAATTTCAGCAACTAAGTAGCCAATTTTTATTAAGGAAGGACACCACACAGACAGCGTTAATGTGATTGTAAACCTGACAAAAAAACTAACAAAGCATATCCTTCTACAGTGTTTATTTGCCTTAATTCAAAACACCAAGTACGATTTCTATCTGCTCTCTTGATCCTCTGCTACCTGCATGAGTTATTTCTGACAGGTTGTGCCAACTCCAAGTAATCAAAGGGATGGGCAGGGGAGCCTCTATCATACAGCCTGTGATTGATAGCCTCAGCTGTGCATATTTACCTATGAGATTGTGTAGAAGGGGTGTGTCCATTCTCTTAGGTCTCAGATTACACTCCTTTTTGACCTTTGCAGTGTGTGACAGCATACCCCTGCCCCCTGCCTTCTGAAGCTTAGAAAATCTGTGTAAATCCTGGACGTTATGGGTGTAGAGAAGAGATCATTGAAGATAAACAGGTGCAAAGTATATAAGAGGATTTGTTCCATCCCTGTGTTACACCTGAGGCTAGTCACTGATATCTTCAGGCTAATATAAAAGAAGAAAAAATTAGAGAGACACGATGCTCCCTCAGAGCATATGGGACTGTTAATGGAAATGGTGTGTCTGTTTGTAAGGTGAACAATCAAAACGATAAGATATAAGAAAATACAAATTTATTAATATAGTATAATAAAATGACACAGTCACAAATCCAATAGAACCATGAGAGAATGCTGGATGCATAGTATTAGATGATAGATGATGCTGGAAGCCGACATGTTTCGCAGGAATGCGTCCTCAGGGCACCGCATCCATCTAAGATTGCATCTGGTCCAACAACTTTAAAAGGCTTACACACAACGCTAACCAGGTATCAAAGATAGTGAAGACTCAGATCAGTTCACGAGACTGGACAACCGGCGGCAGCCAGACCCACCAGGAATGTGCACGAGGCTATTGGACCATAATCGTAATACTGTGGTGCATACGATGAACATCTGCTGATGTGTTTTATCTTTATTTATTTATAGGGCACCATTACTTGCTCTGTAGGTTTATACGGAGGTGAGGGTAAGACAGGAACAATCCCTTAGCAGTCGCACCACTAACCCCAAGGTGGTAAAGGGGAGGGGAGATCCGTGATGTCTAAGCCGTCGCAGAGATAGTGACAAGCAGTCCCCGTATCACCAGAAAGACGTGTGTGTCGACACACACGTCTTTCCGTTGATACGGGGACTGCTTGTCACTATCTCGTGAACTGATCTGAGTCTTCACTATCTTTGATACCTGGTTAGCGTTGTGTATAAGCCTTTTAAAGTTGTTGGACCAGATGCAATCTTAGATGGCATTGACTTGAATTAGCACTGCTTTTCCTCTGCTATATGGCCTCCATTGAATTTAAGCTAAAGAGCCAAAGTAACAAAGTAGGAGGTGACATCCCACTGTATGTCTTTTAGTTTATATTCCATTACTTTTCTAATAAGAAAATTATTGAATGCTAAAATGCCACCTCACCATTAAAAGCCAAGTTCACCTTTTTTTTTTTTCCCCCTCTAAATTCCAGCTCCCCTATGTACCAATATAGCATTAATGTACTTATGAAGAAATCAAACAGCTTTCCATTTATTCTGCACTGGCTTACCTAACTCTCTTCATAGCTGTTTACTTGCTGACCGCCCACCACAGGTATACTGCGGCAAGGCAGCTCGGCTGCGCGAACCGACTTACCCGTACGTCAGGCCATCGATGTGTTCGTGTGGGTGTACGCACACACCCCCTCTGCACGCGATTTCCACCGGCCACCCGAGATTGCTCCTCACAGAGGCAGGATGGGGATCTGCCAATGTAAACAAGGCGGATCCCCGTTCTGACAGAGGAGGAGAGAGAGATCTGCTGTTCCTAGTGATCCGGAACAGTAATCTCTCTCTACTCCCTGTTAGTCCACTCCCCCCACAGTAAAAAATCACCTCCCTAGGGAACACGTAACCCCTTGATTGCCCCCTAGTGTTAACCCCTTCCCTGCCAGTGTATTTATACAGTGATAAGTGCATTTTTATAGCACTGATCACTGTATTGGTGTCACTGGTCACTTAGGGGTAGATTTGTCCGCCGCAATGTCGCAGTCCCGTTAAAAATCGCAGATCGCCGCCATTACCAGTAAAAACAATAAAAAAAATTAAAAGTCCCTAAACCGATCTCCTATTTTGTAAACGCAATAACTTTTGCACAAACCAATCAATATACGCTTATTGGGATTTAAAAAAAAAAAAATATGTAGCAGAATACATACAGTAGGTGCCCGCGAGATTGTATTTCCATTGCGCTGGAAATCAGCACTGCGAGGCTGTACTTCTCAAGCTCGCCGCCCCCACGAGATGCAGCGTATCCATAGGAATCTCTTGGGGGCGGCGAGCAGGAGGACCGACCGAGCTCGGCGCTGGCTCCCGCGATGGGGGTCGCAGAGGGTCAATATCGCCGATGCCAAGCCGTATTTACACACAATCTCGCAGTCACCTACTGTATTGCCCTAAACTGATGAATACATTTGTTTAAAAAAAAAATTGGGATATGTAATATAGCAAAAAGTAAAAAAAAAAAGTATTTTTTCCCAAATTTTAGGTCTTTTTTTGTTTATAGTGCAAGAAATAAAAACCACAGAGGTGATCAAATACAGTAATACCTTGGATTACGAGGATAATTGGTTCCAGAAGCATGCTTGTAATCCAAAGCCCTCGTATATCATAAGAAGTAAAGAAAGATGATTTGTTCCACAACCACTGCTGGTGTATGCAGTACTGTATGTGGCCAGAGGTGCGGGGGCACTGGTGTATGCAGTACTGTATGTGGCCAGAGGTGGGGGTGCGCTGTTGTTTGCAGTACTGTATGTGGCCAGAGGTGCATGGGCGCTGGTGTATGCAGTACTGTATGTGGCCAGAGGTGCAGTGGTGTTGGAGAACTCAGACACTCTGAGACACTGTTGACACTTCTGTGTGCTCCGACGCAGGTTACGCCCCCCCCATCTGGGAGTGTTTCCGAGTGTCTCCGAACGTCTCAGAGTTCTCCAGGAAGCGCTGGGAGCCACCAGCGCCCCCAGACCTCTGGCTACATACGGTATTATATATAGGGATGAGCCAAACACCCCCCTGTTCGGTTCGCACCAGAACCTGCGAACAGACAGAAAGTTTGCGCGAAATTTAGAACCCTATTAAATACAATGGACTCGAACGTTCGAAATCAAAAGTGCTAATTATAAAGGCTAATATGCAAGTTATTGTCATAAAAAGTGTTTGGGGACCCGGGTCCTGCCCCAGGGGACATGTATCAATGCAAAAAAAAGTTTTAAAAACTGCCGTTTCTTCGGGAGCAGTGATTTTAATAATGCTTAAAGTGAAACAATAAAAGTGAAATATTCCGTGCGCATGCGCGGGGACTCGGAGAAGGACGTGTGCTGACCGAGCTCCCGGCACCCCGACCCACCAGAGCTAACGATAGCGCAGGCACTGAGGTCCGTGAGCCAGGACCGATCCCACACCAGCCCCGAAGTGGCGATGAACCGTAGGGCACAGGGGCAGCCGCGGAAAGGACACGATACGCAAACTACAGCCCAGAAGAGAGCAGGGCCTTCCCCTACAGCACAGCCGCGATCCAAGATGGCGCCGGGTAAGCCAGACACACGAGGCAGCACGGCAGCAGCCAGATCCGACGGCGCTACACAGAGAGGAGACCGGCAGCTAAATCTGGAGCCAACTAGGGATCCATTCTCCTCACAATCCTCAGGAGAGGTGGAGACCGGACAGCGGGGTGAGTCACTATCACATCCCCCATCCCCAGCCATATACGCTGATAGACATGACTCTCCAAACTCCCCTGCCTCCCCTGCCTCCTCCATGGATAGGAACATGGCAGACTTAGCAGAAGTCCTCATTAGCCAATCCAGCCAATCCAGCCAGGATATGCCAATTCCCCAGCTCTCACACTATTCCCCTGATGCTGTACTGTTGGGCAGATTCTCCACCATGCTGCAGCAGGAGCTCTCTAAGGCCTGCACATTAATCACCACTGACCTGAAAAAAGACATCCATAGCTTGGGAGAGCGTTTTGAGCTAATTGAAACCAAAGTGGATGGAGCCATCAAAAGGGTCAACCAGAACTCAGCCATGGTGACAGACCTCCAGGATAGATTAGAAGAGGCATTCACAAAAATTGAAGATTTGGAGAATCGTTCTCGTAGGTACAATGTCCGCGTGCGTGGCCTCCCTGAAACTCACACAGATCTAGAGGGGGCTGTAAAAGACCTGATGAAAACCCTTATCCCTGATATAGCCAACCACCACATGGAAGTTGATCGCGTTCACCGAGCACTGACAGCCCCAAGGGCCGACGGCCTACCACGAGACATTATTGTTAAGCCACATCACTACCGCATTAAGGATAAGATGATGCTTGCGGCTCGCAACAGGCCGGACCTGTCGCTATTTGGAACACCAATACAGCTCTTTACAGATTTGGCGCCATCAACGGTCCAGAAACGCAGAAACCTACGGCCATTACTCCAGCAACTTATGGCCAAACAGATTAAGTATCGATGGTCGTTCCCTTTTAAGTTATCATTCACTTACAACGGAAAGTCCCACTCCTTTTCCACGTTCCAAGCAGGCGAGGACCTACTGCTTAGTCTCGGCATCATTGCACGGGACTCTCCGACTCCGATTTCATCTCCCCCTTGTCTGGATCATCGTCCCCTCTCCCCGATATGGCAGGATCGCACACGCTCACAGGCCAGAAATGCTCGCCGGAATACCTGAGTATTATTGCTCTTCTCTCTTTTTGCTTTTTTGCCCCCTTTTGGGAACTGTTAGTGCTTGATTGCACGGATATGGCCTGGGCCCATGGTGGACTATGGGCCTGATGGGGCCATCGTTACCGTTCACAGGTTACAAAGTCACGGGTTACAAAGTTACTGGAGTTCCTGGTTCTTCGGACTGGCTGCCAGCCGAATATTTTACAACCCCGACGGGCCCAACCTGGTCGAAGAAATTTTGCTTTTTGCTTTTTAGCAGTCTGGGGGCCTTAGTCGGACCGCAATGTGTTCCCCTGTTGGGCTGTGGCTCGGGGGCCGGAACGACCGATGGGGACCCTTCCGGCCCCGGCGCCACTGGCCTTGGGAATGCATGTTCCTATAGACAGCCTGTTATGTTAAAACTGTATTGATTGATTTTGTCATTTCCGATATGACCTCGAATAGCCTGCTCGTACAGAGTGTAATCATATTTGGGTCGGGGTGGTCATGCTTGCCACCCAACTGCAAGACTACCTATCCTACGACAAGGATGGTACCCTTGCACCTAATTTGCCGGATGTTGTCTCCGGCAGGGGTTATTCCCCATTCCTTCATTCATCAGCTAGGATTGAGTTATATTGGTTGTTTGGGCCTAAGGCCTATGTATATGTTTTTTTGCTTTTATTTTTGTTTCTCTTCTTCTCTAATGCCTTTTCCTTCTCTCCCTTCCCCCTCTTTCTTCGGAGCCTCGGTTCAGCGCCCTTCCCTTATGTCATGGTCTGAGAGGTCACATAGCCAAACAGTCATCATCATCGGGACCCTTCTCGCTTCATTCATTATGCAAGGTAAGAGTGCTCTGCCCTACCACGATGGCCACCACATATAACACAGACTATTCGATAGTTAGCCACAATGTACATGGATTTAACTCCCCTACTAAAAGAACTAAGGCTTTCCAGTTTTATCATAAACAGAAGGCTGAAGTCCTGCTATTGCAGGAAACTCATTTCTCCAATGTCTCAGCGCCCCGTTACCTCAATGGGAAGTATCCACAGTTTTACTTGGCAGGGGGTCGGGAAAAGAAGGGCGGTGTAGCCATCTGCTTTTCGAAACGGACCCCCTTTACCCCCATCGCTATCGTTAAGGACAAGAGAGGTAGATATATTATGGCAGTGGGGCGGCTCCATGACCAGGAGGTGTCCTTTATATCATACTATGCCCCGAATACTGGACAGCCGGAATTCTTTAGCAAAATGCTGAAGATTCTTATGCCCAAAGTCCAGGGTCAGGTCATTATGGGAGGCGATAGTAATATTCCCTTGGACAGAATTATGGATAAATCGGACTCCTCTAGACCAACATTGAAACGCCCACCGACTGGAAGCAGCAAGGTTGCACGTCTGTTTCATTTCTATGACCTCATCGACGCCTGGCGAGAAAATAACCCTACGGTCAGAGACTTTACACACTTTTCACAAGCCCATCATACTTACTCGAGGATAGACCACGTTCTAGTACGTACACCTTTGCTACCATTTATTAAGTCGGTTAAGATTTTATCTACCCCTTGGTCTGATCATTCCCCGATAAAACTCTCTACTTCAGGGCTATGGACTAAATCTAGACCCTCCCCGTGGAGACTTAATGTGAGCTTGCTGAATGACCCTACAATCTTTTTAGAGATTCAAAAGGAAATACAGGAATACTTTAGACTTAATAAGGCATCGGACACATCCCCCGCAATTAACTGGGTAGCTCATAAAGCAGCGATTAGGGGCATATTGTTACAAGTGGCAGCCAGGATTAAACGCAATAGGGAACAGGCAAATAAGATTCTGGAAACTAACTTAGATAACTTACTTAGTGAACAGCACAGAAATCCCCTGGTAGATATAAGGCATAAAATTGACGAGGCTCGACTAGCATTAAATCTTAGCTTGACTACTCAAGCGGAGAAACATATTAGTTGGTCTAAGCACAGGTTCTATACGATGGGTGATAAACCTACCACAATGTTAGCTAGAAAACTGGTTCCTCGACCGTACACACCGACTTTGCCTAAACTACGACTATCCACGGGCCTAACCTCCCAGAACCCCGAACGGATAATTGGAGAATTTCACAAATTTTATGCTAAGCTGTATGGAGTGCAGGACAAGTTCGATTCATCTGAAGCGAGCACATTCTTTCGCGACTTACAGCTGCCTAAATTGACACAAGCCCATGCGGAACTGATGGACGGTGCTCTTACAGAGCCTGAAGTCAGGGCTGCAATCAAAACCCTACACCCTACCAAGGCCCCTGGGCCAGATGGATTCCCGGGTCACTACTATAGGAAATATCACGATCTTCTGGCCCCACATCTCTGTACTTACTTTAATGACCTGAGAAGCGGCAGCAAGCTCCCCAGCCATGAAAATGTAGCCTATATAAGTGTTATCCCGAAACCAGGAAAGGACCATACAGACTGTTCCAATTATCGCCCAATTTCTCTGATCAATATGGATCTTAAGATTCTAACCAAAATACTGGCCCAGAGACTTAATACTTTTCTTCAGTGTTATATCCATCCTGACCAAGCAGGTTTTGTCCCGACAAGACAGGCATCGGACCAAACCCGCCGGATAATTAACCTTATCTCGGCAGTTCGGTCTGATTGGGATGGAAAGGGGACTAGGAGGGGAATGTTACTTTCATTGGATATCCAGAAGGCGTTCGATTCTATCTCCTGGGACTATCTTTTTGATGTTCTCACACGCTTTGGATTTGGGAGACGCTTTCTGGATCTCCTTCACATATTATATGATTCCCCCAGTGCCTCGCTAATGCTCAGAGGATATACATCCCAAACATTTCCTATCAGGAGAGGAACTAGACAGGGCTGCCCGTTGTCGCCACTATTATTCGCCCTGGCGATTGAACCACTAGCGCTCAAAATTCGCGCCTGCAGAGATATACAGGGCATTTATTGCGGAGACTATGAACACAAATGTTTACTCTTTGCGGACGACTTGTTGCTGACCTTGACCTCACCGATCACATCCCTACCTAACTTGTATGCTATTTTGCAGCCTTTCTCCAACATTTCCGGGTTGGCAATTAATCATAGTAAGTCAAGAGCACTGAACTTATCTTTGCTAAGCTCCACTCAGGCTACGCTTGAAAAATCATTTCAATTCCGATGGGAATCCACAGCTCTCCCTTATTTAGGCATACAGCTGACCTCATCTATTGGTGAGTTGTACAAAGAGAATTATCCAGCCCTTTTCAAACGGCTAACAGCTGACATGGCTAAGTGGCAGGTTCACCCGCCATCGTGGTTTGGCAGACTTCACTCAATTAAAATGAATGTTCTACCTCGATTATTGTATTTCTTCCGTACCTTGCCAGTTTCATTGGCCCGTGATGACCTTAAACGATTCCAGAATAAAGTACTACAGTTTATTTGGGGTGATAAGAGACCCAGGGTGAATAGGAGCACTCTATACACGTTGAAGCGGAGAGGAGGACTTGGTCTTCCAGACTTATTAAAATATTTTTATGCTGCCCAGATAGCACAACTTACAAGGTTTCACTCCCAACAGGCACAGGCCATTTGGATGGCTATGGAATCTTATTCCTGCCGTCCCAAACCTATTTCTTATATTTTATGGCTCCCTACCAAGGAGCGACCTCCTATACTTTGCCCTACTTTATCCATGTCACTGGAACTATGGGACAGACTCTCCAGATCTCACAAATTCAAATCTCCTCATTCTCCACTGACACCTCTGCTTCAAAATAAAGCATTCACCCCGGGTCTCACTCCACTAGCGTTCGAATGGTGGACTAATAAGGGTTTTAAGTGTATTGCTGACTTGTGCGATCATAGAGGTATGCTGACCGAACGGACTATGGCTGACAGGCATCAAATGCCTCCAGCGGAGGGTTATAGCTTCGCCCAAATCTCACATTATGTACAAACCCTGGCTCGCAAGAGCAACCTAGCAACCCAAACTCCCATGGAACATCTATGCAAAAATTATGATAAAATTAAAGGACATTTATCTGCTATATATTCGATATTGCTGAGTGTATCGACAAAGCTGACTTATATGGTCCAATGGGAGACCGACTTGCAGGAAACCCTGGATCTGGACGAATGGCATAGGATAGCCGAGACAGCATCTCGTTCGCTCGTCAATACTTCAATAATTGAGGCCAATTATAAGGTTCTACTGAGGTGGTATATGGTGCCGGTCAGACTGGCAACTTTTGTCTCAGGAGCTACCCCGTTGTGCTTTAGAGGATGTGGCCAGATGGGCACCACCTATCATATTTGGTGGACATGCCCAAAGGTCCGGAGGTTTTGGATCAGGGTGTATAATTTAGTTTACTCCCTTACCCAACTAAACCTAACTAAATCAGCTAAGCAAGCACTACTGGGGGGAGGAGATGTGGAAGCCTCCAAGTCCTGCAAGAGGCTCTTGACATTTATTTTTATTTCAGCCAAAATCACTATTGCTAGGAACTGGAAATCGGCAGCTCTACCATTCGATCAGCTTAAAGGCAAATTGTCTTGGTTGATGCTAAACGAACGCTTGACCGCTCTGGCCCAAGATAAAATGAAACTGTTTCATGGAGTTTGGGACCCATGGCTTCGTTACCTAACTAATGACCCGGGGATGTTTACAGCATAGCCTAGGGGATTAGGTTGAGATGTCTGGATGCTGAATCGGGGCTCCTCCCCCCCTCCCTCCCCCCATTCCCCCCTCCTCAACTGTCCTTTCCTTACTCTGTCTCCTTCCTTCTATTCTTTGTCACTGTCCTCTTTCCTCTCTTTTGAAATTTGTTTATTGTTTATTTTTGGAGTCAGATCCAGACCTTAGAGGTTTGTGCTGCTCCCTGTTTTCTCAGCTCCTACGGGACCATTGTCAGTCTGATCAGACCTCTGGGCTGCCCACACGGCCGGCTGAGTTGCGCCCCTCCCGATAGATGGATGGGGGGGCGGCTCATCTGGGTGGACGGTTCAGATATGATCTGCGATGCTAATAGGGGTTAACGGCTTTACGGAGCTTCGGACTACTCCAAGGACCCCTACACTTGGTGATCTTCATTGTGTTACCCCAAATGTTGATTGTGACTGTACAATGTTATGTGGCGACTTTTATACATTTTGTATGACAAAACTTGAATAAAAAGATTGAAACACAAAAGTGAAATATTCCTTTAAATTTCATACCTAGTGGGGTGTATAGTATGCCTGTAAAGCAGCGCTTGTTTCCCATGCTTAGAACTGTCCCTGCACAAAATGTCATTTCTGAAGGAAAAAAAGTCATTTAAAACTCACTCGCGGCTATAATGAATTGTCGGCTCCCGGCAATACATAGAAAAGTCATTGATAAAATAAAAAAATGCGTGGGGTTCCCCCAAATTCAATTACCAGGCCCTTCAGGTCTGGTATGGATATTAAGGGGAACCCTGCCGCAAATTCAAAAAAAAAATGCGTGCGGTTCCCCCCTTAAATATCAATACCTGCCCCATCAGGTCCGCTCAGGCTCAGCCAATGACGTTTCGTGTGGACAGCGGTGGACATCGGATTGCTGTGGGACACTGGATTTCATCGCTGGAATGTTTTTTTTTTTTTTTAATAAAGGACTTTCAAAACGGTGTCTGTGTTTTATTTATTTTTTTACAATTTTTTACACTTTCCTTATGAAATGGTAGGGGTACAATGTACCCCATTACCAATTCACATAGGGGGGGGCCGGGATCTGGGGGTCCACTTTGTTAAAGGGGTCTTCCAGATTCCAAAAAACCCCCACCCGCAGACCCCCACAACCACCGGGCAAGGGTTGTGGGGATGAGGCCCTTGTCCCTATCAACATGGGGACATGGTGCTTTGAGGGGTCACAGACCCCCAAAGCATCCTCCCAATGTTGAGGGCATGTGGCCTGGTACGGTTCAGGAGGGGGAGGGCGCTCTCTCGTCCCCCCTCTTTTCCTGCAGCCTGCCAGGTTGCGTGCTCGGATAAAGGGTCTGGTCTGGATTTTTGGGGGAACCGCATGCATTTTTTTTTTAAATTTGGGGTGGAATTTCCCCTTAAAATCCATACCAGACCTGAAGGGCCTGGTATGGATATTTGGGGGGAACCGCATGCATTTTTTTTTTAATTTGCGGCAGGGTTCCCCTTAATATCCATACCAGACCTGAAGGGCCTGGTAATTGAATTTGGGGGAACCCCACGCATTTTTTTTTTTTTCTTTATCAATGACTTTTCTTTGTATTGCTGGGAGCCGACAATTCATTATAGCCAATTCATTATAGCCACGAGTTTGTTATAAATGACTTTTTTTCCTTCAGAAATGACACTTTGTGCAGGGACAGTTCTAAGCACGGGAAACAAGCGCCACTTTACATGCATACTATACACCCCCCCAGTAGGTACGAAATTTAAAGGAATATTTCACTTTTATTGTTTCACTTTAAGCATTATTAAAATCACTGCTCCCGAAAAAACGGTAGTTTTTAAAACTTTTTTTTGCATTGATATATGTCCCCTGGGGCAGGACCCGGGTCCCCAAACACTTTTTATGACAATAACTTGCATATAAGCCTTTAAAATGAGCACTTTAGATTTCTCCCATAGACTTTTAGAATTTGCCGCAAACACCCCAAATTGTTCGCTGTTCGGCGAACGGGCGAACAGGCAATTTTCGAGTCAAGCATGAGTTTGACTCGAACTCAAAGCTCATCCCTAATTATATACACCAGCAGCTTGAGTTCTGCTCGTCTTGAAAGATAGCGCTCACATATCAAGTCAGGATTTAAAAAATAAATAAAGCTTGTCTTGCAAAACGCTTGCATACTGCGTTACTCGCAAACCGAGGTATCACTATACCACCAAAAAAAGCTCTATTTGTGGGAAAAAAAGGATATCAATTTTGTTTGGGTACAACATCGCACAATTGTCAGTTAAAGCAGCTGAGGGTAGAGGATGCAGGGTGTGTGCTAATGAGATCAGCTGCTCAACTCCTTCCTGTGTCATGACCTAAAGTCTGTCCAGGAAGTAAGGCAGAAGTAATCGAGCAGTGTGTTTAAACTGCTATAAAGAGAGTTCGATAAGCCGGTGTAGAATTAATGGAAAGCTGTTTTATTTTTGCAAAAGAAGTACATTAATGCTATATTGGCACATAGAGGAGCTGGAATTTAGAGGCAAAAAAGTGAACAAAGGTGAACTTAGCCTTTAAAGTGTACCAACCTTGTGTTGCATAAATACTCCTTTTGTATATCTTGTTTATTGCTGTAGCTATCTCTCTTAGCCTCCTTTTTTTTGTTATTCTCTAATAAATACACAATTACAGTATATTTAGTGATTTCTGGGATTTTTTTTGCATTGCATTTTAGTAAGCTAAAGCAATAATATTTACAAAGACAAATAATTGAATGCATGCAATTTTAATACTGATAAAGTGAATAAATACTGACAAAGTTAGAAAAGTTAGTTGAATGAAAAAAAACCTTGTAAATGAATAGCCTACATACACCTTTCAGGCAGAATAGGCATATTCATTGACCACAAGCCACTTATACTTTGTAAATAGCAGACAATAAACACAGAAGACAGTGTAGAAAATCCATCTAAAGCTTCATAACACAATGTTGGATATCACAATACATGCTAATATTGTCTTTTGTGAATATCCTGAGAAAGATCTAAAGGTCAAGAAGAAAAGAGGGATGATGAATAAACCAATGTCAAAAATAGCTTGTGAGTGATATATTTCCACGTGTACCAGCTTGACGAATTATTTGCTCTGAAGTTGCGTAACTGTATGAATAAGACTAGATATTTTCAAGGTACAAACTTTAATGCTAAAATTGTGTGTGCTTTATTTATCATTGTGCCTTTATATTTATATTGTGCCTTAGAAATAAATAGCATACACCTGTCAGGCAGAATAGGCATATACCTTGACCATATGTCACTTGTACTTACAGTGTTGGATATCAGAATGCATGCTAATATTGTCTTCAGTGAATATAAAGAGAAAATTCGAAGGCCTTTACCACTAAGATTGTGTGTTTCTTTATCAACACAGTGTTATGTGACAGAGGCGTAACTAGAACCTTAAGGACCATGGTGCAGAAAACCACAAAGGGTCCCCTTCACCCCCGGCCGGGCACCCCCCCCACAGTGGCAGAATACAAGGCCCTGGTTGCAAGCGCGACCTTTGCGCCCCACAACCGCCACTAGTGTCAGTAGTTTTTTTGTTATTTAATTTTTTGTTATTTTTTTTCCATGTTATTTATTTATTTATTTATTTACCATTTTATTTTTTATTATGTATTGTGAGGGGGTTAACTCAGCAGCGGGTGTGTGTGACCCCCTGGATGGGTTCACCACACAAAAACAGGCACAGCAGACCGTGGTAGGAGAAAACAAAAGGGTGTGGTTTTATTTAAACTATATACAGACAAAAAATACAGCAAAAAACAAAAGAAACAGGAAAAGAAATCCTGGTCAACTTGACCACTCACTACACACGTTGGTGTCCCTAACTAACAACTGGGTACAGCCTTGTGCTGTCCCAGTCCCTAGCTCCCTGCTTTAAGAAGCTCTTAGCAATAACCACACAGGCTTTGGCTCACCGCACAGCGATCACACTTCCCAGACTATCCACACAGATCTGGTTCCAGGTTGGAGCATCTCCCTTAGCATGCTGGGAGTTCTTGTAGAGGCCCTAATGAGCCCACTTACTTCAGCTGGGCTCATTAACTCTTCCCCTGCAAGACTCCCAGCACTCCCCTTAGTGGTATAAATCAACATAAAGCCTGAATCTAGGACATATATACCTTCCATCCTGGATGCAACCTGGTGATTTTACCTGCCTGCTGTCACAGTATATTAAGTTATATTTTGCGCTTAGGTGTGGGCTGGGCTGCTGCCTCCCTTGAAGTGGTCCCAACTGGAACCCCCTCCAAAAAATATTTTTTGTAGGTATAGGGTTGGTGGCAATGCCCGTCACCTGAAGAGTGATCCTCCACAATAATTCACTCTGAGTTTTTCATTTCCGTCACATGAACAGTGAACCACTATTTGGGTCACTTGTCCCAGGTGAAAAATGGGGGTAAAGAGTGTTTTCCGTGTTCTCTTTACCAGGGAATTTTTATGTATTGATTTGTGCTCCTATATTCAGTGATATTTTGTCTCTGTAGTTACTTTGTGCTTTGAAAATAAATGTGCAAATCCAAATACAAGATTGTGATATTTTTCTTATCTGGTCTACATGTGCCTCCTGATTAAATCAGAAATCTTCCATACAATGACCCTTAACATGCGTGACTAATAATTGCTTATATGTGAGAGATATGACAACAATCTCAAAAAATAGTGAAGGATAAACTTAGAAAATTCAAATAAAAAATAAAAATAATAATGAAAGTCCAGTGAAAGAATTCCTTAAAAAAAGTGAGATCTGGTAAAGTTGAAATTATATTTCTATTTAAAGTCCAATCACAGGTATTGTATGTAGTGTCAAAATTTCAGGTGACTTCCGTGCTCCCCTTCAGTTCCCCACTCACCAGAACCCTGCACCCCTGCAGGGATAGAAAGTGTGTAGTGAATGTCTAGGCAGTTCACGGGATGATCACCTCCTCTTTGGCTCAATAGATACTGTGGTATCTGGACACCTCAGCCCCTCCTGGGGCTCTCCACCACGAGTGAATGCATTGCAGTGAACACCTCTACGGCTCACTATAGGGTATCCTATGGATGAAAGAGACGGGCACTCATAGTGAAGATCCGAATGGTCAGTTTAATTTAAAACATTCCACGGACTGGAACTTCGCAAACCGGAAGTGACGTGAGTGCGTACCAAGCTCCGCCTTACTTGTTTCGTCATAGGACATCGTCTGAGGCGGTGCCATCTTCGTACACTCCACGTTTAGTTAAAGCGAGCGGTCTGCAGGGTCCACCCTTATGGGGGTGTGTTTAGAATTGGGAACAGCTGATGGCCACAGGTCTCCTCTATTTCTATAGTTGCTGGGTTACTCTCTTTGTATCACAAAGGGATGTGTTGTAACAATCATCGTTTGTATCTACCTATGCTGATCATTATACATCCCTGATTACTCCCACTCTAGAACGCCCCCGGTGGTCAAATTTGGAACAGCCCCCTGCAACCCCGCTCTTAGTTACAATTCAGATACTATCCTGTAAACCAGGGATATGCAATTAGCGGACCTCCAGCTGTTGCAGAACTACAAGTCCCATGAGGCATAGCAAGACTCTGACAGCCACAAGCATGACACCCAGAGGCAGAGGCATGATGGGACTTGTAGTTTAGCAACAGCTGGAGGTCAGCTAATTGCATATCCCTGCTGTAAACATACATAATATACATATACATTTTTAAAACAATATTAATACTGGAAAGGGTATTATAGTAGCACTTGAATGGAGTAGTGCACCCTCCATTCCTCAGTATGTTTTAGTATATTCTGAGAGAAGATTATGTTAGTGTTTTTTAGTTTTTTACTTTCGTTTTAATTTTGTATGCTATTGACTTATACTGTTTCTTTCCAGTTGCAAAGTAAGTTTATTTCAATATATAACCTTAAATGACCGTACATGGTTCCCACCCCTCCAGTGTGGTCACCATGTATTCTTAAACATTTGTTCTTTTATAAATAATTCATAAATAGAAGCACAAGGTTTCACTACCCTGTCTGACTTATTTCGGGTATACTATAATACTGGGCACTGATATTTGGGAAAAATAAAAATATTTTTATGCTTGGAAGTTTGATATAGGACAAAAAATAATACTAGTATTCATATTCAGAAGTTTGATATAAAACAGTTGAGGTCAATGTCCAGGTTGAGGCCACCCGGCGCCAAGGACCCCAACCTATATATCCACCTTGTCTTATTCTGTGAGACAAGGACTTTTTTATTACTGCCTCTCCAATGATCATTAATTTGATCCATACCATAAAATATCAGTCCTGTTGGGTCCCTGTCATGTACTTCCTTAAAATGCATTGAAAGGCTATGTTTCGGGAACCCTTTCCTTATGTTGTTGATATGCTCCCTGATCCTCACACATAGAGGGCGGGTGGTCCTGCCTACATATTGGAGGTAACGGGGGCACTCAACAACATAGGTGACATGGGTACTGTGATCAACTCTTATATTTGGTACTGCTTGTTGTTAACCCTAGATTTGAATGATTCTTTTTTCAGTGGCTGCTTTTTGCTCACTCTGCATGGGAGACATTTTTGGCACCTATAGAATCCTTTCCTTCCCGCAAATAGTTTTACAGGTCTTGGGGGGTTGATTACATTATGAACTATGTGTTTTTTGAGTGTGGGAGCTCTTCTATACACAAATCAGTGTTTTTTGGTAGGATCCTGGATAGGACTCTGTCTTCTTTCAGGATGGGCCAGTACTTTCTGATCATATGTTCTATTGATTGATATTGGGTAATAAACCCAGCAATGTATGCCACGTCCATGTAATTTATTGCTTTGTTATCTTAACCAGTAGTACGTTCCTATCCATTTTCTTTACCTCAGTTTTCAATTTGACTGGATTCTTCTCCTGATAACCTTTTTATTGGAATCTTTTTGTCATAATGTCAGCTTGTACTTCATAGTCTTCTGGTTTACAGAATTTCTCCGCAATCTCACCAATTGGCCTTTTAGGGATGTTCCCTTTCCACTTCGGATGGTGGCAGCTTGAAGTTGGTATGTAGGGTTCAATATTGTGTTGGTCCACCCTTTGCAGCTAAAACAGCTTTTGGGAAGGCTGTCCACAAGGCTTAGGAGTGTGTCTATGGGAAATTCCGACAGCAAATGTCCGATGGAGCCTACACACGCTCGGATTTTCCGACAACAAGCTCACATCAAACTTTTTTTTTCAGCTTTAGGGGGTGGGAATCTGACATCATACACACTGCAGAGCATAGAGCACATAGTTATCTGATATCTGACAGCTGATTGGCGAAAAGGGACACCCCCCCCTCCCCCCCTCTACATAGTCTTACAGGCTCATAGAACAAATACCCAGAACTCATAGCTAATGCTATGAGTCGCCTCCTGTGTGTTATGGAGGGTGGCAGGCCATCTCTTGGGAGGCTGAGGTATTGGGAAAAACTGTCAGAAGTAGGGATGAGCTTCAAGTTCGAGTCGAACATGAGTTTGACTCGAACATCGGCTGTTCGATCGTTCGACAAAGATCGAGAATTATGGGCCGTTTGCGCCAAATTCATGCGGCACGCCATGGCCCATAATGCCCTGCGTCATCGCAGTGCATTGCTTGCTGATGATTGGCCAAGCATGCACTATGACCCGCATGCTTTGGCCAATCACAGCGCCTTCAGCACAGAGAGCCCTAATTGGCCAAAGGCAGAGTGCCTTTGGCCAATCATGGCTCAGGGGACTAAGTACACGCCCCACACTATATAAGCCAGCCTGCACGTCGCCTCCTGTAGTGTGTTGCGGCGTTGAGAGAGATAGAGAGAGAGTGTCATTTCATTTAGATAGGTTGAGCAGGCAGGCAGGCGATTCAGTTAGCTAGATTGAGCAGGCAGTTGATTCAGTTAGCTCCAGTATATTTAGTATATATATATTGTGACAGCAGGAAGGTAAAGTCACCTGGTTGCATCCAGGGGGGTAGATATATTTCGCCCAGATTCAGGCTTTACGCCGACTTATACAACTAGGTGGAGAGTTGTATAAGCCCAGCTAAGGCTAGTGGGCTCATGGATGACTCATACCTCTAGGGAGAGGGCTGGGCGTCGTGCAGGCAGGGAGTTAATGAGGCCAGCTGAAGCCTGTCAGTTCGTTTAAGGCCTCTATAAAAACTCCCAGATTCATTAGGTGTTAGCTCATGCCTGGAACCAGACCTGTGTGGACTGTCTAGGGAGAGTGAACCCCTGTGCGGTGAGAAAAAGCCTGTGTGGCTATTTGCTTGGACATTTAAAACCAGGGACTTAGGGACTAGGACAGCACTAGGCTGATCCCAGTTGTTAGTTAGGAAACCTGTATGTTTAGTCAGAGGTCAAGTTGACCAGGATTTATTTTGTTTATATGTTTCTTTTGGCTTTGCTGTGTTTTGTCACTGTAAATAGAAAATAAACCGCACCTTTTTTTTTGATTTTGAAAACCACAACCTCCGTTTGCTGGGCCTGTTTTTGTGTGGGGAGCCCATCCCGGGGGTCACACACACCCGCTGCCGAGCTAACCCCCTCACAGTTGGTGGAGAACCAGTGGCAGTTTTTTTTAAGCCAGCATGGAGGAGATACTGAAGCAGCTGGCTCTAGCAAATGCCAATCAACAGCAGACAAATGCAGGTTTGCAAAAGAGCCTTGCAGCTCAACAACAGAACTTCGCAGCCCAGCAGCAAGCTCATCAACAGAGCCTTGCAGCCCAGCAGCAAGCTCACCAACAGAGTCTGGAAGCTCAGCAACAAGCCCAGCAGCAATCTGAGGCCCGCTTCATAGACCTGTTACAGAAGCAAGAGCAGAGACTACAACAAATGGAAGCAGTAATGCAGCAACGTCCGCAGACCAGTGAGGAAAGCCGTCCCACTAATACCGCGTCCTTTGGGGTGAGTCGTTTATTGACAAAAATGACTGGAGAGGATGATCCAGAGGTATTTTTGACCACATTTGAAAGGACTGCTGAAAGAGAAAAGTGGCCTGAGGAGCAGTGGGCTGGACTGGTGGCTCCTCTGTTAACTGGTGAATCGCAGAAGGCTTACTATGACCTAGAGCCTGACCAAGCAAAAGACTATGTGATGCTAAAAGCTGAGATATTGGCAAGGCTGGGTGTCACCCAGGCTGTCCGGGCTCAGCGTGTGCATAACTGGACTTTCCAGCTTGGAAAACCCCCCAGGTCTCAAATGTATGATCTCATTCACCTGAGCAGAAAGTGGCTACAGCCAGAGACTTTGTCCGCACCAAAGATTGTGGAACGTGTGGTAATGGATCGGTTTTTGAGAGCTCTTCCTACTGCCATCCAAAAGTGGGTAAGCCATGGAGACCCAGAGACGGCCAATGGTCTTGTGGATCGTGTGGAGAAATACTTGGCTACAGAGAACCTGACGGCCTCTTCCAGAGACACTCGGACTTTCCACCCTAAGACCAGACCATCCCCAGGGGCGGATAAGAGGATTCCAAGGGGTGAGGGTGGAGAGAGTGAGAGGGTGGGAGCTCTACCCCAAGTTTGGCGAGAACAGCCTGGGAAATCAGCGGCTCAAGAGGCGGCAAGAAGGATCGTTTGCTACCGCTGCCGGCAAGCGGGACATATTGCAGCCAATTGCCCGGTTGTGGAGGAACCCATGCAGTGTGACTTTCTGACGGGCAGACGTCAGTCGCTGTGTGCGACAGTCGCATGCACTGCCATTCGAGGAATTGAGAAACATTTATGCAAAATGTGTGTTAATGGTAGAAATGTTGTGATATTGCTGGATTCAGGTAGCCTTGTGACCCTGATAAAGGCTGAGTTAGTTAAAACAGAGGTCTCTGGGAATAGCAAGGTAGCTGTTATTTGTGTGCATGGGGACACCCGAGAGTATCCAGTGACTACAGTGTGTTTCGAGACCCCCAAAGGTACCCTCTCTCATCCAGTGGGCTTAGTATCTCAGTTACCGTATGACGCCATTGTGGGAAGGGATTTTCCGAAGTTCTGGGAACTGTGGGATGATCCTGAGCCCCCCACTGGTGCCCCTATGTACCAGGAATGTGATAGCCAGAACTCCCCTGAGAGTGGTGAGGACTCTCCGGAATTTCCCTTATCAGTATTGGCAGGGGAGACTCAAGAAACTGGAGAGGAGCCCACCTCCTCAGACGAAAACCTACCGTCTGTGGAGTTTTCTGATCTTGAGGTTCACAGGGAAAACTTTGCCACAGAACAGTTGAAAGACCCCGCCCTAATAAAGGCACGGGAAAACGTAGTGAAAATAGATGGCGAGTTAGTGAACCCAGATAATACCTGCACTTACCCATACTTCAGCGTAGAGAAGGACCTACTGTATCGGGTGGCAAAAAGGGCAGAAGAAACCGTTGAGCAGCTTGTGGTGCCCAAACCTTACAGGAAGTTGGTGTTGGAGTTGGCCCATGGGCACATTCTTGGAGGTCATCTGGGGACAGAGAAAACCCGAGAGAGGGTATTACAGAGATTCTATTGGCCGGGGGTGATGAAGGACATAGAAAATTATTGTTCCTCCTGCCCTGTGTGTCAGAGGTCGGCCCCGATGCCACATTTCCGTAGCCCGCTGGTCCCTCTACCCATCATTGAGGTCCCGTTTGAGAGGATCGCCATGGATTTGGTAGGTCCTATTATCAAGTCCGCTAGGGGGCACCAGTACATATTAGTTATAATGGACTATGCCACCCGTTATCCAGAAGCGATCCCTCTCCGAAATACCTCGGCCAAAACCATAGCCAAAGAGCTATCTCTTGTGTTTAGCCGGGTGGGTATTTGTAAAGAACTGCTTACGGACCAAGGTACACCCTTTATGTCCCGGGTTATGAAGGAGCTGTGTAAATTGTTCAAAGTGACGCAATTACGTACATCTGTGTATCACCCCCAAACCGATGGGCTGGTTGAAAGATTCAACAAAACCCTAAAACAAATGTTGAAGAAAGTGGTGGATAGAGATGGAAAGGATTGGGACTGTCTACTTCCTTATCTGATGTTTGCTATTAGGGAGGTGCCCCAATCCTCTACGGGATTCTCCCCCTTTGAGTTACTGTATGGGAGACACCCAAGAGGGCTGTTGGATATTGCCAAGGAAACTTGGGAAAGTGAGAGTTCTCCCCACAGGAGTGTGATTGAGCATGTCGCCCTGATGCAAGACCGAATTGCACAGGTAATGCCCATCGTGAAGGAACATTTGGCCCAAGCGCAGTTAGCACAGCAGAGAGTGTACAACTGTGGAGCCAAGACCCGTACCTTTTCCCCGGGGGATAGGATACTGGTACTTGTCCCTACGGTTGAAAGTAAATTCCTTGCCAAATGGCAAGGCCCCTACGAGATAATGGAAAAAGTGAGCGAAGTGAATTACAAGGTCAGACAACCAGGAAGGCGAAAGCCCGAACAGATCTATCACGTTAATCTGTTGAAAGCCTGGAGGGATAGAGAGTCCCTAGTCGCAGACACTTGGTCACCAGCTCAAACTGGTTGCGTGATTCCTGAGGTTGGAATAGCAGCCACCTTGTCACAACCCCAACAACAGGAGGTTAAGGAGTTTGTGCTTCGCAACAAGGAGGTATTCTCTGAGCTGCCGGGACAAACATTTGGGGTAGAGCATGACATCATTACCCCGCCCGGTGAAAGGGTGAAGTTAAAACCCTATCGGATCCCAGAGGCCCGACGGGAGGCAATACGGGAGGAAGTACAGAAAATGCTGAACTTAGGGGTGATAGAGGAGTCCCAAAGTGATTGGTCTAGTCCCATTGTGTTGGTGCCTAAACCGGATGGGAGCTGGCGATTTTGTAACGATTTTCGTCAGTTGAACAAAGTTACAAAATTTGACACCTACCCCATGCCACGTATAGATGAGTTGATCGACCGGCTGGGAACAGCCCGATACATGACGACTCTTGACCTCACAAAAGGGTATTGGCAAATCCCCCTGGCCAAATTGGCCAAAGAGAAAACCACATTTGTAACCCCAGACGGGGCGTTCCAATATAAAAGAATGCCGTTCGGGTTACAGAATGCGCCGGCCACATTCCAGCGGAAAATGGACCAGATGCTGAGGCCCCATCGGAAGTATGCTGCGGCTTACCTGGATGACGTAATTGTCCATAGCACAGATTGGGCCTCACATCTGCCAAAAGTGCAAGCAGTCCTGGACTCTGTTCGGGAAGCGGGGTTTACGGCTAACCCCAAGAAGTGTACCATTGGGCAGGAGGAGGCCAAATATCTTGGGTACACCATTGGGAGGGGAGTAATAAAACCCCAACTCAACAAAGTCGAGGCCATCCAGAGTTGGCCACGTCCCAACAGCAAGAAGCAGGTACGAGCCTTTCTGGGAATCGCTGGGTATTATCGGCGATTCATTCCCCACTTTGCTTCTAAGGCTGTGCCCCTAACCAACCTAACGAAGGGGAAAGGGTCGGTCATGATTAAATGGACCCCCGAGGCTGAGGCAGCATTCCAATTCTTGAAACAAGCCTTATGTATCCAGCCAGTGTTGTACTCACCCGACTTCTCTAAAGACTTTGTCGTACAAAGTGATGCGTCAGATGTGGGGTTAGGAGCAGTATTGTCCCAGGTCTGGAACGGGGAAGAGCACCCAGTCATTTACCTCAGCAGGAAGTTGAAGTCCCATGAGGTAAATTACGCCACCGTTGAAAAGGAGTGTTTAGCGGTGAAGTGGGCTCTAGATTCCCTTCGGTACTACCTGCTAGGTAGGCACTTTGACATGGTTACGGATCACGCTCCGTTAAAGTGGATGGCTCAAAACAAGGAAACAAATAGAAGAGTGAATAGGTGGTTCCTGGCCCTCCAGGAATTCAACTTCACAGTAAAGCATCGCCCTGGCGTTCAAATGGGGAATGTGGATGCTTTGTCTCGAGTACATGAATGCCTGATTGCTGGTGTTCCAACCCCGAGGTTAAAACAAGAGGGGGGGGTATGTGACAGCAGGAAGGTAAAGTCACCTGGTTGCATCCAGGGGGGTAGATATATTTCGCCCAGATTCAGGCTTTACGCCGACTTATACAACTAGGTGGAGAGTTGTATAAGCCCAGCTAAGGCTAGTGGGCTCATGGATGACTCATACCTCTAGGGAGAGGGCTGGGCGTCGTGCAGGCAGGGAGTTAATGAGGCCAGCTGAAGCCTGTCAGTTCGTTTAAGGCCTCTATAAAAACTCCCAGATTCATTAGGTGTTAGCTCATGCCTGGAACCAGACCTGTGTGGACTGTCTAGGGAGAGTGAACCCCTGTGCGGTGAGAAAAAGCCTGTGTGGCTATTTGCTTGGACATTTAAAACCAGGGACTTAGGGACTAGGACAGCACTAGGCTGATCCCAGTTGTTAGTTAGGAAACCTGTATGTTTAGTCAGAGGTCAAGTTGACCAGGATTTATTTTGTTTATATGTTTCTTTTGGCTTTGCTGTGTTTTGTCACTGTAAATAGAAAATAAACCGCACCTTTTTTTTTGATTTTGAAAACCACAACCTCCGTTTGCTGGGCCTGTTTTTGTGTGGGGAGCCCATCCCGGGGGTCACACACACCCGCTGCCGAGCTAACCCCCTCACAATATATATATATATACTCCAGGCTTTGTATATATATATATGATGATGAGGTCACTGACTCTACATGGGTGCCTGATAGGAGAGAGGAGGAGGAGGAGGAGGAGGCACATCTCTAACGAGGCAGGATGTCCTCCAGGGGCCAGCTTAAGGGCAGTCAACCGACTGCATCATACCACAGAGCTCCACATGTGCAGGGCGCTGCTGACTCGCGCGTTTTTCTAAAAGTTCTTTGATGTGGGCTTTTTTTGACACGTGTGCAGCAGATCGCACCATTGCTGTTTGCAACATATGTCTGAAGCGTATTAAGCGTGGCCAAAACAGCAGCCGCTTTGGCACCACATGCTTGACCAGACATATGTCGACCTGCCATGCAGTCCGTTGGCAAGCGTACTTAAAAGACCCACACCAAAGAACAAAGTGGATCTCTCCTTGCTCCTCATCAGCTGGGATTTCCAACCCCACTATACCTTCAGTCCTCTCAGAAACCTGCACTGAGAGGAATGAAGTTGTAGAATTAGGTGTGCCACTGCCAAGTACTTACGGGTGGGGGTTGAGCGGACCCGAACTGTAAAGTTTGGGTCCGTACCGGACTTTTGGGTTTTTGGGTCCCGGACCCGAACAATTGACTGTCGGTTCGGGTTCGGGTCTGGTGTTCGGCAATATGCATGTAAAGTCGCGCTTGTTTCCCGTGCTTAGAACTGTCCCTGCACAAAGTGTAATTTCTAAAGGAAAAAAGTCATTTAAAACTCACTCGCGGCTATAATGAATTGTCGGCTCCCGGCAATACATAGAAAAGTCATTGATAAAAAAAAAAAGCGTGGGGGTTCCCCCAAATTCAATTACCAGGCCCTTCAGGTTTGGTATAGATATTAAGGGGAACCCTACCGCAAATTTAAAAAAATGCGTGCGGTTCCCCCCAAATATCCATACCAGGCCCTTCAGGCCTGGTATGGATTTTAAGGGGAACTCCACCCCAAATTTTTTAAGAAAATGGCGTGGAGTTCCCCCAAAAATCCAGACCAGACCCTTTATCCGAGCACGCAACCTGGCAGGCCGCAGGAAAAGAGGGGGAACGAGAGAGCGCCCCCCCTTCCTGAACCATACCAGGACACATGCCCTCAACATGGGGAGGATGTCCCCATGTTGATAGGGACAAAGGCCTCATCCCCACAACCCTTGCCCGGTGGTTGTGAAGGTCTGCGGGCGGGGGGCTTATCGGAATCTGGAAGACCCCTTTAACAAAGGGGACCCCCAGATCCCACCCCCCTCTATGTGAATTGGTAATGGGGTACATTGTACCCCTACCATTTCACAAAGAAAGTGTCAAAAAAATACACAGACGCCGTTGGGAAAGTCCTTTATTAAAAATAAAAAATAAAATAAAAATTCCAACGATGAAATCCAGTGTCCCACGGCGATCCGATGTCCGGCGCTGTCCACACAAAATGTTATTGGCTGAGCCTGAGCAGACCTGATGGGGAACTTCCTCCGCAGTGTAATAAATGAATAGACCCGCCCCTTCTAAAGTTCCCCATCAGCCAATGACGTAGGTGTAAGGCTGAGGGCCTGATGCAGAACGTGAGAAGGGGCGGGTCTATTCATTTATTATACGGCGGAGGAAGTTCCCCTTCAGGTCCACTCATCCAATGACGTAGGTGGGGTCTGACATACGAGGGGGCGGACCTGATGGGGAACTTCCTCCACAGTTTAATACATGAATAGACCCGCCCCTTCTCACGTTCCGCATTAGGTCCTCAGCCTTACACCTACGTCATTGGCTGAGCGGACCTGATGGGGAACTTTAGAAGGGGCGGGTGTATTCATTTATTACTAATAAATGAATACACCCGCCCCTCCTAAAGTTCCCCATCAGGTCCGCTCAGCCAATGACGCTGGAATTATTTTATTTATTTTTTATTTTAATTTTTTTAATAAAGGACTTTCCCAACGGTGTTTGTGTATTTTTTTTTTACAATTTTTTACACTTTCTTTGTGTAATGGTAGGTTTACAATGTACCCCATTACCAATTCACATGGGGGGGCGGGATCTGGGGGTTCCCTTTGTTAAAGGGGTCTTCCAGATTCCGATAAGCCCCCTGCCCGCAGACCCCCACAACCACCGGGCAAGGGTTGTGGGGATGAGGCCCTTGTCCCCATCAACATGGGGACATCCTCCCCATGTTGAGGGCATGTGGCCTGGTACGGTTCAGGAGGGGGGGGCGCTCTCTCATCCCCCCTCTTTTCCTGCGGCCTGCCAGGTTGCGTGCTCAGATAAAGGGTTTGGTCTGGATTTTTGGGGGAACTCCACGCCATTTTTTTTTTAATTTGGGGTGGAGTTCCCCTTAAAATCCATACCAGACCTGAAGGCCCTGGTAATTGAATTTGGGGGAACCCCCACGCATTTATTTATTATTTTTATCAATGACTTTTCTATGTATTGCCGGGAGCCGACAATTCATTATAGTTCCTTCAGAAATGACACTTTGTGCAGGGACAGTTCTAAGCACGGGAAACAAGCGCGAATAGTCCTCAGAAGTTCGGGTCCCCATTGACTTCAATGGGGTTCGGGGTCAAGTTCGGGTCAAGTTCGTTCCCGAACTCGAACTTTTTTCGGAAGTTCTGCCGAACCCGTCGAATCCTAACATCCAGGTGTCCGCTTAACTACTTGCGGGCAATCTGCTATCGCTTCACCAACGTCCGATTGTAGCAGGCAAATTTCCCTACCCCCATTGCTAAACCGGCGAAAGAAATTCGCTCCCAGCCATCCACATGCTCAGCGATTTAATGCTAGCTTGGCTAAATTGCTAGCACTCCAACTGCTGCCTTTTCAGCTGGTAGACTCTGCCCCCTTTCGTGAATTTGTGGAATGTGCGGTACCCTAGTGGCAGGTTCCCAAACGCCACTTTTTTTCACGGAAGTCAATTCCGGCTCTCTACCGGCATGTGGAAGGCAATGTCTTGGACTCGTTGGACAGGGCGGTTAGCGGTAAGGTGCATATTACCGTTGACTCATGGTCCAGCAGGCTTGGACAGGGACATTACCTATCTTTCACGGCGCACTGGGTGACTCTGCTGGCAGCTGGGAAGGATGCAGGACAGGGTGCAGTATGGTTGGAGCTTGTTCTGCCACCATGCCTCCAAAATGCTACTAGTGGTGATTCTTACACACCTCTCTCCTCCACCTCCTCCTCTTCTTCTTCCTCCATGGCCTCTTCATCTATAGATTTGTCCTTGGAAACAGCGGTGCTCCGTAGGCGTTCAAGGGGCTACGCAAGCACTCAGGCAAAAAGATGCCATCTGGTGCTTGAGCTGGTGAGCTTAGGGACAGGAGCCACACTGGGGCAGAGATTCTGTCAGCTCTGCAGGGGCAGGCTCAGAGGTGGTTGACGCCACGCCAGCTTCAGCCAGGAATGGTGGTTTGCAACAATGGCACCAACCTTCTCTCCGCTGTCCGACAGGGACACCTGACCCAAGTGCCCTGTTTGGCTCACATCCTTAATTTGGTGGTGCGGCGGTTCTTGTGCAGGTACCCGGGCTTACAGGATCTCCTGAGGCAGGCCAGGTAAGTCTGTGTGCATTTCCGCCGGTCATATAATGCCAGTGCTCGGCTGGCTGACCTGCAAAAGGAATACAATCTGCCCAAGAGCCGCCTAATCTGTGACATGCCCACCAGATGGAACTCAACGTTGGCCATGCTGCAGCGGCTGAACACGCTGCAGAGGGCCATCAATGAGTACCTGTGCGACTATGGCACCAGGATATGGTTTTTTTTCGCCACGCCAGTGGCTCATGATCAAGAATGCATGCACTGTCATGTGCCCATTTGAGGAGGCTATGAGGATGGTGAGCAGTGACAGTGCATGCATCAGTGATTCTGCCCCCCTTGTGTACCTGTTGGAGCAGATGCTGCGTGGAATAATGGACAGGGCACTTGAGGCAGAACAGGGGAAGGAAGAGGAGGACTTCTTTACCTCTCAAGGCCCCCTTTATCCAGACAGTGTTCCTGCGGGCCCGCCGATCACATGTGTCAGCATGGAGGTGGAGACTAGCACTCAGCATCAGCAGCAGTCTTCAAGGGATCGTTTACAGTCCCCAGAAACCCATGGACTTGTACGTGGCTGAGAGGAGGTGGCTGCAGATCATGTCGTCCTTGGTGACCCAGAGGACCCCGGACCGAATGCCTCAGCAAACCTACGCAGCATGGCCTCCCTGATCCTGCAAAGCCTGCGAAAAGACCCTCGGATTCGTGTGATCAAGAAGAGGGATCATTACTGGATGGCAACCCTTCTTGATCCACGTTACAAGGGTAAGGTTGTGGAACTTATCCAGCCGTCACAGAGGGAGCAGAGGATGAAATATCTTCGGGAGGCCTTGCAGAAAGGTTTGTGCAACGCGTTTCCAGAGCCTGGGAGGTTACAATTTCCTTGTCCTGGACAACGTGTTGCTGAGGCTTCGGTCAGTCACAGAAGGAGCGGTGGAGAAGGTGGCCGTCTGACCAATGCGTTCAGACAATTTTTTAGTCCACAGCCCCAAGGTCTGATCGGTTCCAGCAACTATCGCCAGAGTCTGATTTACATGGTGCAGGAATACATAGGGGCAAGATCAGACTTGGACACGTTTCCAACCGAAAATCCACTGGTTTACTGGGTCTTGAGGATGGATCACCTCCCAGTGCTTGCACAGTATACAATTGAGATACTGGCCTGTCCTGCATCGGAACGCACATTCAGTGCTGCTGGTGGCCTTGTAACCGATCACAGAGTGGGCCTGTCCACCGACTCGGTTTATCGTCTCACCTTCATAAAAATTAATCATTCTTGGATCACCAGCTACCAAGCACCTGATGCTGATGTAACCGATTAATTATTTTATGAATGAGATCCCTTCAAGACTGCCTATGCTGATGCTGATTGCTGAGTGACTATCCTGTTATGCTGAGTGACTATCCTATTTCTCCTCAATGTTCATGTTGATATTTTTGGTTCTGGGCACCAGCACCAGTGCCTAAAGCCCAATTTTTCTGCGCCTGTTTAACAGGGGCGTGTATAATTTAAATTTTTGCTGTAATATTTTGCAGCAGGGCTCATTCCTGCGCTCAAATAGAGTATCTATCTGTGAGGGGTTAGTGTTTTGGCAACAGCACCAGTGCCTAAGGCCCTGCGCCCACCAAGAGTAACTGTGAGGGCTTACAGTGTTGTGGCAACACCACCACCACCATCAAAGGGGCATATAATTACAATTCTTGATATAATATTTCACAGCAGGGCCCATTCCAGCGCCCACCAGGAGTAACTGTGAGGACTTAGTGTTGTGGCACTAGCACCATCACCACCACCAAAGGCCCAATTTGTCTGCCACTGTTCAACAGGGGCATGTAATTACCACCAAGAGTAACTGTGAGGGCTTACAGTGTTCTGGTACCACCAACACCTAAGGCCCATTTTTCTGCAGAGTATATAGGGCAGGCCGTATAGTATATATATATAATTAGGGCTGTGGAAATTAACTATTAATTCCTCGATTAATCGATTAACTGTTTTGATCGATCAAAATTCTTTTGATCGATCAAAATTCTTTTGATTGGTACGCACCTCTCCCCCGACTTCTGGGTCTTCAGGGAGATCCGGTGACGTCACTGACACCGGCGGGGCTTGCCGTGTCCATCTGAAGGGCTCCTTTGCTGTGCCTTCATATCTGCATGCCGGCGGGACCTTACTATCTGCCACACGCAAGGGCTGTTACACTTCCCTCTATCACTTCCCTCTATCAACCTGGGATTCTACAGCCATCCACTGGGAGTTGTGATAGTTCCCTTCACGGGACATCTACATGCCGATGGACTGATGTTAGCCCCTTCTCATCTGGATTCAGCAGTGGTATTGTTGTACACTTTTTTATACCAGTATCATACTTAGCTACATGTTTTTATGACTGCTTTTGCTACCGTTTGGTATTACTCGCACCATTTTTACAGTTTATGTAGCTACATCGATTTTATCTCCAGTGCATTATTTATTTTGTTACCTACTTGAAGACTATAAAAGTTTTAATGCTATTCCCATCGAGCGCTGCCTTTGTGTGTTTTTTGCATCCTGCTATCCATTTTTCCAGTGGTTGGTAGCTGCACTGGGAATCGGCCTGTAAGGAGATCAGCTAAAAGTAGTTGGATCTATGTACGTTATAATTAATCGAAATTAGTCGATTAATCGATTAAAAGAAAAACGATTAATCAAACACAAAATTTTTAATCAGTAACAGCCCTAATATATATATATATATATATATATATATATATATATATATATATATATATATATGTGTGTGTGTGTGTGTGTGTGTGTGTGTGTGTGTGTGTGTGTGTGTGTATATATATATATATATATATATATATATATATATATATATATACACAGGCGGTCCCCTACTTTCAAACATCCGACTCCTACTTACAAAGGGAGGGAGACAACAGGAAGTGAGAGGAAATCTACCCCTGGGAAGGGAAATTCTCTCCTGTAAGAGTTAATATGGGAAAAAGGTGTCTCTACTGATGCTTTATCACCAATCCTTGTTTCCCTAAAAAACCCACATTTTCTAAATCCAATTGTCATTGGGCCAGAAAGTGAGGTGAAATCTTCTGAACAGGGACACAGACAGCAAAACAAATGTTACAGGGGTGATGATAACCCTTCCCTAGAATATCCAAAAAACGTAAAAATAGATTGTTTGGCTGGAGCTACACATACAAAATGTACCAGTTCCAAATTACAAACAGATTCAACTTAAGAACAAACCTATAGTCCCTGTCTTTCTTGGGACCGGTGCCTGTATACTGCTGTTAAGAGTATATAGGGCCTGGGGGCCCCACACCTTTTTTAATTTGTGTGCGGGGTTCCCCTTAATATCCATACAATACCCAAAGAGCCTGGTAATGGGCTGGGGGGGAGGGGGGTACCCATGCCTTTTTTCTCAATAATTTTCATCTATATTGCCGGGACCCAACATTACATTAAAGCTGCAAGTAGTAGTAGTTTTAAATTACTTTTATTCCTTTAGAAATGTCATTTTTTGCAGGGACTGTTCTAAAAAAGGGAAACACGCGCCACTTCACAGGCATACTATAGACACCACCCAGGTATGATATTTAAAGGAATATTTCACTTTTATTTTTTTACTTTAACCACTTAACAACCACCTGCCGACAAATAACGTTGACAAGGTGGTTGCTTAACTCTGGGAGGACGTTATATAACGTCCTCCCAGAATCGAGCTCCCGCGCGCCCCCTGGGGCGCGCACACGGGAAACTCCGTGATCGCCGGGTCCAGAGGACCCGGCGGATCACGAATCGCGGTAAATCGCCGCGGCCGTTTACCACGTGATCGCTCCGTCAAATGACGGAGCAATCACTTGTAAACAGACCGGCGTCATTTGATGACGCCGGTTCCTCCCTCCCCTCTCTGTACCGATCGGTACAGTGTGAGAGGGGAGGGGGAGGGAGCGGATGGCAGCAGCAGCTCTGTGGGCTGGATCTGTGACAATTGCAGTCACAGATCCAGCCATCCATCCATCCCTGCTCAGCCATCCCTGGTGCAATACCCTGCCAATACTCTGCAATACACCCTGCCAATACTCTGCAAAATACCCTGCCAATACTCTGCAAAATACTCTGCAATACTCTGCAATACCCTGGCGCAATACTCTGCAATACCCTGGCGCAATACTCTGCAATACCCTGCGCAATACTCTGCAATACCCTGCAAAATACTCTGCAATACCCTGCAAAATACTCTGCAATACCCTGCGCAATACTCTGCAATACCCTGCAAAATACTCTGCAATACCCTGCGCAATACCCTGCAAAATACTCTGCAATACCCTGCGCAATACTCTGCAATACCCTGCGCAATACTCTGCAATACCCTGCAATACCCTGTGCAATACTCTGCAATACTCTGCAAAATACTCTGCAATACCCTGCGCAATACTCTGCAAAATACTCTGCAATACCCTGCGCAATACTCTGCAATACCCTGCGCAATACTCTGCAATACCCTGCACAATACTCTGCAATACCCTGCACAATACTCTGCAATACCCTGCGCAATACTCTGCAATACCCTGTGCAATACTCTGCAATACCCTGCGCAATACTCTGCAATACCCTGCGCAATACTCTGCAATACCCTGCACAATACTCTGCAATACCCTGCACAATACTCTGCAATACCCTGCAATACCCTGTGCAATACCCCGTGCAATACCCTGCCATACTCCGCAATACCCTGCCATAGTCCGCAATACTCCGCAATGCCCTGCAATGCCCGGCAATACTCCGCAATGCCCACTTCCCGCCCGCTGGCCGTCATATGACGTCCTTGACTTTGTACGGGGATATCTGAATGATGGGAGCAGCTACAGGCATCATTCAGATATCGGCTTTTTCAGCCGGCGATTCCCTACACCATAAGAACAATCATAGCGGCTGTTCCGCTGCTTGATCATTCTTACGGGAGGCGAGAGGGGATGTCCCCCCCTCCCGCTGCCCTCCGGTGCTTCTACCGACTCACCGCTACGATCAAAGCCAGGATTGTTTTTTTTTTTTTTTTTTTTTCAGGCTTCCCAGCCTAGAGGTGAGATGTGGGGTCTTATTGACCCCATATCTCACTGTAAAGAGGACCTGTCATGCCATATTCCTATTACAAGGGATGTTTACGTTCCTTGTAATAGGTATAAAAGTGATCAAAAAAATTTTTGGGGCGGAAAAACATGTCAAACTAAAATAAATAAAGTAAAATGAACAATAAAAAAATATATATTTTTTTTAAAGCGCCCCTGTCCCCGTGAGCTCGCATACAGAAGCGAATGCATACGTAAGTCCCGCCCACATATGAAAACGGTTTTCAAACCACACATGTGAGGTATCTCTGCGAACGTTAGAGCGAGAGCAATCATTTTGGCCCTAGACCTCCTCTGTAACTAAAATCATGTAACCAGTAAAAATATTTAAAGCGTCGCCTATGGGGATTTTTTTAAGTAGCGAAGTTTGGCGCCATTCCACGAGTGTGTGCAATTTTTAAGGGTGACATGTTAGGTATCTATTTACTCGGCGTAACTTCATCTTTCACATTATGCAAAAACATTGGGCTAACTTTACTGTTTTTTTTTTTTTTTTTAAGCACAAAACATTTTTTTTCCGTAAAAAACGCGTTAAAAAAATTGCTGCGCAAATATCGTGCGAGATAAAAAGTTGCAACAACCACCATTATATTCTCTAAGGTCTTTGCTAAAAAAACATATATAATGTTTTGGGGTTCTATGTAATTTTCTAGCAAATAAATGATGATTTTTACATGTAGGAGAGAAATGTCAGAATTGGCCTGGGTGCTCCAGAACGCCTGAAGGTGCTCCCTGCATGTTGGGCCTCTCTATGTGGCCACGCTGTGTAAAAGTCTCACACATGTGGTATCGCCATACTCGGGAGGAATAGCAGAATGTGTTTTGGGGTGTAATTTGTGGAATGCATATGCTGTGTGTGAGAAATAACCTGCTAATATGACAATTTTGTGAAAAAAAAAAAGAGAAAAAAAAAATCTTGATTTTGCAAAGAATTGTGGGAAAAAATGACAACTTCAAAAAACTCACAATGCCTCTTTCTGAATACCTTGGAATGTCTTCTTTCCAAAAAGGGGTCATTTGGGGGGTATTTGTACTTTTCTGGCATGTTAGGGTCTCAAGAAATGAGATTGGCCGTCAGTACTTCAGGTGTGATCAATTTTCAGATATTGGCACCATAGCTTGTGGACTCTATAACTTTCACAAAGACCAAATAATATCCACCAATTTGTACTTATTTTTACCAAAGATAATTTTATAACAGAAACGAAAAAAAAATAATTTTTTTACAAAATTTTCAGTCTTTTTTCTCTTATAGCGCAAAAAATAAAAAACCCAACAGTGATTAAATACCACCAAAAGAAAGCTCTATTTGTGTGAAAAAAAGGACAAAAAATTCATATGGGTACAGTGTTGTATGACTGAGTAATTGTCATTCAAAATGTGAGAGCACCGAAAGCTGAAAATTGGTCTGGTTATTAAGGGGGTTTAAGTGCCCAGTGGTCAAGTGGTTAAGCATCATTAAAATCACTTCTCCCGAAAAAACAGCAGTTTTTAAAACTTTTTTTGCATTAAAACATGTCCCCTGGGGCAGGACCCGGGTCCCCAAACCCTTCTTAGGACAATAACTTGCATATTAGCCTTTAAAATTCACACTTTTGATTTCTCATGTTCGAGTCTCATAGACTTTAACAGTCTTCGAAAGTTTGCGCAAACTTTCGGTCTGTTCGCATGTTCTGGATGCAAACCGAACCGGGGGCTGTTCGGCTCATCCCTAGTCAGAAGTGACTCATGCAGAGAGCAGAGAGATCAGAAGGGAGCCACACTGTGTACTTTAGATACAGGCTAGTACACACTATAGTGGGAAATGCTTTGTTCATTTTTCATGTCTGAGGTTTACAACCACTTTAACGCTACACTGACAACCTGTAAAGGCTTTTAAAGCATTATCATGAAAAATGTTAGGTGCCATAGTTTTTTTTGCCATTTCACAGGTGTGTGCAAATTTGAGTCTTGGCATGCTTGAGATCTATTTATTCAATGCAACATCATATTTTATATTTGAGCAAAAAATGGGTATTATATTGTAATATAGATAAATGGGGGTCATATCATCACAGAGTGGTACTGTGGATATGGTAAAAAGTACACAATGCCACATCCCGAAATAGTGGATTGTTAAAAATTGGTAAGTTTGGCAGATGGATTTTGTAGGCATAACACGGTTGAATATATAAAAGATCTAAGTTTTATTAAAGAGGATATACAATACAGATGAAAAAATTACATTAACTATTCATGAAGACATAAACCTTAGAACAAGGGTTACACACCACCTAGAAACACCATATGAAATATAGTATACTGGAAGCAAGGACACAAGGTCACTTCCTATAATAAAGTATACTAATGTAGAGGTTATTATCGAGGGCGGTGTGTCGCATACTGCTTAACTCGACATGTTGCGCATGGAGAATGCATATTATTGAGGAAATAAGAGATGAAAGACAAACGGAGAACGCAGTCAGCAATACATCCAAGGGTACATGGATTTATCCTCAAATTGGCTTCAAAGCTAAAGGGACAAACTCAAAAATAAGGTTCAGAAGATGGAGTAATCAAGGAACCCCAAGAAATAGGGAGCTTGAACACTAAACCACCAATCTGGTGCTTGCAATTAGGGTGAGAGTTCCCAGTGGTTAGGAATAGCAAAAATCCATAGAGTAGTGTGCCACAAGGGGTATCTTTGTATTAAATCATTGCTGGTGTTTCTCTGTTTGGGGTGACAGCCTTCTGTATAGCAGAAATGCCTGTTAACAGGAATTTCTGCTATACAGAAGGCTGAAACCCCCAAACTTGATAATAACCTCTACATTAGTATACTCTATTATAGGAAGTGAGCTGGTCGGTAAGTAGGCTTGGTTTTTCCCTGGGCATTCCCCAGGCCATGTTGTTATCTGCTTTAGCCTTCCAATGCTACTTACCGTGATAGCCAGCTATAGATGGGGGCGGTGGACATGTTTTTGTTTTCACCTATGGTGCTTGTATTGGTCCAGCAGTGCACCAACACCTTTGCTGCCATTGTGCTACGCTGGGTGTTTGGTGTGCTCCTGTACCTTTAAGGAGGGGTGGCTCCCCTTCAGTCCACCTGCCCTCATCTAACCATCAGAATGCATGTGCCTCCATTGTGGGGACACTCAAAGTTAGTGTAGGACCACAGACTCCAGGGGGCCTTGGCGTGGCTCTGTGGCTCACGCATGCGTTTGCAAATGCGTGCGGACAAACCCCTGTTTTTAACGCATACTGTTAGACAGGTTAATTGGTTGTCAGCGAGCTGGTCGGTAAGTAGGCTTGGTTTTTCCCTGGGCATTCCCCAGGCCATGTTGTTATCTGCTTTAGCCTTCCAATGCTACTTACCGTGATAGCCAGCTATAGATGGGGGCGGTGGACATGTTTTTGTTTTCACCTATGGTGCTTGTATTGGTCCAGCAGTGCACCAACACCTTTGCTGCCATTGTGCTACGCTGGGTGTTTGATGTGCTCCTGTACCTTTTAAGGAGGGGTGGCTCCCCTTCAGTCCACCTGCCCTCATCTAACCATCAGAATGCATGTGCCTCCATTGTGGGGACACTCAATGTTAGTGTAGGACCACAGACTCCAGGGGGCCTTGGCGTGGCTCTGTGGCTCACGCATGCGTTTGCAAATGCGTGCGGACAAACCCCTGTTTTTAACGCATACTGTTAGACAGGTTAATTGGTTGTCAGCGATTCGGCACTGCGTCGCTTTAACTGACAATTGCGCGATTGTGCAACGTTGCACCCAAACAAAATTTACGTTCTTTTTTTTCCCACAAATTGAGCTTTCTTTTGGTGGTATATGATCACCTCTGTGGGTTTTTATTTTTTGCGCTATAAACAAAAAAAGAGTGACAATTTTGAAAAACAGCAATATTTTTCACTTTTTGCTATAATAAATATCCCCCAAAAATATATAGAAAAACTAATTTCTTTCTCACTTTAGGCCGATATGCATTCTTCTACATATTTTTGGTAAAAAAAATGCCATAAGCGTATATTGATTGGTTTGCGCAAAAGTTATAGCGTCTACAAAATAGGGGATAATTTTATGGCATTTTTATTATCATTTTTTTTTTATTGGTAATGGTGGCGATCAGCGATTTTTATCGTGACTGCAACATTATGGCGGACACCATCCCCTCCATTGCTTGCTGGCCTTTTGTGTTTGTGGTCATGTGTACCCTTTTACGGACTGAGGGGCCAAGCAACATGTAGTCACGTGGACACATTACCTTCCAGATGCTGGTGGAGAGCACCTACCACTGTGGTGTAGAACATGTCACAAACTTGGGGAAGGGAGTTGTATTTACCAGCTGAAATAGGAGCAGATGTAAACTCAGCAGTTTTGCCAAGTTGGAATTGGGACATGTTTAAATTTAGTTTTACCATGGCTGATATGCTGCAGGCAGAGGCTGCATACCATGACTGTTCTGTCAAAAAAAAGATGTGTGAAGACATGACCAAACTCCAAGGCTCTTGTGAGAATAGCAGACATTAGAGGTGGAAGTGGGCAGGATATTCCTAATATCATCTCATACTGCAGATATCCTAATGATGCCAATGCTGCATTTTCACAATGAATAAATAATGTTTGCAAACTTTAAACATAATTTCTCATTTCATTAAAGGAGAAGTATGGGATGGGTTAAATAACTAGTACATATCACATTAGTCACATATCAGCTAATCTTTTTTTCCTACCTCTTTTAGTTTTTACAGCATGTGCACATGAACTTTCCTTCAGCTGGAAAAAAAGGTCAATTTTCGGTTTAAAAAGTTTCAGGGGTTGTGTACATCTTCAACAACACACCACCACACCCCCTACCTCTGTCCTGCCTTCCCTAAGAGACGTGGCTGTGCTGATGGATAGAAATATATAGTGTAGATTCTTATACATAGCACTATCAGTGACTTCTCTTACATTACACTCACTGAACTGCTGAAATCTCTGCCGACTCTTCTGACCTTTGAAACAAGCTGCAGAGGAGGAGGGAGGGGGGGAGGAGTGAGAAGGGAGGGGGAGCAGCTATGCTTTGTGAAGTTTCAGGAACGAGCAGAGGGAGGAGAGCCAACATCAATCAAGCAAAATGACAGGAAATGGGGTGGATCCAGACTTCATATCCAGGCCATTGTCAGGATGATGCTGTATGAAAGACTGTAGAACCTCCCACAGGTATTTATCTCAATTTTAACAGAATAGGGGCACTTCTGAGAGGGCTGGCAGGGTTTATAGATATCAGCAGCTCACATAGAATAGATGTAAGCAAAAAAAAGGAAACCAATACTTATTTTTTAATAACATCACAATTGGTCTAAATCTATTGCACAATGCCTAAGTCATACAGATCCACCCTATTAACTGTACATAATTTGTAATTTTTAATGTTTGGAATAATTATATAACATTAACCTCTTCTCAAATAGATAAGTATACTATTCAAGGCAAAAAAGATGTAAAAAGCCTGTTTAGGTGTCACATTTGTTTCTCGTACTGGGATCATAGATAGGTCATTATAATTCCATTAATCATTTACATCTGTAGGAATTTTGGTGGATTTTTTTTATCTTATCTATCTCGGATTTTCTTCGAAAATTTGCTTTCTTGTTCATGTTCACAAAAATGACATCTTAGCAGCAAGCAGCATCGCACTTAATATTTACTAGACCTAAAGCCATAGTACTAGTACTAAATTCCAAACTCAACACAACATTTTTATTGCATTTTGGAATGAGCTGAAAAGTCAGGACAGAAAATGATGAGAAATAACTCAAATTGAGATGCAGACAAAAACAAATCCAACTGTAGTTTATTAAGGCAAGTTAGGAACTTCTTAAGCCCCGTACACACGATCGGTTTGACTGATGAAAACCGTCCGATGGATGGTTTTCATCAGACCAACCGATCGTGTATGGTACCCATCGGTCTTTTTTCCATTGGTTGGAAAAAATAGAACTTGTTTTAAAATTTTCCGATGGATAAAAAACCGATGGGAATTTCCGATCGTCTATGGGCAAGCCCATCGGTTAAAAAACCCACGCATGCTCAGAATCAAGTCGACACATGCTCAGAAGCATTAAACTTCATTTTTCTCGGCTCATCGGAGTGTTTTACGTCACCGCGTTTGGAACGGTCGGTTTTTTGACTGATGGTGTGTGGCCAAGACTGATGAAAAACAGTTTCATCGGATTTCCGATGGACAAATCCATCGGACGAAAATCCATAGGTTATCCGATCGTGTGTACGGGGCTTTACTGTTCACTGCTGACTTTACTTTTCTATCCAAATGATGCCTACATGTCTACATACCTGGCATTGGGACACAGAAATAAATATAAAAAACTGTCAGAAATCTTTATTCTTGCTATCGCTTTAAAAAGGTTTTTTATTTTAAATTGCTGGAGTTATGCCTCGTACACACGGCCGGGACTTCCGACGGGAAAAAGTCAGTCTGGAATCCCAACGGGAAAAAAGAGAGCCAGTTCTCTTTTTTTTGCCGGGCGTTTTTGGCAGTTTTCCCGTCGGAAAAACTCAGATGGAGCATACACACGGTCAGGATTCCCGACCAGAAGCTCTCATCTGAGTTTTTCCGATGGGAAAACCGGCCGTGTGTACGAGGCATTAAGCTATAACATACCTAAAAAAATTAACTAACTCTAAAAGGACACAAAGGAGTAAAAAAAGAAAATAGGAATAGAATTACATTTGCAGTTTAGCTTTCTTTACAAAATAATGGTGACTAGAAAAAGAACTATAATACATATGTATATGTAACAGGGTACTATTATAGACCGCATCTTAACAGACTGAAATTGATGCCTAAAGAGAAACTTGGCTCCCTCTGGTGCTCGTTTTGTGTTATAGTTTGGAAGTTGTTTGGTTCTGTGATATAAGAACAAAGCATGGTGGGCATTGTAGTTCGGGAGACAGAGACTCTATTGCCGTGGGTTGGATTGAAACTACAATACCCACAAATCCCACTGTGCTACCAAAATCCAGTGTGACACGCACAGCCTGCTGGGAGAATTGATTTAGGCAGAGGTGGGGCCTAAGCCCGCGCTCTCGGGACGCCACCTTCAACAGGCAAGAGGCCTGCTGTGTGCACACTTAGGCCGGAGAAGCCTGGGCCTAAAGTGACAGAGAGAAAGGATCGCCTGACGAGGAATCCTTTTGGACAGCCTCGCTAATCGAGCCAGAGAGGGACCGGTCTACACTTCACAGCATCCGGAGTCACCTATCCACCGACACCTTGTAAACGGCTGCGCGGAGGACCAGGGGCCTCGTGTTATGGAGAGACTGAGATCAAGGAGAGATTCCAGACGGAGTGTACCGGCGAGGCGAGGCCTCATTGGGTGAGAAGGCACTTGCCTATCCACATAGTTAACTGGTTCGCAGGAAGGTGGTTTCCAAAGTTCCATGTGTACTTGCTGGCATCTGCTGTGCAACAAGTAGGGATACGTTACACCTGAGAGTGATACAGCAGCTGGGAAGAACTAGTGTTTGTTCTGCCTATACACTACTTGCATCAAGTAATTGCCATTTATTTTCACCCTGTTTATTGGAATACAAAAAGATAAGTGCACCAACGAAGCAAGCAGAAAACTAACTGACATTTAAAGGAACAATTATCCGTTTACTTTATTTCCAGGAAGTTCTACAACGGGACACTCATCAGTTGTACTGTCCACTAGGGGGAGTCATATAACATATATCATATATATATGTAGTTAAAACTGTTGTATCACTTTATTTCATTGTTTGGGTGAGTTGTGTGGGATTTGGTGGAGAGGTGTCCCAGTGTTGTTGTCATTGCATTGGGAGATTCCTCCACCATATACTCACTCAAGTCTGACCCCCGGGTCATGTTTAATTGTGTCTGGGAGCAGAGACATTCTGTACCAGTGGAGTTACATTGACTTTTGCAGGGAGCTGTGTGTAGTCAATATTGCCTGTGTAACCATTGTTTTATTCTTTTGCCAAGTAAACACATTACCACTGGTTAAGCTACATTTTGTGTGGGACTCTGTCTATTGCAGCTGTGGAGCAGGTGACCAGCATCAAGGTAACACTATTTAGAAAAATGTATATATTACTGTGTGATATTATTGTGGTTCCCTATTGCCATTGGGCTCCACAATCATATTATTGTCCAGGTGTGCCAAGGAGGGGATCGAGCTGAACTTAAGGGGTTGCCAGGCAGAGCGCAGACCCAAAAATATAACCAGCAGCTCCTATATGGGGTAGTGCTACAGATACTTATCACCTGATTTTAATACTGGACAACATAGGTGCATACCTGGGTATTTTAAGTCTCATTAAATAAAATATGTGTTTATATAAAAACTAGTTATACAAGAACTGAGCAATCCTTCTTAGGACTGGCAATACTATTTCATGTTTAGGGACACTATTCTGCCCTGAGCACAACAAGTAGTAACAGATCAGGGACTAATATAAATGTACACTTTGGGGTATATTTTTAAAGCGGTAAAGCTGACACTCAGCAGGCATTCACTTCAGGTGAATCTTCTAGATCCATGCATTTTAAATGATGGTGATTGATTCACCACCAGTAAATGTTTTATGAAAGTCACATTCACTGTTTTAAGAATAAACCCATTGGAGCAACATGACATATGTACTCTAATAAGATTTCTGGAAGTCCTTTTGAAAACCCTACTTAGAGGTTTCAACAAATTCAAATTAATATCAAAATTACACCACCAATATATTTTTATCTTCAAGATCCTGTCAGAAACACCTATTTACCACCACCTCTCAATATTATTGTGATCCTATTATCCAAAATATTCTCAGCAGTGGTAAAAGGTAGCTGGGCAGAGGTAATATATTATTACAAATGCCCAATGTGGCTGTGCATTTGTACTGTGCAGATAAATTCTTTCATATTTTTTGTAAGGTTACTTGAATTTCTTTATCTTTTGTGACATAATACAAAGGAGCTACACAACAAAGGCATAGAGACACACACATAGTTCAATTCTTTTTAATATTGACAATCCACTCTACTCTTCTTTATTTTCTTGTAAAATAGTCATATCTGATGCTGCAGCTGCTCCATTGAATATCTGGTTCTTGCTGACCAAGACAGCACATGAACTTAAAAGACAAAAAATTATTAATGCAGTGTGTATTAAACATATTTTAATTACAAAAAAAAATTCTTATTACATCAGTGCTTCAAGCATGCCAATGCCAACTATGAAGTATGATCTATTTGTTCAGCGTGTCTCATTTCCTACTGTAGCTGTACCTATAGGGTTAATCAAACTCTATAAGGATGGCACTTGTCAATATACACGAGTAGGCAGGGACAGCTGGTTGGGGCCCAGACTAGAGAGAATGCACAGAGAGACCAATGAATGCAGTAAAGTGTATTAATACAAAAGTTCCAACAATGTGTTAACAGGATCTGTGTAACACTGCCGAGCTCGGAACAGCAGCACCTTACAGAAGGTTTTGCAAACACAGGGGTTGATTTACTAAAACTGAAGAGTGGTGCAAAATCTGGTGCACCTGTGCATGGTAGCCAGCTTCTAACTTTAGCTTGTTCAATTAAGCTTTGACTAAAAAAATACTGGAAGCTGATTGGTTTTTATGCAGAGCTGCACCAGATTTTGCACACTCTAGTTTTAGTAAATCAACCCCACAGTCCCAGTATTACAGAAGATTCTCTAAATGGCTTATGATGCCCAGCAACATCTGATGGAGGCAGCTGGAAAGCAGACTGGCAGCAAGGCACCTGAAGATGAGGAGAGGTCCTGCTGGAGACACAGGCGTGCAATCTCTACTATGCCCCTCCTCCATCGGAACCTTTCCCTAACTAGTGGGATCCTGTCCCTGACCTAGCTACTTTGAAAATGCGTGCCAACTGCCATGGGACAGTACTATTTATTAGCACTGCCCATACTAAAAATGGCCACCAACATCATCTAGGGCAGCAGCATCCAATCAGGCAGCTGCTCCCCTGATGATACCTACGGAGGCCTCAGAAAAAAAAGCGTTCCTTCTTTCCTCCGCCCTGTCTGCATGACGGAAGCCATCATAATGCCACTTGTGCAGGGAGGCCGTACTACACCTGCCTACTATGACATATAATATGACATATCTATTTGCCTTGCATTTTTGTGCTGGCTATGAACTTATAAGACCAAAGCACTCCCAGCATCAATGGCAGTGTCAGACATGTTGATTCCAATGACTATAAATCTTTATTCTCAGAGTGTCCATCCATGTAAAAAATAAACAGTATAATACAGTACATATATTTAATTTAAAGATAACCACTTAAAGCAGAGTTCCAGTCCCCCACAAAAAAACACTCTGCACTTGTCTAAACATGTACATTAACAATTGTAACATGTCTAATTTGTTGCAACTTTACTTTCTTTAAAAATAGCTTTGGTATCTACTGATCTCGGAAGCAGGCAGGGTTGCATTTAGGCTGTGGGCATCTGAAGCCCTTCTGTATTCATTTCCGGGATTTCCTCCGATTTCGCGCATGCGCAGTAATGCCGCTGCACGGATCTCCGTCTTCCTGACAGGTTGCCATAGCAATGTCGGCGTCAGCGGAAGTTCCCGCCCCATTGCTATAGCAACCTGTCAATCAAACACGTAAATGCTGTGAGATTTCGGGAGTAGGCGATTCGCAAGGACTCCTGGGATACATGACGCCGCTATCCCAGGAGCCCTTGTGAATCGCCTAGTGACATAATCGCAGAGGCGGGGAAATGCCGGACGTGCTGATGTAGCCCTGGATTAAAGGTATTTGGAAAAAAAATAAACAATGTCCATTAGTAAAAGCATGATACATGGGTATGCAAGTGACATAAAGTCTAAAAAACGGGTGGAACTCCGCTGTTTTTCAGACTCGGTGTTTACAAGTTAAAAACAATTTTTTTTTGCTATAAAATTACTTAGAACCCCCAAACATTATAAAAAAAAAATTCTAACATCCTAGAGAATAAAATGGCGGTCATTGCAATACTTTTTGTCACACCGTAATTGCGCAGCGGTCTTACAAGCGCACTTTTTTTGGAAAACAAAATCACTTTACTCTTTCGACCATGGACCAATACAGCTTCTCTATTGACAAAGTGGGTATTATCCATTAATTAGGAGTGACTAGGCAGAAAAACTTGTAAAAAGTGTTGCATCACACCTTCTACAGTACCGCCCAGGGGGCGGACCCTCTGGGTATACCCTCTCAGTCTGCATCTTCGCAGATCAGTTTTTTCTGTCTAGCAAGGAGTAGGACATGGCTCCCTTCGGGCCCATTGGTCCGGGGGAAAAAAGATATATATATATATATATATATATATATATATATATATATATATAATTTAAATTTTTTTGCTACATTTGTTGTTTCCTGCGATCTTCGATCAACTGCCGACTGGGTGACAGGCTGGATCCTCGATCCTTGTAGTCTCCCCAGTTTCGGCCATCGAGCGTGTGCCGACCCTAGCTACGCGCTGGGTTTTCCACGACATGCCCGTCGCTCCACGGGTGGCCGGTGAGCTTACGCTCCAGGGCCTGCATCGGACCGCTCAGCTTTGGCTGACCTTACGGCCGAATCGCAGCAGCCTGGCCGGTGAGCTTACGCTCCAAGGCTTGCATCGGACCGCTCAGCTTCGGCTGACCTTACGGCCGAGTCGCAGCAGCCTGTCCGGTGAGCTTCATGCTCCAGGGCATACATATGATCGTCCCTTCTGGGTCCAATCACAGCATGCCTGGCCAACAGTCACCTTCCGTGCGTGGACGATGATCTGTTTGGAATGTCTTCCAGCAGAATACATGCAGGATAGGTAAGTAAAACTCCCCTGCCTCGGCTGGGTGATTTAGCTGGACATTCCTGGAGAGATCAAGTAAGTGGTTGTGGCCCCTTTCTTCCCTCTCTCCCTGCCTTTCCCTCCTCCCTGGGCTTCTAGCTAAAGGTTGCTGGGTGCTGGGGGTCACCTAGGGGGTCCCACTGGAGCGGGGCTGGCTGTAACTAACATTTAAAAGAAATGTCATTTTTTCTTACCTGTGTTTGTGTCCTTCATCCTCCATGCTGTCGGCGGCCATTTTGAGGTGGTCCATGCCAAGTTTGGCCTCTTGTGACTGCCCGGCGGCCATCTTCCTGTGGTTCGGCCACACCCACTGGCCCCTATCAGCTGATCGGCGGCCATGTTTGTCCACCCTGTATGCAGATATTGCCGTTCGGCGGCCATCTTTTTGTGGGCTATGGCTGCTTGACCTCTATCTTCTGTTGGCGGCCATTTTCTTAGAGCCCACATTATCTTCCATACAGACGTTTTTGGCAACCATTTTTCGAGAGCCTCCGGCCTCTAGGGTGCATTACACTGGCGCGAAAATTCACACAGGAAGTGCTGATAAAAGAAGCAGACTGACACAGCAGCAGAGGGGACAGCATCACAGGCGCAGCATAGCAGTACCTATCCAGGGTGGTGAGTCCTCTGGGTGACCCGGCCTCTCTGCAGCACAGGAGGGTGGCCTATTGATATCTTGCCTGGAGCCCTGTGAGTGTCAGCGTGTGGTCAGCATGGCATCTGAGCCAGATGTCTTCTCCCCTGAAACACCAGATTTAGCAGCTGGTGCCCCTGAGGTGTCTATGAACGCTATAACTGCAATCCTAGAGGCGTTTGCTGCCAGGGTGGAAGCAGCACACGGGAATACAGGGGGTAGTAAACGCCCCATCCCCTGCAAGCTTCTGGGGATAATTCTGGTGCAGAACCAGGTCCAGCTACGGCTCGGGGCCCAGATTCTGACGCATCAGAGACTGCAGACCGTGACCGGACAGTGAGAATGACTCAAAGTCCAGGTCAGTACGCGAGACGGCTTTGGTATCTGACCTTATTACTGCAGTGTGGGATATGCTAAAATTGGGAAAATACTGCAGAAGCAGCAGAGACTCCGGTCCACTTGGGTTTCATAGACCTGCCCACACTGCTAAGGTGTTCCCTTGTGTGTCTTTTGATAAACTCTTATACAAGGAATGGGAGAACCCACTGAGGGTCTTTACAGCCCCAAAGAGGTTTGCGGTACGGTACCCCTTTTGAGGAGAGTTTTCTGAAGAAATGGACCTCTCCCCCTATAGTGGACCCTCCGGTGTCCAGACTTAATAGAGCCACCACAATTCCTGTAGAAGGGGCTCCTGTTTTCTAGGACCCTGTGGATAAGAAGGCTGAAGCACTCGCTTGCTACCTATACTCAGTGGTAGGCTCGGCAGTACGCCCGGCATTGGCGGGGGCCCTAGTGTCTCACACACTTACTGAATGGGCAAGATTGCTACTCCAGGGGTTAAGGAGCGAGATGCTCCTCCTGATGAGATAACATTGGCCGACCTGTTGGTCCAGGGCCTTAGGTTTGTCTGCGAGTCAGACATGAATACTATTCCCCTGCTGTCTAAAACTTTGGTTTATGCAGTAGCAATACGCCGCCTGATCTGGCTAAAAGGCTGGTCTGCGGACCAGACTTCCAAGAAAGCCCTGTTGGATCTGCCTTTTAAGGGCGACAGACTTTTTGGGGCTTCTCTGGATGACATCATCAAGGATGCCACAGGAAGTAAAAGCACTTTGCTTCCCCAAATTAGCAAGGGTAAGGGGCCACGCCAAGGGCAAGGGCCCTCCTTTACTGCACACAAGTGTTTTTTTCGTCCCCCTAGGGCGACAGGGAAAAGACCCCAGGCCGATAAAGCGCCTGCCCAAGGACAAAAGCGTCCCTGGTCCCGCATACCCAATAAGCCTGCGGACAAATTTGCGTCCGCATGAAGGTCCACCCCCACCCAGCACTCGGGTGGGGAGACGTCTTCGCAAATTCGCGACTCAGTGGACAGCACTAATCTCCGACAGGTGGGTTTGCGAAGTAATCTCCTCAGGCTACAAGATAGAATTTCTCTCTTGTCCACCAGACAGATTCATCACCTCCAATCTCCAGCTACTACCGACCCGTCGGGAGGCCCTGTATGAGGCGGTCCAGGGTCTACTGGAACGCGGGGTAGTTATTCCAGTTCCAGAACTGGAACGGGGTTTTTACTCAAATCTGTTCATTGTGCCGAAGAAGGAGGGGGTTCGTCCAAGCTTGGATCTCAGAGCCCTCAATTGCTTTGTGAAGGTACAAAGTTTTCGGATGGAGTCGGTTCGATCTGTAGTCACGGCTCTCCATCCGGGGGACTTTCTGGCCTCCTTGGACATCAAGGACGCATACCTGCATGTCCCCATATACTCCAGACACCAGAGGTTTCTGCGATTTGCTATCGGGAAGGACCACTACCAGTTTGTGGCCCTCCCGTTGGGCCTTGCCTCAGCACCCAGGACGTTCACCAAGGTGCTCGCTCCCATTCTGGCACTTCTAAGACAGCGGGGTATCGCTATCACAGGCTACCTATACGACCTTCTGCTGAAGGCCCCTTCAAGCTCAGAATTAGAGGTAAGCGTGTCCATTACCTGTCAGACTCTTCGAGACTGTGGTTGGATACTAAACACGCAAAAGTCAGTATTGGTGCCCACTCAACGCCTAGGGTACCTGGGGTTGATTCTGGATTCTTCAGAGGCAAAGGTATTCCTCCCTGTGGAGAAGTTGCAGACCCTCCGGGCTGCCGTACGGCAGCTGACTTCCAGGAATTGGTCGTCACTCCGTTTTTTGCATGCGAGTGTTGGGCCTCAGGTTAGCCTCCTTCGAGGCGGTTCCATATGCTCAATACCACACTCGAGTGTTACAGAAGGAAGTTCTGTCCAGATGGAACAGATGTCCATCATCTCTGGATTATCAAATCTGAGTGAGCCACATAGTCAGGAGATCCCTGGTATGGTGGCTGACAGCACCGGCTCTAATGGCTGGGAAGTCATTTCTTCCGGTTTTATCAGGCTATGTACTTACCGAGGCCGAGATGCCGAGAGTGGTTCACCCTTGCACCCAAGCGCACTCCGCCCCCTGGAGGTGAGACAGGGAGAGGACAGCACGAGGGAGCACTGGCCACCAGCAGGTAGAGGTGTCTTGCTGAAGAATCTAGCAGGAATGAGTCTGAAGAACAGGCCAGGAGTCAAACACCAAGGGTAGACAGGGTCAAACAGCAACCAGAAGCAAGGCACAAGTCCGTTTAGGAGCTTAGCAGGAAGCACCAGAATAGTCAGGTTAGGCAAGAAGTCCAGGGTACAGGCAGAAGGTAGAGGGCTGGAGACAGGCAGCAGATCCGGGTCACAGGCCGAGGGTCAAGCACAAGGAGAGAGGTAGAAGTCCGTTTAGCAAGCCAAGGGGTCAGGTTCAGGAGAAGCAGAAGCGTAGTCAAATCCGGTCCGGGTCACAGCAGGAGAACTTTAACTTCTTTCAGGCACAAGGAAACACAGTAAAGCTGACAAACCAGCAACCAGATAGTGTTACTGCGTCTGTTTAAATAGGCCTGCCTGTAGTCCCATTGGCGAGCTATTGCGCATGCGCATTCGTCGTTGCGCCGGTGCGCGCACCCGAGCACGCCGAAGCGCCGTCCCGCCACGCACGCGCATGCGCCGATGCGCCGTTTTGCCGCGCATGCGCACTGAGCGCAGATTGGTGACAACAGACGGGGAATTTCCCTGACAGTGCCCCCCCCCGAGGGGCGGACTCCGGACGCCCAGACTGGCCATTAATTCCGGATGTTCTTGGTGAAAGGCTCGTATTAGGCGAGGAGCATGCAAGTTCCTGGATGGTTCCCAGGAGTTGTCTTCCGGGGGGTACCCCTTCCATTTAACCAAGTATTGTAACTGTCTGCCTTTTTTCCTACAGCCCAGGATGGATTCCATCTCAAATTCCTTTTCCCCATCTACTTCAACTGGTGGTGGAGGAGGTTCATCTCTTCCAGGAAAGGCGTTGGGAATGACGGGTTTTAATAAAGATGAGTGGAACACTGGGTGAATCCTATAGGAATCAGGTAATGCTAGTTCAAAAGCCACAGGATTAATAGCTCATTTGATCTTGAAGGGCCCGATAAATCTAGGGCCGAGCTTTCGAGAGGGAATAGGCAATCTGAGGTTGGCGGCGGAAAGCCAAACTTTTTCCCCGACTCTGAACGCCGGGTTTTCCTTCCTTCCCCGGTCATAAAATTTCTTGTAGGATCCTTGGGCATTCCGCATCATCTCCTGGAGTCTTTGGAAATTCGCCTGGACAGAAGCCACTCGGTCCTGGACCGCGGGAACAGGGCTCTCGGGGATGTTTTCAGGGAGAAAGGAGGGATGAAAACCGTAATTGGCCCAAAAGGGGGTTTGATTGGTAGCAGAATGCATTGAATTGTTATAGGCAAACTCTGCGTAAGGAAGTAGAGATGCCCAGTCATCCTGGGAAGCAGAGCAGAAACAACGGAGGTATTGCTCCAGGGTCTGATTGGTTCTTTCTGTCTGGCCATTGCTTTGGGGGTGGTACGCCGACGAGAGGCAGGTTTTGACTTCTAGTGACTTGCAGAGTTCCTTCCAGAATTTTGAAGTGAACTGGACCCCTCTGTCGGAGGTGATACTCTTTGGTATTCCATGAAGCTTGGTTATCTCCTTAAAAAAGATTTGAGCAGTATCCATGGCTGAAGGTGTCCCAATCATCGGTAAAAAGTGAGCCATTTTTGAGAGGCGGTCCTCAACCACCAGAATCGTGGTAAACCCTCCGGAGGAAGGCAAGTCCACGATAAAGTCCATGGACACGTCCGCCCAAGGGCGCTCAGGAATGGGTAAAGGCTTGAGCAGGCCCCAACTCTTGGTGTTTGGCCCCTTGTTACGCTGACACTGAGTGCAGGAAGCGACATAAGACTTACAATCTTGCCTCCAGCCTGGCCACCAGAAGGAGCGGGAGACAAGTTCCGACGATTTACGTGCTCCGAAGTGACCTGCCAGTTTGAGATCGTGGAAGGTCCTCAAGACCAGCGGTCTTGTTTCCAGAGGGACGAAAATCTTGTCCTGGGACCAGAATAGGCCGTCCCGCTTCTCCAGGGGGGTAGTGACTGGATCAGAGCAGAGCCCGGAAGCGATTTTAATAGAGGTGAGTAGATCGGCCCAGGGAATCAACAGAAAGTTCTGAGCTGACAGAATGGTGCCCGGTTGGGCCGACTGAGGGGTTTCCGGAAACATCCTGGATAGCGCATCCGCCTTCCCATTCTTGGAGCCGGGTCTATAGGAAATGTGAAAGTTGAACCGGGTGAAGAAAAGGGCCCAACGGGCCTGCCTGGGGCGTAGACGTTGAGCTGTTCTTAAGTACTCTAGATTTTTATGATCTGTGAAGATCATGATGGGGTGTACTGCCCCCTCCAGAAGGTATCGCCATTCCTCCAGTGCAAATTTTATGGCCAGTAATTCCCGGTCCCCTACATCATAGTTTCGCTCCGGGGGAGTCAACTTTTTAGAGGCAAAGGCTACTGGATACAGGAGAGACTTGGGGCCTCGTCTTTGAGAGAGGCTGTCTCAGAGGCGTCCACTTCCAGGGTGAACGGCAGTAGAGGATCCGGGTGCTGAAGTACTGGTGCTGAAGTGAAGACGTCCTTGAGGCGAGAGAAGGCCTCTTGAGCTTCTGGAGACCAGTGAAAACGGTTATTTTGCCGGGTAAGTTGGGTTATTGGGGCCACAATGGAGGAAAAGCCCACGATGAATCTCCTATAGAAGTTGGCGAAGCCTATAAACCGCTGTACCCCCTTCTTGTCGGTTGGGGCTGGCCAGTCCTGAATGGCCTTCACCTTCTGCGGGTCCATCGCGACCCCATCGATGGAAATGATAAAGCCGAGGAACTGTACGGTGGTCTTTTCGAACTCGCATTTCTCAGCTTTGAGGTAGAGTTTGTGCTTCCGAAGGATGGTGAGGACCTTCATGACATGAGCCCGGTGGAGTTCGATGTTGGTGGAAAAGATGAGGATATCGTCCAGGTACACTACTAAGAAGTCATCAAGGTGCTGTCTGAAAATGTCGTTGACTAGGTGTTGGAAGGTGGCTGGAGCATTACAAAGACCGAACGGCATGACCGAATACTCAAAGTGTCCAAAACGAGATCTGAAGGCGGTTTTCCACTCGTCTCCGGCCCTGATTCTGATAAGATTGTAGGCCCCCCGTAGATCCAGTTTGGAAAAGACCCGAGCAGATCGGAAGCGCTGAAATAGCTCCGGAATAAGGGGTAGTGGGTACCTGTTCTTAATGGTTATCTTGTTTAGGTCCCGGTAATCGATACAGGGTCTTAAGGACCCGTCTTTCTTTTCCACAAAGAAGATTCCTGCACCGGCTGGAGAGGAGGAAGGGCGAATAAATCTCTTCTGGAGGTTTTCATCAATATAAGCCTTGAGGGCTTTCAACTCGGTTTCGGACAACGGAAAGATACGTCCAAACGGAATTTTGGAGCCCGGCAAGAGATCGATAGGGCAATCATAGGGCCGATGAGGTGGTAGATGGTCGGCTTGCTGCTTATCGAACACGTCCCGGAATTCTAGATAGACTGAAGGAACATGCTGTAGGTTGTCCGGCTTGGCAATCATGGAAGCGCAGACCGTAGAGGCAGAGGCAAGACAGTTCTGGGAACAATAGGAGGAGGTGAAGCTAACCTCTTTCTTCACCCAATTTATGAGGGGCTCGTGTGCCTGTAGCCAGGGAAGACCCAGGATGATGGGGAACATCGGGGAAGGTATGAGGTCTAACCGGAGAAGTTCTTGATGACCCGAGTCAGAGATGGCAAGGATAGGTTTGGTTTCCTGCGTGATCAGCCCTGAACGGGGCAAGGACCCATCTGCCAGGTGGATCTGAAGGCAGTGGTCCTTAGGTTGAGTGGGGACATGGAATCTTGAGGCTAAGGCAGAGTCCAGGAAGCAGCTGCAGGCTCCAGAATCAATAATTGCCGGGAGGCGGATTGCCCCTTCCGGCAGCTGTAGAGACACAAAGAGAATGACATAAGACTGAGGGTTGTCAAAGAGTTGATAGTTTAAAGTGTCTTTAGAGATAGACTTACTAGGTCTTACGGGGCAGTTGAGGAGGAAGTGGCCGGCACCCCCGCAATATAGGCACAGATTGGCCTGACGCCTTCGCTGTTTTTCCTCAGGAGTCAGGGGAGCCCGAACCAACCCGAGCTGCATGGGTTCTGGCTCAGGAAGAGGTGTGACTGCAGGCGCAGAGGTTGGTGGGTAGTGAGGTACAGTCCTGGATGGAGGCCAGTTGGGACGAGGAGATTGAAATCGCTCCGCCCGTCATTCACGCAGACGCCTATCGAGTTGTATGGCGGATTGGATCAGGTTCTCCAAGGTAGTGGGGGTTTCGATCCTGGCCAGCTCGTCCTTGAGAGTCTCAGATAGTCCCTGGCGGTATTGGTATCTGAGGGCCGCCTCATTCCATTTGGTGTCGGCGGACCATTTCCTAAATTCCGACGTATAGTCTTCCACCGGTCTTCTCCCCTGAGTTAGGTTATGGAGGACGGACTCGGCCGTGGCTGATCGCTGGGGATCATCGTATAATTGAGCCATATGTTCAAAAAATGTCTCTACTGAGTCCAATATGGGGCTCTGTTGCTCCATCAGGCCATGGGCCCAGGCTTGAGGGTCATCCGTTAAGAGAGAGATGATAAACCCCACCTTTACTGCTTCCGAAGAGAAGGTCCTTGGTTGGAGGGCAAGGTAGAGGGAGCAGGCGTTTTTAAAGGCCCGGTATTTTTTGCGGACACCCGAAAAACGCTCCGGAATAGGGACCCTGGGTTCAGGGGTGGCCATCACTACTGTAGAACTCGTAGGTACTTGGGAGTTGGTGGCGGTGTTGGCAGAGGTGGCAGCTGTGGGGCCTGGCCCTAGGAGACCGGTGAGCTGTTGAAGACGGCCATCAATCTGGGTATATCCCTCTTGGAGTCTTTGGACAGTGTCCGTTAGGGTGGAGACCTGCTGGCAGAGGGTGTCGAATGGGGAACGCACTCTGTCGGCCTCAGACATCTGGCTGGTTTGTACTATCAGGCTATGTACTTACCGAGGCCGAGATGCCGAGAGTGGTTCACCCTTGCACCCAAGCGCACTCCGCCCCCTGGAGGTGAGACAGGGAGAGGACAGCACGAGGGAGCACTGGCCACCAGCAGGTAGAGGTGTCTTGCTGAAGAATCTAGCAGGAATGAGTCTGAAGAACAGGCCAGGAGTCAAACACCAAGGGTAGACAGGGTCAAACAGCAACCAGAAGCAAGGCACAAGTCCGTTTAGGAGCTTAGCAGGAAGCACCAGAATAGTCAGGTTAGGCAAGAAGTCCAGGGTACAGGCAGAAGGTAGAGGGCTGGAGACAGGCAGCAGATCCGGGTCACAGGCCGAGGGTCAAGCACAAGGAGAGAGGTAGAAGTCCGTTTAGCAAGCCAAGGGGTCAGGTTCAGGAGAAGCAGAAGCGTAGTCAAATCCGGTCCGGGTCACAGCAGGAGAACTTTAACTTCTTTCAGGCACAAGGAAACACAGTAAAGCTGACAAACCAGCAACCAGATAGTGTTACTGCGTCTGTTTAAATAGGCCTGCCTGTAGTCCCATTGGCGAGCTATTGCGCATGCGCATTCGTCGTTGCGCCGGTGCGCGCACCCGAGCACGCCGAAGCGCCGTCCCGCCACGCACGCGCATGCGCCGATGCGCCGTTTTGCCGCGCATGCGCACTGAGCGCAGATTGGTGACAACAGACGGGGAATTTCCCTGACAGGTTTACTGGATAGTGATCACGACGGACGCCAGCCTTACAGGTTGGGGGGGAGTCTGGGGTGTCCAGTCGGCGCAGGGTCGCTGGACCCCAGAGGAAGCCCTCCTGCCGATCAATGTCCTGGAGATCCGGGCGATCAAGCTGTGCCTCTTCAAATGGTCTCAGAGACTGCAAGGGCGTCCAGTCAGGATCCAGTCAGACAACGCCACAGCAGTGGCATATGTCAATCATCAAGGAGGAACAAGAAGCTCAGCTGTAGCATCGGAGATCGCTCGCATCCTGAAGTGGGCAGAGAGGAGCGTACCGGCACTGTCGGCCGTGTACATTCCGGGTGTGGAAAACTGGCAGGCGGACTACCTGAGCCGCCAGATGCTGGACCAGGGAGAATGGTCCTTACACTCGGAGGTGTTCCAACTCCTCTGCCAAAGATGGGGCACACCAGACGTAGATCTTCTGGCTTCCCGACTCAATCGGAAGGTATTGAGATTTGTGGCCCGGTCAAGAGACCCATGGGCAGACGCAACGGACGCGTTGGTAGCATCGTGGGGTCAGTATCGGCTAATCTATGCCTTCTCTCCCTTAAGGCTTCTTCCTCTTCTGCTCCACAGAGTGGAGGCAGAGGGAATTCCAATGATCCTAATCGCTCCAGATTGGCCTCAGCGTCCTTGGTACGACGATCTAGTACGTCTGGTAGCAGACGTCCCCTGGCGCCTACCACTACGGAAGGACCTGCTATCGCAAGGTCCCATATTCCATCCTGCTTTACAGTCATTGGCTTTAACGGCATGGCTGTTGAGAACCAGGTACTGAGAGACCGGGGCCTGTCAGACTCAGTAATCTCTACTATGAGAAGTGCTCGAAAACCATCCTCTAGGAAGGTCTATCACGGCACTTGGAGGGCCTACATCTCCAGGTGTGAGGAAATGAAATGGCATCCGCGTACCTATTTGGTTTCCAGTATCCTGCTGTTTTTACAGCATGGGGTGGACCAAGGGCTTGCCCTAAGTACGATTTAAGGGACAGATATCTGCCCTGGCTGTCTTTTTTCAGCGACCCCTGGCGACTCACTCTCTCGTGAGTACATTTGTGCAGGGGGTCCGACAGGTGGCCCCTCTGGTCCGTCCCCCGTTACCTCCGTGGGACTTGAACCTGGTTCTCTCGGTGCTTCAGAAGGCACCGTTTGAGAATATTAGAGATATTCCCCTGTTGACACTTTCTCAGAAAGTGGTCTTTTTGGTGGCTGTTACGTCAGTTAGACGAGTCTCTGAGCTGGCAGCCTTGTCCTGCAAGGCTCCCTATTTGATTTTCCACAAGGATAAGGTGGTGCTGCGGCCGCAGCCTTCCTTTCTTCCGAAGGTCGTTTCGGCTTTTCATCTCAACGAAGACATTGTACTTCCATCCTTGTGTCCTCAGCCGTCGAATCCTAAGGAGTCGGCGTTGCATTCCTTGGACGTTGTCCGAGCTTTGAGAGTATACCTATCTGCTACTTCCCTGTTCCGGAAGTCAGACTCACTGTTTGTTTCGGTGGCTGGTCCCAAGAAGGGCCAAGCAGTCTCATCGGCCACCATCTCTAGGTGGATCCGACAGATAGTAATCCAGGCTTACGCCTTAAAGGGTCAGGCGCCCCCCTTTCCTGTCACGGCGCATTCGACCAGGGCAATAGGTGCCTCTTGGGCTTTCCGACATCAAGCGTCTGTTTCCCAATTATGTAAAGCGGCGACTTGGTCGTCCGCTCACACTTTCACAAAATTCTACAAAATTGATGTAGGTGCATCTTCGGATGCCTCTTTTGGCCGCAAGGTTTTGCAAGCGGCTGTTTAGAGTTGCAACTCCTCCGTTGGAGGAGTGCTGTTTTGTGTTTGGGGTGAAGTTTATTTTTATGCTGTTACCACCCCTCGTTTTTTCTCTGACACTGCTTTGGGACGTCCCACTTTGTCAATAGAGAAGCTGTGTCGGTCCATGGACGAAAGAGTAAATAGGATTTTTACTCACCGTAAAATCCTTTTCTCTGAGTCCATGGACCGACACAGCACCCACCCCTCCTTTTAAGTTTGTACTGCTTTTTGACGAACTGATCTGCGAAGATGCAGACTGAGAGGGTATACCCAGAGGGTCCGCCCCCTGGGCGGTACTGTAGAAGGTGTGATGCAACACTTTTTACAAGTTTTTCTGCCTAGTCACTCCTAATTAACGGATAATACCCACTTTGTCAATAGAGAAGCTGTGTCGGTCCATGGACTCAGAGAAAAGGATTTTACGGTGAGTAAAAAATCCAATTTTTTAATTAAAAAATAAGACAACAGTAAAGTTAGCCTAATTTTTTTTATATTGTGAAAGATAATGTTACGCCAAGTAAATTGATACCCAACATGTCACGCTTCAAAATTGCGCCCGCTTGTGGAATGGCATCAAGCTTTTACCCTTAAAAATCTCCATAGGCGACGTTTAAAAAATTCTACAGGTTGCATGTTTTGAGTTACAGAGGAGGTCTATGGCTAGAATTATTGCTCTTGCTCTGTACGAAATGTACAACGTCACTATAAAGGGGAAGTTCCATTCGGATGGCGCCACCCTTTGGGCTGCTTTTGCTGATCCTTGTGTTAGTAAATTTTGGTGAGAGACGATTCGTGCTTTTCAGCCTTGTGCTCTTCAGTCCGTTACAGCGTGACGAATGTGCTATCTCCATTACGAACGCTAGTTTTACCAGAACGAGCGCTCCCGTCTCATCACTTGCTTCTGAGCATGCGTTTTTTTCATGTCGTTAAAGCCTACACACGGCTGTATTTCATGACGAGAAAAACGACGAGAAAAATTAGAGCATGTTCCAAATTTTTAATGCCCATTTTTCACGCTGTGAAAAATGCTCTGGAGCCCACACACAATCGTTTTTAATGACCAAATTAAAAAATTGATTTTTTCTCGTCATGAAAAACAGTCGTGTGTATGCGGCATTAGGCCCTTTTCACACAATCAACCCTACCCAATCAGACCCTCAATTCACCTCTACAGAGCGGCAGATGTAAACGGACTTTTTTCTGTTTACGCCTGCCTACCTCTAATCCAATCCTCTAAAAAAAAAAATAGAAGGGAACTCGTCCCCTTCTATCTGGGCGGATCGGATCAGAGGGCCTATAGAGTAGCCATGACCTGTCATCCACCTGCTCTGCTCATTGTGGCACGCGACTGGTTATCAAGTTGCTTAAGTGGCCCTCGCTCTTCAAAAGGTTGGGCACCCCTGGTCTAGATGATAACAAATGTATGTTAAAATAGAATTCTAATTCATGGTAAATGAATGAATACTACATTGTACAGTATTGAAATAGGAATAGGACTGTATCTTGTGGTGGAGAAAGAAAACATATACAGTGTATATACACTGATTCAGGATGTGAACTGCTTATTGAGATCTATTATGAAAGAAATAATCAACACACAGGAATATTCAACAAGCCTCTGCAGCTGCTCCAGTGTAAATGATTGCTTCATGCTTATAATCTATGTAGTCCAGTTATTTTAACTATTTTCACTGCACAACAAAAAAAAAGGGTTAAAAAGGTTAACTAGTTGACCTGTGCAAAAAGTGTTACTGATACTGATTAATGTTTAATTAAGCCAAATCAGCCTCCATTATGTCCCTCCTCACCTTCTCCCCTTAAAGATTACCGGTAATCTTAAGCAGGCCATGAGTTGCAGGAAAGAAATTTGCACTGTTCCCCATCAACACACACACAGTGCTGACAGGAGAATCACTCCTGCGGAGACATTGTATTCCCCCGGTGGGAGGTTAGGAGGGGGGAAGCTGTCTCCACTGAGAGAAGACAGTGATTATTGCTAGCAGCTATAGCAGACGCTAGCGATAATCGCAGGAAAAACCCATCAGGCTGGTTGTAACCAAGTTGATCGAACGATCGATCATCTTAGTACATTTAGCTTGTCCTAACACGGTTCAAATCTCGGCCGATTCCTGCTGAACTAGCCAAGATTCAAACTGTCTAACATTGGGGCCAGGTTCACATATGTGCGGCCAGAAGTTCCATGCCTGGGATCCGGTGTGTGTGTCTGTTCACCGGTTCAGGTGCGATTCAGGTCCGAATTTTTGCCTGAATTTGCACCTAAACCAAACCCAAACACGCACAGGACACTTTTGCAATCCGATCTATTGCAGCGACCCGGACCTGTGTGAACTGGCTCCATTGAGTGCAGGTCACACTCACCTGACATGAGAATTGGATTGGAAACCCACATCCAATTTGCATATATGTGAACCCAGCCTTAATCACTTTTTTTGCTCACTTTGTTAGTTCATTTTGTTAGTGTTTTATTAAAAAAATACATATTTTTAAAGGGTATCACTTGAACTCACATTTTAGTAAGCCTTTAATTCATTTGTAAATAACTTCCTTTACAACCATAAATATAATTGTCATTATAAACAGAACTAATTATAGAATAAAAGTAGCACTTTTATCAACAGTAACAATCTACTCAAACCAGAAAAAAACTAAAAAACTTTATTTTTTGCCTGTAGATTGTGAAAAAAAAAATTGCAGAAAAAACATTATTTATTCCAACTGAAATAATTATTTATTACAACACATATGGCATATTTAATACAACAGTTGCATAACAATTATTGGGCAATTTGCTTGAAAATTATTTACAACATTCAAACTACAATGAATCAAACTGGGGTGCTGCTGTATGTATGTCAAGCAAATTGTAAAAGGAAAACATTGATTCCAAAGACAAATATACTCTACAAGTGTACACCTTTGCTGGGACTGCCTATTTTTGTACTAGTAAATGTGCCCCATGGCAGTGCCCAGCAATTCATGTCCTTTTTTCCACAGTAGCTTGCCTTGCAAATGGCCAGAAGAAATAACAAGATTTGTCTCCCATAGACTTTAACATGGTTAAGTGCTAAGTTTCGTGATTGTGGGTTCGAAGATCAATACAACGTCATTTCCAAATCAAGAGACACATTACTGTTAGTGAGGGAATTTTGAGAGTTTATCATAATTTAATTATTTCTACTACCAACAGCAGGGTATTAGTTGCATATGTTAATTTTATCTAGTCATTTACTGCACAATGTGACAAATTTACTCCCAGAGATACAGAAGGAAGTAAGGGGAGATCTCTTAAAGTGACAGTTGTCACCAGAAGAGGTGCCCTAGCCGAAAGATTTTCTCTTACGTCCTGCTCTTTTAACTGTTCAAAAAGCATGTATTTCTCTTTTCTGTTTTCTTTCAGTCACCTAGACTTCGCATTCCATCTAAAGCAGTGGTTCTCAACCCCTGTCCTCAGGACCCACTAACAGGTCAGATTTTAAGTATTACCTTGGTGAGATGCAGACTAGAATACTGCAATCCCTGAGCAGCAAATTATATCACCTGTGATGCATTTCAGTTATCTTGCAAACCTGGCCTGTTGGTGGGCCCTGAGGACTGGAGTTGAGAACCACTGATCTAAAGAATAGGGATGAGCCGAACACCCCCCCCCCCCCCCGGTTCAGTTCGCAGCAGAACATGCAAACAGGCAAAAAAATCGTTCGAACACGCGAACATCGTTAAAGTCTATGGGACACGAACGTGAAAAATCAAAAGTGCTAATTTTAAAGGTTAATATGCAAGTTATTGTCATAAAAAGTTTTTGGGCACCTGGGTCCTGCCCCAGGGGACATGTATCAATGCAAAAAAAGTTTTAAAAACTGAAGTTTTTCGGGAGAAGTGATTTTAATAATGCTTAAAGTGAAACAATAAAAGTGAAATATTCCTATAAATTTCGTACCTGGGGGGAGTCTATAGTATGCCTGTAAAGTGGTGAATGTTTCCCATGTTTAGAACAGTCCCTGCACAAAATTAAATTTCTAAAGGAAAAAAAGTAATTTAAAACTATTCGCAGCTATAATGAATTGTCGGGTCCCGGCAATACAGATAAAAGTCATTGAAAAAAACGGCATTGGTTCCCCCCCAGTCCATAACCAGGCCCTTTGGGTCTGGTATGAATATTAAGGGGAACCCCAAACCAAAATTAAAAAAAAAAATGTGTGGGGGTCCCCCCAAATTTCATACCAGGCCCTTTCGGTCTGGTATGGATATAAAGGGGAACCCTGCGCCATTTTTTTTTTAAATGGCGTAGGGACCCCCCTCAAATTCCATACCAGACTCTTCAGGTCTGGTATGGTTTTTAAGGGGAACCCCTCGCCGAAATAAAAAAAATGGCGTGGCGTTCCCCCCAAAAATTCATACCAGACCCTTATCCGAGCACGCAACCTGGCAGGCTGCAGGAAAAGAGGGGGGATGAGAGAGCGCCCCCCCCAAACGGTACCAGGCCACATGCCCTCAACTTGGGGACAAGGGCCTCATCCCCACAACCCTTGCCCGGTGGTTGTGGGGGTATGCAGGTGGGGGGCTTATCGGAATCTGGAAGCCCCCTTTAACAAAGGGGACCCCCAGATCACGGCCCCCCCTATGTGAATTGGTAACGGGGTACATTGTACCCCTACCATTTCACCCAAAAAAGTGACAAACATGGTAAAAAAAAACACACAGCTTGGGACAAGTCCTTTAATAAAAAAGGAAAAAAAAATCCAGCGATCCTCGACCCGACATACACGCCGCCACAATCGATTCCACCTCCATGGGAGGCGGCCCCCGAATGACACGAGACCCACTTGACAGCTCCTAAATAGACAAAGGCCGGTGACCCCGCCCCCTCTTACACAACGGGGTTTGCCGTGGGGTTACCCAGTGACATGTATGGATGACCCCGCCCCCCTCTGACACAACGGCTATTTAAGAGCTGCTATTTTTTTTTTGGGGGGGTTTGGGGACTGGGGGGAACCCATGCTATTTTTTTCAATTACTTTTATCTGTATTGCCGGGACCCGACAATTCATTATAGCCGCAAGTAGTTTTAAATGACTTTTTTTCCTTTAGAAATGTCGTTTTTGTGCAGGGACTGTTCTAAACACGGGAAACATGCGCCACTTAACAGGCATACTATAGACACCCCCCAGGTACGAAATTTAAAGGAATATTTCACTTTTATTGTTTCACTTTAAGCATTATTAAAATCACTGCTCCAGAATAAAACTTTTTTTTGCATTAATACATGTCCCCTGGGGCATGATCCAGGTTCCCAAATACTTTTTATGACAATAACTTGCATATTAACCTTCAAAATGAGCACTTTTGATTTCTCCCATAGACTTTTAAAGGGTGTTCAGTGGCTTTCGAATTTGCCGCGAACACCCCAAATTGTTCGCTATTCGGCGAACGGGCGAGCAGCCATTGTTCGAATCAAACTCATGTTCGACCCGAACGTAAAGCTCATCCCTACTAAAGAATTTTAGACACTGGGAGTAGAAAGTGCACAGGCCAGAATAAATTAGGTAATGATACCAATGTGCATCAGGCACATATTTGGAAGAACTGTACCTTGGAACGGACAATGGGGGTAAGCTTTAAAGCTATCCTTTGAAGAAATAATTTCTGTTTTCTAAGGGAGAAATGATAGCTCTTAAAGCAGAGTTCCAGCCAAAAGTGGAACTTCCGCTTTAAGCACTCCTCGCCCCCTTACATGCCACATTTGGCATGTAATTTTTTTGAGGGGGGGAGTGGGGGCTTCGTTAGGAGTGGGACTTCCTGTCCCACATCCTCCTTCCTCCTACGGGCCGCCTAGGCGACTCCTCCTCTCCACCTAGGCGGCCCCTCCCTCTAGGCAATCTCCTGGGACACGTGCGTGCCCGGCCATGAAGCTGAAAGCTGTGGCAGTGGAGGCGCCGGCGGAGTGGAGGGGGAGAGGAGCGACGCTCCGGGCGGCCGCATCGCTGGACCGTGGAACAGGTAAGTGTCTGTTTATTAAAAGTCAGCAGCTATACTTTTTGTAGCTGCTGACTTTTAATAAACATAAAAAGCCTGGAACTCTGCTTTAAACAAACTCAGTAATATTTCTTAGTCAAACTTTTTAACAGCTCTGAAAAAATGCTTCTCTCCCTCTACAGTAATACCCAGAAAGGGTGTGCCACCATGTGTTTTAGATAGCTTCTATGACGCTCAAGATGACCCCCTGATGCGACAAGCACCCTACACATGTGTTTAGAACAGATGGAAGGTGCGAATACAGCCCTCAGCTTTGCTCAAATCATCTCAATGTTCCTTTTACAAATTCGCTATATGGGTATTCCCTCCTGTCTTCACACACCCTACACTGACCCCACACTAATTCCAAGGAAAAAACAAAAAGTTTATTTTTTTCAGCCAACCTTGCACCTGAAACAATTCTACAATTTTTGATACTAAAACAGCATGAGGCCAGATTTGTTTAAAATTTTGAATACTAATACGAAGACAAATATAATGACAATGGCTGAACTAAATGAATAGTTTTTGTTTTTGTACACTACATCATTTAGGTTGCTACAAATCCTTATTGAAAAAAATAATCAAAGAATCTGCTAACAATAGGAGTTTGACTTTGTGTATTTTCGTGGTAGGATTCAAACTAAAAATTTGATTTTAATACTTGTATAAAAAAATAATCGGTGCTTACCGTAATTCATGTATGTTTTACATTTGCTAATTCATAATATTGTGTATTGTTCATATGTATCAAACATCAGTCTTGAAAACGTCTACTTAGAGGCTTCCTTAGGCTTAATGTAAGAACCTAGTTTAAATAAATGATATGTGCAAACTGACAAAGGTTTCAGGTATAGAATATTAAGAGTCCCCAACTGATATAACTCATCAGCAAATCATATCCTAATGTCTGTACAGAGATGGAACAGTAGCAACAAACTGAATATTTAGACTCTTCCCAAAGGAGGCACACCTCCAGAGGGCACACTCATGTCATTTACAGCTGATTTATTTTCCAAAGCAAATAGTTTCTTGAAGATATGAGAATTCATTCACTAGAGGAAAGAAAACTTTTTAAAATTTGCTTTGCAAATTAGGCTGAAATGTCCTAATCCAGTTCACAGGGTAAAAGTATACACAAAAGTGTATACAATTCCTGAGTTTTCCTATTATTGGTAATATTTGGGGGAATTTTGTTTGATGGAAAAACGATAAAAAGGAAAAACAAATAAAGTAGCTAATCTTTGCCATGTTACTAAATGAATGAACAAGGGGCACCAATTTAAATAATCAAAAAAAAGATTATAAATGCAATTATCTAATTTATCTTCAACAATCTGATTAAGTAAAAATAAATGATTAAGTAAGTAAAAAGTGTATGGACAAACTGATCCACAGTAAAGGAATTTATACTCTTCTGTGCCGTTACACTGGGATCACTCCAAAAGTTCCAGTTAAAGTGCAAGTCAGCTACCTCTCAACTCCTCAACCTAATCTCTTATTTTGGCCTAACGCAATGAACTCACACTGCTACTTAAGCCGTGTGTACACACGATAGGTTTTACCGATGAAAACACTCTGATGGACTTTTTTCATCTGACAAACCGATCGTGTGTGGGCCCCATTGGTCTTTTTTACGTCGGTGTTTAAAAATAGAACATGTTTTAAATGTATCCGATGGTTAACCACTTCCCGCCCCGTCAATAGCAGATTGACGTCCGGGAAGTGGTTCTGTTATCCACACTGGACGTCATATGACGTCCTGCGGGATAACAGCCGCCGCGCGCCCGGGGGGCGCGCATCGCGGCGATCAGTGGAGCGGTGGGTCAGTCTGACCCACCGCTACACTGATCTCGGTAAAAAGCCTCCGGCGGAGGCTTTTTACCACGTGATCAGCCGTGTCCAATAACGGCTGATCACAATGTAAACAGGAAGAGCCGTTGATCGGCTCTTCCTCACTCGCGTCTGACAGACGCGAGTAGAGGAGAGCCGATCGGTGGCTCTCCTGACAGAGGGGGTTCGCGCTGATTGTTTATCAGCGCAGCCCCCCCTCGGATACCCACACTGGACCACCAGGGAAGCCCCCCAGGACCACAGGGAAGCCCCAAGCATGTGGATGGCCCCCATGGCCATCCACATGTAGTAAAATAAAAAAATTAAAATATGCCAATCAGTGCCCACAAATGGGCACTGACTGGCACTATGATGGCACCACCTCAATGTGTGGTGGCTGGCATTGCTGGGCATCAGTGTCCATCAGTGCCACCTACTAGTGTCCATCAGCGCCACCTATCAGTGCCCATCCGTGCCCATCTGTGCCCATAAGTGCCCACCTATCAGTGCCCGTCCGTGCCACCTATCAGTGCCGCCTATGAGTGCCCATCAGTGCCGCCTATGAGTGCCAATCAGTGCCGCCTATGAGTGCCAATCAGTGCCGCATACCAGTGCCACATATCAGTGCCCATCAGTGCCGCCTATCAGTGCCCATCAGTGCCACCTCATCAGTGCCACCTCATTGGTGCCACCTCATCGGTGCCCATCAGTGTCGCCTTATCAGTGCCCGTCAGTACCGCCTTATCAGTGCCCTTCATTGAAGTAGAAAAGGTACTTATTTACAAAAAAAAATAATAGAAACAAAGAAAAACGTCGGTTTTTTTCAAAATTTTCGCTCTTTTTTTATTTGTTGTGCAAAAAATAAAAATCGCAGAGGCGATCAAATACCACCGAAAGAAAGCTCTATTTGTGGGAACAAAATGATAAAACATTTGTTTGGGTACAGTGTAGCATGACCGCGCAATTGTCATTCAAATTGCGACAGCGCTGAAAGCTCAAAATTGGCTTGGGCAGGAAGCTGCATAAGTGCATGGTATTGAAGTGGTTTAAAAAACGATAGCAAATTACTATCGTCTGTGGGGAACTCCATCGGATAAAAAACCCACGCATGCTCAGAGTCAAGTCGACGCATGCTCAGAAGCATTGAACTTCATTTTTCTCGGCTCATCGGAGTGTTTTACGTCACCGCGTTTGGAACGGTCGGTTTTTTGACTGATGGTGTGTAGGCAAGACTGATGGAAGTCAGCTTCATCGGTTTTCCGATGGAAAAATCCATCGGTTTAAAAACCATAGGAAATCCGATCGTGTGTACAAGGCTTTACTCTTAAGGCAACACCGTTGACCCTTTATTCTTCCACCTCTGCACTTTCTACATCCTCGCCAACATCCCTTTATGCCTCTCTGATCACAAGCTGATCAGTTTCATGCTCTCCCTATCTCAAGTACGCTTACCCACTGACCAGCAAACAGTTACACGTAGACACCTTTGCTACTTTAACCATTCTTTAACCATTCTCTACTTTGCAACAGACTATCTCTATTACAAAATATCACCTAAATCCTTCCCTGACCTTGACACTACAACAGCTCACTTAGAATTTTTCTGGACACACTTGCACACTGTGCACAGAATTATGCCCCAGCTGCTATAACCTTGTCAAACAGACAACACCAGAAATCTCAAAAGACATGCTCTTGAGTGATTGTGAGGTAAAACAAAATCACTGCAAGACTCTATATAAATCTTCCCTCCAATAATACTATTCTTGCCAGAGTGCTGCCAAACAGACCTATTTTATCACTCTCAATAACACCCTCCCACCCAGCTCTCATCAATTGTTTCGATCCAGCGATGTGCACGAGTGCAGCGGCTTCAGCCGCCGTCTCTCTCCTCATTGGGCAGATTGACTCCCGCTGCTGTCAATCAAATCCAGTGACATGGTGGTGGGGCCGAGTCCCGCTGTCTGTGTCAATGGACGCAGCAGCGAGACTCGGGAGCGAGCCCGCACATGTGCTCCCACGGAAAGCTGCTTTCCGGCGTGCAACCCAGAAGCAGAGGATCGGGGCTGCTCTGTGCAAAACCATTGCACAGAGCAGGTAAGTGTAGATATGTTTGTTATTTTTATGTAAAAAAAGAAATGGGGGCTTAAAACCCCTTTAACCACTTAAGCCCCGGACCAATATGCAGCTGAAGGACCAGGCCCCTTTTTGCGATTCGGCACTGCGTCGCTTTAACTGACAATTGCGCGGTCGTGCGACGTGGCTCCCAAACAAAATTGGCGTCCTTTTTTTTCACACAAATTGAGCTTTCTTTTGGTGGTATTTGATCACCTCTGCAGTTTTTATTTTTTGCGCTATAAACAAAAATACAGCGTAAATTTTGAAAAAAATCCAATATTTTTAACTTTTTGCTATAATAAATATCCCCCAAAAATATATAAAAAAACTTTTTTTCCCTCAGTTTAGGCCGATACTTATTCTTCTACGTATTTTTTGTAAAAAAATTGCAATCGGCGTTTATTGATTGGTTTGCGCAAAAGTTATAGCGTTTACAAAATAGGGGGTAGTTTTATGGCATTTTTATAAAAAACATTTTTTTTACTAGTTATGGCGGCGATCAGTGATTTTTTTTCGTGACTGCGACATTATGGCGGACACTTTTGACACATTTTTGGGACCATTGTCATTTTCACAGCGATCGGTGCTATAAAAATGCACTGGTTACTGTGAAAATGACACTGGCAGTGAAGAGGTTAACCACTATGTGGCGCTGTAGGGGTTAAGTGTACCGTAAGAAGCGATTCTTACTGTAGGGGGGCGTGGTTACACGTTACACATCACTGATTGTCTGTTCCGATGACAGGAACAGACGATCACTGACATGCCACGGAGAAGAACGGGGAAAGGTTTGTTTACACTCACCTCTCCCTGTTCTTCAGCTCTGTGACCCGATCGCGGGACACCGGCGGCGATCGGGTCCGCGGGTCCCGTGCTCGCGGTCATGGAGCTCAGGACCGGGTCGCGCGTGACCCGTAGCTGGGCTCTTAAAGGGCAACGTACCTGTACGTTGATGTGCCCAGCTGTGCCATTCTTCCGACGTATATCGGTGTGAGGCGGTCCTTAAGTGGTTAAGAGAGTCCTGACCTCAACCCAATAGAACACCTTTGGGATGAATTTGAGGGGAGACTGCGAGCCAGGCCTTCTCGTCCACATCAGTGCCTGACCTCACAAATGCGCTTTTGAAAGAATAGTCAAACATTCCCATAGACACACTCCTAAACCTTTTGGACAGCCTTCACTAAGAGCTGTTTTAGCTGCAAAGGGTGCGCCAACTCAATATTGAACCCTACAGACTAAGACTGGGATGCCATTAACCTCCCTGGCGGTATTCCCGAGTCTGGCTTGGGGTGAATTTTTCATACCAAAAGCGGTAACCCCAAGCCAGACTCGGGATTGCATCGCAGGATACAAGGAAAGTTACTTACCTTGTCCCCTGGATCCTGCGATGTCTCCCGCTGTGTCTGCGAGCCGCCGTGTCTCGCTCGATTCACCCAGTGCCGAGCTCCGTTCCCTGCGAGCGTTGCGACGCATGGGGATGGGGATCGGCGCCAAATTCAAAAAAGTAAAAACACAGTATACATACAGTATACTGTAATCTTACAGATTACAGTACTGTATCAAATAAATACACATCCCCTTTGTCCCTAGTGGTATGTCCAGTGTCCTGCATGCACTTTTATATTATAAAAACTGTTCATTCTGCCTGGAAACTGGAAATTGATTTTGTCTTTCAAACTTTATCATACCCGGGATATCTACTAGACTCTTGTTTGGACAGATTTAAGTCAGTTATTCCTAAGAATTACAGGCCTACAATATAAAACGCAAAATTTCCATGCAAAATAATTGTACCGCTTTCAGCACCTAATGATGCATAAAGTGAAAAAAAAAAGTGAAATATTCTTTTAAATATCGTACCTGGGGGGTGTCTAAAGTATGCCTGTGAAGTGGCACGTGTTTCCCGTGTTTAGAACTGTCCCTGCACAAAATGACATTTCTAAAGGAAAAAAAGCCATTTAAAACTGCTTGCGGCTTTAATGTCATGTCTTGTCCTGGCAATATGGATGAAAATCGTTGAGAAAAATGGCATGGGAAGGGTTATCACCCCTGTAACATTTGTTTTGCTGTCTGTGCACCTGTTCAGAACATTTCACCTCACTTTTCGTCCCAATGACAAATGTTTTTGGAAAAGTGGGGTTTTTATTGAAACAAGGATTGGTGATAAAGCATCAGTAGAGAGGAGACTCCTTTTCCCATATTAACTCTCAAGCCTCGTACACACGACCGAGTTTCTCGTCGTTAAAAACACGTCGTTTTTTTCGACGAGATTCTTGTTAACCTTCACAAGTTTCTCATCAAGCTTTCCATGCGTACACACTGACATTTCCCAATTTCCTCGTTGTTCTCCGCGCTCACGTCCAGCACGTACGACGGCACTATAAAGGGGAAGATCGATTTTCTTGGCGCCACCCCTTGGGCTGCTTTTGCTGATCTCGTGTTACCGCGTGTGAAGTAAAAGTTTGGGAAGAGACGATTCGCGCTTTTCAATCTTCGTGCTTTTCAGTTCGTTTTCTGAGGTTCAGTTTGTGCTTGTGGGTTCGTATCTTGACTTTCAGGGCGTCTAGGCAGGTCGTATCTGTTTTACAGTGCGTTCTTGCCCGTTCGTTTCTGATTTTCAGTTCGTTATTCATAGGCCTTGCTGTTCTAAAGTGCGTTCTGTTCTGTACGTTCTGATAAGACGACCGTTTCCTAGCCATGTCGCCTGGACGTTCTCGTCGTCGAGTTCATGCTGTGCGTGCGCTTGGTGTTGGTCTGCTTGTTTTGGACCAAGACCAGTCCATGAATGGTGTGAGGAGGAGTTCATGGACCAAGAATTGGTTGCTCCAGCGGGACCAATTCTGCCATATGCCTCTGCTGCGGGAGATAGTCGAGAATAATCCTGAGGACTATAGGATTTTTCTGCGGATGTCTGACCCCGTTTTTCAGGAACTGTTGGCTTTGGTGTCCCCCTATATTACCAGGCAGGACACCGTTATGCGGGAAGCCATCAGTGCTGAGCAGAGGCTCATCGCCACGTTACGTTATCTGGCGGCAGGGAGAAGTCTTCGGGACTTGAAGTTCACAACAGGCATCTCCCCCCAGGCTCTGGGCCTCATAATCCCAGACACCTGTTCTGCCATCATCCAAGTCCTGCAGGAGGACTATATTAGGGTAAGTTTTCTCCTTTAACATCACATTTTATGTATTTCATGTATGCTAATGTATTGTATTTCTTTCATCCTTCCCTAATTACCATGATTATAATATGCTGAGAATGTCCCCTTTGTCGTCATGCATGCTGGAAGCTTTAGATTGCCCCTTTTTTCTCCTCCATGCATATTTCCCTTCACTAACCTTTCCAGCAGGGGCGCCTGTTGCAACAAATGTTTGAGGGTCCAACCCCAAATTAGGAAATAAACTTCCTCCATTTTTGCAAAGGTGCCTATTAAACGCCCCCAGTTGTCCCCTCCAATGTAGCCATTTTGTCCCCTCCAATGTAGCCATTTTGTCCCCTCCAATGCAACCATTTTGTCCCCTCCAATGCAGCCAGTTTCCCCCCAGCCCTGCACATACCTTCTTGTGGTCAGCGCCATCCTTCTTCTGTCCTTGATGTCTTCTCCTTCCCTTGATGTTGCATCAGCCAATCATGTTACCATTCAACAGACTTGGTGAACATGATTGGCAGAGCAGCCTGTCAGTGTTTACCCAAGGATTGCTCCCCCCCCCCCTGCGTCCCCTATTTAACTTTTATGAAGCCAATTACATCCCTCAGGCTGTAATGTGCAAGCCTATTTGCCTCCCTGTTTCTGATATGCAATTTTCACCCCATAAATGCCGTAGTTATTCATATGTTGGTCGCTTAACAGGGGGCCATCCACCTGAATAGTGGGCGGCATTGACAATACATAGGTTAATGCAAGGCATGAACCTATGTATTGTTCTGAGTGACGGGCACAGGAGAGAGGGGGCAGTGCTCCAGCGCCCACTCTGGACGCACCGCCACTGCACTGCTATCCTGTGGCCAAACACATCTACCACCCCCCCCCCAAAATAATGTATTAATGGACCATCAGAGGGGGTGATGAATATGAAACATGAGCCTTCCATTATACTTATTTAAAACACCTTAATAAACGTAGAATTTGATTGATGTTGGCCTCTAATGTTTTTTATTATAATCTCCTTGTAATGTAATATTTTTAAATTCTAATTTTCTTTCATCTTGTTTGACTCCCCAGCTTCTTTCCACGCCACAGGAATGGCAGACTGTGGCATCGGAGTTTGCCACGCGGTGGGACTTCCCTAACTGCGGTGGTGCCATAGACGGGAAGCACGTCCGCATCGTGCCGCCACCCCGTTCTGGGTCCTACTACTTCAACTACAAGGGGTTTCATAGCATTGTGCTGATGGCGGTGGTGTCAGCACGGTATGAATTCCTCTATGTTGATGTAGGGAAGAATGGCCGGATGTCCGATGGGGGATCCTTCATCCAGATGGAGTTTGCCCTCCGTCTCCAGAGTGATGACCGTGCATTGCCACCGGATGCAGGGAATGTTGAAGGACTCCCCTTTGTTTTCTTGGCTGATGAAGCCTTTGGACTCGGACCGCATCTTATGAGGCCATTTCCTCACAGGACCCTGACCCTAGAGAAGAGGGTGTTCAATTACCGGCTGGCCAGGGGCCGAAGAGTCGTTGAAAATGCCTTCGGCATAATGGCCAGCCGGTTCCGCATTTTTATGACTTCAATACACTTGGCAGACTACAAAATAAACTATGTAGTTTTATGCTGCTGTGTGCTACACAATTTTCTCAGCAGAAAATCCAATTCATATATGGCCTCAGTATTGCCTGAGGCTGGACTTTCACCTGCTAAATCCCTGCCGGGCCTGGAATCTGCCCGTCCTGGCTTGCCCCCCCAAAATGCCCGTGAGGTTCGGGACAAATATATGCAATATTTCACGGGTAGGGGGGCAATTCCTATGCCAGGCTATGGCTAAAGATTCCTGGAGAATGAGCTAAATAAAATTCTGATTTCAAATTTTAACTTTGGTTTGTTTCCTGTCCCCTAGTTTGTCTTAGTGCATTTGTAGTGCCAAGTGTATTTTCCATTAGTAAATAACAACCATTTCACTATGTAACCTTAAAAAAAAACACAAGGTTAGAGCGTATTGAAAAAAGAAGCTACACGTTGTTTCTGTTCAAACATTTTACTCTGTGCACATTCACACACATGTTTCCTTTTTTTTTTTTTTTTTTTTTGTCCTGGCCACAAACCGCCAATTCTTTTCTTAGGAAAATACAAAAACAACAGTTGCATTCCAAAAATTACAACATTGGATACCTCTGAGCAATCTGACACATTCACTTACACAAACTATGTCTCTATGTGCCCGTCCTAATATGGGGTCTTGCCACCCCTTGCCCAGCCAAAAATTGAATATGCACACATTTTGTATTATTTTCCACTAGGGATTTTAGACTCCTGATCCCTATTGTCAACATGTGCTATCTGCCATCAGGGGTGATCAATGGACATGTTTTGGGGGTGCAACCCCTTCCTCAGTTCACCTACTTTAGATACGAGGAAGGAGTTGCACCCCCAAAAGACGTACATGGATATCCCCTGATGGCAGATGGCACATGTTGACACACTGTGTGCATATTCAATTTTTGGCTGGCTTTATTGTCAAAAACAGTTTAAAAGGTTGATGAAAAGTCATTCCTGAAAAAAATATGGGGGTTTGGTTGACTTATTCGATTCTCCCCAAAACATCTAGAATGTCTTTAAATGTTTGATCCATCACATGAATTATTTGTTTTATTCTGTCCAGTTCCGTGCTACATTCCATCACTTGCTGTATTATTCGGAGGGCACTGTCAGCAGAGAAAAGTGTTCTATCCTTCACCACAACATTTACATCCCCTAAAAACAAAATAAAAAGGTATTATAACTCTGCAGGCCTACTTCTCTTACCTGAAGCTGTGGTGTCAGATACTGACCTGTTGTGGTGACCAGTTCCACAACGTCATCCACCTCTCCTTCCTGCACTTCTCCTTCCTCCACCTCAACTTCCTCCACATCCTTCGGTTGTGGGTCTTTGGGAGTTTGGGGTTGTTGTGAAGCTGTGGGGTTCCTGTGCTCCCTGGAGTGTTCTCCTCCCAGTCTTCTCTCCCCTATGATAATCAAACAAAAGGTCTATTTATCACACTGAAATTCTCTATGAAAAATAAAAACAGGCTAAATTGTTTGGAAGTGGGGTACAAGTGTGTGTTTGGGCGGAAGTTAAAGATGAATGCATTATTTCTGACCAATAATATGTTTGGTATTAACCTTTGGCTGTCAGTTTTTAGACATGGAGGCACCACAAAAAATCACTAATGCACCTGTGTGGGACACCCAAAAAAGGCGGGTCTGGTGGCCCACACTATAGTGCTCCAAAGTACAGATGTGGAAGCAGCTGCTGAGTGTCCTCTCCTTTACACTGACTAAAGTTTGCATTTCATTCTCTTTACAAACACATCATCTAGCCTAAAAATTTGGGACAAAATTAAAAAAAAAACACGCAGATGTCTAATTACTTTTGTGGCTATAAAATAAGCCAAAACAGCGGATAGTGGCCGAACGAAGTGTCTGTAACGTAACGAACGATTACTGTGCCAAACCAAGTTCAAATTATTAAATTATGGAAGGGAGTCCAATATGATAAAATTAAAAAAAGGAGCAACATGTAAGTTGAGAAAAACATTAATAGCAGAAAAGGTACATTTTACTTACTTTTTGATAGCATTCTCTTAATGCTCCTTAACTGCTCTGGCTCCCTCAGTTTGAGGTCTGACCACCTCTTTCTGAGCTGCTCATTTGAGCGTTTCACCCCGAAATTCGTCTTCAGACTCTTCACGACTTTCTTCAGGATTTTGGCCTTCCTTCTATTTGGTTTGCTATACGGCCCATGCTTTGCGTCATAATCAGACTTGAGCAAGATGTCCACCATCTCGCCATCTCCGCAAAAGACATATTAGATGCCTTGAATCTCCTCCTTGATCGTGACGTTTCCTCGGTCTCCGGGCTTGTCTCCTCCTCGTTAGTTGCGGAATTATCAGACACCTGCTGTAAATCCGCCATATCTGTCTGCGCGCCGAAAGAGAAGGGGCGGGGAAAAGATGTTAGTTAGAACGTCATGGGCGGGCGACGTGTGCGGAGCGACGTGTTCGTAGTTTGACGCATGCGTGGTGTATATATAGCAAACACACATGTGACTATACTACGTTCGGTGTGCGGAGAGAGGAGTTCAAGTTACGGACATGCGAACGAAGGTATGTGATTTTGTGAGTTGGACAAATTGTTGGCCTATACTGTCTTGAGAATGTTGTAGGATATATATGGTGACTACGATGTTAAGGAGGTTAGACTGTGTGCCTCACATTAGTTATATATTATTTATTTTACTTGCAGATACAATATGAATGGCTTCATTAGTGATAGAGATTTCCTGGCGGAATTTATAGACCGGGTAAGGGAGCTGCCCGCTCTGTGGGAGACGAAAAACCCCATCCACAAAAAAAGAGGGGTGAGAAAAGCAGCGCTGGAGACCCTGCTCCCATTTGTGCATACCAAGGTGCCCACAGCCACAGCAAAACAGGTGGACACTAAAATTGGGAGCTTGAGAGGCACCTACAGGACTGAACGCTCTAAGGTCCTGGCTTCTCAGAGGTCAGGAGCAGCAGCAGATGATGTGTATGTCCCGAATTTGTGGTACTACAGCAGGATGTCCTTCCTGGATGACCACATTGAGGCAAGGCCATCACTCTCCACTCTTCCCCCCAGACTTCCCTGCAGCCAACCTGAGCCTTCTCTGGAGCAAGAGGAGGCGGCCATCCTGGATGATCCTGATTTGGCCATCTGGAGCCAGGTATAGTATTAAATGAAAATGTATTGGGATAAACTTAATGTTTGACAAATATGTCAAGATGACAAACATAAACTATTTAGAGTTCCACAAGTGAAATCAAGATCTCTAGACATTAGTCTGCACTTAATTGGGTGCTAAATAGTCAATCTGATGTAGTTGTAAATTTTAGAAAATGATTTCAGGATTTACATTCTAATTGCTTCAATCATGATTATAAATTTTGAGGCAAAGATTAAAGCAACATATTAAACTATGTCCCTTTTTCATACACAGGATGAAATCAGCCAGGAGGAGGGTCTGGAAACTGTCAGGCAGGAGGAGGCAGGGCCCAGTGGCAGCCAGGAGGTGGCAGGGCCCAGTGGCAGTCAGGAGGTGGCAGGGCCCAGTGGCAGTCAGGAGGTGGCAGGGCCCAGTGGCAGGCAGGAGGTGGCAGGGCAAAGAAGAAGCACCAGATCACAGGTGCCTCCCATCCGATTTCCCAAAAGAGGCAGGAGGGACAGGACCACCAGTGAGGCAGCAATGGCCCTTATTCAAGAGGCCCATGCCACCCTCAAGGAGCCCACATCCCCTGAAGAGGCCATTGCCGGCCTAGTGGAGGCAAAGTTCAAGGTGATGAGCATGGAGCAACGCCTCCTATGCGAGCCCCTGCTCATCACCTTGCTCAACAAGGGGGTGATGGGTAAAATTACCCCCAATACAGCAATTTGTGAGGTGGCACAACTGTCCCAACCTCAACCTCCTCCTCCACCTCCACCTTCTTCTTCTGCCCCACCCCCTTCTCCTCCACCTCCACCTTCTTCTTCTGCCCCACCCCCTTCTCCTCCACCTCCTCCTCCACCTTGTTCTTCCGCCCCACCCCCTTCTCCTCCACCTCCTCCTCCACCTTGTTCTTCCGCCCCACCCCCTTCTCCTCCACCTCCACCTTGTTCTTCTGCGCCACCCCCTTCTCCTCCACCTCCACCTTGTTCTTCTGCGCCACCCCCTTCTCCTCCACCTCCTCCTCCTCCTGACAGGAGTACCCCTCCAGTGGCCCAGCCTCCAGCCAAACTAAGAAGGAAGGCTTCAGGGAAGGTTGCAGGGAAGGTTGCCAGGAAGACGAGGAAGTGATGACCTTGCTTCATTGTGGTCGGACAGAAGGCAGCCTGTTGTAGTACCACACACTTGGGACATATATCTCACCTGCTGCTGTTCCTGACCTCTGGGAGGCCAGCATCAGATTGTGCTCAGAAATGTTGGCCTTCTCAAGCTCCCAATTTTAGTGTCCACACAGGGTTGATGTGTGGTCTGGGGTCCCTGGGATGCACAAATGGCAGCAGGTTCTCCAGCGCTGCCTTCTCTTTATTTTTTACAAAACATGAATAAATGTTATTTTTATTTAAGTTCATACTTGACTATGTGTATTTGTAAAAAATTTAAATTTAGCTTTGGAGTAAGCAGAGACATTTGACTGACAAAAAAAGGGACAGATAACAACCCCCCTAAAGAATAAAAGAATCTGATTTCCCAAAAAGAGAGTGTAAAATTTTACAACTATATATTAAAATATTCAATGGGAGATCACTATCAAAACATTGCGAAATTAAAATTAACATCAGTTTGAAAAATATAAAAATGTTAAATATTCATAAAAACTTGCACGATATAATACACATAAATCTTCTTAAGAGCAGCATGAAAAAGGTTAAAAAAAGATAGTCATAGCTCTGTGTGAATATCAGCAGCAAAAGAAGTTCTTTCGTTTTTGATTAATGTAACATTCTAAAGAAGATTTCAATGCACAACATTTAAACGATGCAATAATTTCGAGCGTGACGAATGTGCTATCTCCATTACGAAGGCTTGTTTTACCAGAAGATGCGCTCCCGTCTCATACTTGCTTCTGAGCATGCGCGCTTTTGAAAGACTCGTTAAAGCATACACACAAACCATTTTCTCGTCACAAAACAGGCCGACGAGAAACACGACGAGGAAATCAGGAATCCTGACGAGAAAATAGAGAGCAGGTTCTCTATTTTCTCGTCGAGATTCATGGCAATTTTCTCGTCGTAAAACCATACACATGAACGGTTTTCTCGAGAAAAAAGCTCTCGCGGCACTTTTCTTGCCGGTTTTAGAAGAGAAAATCAGTCGTGTGTACGAGGCTTTACAGGAGAGAATTTCCCTTCCTAGGGGTAGATTTCCTCTCACTTCCGTTTGCAAGTAGGAGTCGTTTGTAAACTGGATGTTTGAAAGTAGGGGCCTGCCGTATATACTCTGCTGAAATTTGCCCCTTAGATGTTGCCACAACACTGTGAGCCCTCACAGTTACTCTTGGTATGCGCTGGGACACCCTGCTGTGAACTATTATATCAGGAATTGTAATTACATGCCATTGTTGAACAGTGGTAGGAAAAATTGGGCCTTTGGTGTTGGTGTTGGTGCTACAACACTGTCAGCCCTCACAGTTACTCTTGGTGGGTGCATGAATGGGCCCTACTGTAAATTATTAGATAAAGAATTGTAATTGCATGCCCCTGTTGAAGAGGGGCAGAAAAATTGGGCCTTTGGAGTTGGTGGTGGTGGTGATGTTGCCACAACACTGTAAGCCCTCATAGTTACTCTTGGTGGGCGCAGGAATGGGCCCTGCTGTGAATTATTAGATCAAGAATTGTAATTACATGCCCCTGTTGAACAGGGGCAGAAAAATTGGGCCTTTGGTGGTGGTGGTGGTGGTTTTGCCACAACACTGTAAGCCCACGCAGTTACTCTTGGTGGGCGCAGGAATGGGCCCTGCTGTGAATTATTAGATCAAGAATTGTATTTACATGCCCCTGTTGAACGGGGCAGAAAAATTGGGCCTTAGGCACTGGTGCCACAACACTGCAACCCCTCACAGATACTATACTTGAAGCACAGCAATGAGCCCTGTTGCAAAGTATTGCATCAAAAATTGCAATTACACGCCCCTGTTAAACAGGGGCTGACAAATTGTGCCTTAGGCACTGGTGCCACAACACTGCAACCCCTCACAGATACTGTACTTGGAGCACAGCAATTAGCCCTGTTGCAAAGTATTGCATCAAAAATTGTAATTACACGCCCCTGTTAAACAGGGGCTGAAAAATTGGGCCTTAGGCACTGGTGCCACAACACTGCAACCCCTCACAGATACTGTACTTGGAGCACAGCAATGAGCCCTGTTGCAAAGTATTGCATTAAAAATTGTAATTACATGCCCCTATTAAACAGGGGCTGAAAAATTGCGCCTTAGCCACTGGTGCCACAACACTGCAACCCCTCACAGATACTGTACTTGGAGCACAAAAACAAAAATGGTCTTCCAAGCTATCATCATGAATCGGATCATTGAGGAGGAGGAGGATAGTCAGTCAACATAACAGGACAGTCACTCAGCATCAGCATAGGCAGTCTTGAAGGGATGTGACATTTCAAAATAAATTATTCTGTTACATCAGCTTCAGGTGCTTGGTAGCTGGTGGTGATCCAAGACTGGTTCATCTTTATGAAGGTCATTTGATCAACCGAGTCGGTGGACAGGCGCACCCTGTGATCCGTCACAAAGCATCCAGCAGCACTGAATGTGCGTTCCCAAAGAACGCTGGATGCAGGACAGGCCAGTAGCTCAATTGCATACTGTGCAAGCTCTGGCCAGTGATCCATCCTCAAGCCAGAGGATTTTCGGTGGGAAAGGTGTCCAAGTCTGACCTTGCCCCTAGGTATTCCTGCACCATGTATATCAGATGCTGGCGATGGTTGCTGGAACCGAGCATACCTTGGGGCTGCGGACTAAAAAATTGTCTGAACGCATCGGTCAGACGGCCACCTTCCCCACCGCTCCTTCTTTGACTGACCGAAGCCTCAGCTACTCGTTGTCCAAGACCAGGAGTTTGTAACCTCCCAGTCTCTGGGAATGTATTGCACAGACCTTTCTGCAAGGCCTCCTGGAGATGTCTCATCCTCTGCTCCCTCTGCGACGGTAAGATAAGGTCCGCAACCTTACCCTTGTACCGTGGATCAAGGAGAGTGGCCAGCCAGTAATGGTCCCTCTCCTTGATCCGAAGAATACGAGGATCCTTCCGCAGACTTTGCAGGATCAGGGAGGCCATGCAGCGTAGGTTAGCTGAGGCATTCTGTCCGGAGTCCTCTGGGTCACTAAGGACGACATGATCCGCGGCCACCTCCTCCCAGCCACGTACAAGTCCACGGGTTTCTTGGGACTGTAAATCATCCCTAAAAGACTGCTGGTGTTGATGCTGAGTGCCAGGCTCCACCTCCATGCTGACACAATCCTCCTCCTCCTCCTCCTCCTCTTCCTGTGTGATGGGTGGGTCAGAAGGAACAAATGTGTGAATAAAAGGAACACTGTCTGGTTAAAGGGGGCCTTGAGAGGCAAGGAAGTCCTCCTCTTCCTGCCTCTGTTCTGCCTCAAGTGCCCTGTCCATTATTCCACGCAGCGTATGCTCCAACAGGAGGACAAGAGGTACAGTGTCACTGATGCATGCACTGTCACTGCTTACCATCCTCGTGGCCTCCTCAAATGGTGCCAGGACAGTGCATGCATCCCTGATCATGCCCCACTGACGTGGTGAAAAAAACCGAGCTCCCCTGACCATGTCCTGGTGCCGTAGTCGCACAGGTACTCATAGATGGCCCTCTGCTGCGTGTGCAGCCGCTGCAGTATGGCCAGCGTTGAGTTCCACCTAGTGGGCATGTCACATATAAGGCGGTTCTTGGGCAGGTTCAACTCCTTTTGCAGCTTAGCCAGCCGAGCACTATATGATCTGCGGAAATGCACACAGACTTTCCTGGCCTGCCTCAGGACATCCTGTAAGCCCGGGTACCTGCCCAAGAACCGCTGCAGCACCAGGTTAAGGACATGAGCCACACAGGGCACATGGGTCAGTTGTCCCTGTCGGAGGGGGGAAAGGAGGTTGGTGCCATTGTCACAAACCACCATTCCTGGCTTAAGCTGGCGTGGCGTCAACCACCTCTCGGCCTGCCCCTGCAGAGCTGACAGAACCTCTGCCCCAGTGTGGCTCCTGTCCCCCAAACACACCAGCGCAAGCACGGCATGGCATCTTTTTGCCTGCGTACTTGCGTAGCCCCTTGATCGCCTACGGAGCACCGCTGGTTCCGAGGACAAAGCACAGGAAGAGGCCATGGAGGAAGAAGAAGAGGAGGGGGTGGAGGAGAGAGGTGTGTCACAACCAGTAGTAGCATTTTGGAGGCGTGGGGGCGGAACAACCTCCAACACTACTGCACCTTGTCCTGCATCCTTCCCAGCTGCCAAAAGAGTGACCCAATGGGCCGTGAAAGAAAGGTAACGTCCCTGTCCATGCCTGCTGGACCATGAGTCAGCGGTAATATGCACCTTACCGCTGACCGCCCTGTCCAGTGAGGCCTGGACATTGTCTTCCACATGCCGGTAGAGATCCGGAATCGCCTTCCATGAGAAAAAGTGGCGTTTTGGAACCTGCCACTGAGGAACCGCACATTGCACAAACTCACGGAAGGGGGTCGAGTCTACCAACTGAAAAGGCAGCAGTTGAAGTGCTAGCAATTTAGCCAAGCTAGCATTCAACCGCTGAGCATGTGAATGGCTGGGAGTGAACTTCTTTCGACGGTCCAGTAGCTGGGGCAGAGAAATTTGCCTGCTACAATCGGACATCGGTATACTGCTAGCAGAGTGCCCGCAAGTACTTGGCTGTGACACACCTAATTCTACACCTTCATTCCTCTCAGTGCAGGATTCAGAGAGGACTGAAGGTATAGTGGGGTTGGAGATCCCAGCTGATGAGGAGCAAGGAGAGGTCCGCTTTGTTCTTTGGTGTGGGTCTTTAAGGTACGCTTGCCAATGAGCTGCATGGCAGGTCAACATATGTCTGGTCAAGCATGTGGTGCCCAAGCGGCTGATGTTTTGGCCACGCGAGATACGCTTGAGACATATGTTGCAAATAGCAGTGGTGCGATCTGATACACTCGACTCAAAAAAGGCCCACACCAAAGAACTTTTGGAATAACGGGCAGAGGCAGCGCCCTGCACAGGCGGAGCTCTGCGGTGTGATTCAGTCGGTGTGCTGCCCTTACGCTGGCCCCCGGAGGGCATCCTGCCTCGTTGGAGATGTGCCTCCTCCTTCTCCTCCTCCTCTCTCCTATTAGGCACCCACGTGGAGTCAGTGACCTCATCATCCCCTCCCTCCTCATCACTGGAGCCAATCTGGCAGTATGCTGCAGCTGCTGGAACATGACTGCCAGATTGCTGTCCTTCTTGAGCATCCCCTCTCTCTGCGCTCACGCTACTGCCTTCCTCTAGCTGGGTATCATCATCAGACCCTTCAAAACGCTGGGCATCCTCCTGGAGCATGTACCCAACACTGTGCTCAAACAGTTCGGGGGACTCCTCAGGAGGACATGGTGGGTCTAGGGAAGGAGTGACTGATGATGACATTGATACGAGGGAAGAGGATGCTTTGGCAGCTGCTTTGCAAATACCCTGAGCCTGGGTGACAGAGGATGAGGAGGATGAGGAGGGCTTGGTCATCCACTCTACCAAGTCTTCGGCATGATGTGGCTCAACACGTCCAGCTGCCGAAAATAAGGACAAGCGTGTCCCATGGCCACATGCTGATAACGATGCACCGCGTCCACGACCAGCACTGTTGTCTCTAGACACAGAGCCTGCTTGCCCTCTTTTATTGGCTTGTGATTGTCTGCCTCTCCTTGTTGGCCTTCCAGACATAGTAATGGCCTGCAGGGAGATGGGAAAACCAGCAATTGGGTAGTGTATATTGTGCTGGAGGCACACAACACCCACTAACTCCTGCAGATGCCTGTATTAGAGAACAGCAAAAAAGGGTATATACAGGTGTATACTGTGCTGGGGCACACAACACCCACTAACTCCTGCAGATGCCTGTATTAGAGAACAGCAAAAAAGTGTATATACAGGTGTATACTGTGCTGGGGCACACAACACCCACTAACTCCTGCAGATGCCTGTATTAGAGAACAGCAAAAAAGTGTATATACAGGTGTATACTGTGCTGGGGCACACAACACCCACTAACTCCTGCAGATGCCTGTATTACAGAACAGCAAAAAATTGTATATACAGGTGTATACTGTGCTGGGGCACACAACACCCACTAACTCCTGCAGATGCCTGTATTAGAGAACAGCAAAAAATTGTATATACAGGTGTATACTGTCCTGGGGCACACAACACCCACTAACTCCTGCAGATGCCTGTATTAGAGAACAGCAAAAAAGTGTATATACAGGTGTATACTGTGCTGGGGCACACAACACCCACTAACTCCTGCAGATGCCTGTATTAGAGAACAGCAAAAAAGTGTATATACAGGTGTATACTGTGCTGGGGCACACAACACCCACTAACTCCTGCAGATGCCTGTATTGGAGAACAGCAAAAAAGTGTATATTTAGGTGTATACTGTGCTGGGGTACACAACACCCACTAACTCCTGCAGATGCCTGTATTAGAGAACAGCAAAAAAGTGTATATACAGGTGTATACTGTGCTGGGGTACACAACACCCACTAACTCCTGCAGATGCCTGTATTAGAGAACAGCAAAAAAGTGTATATTTAGGTGTATACTGTGCTGGGGCACACAACACCCACTAACTCCTGCAGATGCCTGTATTAGAGAACAGCAAAAAAGTGTATATACAGGTGTATACTGTGCTGGGGTACACAACACCCACTAACTCCTGCAGATGCCTGTATTAGTGAACAGCAAAAAAGTGTATATACAGGTGTATACTGTGCTGGGGCACACAACACCCACTAACTTCTGCAGATGCCTGTATTAGAGAACAGCAAAAAAGTGCATATACAGGTGTATACTGTGCTGGGGCACACAACACCCACTAACTCCTGCAGATGCCTGTATTAGAGAACAGCAATCACGGGTATATACAGGTGTATACTGTGCTGGGGCACACAACACCCACTAACTCCTGCAGATGCCTGAGAAAAGAACACACTGTCCCTGCCTATCTAGCTTAGAGAACAGCAATAAAGGGTAGATACAGGTGTATACTGTGCTGGAGGCACACAACACCCATTAACTCCTGCAGATGCCTGAGAAAAGAACACACTGTAGAACACACTATCCCTGCCTATCAAGCTCTTTCCCTGCACGCCGGAACACACTACACAAGGCTGCCGCGCTGGCGGCCTTTTATAGTGTGGGGCGTGTACTAAACCCCCCTGAGCTATAATTGGCCACAGGCATCCTGCCTGTGGCCAATTATGTCTCTCCTCGCTGCCGGCGCTGTGCTTGGCCAAGCATGCGGGGTCACAGTGCATGCTTGGCCAATCACAGCGCCAGCAATGCAGTGCGATAGCGCAGCGCATTGTGGGGCGTTCGCGTCACATGAATTTGGTGCGAACGGCCCACAAAGTTCTTGTTTCGGCGAACAGGCGATGTTCAAGTCGAACATGCGTTCGACTCGAACACCGAGCTCATCCCTACTCACCATTAACAACATTGTCAACCCCTTACAATATGGATTTCAGCCATTACATTCCACAGAAACTCCTTTCTAAAACTTACCAAAGATTTGCTGATTCATACTATCCTCCCTTGGCATCCAAGACTCTTTCTTGGTTCTCCTGATTCTACTCCTAGCTATCTCAGTGCATTCTTTGAGAAAGTCCATGTAACGCTACGTCCTTCTTTCCTCTTCCTCTTTCCATAGGGGTTCCCTGTCAGTCACCACTCTGTGCTGTGCCCCTCCAGCACTCATTTGGCTGGCCAAAGACCAGGCCACTTTTTGCGATTCGGCACTGCATTGTTTGAACTGACAATTGCGCGGTGGTGCGTCATGGCTCCCAAACAAAATTGACGTCCTTTTTTTTTCCACAAATAGAGCTTTCTCTTGGTGGTATTTGATCACCTCTGTGCTTTTTTTTTTTTGCGCTATAAACAAAAATAGAGCGACAATTTGGAAAAACATTTAATATTTTTTACTTTTTGCTATAATAAATATCCCCCAAAAATATATTAAAAAAAACATATTTTTTCCTCAGTTTTAGGCCGATACGTATTCTTCTACATATTTTTGGTAAAAAAAATGCAATAAGCGTTTATTGATTGGTTTGCACAAAAGTTATAGCGTCTACAATATAGGGGATAGTTTTATGGCATTTTTATTAATATTTTTTTTTTTTACTAGTAATGGCAGTGATCAGCGATTTTTATCGTGACTGCAACCTTATGGCGGACACATCGGACACTTTTGAAATCATTTTGGGACCATTGTCATTTTAACAGCGATCAGTGCTATAAAAATGCACTGATTACTGTAAAAATGACACTGGCAGTGAAGGGGTTAACCTGTAGGGGGCGCTGAAGGGGTTAAGTGTGTCCTGCGGGAGTGATTCTAACTGTTAGGGAGTGTGGCTACGAGTGACACGTCACTGTTCGCTGTTCCTGATGAGAGGGAACAGACGATCAGTGACATGTCACTAGGAAGAACGGGGAGATGTTGTGCTTACACTGACATCTCCCCGTTCTTCAGCTCCGTGACATGATCGCGGGACACCGGCGGACATCGAGTCACGGAGCTCGCCGCAGGGTCGGAGATGCGTGACCACGCGGCAGCAATTTAAAGGGGACGTATATATACGCCCATTTGCGCAGCCGTGCCATTCTGTCGACGTATAGGTTTGTGCGGCAGTTGGCAAGCGGTTAAGGAGATTCACCCTCTCTGTTTGTCCTGTTTACCATTATCATTGAAAGTGAAGGCAAAAGAAAATCCCAAATTTTGGGCTGTCCCCAAGAAAAGTAACAGAGGGGAAATCTTCCAATGGGGACACTAGTTCTGAAGACCTGGGGTCCCCAAGGAATTACCTTAATCTGCTGGGATTTCCTCTAACTTCCTGTTTGGCTAGGGGACAAGTAAAGGTAAATCTCTGCAATGGAGGATATAACGTTCCCTTGCTCTATCCAAAATGAAAAAATGAAAAAAAAAAAGTTTTGCCAATATTTCTACTTTAAAGCGGTTGTATACCCGCTGACTTTCTTTTTCTTTTTTTAAACCTGTAAAGGAAAAGGCATAATGAGCTAGTATGCACCGCATACTAGTTTATTATGAAATACTTACCTTAGAACGAGGTGTCGGTGTCCCTCCCGGTTCACGCAGAGGCAGCTGACATTATGCCTCGGCTTGTCTTCCGGGTATCGCGGCTCCAGCGCTGTGAGTGGCTGGAGCCGCGATGTCGTCACTCCTGTGCATGCGCGCAGGAGACTTCTTTCCTTCAGCCGAGAATCTCCTGTGCGCATGCGCCGCTGCAGTCAGCGGTGCAGTGCAAGGGGAATATCTTCTAAACCGTAAAGGTTTAGGAGATATTTTTTTTACCTACGGGTAAGCCTTAGTATAGGCTTACCTGTAGGTAAAAGTAAAAAAAAACAGTATACAACCGCTTTAAGTGCATTCCTATGACCCACAAGAGAAGTATGGCCAAAAGAGCTTTGCCCATACCTCTCCTTTAGCCTCCTTAACATTTTCTAAATTCACCTCTTCAAATAATACCACAACTGCCTCCTCGTTGGCCTACATTTACACAGGCTATCCCTTCTTCAAACTGCCTTACTTGCTGATGCCAGACTTATTCACCTTACCAACCGTTTCATGGTCACTGCCCTTTTCGGCTATTCTCTCCACTGCCTTACCTTAAGCAATCAAACAAAATCCAAATTACTAACAGCAGCATGCAAACCCATTTACAGCTCTACCCTGCTCTACATAACCAATCCTGTTTATAAATATCATCCACTCTGCTCCTCCCAAGACCTCCTACTCTCTAGTTGCCTCATCAACTCCTCCCATGCTCACCTCCACGACTCCTCCAGAGCCTCTCCCTACCTCTGGAACTTTCACCCCAATCGGCCAGGCTTTGTCCTATTCTGTCAGCCTTTAGGCGATCCCTGAATACTCATCTCTTTGGGGAAGCCAATCCCACCTCCACTCAAAAAAAATTCTTCTGCTTTATCCATATACTCATCCCCCACAGTTATTGGACTGTCTTTCACTTTGCCCTCCCTTTAGATTGTATGTTTTCAGGGACCTCCTAACCCCCTTGTATCAAATTAAGTTGTATCTGTATTGTCTTCCTATTTTGTAAAGCAATGCACCCTAGCACCATATAAATCCTGTAAAACAATATTAATAATAATAATATCAATAAAAGTTTCATATAAATACAATGAAAAGCCATCAATTTATCAATATTAAAATAAATAATCATAATAATTGCAATGCTCATGAAAATTTCAAAGGCACTAATATGTGAATTATGTTTTATTCCAAGAATGAAGGTACATATACTGTTCAAAGGGGTGAGGAGACTGTGTTTAAAATTATAATGCAGAAAAAGTGGAGAATGATTTGGACTTTTAAAAAGGAGCCTAAAAACAAAGGAGGAAGCAAAAAAAAAAGTAGAATTCCATGTATAATGTGTTATACGCAGGGGGCTGTGGAAAGTTTTTTTGCTGAAACTTCCCTCTTAAAGTTAGGGTGCGTGTTATATGCCGATAAATACGGTAGTCATAAAACTCTTTACTTTGCAAATTATTTTTTCATCATATTTTTTTAGACAGCTATAGTTTTATTTTGTTGGTCTTTTTTGCGATATAAAGAAACATTTTTTTAAAAAAATTTAAAAAAGATGTATTAGTTTCTGATATAAAATTTTGCAAATAAAAAATCTTTCTTCGTAATTTAGGCCAAAATGTGTTTTGCTACATTTCTTTGGTAAAAATTGCCCAAATCAGTGTATATTATTTAGTCTGTGTGAAAGTTATACAGCCTGCAAACTATAACATACAGTATATATTTGAAAATTGATCAATCCTGAGGTACTGGCTGCCTATCTCATTCCCCCAAAAGACTCCTTTTTAGAAAGCAGACAGTCCAAAGTATTTAGTAATAGGCAGGTGAGTCTTTTGAGTTATAATTTTTTGTGATAGTTTTTTGGGAAATAAAAAAATAATAATGGTGTGGCAGTGATCAAGGACACTGACTGGTGACAGTATGTAACAAAAAGGAGGCCTACGTGCTGACATCACGCTGCCACGTCCACGTGCTTGGAGCCGCGGCCACTGTTGTAAGTTTGGCCGACTTGTTTATCTGTTTTGGTATGCTGCAGCATTTATGTATATATGATTTTTAAGTTTTCAATAAAATACTACACCATATAAGCATTTTCTGGGTTTCTGGTTGGGGAGCTTTTTATGTACAGTTCATTGGTTCCTGGGAGAAGGAGTTCACGCTGCTAACAAGAAGTGATGAGGAGTACCTGCTAAGGAGTTTATATTGGAGCTCTTTTATGTCTTATCTCTGGTGAGTGCAAATTTTTGGTGGAGGCTCACTTGCAGCGTATTTTTTTTACAGCATTTGGTGGAATTTGTTGGATATAATTTTCTGCTTGATGTATCTTATATTTTTGGTAAGCGCTTAGTACACCAGTCAAAATTTTGGAGGAATTTTCCACACATGATGGACACTTCTTTTCTTCTTTGCATTCCAATTTAGTTCACTATATCACTAGTTGAACTTTTATCCATTGCAGTGGCGGCTGGTGCTCAAATTTTTTGGGGGGGGCGCAAACAAACTGAAAAAAAAAAATCATCAATTGCCGCCACTGTGCCCATTAAAACGCAGCCACTGTGCCCAAACGCCACTAGTTTGTCCCCAAATGCAGCCAGTTTCCCCCCAATATACAGCCAGTTTGTCCCCCAATAATACAGCCAGTTTCTCCCCCATAATACAGCCAGTTTCTCCCCCAATAATACAGCCAGTTTCTCCCCCATAATGCAGACAGTTTCTCCCCCATAATGCAGCCAGTTTCTCCCCCAATAATACAGCCAGTTTCTCCCCCAATAATACAGCCAGTTTCTCCCCCAATAATACAGCCAGTTTCTCCCCCAATAATACAGCCAGTTTCTCCCCCAATAATACAACCAGTTTCTCCCCCAATAATACAGCCAGTTTCTCCCCCAATAATGCAGCCAGTTTCTCCCCCAATAATGCAGCCAGTTTCTCCCCCAATAATGCAGCCAGTTTCTCCCCCATAATGCAGCCAGTTTGTCCCCCATAATACAGCCAGTTTGTCCCCCATATACAGCCAGTTTCTCCCCCAATAATACAGCCAGTTTCTCCCCTCATAATACAGCCAGTTTCTCCCCCATATGCAGGCAGTTTCTCCCCATATGCAGGCAGTTTCTCCCCAAATGCAGCCAGTTTCTCCCCCATATGCAGCCAGTTTCTCCCCCATAATGCAGCCAGTTTCTCCCCCATAATGCAGCCAGTTTCTCCCCCATATGCAGCCAGTTTCTCCCCCATATGCAGCCAGTTTCTCCCCCATATGCAGCCAGTTTCTCCCCCAAATGCAGCCAGTTTCTCCCCCAAATGCAGCCAGTTTCTCCCCCATAATGCAGCCAGTTTCTCCCCCATAATGCAGCCAGTTTCTCCCCCAAATGCAGCCAGTTTCTCCCCTAAATGCAGCCAGTTTCTCCCCCAAATGCAGCCAGTTTCTCCCCCATAATGCAGCCAGTTTCTCCCCCAAATGCAGCCAGTTTCTCCCCCCTATGCAGCCAGTTTCTCCCCCATAATGCAGCCAGTTTCTCCCCCATAATGCAGCCAGTTTCTCCCCCATAATGCAGCCAGTTTCTCCCCCAAATGCAGCCAGTTTCTCCCCCATAATGCAGCCAGTTTCTCCCCCATAATGCAGCCAGTTTCTCCCCCATAATGCAGCCAGTTTCTCCCCCATAATGCAGCCAGTTTCTCCCCCATAATGCAGCCAGTTTCTCCCCCATATGCAGCCAGTTTCTCCCCCAAATGCAGCCAGTTTCTCCCCCAAATGCAGCCAGTTTCTCCCCCAAATGCAGCCAGTTTCTCCCCCATAATGCAGCCAGTTTCGCCCCCATAATGCAGCCAGTTTCTCCCCCATAATGCAGCCAGTTTGTCCCCCATAATACAGCCAGTTTGTCCCCCATATACAGCCAGTTTCTCCCCCAATAATACAGCCAGTTTCTCCCCTCATAATACAGCCAGTTTCTCCCCCATATGCAGCCAGTTTCTCCCCCATATGAAGCCAGTTTCTCCCCCATATGCAGCCAGTTTCTCCCCCAATAATGCAGCCAGTTTCTCCCCCAATAATACAGCCAGTTTCTCCCCCATAATGCAGCCAGTTTCTCCCCCATATGCAGCCAGTTTCTCCCCCATATGCAGCCAGGTTCTCCCCCATAATACAGCCAGTTTATCCCCCATATGCAGCCAGTTTCTCCCCCATATGCAGCCAGTTTGTCCCCCATAATACAGCCAGTTTCTCCCCCATAATACAGCCAGTTTCTCCCCAAATTGCAGCCAGTTTCTCCCCCATATGCAGCCAGTTTCTCCCCCAAATGCAGCCAGTTTCTCCCCCAAATGCAGCCAGTTTCTCCCCCATATGCAGCCAGTTTCTCCCCCATATGCAGCCAGTTTCTCCCCCATATGCATAGCCAGTTTCTCCCCCAAATGCAGCCAGTTTCTCCCCCAAATGCAGCCAGTTTCTCCCCCATATGCAGCCAGTTTCTCCCCCATATGCAGCCAGTTTCTCCCCCATATTCAGCCAGTTTCTCCCCCATATTCAGCCAGTTTCTCCCCCAAATGCAGCCAGTTTCTCCCCCAAATGCAGCCAGTTTCTCCCCCATAATGCAGCCAGTTTCTCCCCCATAATGCAGCCAGTTTCTCCCCCATAATGCAGCCAGTTTCTCCCCCATAATGCAGCCAGTTTCTCCCCCATAATGCAGCCAGTTTCTCCCCCATAATGCAGCCAGTTTCTCCCCCATAATGCAGCCAGTTTCTCCCCCAAATGCAGCCAGTTTCTCCCCCAAATGCAGCCAGTTTCTCCCCCATATGCAGCCAGTTTCTCCCCCATAATGCAGCCAGTAGTGATGAGCCGAACACCCCCGGGTTCGGTTCGCACCAGAACCCGCGAACGGACCGAAAGTTCGCACGAACATTAGAACCCTATTAAATACAATGGATGCGAACGTTCGGATTCTAAAGTGCTAATTTTAACGACTATTATCCATGTTATTGTCCGAAACAGAGTTTGGGAACCCGGGTTCTGCACCAGGGGACATGTATCAATGCAAAAAGAAGTTTTAAAAACGGACGTTTTCCGGGAGCAGTCATTTTAATGATGCATAAAGTGAAAAAAAAAAAGTCAAATATTCCTTTAAATATTGTACCTGGGGGGTGTCTAAAGTATGCCTGTGAAGTGCCACGTGTTTCCCGTGTTTAGAACTGTCCCTGCACAAAATAACATTTCTAAAGGAAAAAAAGCCATTTAAAACTGCTTGCGGCTTTAATGCAATGTCTGGTCCCGGTAATATGGATGAAAATCTTTAGGAAAAATGGCATAGCTACCCCATCAACCCCCCCCCCCCCCCTACCCCAGCCCATTACCAGCCCCTTTGGGTCTGGTATGGATATTAAGGGGAACCCCGCACACAAAATAAAAAAGGACCTATATACTCTGAACAGCCGTATACAGGCGGTGCATACAAGACAGGGACTGTAGGTTTGTTCTTATGTAGAATCTGTTTGTAATTTTGAACAGCTGCATTGTTTAAGTGGAGCTCCATGCCAAATTCCTTTTTTTTAGCTTTTTGTAAAACATAGGGAACGCTTATCACCCCTGTCACATTTTTTTTGCTGTCTGTGCCCCTGTTCAGAACATTTCACCTCACTTTGCGTCCCAATGACAACTGTTTTTGAAATGTGGTGTTTTTATTGAAACAAGGATTGGTGATAAAGCATCAGTAGAGAGGAGACACCTTTCTCCCATATTAATTCTTACAGGAGAGAATTTTCCTTCCAAGGGGTAGATTTCCTCTCACTTCCTGTTGTCTTCTTCCGTTTGCAAGTAGTAGTAGTTTGTAAGTTGGATGTTTGAAAGTAGGGACCTGCCGTATATACTCTGCAGAAATTGGCCCCTTAGGTGTTGGTGTTGGCACAACACTGAAAGCACTCACAGTTATTCTTGGTGGGTGCTGGAACGCCCTGCTGTCAACTATTATATCAGGAATTGTAATAACATATAATTGTTGATCAGTGGTAGTAAAAATTGGGCCTTTGATGGTGGTGCTGGTGCCACAACACTGTAAGGCCTGACAGTTACTCTTGGTGGGCGCAGCAATGGTCCCTGCTGTGAATTATTAGATCAATAATTATAATTGCATGCCCCTGTTGAACAGGGGCTGTAAAATTGGGCCTTTGGTGGTGGTGGTGGTGGTGATGGTGGTGCTGGTGGCACAACACTGTAAGGCCTGACAGTTACTCTTGGTGGGCGCAGCAATGGGCCCTGCTGTGAATTATTAGATCAATAATTATAATTGCATGCCCCTGTTGAACAGGGGCTGAAAAATTGGGCCTTTGGTGGTGGTGGTGGTGGTGATGGTGGTGCTGGTGGCACAACACTGTAAGGCCTGACAGTTACTCTTGGTGGGCGCAGCAATGGGCCCTGCTGTGAATTATTAGATCAATAATTATAATTGCATGCCCCTGTTGAACAGGGGCTGAAAAATTGGGCCTTTGGTGGTGGTGGTGGTGGTGATGATGGTGCTGGTGCCACAACACTGTAAGGCCTGACAGTTACTCTTGGTGGGCGCAGCAATGGGCCCTGCTGTGAATTATTAGATCAATAATTATAATTGCATGCCCCTGTTGAACAGGGGCAGAAAAATTGGGCCTTTGGTGGTGGTGGTGGTGGTGATGGTGGTGCTGGTGCCACAACACTGTAAGGCCTGACAGTTACTCTTGGTGGGCGCAGCAATGGGCCCTGCTGTGAATTATTAGATCAATAATTATAATTGCATGCCCCTGTTGAACAGGGGCAGAAAAATTGGGCCTTTGGTGGTGATGGTGGTGCTGGTGCCACAACACTGTAAGGCCTGACATTTACTCTTGGTGGGCGCAGCAATGGGCCCTGCTGTGAATTATTAGATCAATAATTATAATTGCATGCCCCTGTTGAACAGGGGCTGAAAAATTGGGCCTTAGGCACTGGTGGCACAACACTGCAACCCCTCACAGATACTGTACTTGGAGCACAGCAATGAGGCCTGTTGCAAAGTATTGCATCAAAAATTTTAATTACACGCCCCTGTTAAACAGGGGCTGAAAAATTGGGCCTTAACCACTGGTGGCGTCACCCATAAACCAAAATGATCTTCCAAGCTATCATCGTTAATCGTATCATTGAGGAGGAGGAGGAGGATAGCCAGTCAACATAACAGCACAGGCACTCAGCATCAGCATCAGTCTTGAAGGGATGTGACATTTTAAAATCAATTAGTCTGTTATATCAGCATCTGGTGTGTGGTAGCTGGTGGTGATCCAAGACTGGTTCATCTTGATGAAAGTCAGTCGATCAACCGAGTCGGTGGACAGGCGGACCCTGTGATCCGTGACAAATCCTCCAGCAGCACTGAATGTGCGTTCTGAAAGAACGCTGGATGCAGGACAGGCCAGTAGCTCAATTGCATACTGTGCAAACTCTGGCCAGTGATCCATCCTCAAGACCCAGTAAGCCAGAGGATTTTCGGTGGGGAAGGTGTCCAAGTCTGACCTTGCCCCTAGGTATTCCTGGACCATGTATATCAGACGCTGGCGATGGTTGCTGGAACCGATCATACTTTGGGGCTGCGGACTAAAGAATTGTCTGAACGCATCGGTCAGGCGGCCACCTTCCCCACAGCTCCTTCTTTGACTGCCCGAAGCCTCAGCAACTCGTTGTCCAGGACCAGGAGTTTGTAACCTCCCAGTCTCTGGGAACGCGTTGCACAGACCTTTCTGCAAGGCCTCCCGGAGTTGTCTCATCCTCTGCTCCCTCTGTGACGGTACGATAAGGTCCGCAACCTTACCCTTGTACCGTGGATCAAGGAGAGTGGCCAGCCAGTAATGGTCCCTCTCCTTGATCCGAAGAATACGAGGATCCTTCCGCAGACTTTGCAGGATCAGGGAGGCCATGCAGCGTAGGTTAGCTGAGGCATTCAGTCCGGAGTCCTCTGGGTCACTAAGGACGACATGATCCGCAGCCACCTCCTCCCAGCCACGTACAAGTCCACTGGTTTCTTGGGACTGTAAATCATCCCTAAAAGACTGCTGCTGATGATGCTGAGTGCCAGCCTCCACCTCCATGCTGACACAATCCTCCTCCTCCTCCTCCTCCTCTTCCTGTGTGATGGGTGGGACAGAAGGAACACTGTCTGGGTAAAGGGGGCCTTGAGAGGCAAGGAAGTCCTCCTCTTCCTGCCTCTGTTCTGCCTCAAGTGCCCTGTCCATTATTCCACGCAGCGTGTGCTCCAACAGGTGGACAAGAGGTACAGTGTCACTGATGCATGCACTGTCACTGCTCACCATCCTCGTGGCCTCCTCAAATGGTGCCAGGACAGTGCATGCATCCCTGATCATGCCCCACTGGCGTGGTGAAAAAAACCCGAGCTCCCCTGACCCTGTCCTGGTGCCGTAGTCGCACAGGTACTCATTGATGGCCCTCTGCTGTGTGTGCAGCCGCTGCAGTATGGCCAACGTTGAGTTCCACCTGGTGGGCATGTCACATATAAGGCGGTTCTTGGGCAGGTTCAACTCCTTTTGAAGCTCAGCCAGGCGAGCACTGGCATTATAAGATCTGCGGAAATGCACACAGACTTTCCTGGCCTGCCTCAGGACATCCTGTAAGCCCGGGTACCTGCCCAAGAACCGCTGCACCACCAGGTTAAGGACGTGAGCCATACAGGGCACATGGGTCAGTTGTCCCTGTCGGAGGGCGGAGAGGAGGTTGGTGCCATTGTCGCAAACCACCATTCCTGGCTTAAGCTGGCGTGGCGTCAACCACCTCTCGGCCTGCCCCTGCAGAGCAGACAGGACCTCTGCCCCAGTGTGGCTCCTGTCCCCCAAACACACCAGCGCAAGCACGGCATGGCATCTTTTTGCCTGCGTACTTGCGTAGCCCCTTGAACGCCTACGGAGCACCGCTGGTTCCGAGGACAAACCACAGGAAGAGGCCATGGAGGAAGAAGAAGAGGAGGGGGTGGAAGAGAGAGGTGTGTCACAACCAGTAGTAGCATTTTGGAGGCGTGGCGGTGGAACAACCTCCAACACTACTGCACCTTGTCCTGCATCCTTCCCAGCTGCCAAAAGAGTGACCCAATGGGCCGTGAAAGAAAGGTAACGTCCCTGTCCATGCCTGCTGGACCATGAGTCAGCGGTAGAATGCACCTTACCGCTGACCGCCCTGTCCAGCGAGGCCAAAACATTGCCTTCCACATGCCTGTAGAGAGCCGGAATCGCCTTCCGTGCGAAAAAGTGGCGTTTGAGAACCTGCCACTGAGGAACCGCACATTGCACAAACTCACGGAAGGGGGCCGAGTCTACCAACTGAAAAGGCAGCAGTTGAAGCGCTAGCAATTTAGCCAAGCTAGCATTCAACCGCTGGGCATGTGGATGGCTGGGAGTGAACTTCTTTCGATGGTCCAGCAGCTGGGGCAGAGAAATTTGCCTGCTAGAATCGGACGTTGGTGTACTGCTAGCAGAGTGCCCGCAAGTACTTGCCTGTGACACACCTAATTCTACACCTTCATTCCTCTCAGAGCAGGTTTCAGAGAGGAGTGAAGGTATAGTGGGGTTGGAGATCCCAGCTGATGCGGTGCAAGAAGAGGTCAGCTTTGTTCTTTGGTGTGGGTCTTTAAGGTAGGCTTGCCAACGAGCTGCATGGCAGGTCAACATATGTCTGATCAAGCATGTGGTGCCCAAGCGGCTGATGTTTTGGCCACGCGATATACGCTTCAGACATATGTTGCAAACAGCAGCTGTGCGATCTGATGCACTTGCCTCAAAAAAGGCCCACACCAAAGAACTTTTTGAATGACGGGCAGAGGCAGCGCCCTGCACAGGCGGAGCTCTGCGGTGTGATTCCGTCGGTGTGCTGCCCATACGCTGGCCACTCAAGGGAATCCTGCCTCGTTGGAGATGTGCCTCCTCCTCCTCCTCTCTCCTATTAGGCACCCACGTGGAGTCAGTGACCTCATCATCCCCTGCCTCCTCATCACTGGAGCCAATCTGGCAGTATGCTGCAGCTGCTGGAGCATGACTGCCAGATTGGTGTCCTTCTTGAGCATCCCCTCTCTCTGCTCTCACACTGCTGCCTTCCTCTAGCTGGGTATCATCATCAGATCCTTCCAAACGCTGGGCATCCTCCTGGAGCATGTACCCAACACTGTGCTCAAACAGTTCGGGGGACTCCTCAGGAGGAGGACATGGTGGGTCTAGGGAAGGATTGACTAATGAAGATAATGATACCAGAGAAGAGGACGCTTTGGCAGCTGCTTTGCCAGTACCCTGAGCCTGGGTGAGAGAGGATGAGGAGGATGAGGTGGGCTTGGTCATCCACTCTATCAAGTCTTCGGCATGATGTGGCTCAACATGTCCAGCTGCCGAAAAGAAGGACAAGCGTGTCCCATGGCCATGTGCTGATGACAATGCACCGCGTCCACGACCAGCACTGTTGCCCCCAGACACTGAGCCTGCTTGCCCTCTTTTTTTGCCTCCTGACTGTCTGCCTCTCCTTGTTTGCCTTCCAGACATTTTAATGGATGGCCTGCAGGGAGATGGGAAAAACAGCAATAAGGGCTACCTTCAGGTGTATACTGTGCAGGAGGCTTAGCAACAATGACACTGACACTGTCCCCTGCCTATCCTTCTCTGTCCCTAAACACAAGGATTGAAAATATGGAACAGCAAAATTGGTTTAGAACAGAATAGCACACTGTCAGTTTCACTCACTGTACCTCTCTGTCCCTCAACTCAAGGATTGAAAATATGGTTCAGCAAAATAGTTTTAGAACAGAATAGCACACTGACACTTTCCCTCACTGTCCTACTCTGTCCCTCCCTACAAACAAGATTTAGAACAGAATAGCACACTGATAATTTCTACGAGTGTCCTTCTCTGTCCCTAAACTCAAGGATTGAAAATATGGAACAGCAAAATTGGTTTAGAACAGAATAGCACACTGTCAGTTTCACTCACTGTACCTCTCTGTCCCTCAACTCAAGGATTGAAAATATGGTTCAGCAAAATAGTTTTAGAACAGAATAGCACACTGACACTTTCCCTCACTGTCCTACTCTGTCCCTCCCTACAAACAAGATTTAGAACAGAATAGCACACTGATAATTTCTACGAGTGTCCTTCTCTGTCCCTAAACTCAAGGATTGAAAATATGGAACAGCAAAATTGGTTTAGAACAGAATAGCACATTGTCAGTTTCACTCACTGTACCTCTCTGTCCCTCAACTCAAGGATTGAAAATATGGTTCAGCAAAATAGTTTTAGAACAGAATAGCACACTGACACTTTCCCTCACTGTCCTACTCTGTCCCTCCCTACAAACAAGATATAGCACAAAATAGCACACTGATAATTTCTACGAGTGTCCTTCTCTGTCCCTAAACTCAAGGATTGAAAATATGGAACTGCAAAATTGGTTTAGAACAGAATAGCACACTGTCAGTTTCACTCACTGTACCTCTGTCCCTCAACTCAAGGATTGAAAATATGGTTCAGCAAAATAGTTTTAGAACAGAATAGAACACTGACACTTTCCCTCACTGTACCTCTCTGTCCCTAAACTCAAGGATTGAAAATATGGTTCAGCAAGATTGGTTTAGAACAGAATAGCACACTGACACTTTCCCTCACTGTACCTCTCTGTCCCTACAAACAAGGATTAGCACAGAATAGCACACTGTCACTGACACTCTCCCTACCTATCCTTATTTGTCCCTAAACACAAGGAATCCAGGATTAGTAAAGGAAAAATAATGACACTGTCCCTGCCTATGCTTCTCTTTCCCTGCTCCGGAACACACTACACAAGGCCGCCGCGCTGGCGGCCTTTTATAGTGTGGGGCGTGTACTAAACCCCCTCAGCAATAATTGGCCACAGGCATCCTGCCTGTGGCCAATCATTGCTCTCCTCGCTGCTGGCGCTGTGATTGGCCAAGCATGCGGGGTCACAGTGCATGCTTGGCCAATCACAGCGCCTGGATGACACTGCGATGGCGTAGTGCATTGTGGGCCGTTCGCGTCACTCGAATTTGGCGCGAACGGCCCAAATCGTTCGATCTTCGTCGAACGATCGAACAGCCGATGTTCGAGTCGAACGTATGTTCGACTCGAACACGAAGCTCATCCCTAGCAGCCAGTTTCTCCCCCATAATGCAGCCAGTTTCTCCCCCATAATGCAGCCAGTTTCTCCCCCATAATGCAGCCAGTTTCTCCCCCATAATGCAGCCAGTTTCTCCCCCATAATGCAGCCAGTTTCTCCCCCAAATGCAGCCAGTTTCGCCCCCATAATGCAGCCAGTTTCGCCCCCATAATGCAGCCAGTTTCTCCCCCAAATGCAGCCAGTTTCTCCCCCACATAATGCAGCCAGTTTCTCCCCCAAATGCAGCCAGTTTCTCCCTCATAATGCAGCCAGTTTCTCCCCCATAATGCAGCCAGTTTCTCCCCCATAATGCAGCTAGTTTCTCCCCCAAATGCAGCCAGTTTCTCCCCCAAATGCAGCCAGTTTCTCCCCCAAATGCAGCCAGTTTCTCCCCCATAATGCAGCCAGTTTCTCCCCCAAATGCAGCCAGTTTCTGCCCCATATGCAGCCAGTTTTTCCCCCAAATGCAGCCAGTTTCTCTCCCATAAAGCAGCCAGTTTCTCCCCCCAGCCCTGCACTTACCTTCCTCGAGTCAGCACCGTCCTTCTTCCGTCCTCGATGTCTTCTCCTGCCCTCGATGTCACTTCAGCCAATCAGGTTACCGGTAACCAGACCCGGTGAACCTGATTGGCCAGGGAACGCACCCCTGTGCGTCCTCTCATTAGGTATTTAGAAGCCGATTACAGCCCTCAGGCTGTAGTCGGGAAGCCTATCAGAGCCGCTGGCTCTGATAGGCACTTCTAAAGGCCAATCAGACGCTGTGATTCAGATGGCCGGCATTCAAGGGGCCGGCCATCTGAATAGTGGGCGGCAGCAATACATAGGTTCATGCAATGCATGAACCTATGTATTGTTGTGGTGAGTGACGGCCGGGCGCAGAAGCGAGCGGTAGCGGCGCTTCTGCGCCCACAATGGTCGCGCCGCCATGTGTAAAAAAAAAAGACATTAAAAAAAAAAAAAAAACTCTTAAAGGGCCCGTTTTTTTATTTATTTTTATTTTTTTTGGTGACCACAGGAGGGGGGGGGGGGGGGGGCGGCGCCCGGGCGCCCCTATGGACGGGCCGCCACTGATCCATTGTCTCTTTGTGTTTTGTATATATTTGTGATAGCATATATTTGCGGTGCACTTTTATTGTTTTGTTCTATTCACAAGGTTTTGTATAATCACCTTGTATGCCAACAGCTGAACTGGATTGGTGTGCTCACTATATACAAATTTTACTTCTAAAAACAATAAATAATAATAATGTTTTCCTTTTTTTACATTTTTTTTGTATGTTTTTTTTTTACAATTTTTTGTTTTTTTTTAGCTTATTGTGACCGGAGCAGTACAGTATCACTAGTACCACTGTACTGCCTTGGGGAGGGGGATCAAGACTTATTTCTCTTATCGTCCATGGACTGACACAGCTCTCATACTGTTTACATGTGGGTATATGTCCCTGCTTGCAGGAGAAGACCTAGGCAGAATGTTAGATGTTAGAAACATTCTAGAACAAAACCAGAGCTGAACAGCCTCGCCCAGGGGGGCGGTCCCTCCGGACATTACCCTCCCACTTGCAGCTAGCAACCCCAGTTTTTTTCTACCTAGCAAAAGGAGAAGACGTGGCTCTCTCAGGAGCCAGTCTCCTGGAAGATTTTACTTTTAACTTTTATTCCTTTGGGAATTTTATTATTTTATTTTTGAGACCTGGGCAACAGGTCGGATGGGCAACAGGTTGGGTACACTGGTATCTTCGTGTCTTTCCTGTCCGACCATCGAGCGTGCTGATCCTCGCCTTGTGTGCGTGAGACTCAGCTCACGACATGCCCCATGACTCCAGGGGTGGCCGGGTTGGTTTTATGCTCCCGCGGTCCTCTCAAGATTGAACAGTACCTGTCTGTATCTTTTGCGGTGGACCGGGCCGACAGCTACGCAGTACTACTCTGTGATAGGTCTGTCTGAAACAAGCCAGTGGGTCCCTCTGGGATGGGTAAGTAGTCTCTCCTGCTGCAGGTGAGTACATGCTGGCGGTGTTTCTTTATATGGGGGGTTTATCCCTGTCTCTCCCCCTGTTATGCTGCTCTCTGCACCCTGTACTGGTGCTGTGCTGTGTGGGGGTGCTTGGGGGTCACTCTGGCCTGGCTGGGGGCGCTCATGTCTGTTTCAGTGGAACTGGGAGAGGAGCAGTGTTCTGCTGTGTGTGTTTTATTACTGTGTGCGCCATCAGCGCTGTGAGGTGATTTGAAAACCGCGCTCGGCGGCCATCTTGCCGTGGATCACTGGTGCAGTAATGCATGCGGCCGGTGGCCATTTTCTTGAAGCCGCGGCGCTTTTAGTTTCATTTTCGGCCTCTATCGGCGCTGCTGCGGCGCAAATCTCCTCACAATCTCCTCACGTCTCCTCACAATCTCCTCACACTCTCCTCAGGCTTCACTCGCGCTGCAGCGTGGTTTCATACAGCGGATCTGAGCGGTCATTACAAGGGTTGGTGAGTCCTCTGGGTATCCCCTCCTCAGCTTCAGCGCAGCCAGTGGGTGGACTGTACTATTCACTGTAATAGGTGTATAGGGTCTCAGAGGGGGGCAGTATGGAGTCTGGTTCACCTGCTTCTCCACACTGTCTGAGGCAACTGGCAGTGCTCCTGCACCTGCGGTCCCTAGCGACTAGTTGTCGGCAGTCCTGGAATCATCCTTGTCAGGATGGAAGCGGTGTGAGAGCGCAAGGGAGCTGTAAAGCGCCCCCTCCCCACACATTCTTCTGTAGGGGAGTGCTCTGTCTCAGATATGGGCCTAGCCAATACTGCTCAGGACCCTAGCTCTGAGGATTTTCATGTTTTTGTACAGGATATTCCCTGTGAGGAAGACCCCAGTTCTGAATAACTGACAGGGTGCTTGTAAGTGAACTCATTGATGCTGTGAAGGACACTATCAAGATGAATGTTGAGGCTGAGGAACCTCAGGTGGAGGCTGTCTCCTTTGGTTTCTTTAAAGCCGTTTATTCAAAAAAGGTTTTTCCATATGTGCCTTTTTTTTTTGATACATTCATTGACCAAGTGTGGGATAAGCCGCAGAAGACTTTGACGGTCCCGCTGCGCCTAGCCATGAGGTACCCCTTGAGGAGGACCTGGTTAAGAAGTGGGCTCTCCCCCCAGTGGTCGACCCCCCGGTCACCCATTTGAATAAGGCTACCACGCTCCCAATGGAAGGGACTCCTGCATTTAAGGATCCCACTGATAGGAGGTCAGAAGTGGTGAGTAGAACTATGTTTACCTTACGCCCTATAGTGGCAACGACACTTGTGTCTGAAGACACTCACAGGTTGAGCAAAGATTTTGCACCAGACAGTACAGGTGCATAATTTCCCTCCTGAGACCATTTCCCTGGCTCACCAACTTGCGCAGGGTTTAGTCTCTGTGTGCGAGGCCACTTGGATGCAGCCCCTTTAATATCTGGGGCCTCTATCTATGCTGTGGTGCTGCATCGCTTTATCTGCCTGAAATGCTGGTCGGCCGACCTAGCTTCCAAATAGCTCCTGGCTGACTTGCCCTTTAAGGGCGGTAGACTATTTGGGCCGCCCTGGATGACATTATTGTGGATGTCACAGGGGGTAAGAGCACCTTCCTTCCTCAGTCTGTTAAGGAAGAAGAGCCCCACCGTAGGCCAGGCCCTTCCTTTCCGGCAAAGACAAAGGAGTTTTTCCTCAGTCAGAATTCACGGGTAAGCCCGCCCAGACTGAGAAAAGTGCGGCTGGGAGACATAAGCGTCCCTGGGTGCGTAAGCCTACCTAGCTAGCTCCCAAGCCACCGCCGCATGAAGTCTTGCCCCGGCCCGACTCTGGGGCGGGGGGGCGTCCTTGCTGGTTCACGGTTCAGTGGACCTCCCGGATCTCCGACCAGTGGGTGTGCGAGGTGGTCACCTCAGGATACAGGATAGAGTCCCGTTCCTGACCCCAGACAGATTCTTTCCCTCAATTCTCCCTCTCCTTCCTGCCCGTCGGGTGGCCCTCTTAGGGGGCCGTACAGGATGATCAGGTCCGGAGTGATTGTGCCGGTTCCGTTACAGGAGAGTTTTCAGGTTTTCTGCTTGAATCTGTTTGTAGTCCCAAAAGAGGGACGGGGTTTGGCCAATCCTGGGCCTTAAGGCCTGAATGCCTTGGTAATGGGGCAAAAGTTCTGCACTTCTTCATCAAGGGTTTTTTTCTGGCATCCTTGGACATCAAGGACGCCTACTTGCATGTTCCGATCTGTGCAAGTCACCAGTAGTTCTGCGCTTTGCGATCGGCGAAGTCCACTATCAATTTGTGGCTCTTCCCTTCGGCCTAGCCTCGGCACCAAAGGTTTTTTACCAAGGGGCTTGCTCCGGTTCTAGCTTTGCTGAGACAGCGAGGTATTGCTATCATTGGCTATCTGGGCGATCTTCTTCTAAGAGCAGACAATGGCTCAAAATTAGAAGAAGTGTGACTATTGTCAGTCAGACCCTTAGGGACTTCGGGTGGCTCCCGAACATTCAAAAGTTGGTCCTGGTCCCGGCTCAGCATTTGGAGCATCTCGGTCTGATCCTGGACTCCATGGAGGTGTAGGTATTCCTAACCCTGGAGAAGTTACTGACTTTTCAGCCTGTAGTGCAGGTCCTGGCGTCTCGGAAATGGTCGTCAACCCGTTTTTTGCATGAGAGTCCTGGGACTCATGAGGGCCTCGTTCGAGGCTGTTCCATATGCCCAATCACGCACACGGGCATTACAGTAAGAAATCATGTCCACTTGGGACAAATCCCCATTGTCCTTGGATCTTCAGATCCAGATGAGTCGCCCACTCAGGGAGTCCCTGGCGTGGGGTTGGGGTCCCCGGCTCTTCGGTCCAGGAAGTCGTTCCTCCCCATCCAGTGGGAGGTGTTCATGAGGGACTCCAGCCTGACGGGCTGGGGTGAAGTCTGGGGAGTCCTGTCAGCCCCAGGGCTTTGGACTCCGGACAAAGCCGGTTTACCAATCAATGTTCTGGAAATACGGGCAATCTGACTATGCCTCCCCACGTGGTCCCTATCGGCCATCTACATTCAAGCATAGACAATTGGCAGGCGGACTATCAGAGTCGCCAGACGCTGGACCAGGAAGAGTGGTCCTTACACCTGGAGGTTTTTCAAAATCTGTGCCGGCGGTGGAGCATGCCGGATGTGGACCTGAGGGCCTTGCGACTCAATCGAAAGGTGTCAAGGCTTGTGGCCAGGTCCAGGGATTCTTGGGCGGATAATGGGGTCATTATCACCTGATATCCGTTATCCTCGGCTGCAGCTGCTTTCTCGCCTGCTGCGCAGGGTTGTGGCCGAGGGGACTCCGGTAATCCTCTTTGCGCCGGGTGGGTCTCGGCATCATTGGTACGCTGATCTGGTACGTCTCATCGTGGACGTTCCTTGGCGGTTGCCAATAAGGAAGGACCTTCTGTTTCAGGGTCCTATTTTTCATCCTGTTTTACAGTCTCTGGCTTAACGGCATAGCTATTGGAAGCCAGGTGCTGAGAGTCCGAGGTCTCTCGGATTCAGTCATTTCGACCATGTTCAGGGCATGGAAGTCTTCCGCTTGAAAGATATATCACCTGACCTGGGAAGCTTACATCGCTATGTGCGAAGAGCTGGACTAGCGTCCACGGACGTTTTCTGTCCCCAAGTATCCTGCGGTCCTTGCAGCGTGGTGTGACCCAAATGCTTGCTTTGAGTGCCATTAGGGGTCAGTTTTCGGCCTTGGCCGCCTTCCTTCAGCAGCCGCTAGTGGGTCATTCCTTGGTAGCACCCTTGTGCGGGGGGTTCGCCATGTGCTCCCTCCTGTTAAACCTCCTCTCCCTCCTCGGGATTTGAATTTGGTGCTCTCGGTTCTCCAGGAACCTCATTTTGAAAATATCAGAGATATTCCCCCCTTGACCTTGTCTCTGGAGGTGGCCTTCTTAGTGGCCATTGCTTCTTCAGATGGGTGTCTGAATTGGCGGCATTGTCTTGCAAACCGCCTTACTTGGTCATCCATAAGGATAAGGCGGTGTTGCGTCCCGACCTTCCTTTTACAAAGGGTAATCTCGGCTTTTTACCTACACGTGGACATTGTCCTCTCGTCCTTGTGTCCTCACCCATTACATTCCAGAGGATTTGCGCTTCACACATTTTATGTGGTACGTGATATGACTCACTAGTTGTGTCTGTCTCTGGTCCGAAACAGGGCCGAGCGGTGTCGTCTGCCACCTTTTCTAGATGGATCAGACAGACTGTTATACAGGCCTATGCCAATAAGGGGGTGGCCCCTCCTTTTCCGGTTACGGCGCATGCCACCAGGGCAATTGGTGCTTCCTGGGCTTTCCGACATCAAGCGTCGGTTGCACAAGTGTGCAAGGCGGCGACCTGGTCGTCTGTTCATGCCTTTTCAAAATTCTATAAGGTTGATGTGGCTGCATCTTCGGATGCTTCCTTCGGCCGCAAAAGTGTTGCAGGCCGCTGCTTAATGTTGCAACTCCTCCGTTGAGGAGCTCTGCTGGTTTGGAGTGAAGTTTTGGTTGTTCCTTTACTATTTGCTCCCACTCTTTTCTTATACTGCTTTGGGATGTACCACACGTAAACAGTATGAAAGCTGTGTCAGTCCATGGATGATAAGAGAAAATAGGATTTTTGTACTCACCGTAAAATCCGTTTCTCTGACGTCCATGGACTGACACAGCACCCACCCTTCCTTTTAAGGTTTGTACTGCTTTGTTACGAACTGAGGCTGCTAGCTGCAAGTGGGAGGGTAATGTCCGGAGGGACCGCCCCCTGGGCGGGGCTGTTTAGCTCTGGTTTTGTTCTAGAATGTTTCTAACATCTAAAATTCTGCCTAGGTCTTCTCCTGCAAGCAGGGACATATACCCACACGTAAACAGTATGAGAGCTGTGTCAGTCCATGGACGTCCGAGAAACGGATTTTACGGTGAGTACAAAAATCCTATTTTTTCACCATGATTGCTTATTATAGTGATGATCTGGTCACTGTTACAAGCAATCATTTTTATGAATAGCATCCATTCATGTGCTATTGTGATAGCTGTGATTGGCTACAGCTATCACATGATACAGGTCCACTGTGCTTGGACCCTGTTCCATGTGATCACTGTGACCAATCAGACTACAATAGTACACAATGAATGGCTATTAATGAGAGCTATTATATACTATTGACATATGATCGCTGTGATTGGTCACAGTGATCACATGGTACTATGCCCAGTACAATGATCTGTCTGGGACAAATCACACCACTGCATGGCCCCTAAGGCCATGGAAGAGATTGTATGATGTCAACCCAGGATAAGGAAGCTCCAGCCTGGTTGTCATTTTACAATAGGAAGTAGTTGAAAGTGTTCCTAACACCTATTCTGACTAACCTGTGTAGGAAAGATCTGTATACCTTTCTATCTATTTAGCTTATCTATTTTTAGACCTCTCCAGTCTGGTTATGTAATCCCCCATTTCAGCCAGAGCAGTCTGCAGGGGAGAGGAGATGGTGCTTGACCATGGCTGCTAATGCCACCCATAGGCTTATATGGCCCTTCATTGTCATCACTTTCTCCTCTCCCCTGCATTAGCTGCTGGCTCACATAGGGAACCAGATCACAAGACTGGGCCCAAGTGGGCTAAAAATAGATTATACAGATTTTTCTTACACAGGTTAGTCAGATTAGAACTGTTAATGGACAGGCTGAATGTACCAAGTTATACCAAGTTGATAAATCTATCAACTTGGGTACAACCAGCCTGCTTGAAACTCTTGCAATTATTGCTATTGGATGCTATAGCTGCAAGCGATTATCACTGTCTTCCACATTAGGAGAAGACAATTGCTGATTTCCCTGTCAGCACTGTCTGGGGGAATGATTTAAAAAATAGAGCAAACTTTTTTTGCTATTAATAGATACCGTATTTATCTGTGTATAACACACACTTTTTTACCCTGAAAATAGAGGTTAAAGCGTGCCTACACGTTATTAGTTTTTTTACCAACAGGGGGTGGGGATCGGGCGGCCCGCCCCAAGTCCCACCTATTGGGAGGGTGTCAAGTCCCCCGCCTCTCCTGGCCATGGGACAGCACTGGCAGTAAACTGTAAAGTTCAGAAAACATTACTGCCAGCCCTTATACCAGTCATATACCGCTCCTCCTGTGTAACTCTCAATTTAAATCTAAGCCTCTGAATCCCTTAATTAACGCTACTTGTTGTGGCTGCTCTCCTCCTCCCGCTCTGCCTCCTCCTCGTGTGTAGCTTTTGATTGAAGGAGGAGAGCGGTCACGTGACCATCAATGAAAGAGAGGAGTCACATGACCGGGTCCACGAGAGAGAGAGAGCGACGTTAATGGAGGTATTTAGAAGCTTTGCTTTATAATGAGAGTGACACAGGAGGATAAAATGTGTATAAGAAGGTGCTGATAGGCTGACAGTGTGACGTTTTCTCAGCCTTAGAGTATGCTGTCAGCGCTGTCCCTGTCCCAGCGCTGGAAGTGCAGGGGGGGTCTTTATAATGAAAGGGGCTGTGTTGTTGTACAGGGGTCTGTGTTGTTGTACAGGGGTCTGTGTTGTTGTACAGGGGTCTGTGTTATTGTATGGGGGGCTGTGTTATTGTACAGGGGTGTACTATGCAGGGGGTCTGTTTACTATGCAGGGGGTCTGTGTACTATGCAGGGGGTCCGTGTATTATGCCGGGGAGTGTAAAGTTTTTTTCCTGAAACTTCCCTCTTAAAGTTAAGGTGCGTGTTGTACGCCTGTGCATATTATACGCCGATGAATACGGTACTTTGATACAGATTTATTTCCAATGTTTGGAATTCATTTTGCTGAGTGATAAGCAAATCTCAAGAAAACTGCCCTGCTGGCATTATGACATATTCCAAAATTACTTCACTAATATTTTTTTATACTTTTAATTAGAAATGGCATCAAATAACTTCCTTGGTGGATCACTTGAGGAGCTGACATTCTATTACAAAGCCTCGGGTCTGTGAATCTGCTAGAACCCACTTAGAGTAGTGATGGGTTAGGGTCCCCTGTCAGGGTTTTATTGTCATCTGTGTTTATGCTGCAGAGATTGTTACAGTTGTTATATTGACTATTCTCTCAAGGACAGAAAGTCCACATTTTTGGGTTGTTGCAGTAACAGGAAGAAATAAAAATCTTCTAATTGTTTATCTTGTTCTAGTGACAAATGTCTAAATGAGAACTTCTCATTGCTTTGGATAGGGCTTCTTGCTGTATCTAATGGCCAAAAAATGAGGGGAATCTATCCAACCTATCCAACAGTAAACACACATTAACACAGCAAGAGAAAAAAAAAATCTGTCAGGGGTCCAGGGGTATTAAAGTGAATGTAAAGCCAAAACTTTAGTTTTAGGTAGAATAGGGGAATAGGGGAAGGTAAAACACCTTTTGAGTTATTTTTTGCTGTCTGTGTCTATCTGTGTATACTTCTCTTTACTTCCTGTCCTGTAGACACAAAGGAAATGAGAGGAAATCTCTCCTAATTGAATTGAATTGAACCAAATTACCATCTTTGTCCATTGTCATATAAACAGGTGTGCCCACTGAATTATTTGTCCGCTCACACAAACTGTGAAGTTTATTGTTGACAGTGATGACAAAGGTAACAAACTTGACAGAGGACTAACCCCTCCCAATGCTATCAAAAACTTTCCTTTTACATACATTTTAACAATTCCCTGCACAATCAAAAACTTAAAAACTTAAAAAAGTTTGGGTATAGCACACCTCAGGAGAAAAGGATTTCCACCCCACTATTCTATTAGCCCAATGGCCCTTATTTAACCCCTTCCATACCGGGCCATAGCAAAATGACGCCGGCAGAAACCCTCTCTCCCCCCGGGTGGACGTCATATGACGTCCTGGGTTTGAGGGGGGATATCTGAATGATGCCTGCAGCTAGAGGCATCATTCATATATCTTTTTTTTCAGCCGGCGATCCTGCGCACAATAAGAATGATCATAGCAGCGGTTCCGCCGCTTGATCGTACTTATAGGCGGCGGGAGGGGACATCCCCCCCTCCCGCCGCCATCCGGTGCTTCTCCGGGCTCTCCCGTGCGATCGGGGACCCGGAGAGAATAGTCGGCACCGGTTGTGGGTCACGTGATGAGCGTAGAGATGACTGGTGGTCACCAGTCATCTCTATGATCGTCGGAGGCCCGGGCGCGATGTGATGACGTCACGCCCGGGTCCTGAAATGTAAACAAAGCCACCATTGTGGCTGTAAGTATGAGATTGTGAAAAAAATTTCACTGATCTCATGCTTTCCAGCCTGGAGGAGAGATGTGGGGTCTTATTGACCCCACATCTCTCCATAAAGAGGACCTGTCGCACACATTCCTATTACAAGGGATGTTTACATTCCTTGTAATAGGAATAAAAGTGATAAAAAAAAAAAAAAGTGTAAAAATAAAAAAAAATATGTAAAATAAAAAAAATAAAAAAAAAACGCCCGTCCCCAATAGCTCGCGCTTAGAAGCGAACACACACGTAAGTCCGGCCCACATATGTAAACACCGTTCAAACCACACATGTGAGGTATCGCCGCGTGCGTTAGAGCGCGTGCAACAATTCTAGCACTAGAACTCCTCTGTAACTCTAACCTGGTAACCTGTAACAATTTTCAAAGCGTCGCCTATGGAGATTTTTAAGTACCGAAGTTTGGCGCCATTCCATGAGTGTGCGCAATTTTAAAGCGTGACATGTTAGGTATCTTTTTACTCGGCGTAACATAAGCTTTCATATTTTACAAAAAAATTGGGCTAACTTTACTGTTTTTTGTTATTTTTTAATTCATAAAAACAATTTTTTTCCCCAAAAAAAGGCGTTTGAAAAATGATTGCGCAAATACCGTGCAAGATAAAAAGTTGCAATGACCGTCATTTTATTCCCTAGGGTGTCTGCTAAAAAACCCATATATAATGTTTCGGGGTTCTGAGTAATTTTCTAGTAAAAGAATGATGATTTGTACATGTAGGAGAGAAGTGCCAGAATAGGCCCGGTATTGAAGTGGTATAAAAAGCCCTATATGGAAGTGGTTAAAGTAGGATCTTCACTTGAGGTCTGTGGGGTTGATTTACTAAAGGCAAATAGGCTATGCACTTGCAGGGGAAGTTTGCACTATTCAAATGATACTTCCCCTGGGTTTAGTGAATATTATAAAATTTCACATTGCAAAGAATACTCATTCTTGAAAAATAAAAAACAAAATCATTTTTTCTCTCACCCTAGAGCTTCTAAATACTTAAAGGAGTGTAACATAACTTTGACCCTCAGTTTAAAGTAACCTCAATCCACATATAAGATTATTGTTGATGTAGTTTATCATCTGGGTTTTGTTATATTTCTATTTCTCCTTTCTTATTTTGAGTTTTAAGTGGACGCAACTCTCTGTTTAACTTGATGTCCAGTCCATGCCTACAGTTTGAACCCATTAGGGGTAGGATGGTCCGGGATAACAAGAGTTGTATAATCACACACCAACCTTTCTAATATATTGTAGTTATCCTTACCATTGTTGACTAATGTATATGGCAATTTGTATTGTTAATTATTATAAAAAAAACAGCATTTTTATGATGATGAGTTAATGATGGGCATCAGCAGAGCTTCACCTCATTCACTAAGCCCCGGGGAAAATTCTCTCTCTCTCTCAGGAGCTTGTGCTTTGGAATGGAACTCAGGCTCTAGTAGCACCCCAATAACTGCCATAAATTTCATCATCAGGGTGGCAAGGATGTGGAACTCACTTACACAATCGGTGGCCTCAGCAGGAAGTATTGATAATCCTAAATTACTTGCAAAGTGCTACACCCCTCTATTGTACATTTCTAGCAACGTATTGTGAAAGATGGGATTTTTGAGGCACCAATAATAAAAAATATACTTTCTTTATTCAACTTAAACTCTTGGACATGCATCTTAGTGAACACAATATACAGGGATATGGTAAATAATTTTTGACATTAAATCATACACACCCACACAGGTTTAACTTAATGGACTAGTGTTTTATTCAACCTTACCAATTATGTAACTACAGTATGTAACTATGAACCTCCATTTACCATTTATAAAATGTATTTGTTATCGGTCTGTATTTAGGTAAACTGATTAATTTCTCGCTAGTTTTTTAGTAATCTTGGAAAACTCTTAAGCCCTGTACACACAATCGGATATCCTATGGATTTTAAACCGATGGATTTTTCCATCGGAAATCCGATGAAGCTGACTTCCATCAGTCTTGCCTACACACCATCAGTCAAAAAACCGATCGTCCCAAACGCCGTGACGTAAAACACTCAGACGAGCCAAGAAAAATGAAGTTCTATGCTTCTGAGCATGCGTCGACTTGATTCTGAGCATGCGTGGGTTTTTTATCCGATGGAGTTCCCCACAGACGATAGTAATTTGCTATCGTTTTTTTTTTCCATCGGATAAATTTAAAACATGTTCTATTTTTTAACACCGATGGAAAAAAAAATGATGGGGCCCATACATGATCGGTTTGTCCGATGAAAAAAGTCCATCAGACTGTTTTCATTGGTAAAACCGATTGTGTGTACAGGGCTTAAATGTTTTGAAGACTATCTCATTCTTATGTTCTCTTTCCTTTACAAGGAAAATAACTAAAAAGAACAAAGAATTACAAGATAAGGGCAAAAGGTGAGCATGGTATTCACACAAAGAAGAGCTATACACTGGATACATTGCCCTTGAGTCATTAGGTAAGGGATGAAATTTCCTGGAATTAAGCCACAGCAGGATCTCTGGTTTAAGTTAAAGCTGTCAGCAGATAAACAAATTTCCAGGCAGTTTTAATTTAATTCATTTCATTTTGGCGCAATTTAATTAGAATGGAAGATTAGGAATAGTAGAATATTCAATAGACATTTTTAACATAAGGCAGCATCATCTGAAGACGCAACAAATATGTAAAACATTGCAAGAATGGCAATGTGTGGTCATCACCAGCATGATGATGCTGGGTTACAGAGCAGACTTTAAATGTCATAACAGCACACGAGCCTGCAACCATAGAAAGATGGATACAATTAGTGCAAAGAAAGTCCATCTGGTCAGTTGTTCAAACACATTATTTTAATTTAAAATGCGTCACTTAGTTTGACTCTTTTATTATATGATTGCATATATCATTTTAATGTAGTAGCAGACTTGAGCTCTTTAATAATATAATCATTACAAATATTTATATCCAGATGTTTCTTGCAGAATAAAACAAACTTTATCAAATATGACCAACGATTTTGACTCAATCATATTTTTTTTATTTGTCATAATCTTAGTTATTTCCTATAGCATTGTTTCAGTTGTGGCACCCTTTAAAATTACAGTATATACTCGAGTATAAGCCGACCTGAGTATAAGCCGAGGCCCTAATTTTACCACAAAAAAATGGGAAAACATATTGACTCGAGTATAAGCCTAGGGTGAGAATGCAGCAGCTACTGTAAGCGGAAAAGAGGGTAAAAAATGCCCATCTGCAGGCTTCACTGTGCCCATTTGCACGCCTCACTGTGCCCATTTGCACGCCTCACTGTGCCCATTTGCAACCTCACTGTGCCCATTGCAGCCTTACTGTGCCCATTGAAACCTTACTGTGCCCATTCTCACTGTGCCCATGGCAGCCTTACTGTGCCCATTGCAGCCTTACTATGCCCATTCTCACTGTGCCCATTGTAGCCTTACTGTGCCCATTCTCACTGTGCCCATTGCAGCCTCACTGTGCCCGAGTCAGTGTACCTGTATTCTTGACAGGCTGCGGGCATACATTTTTCAAAAGGCGCGGCTTCCTCCTGGTGCCGTTCCGTGATAGGCGTTTGACACTGTGTTCCGCTACCGCCTATCACGGAGGTCCTTTCATCCTCGCACTCAGTTTCCCAGCAGACAGTGTGTTCAATGTTCCGCCAATCATGGACCTTCTTTCATCCTTGCCTATCACGGAACGGAACGGGACCAGGAGGAAGCCCCGACTTTTGAAAAATGGACGCCCGCAGTCCTTCAGGTACACTGACTCGAGTATAAGCCGAGGGGGCTATTTTCAGCCCTAAAAAAGGGCTGAAAAACTCGGCCTATACTCGAGTATGTACAATCTTCAGGCATCCCATTGTAAAAAGTAAAAAACAAAACTAACAGTTTTACATAATACAATGGCCTCTGTACATCTAGGATAGCCCTCAAAAATTAACTCGCCTGCTTGCATTTGGCGAGTGGAATTATGAGGAGTGCGAGTATGGACAGGGCTGTGCTGTCCCGGGAATGTATTGCCAGTGCCCCCCCCCCCCCGCCGCGCACAGGCTCACAGCGCAGGCATTTCAATAGCAACTGTACACTTGTACAGCTGCCTAGGACCGCCCCTGTCCACCTCCCTCCAACCGCCCATTCCCACCCCCGCACAGGCTCACAGCATTTCAGTAGGAGCAGTCTGCCACCTGGGACCACCCCTCTCCACCTCCCTCCTGCCATTTATCCCTGCCCCCCCACCGCACAGGCTCACAGCGAGTGGGCATTTCAGTAGAAGCAGTCCGCCACCTGGAACCACCCCTCTCCACCTCCTTCCTGCTGCACAACAAAAGAGTGGGGCGGTGTATGTCTCAAGGCAGTGCCAGGTGGGCAGGCTCATACCCTCTCGGTCCACCCTCAGTGTGCACCGATTCCTGACCCCCTGGCTGCAGGATAAAGGTAACTATGTCAGTGTGCTGTGATAGAAAGCAACACATGTGCTTGAGGGGTTGGAGGCGTTGAATGGGGAATTGAACAAAATGTGTGCTGGGAGGAAAGGGGAGGGTTAATTGGAGGCATAGGTATAATGGATTAGGGGGGTAGAATTAGAGGCATAGGTCTGAATCATGCTTGCCTCCAATTCCCCCCACCCCCAATCTATCATACCTATGCCTCTAATTCCACTGCATTGCATTGAGGCTGCATTGATGGGCACTGGTGAGGCTGCATTGATGGGCACTGGTGAGGCTGCATTGCTGGCCAATGGTGAGGCTACATCGATGGCCACTGGTGAGGCTGCATTGGTGGGCACTGGTAAAGCTGCATTGATGGCCACTGGTGAGGCTGCATTGATGGGCACTGATCAGGCTGCATTGATGGTTTACTGGTGAGGCTGCATTGATGGCCAATGGTGAGGCTGCATTGATGGCCAATGGTGAGGCTGCATTGATGACCACTGGTGAGGCTGCATTGATGGCCAATGGTGAGGCTGCATTGATGGCCAATGGTGAGGCTGCATTGATGACCACTGATGAGGCTGCATTGATTGGCACTGATGAGGCTGCATTGATGGGCACTGGTAAAGCTGCATCGATGGCCACTGGTGAGGCTGCAATGAAGGGCACTGGTGAGGCTGCATTTGATAGGCACTGGTGAGGCTGCATTTATGGGCACTGATGAGGCTGCACTGATGGGCTGGCACTGATATGTGGCACTGATAGGCTGCATTAATGGTCACTGAGAGCCTGCATTAATGGGTACTGATGAGGCTGCACTGATGCAATTTGAGATAATTTTTAGGCATTTTGCCAAAACACCCCAAAAAACACACAAAGGCACCCTGTTGAAAAAGGTGTCTTTTAGGAAATTTGACTGCTATGGGTGAAGTATCAGCAAAGGGCTTTTTCTTCTATGTGATCATAATGTTAAAAGGAGAGATTACCTAAACCAAATTATTCTCCCTTGAGAAGTGACTATTAAGGGGGGAAATATGATCACCTTGTGTAAACTTAATGAAAATTTCCACACTTTAAATATGAACTCTGGGCAAAAATGTTATGCCAGTTTTTTAAAGGTAAATTCTTACCTTCAAACAATATCCTAGTGTATTGCAATGAAGTTAACCTGCCAAAAGCCCACATTGGATCCTGCAACACAAAGGCTCATAAGACTAAGACTGCTGGCCCCTCTTCCTCAGAGCCACCAATCGTGAAAATGCCCCTCTTTGGTTTCCTTAAATAAGCATTGGTGTACCTACTTCATGCTTCCTGCAGTAGGGGGGTCCCTGACTGAAAACATCCGCTCTGTCCTACCCATCATTGACTGTACAAACTGATTGATAGCCAGGAATCTCCTGGTCTGTCCTGGCTGAATAGACTAGCAGTTTATGCAAATACCAAGAATATGATGTGTACGCCTGGTTGATCTCTCTTATCAGTAGCTCTGCATCTTTGCATTTAAAAACTTACAGTGATGACATCATTAAGTTTTCAGTAGATAATTTCCTGAAATATAGGTAAGTGATTGAAATTAAAACAACTAACTTACCAAAGGAAGAAAAAGGGAAGTGTTGGGGTAACTTTAATAGTATCCTGGAGTTTAGCTTTAATGTCAGTGCAAAAGAAAAGGGGGCTTCGCACATAGGAAAGCATTTAGGCATAAAATGTACCCAGCATAAAAAACACATAGGGGTTCATTTACTAAAACTGGAGAGTGTAAAATCTGGTACAGCTCTGCGTGGTAGCCAATCAGCTTCTAACTTCAGTTTGTTCAATTAAGCTTCAACAAAAAAATGCAGAGCTGCACCAGATTTTTGTTTTAATAAATCAACCTCATAGTTTTGCTACAAGTGTGGATTCGCAGGTGGGGTGTTCAGTCGACCTTATAAATTAGTTTAAAGTGTGTAAGCATCAACGTTTACCTATGCATGCACATACAGTGTACAGCACCTCTGCATTCAGTAAAATACATCATACGCCCAAGCACAGTTAAACACTGATGCAGAAAAGCATCTGGACCTACATGAGTACAGGGGTGTACAGCAATTCACTTCTAGGGCCAGCTGAAAAACAACTTTTTATGCGTAGGAATGAGCTTAAGGCCCCTTTCACACGGTCGGACCATTCAGGTCCGCCTGTCAGTTTTGTCGGCGGACCTGAACGGCTGCTCCATGCAATCCTATGGAGCGTCGGATGTCAGCGGAGACATGTCCGCTGACATCCGAACCGATCCAATCCGCCAAAATCAGACGTATGGCCATGGCGGATAGGGTGAGACCTGATGTCCATTTTCATCCGATCTCTCCATAGGAGACAGCGGTGCTGCACAAGCCCCTCCCCGCTCAGTGAGCAGAGAGGGACCTGTCATCCGCCAGCTCAGCGGAGAGATCTCCCGCTGAGCTGGCGGGAGCTGGCGGACTCCGTAGTGACGGAGTCCGCCTCATGTGGAAGAGGTCTAAAGCAGAACATCACTTAAAAGTGAGGGTTTCACTGATCCTCCTCCCCCCCCACCACTTTCTTCTAGTTTGTCCCCCTCCCAACCCCCCCTCCCAGACTGCAAACCTCCTGGGACACGTCACATGTTCTAGGAGACTGTAAAGCCATTCTGAATGTGCAACATGTCTCGTGCATGTGCAGTAAAAAGGGACTGAATTTCTTCTTCAAGGTATGAAGGTATGATCCAAACACAACTTCAGTTCAATTCATGGCAGTTTAGACATTCGGTCAAACACAGGACCTTTACCCATTTGGCGGGAGATGAACATCATGCAATGGTGGGGGCGGGGGCGTGCCAATCGGATTGCATCATCCGGAGGCTACACCCTCTTGTGACGTCACCGCCCGGGGCATGATGGGGCCGTGATGTTGCAAGGGTGCGTGGCCACCGGATGGCATAATCCGATTGCCACGCCCCCGCCATTATTTAAATAATGCAGGACATCGGCGCCGACAGATCAGCGGGATGCAGCATTGGAGGAGGAGCGGCGGCAGAGGAAGAAGAACACCGGACAAAGAAGACAGAAGAACAGCGGAAGAAGAAGCAGGGGATGGAGAAGACCGGAGGATGAAGATGCGGGAGAAGATGGAGGAAGGAGCGGAAAAGAAAAAGATTTTTAATAAAAGACTTGTCAAATACTGTTTACTGTATTTATTAACACTACACCACTTTTTTTTTAGTGAATGGGTAGGGGTACCCCATACTCATTCACATAGGGGGGGCTGGGATCTGGGGGCCCCCTTGTTAAAGGGGAATTTCAGATTCCGATAAGCCCCCCGCCTGCAGACCCCGACAACCACCGGGCAAGGGTTGTCGGGAAGAGGCCCTTGTCCCCATCAACATGGGGGCAAGGTGCTTTGGGATGGGGGGAGCACAGAGCACCCATCCCCCCCATGTTGAGGGCATGCGGCCTGGTATGGTTCAGGGGGGGGGGGCGCTCGCTCATCCCCTCCCTTTCCTGACCTGCCGGGCTACATGCTCGGATAAGGGTCTGGTATGGATTTTGAGGGGACCCCCATGCCATTTTTTTATTTTTTTTTGGTTTGGGGGGGGTCCCCTCCGAAACCATACTAGACCCAAGGGCCTGGTATGGACCTGGGGGAGGGACCCCACACAGTTTTTTTCTCTTTTTTTTAGCCGGCAATTCTTTATTTACATTCAGCAGGAAGCCCGCTGACAACTGATGACTCATCGATTGTTAAGGACGTGGCGGCCGGCTTCCCAGCCCCGTCCTTAGCAACCAGCTATATACAGTGTAAAAAAAATGCGAAACGCAAATCCCGGGCAAAATCGTGGTAAAATCGCAGTAAAAACGCTTGTCAAAAAACGTGGCAAGCACCGCAAAAAGCACTGCAGAAATGCTCAAAAGCAACATGCATAGGTGTGAATCGAGCCTTAGTCTGGTTGAAAAAAAAGTCCATCTAGTTCAGGGATATGCAATTAGCGGACCTCCAGCTGTTGCAGAACTACAAGTCCCATGAGGGCAGCCACAAGCAATACACCCAGATGCAGAGGCATGATGGGACTTGTAGTTTTTCAACAGCTGGAGGTCAGCTAATTGCATATTCCTGATCTAGTTTAACCAATAAAAGGGGGAAAAAATTATTCAATCCTATAAACACAATCCTATACCAGATCCAAAGGAAGGAAAAGAAAACCAGCAAAGCATGAACCAATTTTCTCCAGCAGGGAAAAAAATTCCTTCCTGATCCCCCAAGAGGCAATCGGATATTCGTTGGACCAACTCTACCTTTAAATGTCAGTATTCAGTTATATTATGTACATTTAGGAAATAATTCAGGCCTTTTTAAAAGCAATCAACTGAGCTGGACAGAACCAACTCTTGAGGGACTCCATTCCACATTTTCACAACTCTTGCTGTGAAGAAACCTTTCCAGATGTAAAGAGTGTCCCCTTGTCCTCTGTGATAACCTTAACCACTTGCCGACCGCCACACGCCAATATACGTCGGCAGAATGGCATGGGCAGGCAAATGGGCGTACCTGTACGTCCCTTTAAATTTGCCGCCCAGCGGCAACGCTCCCGCCGCGTGCCTCGTGATGCGCCCGCGGGTCCCAGGAACTTGATGTTCCCTGGCGGCCCGCGATTGCGGTCGGCAAAGCCAGAACAGGGGGATGCCTTTGTAAACAAGGCATTTCCCTGTTCTGCCTAGTGACACGTCTGGGATCTACTATTCCCTGTGATCGGGAACAGTGATCGCTGATGTGTCACTGGTAGCTCCTCCCCCTTACAGTTAGAATCACTCCCTGGGACACACTTAACCCCTTCAGCGCTCCCTAGTGATTAACCCCTTCACTGCCAGTGTCATTTTTTACAGTAAACAGTGAATTTTTATAGCACTGATCGCTGTATAAATGATAAAAGTGTCCGATGTGTCCGGAATTGTCAGTTAAATCGACGCAGTGCCGAATCGCAAAAAGTGTCCCAGTCATTTGGCAGCCAAATGGTCCAGGGCTGAAGTGGTTAAAGTGACTAACTCAACACCAAGTTCACAATATGGACCACTTATGTATTTATACATGTGGATTATAGTCCCTCTTAATTTCCTTTTCTCAAGAGAGAACACACAGTGATTAGTGCTGGTGGCTGTAGCTACTGCCAATAATCGCATGTAAAATCCAACTTGGGTACAATCAGCCTGCCCATACATGCTTCGAATCTCGACCGGTCCCTGCTGAACTGGCTGAGATTCGAACCGCCTATGGCCAGCTTTAGCATATTAGCTGTGAAATGGCCATTATTGTTTTAAACATTTTTCTATTGAGTTTAATGGAATTCACATTCATCATATCAACTTTGCTCATGCTCACAGAACGTGCCCTGAACAAAGTCCAGGTAAGTTAAGCTCATCACTGGTTCTTTTTTTTCTATTAAGCTTGATGAAGATATGTCTTTTTTCTTTTTTTTTTTTTCCTTCCTTCCTTTTTCTTTCTTTTTTTTTTTTCTCTTCCTAATCCAGATCCATATCTGTCTCTATAATTACATTAACCACCTATCAGTTGTTCCAGAGAAAAAAAAAACAAAAAACATCACTACTCAAAAACAAAACCAAAAAAAAAAGGGGGGGGGAATTAAGGATGTGGTATGGTGCACGTTCCCCTATGGAGACCTCCAGGTGTCTCAACCAATGCCAAAAAGGCCAACTACTCAGGCACTTCTTGACTACCCCTTTAGTTATTTCAATCCCTATCAAGAAGGGTTCTTCCCTCTTCTGAAGCTAGGAAAATATTCCAGGAACACCAGGTCTTAGAATAGCGTTCCTGCTGATGGCGTGCCGAGAGCACTAAATCTTCTAGTTGACTTATTTCTTTAACTTTACGTATCCACATTCCAATCGTCGGTGGTACCGATGATTTCCATCTCAAAGGGATGCATGTCTTGGCAGCATCTAACAAGTGACCTATGCTAGATTCGCTATATTCTTTCCCTGGTATCTGGTTGGCATGTAAAAGAAAGAACGCCGGATCCTCCGGTATCCTTTGGTCTGAGCAGGTTTGAAGAATTCGTCTGACTTCCCTCCAAAAGTTCCTCAGTTTAGGGCAGCTCCAAAAAATATGTAGCATAGTGCCTTTATCTTCCTGGCATCTCCAGCACAGATCTGAGGTGTCAGGATAGATTTTCTTTAATTTCACTGGTGTTCTGTACCATCTGGTAAGGATCTTATAATTAGTTTGTTGCGTTTTAACACAGATTGAAGATTCATGTGTGAATCTGAAAATATGCTGCCGTTGCCCCAAGCTGAAAGATTCCCCCAATTCCCTTTCCCAGTCCTGAATGCATTTCAGAGAATAAGTCTCTGACAATGTCGTCAGTATTTCATAACTAGCCCCTAGAGAGTGGGATATTTTCCCCTCCTCTGCGCATAGTTTCTCAAATCTATTGAGCGGTCTATCAAATTGTCTTGATAGTGGGAGGGTATTCAGGAAATGGGTAATCTGTACGGCATTCCAAAGCTTTAGTCCAAAGTTACCTCCTTGATCAGTCAATTCCGCAATTGTCAGCCATCTTCCCCCTTTTATATAGTTTAATGCCTGTATATACCCCTTTTTCACCAGGTGTCTAAATGCGACATCCTCATACCCTGGTGTAAACAGGGGATTCCCCAATATCGGGTACAGAGGGGAAGTGGTAGGTATTATACCAGCGATAGGAAGTATCCTTGAACAAAGTTTAGCCGTATTTCCTATAAGCGGATGTTTAATCACCTCTTTAGGTAAAGAGGGAAGGCCCCATGGCACTCTACCCAAGGGTATCGGAATTTGACCCTGTTCGATCTGCACCCAAAGCTTAGTATCCCTATGTCTATTCCAATCAATGACCCTGCTCATATGTATTGCTTTATGATATCTCTGTATATCTGGGACCGCTAGTCCCCTCTTTCTTTTAGGTAACATTAATTGTTTCCGTTGCACCCGGGGGTGCTTGCTTGCCCAGATAAAATCAAAAATTTGTTTCTGGCTCTGCTTGAAGTAAGTTGGTGGGATATATATGGGTAATGCTTGTAATAAATACAAAAATTTAGGGAGAATGCTCATCTTAATGATGTTACAACGTCCCAGCCAGGTATATAGGCCAGCCTTCCATTTATTTAATAGTATCTTAATTTCTTGCAGAAGTGGGGGAAAATTTAACTCATAGATCTTAGTTATCTTCAATGGGATTAGAGTACCCAAATATGTTAATGCTTTATTAGTCCACTTGAACTTGAAATTTTGTTTGAGTTGCTCAACCCGGGTTTGTGGTAGATTAACCCCCATTGCCTCTGACTTGCTAAAATTAATACGAAGATTGGAAAGCCGGCCATATTTCTCGAATTCGCTCATCAAGTTGGGAATTGTAATCAGAGGATTTGTAAGGGAGAATAGCATATCATCGGCATACGCCAAGATTTTGCTTTCAATGTTCCCTATATGGACCCCTGTAACGTCCTGATTTAAGCGGACCATGCACAAAAGCGGTTCCAGTGTCAGGGCGAATAGGAGTGGCGATAGGGGACACCCCTGCCGTGTCCCATTTGAAATGGGGAAAATCTCCGATAGTATACCATTTGCCCGTACCTGGGCCCTTGGACACGAATAAATGGAAGAAATCCATTGTAGCATCCTACTCCCGAAACCTCCCTGTTGTAGGGCCGCTAGCATGAAACTCCAACTCACCCTGTCGAAGGCCTTCTCCGCGTCTGTGTTTAAAAACACACATTGTAACTGTGTTACATTTACTACCTGTAGTAAGTTGATAACTTTGGTAGTGTTATCACATGCCTCTCGTGTGGGGACAAATCCCACCTGATCAAGATGTATCAACTTAGGGATATACTTTTGGATCCTATTTGCTAAAATTTTAGTGAAAAGCTTAAGATTGAGGTTAAGCAAGGAGATTGGTCTGTAGCTTCCACACGAAGATGGATCTTTTCCTTCTTTTAGAATTTCCGAGATATGGGCCAACAAGGTGTCTTTTGCCAATGTTGCTGTTGACCCTAGTGCGTTGAATAGCTTAAGCATATATTGAGATAGGGATGGGAGAAGTGTTTTGTAATATTGGGCCGTCAGGCCATCCGGCCATGGTGCTTTACCCAGTTGAGTAGTATTTACAACTCTTTGTAATTCTTCTATAGTTATGGGTTTTTCAAGATCTTCCCTGTCTTCCTCTATCAAATGAGGTATAGCTGATGTTGAAAGGTACGAATCTATCTGATCCTGTGTAGGAGGGTTTGTCTGTAAATTATACAAAGACTCGTAGAATTCCTGGAATTCCTGTACTATTTCTTTGGGTTTCGTAACTCTACCTTGGCTGGATGACATGAGATGTGGGTTTTAACTCCTTAATTTCTGCTCACGTAGAGTCCTAGCTAATAATTTCCCACACTTATCCCCAGACTCATATGAGAATCTTCTACAAACCTGTAGTGTAGCTTTAGCTTTAAAATAAAGTAGTTCAGAGATTTGTATTCGTTTATTACTAAGAGCTCTCTCTAGAGAAGGAGATCGAGCCTGTTTATGTCGGGTCTCCAATATAGCTAGTTCTTCAAGAGATAGTTTTAACTGCTCTGTACGTTTTCTCTTAATCCTAGCCCCATGTTTTATTAGTACTCCACGAATAACCGCCTTATGTGCTTCCCATATAATGCCTGGATCACAATCTAGGGTATCATTGGTAGCGAAATAGAATTTTAATTCCTTGATAACATCCTCTAAGACAATTTGGTCTTGTAATAGGCTTTCATTCAATCTGCACTGCTTTAACCTAATCCTCTGGGGATCTCCCAGGGTATATCTCATAAATATCGGTGCATGATCTGACCATGTGATTGAACCTATATCAGCCTTCTGTACCGAGTGTAATTGAGCATGTGGGACAAGGAAGTAATCTATTCTCGAGTACGATTTGTGAGGAGTAGAATAGAAAGTATAATCCCTTTCAATAGGGTGTAACAGGCGCCAGATGTCAATCATTTGATTTCTGTGAAAGATTTGAGCTATACGATTACGCATGCTAAGGGAGATTGATGATAGCCCAGAGGTGGTGTCTTCTGTTGGAACTAGTGGTATATTAAGATCCCCTCCTAAGATCAAATGTCCTTCAGTAAACTCCATCAATCGCTTGAACACCTTACCTAGGAAAGTATCCTGATGCTCATTCGGGGCGTATAGTGTTGCTAACGTTACCCCTTGCTCTCCCACCTTACCCTTCACCAACAGATAGCGTCCTGCCGGATCCCTATCTATATCTATACAAGACCATGGTATTCTCTCTGAAATAAGAATAGAGACCCCCCTAGACTTAGCCGTTTGGTTAGGTGAATGATAAACCATTGGGAAAAAGTGACTTTTTAAAATTGGTATTTTATCGTCTTTTTTCAACTGGCCCAGTCATTTAATTCTGTCCACAGCTGTGACTCAGTTTTGCATGGCATAATGCAAAATGTGAACTTTTCTATTTGTGCACAATAATTCATTCAGGAGCTTGTTTAGCCATAATGCAATCGGCAATAATAACAAATTATATCCATAAGTTCATGTTTTCAGTGTACTGGTTTATAATATCAAATAGGTGAGTTGCATTGTGTTTTTAAATAAGGTTACTTGTGTAGTGGCTAGAACAGCCTTTATTAACCTTTTTACTATGTTGGAACCCTTGCAATAGCCTCCAGGTTTCGGGGAACCCCACAACAAATATTAGTTACAGTAAAACCTTGGTTTGCGAGCATAATTCGTTCCAGAAACATGGTTGTAATCCAAAGCACTTGCATATCAAAGCATTTTTTTTTACAGGCTATAAAAGAGAAGAGAGGCACCTCTAAGTGTAGCAATAAGTTGCCTAAATGTACCTTCATTAAATGTAACCATATTGCTACACTTAGAGGCTCCTCTCTTCTTTTTTATACTCAGTTGTGACATGACGCTACTGTTATATCAAGACATTGCTTGTATATCAAGGCAACATTTATAAAAACATTTTGCTTGTCTTGCAAAACGCTCTCAAACCAAGTTACTCTCAAACCAAGGTTTTACTGTACCTACAACTCATGTGATCAATAGGTTGTAGAAATGTTGTAGCCACGCTGGCGGTATGATTATGTCAGATTTTTGCGTCTCAAAGAGGTACATTGTTTTGCATAGAAATTTGGCATTTTATATTTTAGGCCTGTAATTCTTAGTAATAACACACTTAAATCTGTCCAAACAAGAGTCTAGTAGACATCTCGGCTGTGATAAAGTTTGAAACACTAAATCATAAATTATAATATAATAAATAACTATAAATAATTAAAAAAAATTATAATAAATTAATAATACAATTAATTTCCCCACGATTCACTATCACTTATTTCGGCAAGTGTTCTAATTTACTATCGCTGTATTCTAGCTGGTCTCAAACCACTTTTGACATAAAGGGACACTTTTTGATTGCCATGGACAGTCTCAAGTTTCCAGGCAGAAAGAACAGTATATATAATATGAACTGCATGCAGGGCATTGGACAAAACACTAGGGACAAAAAGGAGGTGAAATGATTTGATACAGTAATGTAATCTGTAAGATTACAGTGTACTGTATGTGTTAGGAATTTTTAACTTTTTGAATTTGCCGCCAGGGTCTGGCCCCATTCGTCGGGACGCTCGCAGGGTACGGAGCCCGGCACACAGAGGCATCGGGCGAAGAACACAGCCTGCAGACACCGCGGGGGGACATTGCAGGATCCTGGGGGCAAGGAAAGTAAACTGCACCAGGATCCTGAGATGCAATCCCAAGTGTGGCTCGGGGTTACCGCTAATGGTACTGAAATTCAACCCTGAGCCACACTCGAGAATACCGCCAGGGAGTTTAATTAAAAGAAAAGATGAGGGTACTTTACCCTTCCAACTTTATATAACACAATTAAATTTAGGAGCAATCATAAAATGAAACAAATGATAACAATGGCCAGAAATTAAACACAGACGTATGGGTTTGGACCCCTTAGACTGAAAATTATACCCAATTGCTACTGACCATCTGACCATCCTAACTGGATAGCTAGGCCACCCTACTTGATCAATGAGTGGCTCATACCCACTCTCAGTGGACTTACTCTCTCAATCCCCAGTTTACCATTTCCTCCTAGTTTGCCTACTCCCTCTTTTTCCCTTCTCTTTACTCCTTACTTTTTTAGTTAGGTTACTAAAACACATCTACAGCATTCCAACTGACATTCCATGGGAAGGTACCAAAAAAGGGGACTGCATCAGAGGATTTCTCAGCCCCAGCTTTTTACTGCCTTGACAGGAATTGTCCTTGCTATGTTTGCATTTAAATTCATAAAGTGTTTCTAACGGCAGAAGGTTTTTTATCTTAATGCATTTTATGTGTGCAGGAGCCCCCCTCAGCCCCCCTAATACTTACCCGAGCCTCATCTCGATCCAGTGATGTTGCATAACAGTCTCGGTTCTCATTGGCTGAGACAGCTGCGGGCGCCATTGGCACCCGCTGCTTTCAATCAATGTCAGTGAGCCAATGAGGAGAGAGGGGGCTAGGCTGAGCCACGGCTCTGTATCTGAATGGACACACAGAGCAGCGGCCCCGCTCGGGTGCCCCCATAGCAAGCTGTTTTGCTGTCGGGGCACTCGGCAGGAGAGAGGGGCAAGAAGAGGGCCCCCGAGAAGAGGATGATTAGGGCTGCTCTGTGCAAAACCACTGCATAGAGCAGGTAAGTATAACATGTTTGTTATTTTTAAACAAAAAAAAAACAAGGCTTTAATATTACTTTAAAGAAAACAAACAGAAAATAAATACAGTGGGGTTGATTTAGTAAAGCCCCGTACACGCGGGCCAAATGTCAGAAGGCATCAACATTCGGCTCATGTGTACTGCAGCCGGTCTGCTTCTGTTAAATGGGCATACCCAAAAAGGGTCACTTAGCCAATGGGCAATGACCGGAGTGTTTTGGCGGGTGGGGGGGTATCAGTTTTTTTTTTCATTCAGCCCGCTGGGTTGAACGAAAAAAAACAAAACTAGCAGTGTGTACTAGGCTTAAAGTGATACTAAAGTCTCTTTTTTTTAGTTAAAAATAACAAATGTTATACTTACCTGCTCTGTGCAGTGGTTGTGCGCAGAGCAGCCCAGATCCTTCTCTTCTTTGGTCCCTCTTTGGCACTCCTGGCCCCTCCCTTCTGTTGAGTGCCCCCACAGCAAGCAGCTCCTTATGGGGGCACCCAAGCCGGGCGACAGCTCCCTGTGTCCATTCAGACCGACTCTGCTCCCTTTCTCTCCTCATTGGCTGACTAACTTTGATTGACAGCAGTGGGAGCCAATGGTGCCATGCTGCTGTCTCAGCCAATGAGGAGGTGAGTCCTGGGTAGCCGAGATACTCCTGCAACATCGCTAGATCGAGATGGACCTCAGGTAAGTATTAGGTGGGCTGGGGGGTGGCTGCTGCACACAGGAGTGTTATCTTAATGCATAGTATGCATTAAGATAAAAAACCTTCTGCCTTTACAACCACTTTGAAGGCTATAGGCTGTTCACTTTGCAAGGAAATTATCCCCAGAGCTTAGTAAATGTGGTGAAATTTCATTTTTGCAAAGAATACCCATTCACATGCAAGTAAAACAAAAAAAAAAAAACAGCAAAAAGGGCAACTTCCCTTGCAAAGTGAACAGGCGATTTGTCTTTAATAAGTCAACCCCAGGCAGTGAAAATTGTAGTGCATGGGACACTGGTGGTCAGTAATCAGCCATCAGTCGTCTTTGATAATGCCCTGTGGGAGGGGCTGCTGCTCCTTAGCAATGTCACATCCTGCGAGTGGTGGAACGCAGGCGATGTTGCAAGAGAACTAAGCTGCTTCCTGGAGCGAGCAGACTGCCCTACTTGATATGTTTTGGAATATGTGATTTTTACTCTGGAACCTTGTAAGTGTGATTTAATCATTTATTGAAATAAACAAGACATACTACACTATGTGGATTCTCTCTCCTCTATACATGCGTCGTGACTATATATGAAGATATAAGAAGTGTCGTATCCCTGCTCACCAGTTTAAGCCTGATAGACCCACTTGCAATACTGCTAAGGGGTCCGTATCATCTGGTGAGCGAAGGCACAAAGGGGGTGTGTGGAGCACTGATCACCATGTGATAATTTTGGCGCATTACAGCACTTTAGAATATTCTTTGCACAGGAGCACTTTTTTGGAAGAAATTTTGTGTTTGGGACTAATTCACAATATGGACTTTCACTGGCTACATGGTTGCCAGTTCACATCTGAGTTTTTTTTTATATAACCTTGGATTGCATTACTTGTTTATTTCTCAGATTTATATGCTCATGGTGTATGGACTAAATTTTACACTTTAGGAATTTACACCTTAAAGGGTTTGTTAACCTATATATATATATATATATATATATATATATATATATATATATGACTATATATGACTATACCAGCCCCTCTATTAGGGACTGGCATAGCACACTGTGTCGGTAGTTTAAAAAAACGAGCACTGCAAATACCTAATTTGAGCTGTCTTCAGGCTGGTCCCATCACTCGCGGCCGCTTTCCAGCTCCGATGGACGGCTTCTGAGGGAGGAGCCATGATCTCCCTCTGACGTCAGCCAGGGAGATCTTGTGGCCGCTCGTCTCCTCTGCAGAAGCCCTGTCTCATAGCTGTAAAGTGTCCGCGAGTCACGTGACCGGCCTGAAGACAGCTCAAATTAGGTATTTACAGTGCTCGTTTTTGAAAACTAATGATACAGTGTGCTATGCCAGCCTCTTATAGAGGGGCTGGCATAGTCTTATATATATGGGTTAACAAACCCTTTACGGTGCAAATTCCTAAAATGTAAAATATATGAAGCACCCTCTACCATAGCTAGGTGCTGGAGTGAGGATTTTTTGTGTGGTAGCTGCCAGGCAGCTAAATTTAGGCAGACATATGCTTCAGGCTAGGCCTGTTTGTTTTGATCTGGGGGCAGGGAGTGGTTAGTGTAGCAGTGGGTGTAACCACCTGTGCTTCGGTTCTTGGGCGCCTCCCCTGCTTCCAGAGAGAATGTTCTAAGGGAGGGGAAGGGCAGAGGACTGGAGTGACAGGGAGATCATGTGAGGAGCCCTGACCAATCCCCACTTGGAATTGGCAGGGGGCAGGCCTCCTTCATAAGCTCAGATCCAGCCCACTGGAGGAAATTTACTGATTGGTGCTGGTATAATGCGAGAAATATATTGGCCACATCCCTAAAACTGGACAAATTTACTACAGGAAGGGGAGTACCTCTAAATGGGACTTTGGAGGGCAATAGTACTCTGAGAGTCATAAGTATAATAAAGTAGAAAAGAGTTTATTTATATGACAAATAGGAGATAAAAGATAGTGATGCAACAATTTACACAGGTTGCAGAGGGGGATGTGCATATAATACAATACAGTGAGACACAACCACTATCCTGTTGTATAGACAGTACAACAGAAAAGACCCGCCGCGTTTCGAGCTTAGCAAAAATTGTTCTCTTCTTCAGGGGTGAGTGGTTGAACACAGGACGAAAGAGCGTCTAGAAATAATAAAGACAAATATAAGGATATGCATATTGTAACAATAGACAACAAGTCAGTCAGTTATACAGTTCAACAAAGGTTCTACTGACCATATGATTATGCATAGGCATCCACGAATTTGCATCCATATAAAAACATTGGAGGGAGAAGGAAGTGCCACTGTCTAGAGCCGTCTGACTTGAATCCGAAAGTGCAGGCGCACCCAAGGCAGAAAACCTTTTTACGGGGTATCTAATCACAGAGGGCATTGTAGCTGCATCCCACAAGGGGTGGCCCTCGTAAGAGCCAACATGATGTAAAGGAGCTGGTAATAAGGAGAAGGGAGAGATGGAGAAAGTATTTGTATGTGGTAGGCTGGTGCTCACAACCCTTGAGCCATATAAAGACTGATAGGAATGTGTTTAGGAGTACATACATACCTGGCTTAGTGGTTTCATGTGGAGACTGACCCAAAAGGAGGAGAAACGATGGGGCTAGGCATCATAGGGGGATAGCCCTAGGCTGCAAAAGGTTCAGGCAGGTATCATACGTAAGAATGGTGGTATGAGCCTAAAAGAGGAATATGAAGGACATGGGTGGTGGTGGCCAATGGTCAAATGACATGGGTATTGCTAGAAAGCAGTAGCCTGTCCATTGCATATGTGTATATATAGAATATATTGATTAGGGGGAGATGAAGCCATTAGCCAGCAGATACAGGGCAAGTTACCATTTTTACCAATCACATCCCGGTAATTTTGAAAAAATTGGAAAAGGGGTGCCCCTGGGATTGTGTGGATTGGAGTAAATTATGGATTGCCACCAAGTATATATAGAAAAATATAAAGAATTTTATTTATACATAATACACTTATATATCAAAAATGGTTTAAAATCAAAGAGAGGAACAGACATATACAGTCATTGAGAAACAATTGCATGAGGACACCTTACTACTTGAGACATATAAGTCATATAGCTAGTGGTGACACAACCGACATGTTTCGGATACTCGAGCTATATCTGTGATAGCCTCCATTATTTCCTTCTTCAAGGTTCATGCAATAGTTTGAAGACAATTTAGTCTCTATATAAGAGAAAAAAACAACATAGTATGTGATAGCTATATAATACACAACAGTGTATTGGCATGATTACATTATTTTGAATTTCTCCCATATGTGGGCAGCTAGAAGATAGACATTGTTGCAGAGAGAAAATAAAATAAACTAAAATAAACAATAAGAAAAAAGAAGAAGAAAAGGGGGGGGGGGAGAGAAACAAAGGAAGAGAAAAAGAAAAAGAAGAATAAATATACATGAAAGTTCATTTAAGAATACATGAATGCATATATACATTGTATAATTGTATGTCTATAAGATACAGTACATCTATATCAAATAGTGTTGCATACATACATTTCCAATGGTAATATAAACATCAGCCGTTTGGAGGAATTATCCCGGTGATATAAAGCCCAAACGGATATGGTGCGAGTTTACTGGTCGCATAAAGACAAATACAGCGGCCAAAGAAACACTGCAGGCAAGATGACAGAGCCACGGGGAAATGTATAGGAGGACCAACCCAAAAACGCCCCTCAAAGCTCACAGGGAAGCCTCAAATTGCAGCGGAAAGACTGCCACGGCCTCTCTGTAAAAACATACACAAATGGATTATAGTTTCTAGATCGCAGACTAGCCCTGTAACCAGGCATCCCATAACTATGATGAAGTGTTTGAAAAAAAAGGGCTTAGTACCTGTCAAAGTGGCGCAAGGACATCCACACTCTGGCTGTGCAGCAATTGGCCAAGTCAGGTGGGACTTTTTATAGAGCTGTCGCTGGTGTTGCAGCAAATCAGCTCAAATGGCGCCAAGGGTGAAGCTGCAAAAGGAAGGAATTCAACCAATGAGGTAGAGCGTGGGAGGCCACAAAAGGGCTAGACTGTGCGTCCGGGTAGGAACCCAATTAACTACGTATTGAAAATGAATAGAGAGGCTCTTACCGGACAGGCACCGCATACAGAGGCCGCCCTCGATCCCGGCGGCGTCCGGCGTCATCGCGCACCCACGCAAATGTGAAGGACGTCCACGACGCCGGCGCGGTGACGTCAGACGTCGACCCGACCACCAGCACAACGAAAAGGGCGGAAGTGCTAAAGGAAGATCACTCCGTTGCCCGCACCAGACCCAAAAAGGTCAGCGCAAAGGCAGCACAATTGTATGTGCTGCGCCAAACGGCGCCATCGGAGGAATGGGGAAAAAATGACTAATCCAAAACCCCATGGGTAGTAAACAGTGTAACATGAATACCCTCCGTCCCATATGTGTGTGATTCTTAGGACAGGGAGAGAAATTTATTTATATGCACATAACCGTCCATTTGCTCAAATATGAGCAGTCAGCCCCCGATTATCAAAATAGCCGGGGGCTGTTTTTGTGCTGGGGAGCGTCAGTGGGCCCAATGGGTGGTCCCCAAATCCCCGGGCTCCAATATGTCAAAAAGTGCAGGGTACAATTGTCATTTGATTAATTTCTAAATAATAAACAATAATCAACAATATAATAACTAGGCACTAATCTCCAGTGGGCGAATCATCAGGTAAAGTTCCACCAATTGGATCCAATCTTGTTTACTTAAAAAGGATTTTTTAGTTTTTACATGAATATCTAACCGGCATACATCAGAAACATTAGTACACATGTTATACAGCTGGCATAATTCATACATATTTATTTATTTTTCATATTATTAAAAAAAAAAATTATTAAAAAAAAAAAAAAAAAAAATTAAAATAAAAAAACAAACTAGGTATAAACAGCTTGTTGAGCTCAGTTTAGCAGATCCCTATCAAACTTAGCAGATGTAAAACCTGGTAGGAAGGGTTTAAAGTTAATTGCCTGGTTCAAGCCAGGAGGTGAGGTGGCGTTGAGGATCGAGATCCATCTCAGCTCCCTTTGAAGAAGGTGCTTGTTAAGGTCACCTCCGCGGGGGCTGCGGTGGACCCTGTCCAAAACTAACACCTCAAGGTTTGGTACGCAATCTCCATGAACTTGGGCAGCATGTCTGCCAAGAGGGAGATCAGGATTTTGTTCCTTCATCCCTTTTAGATGCCGGTAAATTCTCTGCCACAATTTTTGTATAGTTTTTCCTACATAGAAGCAGTTACAACTGCAAATAATGAGATATACTACGTCCGTAGTTTGACAGTTTGCATAGTGTTTTGGTCGAAATTTTTGGCCATTCGGTAACCGAATGTTCTTTCTAGTGTTCATATATTTACAGTATGTGCAATTACCACATTGGAAAGTTCCCAGGTCCTTACATGGATCTCCCCTATTGGTGTTCTCAAATTCACTCTGCACTAGCATGTCCTTCAGGGACGTTGCTCGTCTATAGGTAATATTTGGCCTGGGGGGTACTAGTGGTCCTATCACAGGATCTGCTGTAAGTAGATGCCAGTGCTTTTGGTAGATTTTAAGAAGTTCAGCGTGATCATCAGAATAAGTGTTGATAATACGATGATCACTTTCACTTTTTTTAGATTTAGATATTAGTAACTCGTGTCGATTTAGATTTGAAGTGCGTTTAAAGGCCTTTTTGAGGCACTTATGGCTGTATCCCCTTGCTAGAAGTCTTTGCCTTAAGTTATTGGCTTCTCTTTTATAATCGACCTCGTTAGAGCAATTTCTTTTTATTCTCAAATATTGTCCATAGGGAATAGATTCAACTAGGGATTTAGGGTGAAAACTAGAAGAATGTAAGATTGTATTGCCTGCACTTGGTTTGCGGAACAGCTTACATGATAACATGTTTTGCTTGTCTCTGAAGATCTCCACATCAAGGAAGGTTATGGTATTTGGGTCCGATATCATTGTAAACTTAAGATTAAAAGTATTTAAGTTTAGGGCGATGAGACACTCATCCAAACATTGCTGGGAGCCCGTCCATACAATGAAGATGTCATCAATGTACCTGTGCCATAGAGCTACATGGCACAGGTACATTGAGAGATCCCCGCTGGAAAAGATTGCATGCTCCCATTCCCCCAGGTACAGGTTGGCGTAGCCAGGGGCACAACTGGTGCCCATGGCTACGCCCTGTACCTGGAGGAAACATTGACCATCGAAAGTGAAGACATTGTGTCTCAGTATGAAATCCAAGGACTGGATTATAAATTCATTGAACAAACGTTCATGGTGACTGGTTTGTGATAGAATATGTCTAATACAAGCAATACCTAAAGAATGAGGAATCGAGCTGTAAAGTGCCTCCACGTCGATACTGACAAGTATCGAATCTATAGGAATTTGTACTCCCTCGATAATGCGTAATAAGTGAGGTGTATCTTTAACATAAGAGGGGATGCTCTGAACAAAAGGTTTTAGATGCTCATCAATGAGTCGTGAAAGATTTTCAATAATAGCTCCGTTTCCAGATATAATAGGACGTCCTGGGGGATTTAGGGGATCCTTGTGGATTTTGGGGAGTGAGTAGAATGTTGGTGTGCGGGGAAAGGAAGTGCGAACAAATTCCCAAGTTTGTTTAGAAATGACATTATTTTGAAAAGCTTCATCTACCAAAGTGTAGAATTTTTTATTAAAGGCATCTACAACACCCCTACTGACAGGGCGATACCACTCATGATTTCTTAATATGTTGAAACACATTTCAAGATATTGGGGGTTGTCCATGATGACAATGTTTCCTCCTTTATCCGATAATTTAATCGTAATTTGATGATTTTTGGATAGATTTTTTAAGGCCATCTTTTCAGTAGGAATAAGATTTGTATGTCTAGGTGTTATAGGTACTAGGTTATTTATTTCTTGGCTGATATTTTTAAGAAAATTAGATACACCTGGATTTGAGCTAGGCACTGGGTAAAAAGTTGATGTTTTTTTTAAGGGAAGTTTGTTTTAGGGTACTGGGGATCTCGGTGTCAATTGTGCTGGCATTAGCCAAAAGTAAGTCAAGGTCCAGGGTGTCGATGAGGTCTTTGGATTCATTTTCCTCAAGTAAAGATTTGAGATTACCCAGAGCTTGACGTTCACTATACGTGTGAAATTCCCGTGTATCTGGGTCGCTCTTTTCAAAAATGCTTTTAAGTAGCAATTTGCGGGCGTATAAATGAAGATCTTTAATGGTCTCAAATTTGTCTACAGGTTTATTAGGGCAGAAAGTTAATCCTTTTGAGAGGACTGAGATCTCATCGACACTCAGGACATGTGATGACAAATTTATAATATTAAAAGCCGAGGCTATGTCGTAGTCGGGTTGTGAGGAGTGAGTGAGTTTCCCGAGTTCTTAGAGAACATCAAGGGAACCTTAGGCGTGACAAAAGTGCCCATATTTTCAAGTGATTCATGTGCACTGACGGTGACATCCGAGGCCGTCAATGTGGAAGTGTTGGGGACTGATGGGAGCAGAGTACGAGGATACTGTTTAGGGGGACGTTTTTTAGTAGTATTACTATTGGAGGAATTTTCAAAGTCACGATTTCTTTTAGATGGTTTTGTGCGTTTTCCTTTCATCGGTGCATATGACATGTTAGACGAAACCGAAGAGGTATCAGACGTATCCAACTGTGTGGAACGATGATTGTCGTTCTTATATTGGACTCTAGGTCTAGTTGAAAAAGCCCATCTATATGCTCTGCCTTCTTCGAAGGCTTGTTTATCCCGCATGTATTTAAACTCTTTTTTTGCTAAGATCGATTTGTTGAATAGTTCAATATGGGTTTTAAGTTTCTCATTTAGATCTTTGTATGAGGAATGGGCTTGTAGGGGTTTGATTCTAGAATAGATTTTTTCAATGTTCGTGTTGATATAGACGAGACGTCTCCGATATTCATCAGAAAGAAGCCTCATCATACCAGCCGAGCATGATTTTAAATTCGTTTCCCATGCTTGTTTGAACGTCGGGTCCAGATCCTCAAAAGTTGGGAAGATCTGGACTCGAAGTCCAAGTGGGTTTAAATCATCTCTTATGTACTCATCAAACGTTTTTATATGCCAATGCATTGAAGATTTCCTCTCCAACCATTTAGTTGAACTAAATCCTGATCTCCCTCTTGGCAGACATGCTGCCCAAGTTCATGGAGATTGCGTACCAAACCTTGAGGTGTTAGTTTTGGACAGGGTCCACCGCAGCCCCCGCGGAGGTGACCTTAACAAGCACCTTCTTCAAAGGGAGCTGAGATGGATCTCGATCCTCAACGCCACCTCACCTCCTGGCTTGAACCAGGCAATTAACTTTAAACCCTTCCTACCAGGTTTTACATCTGCTAAGTTTGATAGGGATCTGCTAAACTGAGCTCAACAAGCTGTTTATACCTAGTTTGTATTTTTATTTTAATTTTTTTTTTTTTTTTTTTAATAAATATTTTTTTTAATAATATGAAAAATAAATAAATATGTATGAATTATGCCAGCTGTATAACATGTGTACTAATGTTTCTGATGTATGCCGGTTAGATATTCATGTAAAAACTAAAAAATCCTTTTTAAGTAAACAAGATTGGATCCAATTGGTGGAACTTTACCTGATGATTCGCCCACTGGAGATTAGTGCCTAGTTATTATATTGTTGATTATTGTTTATTATTTAGAAATTAATCAAATGACAATTGTACCCTGCACTTTTTGACATATTGGAGCCCGGGGATTTGGGGACCACCCATTGGGCCCACTGACGCTCCCCAGCACAAAAACAGCCCCCGGCTATTTTGATAATCGGGGGCTGACTGCTCATATTTGAGCAAATGGACGGTTATGTGCATATAAATAAATTTCTCTCCCTGTCCTAAGAATCACACACATATGGGACGGAGGGTATTCATGTTACACTGTTTACTACCCATGGGGTTTTGGATTAGTCATTTTTTCCCCATTCCTCCGATGGCGCCGTTTGGCGCAGCACATACAATTGTGCTGCCTTTGCGCTGACCTTTTTGGGTCTGGTGCGGGCAACGGAGTGATCTTCCTTTAGCACTTCCGCCCTTTTCGTTGTGCTGGCGGTCGGGTCGACGTCTGACGTCACCGCGCCGGCGTCGTGGACGTCCTTCACATTTGCGTGGGTGCGCGATGACGCCGGACGCCGCCGGGATCGAGGGCGGCCTCTGTATGCGGTGCCTGTCCGGTAAGAGCCTCTCTATTCATTTTCAATACGTAGTTAATTGGGTTCCTACCCGGACGCACAGTCTAGCCCTTTTGTGGCCTCCCACGCTCTACCTCATTGGTTGAATTCCTTCCTTTTGCAGCTTCACCCTTGGCGCCATTTGAGCTGATTTGCTGCAACACCAGCGACAGCTCTATAAAAAGTCCCACCTGACTTGGCCAATTGCTGCACAGCCAGAGTGTGGATGTCCTTGCGCCACTTTGACAGGTACTAAGCCCTTTTTTTTCAAACACTTCATCATAGTTATGGGATGCCTGGTTACAGGGCTAGTCTGCGATCTAGAAACTATAATCCATTTGTGTATGTTTTTACAGAGAGGCCGTGGCAGTCTTTCCGCTGCAATTTGAGGCTTCCCTGTGAGCTTTGAGGGGCGTTTTTGGGTTGGTCCTCCTATACATTTCCCCGTGGCTCTGTCATCTTGCCTGCAGTGTTTCTTTGGCCGCTGTATTTGTCTTTATGCGACCAGTAAACTCGCACCATATCCGTTTGGGCTTTATATCACCGGGATAATTCCTCCAAACGGCTGATGTTTATATTACCATTGGAAATGTATGTATGCAACACTATTTGATATAGATGTACTGTATCTTATAGACATACAATTATACAATGTATATATGCATTCATGTATTCTTAAATGAACTTTCATGTATATTTATTCTTCTTTTTCTCTTCCTTTGTTTCTCTCCCCCCCCCCTTTTCTTCTTCTTTTTTCTTATTGTTTATTTTAGTTTATTTTATTTTCTCTCTGCAACAATGTCTATCTTCTAGCTGCCCACATATGGGAGAAATTCAAAATAATGTAATCATGCCAATACACTGTTGTGTATTATATAGCTATCACATACTATGTTGTTTTTTTCTCTTATATAGAGACTAAATTGTCTTCAAACTATTGCATGAACCTTGAAGAAGGAAATAATGGAGGCTATCACAGATATAGCTCGAGTATCCGAAACATGTCGGTTGTGTCACCACTAGCTATATGACTTATATGTCTCAAGTAGTAAGGTGTCCTCATGCAATTGTTTCTCAATGACTGTATATGTCTGTTCCTCTCTTTGATTTTAAACCATTTTTGATATATAAGTGTATTATGTATAAATAAAATTCTTTATATTTTTCTATATATACTTGGTGGCAATCCATAATTTACTCCAATCCACACAATCCCAGGGGCACCCCTTTTCCAATTTTTATGTGTATATATAGAGTTGCCCGATCATTGGGACAGATATGACTGAGGTTACTTACCTTAGCAATGGCCGATGGTGACGTGGTCCCGGTAGTTCCTCAGTTCCCTGAGTGGGGAGATGTGGGACCTAGCCTCCTTATAAGCAGACTCCTTGATGTGGGTGTAGGGAGGGGGCAAGTGGATCTTGGATATCTATGCATAATCATATGGTCAGTAGAACCTTTGATGAACTGTATAACTGACTGACTTGTTGTCTGTTGTTACAATATACATATCCTTATACAGGGTTTGACAAATTTGCTTGGAATCTAGGAGCCAGCTAAAAAAGTTAGGAGCCAGAAATGCGCCCCGTCCCGCCGAGCTCGCCCGCAGAAGCGAACGCATACATGAGTAGCGCCCGCATATGAAAGCGGTGTTCAAACCACACATGTGAGGTATCGCCGCGATTGGTAGAGTGAGAAAAATAATTCTAGCCTTAGACCTCCTCTGTAACTCAAAATATGCAACCTGTAGAATTTTTTAAACGTTGCCTATGGAGATTTTAAAGGGTAAAAGTTTGTCGCCATTCCACGAGCGGACATGTTGGATATCAATTTACTCAGCATAACATTATCTTTCACAATATAAAAAAAAAATTGGGCTAACTTTACTGTTGTCTTATTTTTTAATTTAAAAAAGTGTATTTTTTCCCAAAAAAGTGCACTTGTAAGACTGCTGCGCAAATACGGTGAGACAGAAAGTATTGCAATGACCACCATTTTATTCTCTAGGGTGTTAGAATAAAAAATATATATAATGTTTGGGGGTTCTAATTAGAGGGAAGGAGATGGCAGTGAAAACACAGGGGAAGCTCCATTAGCATTGCTAGTTGTATGTCATACCAACGGCCACCACAAGATGGCGCCATATCACAGAAGGAAGCATAGGCCTGCAGAAGGCCACAAAGCCGCGGCCTCAATTACTGGCCGGTGCGGCCCGACGCGATCGTGCGGCGGGGGAAGTGTGGGCGCACGGAGACACAGGATGGGGTATTTTGTGTCTCTGTGCACCGCCACGTGAACGCGTTGGGCTGCGCCTGCAATTGAGGCTGTGGCTTTGCGGACTTCTGCAGGCCTATGCTTCCTTCCCCAGGCGCCAGGTCGCTAATTCTAGTCGCAATTGCGACCTGGCGCCCGGATTTCATCGAACCCTGTCCTTATATTTGTCTTTTATTAATTATAGACGCTCTTTCGTCCTGTGTTCAACCACTCACTCCTGAAGAAGAAAACAATTTTTGCTAAACTTGAAACGCGTTGGGTCCTTTCTGTTGTACTATCTATACAACAGGATAGCGGTTGCATCTCACTGTATTGTAATTTATGCATATTCCCCTCTGCATTCTGTGTAAGTTCTTGCATCACTATCTTTTATCTCCTATTTGTCATATGAATAAACTTTTTTTCTACTTTATTATACTTCTGACTTTTAGAGTACTATTGCCCTCTAAAGTCCCATTTAGAGGTACCCCCCTTCCCAAAGTAAATTAGACCACTGGAAGGGAGTTCTCGGCTAGGAGACGTGGAGAATGGAGTGCTAGATCACAGCAGGAGGCCCATCCCCATATGGAGGAGGAGCCCGGGAGAGCTGTAAGGGAGCCTCGTCCTTGCACGGTCATGGAAGAGGTGTCCTGAAGCAGAGGAGCTGGAGAAGTGATTGGAACGCATGTCCAGTTAAGTTCTTCACTATGAACTCAGGGCAGGAGAAGGTCAGTGAGTGTGACACAGTGGATATCTGGAAGAGGCATGCCAGGGGAGCTGGGTGCAGGGCCAGAGGAGAGACTGTGGGGTTTTGTGTCGAATCGATGTGGCCTGTGGGCACGGGATTTGCAAGTCGGGCTGGCTGGGATCAGTAGTCCACCAACTAAAGCAAGCTACTAATCAACTAGGCTGCAAGAAGGGGTACTGCAGGCTCCTGGCCTACTAACAACTCAGCAAGTCAGCAAGCATATAGGACTATTCAGAGTATTCCTTTTTGTACAGTGAAGATGAGGCGGAAAGACTAATAGTTCATGGTGAAGTGTTGTGCAGGAGGAGAGAAGTCCTGGGAGTAACAGTCTGCGGGAGATGATGCAGAGAAGGAGCAACGGTCTGCAGGAGTTATGCAGGGGAAGTGACTGTGATTATTTGAGTCTATCAGTTCTTCAAATGCTCAATTCATTCAATTAATTCTTAAATATGATCGCAAAGTTCTATGGGCATCCCATATCCCCTTTCCCCATCCAAGTTATATCCCCCAATAAACAAAAACAAAACAACGCAAATGACTGTTCATTGTCTCTGAGGTGATAGATGGAGGTCTGGCAGCAGGGTGATATGGTGGGTGTTAGTAACTAGTAGCAACCATACGCTACATATAGTCCATACACCATAAGCATATAAATCTGAGAAATAAACAAATAATGCAATTTAAGGTTACATAAAAAAAACTCAGATGTGAACTGGCAAGCATGTAGCCAGCAAAAGTCCATATTGTGAATTAGTCCCAAACACAAAAAAAGCATTTTTGAAAACGAATGACACAGTGTGCTATGCCAGCCTCTAATAGAGAGGCTGGCAGTGATTTTTTTTAAATTATATTTTACAAGAATAGCGGCGGGGGGGGGGTCAAAGACAGACACAGAGGGAAATGATAGGCAGGAAGGAGGGGGGAGAGGGGAGAACGGAGCAGGGCAGCCTATCACAGAGGGAGGCGCTTTAACCACGGTGATCAGGGCGGAGCTGGTCTGTTTAGAGGGGGCATACAGGAAGTGCAATATTCATTTTTTTTTTTTACAGTTTAGAGGGGGACAGATTGCATAGCACAAGCACTGTGCTGTGTAATCTGCTTTAAAGAGGAAGTAAACCTTGATGGGTTTTATTTCCTCTTTAATTCCCTGCAAAGGTAAAGCATAATGGGTTACTATGCATCGCATAGTAGCCCATTATGTATCACTTACCTGAAACCGAAGCCTGCGATGTCACTGCTGTCCCCACTAGCAGTGAGCATCCATCTTCACCACTCTTCCTTCCGGGGACGCGAACTCCGGCTCTGTGACTGGCCGGAGTCGCGTGACGTCACTCCCGCCAGTCACGACATGACCTTCTTTAGAAACGCCACGATCGCCATTTCTAAAGTGTGCCTGCGCTGTTGACATTGGCGCACGTCTCTATTGAAAATGTTATATATATTTCCAGCACCTACAGATAAGCCTTAATCTAGGCTTACCTGTAGGTAAAAGTGGTTGTACAACCACTCTAAGGGACCAGGACCTGCATATTTTTTTTTTTTTGGGGGGTTAACAAACACTTAATTTTTGTCTGTTTGCACTGTGGTTTGATGTTCAACCACTTAAGGACCGCCGCCTGTACATATACGTCGCCAAAATGGCATGGCTGGGCACAAGCACGTACAGGTACGTCCTCTTTAAGATGCCCAGCCACACGCGCGACCCGGTCCTGAGCTCCGTGACCGCGCCCGCGGGACCTGCAGACCCGATCGCCGCCGGTGTCCCGCGATCGGGTCACAGAGCTGAAGAACGGGAAGAGGTAAGTGTAAACAAACCTCTCCCCGTGCTTCCTAGTGAGACTGTCACTGATCGTCTGTTCCCTGTCATAGGGAACGACGATCAGTGACGTCACACGCCAAGCCACGCCCCCACACAGTAAAAATCACACATTAGGTCACACTTAACCCCTTCAGCGCCCCTACAGGTTAACCCCTTCACTGCCAGTGTCATTTTCACAGTAATCAGTGCATTTTTATAGCACTGATCGCTGTATAAATGACAATGGTCCCAAAATAGTGTCAAAAATGTCCAATGTGTCCGCCATAATGTCGCAGTCTCGATAAAAATCACTGATCGCCGCCATTACTAGTAAAAAAAAAAATATTAATAAAAATGCCATAAAACTATCCCCTATTTTGTAGACGCTATAACTTTTGGCCAAATCAATAAATAAACGCTTATTGTAATTTTTTTAACCAAAAATATGTAGAATAATACGTATCGGCCTAAACTGAGGAAAAAACGTTTTTTTTATATATTTTTTGGGGATATTTATTATAGCAAAAAGTAAAAAATATTGAATTTTTTTCAAAATTGTCGCTCTATTTTTGTTTATAGCGCAAAAAATAAAAACCGCAGAGGTGATCAAATACCCCCAAAAGAAAGCTCTATTTGTGGGAAAAAAAGGACGTCAATTTTGTTTGGGAGCCACATGGCACGACCGCGCAATTGCCAGTTAAAGCGACGCAGTGCCGAATCGCAAAAAGTGGCCTGGTCCTTTAGCAACAAAATGGTCCGGGGCTTAAGTGGTTAATTAGTGATCATTTTGGCACTGCTCAAACCCCTAGCAACCTCTTGAGTATCCCTGATTGAGAAGAACTGGTCTAGTCTGTATGAACAAGTGACACAACACTGTATGTACAAAACATAAACTGTTGATCTGTGTCTGAAAAATATTCATGTTTAATTAAGTCCTTTCTATAAATCAAACCGAATCAATAAACCAATCTCCAGTCTCCCTCTCCCCTGGTAATAAATATGTACCTCTTTTGCAGATGTGCATTTATTAATGATGACATTCATTGGTGTGGGACACGCCATTGTAAAAGCAAATGATATGTATGTGCTTGTAGAAGAAAAAGTACCTATCCTATGGCCAGACAGCACTGATCCAGACATCGTTCATCTGTCACTGTAATACACTTCTAATAACATCAGTGCTGTGTGGTTCTGGTACAACTGGAGCGATGTTAATGACACTGTAGATGTGCAGTCATTCATTACCTAAGTAAATTAGCTGCTACATAGTCATGCCTTATGGAATCCATTGATCACACAGACTTCATCTGTAGTCCTGAGCAGGGAGATGATGACGACTTTTTAGTAAATCCCAGTGGGATCTGGAGTGACGTCTACACACAAGCCACTCGAGTTAGTCCTGTTGACCAGCCCTTCTCTCCCTCACGTTTTATAGGAGCATGTTTCTGCCTCGGAGTATTAAAAGAAAGGAGCCGAGCTTGGCTGAGTACACAACTTACACTGCCAGGCGGAGAAAAGAGCAGAACTTGGAGCAGCAGAGGCAGCGGCGGCTCTTCCCTCTCCCGACATTTGGGACTTTCAGCACCAAGGACAGCGGAGCGGCTCCTTCACCTTCTACCATTGGGGACTCCTGAAAACTTCCCTGCTCTCCACATCCAAGGACCTACCGTACGATAGAGGCACCCCCTGATTTTGGGTAAGTACCTCCAAATGTGACTATGCTGCTGAAATATTAGCTGCAGTAAGGACACTTAACTATGCACACTGTTATTATACAGTTACCGATCGCACACTTAAATATTACCTGCAGTATATACAGTTATCTGTTGCACACTTAAATATTAGCTGCAGTATATACAGTTATCTGTTGCACACTTAAATATTAGCTGCAGTATATACAGTTATCTGTTGCACACTTAAATATTAGCTGCAGTATATACAGTTATCTGTTGCACACTTAAATATTAGCTGCAGTATATACAGTTATCTGTTGCACACTTAAATATTAGCTGCAGTATATACAGTTATCTGTTGCACACTTTTTGTTATATAGCTGCTTTTTATGATACAGTTAACTATTGTACACCTAAATATAAGCTACAGTATATACAGTTATCTATCGTACACTTAAATACTAGTTGCAGAAAATACAGTTAACTATTACACACTTACATATTAACTGCAATATATGCAGTATAGTTACTTTTATTATAAAGTTAATATATACAGTATAGTTACTTTTATTATACAGTTAACTATTGCACACTTAAATATTAGCTGCAATGTTTATAGTAAACTAGCACACACGTAAATATTAGCCACAGTGTATACAGTTAACTATTGCACACTTAAATATTATCTGCAATGTATATAGTAAACTATTACACACGTAAATATTAACCACAGTGTATACAGTTAACTATTGCACACTTTTTGTTATATAGTTGGTTTTATTATACAGTTAACTATCGCACACTTAAATATTAGCTGCAATGTTTATAGTAAACTAGCACACACGTAAATATTAGCCACAGTGTATACAGTTAACTATTGCACACTTAAATATTATCTGCAATGTATATAGTAAACTATTACATGCGTAAATATTAGCCACAGTGTATACAGTTAACTATTGCACACTTTTTGTTATCTACAGTAGTTGCTTTTATTATACAGTTAACTATCGCACACTTAAATATTAGCTGCAATGAATACAGTTAACTATTGCACACCTTTTGTTTTATAGTTACTTTATATTATACAGTTACCTATTAAATATAAGCTACAGTATATACAGTTATCTATTGCACACTTAAATGCTAGTTGCAGAAAATACAGTTAACTCTTACACACTTAACTATCACACACATAAATATTAGCCACAGTGTATACAGTTAACTATTGCACACTTAAATATTAGCTGCAATATATACAGTAAACCTCCACACACATAAATATTAGCAACAGTGTATACAGTTACCTATTGCACACTTAAATATTATCTGCAATGTATATAGTAAACTATTACACGTGTAAATATTAGCCACAGTGTATACAGTTAACTATTGCACACTTTTTGTTATATAGTTGCTTTTATTATACAGTTAACTAACGCACACTTAAATATTAGCTGCAATGAATACAGTTAACTATTGCACACTTTTTGTTATATAATTACTTTTTATTATACGGTTACCTATTAAATATTAACTACAATATTTACAGTTATCTATTGCACACTTAAATGCTAGTTGCAGAAAATACAGTTAACTTTTACACACTTAAATATTAGCTTCAATGTATATAGTAAACTGTCACACACGTAAATATTAGCCACAGTGTATACAGTTAACTATTGCACACCTAAATATTAGCTGCAATGTATATAGTAAACTATCACACACATAAATATTAGCCACAGTGTATACAGTTAACTATTGTACACTGAAATATTAGCTGCAATATATACAGTAAACCTCCACACACATAAATATTAGCAACAGTGTATACAGTTAACTATTGCACACTTAAATATTAGCTGCAATATATACAGTAAACCTCCACACACAAACATATTAGCAACAGTGTTTACAGTTAACTATTGCACATTTAAATATTAGCTGCAATGTATATCGTAAACTATTACATATTAGCCACAGTGTATACAGTTAACTATTGCACACTTTTTGTTATATAGTTGCTTTTATTATACAGTTAACTATCGCACACTTAAATATTAGCTGCAATGAATACAGTTAACTATTGCACACCTTTAGTTTTATAGTTACTTTATATTATACAGTTACATTTATATACTGTAGCTTATATTTAATAGGTATCTATTACACACTTAAATACTAGTTGCAGAAAATACAGTTAACTATTACACACTTTAATATTAGCTGCGATATATACAGTTAACTATTACACACTTTTTGTTATATAGTTACTTTTATTTTTACAGGTAACTATTTCACACTTAAATATTAGCTACAATGTATTTAGTAAACTATCACACACATAAATATTAGCCACAGTGTATACAGTTAACTATTGCACACTTAAATATTAGCTGCGATAGATGCAGTTAACTATTGCACACTTTTTGATCTATAGTTACTTTTATTTTACAGTTAACTATTGGTGCACTTAAATATAAGCTGCAGTATATACAGTTATCTATTGCACACTTAAATACTAGTTGCAGAAAATACAGTTACCTATTGCACACCTAAATATTAGTTGCAATGCATACAGTTAACCACTGCACACTTTTATTATACAGCTACTATTATTATACAGTTAACTAATGTACACTTAAATATAACCTGCAGTATATATGGTTATCTATTGCACACTTAAATACTAGTTGCGGATAAGAAAGTTACCTATTGCACACTTAAATATTAGCTGTAATGCATACAGTTAACCACTGCATCCTTTTATTATACAGTTACTTTTATGATACAGTTAACTATTGTACACTTATATATAAGCTTCAGTGTTTACAGTTATCTGTTGCACATTTAAATACTAGTTCCAGAAAATAGAGTGACTTATTGCACACTTAAATATTAGCTGAAATGTATCCAGTTAACCACTGCACACTTTTGTTATACGGTTACTTTTATGATACAGTTAACAATTGTACACTTAAATATAAGCTGCAGTATATACAGTTAACTATTGCACACTTAAATATAAGCTGCAATGCATACAGTTAACCGTTGCACACTTTTATTATACAGTTAACTATTGTTCACCTAATTATAAGCTGCAGTATATACAGTATCTTTTGCACACTTAAATACTAGTTGCAGTGTATAAATGTAACTACTGCACACTTGCATATTAGCTGAAGTATATAGTTAACTATTGCACACTCGTATATATGTTGCAGTATATACAGTTAACTATTACACACTTTAATATTAGCTACAGTATATACAGTTATTCTTTATTGCACACTTTTCAGGGGCCAAAAAATAATGAAAGCTGAACACATCGAGACCTGACTGGCTAATCTATCTTGTGTGACCTTAGATTATGTTTTAATTCATTAAGTCTGCTGGAATTTTCAAGGTTGTGAGAACTTGGAGCTTGTACTTACTATCAGTTAACAGTTTACAGAATACAGTTCACATATGTGCTGTTGGTAGATGCCAACGCTAGCTAGTAATGGTGGTCATACACGGAATGCATTTAAATATATGATCCTATTTGCAATACATTTCCTGTCCAGTTGGAAATATGATCAGGAGATTGAAAAAGAACATTTGATGAGCCCTTTACTTATCAATCTACCTTCCTATACTCTGATTTTCCATCCAGACTAAATATATATTTTTTTGATCAAATCGATCGGTTTAGCTTGATGTCAGTCAATGACATTCATTCCTAGATCTGACCATATAACCTGACTGTGATTGTTTGATCAGATTGGTAAGTGTGTGGCCACCATAAGACTTCATGTACACTGCTGCTGATAAACGGATGTATAGGAGCAGATGATGTTTTTTTTTTTTTTTCCAGCTGCAGCTTATCTTATCTTTACATGTACACAGGGTCGTTTATAGATTTTTAGAAAAAATTTTTGGAAAGCAAAAAAATTGTAAACGCGGTAACTCGCGTTTAGCCGCGTTTCGTTACAGGCGGTTTTCATTTTTGGCTATTTGAAAAAAAAAAAGCTTCTAAACGCAAACGCGGCTAAACGTGGCATGTAAACGCGGCAAAACGGACGTGTTTAAATGTCGGTTACTATCTGTCAAGTTAAATCGTTCAGGAGAGGTTGTAAAACGTCCCGTGTACATTAAGCCTAACTGAGTACTTTTTTCATTTTTACATTTTTTATAGTATAATTAATAAACACACAGCAAGTATGTTTGCTTATATTTTTTCACCGTGCTTGCTGTTTGGCACACATTCCTGCAAAACAGTCCCTAATACTATGAGTATTTATTTATTTATGTATTTATATATTTTATTTATTTTTGTCAGTTCAAAAAAAAATGACATACTGCATACAGCAGTGGATAGGTTAGCAATCCAAAAGCTTGCTTATATTTGCACATTAAAAAGTATGTTTTATACCTTATATACTTTTATGTATTTATCATTGTTTTTTATTAGTATTATATGTACTGCATTATTCTGTTTCTTGAAATGGCAACAAGTGTATTGTGACGTGTCCCCTTTAAAACTATTTCTATAAGACCCCTTTCACACTGGGGCGCTTTTCAGGCGTTTTTGCACTAAAAATAGCGCATGTAAAGCGCCTGTCAAGCCACCCCAGTGTGAAAGCCTGAGTGCTGTCACACTAGGGTGGTGTGCTTGCAGGACAGGAAAAAAAGTCCAGCAGCATTTTTGGGGCGGTGTATACACCACTCCTCCACTGCCCCTGCCCATTAAAATGAATGGGCAGCGCTGCTGAAGCGCCTGCAAAGCGATTTGAAAGCACCACAAAACAGACGTTATTAACCCTTTCCTCGGCCGCTAGCGGGGGTTAAAGGCACCCCGCTAGAGGCCGAAAAGCACCGCTATAACAGCGGTACTTTACCGCTAACGGACCCGCTGCCCCAGTGTGAAAGGGGTCTTAAAGTTATACTTTTCTTTCGGTCCAACTTTCAGATAATGCTTTTAGAACACTGTTTTTTTTAAATAATATTATAATAAAAAACAGCAGATGTATAAGCATATAAGGCAATTAGTGCTCTGAGACCACATATTTATATTTATTATTAATTTAAATTAGTTACAATCTCAGATCATAGGTTCTGAGGTTATAATTTTAGACAGAAGGATAAAGCTGTTTTTTTTTAAAGCCCACAATAGTAACTTACTTATAGTTATCTAAAAGCAGCATTTAGGGTTAAGAATAACAAGTGTTTGTGAGCAATGTAATATGTTCTACACAACATGTAGGTATGCTTCACCTTGATTGAATGTGACATGTGGTTTGTACTTTAACAGAGCTAAAGTTATGGAGCACAGAACCATCTTCCACCTTATGGTGACCCTCACCTTGTTCAGCGTTTTCTACCTCCGAGCACTTGCATTACCACCTTTAGGGTCTTATTCTAACAGCAGGTAAGGTTTCACTGTTTTAAATTATTCTATTCTTAAGCCAACTTAGTGGTTTGGTTTAGACGGTGTGTCCATTAAAACAGAGTTACTGGCAGCAACCACTTATTGAAGCAGTGACAACTGCAGTCTAAAGCCCCATACACACTATTAAATCTTCTGCAGATTTTTGTCTTCAGATTTACCAAAACCATGTAGTGCAAGGGCCTGCCTGATTGCACACAAATGGTAACTCTTAAAGTGGAAGTAAACCCTCCTATCATTTTCAGCCAAGGAAGCTGCCATCTTGGCCTCTGTTTAATCTTCAACTGCCATGATGCTGCACATGTGATTAGTTATGACACCAGCCATTGGGTGGTGTGACAGTTTGGTTGAGAGCACAGCCAATGTGACAGTTAGCATTTCCGGCATGCCGGGAATGTAACTGTTTTTTGAAACTATCAAATCGTTGGGTTTTCTTCCGCTTTAAGCCCTGTACACACGATCGGTTTTACCAATGAAAACAGTCTGATGGACTTTTTTCATCGGACAAACTGATCGTGTATGGGCCCCATCTGTCTTTTTTCCATCAGTGATTAAAAATAAAACATGTTTTAAATTTATCCGATGGAAAAAAAAACGATAGCAAATTCCAATCGTCTGTGTGAAACTCCATCGGAGAAAAAACCCATGCATGCTCAGAATCAAGTTGACGCATGCTCAGAAGCATTGAACTTCATTTTTCTCGGCACGTCGGAGTGTTTTACGTCACCGCGTTTGGGACGGTCGGATTTTTGACTGATGGTGTGTAGGCAAGACTGATGGAAGTCAGCTTCATCGGAAATCCGATGGAAAAATCCATATGATTTTATTCCATCGGAAATCCGATCGTGTGTAGAGGGCTTAAAGGTTTGACCTAATAGTGTGTATGGGGCTTACGCCATTTTTTAAAGACATAGACATAAAGCAACATTTTGCATTATTAACAAAAACATACATTGGTGATCTCAACCAGTGGCTCAGGGGCTATATGTGGCACCTTTGTTGTGGCTCTTTTGGTCTACAGTGCTTAAGAGCCTGAACCTTTACTGCAATAAAGTCAACACTTAAGCCAGTAATATTCTGAAATGCATTGTGTCTCATCACCACTTAGAGAGTTGCTCACAGATTAACAAACTTTGGGTGCCTTTAACTTACATTAGCAACAAATATGCCTGATAATACACTGTACTAAACATAAATAGGTCATTTATTTACTTTAACTATCCTTGCATCTTGAATATAACTCGTAATATCATTTTGTTTTCAAGATAAGGAGAAAATGCTTTAGGTTTCAATATCTCTTGATTTTCTGTGGTTTTAGAACTCATCCTGTTATAATGAATGATTTTACAACACGGTGTAAGTGCTAGAACACATGTTATAAGTGACATAATGGAGGATATGTGGCTAGAAATCACTTTTGCAATTCCTCCAAGTAAGCAGCATTCTCTCTAGGGATGTAGAGTGTGTCATTCATTTATAGGATAGCTTTACAAGACATTAATACAAATTCCCTGAGCTTTTTATGGTACATAAATCAACAAAATTAAGAGCAGTGGATGCTTGCAGTCTGACAGCAATAAAATGTAAGAGAGTTTTTAGGCATATTTTATTTACTTTAAAGTATTATGCCTGGAAACCTACCGCTAACTAATATAGTAAATTCCACTGTTTCCACCATAATGTCCTTAACACTTTTCATTAAACTATTAAACTATTTGTCATTGCCCCTTCCTGTAATAGAAGTATGACCCTTTTTGTGCAGACCAATATTTATTGTTGTTTTATATCTCTATAGTTCTTTTAGGTGACAGGGGGCTTTTTGGAAATGGTCCAAAACAGTCCCACAGTAAAATACAGGTTAAAAACATTTTATGGACTTTTGCTTTAAACTATCCCCAACCTGAGTATAATTAATGCGAAAGATTAATCTAATTGATGATGAGCTATCGATCATTTTCCTCTCCATTTCAGTATACTGGATGCCAATATGGATATTTTGAATACTAAAATTTAAAACTGGCATAGATATAGCTTACATTTATTAGTCCCTAATTCACCTCTCTCTTCACATACCACCCCAGTGACAGTGATGTTTTTGAAAATACAACTGCAGGAAGATCTCAGAGTAACAAGAGTGGCTCAGGTCTCCTTGCATTACTAAATGAATTGAGAGTGTCCATTTAGCTTGGGGAACAAAATTAAGCTGTGTAGGCTTCAATCATCCAGTCCACTGCAAGCAGAAATTCATTTCTATTTTACTTCCTCTGCATGTTATTGGTTTATCAAATTGAACAGAGCTTCCCCTTATTTACAATGCAAAGTAAACATTTGCTACTGCTTTAGAAAATCACCCTCCATTGTAGAAATAAGTAAAGACTGTATATAATTTGACAATAAACTGTTAAGAATGCTTGTCTGTATAAGTTAAAAGATAAGTATATTTATTCGAGATTTTTGATAGTTTAATAGTCCTGGCTTATGTTAGACCCCTTTCACACTGAGGCAGTTTTCAGGTATTTTAGTGCTAGAAATAACGTCTGTAAAGCACCTGAAAACTGCCTCCCATTCTCTGCAATGGGTGCTTTCACACCCGGGTGGTGTGCTTGCGGGACGGTACAAAAAGTCCTGCAAGCAGCATCTTTGGGGCGATGAATGGGCAGCGCTTCTGAAGCGCCTCAACACGGGACTTTGTCTGCTAGCGGGGGGTTAAAAGCGCCCCGCTAGCAGACGAAAACGGGCAAAAGCGCCGGTAAAATGAGCGGCGCTTTACCACTGACGGCCAGGGCTTTCAGTGTGAAAGCAGCCTTACAGTGAATGTGACATTCATTAAACATTCACCGGTGGCGAATCCATCACTGTTATTTAAAACACATGCACCATTGACCCGCAGTAAACATTTAGTGAAGGTCAAATTTACTGCCCCTCAATGTTAGATATTCCCATTGGTTAAGGCTATGAAGATGTTATTATTGGAAGACCCAAGTAAAGGGTCCAAAAATGGAAAATAACATGTATAATGTAAGAAAATATACATTATAATGTAGAAGGATTTTTTTTTATCTATACTGCAAGCTGCCTTGCTAGAATCTATAAACATTTTTATAAAGAATCTGGCTCCAAGAGGGTAGCAACAGATTGAATTGAATTGTATTTGTAGAGTTAATTTTTTTTGTAATGTGATGTAAAAATAACTGAATACTAACGCAACCATGAACTCTGTGAACAACCATGAAATCAGCTGATCAAATCATAACAGAAGGAAATAATAATTCAGTACAAACAGTGGTGTCACTAGGGGGTGGCTTTTAGGGCCATAGCCCCGAATCTAAGGCCCATAGCCCTGAGTCTCTCAGCGGTGGCCGTGGCCTCTCTGCAGCCAGGCTGTGAGTGCGGCGGACAGCACCAGAGAGTGGGCAGACAGCACTGGAGAGCCGGGCAGGTGAGAGAGCAGAGAGATTATATCATCTCTCACTGCCCACCCTCTCTCTAGTGACCCTGATGCAAGGAGTGGCTCTCTGTGGACTCTGAGGTAAGAAAGGGCTCTCTGGGGGCCCTCATGTAAGTGGGGGGCTTTCTGGGGACCTTGATGTAAGGGGAGCTCTCCGGGGACCCTGATGTAAGTGGGGGGCTCTCTGGGGACCCTGATGTAAGGGGGTCTCTCTGGGGACCCCAATGTAAGTGGGGGGCTCTCTGGGGACCCTGATGTAAATAGGGGCTCTCTGGGGACCCTGATATAATTGGGGTTCTATGGAGACCCTGATATAAGTAGGGGCTCTCCGGGGACCCTGATGTAAGGGGGGGCTTTCTGGGGACCCTAATGTAAAGAAGGGGCTCCCTGAAGACCCTGATGTAAGTGGAGGGACTCTCTTGGGACCCTGATGTATAGGGGGGCTCTATGTGGACCCTGATGTAATGATAATATATATATATATATATATATATATATATATATATATATATATATATATATACACATACACACAAGTGTCTGACTTTCTTTACTTCGCTGCTATGGGCTCTAGCCCCAGATCTTTTGTAGACCCAGCAACGCCCCTGAGTACAAATAACAGCAACAACCTTACTTGAAATGATTAAACAATCCCATAAACATCTACATGGATATCACCTCTGTTTAGATTACAGGTATGAGGACTATGTGAGATGGTAAAGGGAGTCTAGTATTAAATATAAAATAAATATACACTTCAGTAACCCTTTGAGAAGCCAGTAAGGACAGCTGTTTGCTGGAGGATTAATGTAATTCCTGGGAAATATACTACTTTCTCATTTACAAAAAACATGGTAGTACCATTCCATGCTGTATTCCCCTTCTATATTCCTTTGGGAAATTGAGGTGGTGTCTGACTGCCTTCTGCTTAAAGCATAAAATGTAATCTATGAGCATGGTGAATGGATGTTATGGGATTCTCAGATGTATGGATGTCATGGTGTTCTCAGCAGCTAGATCTGTTGCTGGCGCCTTAGAGATATGTTTCCAAAGTGTGCTCATCATGTAAACCCATTGCTGGATTATAAGTAATGTGGGACAATTTATCCTTTATTAGACTTGATAAAAACGCAGGACTAAACCATTTCAGTCCGATAGGTTACAGCCTATAAGTACCAAATGGTTTTACTGAGAGCAATTCCAGGTGTATGATTTTATATATGTATATGTTTCTGATATTGCTGTCAGTGTTTTAAAAAAAAAAAAAAACAACAACCATGTAGCTCATATAATTGTGTTTAGGGCAACTGGTGATGAACAAAGTATGCTTGACTTATTACAGTGTACCATATAAGCCCTGGTGTGTTAAATGTGGTGTAGAAGAATCACTTTGCAAATGATCTAGTTCTAGCACTTTCCATATTTGTTAGTTGAAATACAACATAAAAAGTATAAAGAAAATACAAATAGTTAAGCTAGATTTCACCCTTTTTTTGATCTTATGCATACACGTTGTATTAAAATATCTATATATCTTGGGAGCTCCAGATCTAAAAAATTCCCACTTGTGCCAAACTGTAGTTACTGCAAAAAGCCAGACGATTGTGCCATGCATCCTTGACAGCTTCTTCAGAATAAAATACTGCAAAGGCATACCTGTTTTTTTTAATTTTGGGTAAAATGTTGGCAATAGCATATTGTTTTTTTTAAAACATATTAAATGCACATGTTTAATCTGTTTTATACTCCAAACCCTACACAATCCTTTTCCCAGTTCTTAAAGATGTCCTCTATACTTATCCGTCTATGTTCTGTACATTCATTCAGCATTTTAGCATGGCTAAGCCAAACATATTCATATTCAGGATAATTATATGGCTGTAAGTGTGCAGAGATTGTCAAAGTCTGTTTAGCGCCATGTATCACTTTCAACAAATTTAATGTATAACCTTGACAAATGTGTGATCTATGTGCTACAACACTAGCATAGTACTTAGCCAGTAAAAAAAATAAATACAAATTTGTGATCTGGATTCAGATCCAATAATTTTTCTTATTTTTACGGTTTGGTACCCTAGAGTTTTGGTAATTGTACAGAAAGTTGAGTGGGAGTGCTAGGCCCCCTGCTACTGTATGTTAATGCCATCAATATGTCTTTCAGAATACGAGAACAATTATTTTTAGTAGTACAGTAGACTTTTCTACTGTGTGTGTGTGTGTATATATATATATATATACAGTAGAACCTGGGATTATGAGCATAATCCGTTCCAGGAGTATGCTCGTAATCCAAAGTACTTGCATATCAATGAAGGGTTGTACGGCTCTTATAAGTTGTAGGGCTTTCAAAATGCTCCCGCCCTGATACTGAAACAGGTGCTGGCTCTGCACTGATGCATGGAAAAGAAAGGAGCCCTGGACTGCCGCACTCTGTATAAACGATTTATTTCCAAAATTTCAAAATAAAATCCAAAATTAATCCAAAATTAATCCATAAATTCAAAAAATCCAAAAACAAGCTATGAGTAAGCATCTACTTTGATGTGAAACGCGCCAGCCATCCCTGCATGTCAGTTTTCTGTTTTGCCTGTTTTTGGATTTTTTTAATTTATGGATTAATTTTATTTTGAAATTTTGGAAATAAATCGTTTATACAGAGTGCGGCAGTCCAGGGCTCCTTTATTTTACTTGCATATCAAAGTGAGTTTTTCCATTGAAGTCAATGGAAACGAAAATAATTTGTTCCATATTGACTTCAATGGGATGCAATACCGAATGCGGCCAGATGTGGGGGGGGCGATAGAGAGCCTCGGAAACGGCCGGAAAGGCCAGAGGACCCGTCGGTTGACCTCCACAAACATTGGAAAGGCTCGGAAACTGAGTATTTCCGTGTATTTACGTGTCTTTCCGAGCATTGCCGAACGGCGGCGATCGGCTGCTATCGCCGCTGTTCGGCTCTGCTCGGCTCCGGCGCCCCCGCACGTCAGGCCAAATTCGGTACTGCAGGCCCTATTAGGTTGAATTCTGCTCGTCTTGCGAGACAACACTTGCAAACCGAGTCAGAATTCTTTAAAAAAAATTACTCGCAAATCAAATTGCTCTCAAACCAAGTTACTCGTAAACCGAGGTTCCACTGTGTGTATATATATATATTTTTTTCCTTGTTCAGCATCTATGGCTCTCTTGATTGGCTTGCCCAGGATGACATAACTCTAATGCATGTGCACAGCAGTTATGTCATCCTGGTGCAAAAGGGATTTTCATTGAACTGCACATATGTGGCTCAGTGTACACTCTAAAGAAACATTGCTGGCAGGCAGGAGAGTGGCTTTTATTGCAGAAGAGACATACAGGGGTTTATTTACTAAAGGGATCTATACTGTGCATTTTGCAAGTGCAATTTTTCCCAGAGCTTAGTAAATGAGGTAAAGCTTCACTTTGCAAAGAATACCCAATCACATGCAAGAAAAATAAAAAAAACAGCATTTTTGCTTGCACATGATTGGATGACGAAAGTCAGCAGAGCGTCTGCTCATTTACTAAGCCCTTTAGTAAATCAAACCCGCAGAGTCTTTTCATTCACAAAAGTCAGTTTGCAGTTTTTTTCCCCAAACTTCTTAATCCCACTTTAATAAATTTTTAAAGGCAAAAGTTTTTTTTCTACCTTAATGCATTCTCTGCATTAAGGTAAAAAACATTCCAATAGCCGCTCCCCCAGCCCCCCACGTACGTGAGTCCTGTATTCACAGGATACAGAGTCAGCAGCAGAAGCCATTGGCTCATGCTGCTGTCAATCATATTCTGTGAAATGGGAGTGGTGGGTGTGTCTGATGTATGTGTCTATGGATGTACAAAGCTCGGCTCAGGAGCTGGTCCACACGATGGGGTCATTCGGAGAAGAGGAGGGAACAGCGCTGGTGGGGGGCCACAGAAGAGGAGGTAAGTCGCTGCTCTGTGCACAGAGCAGGTAAGTATAACATGTTTATTATTTTAGTAAAAAAAAAAAATCAGCCTTTACAATCACTTTAAGGAATTTGCAGTAACTACTGCTATTAATTGTGTAATAACCCAGGTGGGAAACGTTGGCATATAGGCTTTGTTTTGCCAAAAGTCCATATGTGATTTCAAAAGGAGTCTAGCTATACTGTTTCCATTATACCTAGAAAAACAACAATATTAATGCAAAATTATTGTCAAAATAAGTTGCTTCTCTTTGTATCATTGGATATGAACTGTGTACATGTAAAATCATTTGCATTCTAAAACACATTTAATGTATTTTAGCATAATGATTTGTTGCTATCATTGTGTATTAAAAGTTCTGATTCACAGGCTGCAGAAAGTGTCATGCAGTCATGTCAACATAAACGCTGAGGGAACTTATTACAAGATAACAAGAGATATTATATATTATGAAAGGAAATATTGACAGGCTGTAATTCTATGTGAAAAATTTTCTGCAGAAAAAATAGTTCTGAAGTTCATAGAGAATTATTTGAAACTAGGTTTGTTTTGTTGAAAGTTTTACACACACAGGGGTTGATTTACTAGAATGTTCACTTTGCAGGGTAAGTTGCACTTTGCAAGGGAATTTTCCCCAGAGCATAGTAAATGCGGTAAAGTCTCATTTTGGAAAGAATACTCAATCACATGCAAGGGAAATAAAAATGACTGGATTATGGAAATCAGCAGAGCTTCAACTCATTCATTAAGCCCTGGGGCAAATTGCTTTGCAAAGTGAACAGCCTATTAGCTTTTAGTAATTATAGGGTCAGATTCACAAAAGGAGCTCAGTGTTCAGATTAAGGAAAAGGGTTGGAGAGAGGAAATATTACAATTGCAGTTTCTTTATTTCACATCTCTAATGGTGTCATATTGCATGCACTAGAGCACAGGTGTCAAACACAAGGCCCGCGGGCCGAATCCGGCCCTCCAGGTCATTTCATGTGGCCCTCGCAACTCTCCTGCAACTGCAGGAGAGCTCCAGACCTCCTCTGGTCCTCCTCCAGACCCTTACTTTCTGCTTTCAAGCAATGCATCCAGCTTCTTCCCAGTAGCAGAATAAGGTAAGTAGGGTGCACTGTGATGTAAGGGAGAGTGGGGGATTCAACTTCTGTTAGTGGGGTGGCTCTTGCAGAGATTTTTTTTCTCCGAAAATAGGTGCAGGAACTCAACCACGACCCCATTCAGATTTCACAAACAGTAGAAGGGTCTTAAAGGGGCATTAAATACCAGGATTGCATTACATACAGAGTGTAGAATTCAGGGGGTTACACACAGAGTGCAGAGCTGTCACTTGTAAACACAGAAACAAGACTTCTGTGTTTACAATTGATTGTGGTGAGGAGGCACCAAAGGGTCTGAGCCAGAGGTGGTGGAACTGAGTTCCCCCAAGTTCCCCCTGAAATAAAGCCCTGGGCTCTTGACATCTAATGTAAGAGGAGGGGATGCGCTGACATCTAATCTTACAGATACAACTGGCCCTTTTGAGGGCAATCATAATGCTAATGCGGCCCACAATGAAATTGAGTTTGACACCCCTGCACTAGAGTTTATAGAGCAGGTGTATAGACAACATGGACTGACACTCCTACAAAGTTACTGATTAGAAAGTTAAAGTTTCCATTTTCAGTATTATTATTATTATTATACAGGATTTATATAGCGCCAACAGTTTGCGCAGCGCTTTACATCAGGGAAGACAGTACAGTACAGTACAGTCACAATACAATTCAATACAGGAGGGATCAGAGGGCCCTGCTCGTTAGAGCTTACAGTCTAATGAAACAATGTAGAATAGAGACATTATGGAAAAAAGAAAAAGAAAAAAAAGAATGGAGTCAGACAAGAGCACCACCCTAAAGGTATAGGAATCCAAGTTTATTTATGTCATCCTAGAAGTCCAAAGATAACAAGGACTATGCATTTTGGGGCTATAAGGTTCCTACTTCATCAGGGCTAAGGAGAATGTATAAAATGTATATGTTAATCAAACAGTGAGCAAAAAATATAATATTGATAATAGTAAGATTAAATTAGAGGAGAAATTAAGGTAAACCTAAAAATATAGATGAAAATGCACTCATCGTGTTTAAATGTGTTTTTCTGATTTAAAACATTGGAGAGTTTCCACATATATAGTAAAAAGCAGCATGTAAAAAACAAAATTGAAGTAGTAGATCAAATAAATATCAAACGGTCACGTGGCACTGGCAACAGCTTACTGATACATTTAGACATGCTGACCTGATAACACATAAAAATAAAGTATATTTGGATGGCCTGTTGTGCTTGAGATCTCCCCCTTAATTCCCACCAACATTTTAAAATAGTGCTGGACCAAGTGAATTCATTCACTTCTGGGTGTGCAGTCCTGCAGTACAGTTTCACACAGTGCTTATGCATTGTGTTTAAAGAGGAAGTAGGATAAGGTGGAACCATAAGTACCACAAGGTTATCTTTCTTCACTTCCGGTGACTTCAGTATTCATGTTCGGTGTTCTTGTTCAGACAGAACCAGGGTGGTCCATCACAGTCATGCCTCTCCCTGCAGCAATTTTTGTGACTTGAGTATGCATTTTCAGATGGAACAGGGCTTATTTAACTCTGCCCTGCCTCCCTCTCCAGCAACATATCACTGCAGCATTGATCTATTGCTTGCTAAAACAGCTCCTGCAGCTGAAGAACTCAGTGTGTGTGTTTTAAGAGTGCTTCCAAAGTCTTAATATTTTTTACCTTTATGCATTCTATGCAAAAAGGTAAAACATCCTCCAATACAATTTACCCCCTCATTGTCCCTAAACACTTAACTGAGACCTTGTTTGATCCAGCACTGTGTCTGGCTGAAGCTCTTCTCTCCTCGCTTCCTGCTCTCACAGGAGACTCTGTAAGAGAAGGGGAGCTATAGGTTCCTGCTGCTGTCAGACGCATCCTGAAAGAAGGGAGCTGGGGGTGGGGTCAAACCACGCTGTATTTGTTTGTGGATGAACACAGCATGGCTCAGGAGCACACCTCCCATAGCACTCATAAGAACATGGGGCAGAGAGCACCAGTGGGGATTCCAAAAAGAAGGCAACGCACCACTGAGTGCAATACCATTGTACAAAGTAGGTGATTATAACAACTTTTTTTTTTTTATGAAAAAAGATGCTTTACAGTCTTTTCACAGAGAAGCCCAGATCCTCCTCTTCTCAGATGCCCCTCTGGAGCTCTGGGCCCCTCCCCTTGCCAACTGCCCCCATAGCAAGCCACTCGTGCATGCTCCCTCACGACCTGGCTCTCTGCATCCATAAGACGCCTCACTGACTGTGATTGACAGCAGCGGGAGCTAATGGCTCCAGCAGTCTACATCTCAGCCAATCAGGAGGGAGAGACGTGGAGAGCCTCAGGTCTTGTGTACACCACTGGATCAAGATCAGGCTTTGGTAAGTATTAGGGGGCTGAGGGTGGAGTTACACACTATAAAGGTTTTTTTACCTTCATAAAAAACCTTCAAAATCCTTTAGCCTTTACAACGACTTTAAGAACATTTACATACTTTATTGTTCATGGTTTGGGCACAGGTGCTATTTATGTACCTCCGGGGAATTGATGGCAAATCCATGTACTTGTAAAACCATGACTATAGAAACATATGCCCTTCCATATTAGAATGTAATGTGATTAACTATATGTTGTGCTTGTGCTTATATAAGCAGGTTGAATGTGCTTTGGTATGTGCTTTGGTATGTACAGTATATGATAGGTGGATGGGGATGAAGAAATTAGCTCAATTGGAAGTAGCAAACTATTTAAGTTATTGTCATTGATATATTTATACTTAACAAATAGATGATGTACAGTACATGTGCCTATTGTGAATACTGTATATTGGGGGTAAGCACCACTAATCCAGCCATACAGCTGGTACTGCCTGCAGTGCCTACCTCAGACTGTAGAGGGCACTTTAAACATTGACTAATAGTAGGAACCTTCTTTAGCTCACTCCACAGTGCCCTGTCTTCTACTTTGTTTATTTCTTCTAGTGTGTGAGCATATGGCATGTACTGAATAGGGGAAATGCACAAATACAACCATTTTTTTTTTTTAGGCTAGGGAACAGATTACCGTATGAAGGTGCAAATGAACCAGACCAGACACAGGTGTCCTTAAAACAAGACATGGATATGTTGCAGAATACACTACCAGACAATGAAAAGTTTTTTCTGGACATGACCCAGGGTGTTGGCAGGTAAAGAATAGATTGGATTTTACATGTCAATAACTAATTTATGACGCTTTCATTTGTCTCAGATACCGTTTTTAATCTGCACAGAATGATAGTTCACTTCTAAGAAAAAATATTGTCTCTAAGATCATCTAGAATTACTGATTTCTGCTGAACATACCACTGATCTAAGCAACACTAGCCATAGTCAGACAGTAAAAGGGTTAAAGAACTGGCAACAATGGACAATGAATAAACTACTTGGGGTCTGTTAAAAGAGTCTTTGGTATTAGTGGTTCCAAAAGCACATTAAACAGTGCACATACATTAAAGGAGAAAAGTGGGGATGGTAAAAAAAAAAGTATCCAATGCTGCAGCTATCCCCTGCAGGCTCTATGCCTGAGATCTGAACAATCATGTGACCACTAATCGCTCAGTTCTTGGGTCTGCTCTGAGCAAGGAGTGGTGACTGTCAGTCACCACTCTCTGCTCTGTTTCTCCAATGCTCACTGGAGCATTGGGCAGGAGAGGGGACAGGAGCAGATGTATGAGGCTCTGAGCCAGCTGCCTGTAAGGTATCTGGATCATGACATTATTGTAAGAATTGCTCCAGACTCTGAAGTGGCTCTGTGACGTTAGCCAACAGTGAGCTTTAGCCTGCTGTCAGCTGATTTTGAGCCACAGGAGTGCACAAGTAAGTACACTCCTGTGACCCACCATAGAAGTATGGCCAAAATAGCTTTAAACATTCTCCGGATTTAAGTCCCTTCAAGTGGGGAAAAAGTCTTAATGGGATCACGTGGTTAGCATTTTTCACCAAATCAATATTCACTCATCTTGCCTTAAAAGTAATAAGTGACGTCGTTCCCTAAAACCACCTTAAAATGTAAACTCTCATGCCTCATACACACGATCGCAATTCCCGAAGAGAAAAGTACGATGTGAGCTTTTTGTCGCAAATTCTGACCGTGTGTATACTTCATCGCACTTTTTCTGTGAGAATTATGGCCAAGAAAAGATTGAGAGAAGGATCTCAATTTTTTTGAAAGGAAAAATTCCTATCGGGAATCGCGGTCTTCTGTATGCAATTACGACACGAAAAAAAACATGCATGCTCAGAATCAAGCAGTAGAGCCGAACTGCCTATTGAACTTCATTGATCTCGGCTCGTCGTACGTCTTGTACGTCACCGCGTTCTTGACGGTCGGAATTTCGTCCAAGATTAGTGTGACCGTGTGTATGCAAGACAACTTTCAGGCGGTTTCCTGCTAATAAAATTGCGGTTTTCTTGTCGGAAATCGCAATCGTGTGTACGAGGCATTAGAGTTTTTTTTTTTTAAAGGTTTTTATTTCTGTCTTTGACCTCATTTGTTGATTTAATGTCAATTCCTGTCATAATGGTATCATGACAGGAAATGAGAGAGAGTCAGCAGAGGAAGAAGACAGAGAGCCGTATAAACAATATCAGATGTTCTTAACAGATTTTCTAGCCCTCTCTTCTGTACAAAACTAAAATAAATGTGGCTGTAGCTGGGATTGGAAGTAGAACTACATTTTTAAAAATTTAAAAATAAGCAGTTCAGCAAAGTAAAAATGCTCATGTTTAACCAGGAGCTTTCTAGATGCTGAATGTCTTCTAGGTTGAATGATGACCAGCATCGTTCAACCCACCTATTTTGAATCTGGACAGTCATTTGTCTGTTATTACGCAGCCTGGGCTCAGGGTATTAGTGCACAGAATAGTATGTGCAAGTCATTAAATGAGTGCTGTTCAGTGTAGGAGTACGGACCACTGCTACCAGAGGAAAAAATGAAGGGACTGTAACATCACTGGACTGGCCAGAAGGCTCTGGGAGGTATAAAAGTGCAGGTGGACTTTAGGGAAGGGAGGAGGTTGAGGGGTAATTATTATCCTAAAACTGGAGTTTTCATTAGGGCATAGATTGCTGTACTTACTCAGCATCAGTATAATGACAGATTGCCTGTGCCTTTATGGACTGGCATTTACACCATTCATTTTGTCTTCACTTGTTTAGTTTTATACTAACAAAAATTATAGGTCTCGAAATTTGCGCTTCAGACAGAAGCTTTCAATTAATAATTTAATAATTATTCAAATTACTGCTATATAAGCAGTAATTAGAGTAATTATTATATTCTTTATTGAAAGCATATGTGTGATGTGCAAATTTAGAGACCTATAACCTTTGTTAGTATGAAAATGGGATGCACCCCACTCTAGCTTTTTAAATGTAACTTTATTTGAAAAGAGTATTTGGCTGTCGGCTGAGATATTCTTTGTTTATTTTAAATTGGTTTTAGCTTTACTTTTACCACTGCAGGTACAACGGTTTATGTCCAATTTTCATCAAAGGAAACCTGTATTAGAAGAATTCAGATATTATCATTATTGCCCTCCTCTTTAAAATACTGGTAGCATTTGGCTTCAATGCTTTGAAACATTGGTCCAGAACATGGATGCAGATCAGGAATGTCTAAGGGCAAATTCAAACTAACACTGTGAACCAGTCCCAGGCATAGTTCAGCCCCTGGGGCCAGTTTGTTTGGTGTGAGTGCTCTGAAGTGTGCCCAGGATGGATTAATCAAACCGCGCCTGGGACCACTTGGAACAGATGGTCCCGAGTGGCGCTCATTTTTAATCCAGTATGGTTTGCTGCAGTGTGAGTGCAAACTGTGCAAGAGTACAGTTCTCACCATAGAGAACTGTGTAAGGAAACAGGGATTACTGGTCTGATTAGCAGGGGAGTGCACCCAGGGACACTTGTAAGTCACTTTCTTACAATCCATTGTGAGTGCCAACCAGCAGGGGAATAGGGAGGGGGGACAACTGGAACCTGGAACGGTTCATTTAAAAAACAGTTCCATTGTGAGACCCTCCTGAGAGAAGGCAGAACTTTTTTTCTGCTTTCTTCTTCCAAGTTTGTGACTTAGGCTTTGGCTGGAGCACAGAATAGGACATTTACACAAAAAGAACAGAAGCTGCAAATGACTTTTAAGTATGGCTCAATTCACTAATTACCACAAGTACAAATGACAAGAATCCCATTTTGGCACATTTTGCTAGCAGCTGCTTAAAGCAAACCTGTGCTTTGACTGTGCAATGTAAAGCAACATGTTCACTTTAAATAGGCATAGCACACTGCTGTGTACTTTTGTTGTCATTTCAATAATGTTTTATTGCTCATAGAGGAAAACACCGTCCACCCGACTTCAGTTCTCTGGTGTGTTTCATCATTAGGGACCTAAATCTATGTTTAAGCCTCTAGTTAGATGAAACGCATCATAGGATTGGAATCTGATGGGAGGTCCGTTCCTTATTATTTCCTCTATTTTTTATATAAAACAAAAATGGACACAGCAATGTCCATCTACTTTGTACTTGTATACTCATTTTTGAGAAGCAGATGGATCCTGCTAGGCATGGGCACCCACAGCTGGCGACAAGAAGCTGCAGGTCAACCTAGAGCGATACCATTCCAAGAATGCCACAAGGTTCACTTTAATGGTGGCTGTTAATGATACATTCTCTTCAATCTACCACAGGTCCTTATAGCTTATGGAAACTCATCTGTCAAAGAACTTATTTACATACAACTGACATGAAACTACATTTACATTTGCACAATTTTTCAAATCAGCTTTTTTTAAGATCCCTAAATTCTGTCTGGTCCGGTGATGTCATGGTAATCACTCTTCTTACCTAGTGTCAGTGGTCCTTACTGCTAGACTGAATTGTTATCAAATAAAGACATACAGTATGAGCACAGCTGAGTACAGCTGTAGTGTCCTAAGAGCTACACCCCAGGGGGTCTGTCCATAACAGTCTTGGCTCATAAAAAGGGTTTGAATGACAGACTTACCATCATTTAACCCAGATGTGAGTGGTGATCATTTTCGGAAGATAATATGGAATGCAGTCCTGGAGCATGGAGCGATTGGTATGAAAAAAGGGATGGAACACCAATTGGGTCAAGTAGTCAGAAATATGGCTTAGTTCATGTTTTAACTGTAAGCTGATGATTGAATCTGAGTTTACTGTATAAAATACACTATATACAATTTTTGTCTTACAAATAAATATTGAAGACATGAACACAATTGAATTTCTAAAGAGAGCGTGAAGCAGTAGTTATTTTCTTTTACATACCGCTGTCTCTAATAGGGAGAAAGGGGAAATGAAAGGGATGTGTCACTGCTCTGACTCATTCATTAGTGTATATTTCAGCTTGAGTTATTGAACTATGTAAAAATCTAATGTCAACAAAGCAGAAAAGACCCTGTTAAGCAAATGAGAGCTCTACCTGCTAAGTTGATGTACAAATTCTGAATATGTATGTAATATTTTTTATTAGCCTGTAAAAGATTTTTTTGCAGATGTTATTTTACTCTTCACCTCACTAAAAAACTGTATGGAGAACTAATATATATTTCCTGTAATAGATAACAACGATCTTGTAACTGTGGAGGAGTAGCATATTTACTAAAACATGCAGAATATTATTTATTTTTTAACAGACAATAGTTGTTTGTTACATCTCTTAGTGATTCTTGAAATATTACAACTTTTGATAAACTAATATTACATAATGATATAAACTAAACATGTTCTTGTTCTTGTTATATGTTTCTTAAAATAGAGGTTATGAATACATTTTTTTTTGTGCCAGGACATCTAGGCATGCAGATGGACTATTCACAAGTGGTTACAGCAAACTTTTGGGTCAGCTTTCTGCTAGACGTTACTTAGAATCTCTAATTGGCAAAAGAGTCAGGTAAGATGTCATTGTTAATATTGTTTACAAATTGTTCAGTACTTTCTAAAACGAAAACTTCATCAAATTTTATATATTCTGGTGTAACATTATGAAAAACTTTAACTGTACTTATAAATATATAAGGAGCAAATTATTTTAGAGCTTTGTTGCATCTTTATGCAGTGAAATCAAGAGTATTGTTCTTTCCATCACACAAGTAAAAATCTTAGAGAAAATACGTACTACTGCTTCTACAAACCTTTTATAGAAACTTGAACTGGTGATATATGAAGCTAGGACTTTTAACTGTAGAAGCACAATGTTATTCATAGATATATTTAGGTTAAAGCTCAACTCTAGGCAGACAGCTGAATATACAGGTGAAATAGATTTAATGGGTCTGTTTTACATGCCAAAGGATCTGTATTTCTGTCCATCAATCATGAGATTTACAGCACAGCCCTACCTGGCGGAAAAGGAGACCAATTTTTTGTCTAGCGTAGTTACATACAATTTAACAGGTCTTGTCCCTACCCCAGCCTGTGAGTGGACAGTGAAAAGAGAAACAGCAGGTTGATAAGCTTATCTCTTTGTCACTCACACCTGAATGGTTTATTTTGCTGCTTTACCCGTCCTTCTAAGCTCTACTGTACAGGGCATTTTAAGAGTCCGATATCAGGTCAAATTCAGGTCCTTACATTGCTTTAATTAAGAAAATACATGTATTGATGTAGGAATGAATACAGAGCTGAATTCATTTTCTTAGTTTATATCTGCCTGGTGTTCAGCTGTGGGATGAGCCATTTAAACCACTTCAATACCGGGCACTTTTATCACCTTCCTGCCCAGGCCAATTTTCAGCGTTCAGCGATGTCACACTTTAAATGACAATTGCTCCGTCATGCAACACTGTACCCATAAGATTTTTTTTATCATTTTTTTTCACACAACTAGAGATTTCTTTTGGTGGTATTTAATCACCATGATTGAAAAAAGACCAAAAACTTTGAAAAAACTTGCTTTTCTTCATTTCTGTTATAAAATGTTGCAAATAAATAATCTTTCTTCATACATTTAAGTCAAAATGTATTCTGCTACATTTCTTTGTTGAAAATAACCCAAATCTGTGTATATTATTTAGTCTGTAGGAAGTTTATAGAGTCCACAAACTATGGTATATATATCTGAAAATTGATTAATCCTGATGTACTGATGGCCTATCTCCTTTCTTGAGGCCTGAAAATGTCAGGACAGTACAAATACCGGCAAATGACCCCCTTTTGGAAAGTAGAGAGTCCAAGGTATTTAGTAAGAGGCAGGGCAAATTTGTTGTAATTTTTTGTCACAGTTTTTTTTTTAACATACTGCCACCATTGCAGTGCAGCATTATCATATTACAGGTGTGTCAGTGATCAGACACACTGACTGGTGACAGTATGTAAAAACAATATATATATATATTATTTTTTTTTTCAATTCTTTATTACTTTTTTTTTCTTTCTTTGTATGATATTTTTCGAACACACTGTGACCAGAGCAATATCACTGTACTACTCTGGGGAACTAATCAGGATTTTTTTTTTACATACTATGAAGTGAATTTCATTGGTATAAACAACCATTTTTACTGAATGAAACTGGTTCATTCAGCGTCTTTTGTTGTGATTAGCTGTCATTGGCCAACGCTAATCATATGGTACACATGGGCTGTCTGTACCATGTGATCACTGTGACCAATCACAGCTAGCAACACAATTGTGTACAATGGATGGCAAGAAAGGAAGCCATACATTGTTTACAACTGTCATGTAATATGCTGTGATTGGTCAATGGAAGTGGGCAGGTACAGTGATCAGTCATTGGTGGGGACAGCTGGGGACAGATCGCACCACTGCGTGCCCCACAGTTGTTCTGGGACAAAGTCATATGAAAGCCTCCAAGAAAAAAAGTGCTCCCACCTGCCCATCATTGTACTATAGGCCGGGCGATAAGGTGTTAAAACAATGTATTTTATTTTATATGTTATTTTTAAACTTTCTACATTTTTAGAAAACGCACAGAAAAATTATTTTGTCTCATGTTACATTAACGAACTGGTAATGTATATGCAGGGCTGTATTTACAAAAATGGCACTCATGGGCCAGTGCCTAGGGCATCAGGCTAGAGGAGATAGCTCAAGGTTTAAACAGTTACAGTTGAATATGAAAATAGAGACAATACAAAAACACAAACCCAAGCTCTAGTAAGCTCCTTTTTTTTTTTATATATACAGTTTTTATTTTTTGCCAATCACTTAATATCTATGGGTACAGTTATTTATTTAGTGATCGATCTGCAACTTCAAAGATGATGGTCTTTAATTAGGTTGATTATTTAAAAAAAAATGTTTTTCTTTTATTACCAGCAATAGTGTTGTGGAAGATCCTGCTCCAGTAAAACGTCACTCAGATGCAGTTTTTACTGATAACTACAGCCGCTTTCGGAAGCAGATGGCAGTAAAGAAGTACTTAAACTCAGTTCTTGCTGGAAAGCGAAGGTATTGATACAGGCGCAGAAAGACTTTAATTAAAATAGCACTAGCCCTGACAATTGCGGAATGACAAATACATCTACTTAGTCATGATTGTCATTATCTTGTGAGATTAATCTGGATTCTTTTCAGACATGTTAAATGATTACTGTGTACTGTATCTAATGGAATAAATCTATATTATCTATAGATCTATTATTGTGAATTCATTTTCTGGAACATTTATCTTAGATACAATTTTGTACATAGTTGTTGCGTATACCTACCTTTAGCCATTTGTTTAATATAAATGATTTTGTTTATTTTTTTATGTTCTTCAATGCAGGCAATAATTTTTATTTGATCAGTCTGGGAAAGAACTGAAGACTGCATATTTTGATCATTTGGTCATTCTTGGAAGTGTATAATTGAAAGCCTGTTTTTCTGGCCAATGCTGTTACATTCTCCCTTTAAGGAGATATTGGCTAAATTGCATAATAACTTTTTTGTCTGGTCAGTCTTTCAGTGTGAAATATAATGGGGTGAAAGATTAATTTGCTCAGCTCTTTTCTATGGTCTTTATTAACTGATATAAAAATATAAAAATCAGCACTTTTATTTTAACTAGATGAAATATGATTATAAACATCTTAAATTATACTGTAAAGCCCCGTACACACGATCGGTTTGACTGATGAAAACCGTCAGATGGATGGTTTTCATCAGACCAACCGATCGTGTATATACCCATCGGTCTTTTTTCCATCGGTTTTAAAAAATAGAACTTGTTTTAAAATTTTCCGATGGATAAAAAACCGATCGAAAACTCAGATCGTCTATGGGCAAGTCCATCGGATAAAAAACCCACGCATGCTCAGAATCAAGTCGACGCATGCTCAGAAGCATTGAACTTCATTTTTCTCGGCTCATCGGAGTGTTTTACGTCACCGCGTTTGGAACGGTCGGTTTTTTGACTGATGGTTTGTGGGCAAGACTGATGGAAAACAGTTTCATAGGATATCCGATCGTGTGTACGGGGCTTTAAACTACTTTTTTGGTGCAGCCTCCAGTTGGTTTTAATTTAAATGCAATTCTGATTCTATTTCTCAATGCCTTTGTATGCTTTTATTTACAGTACAGTTTCAATATTCCAAACATTCTGTGTCAATCTTGGGAATGTTTTTCAGTCATTGGTTTGGAAAATACTGTTTTCCCAAACTAAAGATACAGCTGTCAGTGTAACACTGCTCAGATGGCACAAACCTTGTTGGTCAGGTTCAGTTCTAATGCCGTGTACACACGACCGCTTTTCATGACGAGAAAAATGCAATTTTTTAATTTGGTCATTAAAAACGATCGTTTGTAGGCTCCAGAGCATTTTTCGCAACGTGAAAAATGGCCATTAAAAATTTGGAACATGCTCTATTTTTTCTCGTAGTTTTTCACGTCGTCGTTTTTCTCGTCGTGAAAAATGGCCGTGTGTAGGCTTTAACAACGTGAAAAAAAGGCGCATGCTCAGAAGCAAGTTATGAGATGGGAGCGCTTGTTCTGGTAAAACTAGCGTTCATAATGGAGATAGCACATTCGTCACGCTGTAACGGACTGAAGAGCACAAGGCTGAAAAGCGTGAATCGTCTCTCACCAAACTTTACTAACACGAGGATCAGCAAAAGCAGCCCAAAGGATGACGCCATCTGAATGGAACTTCCCCATTATAGTGTCATCATACGTGTTGTCGAATGTTTCGTACGTCACCGCGCTTTGCTCAAGCATTTTTTTTCACGATCGTGTGTAGGCAAGGCAGGCTTGAGAAGAATCACGTCGAGAAAAACGTTGTTTTTTCAATGACATTAAAAACAGTTGTGTGTACGCGGCATCAGGCTTTCTGACCGATAAAAGATTTCACTTTGAAATGTGGTTCATTTCCATCAACAGACCACTAAGTATGCTGGAGCTAGCTTATTATTATTTATTATTATTATTAGTGGTCGCTACTCATCATGTATGATTTTTATTTCAAATACATCATCATGTATTTTTCAGAATTTACAGTATGTTAGGACAATTTTTCTAATTAATAGATAGAATGAATAGATAGAAAACCTAAAAAAGTAATTGCAGTTCAAAGTTTTGACTGAACAATAACACCACAGAGGATGAGCTACCCAGTGAGTGTTCTTCACTCCCTGACATCATACCCTAACCAAAACCCACTACCTTGGTACCTCTACTTAAATATATGCATCACTTACCTGTCTGACAGTGGATTTAAGTACCGTATTTATCGGCGTATAACACACACAGGCGTATAACACGCACCCTAACTTTAAGAGGGAAGTTTCAGGAAAAAAACTTTCCACAGCTCCTTGCGTATAACACGCAGGCACAGTTTACCCTCTATTTTCAGGGTAAAAAAGTGAGTGTTATACGCCAATAAATACAGTAATTAATGAGTTCTATTGTAAAAAACGTATACATATAGTAAAAAGTTTGCTTTGGTTAAACCTTTTAATGAGCTACATGTAGGGGCTTTAATTGCAAACTACCTTCTAAAAATTTAATTTGTCTTAAATACAGATCCATTAAAAAATCTTACAATTGTTAAACAAAAAAGTCTATACCTAAGCAACATTTATATTTGAGAATTTTTATGAGAAAATCATCCTGTGTTAATATGATGAATTCAGGTAAAGTAGTTAAAGTGGCTAAAGCCTCGTACACACGGTCGGACTTCCATCTGACTTTTCCGTGGATTTTTGTCTGAACGGAGTTGGCTGGGCACACCCATAGCATACACACCAGAGGACATTTCTGCAAACTTTCCCAAAACTTTTTGCAACATCACATGGTTTTTCTGCTCTTTTCTGCTCTTTACCGCCACCCTTTGGTCAACTACTGCTATTGTTGGTTGATTTTAACATTAGTTGTTTTGTCCATCGGACAAAAGTCCTATGGTTTTCTGTACACACGGTAGGACTTTGCTCCATCAGACTTTTGTTGGGCAAAAGTTTGTCCGTTTGCAGACCCAACTTTTGTCCGATGAAAACAAAACCAAACGAAAAAAAGTTTGTCTGATGGAGCGTACACACGGTCGGATTGTTGGTCCAACTTGCTTAAAACGAAGTTTGTTGGGCAAAGGTCTGACCGTGTGTACGGGGCTTTAGTTATTGACCCTAATGTCCTATATGCCCATATGTTACATGGTATTTAAGGACAGTAAATAACAAGTTTGACAAAACTAACAACAACATCAGCCAAAGAACCATATACAACACATATGGTGCCAACAAAAACAGACTCATCAACAAGATATTAATATTTCTGTTTTAGGACCTGTGTCAATGGGCAATGTTGATGAGCTTGCTTTTGACTCATGTTTGAGATGTCTCTAAGATTATTCTAAATTAATTGACAGGTGCATTGGACTTACAGTTGACCTGCTTCTTACCTGGTTCAAGTTGCTTTTGCATTTTTAAAGACTTATATGGGAATTAAAGCCGTTCTGACATAATCAAAAGCCCATTGATGCACACCTGTTCTTCTAAACATTAACCTTTTTTATCACATAATCTAATCAAATGTTGTTTGGCTGGTTTAAATATTCCAGGCATTCAGTGACCAGTGTTTGGACCAAAAAAATAAAACTAAAATTCAGTTTTTCTTGCTTTATAGTCAAGAAGACATTAACCCTGCAAGTCTTCGAGAAGAGAATGATCTAAGTCAAGCACCATTCTCAGAAAACTACGATGATGCCACCATGGATGAACTCTTGAACCATCTGCCATTGGTAAATTAGTGTTTGTAAATATTGTTGTTGTTTTAAAACCCTTTGCCTTTAAAATAACTCTAAACTTTAGAGCCCTATATGAGCATTTTAATCTACATATCAAATGTGAAGATCAGCATTTTCTGCAGAACTCAGTTTGCATTGTGTTATTCAGCCAGCCTTATTCAGCTATACTGTATTTTTCTGGCATTGCTCCTCAGTTATGCTGAATAATAATTGTTTTCATAAAGTCCTAAAAAAGGTTCCCAAACTATACATACACAAATTTATATTATCCACATGTGTTTTCCAACATTTAGCCTCTGCTTCTGGACCCCATGGCAGTTGTATGGCCTGCTATGACTATTGAAGCACTTGTGGGTCTTGAAGCAGATATAAATCAAAGCAACAGCGTTTCAATAGAGTTCTCAAGTCTTGAGAAAGATAGACTGAGCTCCATGGAACATCGAAACGTTGACCTCTGCTGCAAGACTGGTGAATGCCCCAATGCCTATTTTGGATTTGTATGGATTTATTGTGGGTGAGCACCTGGGCGTTTATTTACCTCACACAGAAAGTGTGGTGTATCCAGCTGGCGGAAGAGAAGGTAAAGTTTTGGATAAAGGTACATTAACAATCCCAAGTGCTAGCCAATTTATAATGTTGAACTTTTGAAAATAATCAACGAAAAAGCTCTGACTTTTTTTATTTTCATATAGTTTAACTTTGGTAAAATAATAATTTCTTCTTATTTTGCAGAATCTTTGAGGAAGACCATTTGGTTGTTTTTTCAGAAGAACAAGTTTACTATATTTTTGAGTTTCACATAGTATTTCAAGAAGATTACTTCTGTATTCAAACCAAAACAAATATGTTGTGAGGTGAAAATAGTGGCAAATATGTTTCTTATAATAAAAAAGTTGATGTTTACACTGTAAATATTACCTTAGAGATCTCTATTTAGAGCTGTAAATAGATATGCAAGAACTCATGGAAAACCTGTTATTTCATATGCTTTTAAACCTTTATTTCAATAAACGCATTTAAAAGACGAACATGAGGAAAATTAAAGTGTTACACATTGTAGGATGAGATATTTCAGTGCAAGCATTAATATAGGTATTGACAGGAATCCTTGAACACAACTGACAAATTTAGCCATTAGGAAACCCCATGCACTTTGGATGTGGTTTTTCAAAACTGAAAGAGAGAAAAGTGTTTCTGTTGACCATGATGGCAAATCTGAGTTTAGCTAATTTTTATCTGGTTGGTATAGATAATACCTTTTCTACTTTTTTAATCACCGACATGCTTAAAAGTATAACCCACCTAAAATCATTCTTTCACTTTTGGGTGTATACCAGTACAGTCAGTTCTTGAGGACTCCAATGGTGAAAGGTCCTTCCTGCTATTATGTCTGTAATGAGTACATGGATTATCTAATAAAGACAATGAAACATGGTACATGGTAGCTATGAAAGGTGGCCAAACTGGGAGCTGAAATAAAGATATCTGAACTAAAGAGTTGCTGAGACATACATGATCCAACCAGTGTACTTCCCAAAAGTGAAATCTCTGTTTTTGGTGGACTGAGCACTTAATCTGAATCTGTCACAAAGCAAAATAGTTTTAAGTTCAGAAGACTCTGATGAAAGCTCATGTTCCATGACTCAGAGCCTTAAAGCTAATTGCAGAGCAGTGATATCACTAATTGGTTTAGGTACTGCTGTGAGACCTATATGTGTTCCTTGACCTAGGAAATTACAGCGTTTACTAGACATGTCTAATAGACATGTACAGTTTGTTTTGTTCCGAATAAATATTCAGAAAAAAAAAATCATTATTCGGAGATTCAGATATATCCGAATACCCGAATTACAGTATAAACAAAGTACAGATTTCTCAGAGTAATGAAACAAAATGTTTCAGGATTTCCAAAATCTGAATTGAAATTCAAATCAAATTTTACATCGAATTCCAGTCGAATTCAAACTGTAAACATGTTTCTTAAATCAAAGACTGTAGGGTTTATTTACTAAAGCTGAAGAGTGCAAAATCAGGCTCACTTCTGCATAGAAACCAATCAGCTTCTAGGTTTTATGGCCAAAGCTTACTTGAACAAGCTGAGGTTAGAAGCTGATTGGCTACCATGCACAGCTGCACCAGAGATCTGAGTTATTAGAATACCATTTCAAAATAATGCTGTTTAAGTTAAGCCAAAGGGGATTTAAAGAGTCACTGTAATAATTTGATGAAGATTTTTCTTTTGTTTGTTCACTTTGCCACAATCGAATCTAAAAAAAAGAAAAAAGAAAAAAAAATTGATTTGGTCGATTCAAAATGTATCAATTTGAACAATTTGAATCGAAAAAAATCAGTAAATTCGAAGAAATTTTGAAAAAGACATAAAACTAATTCCGAATACGAATCCCGAATACGAATCCCGAATATGAATCCCGAATACGAATTGAATGAATCAACCAAATTTAACAAAACAAAATAACTATATTAACGAATCTAAACGAAACAAAATAAAAAAAAAAATTTCGTCATGCACATGTCTAATGTTTAATGTAAGTGTCTTGCTTTGTGACAGGCTCCTTTTAATGCTACTGGCCTGAGTACTAAAACATTTATTTTTCTTGTGTAGGCTTTATTCATTCACCAGACTACCAGATAGGATTCAGACTTCAGAATAATTCACACATTCCAAGTATAAAAAGTCTATTTTAGAAAATTTATAATGGACCCTGGCCCAAATCTGTAATGCACCTTTCCATGAATTGTATTTAATCTTTATTTTTTTTAAAGAGTTTTATAAGTTTGGTCAAATAAAAAGGCTGAATGTATCTGTCATTTCAATACTATGCTGTATGTGAGTAAAACATTGTGTTTCTCAAATGGTTAAGTCATGCCTAAAGGGAGATAGAAGGAAGAGATTTGTTTAATGTAAAATTTTATCTACAGCATATATATTCAGAAATTAAATTGTGTATATCTTTGCTGATGACAGCATTACTTATATATAAAGTGGATACTGGGAAATTATGATATTTTTTCAAAAATGAATGTAACTTATGAAATATGCAGATAATAAAGAGATTTTATCATCACTGCAAATTCAGATGGTTTTGCATTTGAAATGTGTCATTCTGGTTTCTAACAAAATATAGCTTTATACAACCTTATAATTATAGCCACTATTGTTTTATCCCCGATACCTGCACTTTATATATAACACGATGGGGTTGATTTACTAAAGCAGAGGCTGCTCACTAAGCAAATTTAGTGTGCATTTACCACTTTTCAAAGTGAATGATAGTAAATAAAGAGAATCTGTGTTTACTTTCAGTACCCAATCATGTGCAATAAAAGTTAACAAGCAAGATGTTTTCAAACACATGATTGGTTAAAGTATAACTAAAGGCAAAACTTTTTTTTTTTTAGTTTTGGACAGATTGGAGGGGGATTAGAACTTCTGTTTGGTAAAAGAGGGTGAATCTTCTAATGAGGGCACTTGTTCTGTGCCCTTAATTTGCAGGGATTTCAAATTTCCACTTACTTCCTGTTTTGGCTGGGGGACAGGAAGTGAAGGTATATCTCCCCAATGGGACAGAGATGTAAAAAAGACTGACAGGGGTTATAACCCTCCCATACTCTATGCAAAGGGAAAACATTTTTTGCCTATAGTTCTACTTTAAGTGAGATGAACACATTTTAAATGTATTCAGTAAGCTCAGTGAACAATCACTTTGCTAAGTAAACAGAATCTATTCTTTTAGTAAATCAACAATATGCCTTTTTCCTTAGCCCAGGTCTGCAATAGCAGCTCTGGCTTTTGCCAGAAGGACTAGCAGAGTACTAGAGGTCTGGAATTAATTCCTCAAGAACTATCAATCATGTTGCAGCACTGTTTAATTATTGTAAGACATTCATTTTAACCCATGCACTATACCACCAGTACAGAACTATGCCTGCAGTGTCAGTAAAGGGACACCAATGGTCTTACTGGTTTGTTAAAGGGCACATATACACAAAATGTTGTTTTTTGCAAGCACTGTTTTCCCAATACCAGTACAACACTGTCTGTTTCCTTGTGCAGTAAGATTTTGTTGGGATTCAAGGAATCTTTTTTTTTTTTTTAACAGAAAAGAAGGAATCCTTTAAATAAAGTATTAAGTGTCTATGCAAAATATTATTTTTATTTAACAAGTAAATAGTTGCTTACACATGTCAAAACTTATAGTTTAGTACAAACCATATGCTGTATATATACAGTAGGTATCTGGTAAAAAAAGATTTGATTTTTTTTCAGTGGGTAAACAACTGTGGTGCATCAAAATATTCCACCCCTTTAAATACACCTTTGAGAAACTGACAGAAATCTGTAGGCTGCCATTGCTGACCGCCTAATAAATATGTCCATTATCTGGTCCACTGCTTACCCACTGATGTCAATATTTCCCTTTACCCCCAAAAAAGTATTCCAGGTAAGAGTAAATCAACACATTATATCTGCATAATTGTCCCTTATTAGTGATTCAAACTATTGAAGTCAAATGGTCTGCACAACAGTCAGGCAGCTACCATTTGCAGAACAAGAAGAAAATGTTGGCAACATCTCTGTCTCTTTTGGAATTTATTTTTATTACATTAGTACTTGAATTTTGGTTCATGGGAGCACTAGTTCCTCAGCTTTCAAAAGTGCAGGCCATATGTTCCGAATTCTGGGCATTGCAGACTCTTTGTAAACAGAGATGGGGGGAAGTTGCATGGCAGTGCAGAATAGCTGTAGCAAGAACCTACAGTCCAGCCAAAGAGTACATGTGAGAAGCTTACTGAATGAGGCTGTAATAGGCTACATACAATGCAGTTTTAACCACTTAAGCCCCGGACCAATACGCAGCATAAAGACCAGGCCCCTTTTTGCGATTCGGCACTGCGTCGCTTTAACTGACAATTGCATGGTCGTGCAACGTGGCTCCCAAACAAAATTGACGTCCTTTTTTCCCACAAATAGAGCTTTCATTTGGTGGTATTTGATCACCTCTGCGGTTTTTATTTTTTGCGCTATAAACAAAAATAGAGCATCAATTTTGAAAAAAATGCAATATTTTTTACTTTTTGCTATAATAAATAGCCCCAAAAAATATATTAAAAAAAACAAAATTTTTCCTCAGTTTAGGCCGATACGTATTCTTCTACATATTTTTTTTTTTTTAAATCGCAATCGGCTTTTATTTATTGGTTTACTCAAAAATTATAGCGTTTACAAAATAGGGGATAGTTTTATGGCATTTTTATTCATTATTATTTTTTTACTAGTAATGGCGGTGATCAGCGATTTTTTTTGTGACTGCGACATTATGGTGGACACATCGGACACTTTTGACACATTTTTGGGACCATTGTCATTTTTACAGTGATCAGTGCAATAAAAATGCACTGGTTACTGTAAAAATGACACTGGCAGTGAAGGGGTTAACCACTAGGGGCGCTGAAGGGGTTAAGTGTGCCTAGGGGCGTGTTTCTAACTGAGGGGGGTGTGGCTACGAGTGACACATCACCGATCTCCGCTCTGTTTACACAGAGCGGAGATCGGTGACAGTGTCAGTAGGCGAGCGGGGAGATGTTGTGTTTACACTAACAACTCCCCGCTCCATCCCTCCGTGAGGTGATTGAGTCCGCGGGACCCGCGGTCCGACTCACGAGGATGACTGCAGGGTCGCGAGCGTGCCGCCCACACGGCAGGCAGTTAAAGGGGATGTACAGGTACGTGAATGTGCCTGTAAGAGCCATTTTGCCGACGTATATATGCCGTGAGCGGTCCTTAAGTGGTTAAGCATAATTACAAGATAGAAATTATGGTAATCATTAATCCCATCATGACGGAAAGTAAAACAAATGTTAATGGAACTTTTCCATGTGTTAGTAATACTGTGCATACAGTATCATTGTACCTACTTAGTGTATCCAGGTAGTATTATCAAAGGTAAACTGGCCAAAATAGTAAGATTTTTATTTTTTATTTAGCTGAATATTTCTTGCCATTACTAATACTCACCACCAAGAAAACGCCAAAATAAATGTTCCTACTCCTGAAATTTGAGGCGATTGCATGTTTGTTGTTTGCAAATGTAGTAAGGCCAAGAAACAATTAATGAGTATTTTTCTTTTTTTATCCTATCTAAAACACACTGACACTACATGGAATCTGAGAGTATTTTTTTTATTTATTTAATCATATGAATTTGACTTGTTATTAGACTTTTGCTGCAGTTCAAAGGAGAGAGCAGAGGGACAGAAAGTTGAGCTCAGTCTGCTGCTTCTCCTTTCATTGTCCATTTATAGGGTGGAGGAAGGACAGGCATGTAAATGGTACTTAACTGCAACAAAAAAAGGATATAATCCTCCTGCCCTGCCCTGCCAGGCAAGGCTGTGCTGTGCATCAGAACGTTGTAAATCTCAGGTCTGGATGAACAGAAATACAAATCCTTTAACAGATAAAACAGCTGCCTTAAATGTACCATATGTCATCTGTTTATTTAAAGAGTAACTCCACTTTTGTTGAGAAAAAACACACCCCTCTTTGTGATCCATGTATTGTACATTGCAGGGATTTTAACAAACTTTGTTGCAGATACCTACCTTTTGGTATTCTGAATAAATAGATGTCTGTTTGTCTGTGTCCATGTGCAGTGAATCTGTGTGGAAGGGGTTTTATCATTTTCAATCAGCCGGGCGGCACCCCTTAAGATGTGACTTCCCTTTGAGAGTATCACACCAAAAATGTCATTTTTGTTGCACCAAAATGCTAAAAATCTGGTTTGTATCTTAGTTCAGACATCTAGGAAAACCAGTAAGCAAAACACACAAGAAGGAAATTACACCATCTGTGTACAGAACACCTCTAGGTAGCCATATTGCATTGCATTTTACAGAAAATTACAGAGCTGCAGATTTAAAAGGGAAGGTAAATTTTAATAACATTCAATTACAATATGACTTGTGTCGGAATTTGTACATGCTATATTATTATTTATTTATTTTCAACAATAGGTTTTTATTAGGATTTAGTACATAACGGGCTCATACATGATAATAGTACAAACTGTAAAAAATTGCAATAAGTATAAACCTTCAAAAATATATTATTTTTTTAATTTGCAATTTTTTTTCCCACGAAAATGAAGTAACCCTTTAACTGTTTGCCTGGTGTTTAGGTTTTTGGTAAACCGAGTGAGCTTTCTAGTTTTAGTACAGCTAAAGTATGCCCTAGAAAGCAAAAGCAGTGAACTGACTGACATTATATGCAAAGCATTACAAGCCCTTAGTGTAGAAAGACACGCATGTACATAATGGTTCATTTACATGGGCATTTTCTTTGAACCTACATTGTATTTTCACTGAGATTTATGTTGCAGTGTAGATTAGCATAGGACAGGAGTGTGTATTAACAATTTTACATGTTTGCCCTTGGTTGCATTCTTTGGTATTTTGCCATCAAACTTCCTACATTTTGGAAAAACAGACATAACAATATGATTTTATTATCATAGTTGCTAGGAATTTATCAGGGCATAGTTCTAAAGTTCACCAAACATTTGCTACTTTTTCATTGCAAAACTTTCAGCTCATTTGTAAAGCCTATTTGATTTCTGGATTTACCACCATTCACTCAAGTAACACTCATCATATTTAGTATAATCTAATCATATTTATTTTACAATGAATGTTAATGTACATCTGTTGTTGCCAAACATTCTTAATGGCAAATCATTAATTGTATCAGTGAATCGCCATTGACCTCTATGAAAGACTTGCTGGACACTTTGCACACATTTGCTATACATTCAAAGCCCCACCAATAAAGTTTTTATCCTAAAATCTTACTTTGCATATACTAGTTTTCTACATTAGCACTTGACACTCAATTTAATAAATATAACTCTGGTTAAGGTGTAAGTGGACATTCCTAAAAAATAGGCGATTTTTAAGAATCCCTAACAGTCTTTGGTCACTTTCAGCTGAAAATATTTAGTAATATAGAAACCACACCGTTGTTAAAAAGATCATCTAGGGTACAACCAGCATGTCGGAACTTTCATGTGGTTATTGCCAGTGGCTATAGCCACTAGCAATAATCACTGTGTGTTCTCCCAGCAGGGACAGCTCCCTGCACCTCCCACTGAGAGACCATAAAACCAATCCATATTTGTCCGACTTAAAAGAAGGGAGGGCTTAAAACTTAAAAGCAATATTTGCTCAATTATTTACGACTGAACCCAGGAGATTCATTCATCCCTATTCACCAGGGTAAAGATGTTAAAACAACATTAAATGTAAGTGACAGGCAAAATCTGCTGAAGGTGGGGGGTGCTTTCCATAACTGCTACTAGATGTATCTGGATAAATGAAAGTCATACTTCCAAGGATATCAACTTTTTGTATGAGTAGTACTAGCAATATGCAGTCATTTGCTTAAATCCCAACTCCAGGATAAAAGGTGTATCTGTTTGCTGGGTTAAGAAAAATAATCATCATTTTCACTTACCTTAAACCATGGTCATGTAATCATCCTACTCTTCTCTGATTGCTTCCTGGGGGGTCGTTCTTCTGGGCATCCACATCACTGCCTGTATGATGTGGACACACAGAGGTGTCCTGACCAGGAGGCACAAGAGCAAAGTGGAGGACAGAAGGAGAACACTGCCGGGCAAATCCCCAGGGAGGAAGACAGCCAGGAGGGCTGGTGAGTGTTCAGTCAGAGGACTAAGAGGCATAACTGAGAGGACTGGGTGCAAACAGTCTGGGATGGATGCAGAGTCAGTCTGGGAGGACTGTGAAGTCTAAGCCAGGAGAGCTATTGAAAGGGGCATGTGCAGCCAGGCATGCTGGCAGCGTCTGAAGAGGTGGTGCTGGGATCAGTAGCCACAGGACAGCTGAGCATTGGGACTTCTTTTTGCTACAATACAAAAGGGGCCCATGGTCCCTGCCTGCAAAGGGCATTTGCTTCAGGACTGATTGTGCTATTATCAGACCATCCATAAAGTGCCAGCTGGTCCTGGGAGTTGTTCCACAAGCAAGACTTTGCTGGAGGTAGAAGGAGAAGTGTATATACAGGCTGTATATCGTGTCCCTGAAGAGTTCTGCTATTTGATCAAGTGGGCATCTCATAATATCCTCAACCCTATCCAAGTTAAATTCCCCTAATAAAACACAAAAACAAAGCTGACTGATTCTTGTCACCAGTGTGTGGTGGAACATTCTGTGTGGCTGGCTGTGCAGGGTGGGAGATATCTTCAATCACCAGTGGCTCCTGCGGGGGTAGCGCTACATTTGGGGGTGTTGTCCGGGATATCTACCTACGTCTAATCCTACCGGCCAGTGCTCCTAGCAACCAGAGTTTCTCATTGAGCCAGGCAACTGTGACTTGTTCCGAGATCACCAGAGGGGTTGTACCAGGGAAGGACTTATGTGCTCTGCCTGTTTGTGACTGCAACGCTAAAAACCAAGTGGTGTTGCCTATAGTAACCAGCGGGAACTACTTTTAAAGTTACTGCCACCCTGCATACTCAGTTGCTCCAACAGTGGTTGGGACGGACACTTGCATTATCCTGCTATTCCATGTGCTGTCACCCATGGCACCTGAAGCGTGCGATTGTACCCATGGATTATCAATATGTCCAGTGATCTGATAATGCTGGACCAAGTGACTTTATGCTTTAAAATCCTGCTACCTACAGTAAAGTGTGCATGGAGATATCTGCTTCCCATAGTAATTGGAGTAAGCAAGCGGGTGCTTGCAGGAAGTACTGTCCTAAAACTGCTAACTACAGTGAGATATGTGCCAGAGGCAACCACCATGTCAGCTGCCACCTGCTCCAAGTTGCTTGGGCACAATTGGTGCTGAGCGGCATGTTTGGAAAGTTCTGTAAGTATCAGTGTTCTTGCAAACTTCAGTACAGCTAACAAGTGGTTACAGCAGATCGTGCGGGAAAAGGCCTGCTTATCAGAGTTGTGGGCGCCAGCCAGTCTGGAAGCTTGGGGGTGGAGTCACACCCCAGTGGAGAACCAATGTGTGCCCTGCTAGCAGCGAGAGAGAGGAGCAAGATGGCGGAGGGTGCATACGTGTACCCGGCTGTGACTTGGTTGCCTGATCTTCAGAAGCAGACACTGGTCGACACCGGTGTCTGGTTGGAGCATCGCGTGGGATTCACCCTCAGGATGATCGAGAGGACTGAGCAATTGTGCTCGCTGTGTCCTGAGTGCTGGATACCGACCATGGTGGTCAGTGCCTGGATCGATGTGGGTGCTGAAACAAGCCGCTTACCCGGCTAGTATCTAGCGAGCAGGGGCCACAGTACTACCAAGTGGACCTGCAATCAGGACTGTGCCTATTATAGCCACGGAAGGCAGGAGAGGGCCTTGGATCATCTGTACAAGGCAGGGTAGAGTCTGAGCCTGGTTACTCCCCTGCGAAAAACAGAGACATCGGGAAAGAAGGATGGAGATCTGTCATGGCCTGCAGCCCGGTCAGGGACCTGGTAACTGTGAGTACTGCCCAGCAGGAACCAGACACTGTCCCTGAAATGCCAGCTGTGCCTATTTGCTCTGCTGACCCCACTTGGAAGGGGCCAGTGCAGGAGGGAGATGTGCTCTCAGGTGAGCCAGTGGGACAAGGCAGTGACAGGGCCACGGACTGAGGGTCGCCCTGACTGCAGGCAGAATTTGGGCCCTTGGATGATGAGTTAGCTGATTGGTTGTCAAACAATAGCTCCGAGCAGGAATGGAAGTGGGGATACTCTCAGGAAAAGGAAGAAGTCCAGTCCGAGGTGTTGATAGTGCCAGATCCAGCCGAAGGGACCAGAGAGGCCGCAATGATCTAAGTCAGCGTCAAACAAACCTTCTTTGACAGATCTTCCACCACCCATACCAGAGCGGCTGAGTTCAAGCAGTGGGTCAAGAGGTCCCCAACACTTGTGTCCTTCCAGGAAAAGGGAAGTCAAGAGAACTGCACAGGTTTTCCAGGTTCCAGAGGGAAGTTCAGCGCAAAACAGCTCTGGAGTGGTGTCTGGACTACCCCTATGTCCCTCCCGACATCATGGACGCCATTAAGAACTCCTGGGGAGAGTGGGAGGATGACCTAGTATAGGAGCACATGCACATCCCTTAGCCTCTGTGGGTGCCAGATTGTGAGGAGACCTGGGCCCAGTATATAAACATTCGACAGGAATGGAGGCTGGGGAGGGCAATCTACAAGGACAAAGTGGTGATCATGAAGGCAGGACAGCCTGCTAGGAGCCACTCTGTTGCTGCCAGGAGAGCTGATGGCACCATGAGAAGATTGTCAAACCCTGATTTTTATCTGTGAGGGACTGCTGGAATGTGCAGCTTACAGGTGAAGGTCTTCCCATTGACAGCTAGGAGATTGATGCCTGTGTTTTGCTTTGTTTATTTTGAAATAGGCCGGCCTGCCACCCTGACCTATACCAGCTGGATGAACACTTCCCACTGTTAAACTTGGGTGAGGACTAGATCTTGACATTTAGGCCGGGTTCACGCTGGGGCGACAAACGCTCCGACCTTGGGAGTTCATGTCGCATGACGTGTGAAAATCAATGTTTCCCTATGGGAGCCATCTTAACTGGTCCGACACATGTCGGTCCGACTTTGAAAATGCTCCCTGTACTACTTTGGTCCGACTTTGATCCAACTTCAGCCCATTGACTATCATTGAAGTCAGATCAAAGTCGGACCGCAGTCTTGCATGATCCGACTTTGGCATGCAACTTGTGCTGTGCTGCTCTTGAGGGGGAACTCCAGGCCAAATTTTAAATAAAAAACCGGCATGGGTTCCCCCTCCAGGAGCATACCAGGCCCTTGGGTCTGGTCTGGATTTGAACGGGAACCCCTACGCCGAAAAAACGGCGTGGGGGTCCCCCCTAAATCCAAACCAGACCCTTATCCGAGCACGCAACCTGGCAAGCCGCAGGGGAAGAGGGGGGGACGAGAGAGCGCCCCCCCCTCCCTCCTGAACCGTACCAGGCCGCATGCCCTCAACATGGGGGGTTTGGTGCTCTGGGGCAGGGGGGCAACCTGCGGCCCCCACCCCAAAGCACCCTGCCCCCATGTTGATGAGGACAGGGCCTCTTCCCGACAACCCTGGCCGTTGGTTGACGGGGTCTGCGGGCGGGGGGCTTATCGGAATCCGGGAGCCCCTTTAATAAGGGGGCCCCCAGATCCCGGCCCCCCACCCTATGTGAATGAGTATGGGGTACATCGTACCCCTACCCATTCACCTGGTGGAAAAAAAATGTCAGTAAAAAACACACACAGCTTTTTAAATTAATTTATTGCACAGCTCCGGGGGTCTCCGCGTTCTCCGGTTCTTTCTTCTGCTTGGGCCTCCGCTATCTTCTTCCAGCTCTTTTGCTAGCGGGGCCCGGTCTTCTCCGTCGCCTTCTTCTTCTCCCGATCTCCGGTTCTTCTCTCGCTCTCCGGTTCTTTCTTCCACCAGGCCTCCGCTATCTTCTTCCAGCTCTTTTGCTAGCGGAGAGGCCCGGTCTTCCCGTCGTCTCGTCTGGCTCTCCGTTGTCCTTCTGCCGGCCCCTCCACTATCTTCTTTCAGCTCTTTTGCTAGTGGAGGGGCCGGTCTTCCCGTCGCCGTCACCGTCTTCTTCTCTCTTCTCCTTCTCGATGTTGACTCGTCGCTTCCTCCCGCTGTAATACTGGCTGTTCGCTCCGCTCCGAATTAATATAGGCTTCTCATGACGTCACAGGGGGGAAATAGACCAAAAGACCATATAAAGACCATATACTAACACAATGTAAATAGACATAGGTGGAATATACTGGCCTAAACCTTAGGAATCGGCAATACCTGTTGCCGATACGACCCCAAGTGGGTCAAAAACTGAACACACATACTTAGGCAACGTTACCTTAAATGTCAATAGGCATACAATTAATTCCCCTCCCATATATGGGTAAAAGGATGTATATAAACATAGTTTAATAAATAATAAAAAATATATAAATATAAAATATATAATAAATATATATACAAAATAGGAAAATATTTCTAAAAAGTGTTAGATAAAAGCCTATAGACAACCAACAATATTGCAATATTGCTGTACCAAAGACGCACATATAGAGGAGGCCTTCCAAAAATATCTGCATGTATATGAAGAAGATGGTACAGAGAACTCAAAAACTATGAAGCACAAGGATGAACTGCCACAGGTGAGGTTCTGCACCAGGTACAACAATAGAATACCCACTATACACAAAATCTTTAAGAAAAATTGGAAGATCCTCGAATCTGACCCTTTTCTGAAGACTTGCCTTCCGCCTCACCCTAATCTAGTCTTTAGGAGACCCAAAGACTTGAGGAGTATCATCGCCCCAAGTAGGGTTAAGAAAAACAAGAATAAAGGGTTGAACAGCCTTTGGACGACCATCTTCGACCAAAAAGGCAGCTATAGATGTTTAGGGGGTAACCGTGGAAACTGTGTGTATATGTGCCATAGGAAAAAAGAAGTGATCGGTACAGACGGGAAAAACCACAAGATTAAACAATTCATCAACTGTGGCACCCCATATGTTATTTACGGCTTACTCTGCCCGTGTGGCCTCTTGTATATCGGTCGTACATCTCGACCGATGAGGACCAGAATGAATGAGCATAGGAGCAGTATCTCGACGGAGAAGGATAAATGCTCAGTGCCCAGACATTTCAAGGAATTTCATGATAGCAGTATAGATGGCCTTAAAGTTTTTGGTATAGAAGCTATTTCAAGTGCTCTAGATAGTGGAAAGAAATATCAGATTCTGTGCAAAAGAGAGGCGTATTGGATTTTCACTTTGAAAACTATGGCCCCGCAGGGCCTTAACGAGGAAATAGAGCTGCATAACATAGTCTAATGTAGTGGGAGTACAGTTAGACTAGTGTGGATAGTTAGGGGCTGGGGCTTAGTCCCTGCCCCTTGCTACTGTATCCACTAATATTGGTATGAGCAAATGGGCTAGTTTCATTTGCACCATGGCTCATACCTTCTATGTGTTGATACAGGTGGCGTGTGACACAGCAGCCTGTTATGCTGCTTCCAGGCCACCCGTGTGCAACTAGACTTTGTCGATAAGTGTAGTTTCTAGGGCTCCACATAGGGGATACTGTCAGGTTCTCCTTTTAGTAGTATTTGGTATTGATTATTTTTAACTAAGATGGGGTGATGCTTTTTTTAACAATATAATGCACTCGACTGCATCACTTTTTGGTTAATGGTATTAAGTGGTTTCTATTACAGACCCACAAGATTTTGAGCCTAGCTTGTAACATCTCCATCCCTATTAGGCCTGTGAAAGGTGCGTCTTCAGTAGATTATCTAGGACAAATCTTTCTCTATGTGTGCATGTATATGTGTGTGTGTCATACATGTATACATATATTTACAATTTCTGTTATTTTGGATGTGAGTCCAAGCTGGCAATATCTTGTGGGTCTGGCACACAGTGGGTCGGTGGGAAATATACTATTCGTACACGTATGCGTTCAACACTATGCAAGCGTGTGCGTATATGCCCTCTGGGTGCACTGGTACACACATATGCACATTCATTTGGAGCAATATTGTTGGTTGTCTATAGGCTTTTATCTAACACTTTTTAGAAATATTTTCCTATTTTGTATATATATATTTATTATATATTTTATATTTATATATTTTTTATTATTTATTAAACTATGTTTATATACATCCTTTTACCCATATATGGGAGGGGAATTAATTGTATGCCTATTGACATTTAAGGTAACGTTGCCTAAGTATGTGTGTTCAGTTTTTGACCCACTTGGGGTCGTATCGGCAACAGGTATTGCCGATTCCCAAGGTTTAGGCCAGTATATTCCACCTATGTCTATTTACATTGTGTTTGTATATGGTCTTTATATGGTCTTTTGGTCTATTTCCCCCTTTTCTAGGGGGTCCTACCCACTGTGTGTACATCTCCCATCCTTCCCCCGTTTTTTTGTGTGCGCGTGCCTATGTGCTGAGGGTACTGTATCTGGTATAGTGTGTCACCTAGCAGCATATAGGCCCTCTTTGCTCCACTAATATTGGGCCAGGGGGTTCTGTTTTTTCCCCGCTCTCTCCAACTAAAGGGGGCGCCAACGCAGCAATTTGTGCTATACAGGCACTACATAGGGAACCCAGCCCCCTAGAGGAAGCGGCGTGGATGTGCGCAGCATGAATCACCTGCTCAGTCTGCAGACTAGCAGGGTATGGTCCTTTGATCCACCGGAAGTGGCGGTTGAAAAGTAAACACACCCGCACTTCCGGGTGGAGATGTCACACATAGATGACCAGGGAGGAAGCAGTCATGATGCCCTGGCTCCACCGGAAGTGCGGGTTGGAACGCAGGCGACACTCGCATTTCCGGGATGGGAGATGGCGTGGACTCCCTTAGTATAGTAGGAAGCCTGTCTATTTCATCTGCCGTTGGCAGTGCGTCATGAAGAACGGATCACCTATTGGATCTCCCTTGTTGAGGTGAGTGAGCTGCATACACACGATATGCATGTGATATGCCTGTAGTCACAACTATTGTTGGTATGTTAAGTTTTGTTTTGGTGGATGTCCCCCCCAGCGCGAACCCCCCGATTTTGGGGAGGGCTGGGTAAATGAGCTCACTGGCGACGATTGATATTGTCAGCTATGGCCAGTATGTGACCAGTGTGTACTAGCAGGAGTTGCTAATCGTCCCGTCCCTATGGGTGGAGAGAGTTGGCATCCGGGGGCGGGGTTTGCTAATTGCTAAATGCCTCCCTTCTGAACTGGGGCTTTTCTCACGTGGGCACGTGCACACATATATAGCGGAGGATTTTGTGGGAGCATGTATGAACCACTTAGGCTCTGATGAAAGGGGTGCGCCCCTGAAACGCGTCAGCCATCTGGATATGTTTTTTGGGGGTATCGTTTGACCCTCTTTGTCATCAGGTCCTGTCCGTGAAAGTCAAGATCTCCAGCTACTGTTTCCGATAAGCTTTTTATAAAGCTCTGTCTGTGAGTAGGACCATTGCTTTTTAATTATATTCTAATAAACCTGTAAGTGGTAATGCACTAGGTCGGTGCGCCCTCCTGTTTTCTTTTTTCAGTAAATGTGGCAAGCAGAGAGATGAGACAAACCATTTAACACTGATCTGGGGATGTGCACCAAGAATATACTGTACACTTGCAGTGAATAATTGGTTAATGTCAGCTGCAAAGATAGGGCCCATCTGTAAATAATATTCTGGGAAATCTAAAAATTCTATTTGGTAGTGTGGCTGTGCCTACCACAACTGCTTGTTTATTCGAGGGGAGAGTAAACGCACAAAAATTACCAAAAATTACAAAAAGACGTACATACAAAGTAGTAAAGAACATTTTAGAGGCGTATCATCTTTTGATAATTTTTTACCCTGCTACTTTATTCTGCTGATTTAGTCCCACTGTTCTTTCAAAAACATTTTTCTACTGCCCTATATTTGCAGGGTTACTGTCTTAAAACAAACAAACTCCCCCACTCCCCATTCGTGTGGAATGCTGTAAGTTTTTCAAAGTTTGCTCACCTTTGCCTGGGTTGCACAAGCAAGTGAAATGACATAACACAAAAAAATGTTGTTCCAATTTTAGTTAAAGTGTTATTTAAAGTGACAATAAACACTGGTTTAACCTCCCTGGCGGTTTTCTCGAGTGTGGCTCAGGGTTAAATTTCAGTACCATTAGCGGTATCTCCGAGCCACACTCAGGATTGTATTGCAAGATCCTGGTGCAGGTTACCTAGCTTGTCCCCAGGATCCTTCAATGTCCCCCCACTGTGTCCGCGGGCTCTGTCCTCCGCCCGATGCCTCTGTGTGCCAGGCTCCGTTCCCTGCGAGCGTCTCGATACACGGGGGCGGAGCCTGGCGGAAAATTCAAAAAGTACACAAAACATAATACATACAGTACGCTTTAATCTTACAGATTACATTACTGTATGAAATCATTTCACATCCCTTGTGTCCCTAGTGGTTTGTCCAGTGCCCTGCACGTAGTTTTATACTATATCTACTGTTCTTTCTGCCTGAAAACTTGAGATTGTCCATAGCAACCAAAAAGTGTCCCTTTACGTTAAAAGTGGTTTTTGACCAGCTAGAAAACAGCGATAGTAAATTAGAACACTTGCAGAATTGAGTGATAGTGAATCATGGGGAAATTAATTTTATTATTATTATATTATTATTTTTTATAATTATTTATACTTATTTATTATATTAAAATTTATGATTTTGTGTTTCAAACTTTATCATACCCGGGATGTCTACTAGACTCTTGTTTGGACAGATTTAAGTGTGTTATTACTAAGAATTACAGGGCCTACAATATAAAACACCAAATTTCTATGCAAAACAATTGTACTGCTTTGAGTCGCAAAAATCTGACATAATCATACCGCCAGGGTGGCTACAGAAACTAAAATTCTATTCAAGTGTGTATTCCTCAAATAAAATTTTGGGATAACACTAGCTAAACTAATTTGCAGTACGAATACTTGTCCGATGTGTCCGCCATAATGTCACAGTCACGATAAAAATCGCTGATCGCCGCCATTACTAGTAAAAAAAAAATATTAATAAAAATGACATAAAACTATCCCCTATATTGTAGACGCTATAACTTTTGCGCAAACCAATCAATAAATGCTTATTGCCATTTTTTTTACCAAAAATATATAGAAGAATACGTTCGGCCTAAACTGAGGAAAAAAATATATTTTTTAATATATTTTTTGGGGATATTTATTATAGCAAAAAGTAAAAAATATTGCATTTTTTTCAAAATTGTCGCTCTATTTTGGTTTATAGCGCAAAAAATAAAAACCGCAGAGGTGATCAAATACCACCAAAAGAAAGCTCTATTTGTGGGGAAAAAAGGACGTAAATTTTGTTTGGGAGCCACGTCGCACGACCGCGCAATTGTCAGTTAAAGCGACGCAGTGCCGAATCGCAAAAAGGGGCCTGGTCCTTTAGCAACAAAATGGTCCGGGGCTTAAGTGGTTAAAGAGTGGATAGTTGATTTGAATCATTTAAGGAGAATGAAGGAATTAACGGCAAGTATACAAAAATGTTATACCAAGTATATGGCTCTATGGTCTCCTTGGATTGAGATCTTGGGCTCTAAGGCTATTGGATCCTTCCTATAAATAGTTTTTACTTCACAGTTTGGTTCTGAGTTAAAATGGCAGCATGCACATACCTTTTTTCTTGTCTTTTAGGGGTCGGCGAGGAGCTCCCCAGATAGATTGGCAGAGAAATACTGTAGATAGATATGTCTTTGAATTTTATTTTATTTTTTATTTTTTCTCCTTCTTCTTCTTCTTGTCTTTTCTTATTGATTGTTTTGTTTTGTTTTGTATTTGGGCAGATTTTTTGCCCACGTGAACTAATGGTTACCTAAGTATAGATGTTTATATTGATTGTCAAAGTATCAGAAAGTATTGTCTTATTCATGTTCTACGAATGTTGTGCTATATGGGATCAAGGTGTCCCAGATTATGTGCTTTTTTGAATGTAACCTTGCAAAATATTTTATAAAAATATATATTTAAAAAACAAAATCTTAAAAATACTTATTACCGTATATACTCGAGTATAAGCCGACCCGAATATAAGCCGAGGCACCTAATTTTACCACAAAAAACTTATTGACTCAAGTATAAGCCTAGGGTGTCCATCTGCATGCCTTACTGTGCCTCACTTTGCCTCACTGTGCCCATGCCTCACTGTGCCTCACTGTGCCCATGCCTCACTGTGCCCATGCCTCACTGTGCCTCACTGTGCCCATGTTTCACTGTGCCCATGCCTCACTGTGCCCATGACTAGACTGACGTTTAACGTGGGAGTCTATGGAAGGGGTGTCCGGCTTTTAAAAATCGGTGCTCCCCGGCCGTAGGTCCCCCAGACAACAAACTTTGCACACTTGTAGAGGGGAAATGGGGCTACATGTGTGCCAAGTTCCCGGGTCCAGGGTACCTACGACCGACCAGTACCGGGTCCCCAAACTCACCAGAGAAATGACCGTTTAACATGGGAGTCTATGGAAGGGGTGCCCGGCTTTGAAAAATCGGTACTCCCCGGCTGTAGGTCCCCCGGACAAAAAACTTTGCACACTTGTAGAGGAAGAGTGGGGTTACATGTGTGCCAAGGGGACTTACGGCCGGCTGGTACCGGGTCCCCAAATTCCGGGAGATCAGGCGCAAAAAGGTGACTCGAGTATAAGCCGAGGGGGGCATTTTCAGAGCTGGCATTTAAGCTGAAAAACTCGGCTTATACTCGAGTATATACGGTATATATATATTATATATTATAATTTTTTTTAAGATTAGTTAGTGTTATCCTGGGTTTCTACTTTCAAGCCCTGTACACACGGCCGGGTTTCCCCGGCGGTATAAAGTCCACCGGGAATCCCGACGGGAAAACTGCGGGGAGAGCTTTAGCCGGGAATCCCGGCCGTGTGTACAGGGCTTATGCTCCTTCGGCACTGCCTCGCAGTGTTTTCCATTGGCAAGTGTAGTAAATTTGGCAGAAAAAAAAACGCTGGGAATCCCGGCGGGAAAATGGAGAGCAGGTCCTCTATTTTTCCCGCCGGGATTCCCAGCAGTTTTCCCGGCGAGGGAGCATACACACACCCGGTTTTCACGGCAAAAAGCTCTCCCAGCAGCTTTCTTGCCAGGAAAACAGGTTGTGTGTATGAGGCTACACTCAAAAAAAGCACTTTCTGTTGCTCTTTGCCTCCTCCAAATCTCCAATTATTTTTTTTTAGCTGCTGTGATCTGGCATCTTGTTAGAGGGTGACTATGTTTGGTCTCCATGGCTCCACAATGTATGTAGGAATGTAGCCACCCTCTCTTTCCTCTCTATTGTGTACTGCTCATTGCAAGCAAACAGAAGTGAGGGGTAAAGGAGACACAGAAAAACACAATAGGAAACAATTTCATGAAAAAATTATTACAGGGTCATTAAGTAGTGGATATGAATAAGTTATTTTTGGAGAATAAGGATATCATTTAATGTTACTTTAGATTTACAAACATGAAAGATAATAACACAACATAATAACGCATCTTATCTTACAATGCTGCTGTGAAAGGGTCATCTACAACGAAAAACAACTGATGAACCATTGCCATTAACTCTATGACGCAATATGGATTTCAAATGTGATTTATTGTTCTATGTAAATTATTGCTAGATAAACGTGAGATTGCTCTTTTTAGTTGAAAGATCATTAACATATATTACTGTGACTAGCCTAGCAGTCATTAACTAAAATAATGCAAACATGCAATACTGTCTTTTTGAGCTAGATAATATATCTCCAGTGTATTACGTATATATTTACCATTTGACCACAGGCCACAAAAAAGCTTAAATGCCCATAATTTCATGTAGCTTTTTGCATTCCCATCAAATGGCATTGTACCAAAAGTCATCTTTTTTTTTTTACCTTTATTACAATGCAAACTGATACTGATACTTTTCATCTGATTTATTAAAGGAGTTGAAAATCTTCACACAATAAACTGTGTGAATTTGTACTTTAATTATTCAATCACATGAAATGCAATTACACTTCCAATATCCAATTATGTGCAAATAAAATATAGGAACAGGATTTTGTTTTTTACATTAATAGCTTATTAAAGTGATGATTCATGTATTTCGTTGTGTTAACATTGGCAACTCCTTTAGTAAATTGGCCTCATTCTGTCATACAGCTCAAGGAAATTAGAACTCTGTATCTAGCCCAAAATAACAGGTATATAAATATGCAATATGTATTCACATCATTATCATGCCAATAAAGATATAATTTTTTGGGCATTTAAAAAGTTGGCAAAAATCTAATTCAAGCTGTAGAGCAGAGGTGAATGTGTTTTTTTCCAAATATATATATAAAAAAAAACTAATTGGGACAAAAATGGTACCATAAAAGGCAGACTTTATCAGCACAACAGGAGGAAATATTCATAAAATCATTAAGTTTTTTAACAAATGAGATTAAAATCATCTCAAATTTGATAAATAAACACCCCAAGTCATAAATGACTGACACGTGGTAACACCCAACCTTGAGATGGACCAAAGAGGGACACTTTAACCCTGTAGTTACATCCATATCTTAAATAGATGTCCATTTGATTAGTGTCCACAAGTTCTCTACACTCAAACGTCGATGCATTTTCTGAAGATTATCACTTTCTCAGGATTGGTTGGGTGAGTGTTGCATTTATGAGATACAGTCTATGTGGACGATGGATAGCTAAACAACTAATCCTGGGGGCGGACACAGGAGATAGAAAAAAGAGAACCAATGCACCCAGGTAGAACCCAGACTGGCATGGCATGTATCCTATTTGTCTAAAGCCAACTAGCACATTTGAGGGCAATAACACTACTGACAACCATCCTCCACATAGATCAAATCTCACATTATCCAAGAGAGACCAACAGGAAACAAAGTAAGGGAAAGGGGGGGGGGAGGGAAGGGAAGGAAAGATAATAGTTTTCTAAAACAGCCCAGGAGCTACTATAAAAGGTAGATGGGATGTGCAGAATTTTTTAGGATGTATGTACAACAGATCTGTATCGGATAAGGAGGATGCAAAGTGTGCTTGACCCATGGGAAAATTCACGTATTTCCCAACCACAATCAGATCCAGCATCAAACCAGGGCAATTTTCCTGTGCTATTGCCCTAATTCTACATTTATTCTTTATAAATACTTGTGGCAGGAAGCAGTACCTTTTCAGGGATGGGATTGTTATATTTCATAATTTACATGTTTTTAACTTATGGATCAATAAACATTTTGTAAATTTTACATCAAGGCCACATACCTTTATTTCTTGGGTTTATGATTAGCACCTTAGGCTGGATTCACACATGTGCGGTGCGAAATGACGCTCCAATTTCACAGCTAATTCACAAAGTAGTTGTTCAGCGTTTCAGGTCAGGCTTTGACTAGAATCAGATCAGGTTTACATCAGGATCAGGTCAGAATTTTATCCTTTTCACAACTGAATGACATGTGTGATTCAGAAGCACTCCCATAAAAGTCAAAGGTTTGTAATTCGCACCTGAGCCAGACTGCACTACTCTGAAAACTGACAGGACTCTTTTTCAATTCACACTGAATCCGCACTTGGACATATGTGAATAATAGAAAGCAATGTTCTTTCACATGTTATGTGAATTGGATGCAGTTCAAAATGCATCCAATTTGCATATGTTTGAACCTAGCTTAAGGGTACTTTCACACGCCGGGGTTAGCTGTAAAGCGCCGCTAGTATTAGTATTATGGCGCTTTACTGCTGTTATAGTGGCGATTTTTGGCCGCTAGTAGGATGCATTTAACACCCACTAGTGGCCAAAGGGTTTAAAGCTCCCGTGTTGCGGCACTGCCGAATCGCTTTGCAGCCGTTTCGGCAACGCTGCCTATTCATTTCAATGAGCAGGGCATTTTGGGAGCGGTGTAAACACCGGAAAAGTGCCCCAATGTGAAAGGGGTCTTAACCACTTCACGCAAATCGCCGTACCCGTACAATCGGTACTTTGCCGCTAAATACTGTTGTTATGGCAGCAGCTAGCTGCCATAATCTCGGTATTTTCAGAAACGGCATGCATTTCTCTTTCAGATAAAAGTGGTCTCTGCGGGTACCCTCCCCCCTCCCGCCATGCTCTGGTCGTCTCCGGCGCTTACCGGAGCCGTCGGTAGCGGTGGAGACAATCGCGTCCTGTCACCTCACTGCCTGGATGCAGAGTGAGGGAAAGATGGCCCCCCACTCGGTTCCATAGCATTGGAGGGAGGAAGCGACGTCAAACGTCACTTCCGCTCAATGCTCTTAACCTCCCTGGCGGTATGATTCTGTCAGATTTTAGGTGCTGAAAGCGGTACCATTATTCTGCATGGAAATTTGGCGTTTTATATTGTAGGCCTGTAATTCTTAGGAATAACTCACTTAAATCTGTCCAAACCAGAGTCTAGTAGACATCCCGGGTATGATAAAGTTCAAAAAACAAAATTATACATTATAATAAAATAAATAACTATAAAATAATTATAACAAATAATATAATAATAATAATAAAAGTGTTTTTCAGTGTTTGATGACGAATTTCCCCACAAATCGCTGTCGCTTAATTCTGCGAGTGATTCTATATTATTATCGCTGTTTTCTAGCTGGTCTAAAACCACTTTTGACATAAAGGGACACTTTTTGGTTGCTATGGACAATCTCCAGTTTCTAGGCAGAAAGAAAAGTTTTTATTATATAAAAGTGCATGCAGGACACTGGGCAGACCACTAGGGACAACGGGGGTGTGTAATTATTACATACAGTACTGTAATCTGTAAGATTACAGTGTACTGTATGTATACTGTGTTTTAACTTTTTTGAATTTGGCGCCGATCTCCGTCCCCGTGCGTTGTAACGTCGCAGGGAACAGAGCTCGGCGGCACTCGGAAGTGTGTGAATCGAGCGAGGAGACACGGCTCGATCACACAGCGGGGAGGCATCGCAGGATCCAGGGGACAAGGTAAGTAACTCTGCCTGGATCACTGCGATGCAGCCCGAGTCTGGCTCGGGGTTACCGCTTTTGGTGCTGAAATTTAACCCCGAGCCAGACTCGGGAATACCGCTAGGAAGGTTAAAGGAGAAATTTTATTATTATTTTTTTTCAAATTAAATTTTTTTTTTTGTTATTGCATTTTAGTGTAAATATGAGATCTGAGTTCTTTTTGACCCCGATCTCATATTTAAAAGGTCCTGTCATGCTTTTTTTCTATGGGATGTTTACTTTTTTTTTTTACACAAAATAAAAAATAAAAAGTTACATAGTTACATAGTTAGTCAGGTTGAAAAAAGACACAAGTTTATCCAGTTCAACCATAAAAAAAAAAAAAAAAAGTAAAATAAATAAGAAAAAAAAAAGATTTTAAAGCGCCCGCATATGAAAGCGGTGTTCAAACCACTCATGTGAGTTATCGCCACAATTGTTCCAGCGAGAGCAATCATTTTAGCCCTAGACCTCCTCTGTAACTCAAAACTGGTAACCTGTAGAACTTTTTAAACATCGCCTATGGAGATATTTAAGGGTTAAAGTTTGTCGCCATTGCACGAGTGGGCACAATTTTGAAGCGTGACATGTTGGATATCAATTTACTTGGCGTAACATTATCTTTCACAACATAAAAAATTGTGCTAAATTTACTTTTTTATTTTTTAATTTAAAAAAGTGTATTTAAAAAAAAAAAATTGCTTGTAAGACCTCTGCGCAAATACGATGTGACAGAAAGTATTGCAACGACTGCCATTTTATTCTCTATGGTGTTAGAAAAAAATATATAATGTTTGGGGGTTCTAAGTAATTTTCTACCAAGAAAAAATGTTTTTAACTTAAACAACAAGTGTCAAAAAGAGGCTCGGTCATTAAGTGGTTAAATTCCCTTTTCTTTCCCTTTTCTTTCCCTTTTCTTTCCCTTTTCTCATGTTGTTTTGATTTTACAATTGGGATATGGTGCTAATTCAACCAGGTTATATTGCCTATATGTTGTCTTTACCACTCTAAAGTGCAATGTGTGATAATGCCAGCTAAAAACATACATGTGATAATAAATATTCTTGTGCAAAAAATCCCAATAGAAAATAAAGTGCAAAAAGTTTCCCACTGTGCATGTTCTACATACCAAAAAAGTCAGAAAATGTGCAATTTAGGTGATATGTTAGCAAACGTAAATGTCCACTCAAGGAAATATATATATACAGTATATACAGTGCCTTGAAAAAGTATTCATACCCCTTGAAATTTTCCACGTTTTGTCATGTTACAACACAAACTGGCACATAATTGTGAAGTGGAAGGAAAATTATGAATTGTTTTCAAAATGTTTTACAAATAAATATGTGAAAAGTGTGGCGTGCATTTGTATTCAGCCCCGTTTACTCTGATACCCCTAACTAAAATCTATTGGAACCAATTGTATTCAGAAGTCAGTTCAGTGCACAACGATTACTTGTCCAGTGTTGCTACTCCACTGAAGCTTCTCAGGTGAACTTTCTCTACTTCCTAAACGTTAAAACAGATTCTTATTAATTCCCGACTTATAACAACAGAGTTATTTCGGCAAACATTATTCCTGTATGTCCTTTATGATTACCTCTTTCAATGTCAAAGGGCTTAATAGCCCCAACAACTGTTATTTACTGTGGTCAAAAGCCTGCAGATTGCATAGTGTTGTCTTACGTCTACAAGAAACTCACTTGTGTGCCAATAAATCTCCACCATTCAGGCACAGGAACTTCCCTCACATTTACTCGACCAATGCTTCTTACAAAAAACGAGGAGTTCTTATTGCCATCAAGGACACAGTAGCTTTCAAACCTATGGATGTAACCACTGATGACCAGGGTTGATACATCGATACTTGTATGGCAAATCAACAATGTCCTGTACACCATCGTTAAAATCTATGCACCAAATTCAAAGCAACTATCATTCATACATAAGGACTGGATTTTTTTTTTAAAGTCGCAAGCCGACACCTCCATAGATATCTCTACTTCCTCTCCACACTCAGTACGAACAACTTCTTTGCAGTCCTTTTTATGATCTAACTCTTTTTTTGACGTATGGAGATACCAAGTCACACTACTCGTACACAAGAATTAACCTAATACTAACCGACAAGTCTCCTCTCCAAGATACTATATACTCTACCATTCATACAATAACATGGTCAGATCACCCTCCCATCTCCATTAGTGATGGGCTGAACACCCCTTGGTTCGGTTCGACACCAGAACTGCCGAACCTGGATAAAGTTTGGACCCTAACCCAGAACCCTATTAAAGTGAATGGGACCCGTAATTAAAAAAATCAAAAGTCCCCATTTTTAAGGCTTATATGCAAGTTATTGGCCATAAAAAGGGTATGGGGCCCTGGGGGATATATATAAATGCAAAATAGTTTTTTTTTTAAATATAATATTTAAAGGAGTAGTGATTTTAATGATGCATAAAGTAAAACAATAAAAATGAAAAATGCATTTAAATATAGTGCCTGGGGGGTCCCCTTGGTCTGACTGTAAAGTGGTGCATATGTACTGTGTATAGAACCTACTGCAGCAAAACTGACATATATAAAGAAAAAAAAAATACATTTAAATTTAATTTCCCTGCAAACTTTCTCTATTTTGTAAAGAATGGCTTGGGGAGCCAGTCTGTATTATGAGGCCACATTTTACTGCATGTGCTTCCCAGCTGACAGCTGAATGAAATAAAAAAGATTTCCGGCAAATAAAATCATGTGGGGGAAAAAACGGCGTGGGGGTTCCCCAATCCATACCAGGCCCTTAGGGACAAAATAAAAAAAAAAATTGGCATGGGGTTTGTCCCAAAACCTATAAAAGACCCTTATCCAAGCAGGCAGCCTGGCAGACCAGGAAAGGGGAGCAAGTGTCCCCAGTGGCGTCACTAGGGTTGGTGTCACCCGGTGCAGTAAAACTTGGTGTCACCCCCCCCACCGTTATTAGACCAGCTTAGGGTGGACGACTCAGCTACTATATATAGTGTGTGTATATATATATATATATATATATATATATATATATATATATACATATACACACACACACACACATACATCAGGGCTCAAAAGTTCAAGTCCTGAGCTACTAGCCAGACCTCAAGGGTTACTCGCCACCAGTTGCCCCACCCAACCCCTACCCTGCCCCGCCCATAATTCCGCTCCTAAACACGCCCTCATAAAATTACACTTAAATGTTTTATGCAGAATTAAGCAACTTTATGCATGCTCATCAATGTAGCCTTCCCGTGTCCACCAATGCAGCCTGCCCGTGTCCACCAATGCAGCCTGACCAATGCACACCAATGCAGCCTGGCCAATGCACACCAATGCAGCCTGGCCAATGCACACCAATGCAGCCTGGCCAATGCACACCAATGCAGCCTGACCAATGCACACCAATGCAGCCTACCCATATCCACCAATGCAGCCTGACCAATGCACACCAATGCAGCCTGACCAATGCACACCAATGCAGCCTGAACAATGCACACCAATGCAGCCTGACCAATGCACACCAATGCAGCCTGCCCGTGTCCACCAATACAGCCTGCCGGTGTCCACCAATGTAGCCTGCTCGTGTCCACCAATGCAGCCTACTCATGTCCATTATGCAGCCTACCTGTGTCCATAATGCAGGGGAGCAGAGGAGAGGAAGTGCATTGCCGGCCGGATGATAAGAGCGCCGAGGGACATCACTGGAACAGCTTTCATTTCAATTCCCCTCCGCTCGACGACACATACAGCCCCACCCCCTGGCCGGGGAACTTTGATTCACGTCACTCGTCCCGGGATTGGACGGGGGATCTGTCTATCAAATTCCCCAGGGGCGGGGCTGTGTGTGACAGCGAGTGCATGGAACACTCAGCTATTGAAAAAAAAAGCCGCTAGTGATGTCCCCCGTGCTCTGATTATCCAGCCGGCTCTCTCCTCTCTCTTCCCCTCCGTGAGCACTGGGAAAAGACTTCCATACAACCGGCAGTGCATGCTCCCCCTATTTCCCAGGCAGCCCTTCCTCGCCAGCCCTCAAAATCCACTCGCAAAATGCGAGTAGGCAAGTGGATTTTTTGAGGGCTGTGTGTGTATATATATATATATATATATATATATATATATATATATATATATCTGTGACTAGTAGCAGCAAACCCCCCCCCCCCCAGTTTTGAGACCAGCTCAGCTTATATATATATATATATATATATATATATATACACACACACACACACACACACTACATAGCTCAGCTTATATATATATATATATATATATATATATATATATATACTGTATATATAGAAAAAATACAGCTGTGTCCAAACCCCCCCACCCACCCCTGCAGTAATCAGACCATCTCAGCTACTAATATATATAACAAAAACTGTGTCCAACAGTACGCCTACAGCCCCCCCTCGGGGTGGGCAGCTCAGCTACTACCACATATATATATATTGCTGTGTCCAGCAGCAGCAGCAGCAGCAGCCCCCCAGCAGGCTGAGCTGCTCTGTGCACAACAGCTCACCTCAGCACCTCCGACGGCGGTGGACACAATCCGACACCCCCGCTCATTACTGCACCATCTCAGAGCGGCTCTCAGTCTCTCTGGTACTTTACGCGGCAGCTGGAGAGGACGCAATGTGCAGCGGTAGCCGCGCCGCCCGGGTGGAGAATGGATAGCTGCTCAGCAGAGCAGTAGCGCAAGAGGAGGAGGAAATAACAAGCGGCCAGGTGCGGCCGTGGCGCCGGAAGTGTTCCGGGGAAAAAAAATAATTATAAAAGGAGGCCAGGACTACACTTAGGATGGTGTCACCCCTCCGACGGGTGTCACCCGGGTGCGGGCCGCACCCCCTGAACCCCTCTAGTGACGCCTCTGAGCGTCCCCCCTCCTGAACAATAGCAGGCCACATGCCCTCAACATGAGGGGATGCTTTGGGGCAGAGGGGCTCCGTCAGGCTGTAAAGGACTAGCATCAAATGTAGAGCTTAAGGACACCCCCACTGGCTGTTTCTTCTTTTTAAGGGCTTTGTTTGCCCATTTTTATTAAAAGCAATTTAGAAAACAAACATAGGTTTCCCTCGCAGGGGTTTCAGCATTCCTTTTTCCATCAACAAAACGAAATTCAGCTTAGTTGGCTCTCACTTGCAGCACTGCTGCTCTGGCCTTACACTCCAGGCCCTTGTCTGTCTCGTACAGATTTTCACTGACCACCTTGGTGCATATAGCTAGCATCCTCCTGCTGCACTGGCTCCCCCATGGAGCCCCCTGACTCCTGGTACTCAGACCTCCTATCTGTTGGGGTGGAGCCCAGAACTATGGTCAGGTTACTACTAAAAGCCCAGCACACACCTGACCAATCAGTATGCTGGCTGTTCTCAAAATCGGGACCCAGGACTGGGGATTTCATCCAACCCGGATCTCTCAGAAATCCCCGGGGTCCAGGTCTCAAAGTGGACCTTTCTAAGAAAGGAGGAAACTGAAAAGCCAGTTTCCTCTTCATGTTACAAGCTCCCTGAAGCCCCTCAACCCTATGACACATTTAAGAAAAAAACAGCACGGGGTGCCCCCCAAAATCCATACCAGTCCCTTTGGGTCTGGTGTGGATTTTAAGGGGGACTCCACACCAAAATTTAAAAAATCCATACCAGACCCTTATCAGAGCAAGCAACCTGGCAGGCGAGGAAAGGGGGGTTGAGCAAGCGCCCCCCCCGAACCATACCAGCCCGCTTGCCCTCAACATGGGGAGGGTGCTTTGGGGTCCCCCCAAAGCACCATGTCCCCATGTTGATGGGGACAAGAGAATCTTCCCAACAACCCTGGCCATTGTTTGTCGGGGTCTGCAGGCGGGGGGGGCTTATCGCAATCTGGAAGCCCCCTTTAACAAGGGGGCCCCCAGATCCCGCCCCCCATGTGAATGGGTATGGGGTACATTATACCCCTACCCATTCACTAAAAAAAGTCTCAAAAAGGTAAAACCGCAAGACAGTTTTTGACAATTCCTTTATTAAAAAAGAAAAAGTGTCCCGCAATGTCCATCCATCTTTAATCACGCTACCCGACGGACCCGAAAAATAGAAAAAAATAAAAAGCTCCACTTCGACGATAGGCCTCCCGGCGACTGTTTATAGACAGGGATGGAGGTTGCATGATCCCATGCACCTCATTCAAAGTCCCACAATTCCCTCCCTTTTTTTCAATATTGATAGGGATGGACGTCTGTGAGTTTACACATACAGTGCCTTCAAAAAGTATTCATACCCCTTGAAATTTTTCACATTTTGTCATGTTACAACCAAAAACATTAATTTATTTTTTGGGGGATTTTATGTGATAGACCAGGGATATGCAATTAGCAGACCTCCAGCTGTTGCAAAACTACAAGTCCCATCATGCATCTGCCTCTGGGTTTCATGCTTGTGGCTGTCAGAGTCTTGCTATGCCTCATGGGATTTGTCGTTCTGCAACAGCTGGAGGTCCGCTAATTGCATATCCCTGTGATAGACCAACACAAAGTGGCACATAATTGTGAAGTGGAAGGAAAATGATAAATGGTTTTCAAAATTGTTTACAAATATGTGAAAAGTGTGGCGTGCATTTGTATTCAGCCCCAATGTAGAGCCACCTTCCATTGAAATTACAGCTGCAAGTCGTTTTGGGGATGTCTCTACCAGCTTTGCACATCTAGAGAGTGAAATTTTTGCCCATTCTTCTTTGCAAATTAGCGCAAGCTCTGTCAGATTGGATGGAGAGTGTCTGTGAACAGAAATTTTCAAGCCTCGTCACAGCTTCTCAATGGGATTTAGGCCTGGACTTTGATTGGACCATTCTAACACATGAATATGCTTTGATCTAAACCATTCCTTTATAGCTCTGGCTGTATGTTTAGGGTCATCGTCCTGCTGAAGGTGAACCCCCACCCAGTCTCAAGTCTTTTGCAGACTCTAACAGGTTTCCTTCTAAGAATGTATATATATGAAAAAGGGGGCGCTCAAATACTCTTAAACTTAATTAATAAGTGATAACTTATCTAATAAATTATTGTGTGAATAATTCTTAAATATAAACACCAACACAATCCTGTGATGCCTATATACAAAAAGGTGAATTGAAAGTCACCATATATAAATCGATTAGTCCCAATCGTAATAATAGCGTGCTGTCAAGCCCACAACAATCAAAGAAATCTATAACACTCAATTATAGAAAAGTCTCATAGATTAAGTTAATGAAAAATCAAATGTGTAACAAATCCAAAAAGTGAAAAATTATTTCAACAAATAATGTTCATAATATATTGAAGTTAATTTCTTCAGAATAGTGCAAAGAGTTAATCCTTCACCAAATCTTCATGTGAAGCTAGAACAAATCTTCAACAAATAATGTTCATGATATATTGTGATTGTTTTCTTCAAAGTAGTGCAAAAGAGTTAATCCTTCACCAAATCTTCATATGAAGCTAACACCCGAAGTGCACAAATAATAGATTGCGCTTACCAAAGGATGTGGACCTCTTTAGTTAAAAAGAAGGTCTTTAACAGCTTGAGCAGGATTGTGCCTGCACACATATGGACAATGCTGGTAGAGAAATGTTGGAAACTCCTCCCTCGGTTAATTAGGCGGAACATGTGAAATACAAGCAAAAGGACTCCATAGTGTAACCCGTATTTATTTATAAAAAGGCAATAAAAATAATGTAAAAAACGTATGTGGCCTAGGTGGCCTCTTACATTAAAAAGTGCCCATCCCGGCACTGGGGCTGCAGGCAGGCAATAGGGAGCTCACGGCTCATGGACTCCTAGAAACGGTGTGCACCGAAGCCACCGTTCGCTGCAGTCAGGGACCCAGGATGGAGCGCTGCGTGTGTATACCACGTGACCAGGCTGCGCCGACCGACGTACGTTTCGTGTTGATTACGTCTTCAGGGTGGCGTGTGCCTGGTCACTGGGTCACGTGTATTTATTATGAATGGAGATGGAGCATAATTGGTGGGCAGGACAAACGGCTAATCACTCAATGCAGCTGCAGTGCCGGAAGGAGCCCTGATAAACACCATACAAATTCCTCAATTTTACAAACTTAAAATAAATAATATATATAAAAGTTGGTCTTTCTAATTGCCGTTATTTTCATATATAATAGGAAATAGTTTTATATTATTTGCAACGAATAATCTATGACAATATATAATACTAATGACATGTCAAATATTCTTTGGCCACTAGATGGAGCCCTCTAGATAGAAAACCATACCCATATGATTGCATATGGATTTAGATCACAATGTGGCCAATCTGACATTACATTTAAACATTGGGGATTTTTTTTTTATTTTTTTTTTTTATTATGTCGGTCCGTTCTCAACTATTTAATTGACAGTACATACCGTCCCCAATATTAAAACTCGTATTGGCCATTTAATATTGATGGTAAATTAGATAAGTGGTTTACACTATATATTAACCATATATTGGAAACATGGTTATTGGACCAACCTACCAAGCGGGAGACATATTTACCAATATATATTTATGGCTATATTTATGTTTGGAATTCCATGCTTCTTAAATATAAATCTATATCAGGAGAAATTAATTTATTCCCTCATAATATTCCCCAGTGGTGTGTTCATGATAAAAATTAACCCATCTTGGATCTAGTCCAAAGGAAAGGAAGAGGGAAGGTTGAAAAACTGTTACCTTCAAAAGTGCCAAATGGTTCCCTGCTGGAGGAATGTTATGCTATTAAATCCACTACTAACCAATCAAAATCCAATCAGCCTCCCTACAATCCATATCCTTATCCACCAACATATCAAGTGGATACCTATAATCGATATGCACCATTGGATCCTCGATCGGGATACTATGAGTCCAATCATCAATATTATCCACCTAGGCCCCCTAGAGGAAATTTTAGAGGAAATTTCAGAGGGAGACCAGCCCCCTATCAGAATCAATACCAGGGGGAAGGGAGGGGATGGAAAGAGCCCTATCGTATCCCTCCCAGGTCCCCACATCATCCAAAGGAGCCTATAGAAAGAGAGGTAGAAGAGGAAGAGGCAGAACGAAAAAGAAAAAGAATGAATTAAATGATGGAATATTTAATCTGGCGGGAGCAAAATTTTCTGATCAAGAATTAGAAGTTTTGCAACAAGGGTTAAAATTTGCACCTAATAAAAATATTGATAAGTTTGAATTATTTATCGATATAGAAAAACATATTAGAAAATTGAACATTAAAAAATATTTTGCAAGCCAAACTGTGAATGATGGAGTGACCACAAAAGAAGTCCCGTTTGTTCACAGTGGCCTTAAAAATAATTCAGTGTTTAACCCCAAAAAAGGGTCCAATCATCACATTGAAGTATTTAGAAAAATGGTACAAGATGATGTCAGAGATATGGAATATTCCAAGTACTCCTCCAGTCAACGTATATGGGAAGGGATAAAATTAATAGAAGAAAATAAGCAAATAGTGGTCAGACAGGCCGACAAGGGGGGAGGGCTAGTAGTGCTAACTAAAGAGTATTATTTTATGGAAATGGAAAGACTCTTGCAAGATAAAACTACTTATCAACCTATCAATGGGAATCCTACAGTACAATTAAAAGCGCAACTTCGAAATTGGATAGAGGAAGGACTATATAAACAGATCCTGAACCAGAAAGAAGCTAATTACCTTATGATTCATGCTCCTAAAGTACCGGTAATGTACATATTACCCAAAATGCATAAAAACAATGAATTCCCCCCAGGGCGACCTATAATTAGCGGAATTGAATCTTTATTTTCTAGGCTTGGTGAGTATCTAGATGGTTTTTTTAAACCACTAGTATCTCTTAGCCCCTCCTATCTGAAAGATAGCAGAGACTTAATAGTGGCACTTCAAACACTCCAAGCTACTCCAAATATGCTGATGGTAACGATTGACATCGAGTCGCTCTATACCAACATTAGACATTCAGATGCGTTGGAAGCACTGCAATGGGCGCTTAGTAAACAAACAATCTAATTAAAAAAAAAAAATAATAAATTATCTGATTAGTGGACTCGAATTAGCCATGAAAAATAATTTCTTTTGGGCAAACAATCATTACTACAACCAAATTGGGGGCGTGGCGATGGGGGCTCGCTATGCCCCCAGCGTGGCGAATGTAGTATTGAATAAATGGGAGCATGAATCAATTTATTCAAATAGGAATCCGTCACTATATTTCTATCGTAGATATATAGATGACGTGATTGTAATTTGGAATGGATCGGAAATTAATTTAGACCATTTTCTGGCAGAGATGAATATAAACCAGTATGGCTTGAAATTCACAGCAGAACATAGTCTAAACTCAGTCAATTATTTAGATCTTACAATTACCAAAAAAGATATAAAGTTTGAGACTAAAACTTACTTTAAAAAGACCGATAGAAATGGATTTGTGCCTACTTCTAGCTGCCACCATCCTCAATGGATTGGAGCAGTGCCAAAGGGCCAATATATGCGCTTAAAACGTAATTGTACTAGTAATGAAGAATTTAGTGTACAGGCGGATATCCTTACAAATACATTTTTAGAAAAAGGTTATAATATGGAGACCCTTGGAAAAGTGCTGGCCCAGGTGTCCTCTATAGATAGAAACACCCTATTGGTAGCCAAGCCTAAAAAAGTACATGGAGGAGAACTAGCGTTTGTGTCGGGTTTCCACAGACAATTTAGAGAAGTTGAAACTATCTTTAGGAGGCATTGGCCGATACTTCTTAAAGATAACGATTTAGAGTGTACTATTACATCCAAACCCAAGTTTATATATAGGAGGGCTCCAGGCCTGAGAAACCGCATTGCCCGAAATGTACCAGACCCCCCGAGGAAACTTGGGACTTTTTTGGATGGTTCTGGGTTTTACCATTGTACCCGTTGTAAAGCCTGTAGAACGACGAGAAAATCAGGAGATCCTAAAAAAGTGACACATTTTCAATCTAATGTGACAAAAGAGAAATTTAAAATAAAACCTTTGATAACATGTAATTCCGATCATGTTACCTACGTCCTGGAGTGTCCTTGCTCTCTCCAGTACGTGGGAAGAACTACCCGCCAGTTAAGAGTAAAGATTAATGAGCATCTAGCGAATATAAAGAAGGGCTTTCCAAAACATAGTGTGTCCAGACACTTCAAAAGCCACCATCAAAGTGATCCCAGTCTTTGTAAATTTTTTGGAATAGATAAAATCTCAAATCACTGGAGAGGGACACATATGAAGAGGGCCATATCACAAAATGAAACCAGGTGGTTGTATAAATTAAATAGTATGCAGCCATATGGTTTAAATATCGAGATAGATTTAAACTGTTACCTATCAAATGACTAAGTGATGGACATTCCTCCAGCAGGGAACCATTTGGCACTTTTGAAGGTAACAGTTTTTCAACCTTCCCTCTTCCTTTCCTTTGGACTAGATCCAAGATGGGTTAATTTTTATCATGAACACACCACTGGGGAATATTATGAGGGAATAAATTAATTTCTCCTGATATAGATTTATATTTAAGAAGCATGGAATTCCAAACATAAATATAGCCATAAATATATATTGGTAAATATGTCTCCCGCTTGGTAGGTTGGTCCAATAACCATGTTTCCAATATATGGTTAATATATAGTGTAAACCACTTATCTAATTTACCATCAATATTAAATGGCCAATACGAGTTTTAATATTGGGGACGGTATGTACTGTCAATTAAATAGTTGAGAACGGACCGACATAATAAAAAAAATAAATAAAAAAAAATCCCCAATGTTTAAATGTAATGTCAGATTGGCCACATTGTGATCTAAATCCATATGCAATCATATGGGTATGTTTTTCTATCTAGAGGGCTCCATCTAGTGGCCAAAGAATATTTGACATGTCATTAGTATTATATATTGTCATAGATTATTCGTTGCAAATAATATAAAACTATTTCCTATTATATATGAAAATAACGGCAATTAGAAAGACCAACTTTTATATATATTATTTATTTTAAGTTTGTAAAATTGAGGAATTTGTATGGTGTTTATCAGGGCTCCTTCCGGCACTGCAGCTGCATTGAGTGATTAGCCGTTTGTCCTGCCCACCAATTATGCTCCATCTCCATTCATAATAAATACACGTGACCCAGTGACCAGGCACACGCCACCCTGAAGACGTAATCAACACGAAACGTACGTCGGTCGGCGCAGCCTGGTCACGTGGTATACACACGCAGCGCTCCATCCTGGGTCCCTGACTGCAGCGAACGGTGGCTTCGGTGCACACCGTTTCTAGGAGTCCATGAGCCGTGAGCTCCCTATTGTCTGCCTGCAGCCCCAGTGCCGGGATGGGCACTTTTTAATGTAAGAGGCCACCTAGGCCACATACGTTTTTTACATTATTTTTATTGCCTTTTTATAAATAAATACGGGTTACACTATGGAGTCCTTTTGCTTGTATTTCACATGTTCCGCCTAATTAACCGAGGGAGGAGTTTCCAACATTTCTCTACCAGCATTGTCCATATGTGTGCAGGCACAATCCTGCTCAAGCTGTTAAAGACCTTCTTTTTAACTAAAGAGGTCCACATCCTTTGGTAAGCGCAATCTATTATTTGTGCACTTCGGGTGTTAGCTTCATATGAAGATTTGGTGAAGGATTAACTCTTTTGCACTACTTTGAAGAAAACAATCACAATATATCATGAACATTATTTGTTGAAGATTTGTTCTAGCTTCACATGAAGATTTGGTGAAGGATTAACTCTTTGCACTATTCTGAAGAAATTAACTTCAATATATTATGAACATTATTTGTTGAAATAATTTTTCACTTTTTGGATTTGTTACACATTTGATTTTTCATTAACTTAATCTATGAGACTTTTCTATAATTGAGTGTTATAGATTTCTTTGATTGTTGTGGGCTTGACAGCACGCTATTATTACGATTGGGACTAATCGATTTATATATGGTGACTTTCAATTCACCTTTTTGTATATAGGCATCACAGGATTGTGTTGGTGTTTATATTTAAGAATTATTCACACAATAATTTATTAGATAAGTTATCACTTATTAATTAAGTTTAAGAGTATTTGAGCGCCCCCTTTTTCATATATATACACACTCATTCAGATAGGAGCATAAGACTCCATCCGCAGGGGAGCAGCCGTTATATATAATTTGTATATTTATTTATATATAACTTTTTTTCACATAATTTTGTATATATTAATTGGCGCTGAATCACAGCAATAGGTTCCTTCTAAGAATGCCCTATACTTGGCTCCATCCATCTTCCCATCAACTCTGACCAGCTTCCCTGTCCCTGCTGAAGAAAAGCATCCCCACAAGATGATGTTGATACCACCATGTTTCACGTTGGGGATGGTGTGTTCAGGGTGATATGCAGTGTTAATTTTCCGTCACACATAGCGTTTTGCTTTTAGACCTAAAAGTTCAATCTTGGGGTCATCTGACCAGAGCACATTCTTCAACATGTTTGCTGATTCCCCCACATGGCTTCTCGCAAACTGCAAATGGGACTTCTTATGGCTTTCTTTCAACAATGGCTTTCTTCTTGCCACTCTTCCATAAAGGCCAGATTTGTGGAGTGCACAACTAATAGTTGTCCTGTGGACAGATTCTCCCACCTGAGCTGTGGATCTCGCAGCTCCTTTAGAGTTACCATGCTTCTCTGATAAATGCTCTCCTTGTCTGGCCTGTCAGTTTAGGTGGACAGTCATGTCTTGGTAGGTTTGCAGTCGTGCTATACTCTTTCCATTTTTGGATGATGGATTGAACAGTGCTCTGTGAGATGTTCAAAGTTTAGGATATTTTTTTATAACCTAACCCTGCATTAAACTTCTCCACAACTTTATACCTGACCTGTCTGGTGTGTTCCTTGGCCTTCATGATGCTGTTTATTCACTAAGGTTCTCTAACAAAAAATGGGTATAAGTAATGAACCACAGAGAAAAGAAAACAAAGGCAAAGCAAAATTGTTTTCCTTCAGGCGTTGCCACCATCCCAAATAGTAGGAATATTTTCCTTTTTTCTTCTTCCTTTTTTCTTTTTCCTTTTTTCTTTTTTGGATTCATATTTTTGTCAAATCGCTTAAACATCTGCAACATTGTACAATCTATACTCAGTATCAAGCAGTCTATACTGTGCAGTTCATGGGTGTTAAATTAAATTTAATATAATTTCCTTATTTTTGGTTATTTTTACACTAGGATATCTGATTGCACCTTGAGGCCCCTGGGTGATTGGATGCTGGGAGTGTCTCCACGGGGACCTTTGTGTGGGCCGATCCGAGCTGGGATGGAGATCTTTGTCCTCTTATGAATTGCAATGACAGCTCTGCCCTATTTTTTAGGACCCTGTGTCCTCTATTTTTAAAATAGTATGAAACATCTTGATATATAATCTACAAATCCAGTGCCTGGTATGTATAACGGATGTTTTTGTGGTCTCAATGATGCCGTCTCTTGGAACTATTCTCTGAGCTTTTTCTTTTTGCTTTATTCTAGAATATATTTGTATTTTCTCCTACCAAGAGCCTCCGAAGAAAGGATTAGTATTCCAGAAACATGTTAGGCTAAAGGAGAAAAACCTTTTCTCACTGGAAATCTGTATAAATGTTCTCAAATTATGTTTATACTAATCAAATGTACACTGCAAATTATTAATATGCTTGACATACTCTTATATTTGCATATAGATTAAAAAAAAAAAAAAATGAAAATCCTTTTCTAATAAATAATATTTTTTACAAATTTTTGTTTTTGTTTGCCCGTAAAATCCCGTTGTACCGGGGGTACTTATGCCCTTTCAGGGTTTATATCTTCTAACAAAACTTTGAGGGCTTCACAGAACAGCTGTATTTATAGTGAGATTAAATTACACACTGGTGGACTCTATTTACTAATTAGGTGACTTCCGAAGGCAATTGGTGCCACTAGATTTTAGTTTGGGGTATTCGAGTAAAGGGGGCTGAATATAAATGCACGCCACACTTTGCTAATATTTATTTGTAAAAAATTTGGAAATACCATTTATCATTTTCCTTCTACTTCACAATAATACAATAATATGCCACTTTGTGTTGGTCTATCATATAAAATCCCAATAAAATACATTTACGTCTTTGGTTGTAACATGACAAAATGTGGAAGATTTCAAGGGGTATGAATATTTTTTCAAGGCACTGTAATCCTTGGCAGACCTCATTGTTTTTGGCTCGCCTTCTGTAAGAATTTGGGAGATACAACCAACCCCCAATATATACATTTTCTCTAGTATTTTGACTCATATGCAACTTATCATTTATCATCATGTGATGTCTAGGGCTGGACTGTGTTTGTCTCCCGGGGGCTGCAATGCCGCTCGGCGCCCCTCCCATTCCCTCCTACCCGCCTTGGTTGAATTCAGGGGTTTGGGCGGGTGTGTATCTTTGTGCATTGGCGCCACGCTACCACACTGTGCATATGACGTCCAATTGGGTGTAACAATGCCGGCGCGTGTCTTAACACCATTTTTGGCTGACGAGCGTGTCTGAACTCAGGTGAGCGGCAGTCGCCGCCCTGGCTGGAGACGCCTCCCCTTTCACGTCATGCCAGCCTGATGCTGGACGGGGCCTATAGATATGGGGGGAGCTTACACATACTTCCATTTGATGTTAGGCAGTCCTTCAGGTCGCACGTCCTCACAGAAAGCACTCCCTTAAGCCCTCTACACACGATCGGATTTCCTATGGATTCTAATCCGATGGATTTTTCCATCGGAAATCCGATGAAGCTGACTTCCATCAGTCTTGCCTACACAACATCAGTCAAAAATCCGGCCGTCCAAAACGCCGTAAAACGTAACTGAACTGTTGTGTCATATGCTGTTTTGGGACTGCATCTCCTTTGGCATCATCTGGACGAGATTGTTCCTATTCATTTAGAGCTTCTCCTGATCCTCTGTAGTGGGGGGTCATGGAGTTCTGGTAAGCAGCTATTACCTTAATTGGTGGTGGATTTAATTGGTCTCCTTCAATGAGAAGATTTCTTCATGGAAGTTTTTCACTATAGACTTTTTCATCTGCACGGGTGTTTATTTTCACTTATGTGTTATAGTCACAATCACAAGTTTTGATCATCCTATGAACTTTAACCCTTTATCAGGGTTCACTCAACATTCACAATTTTGGATTTATACCATAGATACTATTTCATTCATTTTTTCTAGCGGTATTTGGAGTTTTTTATTTATTCCATATTTATTGGTGTATTCTCAATATTTATCACTATTGTTCACGATTGTTTTTGCATATTATTTACCGTATTTTCCGCACTATAAGGTGCACCGGATTATAAGGCGCAGTCTCAATTACGGGTCTATTTCTGTACTTAACCCATACATAAGGCGCACTGGACTATAAGGCGCATGCTAAAACATACGGTCTACAAAAAGAAATTTAACGGAAGCAAAACAGTGAGTTTAGTTGAACTTTATTCTGCTATTTAACAATACACTCACATTATTTTTCAGTCTCGTTGCCAGGTGGCTGTTAAGCAATGATGCCGGCTTTTGCAAAAGCTCGGACAACAGTTAAAGCAGATACCTTGCTAACGTGCTGTACATATTACGTAATGTTCTCTGACTGGTTTATCGCTGCCAGCATACGTAGTGTACGTATTACGTTCCTGTGTCAGTGGGAAATGGTCCGACAGTTAACCAAGCGGAGTGCTTACCAAAGTCGCACAACAACATTTTTACAGATTTTGGAACTCAGTGCACACATAAGGCGCACCGGACTATAAGGCGCATGGCCGATTTTTGAGAAAATTTTAGGCTTTTAGGTGCGCCTTATAGTGCGGAAAATACGGTACAATGTTCTTAAGGTTCATTCTATCAATTTGCACTTAGTTGTGACACTCCATTAGGGTTACCGCAACCATATATTTTCCATTTGTTTTTACTGTTTTTGTTTGCAGAAGGTTTGCTGCTTCCCATTCACCCCAATTCAACCATTGTGGGACCTCAACTCCACTGATCTTAGCGCAGTTTCTTCCCCCTTTTCCCACTGACCTTATTTAAATTCTCAAATTCCCTCTCTTGTTTATAGACAGGGAAGGAGGTTGCATGATCCCATGCACCTCATTCAAAGTCCCACAATTCCCCCCTTTTGTTCTACTGACTGTGTCATTTACTACCTTACGTGCCTATGTGGCATGTTTTAAGTAGGAGGAACCAATTGACCTCTCAGGAAACGTTTTGGTGAGCATCGCCATTTTGTAGTAGACAGTGACGACAAGCATAGCTTCCCTAAGCATTTCCTAGAGTTTCACAACAAATCTTTGTCAGGATTAAACGTTTGGGTTATTGAATCAATACCCAAGAGGTCTCCTGGCAGCAGAATGTTTTAAACGTCTCTGTCAAAGGGAGACCTTCTGAATTTACACTTTGAATATGCTTGCATCCAAAGGCCTTAATGAAGACATTGAGGTTAGCATGCAGTGTCGGCCCGTCCATAGGGGGCGCCCGGGCGCCGCCCCCCCTCCTGTGGTCACCAAAAAAAAAGGACATTTAAAAAAAAAACGGGCCCTTTAAGAGTTTTTTTTTTAAATGTCCTTTTCTTCACACAATGAGTGGCGGTGCGTCCATAGTGGGCGCAGAAGCGCCGCCCCCGCTCGCTTCTGTGCCCGGCCGTCACTCACAATACATAGGTTCATGCATTGCATGAACCTATGTATTGCTGCCACCCACTATTCAGATGGCCGGCCCCTTGAGCGCCAGGCCATCTGAATAACAGCGTCTGGTTGGTCTTTAGAAGTGCCTATCAGAGCCAGCAGGCTCTGATAGGCTTCCCGACTACAGCCTGAGAGGACGCACAGGGGTGCGTTCCCTGGCCAATCAGGTTCACCGGGTCTGGTTACCGGTAACCTGATTGGCTGAAGCGACATCGAGGGCGGGAGAAGACATCGAGGATGGAAGAAGGACGGCGCTGACTCGAGGAAGGTAAGTGCAGGGCTGGGGGGGACAAACTGGCTGCATTTGGGGGACAAACTGGCTGTATATGGGGGACAAACTGGCTGCATATTGGGGACAAACTGGCTGCATATTGGGGACAAACTGGCTGTATATGGGGACAAACTGGCTGTATATTGGGGGGAAACTGGCTGCATACGGGGGACAAACTGGCTGTATATTGGGGGGAAACTGGCTGTATATTGGGGGGCAACTGGCTGTATATGGGGGACAAACTGGCTGTATATGGGGGACAAAGTGGCTGTATATGGGGGACAAAGTGGCTGTATATGGGGGACAAACTGGCTGAATATGGGGGACATACTGGCTGTATATGGGGGACAAACTGGCTGTATATGGGGGACAAACTGGCTGTATATGGCGGACAAACTGGCTGTATATGGGGGACATACTGGCTGTATATGGGGGACATACTGGCTGTATATGGGGGACAAACTGGCTGTATATGGGGGACAAACTGGCTGTATATTGGGGGGAAACTGGCTGTATTTATGGGGGACATACTGGCTGTATATTGGGGACATACTGGCTGTAGATTGGGGGACAAACTGGCTGTATATGGGGGACAAACTGGCTGTATATTGGGGGGAAACTGGCTGTATTTATGGGGGACATACTGGCTGTATATTGGGGACATACTGGCTGTAGATTGGGGGACAAACTGGCTGTATTATGGGGGACAAACTGGCTGTATATTGGGGACATACTGGCTGTAGATTGGGGGATATACTGGCTGTATATGGGGGACAAACTGGCTGTATATGGGGGACAAACTGGCTGTATTTTGGGGACAAACTGGCTGTATTTTGGGGACAAACTGGCTGTATTTTGGGGACAAACTGGCTGTATATGGGGGACAAATTGGCTGTATATGGGGGACAAACTGGCTGTATATGGGGGGAAACTTGCTGCATTTGGGGACAAACTAGTGGCGTTTGGGCACAGTGGCTGTGTTTAATGGGCACAGTGGCGGCAATTGATGTGTGTTTTTTTTTTTTTTTCAGTTTGTTTGCGCCCCCCCAAAAAATTTGAGCACCAGCCGCCACTGTTAGCATGACATAATATAGTTAAAACATGTTCCACTAGATGTACAGTTAAAAATGCTATATATTTACATTCTTCTTTCCATCATTTGTTCAATAACATCTGGTCCCAGTAATCCTGTTACGTCCCAAAATTGTATCATGATAGTCCTTCAGCGTCATCTCGTTACTGTGAAATTATAGATTTAGTCTTGATACGATTTTTTGCAGTTGCCCATACTGGGCTTCTTATCGCTAAATATATATCATCGTGTTCTTTTAGTTTAGTCATATTTTTATTATGCATTTAGTATAACTTTTTTTATAACCTATTTAAACACCTCTGTCTTTTCAGGGGAATTGCTTGGTAATGATAGAGTTAAAGGAGTTGAAAAAGGCAGAACGTTTTTTATCTTAATGCATTCTATGCATTAAAATAAAAAAAACGTTTGCGTGCAGCAGCCTCCCCAGCACTCCCTATTTACTTACCTGAGCCCCATCTCTCTCCAGTGATATCCACGAATGTCTAAGCCATCTGGGACTCTCCTCCTGATTGGCTAAGACACAGCAGAGGCGCTCAAGGCTTTCATGGGTGTCAGTCAAAGTCAGTCAGCCAATCAGGGGAGAGAGGGGGCTCGGCCAGGCCGGGGCTCCGTGTCTGAATGGACACACGGCTCGGCTCCAGTGCCCCCATAGGAAGCTGCTGACTGTGGGGGCACTTGTCAGGAGGGAGTGGCCAGGAGCAGCAAAGTGGGACCTGAGAAGACGAGGATCAGGACTGCTCTGTGCAAAATTAACTGCACAGAGGAGGTAATTATAACATGTTTGTTTTTTTGTTTTGTTTTTTAAAACAAGGCTTTACACTCATTTTAATGACCTCGTCTATTGTAAATATTATACCTTTTTTAACACTTTTTAATACCTGTATATTTATAAGCTAGCTTATTTTGGATGATTGCTCATCAAAAGCCTGTTTTTTTGTTATCCCATTATGCTGCACCCGACCGACTGGGCTTTATTGTTCGCCAGTGCCCTAAAATACCTTTTACAACAACTAATGTCAAAAATGCTTGTTGCCTTGACCCTACAAGTACCTTGACCTAACTTTGATCCAACAGGTATGCAGCAAGTGAAGTTAAAACTGATCTCCTTACTTACTTTAACTCAGTGACCCAGAGATCACTAAAGCCAGAAGTCAGCATGGAAGCCAAGTATTTACCATTTTTGAGGAGAGGTTAGCAATAGCATCCTACACATTGCTCTCAGTACACGTTTTCTTTTAATATATCTTAAACATTCAACATGAATGGAACTGTTTTTCAGTTCCTATAATTAAATCTCTATTTTTCTCATAATATCAGAAATCATATTGTTTACCTCTCATTAAAATAAAGTGAAATGTGCAAGGCATGCAGTTTGACATAGATTCTAAGCAGAACAATTTTAAGACCTACTGGAGCAATTAAGAATAGAATAATTCAATTAACAAAGTCTTCTTGTCTAGACGGCTTAGTGGGAATGTGTTTTATCCAACGTATTTTCAAGATGCATCATAATTTTTCTGCTGTGCGAACCGATTTGATTAGATGTAGTTACTTTATGTTTCCTAATTGCTATGATTATAGCAAATAAAGTGTAGATGCACTTTTTGTTTAGTCATAAAGATACCATATAAAGAAGGATGACGGTAGATGAATTATTTGCATGTATGATTTGTTAAATTATTTTTTTGCATACATTTTCACAAGCCTGTTTATCATTGTTAAATAATGCAGATAGTATGCAAATATAACAGCCAAAATAAAGCAATATAAATTATACTGTGATGGAAAAATAAATATGCTTGAAATCCCAGAAAATATACAGTTTAGCAATTTTTTTGATCTTCATGGATTAATGAAAAATTATTTGCAACTAGCAATTTGGATGGTCTTGGCTGTGGTAAAGTTTGTGATAGAAAATGCAAGTGAATTTGCAAGATCTGATGAGAACAGTTTTATAATTGTTTTCTTTGCATGTAGCAGTGAACATAAATGAAGAAAATCCCTGTGCAAGAACTTGATTTGGGCCCCCTTCTAGGCCCAGCAACTGACTGCTACTAAGTTCCTTTTTATTCGGTTGCTACCAGCATTTGTCCACCAGCTAGACAAGTGCACTGGGTAATCTATACTGGACAACTATTTTTTTTTTCTGCTGCTTCCTATATACTAACTAGCACTATAATGGGGTAGGCTCCTAAAGTCAGTGTCCTGCAAAGTGAATGTTGTGTCATGTCTTCTATGTGCTCCCTCCCCGTTCCTGTGCAAGATATATTGGCAGGCTGGGAAAGGAGGATGTAGTCTGTTGGAGATCTTGCCAGCGGTCTCACTTGTTTTTTTGGGAAGCTGAACCAAAAAGGACTATGTATTATGGCCTATGGACTATTTGTAAATTGTCACTACTGTGGACCTTTCATTATTATACATTACTCTTCATCCACATATGCTTTCTTTGTTCTTAGGCGTTTCATTTGGACCTTGTATTTTGAAACTACCATGTCATGGGACAGCAGGCAGGACCTTAAAACCTCTATAATTAAAATAAATCAACACACCAAGTATTGGATAAATAAGGCCGTGGCTGCTTTACTATTGGATTACAATAAACGTATGAACTTCTCATAAATAAATTAACTTTAAACAGCTTAGCCACTACGGCTCAAGCTTATATAATATTTAAACTTCAAATTATCCATACATAAAAAATAAATATATTGAAAACATCTGTCCACCTATGTAATTAATAACAAAGGTGACCTTACCACATAATAAGCAACCACGACAATTAATTTCTACATAAGGGGCGGGTGGGTAGGGGAACACCACAGATCCTGTCTTCTGAGGCGACTGCTTTATAAAACGGAACCCCCTTTATATAGCCCTAACAAGAACCTGATTAGACCGGTACTGACTAGCCCAGTACCACTTTAGCCTTAAAAAAACCCGGGAAACAGCACGAGCCTACTGCGTGATCACCAGGTGATCAGCTAAAGCCCGGGAAAGTCGTTTTAACCTTCCCTATGCCATATGAAAACCCCCCAGCTGTTCCCTCTAGCAATCCTACCATGACTATTTAAGGGGATCTTAAAACTGTTTGCCCTGCCGCTTTCCCATGAGAAAAGGGGGGGGTTATAACTGTCTCCCCCTTTTCTATCAGACCTAGTGACATGTATTTGACTGATCTGACACCACTTGGATTTTGTGATGCCTTAGAATTTAGACCCCTGTAGTAGCCAGGGCCCAGAGAGTAAGACTTGACAGGCTGTGAGGTGGGCGGTGGTGGCCACGGGCAGAGAGTCGCTGATTGCTGCCATTACTAGTAAAAGAAAAAAAAATGTCCCCGGATTTCATTTTAAAAATCTGGTCACCTTACCTTACTATACTAATAGTTCAGTATGTTTCTGGAGGAGATAATGATGTCATTATGCCAGGAAACAGGAGGTGCGGCACTTATACTTTTTGAAGCATATATTACTGAGTGTGTCATTCAACTAGTGAGTGTGTTGTTCTTTGGTTTCAATGGCGTAATAAATGCATTTTTACACTGTGAGTGTCCTTCTGTCTTTACTCCTCTTTTAATGTGAGAGAACCTCTGATTGACTAGCCTAGTGACATATTTAAAATACATTCTTGGAATATATTTCTGAGCCCCATAGGCATATATAAGTGTAATTTGGCCTACTCTTTGCAAAAGTGGTGAGATAGTGGGATCTCATAAATAACTGGTAGACAACATGTGTGGATGTGTCAAGGCACACAATGCCACAAGCATTTAAATACATTATTATTTTTAGAACATGTGTTGAGACACTGAGTGCTTTAATGTGAAATGTTTTTTTTTTTCTTTTATAATATCCATTAAGACAACGTGTACCCTTTTGCGTGATTATTTTGCATTTGTAATGGATACAGATGGGCAAATCTGCCCAGGTTTGTTTTACAGAAGGGCTTGATTAATCCTATTTGAAATTTATGAAACCTGAACTTAGCAGGGAAATCCCATTGAAGTTCATGGGAGGGGAATCCTAATACCAAATTCTGGAAATTTTCAAGCATAATAGACAAACTGTTGCAAAAAAAAGAGCACAGAGAGCTAGACACTGATGTGGGGGACATTTAAAAAAAATATATAGATATATTTTTCAATACAGTACAGTGGGCAGAGAGTCCTTTTATTGTGACTGAGTGTGATATGGAAAAACACAATCCTTTAAATGACATGCTTGGGAAATGCCTTTAAGCTGTAAGCGGTATTAACCACTTGCCAACTACCGCACGAACATATACGTCGACAGAATGGCACGGACAGGCAAATGGGCGTACAGGTACATCCCTTTAAATTTGCCGCTGTGTGAACACAACATCTCCCCGTTCTTCCTAGTGACAGGTCACTGATCCTCCCTCTCATCAGGAGCAGTGATAAGTGATGTGTCACTCGTAGCCACGCCCCCTAACAGTTAGAACACATCCCTAGGACACACTTAACACCTTCCTAGCCCCCTAGTGGTTAACCCCTTCACTGCCAGTCACATTTACACAGTAATCAGTGCATTTTTATAGCACTGATCGCTGTATTAATGTGAATGGTCCCAAAATAGCGCCAAAAGTGTCCGATGTGTCCACCATAATGTCGCAGTACAATTAAAATCGCTGATCGCCGCCATTACTAGTAAAAAAAAAATATATTAATAAAAATGCCATAAAACGATCCCCTATTTTGTAGACGCTATAACTTTTGCGCAAACAAATCAAAAAACGCTTATTGAATTTTTTTTTCACCAAAAATATGTAGAAGAATACGTATCGGCCTAAACTGAGGAAAAAAAGTGTTTTTTTTATATATATTTGGGGGATATTTATTATAGGAAAAAGTAAAAAATATTGCTTTTTTTTTTCAAAATTGTCACTCTTTTTTCGTTCATAGCACAAAAAATAAAAACCGCAGAGGTGATCAAATACCACCAAAAAAAGCTCTATTTGTGGGAAAAAAGAACGTCAATTTTGTTTGGGAGCCACGTCGCACGACCACGCAATTGTCAGTTAAAGCGACGCAGTGTCGAATCTCAAAAAGTGCTCTGGTCTTTGGCCCGCCAAATGGTCCGGGGCTGAAGTGGTTAAGGAACAATGCTATTTTCATAGACAACATCAGCAACCGCTCATATGGGCATCGCATATTTTGCTTGTGTCAGCTGCAAGTGTACATTGTAGCCCTGAAAATTAAAAAATTAACACCAAAAATGATATATGAAAGTATAAAATCAGTTGTGATAAAGCAAAACATGCGGTGTGTGTCTCCACCACCCAATAGGTGAAGAAGACACAACACACCCACAAAAAATGGGACTGTACCCAAATTAAACAAAGCAAAGCAGAGCAACACTAAATGCATTACAATCAAGTGAAAATAGGCTTATATCATAAGGTCTAAAAATCCCCCCCATACCTGGGAATCCACTCTTTCTATGCCACAGTAGGTAAATGAGGTCCTATTACTACCTTGTACCTCATGGGAATTTTTGGAGACTTGGGAGATGTTTCGTGCACTAAAATTAATACTGTCACAATAATGCTCCCCAATATGTGTACACAAGGTACTGCCTATCTACTGAAAGCAACAAGCTGTACACTGGACAAGATATACCACATGAAAAAGAAACAAAGGAACCGCACTCTTATATCATAAATTACATGACATAAATCTCCATAGTGAATAAACAAATACATCTTCATTAAAATTATAAAAATACATAAAAATTGTGAAGTCCATATATAGATCCCACACGTGAATAAACGTCCTCAGTGAGTATAGGAAAGGTTCCTCTCCACCCGCATGCAGACACACAATGCACTCACCAGACTTAATTGACCCCTATTACATGGAGTCAGATTAAGCATATGGGAAAATCCAAGATGTCATACACGAGGTCACAGGAATATATCCAAACTGCTGCTGTCATCTAATCAGTATATATAGATAGCATATTCAAAGCTCCAGTTTTGCCATATAGAGAGGGAGAGAAAAGGATACTCTCATGGTGCAGTATTTCAAATTATTTATTTAAAAAGAAGCTTGTATTTTACTTACATCAAAGAACACAGGAATCAGCATGTATTGTATAGGAATCGCCGGTTCGTGCCCCACCTGCGTTCCAGCTGACCGGAAATTACGTATCTCAAACACTAGCCAACACCGTTTCGTCAGCCTATGTCTAACGTCTTCCGGGGTCAAACATAGGCTGACGAAATTGCATTGGGTAATGTTTGAGATATGTCATTTCCGGTCAGCTGGAACACAGGTGGAGCACTAACCGGCGATTCATTTACAATACATCCTGATCCCTGTCTTCTTTGATATAAGTGCAATACTACCTTCTTTTTAAATACATTTTTTGAAATACTGCACCATGAGAGTATCTGGGCACTGTACCTAAATAGATGGAAACAAACTGCCTCCAGTGTAAATGTGTGAACGATAGAGGAATGAAGTGCAGTTACATCTAATGTTAACCAGGAGTACTCCCACTTCCTTTCTACTTTATCCAACTGGGAAAGGATTATGCCTGTATCCCTGATGTAGCCCAGCAGCCTCTTGATGAGGGGCTGCAGATGGTAGTCCAAGCACTTGCCCAGGGGCTTCAATAGTGACCCAATACTCGCCACAATCAGAAGTCCCTGAACTGTGACATCCGGCTTGTGGATCTTTGGCAAATGATGAAAAATAGGGGTTACTGAATTACCAACCACGAGATGTTCCACAGTCTTAGGGCTGAGTACCCCCATCAATTTCCCCTCTTCTACCAACTCACACATTTGTTTTTTTTAAAGAGGAGGGTGGGATTTGACTTTAAAGGGCGGAACATAAAATGATGGTATCCCCCAGTTGTCTAAAGCTTCATCCTGATATTGGATGGAGGTAAGTGCCACCACTGCACCACCCTTATCTGCTTCTTGTGTCACTAGATCATAATTGTTTTCAAACTCTGTATAGCCTCATATTCAGATGTATTCATGTTGAATTTCCCTCCCTTTGTCCTACTAGCCATCTTCAATGCCCGTAATTCTTTCTGCACTATCCCCTGGAATGCCTCCACAGCAGCTTCTTTGGCAAGCATAGGGTAAAAATACAAGTCCTAATCGAATAACGTGCTGCTGGTAACATCATGGTAGCGTGAGTCTTAAGCTGGATACACACTATACAATTTTATTTTTTTTCATTCATATTTACCAAAACTATATAATATGAGGTCACACCTTAACAGTTTCAATTTGTATGCAATCATGCAGGCCCTTGCACTACATGGTTTCTGTAAATCTAAAGGAAATCAAACAACAAAAGTTGTACAGTGTGTATTCAGCTTTAGATTTTCGCACCCCATGGGATAACAATTAACCTCAGCACTAGGGATGAGCTTCGAGTTCGGGTCAAACTCATGTTCGACTCGAACATCGGCTGTTCATCCGTTCTCCGAATTTCGAACATTATGGGCCGTTCGCGCCAAATTTGAATTTGGCGCGTCACGGCCCATAATTTACTGCGGCATCGCAGTGCATTGCTGGCTGATGATTGGACAAGCATGCACTATGACCCGCATGCTTTGGCCAATCACAGCGCGGTAAGAACGGAGAGCTATAATTGGCCAAAGCCAGGATGGCTTTGGCCACTTATGTCTCAGAGGGTTTAGTACACGCCCCACACTATATAAGGCCGCCTGCGTGGCGGCCTTGTGTAGTGTGTTGCGGCGGCGGTAAAAGATGGACAGAGAGAGAGACAGTGTCATTTCATTTGAGTTAGATAGAGCAGGCAGGCAAGTCAGTTAGCTGCAGTTACAGTGTGTAGAGGATATATATGCATCCCAGGTGTTGTGTGTATATATATATATATATATATATATATACACTGTATTCAGTTTAGCTAGATCCGTTCCTGTTATTCTATTCCTAATATACTGACAGGCAGGCAGGTGATTGTGGTAGCTGCAGTATTTTCAGTTTGTGTACTGTGTCCTTTGCACAGTGTGCACCTAAAGCTACCTGAATACAATTGCTGGTGTTCTCATACTAATACCACAGGCAGGGAGATGCAGTATTTTCAGTTAGTTTACTGTGTCCTTTGAACAGTGTGCACCTAAAGCTACCTGAAGACAATTGCTGGTGTTCTCATTCTAATATCACAGGCAGGGAGTTGCTGTATTTTTAGTTAGTGTACCGTGTTCTTTGCACAGTGTGCACCTAAAGCTACCTGAATACAATTGCTGGTGTTCTCATACTAATACCACAGGCAGGGAGCTGCAGTATTTTCAGTTAGTGTACTGTGTCCATTGTACAGTGTGCACCTAAAGCTATCTGAATACAATTGATGGTGTTCTCATACTAATACCACAGGCAGGGAGCTGCAGTATTTTCAGTTAGTGTACTGTGTCCTTTGCACAGTGTCACCTAAAGCTACCTGAATACAATTGCTGGTGTTTTCATACTAATATCACAGGCAGGGAGCTGAAGTATTTTCAGTTAGTGTACTGTGTCCTTTGCACAGTGTGCACCTAAAGCTACCTGAAGACAATTGCTGGTGTTCTCATACTAATAAAACTACAGGCAGGCAGTTGATTCTACTAGCTGCAGTATAATCAGTATATATATATATATATATATATATATATATATATATATACATCCCAGCTTTGTGCAGCTACATCTCACTGCAGGCCATTAGTATGTCTGGAAGGACAACAAGGAGAGGCAGACAGTCACGAGGGCAAACAGGCTCTGTGTTTAGAGGCAACAGTGCTGGTCGTGGACACGGTGCATCCTTATCAGCACGTGGCCGTGGGACACGCTTGTCCTTTTTTTTGGCAGCTGGCCGCGTTGAGCCGCAACATGCCGAAGACTTGGTAGAGTGGATGACCAAGCCGTCCTCACCGTCCTCATCCTTTCTCACCCAGGCTCAGGGTACTTTGTCTGGCAAAGCAGCTGCCAAAGCGGCCTCTTCCTTCGGCTCAATGGCATCAGTCACTCCTTCCCTAGCCCCACCATGTCCTCCTGAGGAGTCCCCTGAACTGTTTGATCACAGTGTTGGGTACATGCTGCAGGAGGATGCGCAGCGTTTTGAAGGCTCCGATGATGGTACCCAGCTAGAGGAAGGCAGTAACGTGAGCCCAGAGAGAAGGGGTGCCCAAGACAGACAGCAATCTGGCAGTCATGTTCCCCCAGCTGCAGCATACTGCCAGGTTTGCTACATTGATGAGGAGGGAGGGGATGATGAGGTCACGGACTCTACGTGGGTGCTTGATAGGAGAGAGGAGGAGGCACATCTCCAACGAGGCAGGATGCCCTCCAGGGGCCAGCTTAAGGGCAGCACACCGACTGCATCACACCGCAGAGCTCCGCATGTGCAGGGCGCTGCTGTCTCTGCACGTTATTCCAAAGGTTCTTTGGTGTGGGCCTTTTTTGAGATGAGTGCATCAGATCGCACCGCTGCTATTTGCAACATATGTCTCAAGTGTATCTCGCGTGGCCAAAACATCACTGGCTTGGGCACCACATGCCTAACCAAACATATGTCGACCTGCCATGCAGTTAGTTGGCAAGCATACCTAAAAGACCCTCACCAAAGAACAAAGCGGACCTCTCCTTGCTCCTCATCAGCTGGGATCTCCAACCTCACTATACCTTCAGTCCTCTCTGAAACCTGCACTGAGAGGAATGAAGGTGTAGAATTAGGTGTGTCACAGTACTTTCAGGCAATCTGCTATCGGTACACCAACACCAGATTGTACCAGGAAAATTTCCCTGCCCCAGCTGCTGCACCGCCGAAAGAAGTTCGCTCCCAGCCATCCACATGCCCAGCAGTTGAATGCTAGCTTGGATAAATTGCTAGAACTTCAACTGCTGCCTTTTCAGTTGGTAGACTGTTCCCCCTTCTGTGAGTTTGTGGAATGTGCGGTTCCTCAGTGGCAGGTTCCCAAACGCCACTTTTTCTCACGGAAGGCGATTCCGGCTCACTACCGGCATGTGGAAGGCAATGTCTTGGCCTCGCTGGACAGGGCGGTCAGCGGTAAGGTGCATATTACCGCTGACTCATGGTCCAGCAGGCATGGACAGGGACGTTACCTATCTTTCACGGCGCATTGGGTGACTCTGCTGGCAGCTGGGAAGGATGCAGGACAAGATGCAGTAGTGTTGGAGGTTGTTCCGCCACCACGCCTCCAAAATGCTACTACTGGTGATTCTGACACACTTCTCTCCTACATCCCCTCCTCTTCTTCATCCTCCATGGCCTCTTCCTGTGCTTTGTCCTCGGAACCAGCAGTGCTCCGTAGGCGTTCAAGGGGCTACGCAAGTACGCAGGCAAAAAGATGCCATGCGGTGCTTGAGCTGGTGTGCTTGGGAGACAGGAGCCACACTGGGGCATAGATTCTGTCAGCTCTGCAGGGACAGGCTCAGAGGAGGTTGACGCCACACCAGCTTAAGCAGGGAATGGTGGTTTGCGACAATGGTACCAACCTCCTCTCCGCCCTCCGACAGGGACAACTGACCCATATGCCCTGTTTGGCTCACGTTCTTAACTTGGTGGTGCAACGGTTCTTGGGCAGGTACCCGGGCTTACAGGAGGTCCTGAATCAAGCCAGTAAACTCTGTGGGCATTTCCGCTGGTCATATAATGCCAGTGCTCGGCTGGCTGACCCTGACCTCCAAAAGGAATACAACCTGCCAAAGAACCGCCTAATCTGTGACATGCCCACCAGATGGAACTCAACTTTGGCCATGCTGCAGCGGCTGCACGCGCAGCAGAGGGCCATCAATGAGCATCTGTGCCAATATGGCACCAGGACAGAGTAAGGGGAGCTTGGTATTTTTTTTCCACGCCAGTGGGTCATGATCAAGGATGCATGCACTGTCCTGTCACCATTTGAGGAGGCCACAAAGAGGGTGAGCAGTGACAGTGCATGCATCAGTGACACTGTCCCTCTTGTCCACCTGTTGGAGCACACACTGCGTGGAATAATGGACAGGGCACTTGAGGCAGAACAGAGGGAGGAAGAGGAGGACTTCCTTACCTCTCAAGGCCCCTTTTATCCAGACAGTGTTCCTGCTGGCCCGCCTATCACACAGGAAGAGGACAAGGAGGGGAGGAGGAGGAGGGGGAGGAGGATTGTGTTAGCATGGAGGTGGAGCCTAGCACTCAGAATCAACAGCAGTCTTCAAGGGATCAATTACAGTCCCAAGAAACCCATGGACTTTTACTTGGCTGGGAGGAGGTGGCTGCGGATCATGTCATCCTGAGTGACCCAGAGGACTCCGGATCGAATGCCTCAGCAAACCTATGCTGCATGGCCTCCCTGATCCTGCAAAGCCTGCAGAAGGATCCTCGTATTCGTGTGATCAAGGAGAGGGATCATTACTGGCTGGCAACCCTCCTTGATCCACGTTACAAGGGTAAGGTTGCAGACCTTATCTTGCCGTCGCAGAGGGAGCAGAGGATGAAACATCTTCGAGAGGCCTTGCATAAAGGTCTGTGTAATGTGTTCCCAGAGACTGGGAGGTTACAAAATCCTGGTCCTGGACAACGTGTTGCTGAGGCTTCGGTCAGTCAAAGAAGAAGAGGTGGAGAAGGTGGCCGTCTGACCGATGCGTTCAGACAATTTTTTAGTCCACGGCCCCAAGGTATGATCGGTTCCAGCAACCATCGCCAGCATCTGTTTTACATGGTGCAGGAATACCTAGGGGCAAGATCAGACTTGGACACCTTTCCCACTGAAAATCCTTTGGGTTTACTGGGTCTTGAGGATGGATCACTGGCTAGAGCTTGCACAATATGCAATTGAGCTACTGGCCTGTCCTGCATCCAGCGTTCTTTCGGAACGCACATTCAGTGCTGTTGGAGGCTTTGTAACCGATCACAGGGTGCGCCTGTCCACCAAATCGGTCGATCGGCTGACCTTCATAAAAATGAATCAGTCTTGCATCACCAGCTACCAAGCACCTGATGCTGATGTAAAAGAATATTTTTTTTTTGAATGGGAGATCCCTTCAAGACTGCCTATGCTGATGCTGAGTGACTATCCTGTTATGCTGAGTGACTATCGTCTTCCTCCTCAATGTTCATGCTGATAGCTTGTAAGAACATTTTTGGTTCTGGGCACCTCCACCAGTGGCTAAGGCCAAATTTTTCAGCCCCTGTTTAACAGGGGTGTGTAATTACAATTTTTGATGCAATATTTGCAGCAGGGCTCATTCCTGCGCTCCAACTATAGTATCTGTGAGGGGTTGCTGGTTTGTGGCACCAGCACCTGTGCCTAAGGCCCAATTTTTCTGCCCCTGTTCAACAGGGGCATGTAATTACAATTCTTTATCTAATATTTCACAGCAGGGCTCGTTCCTGCGCCCACCAAGAGTAACTGTGAGGCCTTACAGTGTTGTGGCAACACGAACACCTAAGGCCCAAATTTCTGCAGAGTAAATAGGGCAGGCCTCGTCTTTCAAACATCCAACTTACAAACGACTCCTACTTGCAAACGGAGGGAGATAACAGGAAGTGAGAGGAAATCTACCCCTAGGAAGGGAAATTCTCTCCTGTAAGAGTTAATATGGGAAAAACGTGTCTCCTCTCCACTTATGCTTTATCACCAATCCTTGTTTTACTAAAAACCCCAAATTTTCAAAAACCAATTGTCATTGGGTCAGAAAGTGAGGTGAAATCTTCTGAGGTGCACAGACAGCAAAACAAATGTTACAGGGGTGATAACCCTTCCCTATGTTTTCCAAAAACATACACTTTAAAAATGTACCTGTTCTAAATTACAAACAGATTCTACTTAGGAACAAACCTACAGTCCCTGTCTTGTTTGCACCGCCTGTATACTGCTGTACAGAGGGCCCCACGCCTTTCCTTTTTTTTATTTGGGTGCAGGGTTCCCCTTAATATCCATACAAGACCCAAATGGGCTGGGGGGGTACCCATGCCGATTTTCTTAATGATTTTCATCCATATTGCCGGGACCACACATTACATTAAAGCCGCAAGCAGTTTTAAATGACTTTTTTTCCTTTAGAAATGTCATTTTGTGCAGGGACAGTTCTAAACACGGGAAACATGTGCCACTTCACAAGCATACTATAGACACCCCCCAGGTACGATTTTTAAAGGAATATTTCACTTTTTTTTTTCACTTTAAGCATCATTAAAATCACTGCTCCCGAAAAAACTGCAGTTTTTAAAACTTCTTTTTGCATTGATACATGTCCCCTGGGGCAGGACCCGGGCCCCCAAACCATTTTTAGGACAATAACTTGCATATTAGCCTTTAAAATTTGCACTTTTGATTCCGAACGTTTGAGTCCCATAGACTTTAACGGGGTTCGATAGTTCGCGCGAACTTTCGGTCCGTTTGCAGCTTCTGGTGCGAACCGATCCGGGGGGGTGTTCAGCTCATCCCTACTCAGCAATCAGCACTAGTGATGCCAACTTTATCATTAAAATAGTTCCTAAGGAGTAAAGTTCCTTATGAATCTGTTGACATCAAGCAGTGTCAAGAATGGTCTGAAATGACAGGTGTAAGAAAACGATAAACCTTGTGGCAAAACTGAAAACACATACATCTTGTGTGTCTTCTTCTTGTGAATCGGGTACCTCTTTCTTTGCACATGACCTTCTCCCTCTGCAGATTCATAAGATTAAATAAACAGTCTGACAAAATTTGGTTCCATTCCTTGATAAACAAATCCGAATAATTGGTGGATTTTTAATCCCTGTGGGATCTCACCATATTCTTGTTTCTAATTTCATAGCACACAACAGTTTTTTTAAATGTGCTTGACATTAGGATTCAAGGTTAATGCACTCACGACCCTAGTGAACACCACAGATATCTTGGTTCTCTGATCCCCCTGAATGCTCACACCTTGCAGAGATGCTGTGGATTGCTGTGATTCCTTAGCTGCATTTACACCTGTAACCCTCATGAAATAGAGCTATGCTGCTTTCAGTCGACAATCAATGTGATCTAAATGATCCTTTTTTAGAGCAAAGCCCAACTGGAACCAATAAGCAGCAGGGCAGCTCCTTAATTAAACATCCACGGCTGAATGGCTGGTGCTCAGGCACGGATTGTGGTCCGCTAAAGAACTAAAGAAAGGAACAATGTCAACAAAGCTGTTATGAATGAATTCATTTATAACAGCTGTTTGCTATGCTGTGATTGACCCATAGCTGTCACATGGTACCTAGGCCAATAACAGCACCATGTACCATGTGATTAGCTGTATCCAATCACAGATCACTGGTGATCACAGCTGTCATGAATCATTAACCCATTCATTAACCCATTCATAACAATTAAAAACAGTTAAAAACTTTGCTGTTACGATGATCTTCATTGTAACAAGAAAGTGTAAAAGAAAAAAGAAAAAAGATCACCCTACAGAGTACTAGTAGTGTTACTATGGTGACCCTGAATTACTCTGATGAAACTATTAAAAAAATTTTTTTTAAAGAATGAAAAATAACCACTTATAAAGTGCTCCTGCGGTGGTACTGGGTTCTGGCTAGGCTTGCTCATGCTTATCCTGGCAGCAGTGACAGATGTTTTCAAAATTGTGGTCATCTTAGGGATGTCCTACATATATGGTGGTCTTGTCCACATTTGTGTGGCTTTTGGTCCAGGGTTTGTGGCCTGCTGCAGACGTGATTCCACGTGACGGTCTGAAAAGATGCCTGGCTGGCTCTCTTACATTACCCTATATGGGGCCTCTTTGCACCCCAGCAGAAATTAGGCTCATACCTTTTTATTTCTGCCAAGCAGACCATTGCTCATGCCTGGAAAACTCCAGCTGTTGCCTTCCAGGCGGTGAAAACCAGAATGACCGCTCTGATGGTTAATGAGCAGATGTCCAGTTAATTGAGGGATTCACATGCAAAATGTTTTAAAATCTGGGAACCAGGGATAAGTCCTTCCTGTCCCTGCCCCCGACTAGCTATGGTCAACTTTAAACCTTGTTTGCACAGGTTCTGCATCCGTGGTACTCGCCCTTTCTTGGGGCCGTTCTCTCCTCTTCTCTCCTTTCTCTCTCTTTTGTTCTCTTTCTCTGTTTCCTCCCTTTATCCTGTCATTCCTGATTTGAAGGCTATCAATATAGATTGCTGTCCTCCAGGGAATAGAGTAATATAGCCTGTGATATCTGCCTAATTCTTAACTTGGTCCTCTATGGTCCCGGTAACAGTTTACTGTTATGTTACTCATTATACATTCATACGCTGTTTCTTTACATGTCTGTCCAATGTAGCCCATGCATGGGCAAACCATGGCTTGTTTTGACTCTTAAAACTTAAAAAAAAATATTGAAACAGAATAATAAATGTTAAAAAATGAAGAAAAAAAGTTTAAAAATTTGAATAAAAAAAAAAATATATATATATACCGTATATATATATATTGACATGCTGCCACTAGTCAGTGTCCCTTCTCACTGCCACATCAATCATATGATGATGCTATACTGCACTGGTGACAGTATGTAAAAAAAAAAATTTTTTTTTTTTTTTTTTACAATTTCAAAAAACTTGCCATGCCTCTTTTTAAATGCCTTAGGCCTCGTACACACGACTGAGTTTCTCGGCAAGAACCAGCAAGAAACTTGCTGGCAGAGATGTCATCCCGAGAAATTTGTTCGTCAAGAAAACCGACATGTAATCTCGACGAGAAAATAGAGAACCTGCTCTCTATTTTCTCGTCGAGATTCTCGTCAGCCTGTTTCTCGACGAGAAAAGTGAGTGTGTGTACACTTACTTGTCCTCCGGGAAGCCCGCGCATGTTCGAAATGAATTTGACGCATGCGCGGTAGCTTCCTAGGCATAGGTAGGGTATACCAAGATGGCGGCGACGGCATCGATTGTGACGAGCGGGTTCTTTGAATCGAGCGTGTGTACACTCGGCCAGGACAAGTTTCTTGTCCAAGAATCTCGTCAAAAAAAACAACATGTTTTTTTCGACGAGAATCTCGGCCGTGTGTACGAGGCTTCAGACTGTCTACTTTCCAAAAAGGGGCCATTTGTGAGGAATTTGTACTGTCCTGGTATTTTAGGGCCTCAAGAAATGAGATGAGGCTATCAATACATCAGAATCAATACATTTTCAAATATATATATATATATATCATAGTTTGTAGACTTAAATCAAGAAGGCTGGCAACTTGGATGCTCTTGAATAAAAATACTTTATTAGTTACATGTGTACACGGGTACAGGCTATATGCTGACAAGTTTAGGCTAAGAAGCCTTCATCAAAGCAAGATTTTGATGAAGGCTTCTTAGCCAAAACTCACCAACGTATAGCCTGTATCCGTCTACCCATGTAACTAATAAAGTACTTTTATTCAAGAGCATCCAAGTTGCCAGCCTTCCTGTTTAAAGTATCGTATCTGTGGGGCCTGAACGTCCTGGCTCGAGCACCGGATCACACAACCCAATTAATATACACTTATTGGGATTTTTTTTAACAAACACATGTAGCACAATACTTTTTAGCCTAAATGTATGCCGAAATTTGATTTTATTAGATATGTTTTAAAACAAAAAGTAGGAAATGTAGTTTGTTATTTTCCAAATTTTTGGTCTTTTTTCATTTATATTGCAAAAAAATTAAAACCCAGTGGTGATCAAATAGAACCAAAAGAAAGCTCAATTTGTGTGAAAAAAATATATAAAAATGTAATTTGCATACAGTGTTGCATGACTGTGTAATTACCAGTTAAAATAGGGCAGTGCTGAATAACAAAAAATGCCCTGGTCATGAAGGGGGTAAAACCTTACGGAGCTCAAGTGGTTAAAGAGGAGTTCAAGTCTGTAAAAATGAAATAAAATCAGCAGCTACAAATACTGTAGCTGCTGACTTTTAACATAAGGACATTTACCTGTCCAGGTTGTCAGAGAAATTCTCAATCCTTTTGCGTCAGCCAGCACCCTGCGTGCACGTGCGGCAGAACGGCGCTTCGGCGCTTGCGCGGGACAGCGATTCGGCGCATGCGTGTGTGTGAGCCGGTGGAATGTGCCAATAGGAATACAGGCGGGCCTATATAAAGAGGCCTAGCTGCACTGACAGGTTGCTGGTTTGTTGTCAGCTTTCCTGTTGTATCTGGTTTCCTGTATCTGCACTTGAACTTCTGTTGTGACCCGGATCGGCTTCATTACTCTTCTCATCTCTCCTGGACCTGACCCTTGGCTTGTTATACGGATCTCTTCCTTTGCCTGTGTTTGACCCCCAGCCTGTGACTCAGATCTGCTGCTTGTCTCCAGCCCCTGACCTTCTGCCTGCATCTCGGACCAGCCACGTACCTCCAGCCCTGACCTGCTGCTTGTACCTATCAGGACTTAAACTTATCTACTGTGTTAGACCCCAGGCCTGCACTTCCAACATCAGCAGCCCGCACCTGGACTCAGTTTCAGCCTGCTTCCTCTTACCCCGTTTGATCTGGACTTCTGCCTTCAGCTAGTTCCTGCTAAGAACCTGCACCCGCCTGGTGTTTGACCCTCAGCCTGTTCTCGGTCAACTCAGCTGTACCAGATCGTCTAGCAAGACTTACCCCACCTGCTGGTAGCCAGTGCCTCTTCGCGCCATCCTCTCCCTGTCTCACCTCCAGGGGACGGAGTGCGTCAAGTTGCAAGGGTGAACCGCTCTCGGCACCTCGGCCTTGGTGAGTACATACCTGACACAGGTATAATCTAATGATTTTTTTTTTAAATAGGATTAGCAAAAGTATCTGAACCTGATATCAGCCTCACGTAAAGCAGCACCAACATTGGGAGTGGGAGAGGATGCACTGTAATAAAATCAGTTCTCTAGCTGTGCTGGACCTTAACCTGCTCTCCTCCAATAATCAGACTTGTGCTGACACCCCCCACACCACCTTTCACTGGGAAGACCAGTGTGCTGCTGTATCTTCTCCCCTAATTCTCTTGAGCTCCTTATGCAGCTGAATATGTGATCACTTATAAATAAAGGGGGGAAAAAAGGTATTTATATATTTTTTTATATCTATATAGAAATGTTTTGCCTTTCATTTCTATTTTAAACTGAATGGACTGTTTTACAAGGTTAGGGCTTACGTATATTTTTAAAAAGTCAGCAGCTGCAAAAGCTGTAGCATACGCAAATTAGAAATAACTTCTGGTGGCCTGGGTACATCACTTCCGGTGGTTGGAATGCACACCAGCTCCAGGCTTAAACAGAGCACTGGGGCTCAGTAAAACTACCCGTGGCAGCTGGTGGTATAATTTCTGGTGGGGACGGCAAACAATCCACCCCCGCTATAATTCGCTATTGTCACAAAACTGGGTGGGCTACGCCCCGAGCCCACCCTTTTTGAAGCAATCTCTGGTTGAGGAATATAGAAGCACGAAGAAGCTTTCTTATTAAAAGACTATTACATCAATGTCATGGGCTTATAGCATAGCTGATGTTTATTTAGATAAGAAATTGAGATGTTATTGTGATAATTGCACAATTTGGTTTGGATGTTTTTATACTTATATTTAATACTGATTTTCTATAGTGCCCCCTATTGAGGTTTTATTTACAAAAACTGTAGCTGCTGACTTTTAGTAAACAGACACACACCTGTCCAGGGACCCAGCACTGTCCTCACCCAGGCCGTTCTTTGTTGACCTTTGGGTCCCCGGACCTGGCATGGTAACTGTGAAAAGCTGTCTATTAATCCTTGCAGCTTCAAAGCTGGCTTCCCACTGGGCATGTGCGAGCTGTGCGGCACCCTGTGAATGGTTCTGCAGCATCCTGGGACCTGTGACGTGTCCCAGAAGGTTGAGGGTGGGGGGGCAAAACCAGGTACCCTTCCCCCCAAAAATATTCCAAATATGGGAGAGGAGGGGGAGAGGAGAAGAAAGTGGAACTTCCTGTTTTGTGTGAAGATCCACTTTAAGTAAATAACTTCATGTATTTTTATGGTTTAATGAAGACATTTTCTAGCTTAGGGACTCAACTTAAAGTCAGTTAAAACGTGCAGCTAAAATAGCAATTTGAACATATTTCTCAGTATTTTATTAATGTACTACTCCTGTACTGAGACGGATTTAAAGAGTTAAATGCTATTTATTTGTCACATACTGTATGACTCATTTGCCGGTGGGCTAAGCTTTAAAGGCATGGCAAGTGGCCAGTTGAAAATCTCTCAGGAGTGACCATCTTCCTCAAAAGCCTGTTTGTGAAACATAGAGCAATAGCATCTGTTCACTTATTTGCCTTAAAACCACATTAGTTAAATGTCAATTAAGCTTTGATGTGAAATTGAAATTGGCAGATTACACATTGTGATCATATACTCTAACCACAGGTGGTATATGTGTACGTATGTAATTAAGTACGTAGAAAAGAACAAGATCAAATTGCTTAGATTGTAACTGTTTACTGTTTAATTTATTAGCTTAAAACGTTCACTGTAATTACACTAGCAGATATTGGATCAAGTCTATTATTTGATAAAAACACGGTGCATTTAGAATCCACAAGGACTTTTGAAGTATATGCATTATTTCACTAAACATTTTGTACTAAACTGTAGCTGCACTTTCACTGTAAAATCGCTATACACCTATATTTGTGTAAGAGGTTAAATACTGTTACAAAAAATAATGCCTTTATTCTGGCATTCTACTCCTCTCTGTACTGCTCCTGAGTCCTGTAAATTGGATGTCGATGTGGATAAAAAATGCTTAACACCTATATCACTTGTTGTACTTTTTGTACGCTACTAAACTCTCTGTTGAAGTATGAGAAGGCAGAAAACTGATGGAGCATGGTTTTCAATTCCCCTATCCATTACCTTATCTAAAACTCTCTCTACTCCCATATTCTAATTGCTGCTGTCCCACTAGAAAACATTGACTAGAAGTTCCCTTCTACCTTCACAATTTACTTTGCCCCTCTATTTCCTATGCTCACCAGCGGTGATGCTTGAGCTGTAATTATTTCCTTACTAACAGGCTGTGATTCACTAGTAGAGAAGCAATGACCAGGTTTGTCTCTAATGAATTAATGTCTATGCAAAACTTTCTATACAATAACAAAGGTAAGAGTTTTTGGATTGTTTTATTAGCTTGGGCTGGCTGTAACTGATGGCTTACTAAGCAAATATTGGCATTGTCAAGTTTTAATTTATTAACAAACCTTCTTTAAAAACTTATTTTACCTATTGAACAAGAGTACCTTCTTTAACTCCCTCTTTACAGTACTTATCCTTTATTTTTTTACAATAGACTGTTTAGCCTGTCCACCATTACAAAAGCCCACAATAGACTTTTACCTCTTTGACTCACACACTTTCCCCTATTACACATGGACACAGCTTGTGATAAGTAAACTTTTAACCTTCTCGCTCTCAGAGACCATTCCTCTTTGTCCCCCCTTTCAATCACACCTACTTTCCACATTTTTCAGGAGGTTATGTGACCTGTCTGCTCCTACAAAAACCCATTGATGTACCTTTACCTCTCTAGCTCACAACCCTCCCTGGCCATTATATTCTAGTTCTAATACCCAAAAACTAAATATTAATAACAATTAAATATGTTATAATTAAAGCATATAAAAACTGTGGACAAAAGAATGCAAACACCAGTATTATAGGGCATAATTTTATATGTACAGGTTGCTCTGAAAAAGTTTTAATTATCCTTGATTTATCTTTTCTTTGTTTATGCTCTCTAGGTTATATTCCAGTGTATTACACATGTCAGCAGTGGGTATGGCAGGAGGTTATTAAGATGGATTACTTTTCAGATTCCCAAAGAAGACCAATTGTTTGATTTATCAAGAGCAACAGTATCCATGGTTATGACTTCATACACTATGTACAACAAGACTTCACTACTGACAGGGCCGCCATCAGGGGGATACAGACAGTACACCTGTAAGGGGCCTGGATGGCAAGCCCTTTTTTTTTATTATTATTATTTTTTTTATTTTTTTATTTTTGTAAGGGGCCCGGAGGTCCCCAGGGGCCCGGGTGGCAATCCCCCCCCTTTTTTTAAATAAAAATAATTTTTCTTTTATTTATGTTTTTTTATTATTTTTTTGTAAGGGGCTCAGAGGTCCCCAGGGCCCCGGATGGCAACCCCCCTTTTTTTGTTCTTTTTTTGTTTGTCAGCACCCAAAGCCCCCCCGACCTCAACAATTTGCGGCAGCAGCACCCCCCCCCCGCTTCTCAATTCGTGGCACCCCCCTGCTCCAGGGGGGGCATGCCTGAAGCTGTGTAAGGGGCCCCAAAATTCCTGATGGCGGAGGAGAATGGTGGCCAAAAAACAAAATTGAATTTTAGCATTAGTTTAAGTTCCTTGCTGGCTTTATTAGGTTATCTGCTAACTGTTTTTGTGGACAAGGATCTTCAATGTGGACTGGATACTGAGTTCTGCTTTCACCTTTTCTGCAGTAGTTCTGTGTTCTGCCACATTCCTTATAATTGTTCAATAGCCCCATCATTCAGGTAGAGTGAGGGCAGACAGAACAGATAACAAGTTCAACATAGTCTAAATCACAAAAGTGATCCTAAGCACAGCAGACAGACAAAGTTCAACCAGAGCTTGTTAATCAGGTATAAGTTTAATATCCAGCAATCTATTTAAATGCCTCTAATTGGGGCAGATGTGCACTGCAGTAGGATCAGGGCTACAGTGCTAAGTAATGCCCACCAGACCAGTCGGTGAAGATTCAAGGCTAAACATTACATTAGAAAGAGCTATTAGTGTGCTGGGCATGTGCATTGTACTTTCAGCACCCATCTACCTTCATAGTTCTGAGCTGCACTGGTCTTTGTTTAGTTGGAATCTTAGGATAGAAAGGCTTTTATAAAGGGAGGAGCTAGAAATAGCGATGATACCATTTACATGTATTCATGCTATGTAAGCTTGCCATGGTTCAACCATTGATTTCTAATTTTGCATAAAATGTCTCTCTATGTGGTTTTAAGGGAGTTTTGGGGAGAATGTTTAAAAATCCTTATGTTTTTCCTACAGAAAAACATGATGAACAGCTATGACTTATGCATTGGTTGCATGCTTTGCAAAAGGTAATCAACTTATAATGTGGCATCACAACAAGAAGGGTTGACAAATAAGATAACATCTTCCGGACTCCCTTGTTCTTTATCCTGTTGCTCTCTTCCAACATCTCATACCCAACCATACCCAGTTATTGAAAAAAAAAATTCTGCTGCATCATTCTCACCATTATCATCAGTGACACTTTCACCTGCCTGTGGTTAGAACTATTTCACTCTGAACTTCTTTGCTGTATTAATGAAGAACTGTGTTGCATTTATGTTTAATGCTTTAATATGTTGTTTATCTATATATTTGCTGCTTGGAAAAATAATAAAACAACCTGAAGCTATCCATTGATCTAGTATCTGAATTACCTTAGGGTTTGTGTCAATGGGAAAGTGCAGCTTATTTTCAGGTGCCTTCTGAATACATTTGACATAATTTAGGATGCTTATGAAATCATTCAGAAGTTCAGAGTTCAGTGACATGTACATTTGTCCTGCAATTGATCTACTGCTTACTTAAATTTGACCTGTTTTTAAAGAGGAATTCCAGGTATGAATATTTTTTTCAGTAGCAGTGTCTACTTCAGTGATTTCTAGCTCTCAGGGGCATCGGCCAGATATGGTATATGCATAGTTACATTGGTCCAAGCTGGACCAATGTAATAATGTATAAAATATCTATACTTTGAATTTCTCTTTAAGCTCCATAAACCTGCTTCAAGCTAAGTTTGCATTTCCCGCCCCTTGTACGGAGAGAGAAGCTGTTGTGACTTAAACACAGCCTGTCGACACAGGTCCTTAAAATGTTGTACCAAGTATGTAATTTAGGCAAGCAGAATATGTTCAACTATGGTTGTATTTGAAAATCTTCTTGTTGTTCCATTGTGCTTTGTCATCTTATCATGTACAATACATTACTGTGAAGACAGAGCATTCTGACTCAAAAAATAACAAATAGGCCATATAATTTGGTGTCAACTCCCTTGACATTTAATGGAAATAAATTAGAAATGCCTCTAAGTTGATTAAGGGAATTATGCTTTCATTTAAAAATCATTGATTGGTTCACAGCTAATTATTTTTTCTAAACTGAGATCTTAAAGTAAAGTAGACATCTCAGTTACATAACATCTGAAATGTATTAAATGACTGCTCTCTTTTTCAAGCCCTCAATGCAAAAGGATTAAATTGTGATATGCAATATTTCAGGCTACTGTGGTATGTAGTATTTCAAACTATGCGATTCCAGTTTGCCCACTAATCTAACTTTGAAGGTTGAGATCCATAAATAGATATGTGAAAAGGTGTAGGACCAGTAACTGAGTTTGATTTGCAGCATAGCAAATACAGCACCCTCATAATAGAAGTCACCTTTATATGAATGCTCAGTGTAAATGCTCCTGCTATACTAGTGGTCATCACAAAATCCCCTTTACATTGGCAGTCAGTTCAGATGCCCCTTCATGGCTGTGCACAAAGATTTGGACATGTGCATATTATAGTCTGCTGCAATAAGCAGGCTTATGGCATTGTGCTCTTGTGTGCATGCTCAGGCTAATGTATATTAGCATTAATGAGTGCGCACATCTGGCAATGGTTTGGGCACTAATAACCTATTTAAAGCACACTATACTAAGGAAACATTTCTAAATGGTCATCAGTCCCTGCGACCCGTGACCTGATCTGCATTCTGCCATTCTGTGCTTGACCTGGCTTACCTCCTGACCTCATGATAACCTAATCTCCCACTACTGACCTTGGCCCCCTCCAGACTTTACCTTCTGCCCGCTACTTTTGTATCTTTGCTGCCCATCTGGTATTGCCCTCTGCCTAGACTCTGACCTTGCAACTGCCTGCTGAATTTGTACCTCTGCTGCCTGGCTGTTGCTTACCTCTGCTTGTCCTGACTTCATTATTGCTTCCTGCATCTGTGTGTTTCTGTGCCTGACCTGCGATCCAACTTTCTAAGATGAATCTAGTCTGAGCATCTTCAGTATTGTAGCAAACTCCAGACTGTCTTCTGACCAATCATTTTGTCTGGATCCACTGCAGGCACACACATTTGTGGTCCATGTAAAATCCCTCATTACATTTCTCGTAGGTATAATGTCTTTACATTAGTGGTCACTGTAAATGGCACCAGAATGTTTGTAATCAATGTGAAATCGCTGTTACATTAGTGGTCATTGTAAAAGCTCCTGTTACATGTTACCTATTGATGCACAGTCTTAGTGGTTAAGGTGATATATGGGGGGGGGGGCAGAATGAGATAGGCTAACTCCGGACTTTACTTCCCAATGTTAAGCTGTGCATAATAGAGCAACCATGGCCTGGAGACTCCCAGGAATATGCAATAAAAGTGAAAGTTGCATGCAGACATCTAGGATAGAGAGGCAGCGGAAAGTGCCCTATCTGCTTATTTTTGCCATGTGCCCTGTTGGGGAAATGTCCTAAACTTCCTGTCTCACACATATACAGCTGAATGTAAGAGAAAATCTCTCTAAAGTGAGGGGAACTCCTGCTTTTGACAAGCGTTACCAGAACATTTGTCTCCATTGGATGTCTCTTACAGTAGTCTCCTGTTTCTTCTGCATTCTGTATCTGCTAAGCTAGGCCCTAATTTTTGCTGCAAGAACATTTCTGCTCATTTGTTTTAACTCAGGAAGAGGGTTCTTTCAGCAAAGAAAGGATAATATGCTCAGCGGGAAGAAAGTAATCACTAAGGCACCTTTTAAATGGGTTTAACAAAGTATTATAGTGTTAGTGCTAGGTTAAGATTTGAATCAAAAAATTGAGGATAGGGGTACATTTTGAAGCATTTACTGTTAGGCTATATTTTAAGGTTTAAAGGGGTTGTAAAGGTAAAAGTTTTTTCACCTTAATGCATTCTATGCATTAAAGTGAAAAAACATCTGTGGATTAGCGCCCCCCCCCCCCAGCCCCCCGTTTACTTACCTGACCCCTCGAAAGTCCCGCGCCGTGAATGCGCTTGCTTCTCAGCCAGGCTTCTTGGCTCATTCATTGGTTGATTGAAAGCAGCGCTGCTGTCAATCACATCCAATGACGTGGTGCACCGGGGGCGGGGCCGAGTGATACAGTGAGCGGCTATGGCCACCTGCTGTATCACGGGAGCGTGCCCGCAAGAACTCATCACTATGCGAGCTCGCTCGCATGAAGGTGATGAGTTCATGTGGTGGGGAGCCGAGACAGCCGCAGAGGGACCCCAGAAGACCAGGTTCGAGGCCACTCTGTGCAAAATGAGCTGCACAGTGGAGGTAAGTATAACATGTTTGTTATTTAAAAAAATAATAATTACCTTTACAAGTGTCACTAAACCCACAACAATAAAATCTGTCTGTATATGCAGTGGTGCATCCTTGTCATACTCACGCTGGCACCTAAGGGGTTAATCCTCAGCATTGTGTAAACAAACCTGCCTGGTTTATCCTGCCAGCCTCTGATCCTCCCTTTTTTCATTCTCCCCAATTTGGTGCCAATTCTACAGAGCAACGTTGGCAAGCAATGAGCATGCTCTGTTTTATCTGTGATCAGAGCTGTGCAGGTCACTGTGACATCATACATGTGGCTGCATATGCAGATGATGAATGACAGCCCACATCCCACATACACAGAGGGTAGGATAGTGAAAGAGTTTATCATAGATGTGTAGCTTTGCCCACACCATGTTGTTGCTGAATAACTTCAAAGCTTGGATTTCAAATATATAATTTTATACAAGGCTGTAACGTTAAATCTTTTTTCTACTGTATCATTAAATTCTTTTTTTTTGGGGGGCTGTCATGTGAGCGGGACAGCACCAATCAGCATTGTCTGGACACAAGTTTCTCAGTTCATGATTCTAATGCCTCGTACACACGACCGGTTTTCCCGTAGGATAAAAAACCGATAGTTTTCCCAATGGAATTCCTCTCAAGCCTGCCCTGCATACACACGGGCACACAAAAGTCCGGAGATCTTTTGACTTTTCCAGTCCGAAAAACTTAGATGGAGCATACACACGGCTGGGATTCACGGCCAAAAGCTCTCATCGCAGTTTTTCCGACGGGAAAACCGGTCGTGCGTATGAGGCATTATTCTGATATACATAGATACATCAGAGGAAAATGGAAGCTATAATCTCTCTCATCACTTGGCTCATGATTTGGTAAGGATTACCATTGTATGCAGCTATGGCCTACAGGTACTTGGCAGCTTAATTTTTTTTAAATGAACTAAAAAGCATGAGAAGCATTATTTGGCAGAACATATAAAGGATTTTATGGGGTATGTGTTTAGTATAACTTTAACCACTTTAAGACCACCCCACACAGATATACTGCAGCAGGACGACCCTCTTAAGCGAAATCACATACCTGTAAGGGAGTTCGTGAACAGGGTCTGGGGTGCGCATGCGTGCCGCAGGTGACCCGCTCCTGCTGTGATTAGACACAGTGGGAGACAATCATCGGGTCTGGTGGACGCGATGTCCACCAGGACCCGCCGATCGTTCTGAGGACCTATGTAAACAAGAAAGACCGCCGTTCTGCCAGAGGGTAAAATGGAGATCCCTGTTTTCCCCCAGTCAAAGCATCCCCCCCCACAATTAGAAAGCACCCCTTAGGGACGCACTTAACCCTTTGATCGCCCCATATGTTAAACTCTTCCAATTAATTTTTTTTTTAGCACTGAACACTTTATTAGTGTCACTGGTCCCCAAAAAGTGTCAGGTATCCAATTTGTCTGCCACAATTTTGTAGTCCTGCTAAATCGCCACCATTACTAGTAAAAAATTAATAACAAAAAATTCCATTAAAAAATCTCATAGTTTGTAGACGCTATGACTTTTGCGCAAACCAATCAATATACGCTTATTGGGATTTTTTTAACCAAAAATATGTAGCAGAATACATATTGACCTAAATAAAGTTTTATAGCAGAAAGTAAAAAAATAATTTTTTTTTTCTTCAAAATGGTCAGTCTTTTTTTGTTTATAGCGCAAAAAAACACGAAACGCTCTATTTGTGGGAAAAAAGGACTTAAATTTTATTTGGGTACAGCGTCACACAACCACGCAATTGTCAGTTAAAATAATGCAGTGCCGTATTGCAAAAAATGGCCTGATCAGGAAGGGGGGTGAACCTTCCAGGGCTGAAGTGGTTATGTTGGTTGTTAAAAAAATATGCTCCTGTCACTTTAAAGTATGATCAGTAGCATAGTGCTGATGCATTGATTTGTCATTTATTTATTTTTTTATCTAAAATACCTGGCTGATCCTGACAGTTCCTGTGTCCCACTCTGTGTGCTGATTACTGTAATCATGGCTTCTGAGACCTGATACCGTGGTCTGTTTACGTGCCTCGATCATCCTGCTGTGTTCTAAGTGTCTCTAACTTTCCCCACTTCCCCTCCCTCCTTGCCAGTCAGCTCCAGTCCGTGTCTGCAAAGCAAATCTTCTTTGAGCCCCTCTTGCCTCTATTCCAATGCATTACATAACACAGTGACTTGTATTTTCTCTGTTTTAGCAAGATATTCAGTGCAGTATGTCAGTTTTAAAAAAAATGATAATCCTAAATACCTTTTGCACAACTCCTCTGTGTGGTCACATGATCTGCTTCTGCTGGATGGCTGACATCACTGGGGAATCTCAGCCCCTCCCACTGCTGTTCTTCGATCGAAGAAGCAGAGCAGAGGGAGATCATGTGACTGCACAGAGGATCTGTGAAAAAAGGTATTTAGGATTATAATTTAAAAGAAACAAACACACTGCATTTTATATCTTGCAGAAATAGAAATGATACAAGTAATTGTGTTATGTGAATTTACAACCACTTTTATTTCAATAGTTTTTTTTGAGGATTTTCATAGTACAAAAAATAGCCAAGGTATTGGTTGCAAACAACGTTAGCACTTGCGAGAGACAAATAAAAAAGAAGCAAGAATATGCATGTGTATACAATCAACACGCTGATACGCATTGTGCAGGATATACCTGAGGTTTAAAAGGTACAGTAAAGAGAAGATGAGCCTGGGAAAGGAACTTTAAACAATAGTATGGGTAGTTCATTGAGACCAATTAAGCCAGTGTGACCAGTTTTTGTTAACTGAGGATAAGCGACCTTCATTCAGAGCAAACATGCGTTCATATACCCCGTGGTTGTGCACTAGGTTGCTTACCTCATTCTTGGTTAGTTGGTCAGTGGATTTACAGTGTCTTACAATAGTTGATCTCGCTGCTAGGAGAATGTGAGGGGTTATGCAGTGGAGATGTTGAGGCATAGTATTAATGCCTATTTTAAGTAATGTGAGTTCTGGGGGTAGGGATTTTGGGATACCAGTAACCTCAAATAGTAGATGAGCTATATCTCTGCAAAAGTTAACAAACTTGGTGCACTCCAAAAATATGGGATACATAGTCCCTGGAGATGCACATGCCCTCCAACATGAGGGTGGAGAGGTTGTGTCATATGAGTGAATCTGAGAAGGAGAGTGATATACCATCTAAGGGTGAGTTTGTGAGTCCCATCAGTTAGAAAAAGCAAGTTGTTCTGTGGGTGGAAGTTAGAGCTGCTCACCACTAAAGCAGCCTAAATCCCGTTCCCATTTTGCCATAGGAGATAGTGTACTAAAGGATGTTTTGTTCTGTTACATGTTGTAAAAGAGGGTGATACCTTTGATAGATACTTTATCATTAGATGGGTACAGTCACACTTTCTCTGGTTCATGTTTGTGAAGATGAGGGTTGTGAAGCAGACAGTGGATTATTTGTAAATATTTTAAGTAATCTGCGCTAGGTAGAGAGAACTCCTTTTGCAGAGTTGGAAATGGTTTTAGTAGAGTATTTGAGTACAGGTCTGAGATATGAGATATACCTTTCTCTTGCCATGAGTTTAAGTGAAGGTTGGGGACCAGCAGTGAGATTACTGAGATGGGAAGAGATAGTTTGTGAGGCTTTGGTTCGTTAGTATTGGCGAGGAGGTAGTTAAAGGCCGCTACTGTGGCAGATATGGTGGGGGAAAGGAGTTTAACCTCTTTATTTATTCGGGGTACACTGAGGAGCCAAATCTTGAGATTGCGTTCTGGGACCTGGAGGGCTTCAATGTTACTCCATAGGTGGGCGGGACTTGAAACAAACCAGCCTTTAAGTTGTGCCAAAATAGTGGCATTGTAATAGTCCCTGAAGTTAGGAAGCCCTACTCCGCCTATTGATTTATGTTTCATTAAAGCGGAGTTCCACCCTAAAGTGGAACTTTCGCTCATCTGATTCCTCCCCCCCTCCGGTGCCACAATTGGGACCTTTCGGGGAGGAGGGCGGACAGGATACCTGTCATTGACCGCATATTGATGCCACGGCTGGGGCTCCTCCTCCCATGGCCGCCGGGCCAGTAGAAGAGAGGGGAGCCAGCTTCACGCATGCACAGTAGGGTTCCTGGCGTGAAGCTGAAAGGCTACCCTTCCGGGAACCCTTACCCGCAATGGAAACATCAGCTGTGGGTGCCGACATCGCTGGACTCCAGGACAGGTAAGTGTCTTATTATTAAAAGTCAGCAGCTGCAGTATGTGTAGCTGATGTTTTTTTATTTTATTTTTTTGGGTGGAACACCGCTTTAAGATGGTACGAGAATCCGCTGCTGGCGGTGGGGGACTTTAACAATTATCTCAACCACAACCTGGACAAACTGCCAGTGCCAGTCAATGTGCCCCTCCGAAATGGTGGGTCCACACCCTTTGCCGGACTACTTGAGGAGATTGGGCTGACGGATGTGTGGCGTGTGAGCCATCCCCAGGTTAGACAGTATTCCTGTTGCTCAACAGCGCATGGGAGCCTGTCTAGAATTGATATGGGTTTAGGTAACGCCCCATTACTACGGCTGGTTATTGACTCTGGATACGGAGACAGACATATATCTGACCACTCCTCCTTGTGGGTTACGATCACGCTATCTACAACTACAAAACCTAAAAGCTGGAAATTGAATCCGTTCTGGCTTTCTCTGTTCCCGAACCCAGACCCGATTAGGGAGAACTTGAAGTGGTTCTTACAGGAGAATATAGACTCCGCCAGGGTGGGGGTTGTCTGGGATACTGCTAAGGCTTTTTTGCAAGGTCAATTTATTACCACTATTAATAAGATAAAAACAGACACTAAGGCCTGGGAGGGGGAGGTTTGCCGGGCACTGAGGGACTCGGAGGAGGCATATATTTCTAACCCTACAGTGGATACAAAGAGGGTCTGGTTGGGGGCACAGGCAATGTCTACTCAGCTGGCTCTACAACTGGCTGAAAACAAGCGTTTTTTCTTGCAACAATCCCGATTTGAGGAAGGGGAGTCGACTGGCCACATCCTAGCCTTATTAGCAAGGATGCAGAGGTCTACCTCAATGGTTTCGACCCTGTGTGACCCCCAGGGGGTGGCCCACACCCAAACTTCTATGATAATGCAAATCTTCAGATCATTCTATGCTGATTTATACACTTCAAAGGTGCGGCCCACGGAGGGAGACATTCTGGGATTTCTAGGGGAGTGTGAACTGCCTCGTTTGTCTGCTTTGGACGCAGCTCTGCTTGATGCCCCTATATCGGAGGACGAATTAGCTACCGCATTAGAACAGACCCAGAATAACAAGTCCCCAGGGGCTGATGGCATCCCGTCCGAGGTGTACAAACGATATTCTGCCACTTTACTACCTATGCTAGTGAGGGTCTATAATGAGGCACTTAGAGAGGGAGTACTCCTGGACTCAATGAATGAAGCGGTTATAATAGTTCTACTGAGACCCGGTAAAGAGGCCTCGCAGCCTAACTCCTATAGGCCTATCTCATTGCTTACAGCCGATGTCAAGCTATTGGCGCGGGTGATGGCAACGAGATTGTCAAAGGTGGTCCACAAACTGGTCCATGAGGACCAGTCGAGATTCATACCCACTAGATCCACAGCTCAAAATATAAGGAGACTTTATTTAAACATACAGTTGCCTGTGGAAAACACAGGCAACAGGGCCATTTTTTCGCTGGACGCAGCTAGGGCCTTTGACAGCGTCGAGTGGCCTTATCTGTGGAAGGTGTTGGAGCGTGTAGGGCTGAGTGTCAATTTTATTAATTGGGTCAAACTGCTGTATGCTAACCCATCGGCCAGAGTCAGAATTAATGGGGAGCTTTCTGACCCATTTCCATTGTTCAGAGGCACTAGGCAGCGGTGCCTGCTTTCACCCCTGCTGTTTGCCCTGGCACTGGAACCTCTAGCTGCGCGAATAAGGGGGGACGGTGCGATCATGGGATTCCAGCGTGGCACGGGGACAGATGTTATTTCCCTGTATGCAGACGATACCCTACTATACCTGGGTGACACGCAGGGCTCCTTGACTACTGTTATGCATTGCATTAAGATCTTTGGTGCATTGTCTGGCTTCTCCATTAATTGGAATAAGTCAGTGCTAATGCCTTTGGATCCCCTGGTGGTGCCCCTTCCGGACTGTGCATCGATGGTACAAATTGTGTCCTCCTTCCGCTATCTGGGGGTGCAGGTGTCCCCGGACGTCTCTCAATACATTCCTCTCAATCTTGCCCCGTTACTTGCTAAATTTTGAGACAAGTGTAGCGCCTGGTGTAAATTACCCTTATCGGTGGTTGGGAGGGTGAACCTCATTAAAATGGCGTGGGCTCCTCAGTTATTATACATAAGTCATAATTCCCTGGTGTGGATTCCACGCTATTGGTTTGATAGGATTGACTCCCAATTTAGAGAACTGATTTGGCGCAAGAAGACGGCGAGAATTAGACTCTCTATCTTACAATATAACAAGGATGAGGGGGGATTAGCGGTTCCACATGCCAGGGCCTATTTTCTAGCTGCTCAATTGCAGCAGCTGGGGGGTTGGGGCTTGGAGAATACATCAGACCCTATCCGCAGACTTCTGGCCACTCCGACAGACGAGGCCCCGGCGTTGTCTGGCTTGGAGGCTGGCCATGCACATCTATTGGGTAGGACCCCCTCACTGCTTCTACTAAAAACTCTATGGACTTCTGTTAAATGGTTATTGGGTATTAGGGGATTCCTACTGCTCACCCCCATCTGGCGTAATCTTCATTATAAAGAATTATACAAACTTACAGGATTTAGACAATGGGAAGCTGCAGGACTAAGATTCTTAGCACAATTATACAACGGCCGGATCCTCAAATCCTTTTTGGAACTCCAGGCTGAGTTTGATATACCTCGCTCTAACTTCTTTAAGTACCTGCAGTTGCGTCATGCACTGCAGGTACAATCCAGGCAGAAACCACTTAGGCTAACTGACCACGCCATAATCCAGGGAACTTTCATGGAAGGAGAAAAAAAGGGTATGATTTCAAGGGGCAACCATATTTTGCTCAACGCGCTCCAGGATCCAGCTAGTCTACCATGCAGGGATAAGTGGGAGGAGGATGTGGGGCCTATTGATGGGGAGACGTGGATTGCCTGTCTGACGGCAGCTCCTGTGGTTTCGGTGTCTCCCTCCCAGAGGCTGTCACATCTATACCTGCTGCACAGGGTGTATAGAACTCCAGCCAGGCTACATAAGTGGGGGCTTAGAGACTCCCCATTGTGTCCCAAGTGCATGAGAGATCATGGAGACCTCATGCATATGTTCTGGAAATGCCCCAAACTGTTCCAATATTGGACTGAGGTACTTGACATGATTACACAGGTGTTCGCCTTTGCTGTACCAAGAACTCCCATTGTATGTCTGCTGGGTGCCCTGGATGAGGAACTCCTATCTCCGCCGGTTTTTACGGCGGTTATCCGTTTATTATATGTGGCACGCAAGCTGATAGCTCAGCTTTGGATTACCCCCAGGGTACCCACCAGAGGACAGTGGATTGCTCAGGTGAACAAACTATTAATTAGAGAAAAATTGACATATCAGCACAGGAAGGCACCGCGTAAGTTTCACTCAATGTGGCAGGCATGGCTTTATGTCCCGGGGTTAGCACCCCACCAATTGGTCAAAGATAGATTGCTGCAATGCTAAGAGTTGTGACGAACTATAGGGGGGAGGGGGTTCATGGATTGTGTTGAATATTATGGAATTACATGATAGGTTGGCGGGCAGGGGGTGCCCGTGTGGAACAATCACTTACATGCTTTATTTGTTTATTCCCGTACAACACCATTTGTGGGGAGGGGGAGAAGAGAGAGTGGTTAATTGTAAGTTATGTGCCTTACTGTATTTTTTTTTTGTGATGTTTGTCTGATATTTTGTTGTTACCTACACTGAACCTCTTTATTTGCACTATGAGGAAGGATCTGGGGCTGTGTACGGACTGTGTTAATCCTAATGTACTGTTTCTGTTTTATTTTTGGACCTTTTTCATGTACAATGTGTATGATATGTTTGGTAACATTCAATAAAACTTTTTCTGATTTAAAAAAAAGATGGTACGAGAACATCTAGATTTCCTCTTTTGCCATACGAAGTTGCCTAGTAGCGATTGTATAGAGGTGAAAAAGGACATGAGAATTGGGATGAGGAGTGCCCTGAAGAGATACAATAATTGGGGTAATTTGAGCATTTTAAATGTTGCTAGTCTTCCAGAACAGGAGAGCGCTAACTTGGAGATATTCTTAAAGTCTTTTGGTAGATTTTTCAGGAAGGGAATAAAGTTGGCTGTGGAGTAAGTTATGGAGTTAGATGTCCTTGTATACGGATATTTGCTCTTGGTAGTATGTTGTGAGGGAGAGAGCCCTTCACTCTGTAGTAAGAAACAAAGCTGAATTTGTCTAACATTTTTGTACCGAAGCCAGAGAAGAGGCAGGATTAGTCATCATGAGGATGACATCATCCGCAAAAAGATTTATTTTGTGTTCGATAGAGCTGATGATAAATCCAGTGTTGTCAGGATGGGATCTGATTTTTTCAGCCAGGGGTTCCATAATCAGGTTGAAGATTAGGGGGGATAGGTGGCAATCCTGTCTAGTGCCATTAGATATGCCAAATGGTTTGGAAAGCATGGAGGAGCAGTACACTTGGGCTGAGGGACATGAGTAGAGAGCCATTTTGAGAAAATATGGCCTGAAAAGCCAAACTTTTGTAAAATCATAGCCATGTATTGCCATTGGACCCTGTGAAATGCCTTCTCTGCGCCTAAGAATAGAAGCAGAGAAGGCACTCTTTGACTTTCGGCATGATGTAAAACATTAATCATCCGGCGGGTTGCATCAGAAGTTTGGCTACCCTTAGTGAAGCCCGATTGATCGGGGTAAATAAGAAGTGGGAGTAGGTCCCAATTAATTATCTGGCGGGTTGCATCAGAAGTTTGGCGACCCTTAGTGAAGCCCGATTGATCGGGGTAAATAAGAAGTGGGAGTAGGTCAATCAGTCTGTTGGCAATTAATTTGGCATAGAGCTTTGTGTCATAGTTAGGCAACGATATAGGGTGGAAGTTTTGGGGTGATGTGGGCTCCTTCCCTGGCTTTGGAGTGATGATCAATGCTTTTAACATTTCCTGAGGAAAGGAGGCCGAGGAAGTAGCACCATTGAACAGAAGGGTAATGTGGTAGACTAGAATCTGTTTGAATAGTATTCTCCTACAAAGCCGTCAGGGCCAGGAGCTTTATTATTAGGGAATCAATAACTTTACCTATTTCTTGCACAGAGAACGGGGCATGAAGTTTTAGTGTAAAAAGATTGAATATCAGAAGTATCAGGTTGGTTGATGGACGCCTCTTCTTTTAAGTTGTAAAGGCTACTATAATAGGCACTGAATGTGTCAGCTATTTCTTGTGGGTTGATTTTTTTGACTTTGGACGTGGGATGGAAAAGAAAGGGAATGGTTGTTTTTGTTTGGTGACCTTTAATTTGTTGGGCAAGAAGTTTCCCTGTGTATAAAAAGCAGTGCAGCGCTAAAATCGCATGTAACACAAAGAGTCCATAAAGTATAAAGTTCAGAAACCAGAAAAGTATTGACTGGTACTCCAGCAGGGAGATAGAAGAATCCTCTAGCCGTGAAACAGAGTGCTTGTAAATGATCACTAGTGTAACCACTTCCGTGTGTATCCACCACCAGGTATACAGGCTGCTCACCTCAAAACATGGACCTCTGTTTTACCAGAAGGTCAAACATGCAGTCCCTTTAACAAGGGTAATGTTAAGGATGAGAGGGGTGTCTTCATACGGTCCTTCAACCGAAATCCTCAATCATTCAATAATCCCAAAACAAACTCATAGATTTGCGTAGTTGCATGCAAAATTTCAAAAATAAATACATAGTGCTCTCCATATGTAAAACACTTGATTTATTAAATATAAAAGTTACTCACAATCAAGGCACAGAAAACCCTGTGCTCGGCTAGTAGTCATGTAACATGGGTATGGAACCAGGTAGATGGCTGTCCTGACGTCATGTAGCCACTCGCACGCGTATCGTCCGTGGGCAAGGACTTCCTCAGCGAAAATGAAATGGGGCCAGCGTGTCAGTTCATTTATATAAGCCATATTCCTGGTGTGTGCAATATCTGAAAACAAAATCCCGCCCACCCTATGATTAGGGGACCATGCAGCAAGCGCCCTCATTGGTGGCCAAGAAACATGCCAAATTGGAGAAACTGGCAATCATTGGCTAAAAGAATATGAGGCACAAGGAGCTTCCGGGTAGGGACCCTCACCTGGTCCGTCGCGGCTCCAATCAGCGGCGGAATCACAGGGGATATCACCTCTCAGTCTGGATACTTCCGGGTCGGCGCTCCCCACGTGATCCGTCGTCAGAGCAACAGCGGTACAGAGACATGCCATTCGTTCCGCTCACCGCACCTCCGTAAAAACGAGGGCGGGCCGGAGCGGTCACGTGACACCAGATGTCAACAAAGCACGGAGGAAAACAATCCCCCAGCGTGCAGACTATACAGAACCCCAAGGTTAAAAGTCAAATCTGCCCCTACTTCTAATAACCGTCCCTCCGGGCTGCAACATAACTGTCATGAATAAGGGCATATGACAATGCTAACAGGCAATATTATTGATGATGTACCGCAAACGCAGTACCCCGCAATATGCCACTCAGTGTCAAAAGCCTGTAATGCATGTCATACAGGATCTAAAGAAAATAAAAATAAAAAACATAAGCACCAATGCCCCCACTGTCTATAACGAAAGGTACATAAAGGGGTACTGTACTAAATGCAAAAATGCATATAGGCTCGCTGGGGTCACATATAAACAGACCAAATGATCCGACCATATAAAGGGCAGAATGATCAATATGTATAAAGACTCACTTCAACACCCCCCCCTTTTTTGTTTTTTTGGGGGACCCATGGGTCCTCATAATAATAACAATCGTGGCACTAAACAGGGGCCAGAGGTGCATAAGGGTAATAAAACAGTCATGAATAGACCTGTAGAATTAATATAGACGTCAGCACAACCGTCTAACCTGTTAAACAAATATCACATATTGCATACATAATAACATATTAAAACCTAAAACAGAAATTATTAATGCTAGCGGTCAGAAATAAAACAATTGAGATCGAACTCAACGTTCAACCCCAACGGGACCCCCACCTTCAATTCGTATACCCAAAATGACTCACGCCGGCTAAGATGCCGAATGAAGTTGCCTCCTCTCCAATGGTTCGTCACCTTCTCTATCCCCCAAAACTGCAGCCCAACTGGGCTACGGTTATGGTGGAGACGGAAGTGTTTCGAAACATTGTGTGTGACCAACCCCCTTTTAATATTGTTGACATGTTCCCCTATCCTGACATGAAGGGGCCTAGACGTCCCACCGACATATTGTAGACCACAATCACACTGTAAAATATACACAACCCCAGTGGTGTCACAAGTAATCAGATCCTTGATCTTATAGTTTTTTCCAGTTGCTGATGCCACAAATTCCTTCTGCTTCTTTATATTCTTTCTGGCCTGTCGACATGGTGGGCAACGACCACATTTATGAAAGCCAGTCAGAAAATCAAAGATTCTGTTCTCAGAATGAGTAGGGGGGTCAATGACCCCAGGGGCTAGCTTATCCCTTAAGGAAGGTGCTTTTTTGTAGATGAATTGCGGACGTTTAGGGAGTAAAGGGCCTAGAATCCTGTCATGCTTAAGGATTGGCCAATGCTTCTGTACGATCCCTTCAAACTTCCTATACTGGATATTAAAGTCCAAGATCATTCGTGTCCTTATAGGATCATTTTGATTGACCTTGGGGACATTTGACACAAGTACTTTTCTGTCCAGATTACGGACATTCTCCATTTCTATACCTAAGCTATTCTTATCATATCCTTTTTCAATAAATCTTGAGGCCAATACCTGTGATTGTGAAACAAAATCACCTTCATTGGTGCAATTGCGCCTCAGGCGTATAAATTGCCCTCTCGGTATGTTACACAACCATTTGGAATGGTGGCAGCTTTCAATGGGGATAAAGGCGTTACGGTCTGTGGCCTTAAAAATGAGTAATCATATTAATCCTATCCCCATTTTTTGGTTAGATCAAGATCCAAAAAGACCAATCTATCTAAACGAATGTTCCATGTTAGAACAATGTTCATACTGTTAGCATTCAGTTTAGATGCAAACGTGTCGAAGCTTGCTCTATCGCCATCCCAGATCATAATAAGGTCGTCAATGTACCTCTGGTAACATAACAATTGTGGGGGTTTGTTCTTAAAAACGGCCTCTTCCTCCCAGTGTGCCATAAATAAATTGGCAACACTGGGAGCGAACCGGGCCCCCATAGCTACCCCTCTAGTTTGAAGGAAGAATTGCCTACCATATCAGAAGTAATTCTTTTATAAGCAAAAGGTAAGACTGTCAATCAAAAAATTCCGATGTCTTCTAGACAAACCAGATGTTCCTAACTCCCAACTAACCGAGGATAAGGCATCCTCATGGCTGATGATCGTATATAACGAACTAACATCAGCCATGATCAGAAGGCAAGAGGACGTGATTGTCAAAGACTCCAGAATTTGTATGACATGTTTGGTGTCTTTAAGGAATGCGTTAGTTTTTGTCACTAGCGGCTGGAGGAAGGAATCTATGTATTGACCAAGTCTGGAAGTGACCGAATCTATCCCATTCACTATGGATCTCCCAGGAGGGTTGGTGCTATCCTTATGGACCTTTGGGAGGAAATAAATAATGGGTGTGCGGCAAAACAGGGGGTCTAAATGCAGTGCCTCCTTTGTGCTCAACACTCCTATGTGCTTCCCCCTTTCTACTAGAAAATGGAGTTCTCCCTTAAATTCAAGGATAGGATCTCTTGTCATAATGCTATAAGTGTTGGTATCACTAAGGAGATTGTCCATTTCGTTCTTGTAGTAGGCCTTACTGAGTACCACCAGCCCCCCCCTTGTCAGCAGGGCGTATGACCAGCAGGTCCTTCCTCTCCGTCAGTGATTTTATACCGTTCTGAATGTACACAGGATCATTCACTTTACGGATTTTTAACTTCTCCAAATCCCTCACTACCATATTCCTAAACACCTCAAGATGCTTAGTGTCTGAGGTGGGGGGGTTGAAAACTGATTTATTCCGCAAAGTAGAATGATGGCTTGTCTGACTTATCGGTGCACTTAATGTCCTAGTGGAAGGGGTATTCAAAAAATACTTCTTAATGTTCAAACTACGAATGAACTTTTGCAAGTTAACATACGTTTGAAATTTATTTAGATTGCGAGTAGGGGCATATTTGAGACCCTTATCAAGTACTTTAATTTCTTCTTCACTAAGGGGTGTTCCACTCAAATTATAAATCCCTGCACCTATTTGGGCTTTACTCTTTTGAGTTCTCCTGCCTCCTCTCCTTCCTCTCTTGCTTTTCTTTTTCACAGGGGCACACCTTCCTGAATAGGCTGCTGGGGTTGTGTCCCCGCCAGCCTCCCGGATTGGGGGGGTGAAGGGTGCACCTCTCCCTGCACCTCTCGGTGCTCCGTGAAAATCCCCTCCCCAACGTGGGCCCTTAAATGCCAGGGGTGAAAAGCGGTTATGCATGGGTAATTGATTTACATGTTGTGGCGGAGCTGAACCTCCATAAGCAAAGGTATCATAATTAATATGTGCATAGCTGTTCTGATAGTGGTTTGATCGATTACCTCTATCAGCATAGGAGCCATTATAGTCACTGGTATGTGAGTAATTAGGTTGCTGTTGCTGATAGCTATAGTAAGAGTCATTCCCCCTCGGGGGTGCATTATATACCTGATGCCGATATGGGGAGTGATGATAACCACCTCTCTTTTCCCGTCCTCTTTTGTTTTTGTCCTTTTTATTGGAGACTTCCTGATAGTGACCCTCATTCAGAAGTGTTCCCACAACCGGATATTCCGAATTATCATAGACATAGACCTCGCCCCCCCCCGGGGGTGGGGAGCGGGGTGTTGGCCATGTCTACATTGGAAGGGTCCGGATTCACCTGTGTGGAACTCACATCTGAGGGGGCCACTTGCCACTTGAACACACTATTTTTCCCAAAGTCATCCAGATCTCTGATGAACTTTTTCTTTTTCTTATTTTGAGTCTCGGTATCCCATTTGATTAATCTGTTTTTCAAGTCCGTAGATAATCTCAGGAATTCCTCAGATTCTTTAAAAGGTTCCAAGGTGGTCCTCAAGTCCCTAATCTGAGCCTCTAGCATTTTCATTTTTCTTTGTTTCCTAATAAAGTAATAAAAATTCTAATAATTCCAGACCCTTTTTATGAAAAAATTTCCCCATTCTGTGATGGCCTCATCATCCATAAGGCCATCATTAGGCGGGACATCCCACCTCAAGCGTCTCGGGATAATTTTTGCTACTAGGTATTGTTCAAAGGAAACTATGTCCCACCAGGACTTTTTCTCAAAAACGTGCCCTAGTTTTCTAAAGGTATGAGTGAGTTCATTTCCTTCCCCAGTAGTTTGATTCCTAGAAAAAATATCTCCAATTTTAACTTCTCTCTTTTCTAAATATTGGAAAACTTCCATGGTAATGCTGCTAGACTGTAATATATTTGGAAAGCAGAACAATAGTAAAAAGAACCAGACAGCGCAAAACGTGTGTTAGTATTGGTTTTGCGCTGTCTGGTTCTTTTTACAAGAAGTTTCCCTGCTTTGGTTCCTGAGGAATAGAAGTGCATTTTGATGTGCTTTTGAGCTTTATCAAAATTTCCAGTAGAAGGCATCTAAGCTCCATTCGTAGTTTAAGCAGTTTGGTTTTAAGCTCGTTAGTGGGATTTTGTAGCCTAAAGCTCTTTCAGAAGGGATTCAATGTGCTTCCTCTTTTTCCTTATGTCCCTAGCTCCTAACTGAATAAAAATACCATGCATAAAAGTCTTATGCGCTGCCCACACAATACTTGGGTCAGTGTCCTTGTTTAGTGGAAAAAAGACTTTCAGATTTTCCGCTGGGAGAGAGCTAGTATAGGGTTCGGAGTGTAAAATATTGGGATTCAATCTCCAGAGATATGTGTGGGAAAGTTTGGAGCTATCCTCTATGGTGATGCACACTGGTGAGTGGTCAGAACAGGTAATAGGAAGGATGGATATTTTGGAGTCCATTGATCAACGAGAAATAAGTTGATTTGTGAATATGAGTTATGACAAGGAGAAAAGAACGTGTAGTCATGCTCCGTTGCATGATGACACCTCCACACGTCATACAGGGGGGAGGACGATAGTAGAGAATTCAATGCAGGTCTGCATCTTTTGGGAAGTGATGAAGAGTCCATGTAGGGATCTGGAGTAATATTAAAGTCCCCACACCATATTGTTGATCCTTGTTGCAATACACTAATCATTTTGTGGAGCTTGCGTAGATAGCGTATTTGGTGGGTATTAGGTGCGTAGGTTGTCACAATGGTGTATGGAGCATTGTTGATTGAGCAAAGGAGGATAAGGTACCATCCTGCAGGATCCTTAATAAAGTACTGGAGTTAGAAAGTAGGAGAGTTATTGATGGCAATTAGTACTCGTTTCTTTTTGTCGGTGCATTAGCTGTAAAGATATTGGTGACGTTTTTGTTGGAGATGTGGGTGGATTAGCTGCTTTGAAATGCATCTCTTGTATGCATAGGTTGTCACAATGGTTTTGTGCAGCCAGCTTCCAAAGTGATGCACGCTTTGCCGGGTGATTTAGCCCCTTGGCGTTAATGGTCATATCGTTGAGTGGTGTGCTGAGAGGCTTGCACAGAGATGAGGTGTTCCTAGAGGTCCCATGCTAGGCGGATGCGACAGGGTTCTTGCTAGAGATGTGCTGGAGAAGATGCTGTGGGCGTCGTTAGTAGAAGTCCGTGTAGGCTATCAAGGCTAAGATTGAAGGCAACCTATATGCAAACAAGAAGTTAAAAGAGCTGTAACAATAGAATGTGAGAGTAAAGGCCCAGAACACTTCCTGAACCGTGGCACAACTAGTGCCAAGGAGGAAATAAAAAAGTTCCAAAGGCCGAGTGTGGCTACTCGTTGGAAAGATTAATTATTATAGACTTTTTCCCGCGGTATCTTAAGTGTGGTTTCGCTGATTATTGGTGCGTTGAGGCAAAGGTTTGGACTGTCCACATCTTCTGAAGCAGAGGGGGGAAGATTGGGGGTAATATTTGGCGAGGCGGTAAGGAACTACTGTAGGTACCAGTGGGACATGACCTTGAGGCTGGCTTCTATTAGAGAATTATTCAAGATCCCCTTGTATGAATGGACAAAGTTCCCTTCTTCCATGCTGTGTTCCATTGGAGTGGAAGAAGGGGGGTCAAGGATGATACCCCATCTTTGCAGAAGGTGCAGGCCATTATGAAGCGTGGATACTGCATGTTTTGTTCCATTGTTGGTGATCAGCATTTTAGCCGGTGTGGCCCATTGGTATTGGTATGATGATTGCACAGGGCTTTTGAGATCATGTTGAGCTGTCTGTGCCATTGCAGGGTGTGTTGGGACAGATCTGCAAAAAGTTGTAGTTGGATATAAGGACCAGGGAGAGACCCCAGAGATCTTGCTTTTTGCATGAGCTGTACTTTAACATAAAATAAATTACCGTATATACTCGAGTATAAGCTGACCCGAATATAAGCCGAGGACCTAATTTTACCACAAAAAACTGGGAAAACGTAATGACTCGAGTATAAGCCGAGGGTGGGAAATGCAGCAGCTACTGTAAGCCGAAAAGAGGGTCAACATTGCCCATTTGCACGCCTCACTGTTTCCATTTGCATATTCACTGTGCCCATTTGCAGCCTGACCTCACTGTGCCCATTGCAGCTCTTCGAGAACAAACAAAAACGTTTTGGATTTAGCTATACTTTAAATTCCAATACCATCATAACTTGAAAATTTAACTAGTGCAAGTTTTCCTAAAATTCATACAAATAAAAAGTAACTTTGGCCAATGTAAAAATGTATTCTCTGCCACTGTCCCTTACAGACTTACCACTCCAAGATCGACTGACAGTCTTTGTCTGTGCTGAATGATGTCCAATTTCTTTAAGTGCAAATTCAATTGAGGACAATCCAGCATCAGAGGAGAGGTGAAAATGAAGAATACCCGATCTGTGTACCCGAGTCCATAACATATTCGGATGGCGGCCGTGCAGTGTTAAAAACTTGTGCTCCTCCTTGTGCTGTTCCGTGATAGGCGGAACACTCGGCTTCCCAGCAAACACTGTGTTCAGTGTAACGCCTATCAGGGACGCCCTCTCGTCCTCTCGTCTATCATGGACGAGAGGGCATCCCTGATAGGCGGAACACTGAACACAGTGTTTGCTGGGAAGCCGAGTGTTCCGCCTATCACGGAACAGCACAAGGAGGAGCGCAAGTTTTTAACACTGCACGGCCACCATCCGAATATGTTATGGACTCGGGTACACAGATCGGATTCTGCAATGGGCACGGTGAGGTCAGGCGGCAATGGACTCAGGTACGCTGACTCGAGTATAAGCCGAGGGGGTCACTTTCAGCCCCAAAAAAGGCTGAAAAACTAGGCTTATACTCGAGTATATATGGTAATACACAGGATTACATCCCTGGGGACCGTGTCAGGTAGAAATGGGGGTTTGGGAAGTCTGTGGATGCGATCAATGACCAATTCTATATCTTTCAGATCTGGTAACAGAGTTTTGATCATGCCACGGATATAAGAGGGCAGATCCAGTGGCTGCACGTTTTCTTGGATGCCGCGGATTTTAACGTTGTTGCGGTGAGATATGTCCTCAATATCCGCAAGTTTATCTTTGATCTATCTACGTTCTTCCATCTGATCATCATGTGCATCAACAATTTCTTTAACAGTAGTGGCAACGTCCCCCATGTTGGTCTCAATGTGTGACACCCTGTCCTCTAGAGCTGTAATATTGTGCCCAAATGTATGCATGAGGGTTATCATGTCTGATTGAATGATACAAGCACCTCCTTAAGGATGGTATCCATGACAGGTTGACCCACTGTGGGGTATGATGTTATGGGATATGACTGTGTACATGGAGGGTGCAGTGGAAGGGATGGATGGCTCACTTCATGTTCTTCAGTGGTAAGGGAGTCCTAGTCTCATCCGTGCCTTAGCTGGGCTTCCTGTAGCTGGGGTCCCTGGTGGAGACACATGAGAACTGGCTCTGATGCTGGAGATGTCCACTGGTCCATCCAGCGGCTGTGTCCCTGAAGCAGAGTGCTGGACAGGGAAAATCCTAAGCTGCCTCATGGCTGAAGCGGCTGCAGCGCCATCTTGGCTGCACCGCACCACCGGCTGAAATATGAATGCTGTAAGTTTCCTTGGGCGGTGTTCCTCTTTCCTTTTATGTGCCATTGCTCTGGATAGGATGGCAGTCTTCTTGGGGGCTGTGGGGCACTGATCAAGCCACAGGTGAGCTAGCAGATGCTGTAAGAGGTAATCTGAGTAATCCTGCACTTCATGTGTCCATCTTGTCCAGCCACACCCCTGACTTTACAACCTCTTTAAGGTAAAGTGTCACATTTTTACAGTAAGTTTAAGGGTTGGGAGGAGCTCAGTGGGTAAGGTTACATATTAAGGGTCACATTTCGTAATATTAGAGGGGTTATATGTTAGGGACAAACTAAGATTTGAGGTACTTACCCCCACTCCAGTGATGGTGCCCCCTTGCTGCTGCTGAACACTTAACCCAGTATTGCTCCAGGTTCTGTATCTTCAGCCATCTTGATGTCTGTCATGTACCTGGGTGTATTTGAACCTGGATCTTCCTGGTCCTACAGCTGCAGCCTTACCTGGTGTGCTACGGAGGAGCTCTGGATATATGGAAATGTCCTCTCAGTATTAAGCAGTACCTTGGACTCACTTGCCCCACCTGCTGCCAGCTGTGGACAATTTACAATCAAAGCAGCCCATAAATAGCAGCATTTCTTATCTCTCAGCACCCGTTTGTGTGGACTAACTCCCTGGGTGTTGTGACTGCTTTGTGACCTTGATTATCGTGTTGAACTTCTGCCTGGATTCCTGACTACTCTCTAGCCTGCTGATTTTGTACTTCTCCGCCAGCTCGTGTATGACCTTTGCCTGCCTGACCAATCTCTGGATTTCGATCATGTACCGCTTTGCCTGATCTGTTGCCAACCTAATCTGCCTGACTACGTTTTCGCCTGAATCCTCAGCACACAAGCTCCACTTCGGACACTACCTATCACAGGTACCTTACAATGTCAGCCTGGGATGATATAACTTTCTCACATGCACACAACATGAAGAGATTGTACACTTAGGTGTACTTGCATGGCTCAGTGTACAATAATAAGTTTGTTAGGAGGTGGAAAAGAAGCTCTTTATTGCAAAGGAGACATAGAGGTTGATTTACTAAAACTGGCGAGTGCAAAATCTGATAAGAAACCAATCAGTGTTCAGGATTTTTTGGCAGAGCTTAATTGAACACGCTGAAGTTAGAAGCTGATTGGCTATAATGCACAGTTCCGCCAGATTCTGCACTCTCCAGTTTTAGTAAATCAACTCCACAGTATGCTTTTTTTCTGTTCTGGATGTTCAGATTCAACATACAACAAGTTTCATTTGTTCTATGTCTTATAAAATGAAGGGGGGTACTCCCTAGGGAGAAGTTGTCATCCTTACCCTGAAGACAGAATAAAACATTAATAATATATCCTGTGAACAATCTACCATGAAATGCATATATATACTGTATGACTTTAGAAAAAAAGGACTTTGAGAAGAAAAAAAAACTTTCCATATTGAATCATATGTTTCCTTTAAATATTTAAACATGTGAAAGGTTTAATTCAATATGTATTTCTTTGGTGACATTCTGAAAACAAAATGATAGCATACTTTCAGAAACTACTCTGATGTCTCTGCTTTTATCAGCATCTCCGTGGACTGTTTCTTTAACAATTTCCGTTAACTTGCATCTGACCCTTTGAATTATATTCAATTTCTTCAACATAATTATTTAACAATCACCATAGCAAGCTTTCATTTCCTTACACTTAAACAATCTGGTTTATTCTATGGTGACAAAACATCATTTGCTTTCATGATGACTACAACAATAATGACTCTCACTGTCTATAACTCTAGACCTGTGTCTCTGTAATCAAATCTAACATTTTCTCAGAACCTCATCAAGTATAATTATAATGAAGGCAAAGTATCTGGTTGATCAATGATATGATAACAAAATGTTGGATCATTGAATATAGGAAAGTGTATTTCAAATACAGACATTTGGCAAAAAGTAAAATTTAAGAGTAGAAAAGCAATGCCAGTTATGATGTTGCTCCGTGTATGAAATGTGTGCATTCTCTAATAGGCTTATTGAAAAAGGTGGTACAACAGCGCATACCAAACACTCATAAATGCATCCTTAGCTTATTGGACTGCTGTGAACAGAAATCTGATTGGCTGATAGTGCAAATGTAACACGCAGATACATTTACTTATTTTACTGAATAAGATCAAATATGTGCATTATCTTTATCGCATTCTATTGGATCTCACCATTCAAGACTAGTGATGAGTGAACCAAAGCAAAGTTCACTTTATAGGACATTTGACAGGACACTTTAAACAATCTGCAAACCCCAAACATAACACCAAAACAAATTGAATTCTATGGGAGTCAAATCTTGTAGTTTTCTTTTGAAGACCAATTTAAAAGATTTTGGTAAGAAAAGCCCAAGAGTAGCTGAGAACTGTCATTTGGGCCAATGCAAAAAATAAAATAAATAAAATAAAGGGAAGAGGAGCAGGTCTTTTAATGTGTCTTTTAAGTTTTTTTGGCCATACTTCTCCTATGGATCACAGGAGTGCAGTTTGTTTTCCACTATATGACTAGTTTTCAGCCCACAGTAGGCTAAAGCCAGCTGAGAGAGCCTCTGCTCTCATGCACAGGTCAGGCTCAGGTAAGTAAAAGGGGGTAAGTAAAAACAAAAATGAGCATTTAGTGTAGCACTTATTAAAACTTATTTATGAAATGAAAAACAATAAATATGCACTCACATAAACAACATATTAAAAAGTGTATCGATAACTCCAGCAGGTGGCAACTTTCCAGGTGGTCAATGGTGAGCAAGCCCCTTCGGGTGGAAGTCATGTAAGTTAATTGGAACCAGGAAGTTAACCAGAGAAACACCAGGAAGAGCCAACAGAAGCAGCAGACTGTCTGGGTATATCACATTAATGAGAACCACTGTGGATAACAATGAAGTGTTGTAGGCCCACAAGATGGTTGTGATGTTGTCATGTAATGTAAATGGAATCCATAGTCCAGCATCCCTGTATGTAGAACAGGGGGGGACTGCGCCTGTGCGCCCTCTTTTTTTTTTTTTTTTCGTATTCTTTATTTTATTTTATAAAAGAGCAAGTATTAACAATCATATTGCTTGGCTCATCACCATTACAGTTCATCAAATATATGTACAAATACATTTACATTCTTTTCCCACTTAATACATCTGGTCTTACTAAGTTTTATCTATATATTCATTTTTATCGAATTATGTTTCTTCTTTCTTTACCTCCCTACTCTATATTTCCAGATGAGTAGGTAATTATTTGATGAACTCTCTATACTTTTCTTCTTTTTTTCTCCCTTTCCCCCTTTTCTCTCATCCTTTCCCCTCTCCACCCTCCCCCCCCCTCTCTCCTCCCCTTCCTTCAAAAAAAATAAAATAAAAAATAACCAATAATTTATAATATTTCCTCTCCCTTATTTTGGAAAATGGATAAAGCTATTTCTATACTTTCTCCTCTTGCAAGAATACACCCATATCAGTATATATCGTTCATTGGATGGTCCTCCCTCTTCCATTGTCCCATCTAATAGTCTCATCCCTTCCTTCGAGTACATAAAAAGATTCCACTTCTTCCATGTTTTATCATATTGCTCTCTCTTGTTTGAGAGAACTAGATCTTCAAAGGCCCCTATCTCTCTTACTCTGTTAAACCACTCTGTAATTGAGGGGGATCTAGAGTCTCTCCATGGAAGGGCCACCACTGGTCTGGACCACAATAAGGATAAGAGATGAATGTAGAAAAGGAAAATCCAAACTGTGTTAAATTCCTCCACTGGGAAGTAAAGCTGTCACCAAAACCTCCACATGTCTCAGAGAGCCCGAGAGAGCGTGAGAGACACAGAGAGATTAGCATGTGATCCACCCTCCGGGCTGCAGTGAGATCTGAGGAGGAAACGTCCAATTAAAGATCCAGTGTGTATGCGTTTGACTTAGCCGGATCTGGTAAGAGTTTGACTTAGAGGGGGAGTCTACACCCTCCCTCTCTCTTCTCACATGTGGAGGTGTTGGTGACAGCTTTACTTCGCAGTGGGGAAATTTAACACAGTTTGGACTTTCCTTTTCTACATTCATCACGGTGCTGGCATATAGCACAAGACTGTGGTTTATTTGGACTTTGGTGCCTCTCTCACAGACTTTGCATAAAAGTAAAAGGTGCAGAAAAATTGGTCTTTGGGTGTTGGTGGTGCCTTTACCCCATAACCTTCTAGGGGTACTCTTGATAAAAGCAAGAATTGGCCTTTCTGTAAAAAATTGAATTTTGATGCATCTGTCAAACAGGTGCAGAAAAATTGGTCCTTGGGTGTTAATTGTGTCTATAAAACCTATACCAAAAAATTATTTCAAGAAAAAAATCAACACCCACAAAGCTAGGCAGCCTAGACAGTCTTGCAGAGTTTTGAGATCCCAATAACACGTAATCAGCGACATCAGCATAATGGGGATTGATAGCTGCTGCTAATCCAGGACTGATTCATTTTGACAAATGTCATCCAGTCTGTGGACAGATGCGCTTTTTTATCTGTCACAAAACCTCCGGCAGCACTGAATGCCCATTCGGAAAGCATGCTGGATGCAGGGCAGCCCAGCAGCTCAATTGCATACTGGGCAAGTACTGGTCAGTGGTCTATTCATATGACCCAGAAATCCAGTGGATCGTCTACTGGAAAGCTCTCCATGTCTGTTTTTGCCCATAGATAGTCTTTCACCATATGATGCAGATGCTGCCGATGGGATCTTGAAGTTGACAACCTTGGGCGCCGAGGACAATTTTTTTTTTAAATGCATCCCCCTTCTCCATCGCTTCTCCTTTGACCAACAGAAGCCTCAAAACTAGCTTTCCCTACCAGAGTAGGAAACTCCTACTTTAAGGTGTCTCAAGATATTTCATCCTTTGCTCCCCCTGTGAGGGCAGGATGAGTTCCCAAGACTTTCCCCTAGTAATAGTGGTGAAGGAGGGTTGCCAACCAATAATGATCCTTCTCCTTGAGGCCACAAATTCTTGGGTCCTTTTGCAGGCTTTGAAGAATAAGGGAAGTCTGTGCACCGCAAGTTTGTGGAGGCATAAGAAGCAGCGTCCTTGGATTTACTAAGGATTACAGTATCTGGAACTGCCTCCTTCCAGCCAGATAGTACTCCCAAGGTTTCTGGGGACTGAAAACCATCAGTTAAGGTATGTCTTTCTCTGATTCAATGCTTCCAAAACTGCCAGAATCCACCTCCTTCCTCTCCTCTTGTGTGTTTTGTGGTGTTGCAAGAATAGTGTCTGCATAAAGCAGGCAAAGGAAAAGAAAGGAATTCCTCTCCTTCCTGCTGCTCTGCCTCAAGTGCCCTGTCCATATTGCCATGCAGAGTATGTTCTAGCAGTAACACAGTAGGAATAGTGTCGCTAATGCATGTATTGTCATGGCTCACTATCCTTGTGGCCTCCTCAAATGGTAACAGTACAGTGCATGCATCCTTTATCAGTAGCCACTGGCGTGGGGAAAAGAAAGCCGAGCCAGCCTGAGCCTGTCGGTGGTTTACGGGTAGGTGAAATTTCAGCTAACTGAGCACTGGCTGTGTATGGCCACCTGAAATGGCTACAGACTATTTTGGCCTGCTGTAGCAGATCTTGCAACCCTGGGTATCCATTTAAGAAATGCTGCCCTACAAAATTGAGGAGCACACGCCAGGCATGGCACATGTATCAACTTTCCCTGTCTAAGGACGGACAGGAGGTCTGTCCCATTATCGCACACCACCATTCCTGGCTCCAGCTGGCATGGCCTGAACCACTTCTGGGCCTGCCCCTGCAGAGCTGCAAGAATCTCTGCTCCCGTGTGGCTCCTGTCTCCTAGACAGACTAGCTAAAGCACTGCATGGCACCTTTTAGCCTGACTCATTGAATAGCTCCTTGAATGCTTAGGGGGTACTTGTGGTTCATAGGACAATTCACCAGAACCTCTGCTGTTTCAGAAAATGTCTCTTTCTCACTGAGCTACCTAAGATGCTAGACAGCACTTTTCTGATCCATTGGACTACTCTGCCGTGTACCCTGAGTTCTGCTGAACCTTGAACTCTTTGCTCCTCTCATGAACTTTCTGATTTAAGTCATGCCTTTGCACTTTCTGTTTGCCAGATTATTGTGCTCTCTCATCCATTATCCCGCTCTCGTCTTCCCTGCTGCCATCCATATTTTGCTAGCACTTGTTAACGACCCTTGGCTTGTTCCTCAACTATGCTTCTACCTAAATCCAACCTGCAACTACTCATTACTGACCTTTTGGCTTGTTTACTGACTATGCTTCTGTTTGATCCTTACCTGCTTAATCTGCTACTGATCCCCAGCTTGATCACCTTCTGGTGGGGCAATCCTGAGGACCACGACCTGGTGCTAACACACAGCAAAATCCATCTCCACCATCAGGAGCTCTGGTGAACATCAGTTAGGACTCAGCACCTCAGGTGAGCCTGCATCATCTGCTGGGGTGACCTGCCCGTGTACCTATCCTGTGGGAGCTTGCCACTGCTATAGCAGGTGGTCTTTGAGCCTGACCCTTGATCGTGACATGAATAGCCTCAAATCCTTTAGTAAATCAACCTCAAGGTTCCCTACCCCTTTCCTCATTCCCCAATGCACCCACAACTTTCATTTAAAAAAAAATAGACTTCAAAAAGCCTTTTTCTAGTTGTATTTGGAATGGTCGTTTTCTGTTGAATTCTTCTAGTGTGGATCGGCCTCCAGTGCGCAGGATTGAGAAAGGTTTGGCTCAAAGAAAGGGATTTGAATTATACTGGCCATCTTTTTCTTGCTTAATAATTTTATTGAAAATATTACAATACGTACAGTGTAACAAAAGCGCTGAAAACAACGGTCATGAAAGCATACAAAGACCATATATAACGAAACAGCAATTGAAAACAAAAGCTAACAGAACAATGCTGTCTTTGTTGTAAAAACAGTTCGTTTTGAGAAAAGGCGGATCTGAGCCCACCATTACATATTTTACATACTGTACATACAGTGCATACATACAATCTTATAGCTGGAATTATAGCATCCAAAAATTATCTATTAATATATGATATGTATAATAGACATAGGGAGAAACCACTATCATCATACTTGAAAAGGTTGTAGTTCAGAAAAGAAAGACAGAGAGGGAACAGGAGGAGAAGGAGAGGAAATAAAGAATAAGGGTAGGAGAAAGAAGGAGGTCAGACACTCAAAGCTGAACCACAGTCCAAAACAGCACCCACACAGCACTATGCATCAAGGCTCAAGCAGAGAGGAGTCAAAGTCAGGTGGTAAGAAGTGGTCTACCCAAGGTTGCCAGACTTTGCATTGTTTAGGGATTGTGTCTAAGATAGTAGCTTCAATTTTACTGTGAATCATGGCTTGGGTCATCCTATTTTTGGTCTCAAGTATACAAAGAGGCAAGGTCCTCCAAGCCCTCACTATAGTCTATACTGCCCATATTTTAACATAGCAGAGGAGCAGATTTGCAGAGTGGATATATGTGTAGTGTCAGAGGTAGAAAAGTTTGTATTATTGTATAACCTTTGGTACTTCAGGGCGATAAACAATAATAATAATAATAATAATAATAATAACATGCCCTGCAGTTCAGCTTTAAGACCTTATTTAGCTGAAGTCTATGGGATCCATCATAGATTCAGCCATTTCAGTTGATCTTTTCTCTTAAAAAATTTTTTTGCCATGGTAAAAAAAAGTTTACTTTAATTGAATTTCCATTGCAGCTTATTGTTTCTAATCAATAGAATTGATTGCTTATTGATTGAACAACCCAATTAGTATAAATGATTTTGGAAAGATACTAATCTTTTATCAAAAACATTGTTAATATTGAACACACAGAATATAGTAATGATGTGCAGGTCGATGGAAGGATCCAAAGAGCGCAGCAGGTGGCATTGAAGACTGACTCTTCAGGAAGTATCAGTTTTTCAGGAGACTTCAACAGAGTGATGTTCATTAGCACAAAAGGTAAGTATTTAATCACTTTTTTTAACATGGATATCTTTCTGGGCAATTTTACTTACCTGACAGGGATGGGTTGACTTTCCCTTTATGACGATGCCATATAAAAAAAGCTTTAAAAAAAAAATCGTATGTTTTCTATTATATTTAAAAACCAAGCAGACCAATCTCTATCCTTAACCAATCTAGGCATTATTTCCCCACTTCTAAACCTATTACAAATATAAATATTTTTTCTCAAGCTGCACAATCTGCAGTGCTGGGTGCCTAGCGATATTTTTCTATAATACAGACCTTTTGCTTATTAGGAACAAATGTAATATAAAAAATTAAGCCTTTTGGCAATGGCTATATTAAAAGAACACCCTTAAAAAACAACCAGCTGAAACAAATTATTGTCAGCTTTCCAAACTGACTGCACCATCTGTTGTTCCTTAAAATACAAACATTTCTACACTGGACTCAATTTAACTCAGACTCTCCAACAAGGAAAAAATGAAGGTAATTCTTAAATAGTTCATAATTTTTACCCAAAAATAGTAATGTAAAAAAAAGCTTATTTTATTTTACATTTTGTTGACATTTTAAATGAAAATCTATATGGTATTTCAATACACGTTATACTTAGTGCTTGCTTGCAAAAGCTTTTGATCATCTACTACATTTTACATCGTAGCCTACTGTCACGTACCTGATGGTGACGAGCCCGGTTAGCAGAGGGAGGCCTCCCTTACGGCTCCCACCGGCGGCCCCTGGTGGTATAACAGGAAGCACGGAGGTGGAAGGGGTACGAGTGCCTGGCAGGATCAAGAACTACCGCAGGTGATCAGGAACCAGCAGGTGAGGAGGCAGGAGGCAGGAACTACAGCAGGTGAGTGGACAGGAACCAGGAACTACAGCAGGTGAGTAGACAGGAACCAGGAACTCAGAAGATGACCCGGACCGGGAGGCACAGCAGGTAGACTGGAACCACTGGGCAGCAGCAGATGAACAGGAACCAGCAGATGAGCAGACAGGAACCAGCAGATGAGCAGACAGGAACCAGGAACTGCAGCAGGTGAGTAGACAGGAACCAGGAACTCAGCAGATGACCCGGACCGGGAGGCACAACAGGTAGACTGGAACCACTGGGCAGCAGCAGGTGAACAGGAACCAGCAGATGAGCAGACAGGAACCAGCAGATGAGCAGACAGGAACCAGCAGATGAGCAGACAGGAACCAGGAACTCAGCAGATGACCCGGACCGGGAGGCACAGCAGGTAGACTGGAACCACTGGGCAGCAGCAGGTGAACAGGAACCAGCAGATGAGCAGACAGGAACCAGCAGATGAGCAGACAGGAACCAGCAGATGAGCAGACAGGAACCAGGAACTCAGCAGATGACCCGGACCGGGAGGCACAGCAGGTAGACTGGAACCACTGGGCAGCAGCAGGTGAACAAGAGCCAAGGTCAGGCAGGATCGTCAGACAAGCCGGGGTCGGGTAAACTGGCAGGCAGCGAGGCACAAAAGGATCAGGCAATACCGAAGTCATTAAACAGGCCGATGGTCAGGTACAGGCAGATAGCAGGAGGGTCACAGGAAGCCGGGTCAGATACAGGTAAACAAGGCAAATCAGGTCACTTGGGATAAACGCTGTAGAGCAGACAGCAGGGACTGTCTGCAAGTGAGGACTTTAAATAGCCCTTCGGGCGTCACCTGCGGGGGCGGGAACCAGGAAGTCCAGGGCGTCTGTTCCTGACAGGGTTTCCATGACATTGCCCCCCCCAAGGGGCAGCCTCCGGATGCCTCTAGGAGCAAACTTCTCGGGGTGAGACCTCCTGAAGGCTTGTATCAGGTCTTTGGCGTGAATGTTCTCTTCGGGTTCCCAGGAGTTCTCCTCTGGTCCGTAACCCTTCCATTTTAATAAAAATTTACTCTGGCTATTTCTTCTTCGTGCGTCTAAAATAGCTTCTACCTCGAATTCCTGTTCCCCGTCTATGATGACGGGATCAGGGTGAGTCGGGGTCCGACCTGGGAATGGGTTGGAGACTGACGGTTTCAATAGAGAAACATGAAAAACAGGGTGGACCCTCAGGGAGTCGGGGAGCTCCAGCTCGTAGGCCACCTCGTTGATTTTCCTTTTGATATTAAAAGGCCCTAGAAACTTGGGGCCCAATTTCTTGGACGGGCAAGCCAATCTTAGATTGATGGTGGAAAGCCATACTTGGTCGCCCGGTGCCAGCGCTAATTCACCCCGTCTCCTCCTGTCGTAGACCATCTTGTTATACTCCTGAGTTCTTGCCATGGCTTCGCGTAGAAGCTGGTTGTTAGAGGAGAAGAAATTCACTTTTTCCAGAACTGCGGGCACTGAGCACTCAGGGAGAGAGTTGGGCAGAAATGTGGGGTGAAACCCGAAGTTCGCAAAAAATGGGGTCTGGTTAGTTGCGGAGTGGATGGAGTTATTGTAGGAGAACTCCGCTAGCGGAAGCAGGGAGAGCCAGTCATTCTGAGCAAAGGAGGAGAAACAACGCAAATATTGCTCGAGGGTCTGATTTGTTCTCTCAGTCTGTCCGTTGGTTTGAGGGTGGTAAGCCGAAGAGAATGATAGCTCTATTCCCAGAGTCTTGCAGAGGGACCTCCAGAACCGGGAGGTAAATTGTACCCCCCGATCGGAGACTATATTAGCAGGTACCCCGTGGAGCCTGACGACTTCTTTAATGAACATTTGTGCAGTTTCCGGGGCCGAGGGGGTCCCTCTCATAGGAACAAAATGTGCCATCTTGGACAGACGGTCCACAATCACAAAGATGGTGGTGTGATTCTCAGCCGGGGGGAGTTCAACTATGAAGTCGATAGAAAGCATTTTCCACGGTCTCTCTGGAACGGGTAAGGGCTTCAGTAGTCCCCAGGCTTTGGATCTGGACCCTTTATTCCGGGTACATGTAGTACAGGACTCCACGAACCTCCTGCAATCCTCGCGTAGTCGAGGCCACCAGAAGGTACGTTGTACCAACTCAGTGGTCTTAGCCACGCCAAAGTGCCCAGCAAGGGCATGATCGTGGCAGAGCTCTAGCACGGTTATCTTTAGTTCTTCTGGTATGAATATCCTGTCTTGGTGCCAGAGTAATCCATCCTTGGTTTGCAGATCCAGTTCAGGAGAGGGTTCCTGTCTAGTGGTGGCTTGTCTGATCCGGGAGAGTAGGTCCTCCTGAAGTAGGAGAAAATTCCCAGGAGCGAGGATTGTATCGGGTGAGGAGAGTTCTTTGGATCCATGAAACATTCGGGACAAGGCGTCAGGTTTAGTGTTCTTGGCACCGGGGCGGTATGTAACATGGAAGGAGAACCGGGAAAAAAACAGGGCCCATCTGGCTTGTCGTGGTTTTAGTCTTTTTGCAGTTTTCAGGTACTCTAAGTTCTTATGGTCGGTGAATACTAAGATCGGGTGAGCAGCACCTTCAAGTAAGTACCTCCATTCTTCCAGGGCGGACTTAATCGCCAAGAGTTCCCGGTCTCCCACGTCATAGTTCTTTTCTGCCGCAGATAATTTGCGAGAAAAGAAAGCCACCGGATGAAGCAAAGCCTTGGTTCCTTGCCTCTGTGACAATATTGCCCCTACTGCAACCTCAGAAGCATCTACCTCAAGTACAAATGGTAGGGAGGAATCTGGGTGTTTTAAGATGGATGCAGAGGTGAAGAGCCCTTTGAGATCCTCAAAGGCCTTTTGGGCCTCAGGGGACCAGTGGAAGCGGGTACCTTGCTTGGTTAGCTGAGTAATGGGTGCAATGATGGCGGAGAACCCCCGGATGAATTTACGATAAAAGTTGGCAAATCCAACGAACCGTTGGATTCCCTTCTTATCCACTGGTGCTGGCCAGTCCAAGATTGCGGTGATCTTCTGTGGGTCCATCCTGATGCCTTTGCCAGAGATGATTAATCCCAGAAATGCTATGCTCTCCCGCTCAAACTCGCATTTCTCAGCCTTCGCATATAGTTTATGCTGCCGAAGCCGGTCTAACACACTTCTGACATGCCTGCGATGAGAGTCAAGGGAGGAAGAGAAGATTAGTATGTCATCTAAATAAGCAATCACAAAGAGATCTAAAAAGTCCCGAAGAACATCATTAATTAAATACTGGAAGGTGGCAGGGGCATTGCACAGCCCAAAGGGCATCACTAAATATTCGAAATGTCCGAACCGGGAGCGGAAGGCGGTTTTCCACTCATCGCCCTCCTTGATTCGGACCAGGTTATAGGCTCCCCGGAGGTCAAGCTTAGTAAAAATAACGGCAGCTCCCAATCTTTGGAACAACTCTGGTACCAGAGGAAGAGGATAACGATTTTTAATGGTGACCTTATTTAGTTCACGGTAGTCCACACATGGCCTGAGGGTATGGTCCTTCTTTTCTACAAAGAAAATGCCTGCGCCTGCTGGCGACGTAGAGGGGCGAATGAACCCCTTTAAAAGGTTCTCATCGATGTAGTCCTTCAGGGCCCCCTGTTCCACCTCCGTTAAAGGGAAAATCCTACCGAAAGGAATAGCTGCTCCGGGAAGTAGATCAATGGGGCAGTCGTAGGCTCGGTGGGGTGGTAGTGTCTCTGCCCCCTGTTTACTAAACACATCGAGAAAGTCCAGGTAAGCCTCAGGGATGGCCTGACGTATTCCGGCCTCAGTGTCGGTACACATTAAGGTGGCAGGCCCAGGGGGTTCGTGTGAGCCACAGGACCGTTGGCAGTAGGAGGAAGGAAACGTGATCACCCCCATGACCCAGTTAATGGTAGGATTATGGGCTTGTAGCCAGGGCATACCGAGAATTATGGGGAACAGTGGAGAGGAGATAATATCCAGCCGTAGATATTCTCGGTGCACCCCGGTAGAGGAGAAGACAGTGACAGGTAGGGGAGCCGTCTCTTCGACCACGGGCCCCGACTTGATAAGGGACCCATCAGCCAGGTGAACCCGTAGTCCATGGGTCTTGGGAAGTAGAGGAATAAGTTGAGTACGGGCAAAAGTTGAGTCCATGAAGCAACTACAAGCCCCAGAGTCAATAATTGCGACGACTTGCAGGGTCCTTCCTGGGAGCTGCAGGGAGATAGAAAGAGCGAAGTGAGAGGAGGATTTAGTCTGAGGGTTGATCACAGCAGGGAATACTGACAAGCACTTACGGAACTTCAGGGGACAGTTCCTAACGAAGTGACCGGGCTCCCCGCAGTACAGGCACAGGTTGTGCGCGCGTCGGCGTTGGCGTTCCTCCGGAGTAAGGGAAGGGCGGAGGACCCCAAGCTGCATGGGTTCAGGAGCATCGTACAAGGGGGTCAAGGGTGCTGCAGAAGCTGGGTGCGGATGACTGGGGACCCGGGGAAGCATCCAGGTCGGCCGGGTGAAGCCCGTGGCCCTCTCAACCCTCCGTTCCCTCAGGCGTCGGTCGATCTGAATTGTCAGATCGATCAGTAGGTTCACATTTTCTGGTATTCCTACCCTAGCCAGTTCGTCATTCAGGGGGTCAGAAAGGCCTATACGAAACTGGTGACAGAGGGCAGCATCATTCCAGCTGGTGTCTGCGCTCCAGCGCCTGAATTCAGCTACATAGTCTTCCGCTGCTCTGCGTCCCTGCTGAAGGGTCCGCAGGGCGTTCTCTGCAGTGACCGAGAGCTGAGGGTCCTCGTACAATTGGGCAATGGCGTCAAAAAAAAGTGTAAGGCTGTCCAAGGACGCATCTTTGCGTTCTAGCAGGCGGTGGGCCCAGTTCTGTGGGTCTCCGGAAAGCAGCGAAATTACAAAGCCCACCTTGGTAGCTTCTAAGGAAAAGGTGCGGGGCTGTAAGGCAAAGTACAACTCACAAGAGTTCCGGAAAGCCCTGAACTTGCTCCGGTCCCCGGAGAATCTTTCGGGTGTAGGGACCCTGGGTTCAGGGGGAAGCATGACCACCGTGGGCGCAGCTCCTGCCCCGGCGGAAGAAGTGGAGGCAAGTGGACCCCCTTGAGCTCCATCGGGGTTGGTGAGGGCCCGTACTTGTCCTTCCAGGTGAGTGTAGCCTTGCTGGAGGCTCTTAACGGCCTCGGTCAGTCCCGCCAGGTGTCGGCATAGTTCCTCCATAGGTGAGGCTCCCTGCTCGGGCTCAGACATGGCTGTTTGCTACTGTCACGTACCTGATGGTGACGAGCCCGGTTAGCAGAGGGAGGCCTCCCTTACGGCTCCCACCGGCGGCCCCTGGTGGTATAACAGGAAGCACGGAGGTGGAAGGGGTACGAGTAGGGTTGCCACATCATCCCTTTAATCCAGGACACACATTAATTACGCAGGTTCTGAGGCTGATTAAGCTGGTAATTAAACTCACTTGGTGCCTTATCTGCCTTTAATTAGCCTCAGAACCTGTGTAATTCATATGTGTCCTGGAATAAAGGGATGATGTGGCAACCCTAGGTACGAGTGCCTGGCAGGATCAAGAACTACCGCAGGTGATCAGGAACCAGCAGGTGAGGAGGCAGGAACCAGGAACTACAGCAGGTGAGTGGACAGGAACCAGGAACTACAGCAGGTGAGTAGACAGGAACCAGGAACTCGGAAGATGACCCGGACCGGGAGGCACAGCAGGTAGACTGGAACCACTGGGCAGCAGCAGATGAACAGGAACCAGCAGATGAGCAGACAGGAACCAGCAGATGAGCAGACAGGAACCAGGAACTGCAGCAGGTGAGTAGACAGGAACCAGGAACTCAGCAGATGACCCGGACCGGGAGGCACAGCAGGTAGACTGGAACCACTGGGCAGCAGCAGGTGAACAGGAACCAGCAGATGAGCAGACAGGAACCAGCAGATGAGCAGACAGGAACCAGCAGATGAGCAGACAGGAACCAGGAACTCAGCAGATGACCCGGACCGGGAGGCACAGCAGGTAGACTGGAACCACTGGGCAGCAGCAAGTGAACAGGAACCAGCAGATGAGCAGACAGGAACCAGCAGATGAGCAGACAGGAATCAGGAACTCAGCAGATGACCCGGACCGGGAGGCACAGCAGGTAGACTGGAACCACTGGGCAGCAGCAGGTGAACAAGAGCCAAGGTCAGGCAGGATCGTCAGACAAGCCGGGGTCGGGTAAACTGGCAGGCAGCGAGGCACAAAAGGATCAGGCAATACCGAAGTCAGAAAACAGGCCGATGGTCAGGTACAGGCAGATAGCAGGAGGGTCACAGGAAGCCGGGTCAGATACAGGTAAACAAGGCAGATCAGGTCACTTGGGATAAACGCTGTAGAGCAGACAGCAGGGACTGTCTGCAAGTGAGGAGTTTAAATAGCCCTTCGGGCGTCACCTGCGGGGGCGGGAACCAGGAAGTCCAGGGCGTCTGTTCCTGACAGGGTTTCCATGACACCTACTCTTGGTAGCATATTTAATATAGCTATAATGTGCAGCAGACTATTGCAGATAATACATAATCTACACATTTCTATGATGGTCAGAGCAGAGTATAAAGTATTGTAGCGGGGGTTAAAATTTAGGGGAAGTGAAAGGGTGGTAGTATGACCCAATGCACTGATTATTGGGGAATCTGGGACCCTTTTATGGTTCTTGGAGGACTCTGGTGGTGTGAGGTTCCCTGCGGCCTACAGGTGGCGTTGTTGCCCTGGGCCGGAGTTGAACCCTCACCGCAAGACTGCATCCTTTTTTTCCTTTCCCGGCGCTGGTACGGCAGGGCGTAAAGGGAGAGGAGATAAAAGGGGCGGACGCAAAGGGGGAGGAGATAAAAGGGGCGGACGCCCTGAACACGGGGTTCAGGGTCGGAGGTCAGAGTCGCGCCCAGGCACCTTCAGCCTGGGTGCCGGCGTTCCGGAGTTCCAGGCCCAGGTGCCCTTGACCTGGCCGGAGCGGGAGATGGAGTCCATCCCAGGCACCTTTAGCCTGGGGTGAGGTACTATTGAGAAGGCCTGGGGCCCGGTACCTTCGACTGGGTCCCGCAAGGGTGGGGGAATCCGAGGGGGCCCTAAAGCCTTGGGAGCCCGAATCTGAGATGAGGAGGCCAGGAAGCATAACCCCTTGAACAGTCCGGTGCAGCATTGCTGGTGACGGCGGGGCCTCTGGTAACTCTCTTGGACAGATGTCTTCCCTCTGACAGGGGCTGCGCTTAGTGAATTCACGTTCTGTCCTACACAGTCGGTGGCAGCGACTGTACGCCATAACCGTTGGTGACACAACAATGGTTGGTTCTATCTAAGGATTGTGCCTCGACCTACTCCCCACCTATACTGAATTGTTCTTAGGTCACAACCTGTCTGTGCTAAGTGACGATTTATTGCTGTTGGAGAATAAATACGAGTTGGACCTTTTCAGTGGTGTGGAACTCCACTTTTTACTGGGAGCAGAGGGGGTCATTTACAGAAAAGACTTGGCTCTGGGTTATACACACACGACCCGATGGTAAAATAGGTTCTGGCCTTCACCTTTATCCAAAAAGAGGACATGGGCCGTGGTGTATCTCATCCCTCCTCCCATACTCCCCCCTAGGCGAGACAACAAGCCGAGAAGAAGAAGGGGTGAGAGGGGTGAGGTTGCTAAAGTATGTTTTCATAAATAAAAAACAAACGCCTACCATTTTCTACTAAATTCTCAAAACCTATTCAGAGACTCTTCTCCTTCCTCTGGGAAAGGGGGTGAGTGGGGTGAAGTGATCACTCTAAAGCTAACCATATACTCTAAGGCTGGCCATAGATGAGGCATTTTTTTTGTTCAGCCAGCAGGCTAACTAAAAAACAAAAACGAACAGATTCCTCTGTCCACACAAGTGAAGTGTATAGAGATATCCCCCACTCCCCACTGAGACATTGTATTTTGACAGTAGAACTCTCCACTGCTGGGTTTTTCATTACATTTTGTTTACATTGCTTCTAATTAAAGATAACAGCCAGAGTGACATTATTTCTTACTATACCACCCATGACCCATTTTGCCCCACACTGTAATTGCTGCTGCTTCACAGATGTTGCACACACCTGGTGTTTCAGATTTTAGGGGAGCATGTGACTTTCTTCTAGGATGCAATGCTCCTGCCTGTGTGGCCATTTACCAGAAAACAACACTAAAACCTTAGTAGAAAGACAATGACAGCAACCTTGTTTAAGCTCCAATGTTATTTGACAATGGAGGTTACACAGGTTACACAGGATTTGACTTTCGAGGCAATGGAATTGTAGGGAAATAGGCAATTTGATGGTATAAGCAATGTAATTTGCTTATTGAATACAGGAGGTTGTTTGCTTGGCACGGGCACCATTCAGGGAACACTTTGCATTTTCTCAGTGAATGCAAAGTGTTCTATGATTGGAAGAGGTAGAAAGGCAGGGCAGTGACATCACAATCTCCACCCTTTTCAATCAGAGAATGCTTTGCATTCATTAATAAGATGCAAAGTGTTCTCTGAATGGAGCCAATGCTGAACTGAAGTGATCTTCTAAGCAGTAGGACAACTGTTCGGCACTGGACCCAAAAGCTAGAGGTGATCATTGTAGTAGAAGGGCCTACTACAATGATTTCCAACTTGCACAGGGATATTCAAGGTATGACACATACATACTTATATTGGTCCAAGCTGGACCAATGTAACTGTGCAAAATATGTATAGCAAGCCTATAAAAGAAGATTATCAATACTTATCAGTTCTTTTGCCCGTCAATCTGATCTTTGCTATTTTTGCAGAGATATATGCCTAAAGCATATTTAACATCTAAATATCTAAAAAATTTGTGATTCGGCACTGCGTCACTTTAACTGACAATTGCGCGGTCGTGCGACGTGGCTCCCAAACAAAATTGGCGTCCTTTTTTTCCCACAACTAGAGCTTTCTTTTGGTGGTAATTTATCCCCCCTGCGATTTTTATTTTTTGCGCTATAAACAAAAATAGAGACATTTTGCTATAATAAATATCCCCCAAAAATATATAAAAAAACATTTTTTTCCTCAGTTTCGGCCGATGCGTATTCTTCTACATATTTTTGGTAAAAAAAATCGCAATCGGCGTTTATTGATTGGTTTGCGCAAAAGTTATAGCGTTTACAAAATAGGGGGTAGTTTTATGGCATTTTTATTATTATTTTTTTTTTAATAGTTATGGCGGCGATCAGTGATTTTTTTTCATGACTGCGACATTATGGCGGACACATCGGACACTTTTGACACATTTTTGGGACCATTGTCATTTTCACAGCGATCAGTGCTATAAAAATGCACTGGTTACTGTGAAAATGACACTGGAAGTGAAGGGGTTAACCACTAGGTGGCGCTGTAGGGGTTAAGTGTACCCTAAGAAGTGATTCTTACTGTAGGGGGGCGTGGCTACACGTTACACGTCACTGATCGTCTCTTCTGATGACAGGGAACAGGGAACAGACGATCACTGACATGCCACAGAGAAGAACGGGGAAAGGTTTGTTTACACTCACCTCACCCCGTTCTTCAGCTCTGTGACCCGATCGCGGGACACCGACAGCGATCGGATCCGCGACCCATGGCTGGGCTCTTAAAGGGCAACGTACCTGTATGTTGATGTGCCCAGCCATGCCATTCTGCTGACGTATATCGGCGTGAGGCGGTCCTTAAGTGGTTAAAGAATCAGCAAAGTAACTTTGATGAAAATATTATAATCAATGATTTAAACTCTACACCAGGGTCAAGGAAAGAACTTCTAATATTTTCTTAAAATAAACACAACGTTAACGTCATTTGTAATATTACTTTGTCGAAAAAAAATTCTAATAAGGGTGTATGTCCAGACATGTAATATGGCTATGCAGCCTAGTTACTGTATATACTATACACCAGTTATTATAAAACTTTGATTGTACCAGCCACACCAAGACCTAAATATAATGTGTGTGTGTATATATATATATATATATATATATATATATATATATATATATATATAAATATATATATCAGATAGCTTTTATGTATAAATATACTGTAAGTGAAATGTTTTAGCCAAGGCACGTTTTCCAGATTGGGTGGTTAATGAGACATGTTGAACTTCCTGATGTTGAGGGACGCCCAGGGAAATGCTGGCTCAGTGACCTCTTATGGTTCACTTGTAGCTAGCAAGTAAAAAAAAAAATCTTATGTCATGAAGCAGTCAATGAGATTTACATTTAAATGATAACTGTCGCCAAGTAAACAGTGTTTTAAAATTTGTAATATACAGTAAATGCAAACTGATGCATGGTTTGGTTGCAGTTATTTGTCAGTGCTCTGATAGACTTGTTTTTTCAACAATATACAGCAGGAAGTTCTAAAGACTGTGACCAATCATATGTACAATACTATTTGTCAGAAGTGTATTACGCTGTTGCTGTATGCAAATTCCTAAAGTTATATTAAAGTGTATGTATAGCCATTTATTTTCAGAGTTTTGTTTTCAGAGTAGGAAAAACATAAAAGTCCTGTCGATTTATGTTTTGCTGGAAAAAATGAGAAGCTTGCATAGATCAATCAGAATGCAATAAGGCACAGTGGTGAGGCTGTTTTCAATATAAGTGAGGTGTTCCAAACGCAGGACATCTATATTCGAAGATTTACATACACAAAATTCAATGAGAGCACCAAACAAAGGTCTGAGTGTCCAAATACTTTATTAATATTTGTAATATTTTATATTAATATTTGCTTACATGGGGTCAACACAGACCAGCCAGTGTGTTTTGGGGGCTCAAAGATCCCCCCCCTTCTTGAGGGCTTGAGATTTATGGAGAGGTTGGAGTGCATTCCCCCGCTGCATAGCCATTCACTGGCAAGCTCAGTGTACTTCTGCTTCTCCTCCCCCCAGCTCTTATGCAGCTGAGAATAGAGGGAATGTGATTATATATAAAAAAGGGGAAAAAAGGTTTTCATAATGTTTTTTTTTTTTTATCAATACAAAAAAGTTTTGCCTTTCATTTCATTTTAAACCGAATTGGTTGTTTTACAAGGTGATCATTTACAATCACATTACTTCCTGTCCTTGAGACACAACAAGAAGTGAGGGAAAATCTTTCCAAAATAAGAGGAATTTCAAAAAGATCTGCATTGGAAGATTTTCCTTTACCTCCTGTTCTGGTGGCAGTTGTAAAATTTTGGATATCTCACCACTTTCTGATATAATTTTTTTTATGATAACAGTCACCAGGACAAATAGAGTGGATGAATCATCCCGCTGGGATACAGTAAGCAAAATAAACCCCTTCCTATACAATTATCTAAACCCCCCCTCTCCCAAAAAAAAAAAAAAAAGGCCATAGATAATACATTTTAAAAACAGATTTGCAAAAAAAAAGATCTGCTATTGAGAAATCTCTATTCAACCAACATTTAGCTTGTAAACAGTTAATACGTGCTGTATATATCCTTCCATTACATCCCCCCCCCCACCTCTCAAGCGATGAATTGTCCATAGGCTCCCTTGCTGGTGCTGGCATCTTCTCTGGGTTTGGGGTCTTCTGCCATCTTGAGTGGTCAAGTCAGAATGACGTAACTCCCCAGCATGTGCACCAGTGTTCATTTATTCCAGTATGTGATGTGCCCAGAATGTACACTGAGCTGTGCATTCTTAAAGTGTAAAAAAACATTCTCCTATGGGTGATCTATGTACAGTGCAAGGATTATAACAGCCTTTGTTGCAGATTCCTACCTTTTGTTCTTCTGAAGTAATCCATGTGTGTTTGTGCCTCTGTGCTTAGTGGGTCTAATGGGAGTGGTATCATAATTAACTGTCAGGTGTGCAGCTGCAGGGCACTAATGAGGAAAGCTGCTGGGCCTGAATCCCTTTACACATGCTCCTATTGAAAGTATCTCTTCAAAAATGACATTTTTGTTGCAGGGGATGCCTGAAATCTGACCTATATCTTAGGCAGACTTCTGGGACAATTGGTGAGTAGTGTTGAGCGAACCCGAACTGTAAAGTTCGGGTCCGTACCGAACTTTAGCTTTTTCCCGAACCCGAACCCGGACTTTGCGCAAAAGTCCGGGTTCGGGTTCTGGTTCGGGAATCTAATTACGCAGTTAGAAATGCTTCAGGGGCCAGCCAATCACCTTTTGATTAGCTGGTGTGCCCTTAGAAGCCATCATAGCCATGCCTACTAATGGCATGGCTGTGATTGGTCAGTGCAACATGTGACCCAGCTTCTATATAAGCTAGAGGCACACAGCACACACGTCACTCTGCTTCAGAATAGATAGGGAGAGGATCTAGTCTGCTGCTGCTGCTTTTAGGGAGAGATAGAAAAATACATGAGTTAGTCCTGATTCTGGAATCTGAGGGAAAAGATAGAGAGACAGTGTAGTGTAGGGCCAGGTTCCTGTTTTTTGCTTTTAGGGAGAGAGATATATTATATAGGAATAGGAGTCCAGATTGAGAGATATAACTCAGCGATCTGCATCTGTTTGTGTTGCAGTGCAGTCTTTTTACACTGCTATGAGCCCAGTGTCAGAGAAAATCTACCTTTTATCTGCAAGCTCAGTGCACCAGCACTGCATATATTACGTTGAGAGATACACCGTTTCCATACTGTGGGTGTATTCTGCTCTTGGAAAAAGATCCATTTAGGACAAAAAAAAAGGCACTTTATCGTGCTCTTTTCCAAAAGACCCGTTTAGGGCAAAAAATAATAAAAAATTTGCACTTTAATGTACGCTTGCAAAAAGAGCCATTTAGGGCCACAAAAAATATTTTGCAGTGTGTTATACATATGTGGAGGTGTGTGAAATAAACAATTAATATATACTTTTCTTCTACTGTGCTATACTAAAAAAAAACATTTTTTTTTAATAGCATTTTCTGCAGTTCTGTAGCTGTGCGATTCAGCGGTTACGTACTGTGGGTGTATTGTGGTCTTCCAAAAAACGCCATTTAGGGCCACCAAAAATATTTTGCAGTGTGTTATACATATGTGGAGGTGTGTGAAATAAACAATTAATATATACTTTTCTTCTACTGTGCTATACTAAAAAAAAAAACATTTTTTTGAATAGCATTTTCTGCAGCTCTGTAGCTGTGCGATTCAGCGGTTACATACTGTGGGTGTGTTCTGCTCTTCCAAAAACACCCATTTAGGGCAACATCCTAAATTTGGAAAATATGAGGAGAAGGTCAAAGGGACGGGGTGGCCCCGGTCGTGGTGCTGCTGGTGGAGCTCCTGTTGCAGGGAGAGGACGTGGTGGATCTGTGCCAGATACACGCACAAGTGAAACACCTTCCACAGGTGCGAGTAGGTGACCGAGTCTGCGGCGGTATTTTGTCGCGCCTAATGAGGCTGTACGAATGTTTAGGCCAGGACAAGTACAGGCGATAGTAGATTGGGTTGCTAACAGTGCCTCGGGTTCCTTCACATTGTCTTCCACCCACTCTTCTGATGAAAGATCAGAGTTGGCACCTGAAACCCATGTCCATCAGTCTTTCACCTCACCCCCTTGCAAATCAGCCAAGCAGTCTGAGCCCCAAATCATGCAGCAGTCTCTTCTGCTTTTCGATGACTCTGTTAGCAGGGTTTCCCAGGGCCATCCACCTAGCCCTGCCCCAGAAGTGGAAGAGATTGAGTGCACCGATGCCCAACCACTTATGTTTCATGATGAGTACATGGGAGGACCATTGCAGCACGTCTCGGATGATGACAAAACACAGGTGCCAACTGCTGCTGCTTTCGCAATTGTGCAGACAGACAAGGAGGGCAGGGGTGAAGACTGGGTGGAAGATGATGTGGAGGACGATGAGGTCCTCGACCCCACATGGAATCAACGTTAAGCAGGTGACCAGTGTAGTTTGGAGGAAGAGGCGGTGGTCGCACAGAGCCACCAGCACAGCAGAAGAGGGAGCAGGGTGCAAAAGCGGAGCGTCCGTCCCCTAGACAGTATGTCTGCTACTGCCCAACGCAGCAAGGGACCGAGCACACCAAAGCCAGGTCCAAGGAGTTCCCTAGCGTGGCAGTTCTTCACACAATGTGCTGATGACAAGACACGAGTGGTTTGCACGCTGTGCAATCAGAGCCTGAAGCGAGGCATAAACGTTCTCAACCGGAGCACAACCTGCATGACCAGGCATCTAAGTGCAAAGCACGAGCTGCAGTGGAGTAGACACCTCAAAAACCAAGAAAGGTCTCTGGCTCCTCCTGCTTCCTCTTCTGCTGCAGTCTCGGCCTCTTCATCCACCTCTGTAGTGACAGTGGCACCTGCCACCCCGCAAACAGAGGATCTGCCAGCAACACTACCACCTGGGTCACCAACCATCTCCACAATGTCCCATGGAAGCGTTCAGCTCTCTATCTCCCAAACATTGGAGCGGAAGAGGAAGTACCCCCCTAGCCACCCGCGATCCCTGGCCCTGAATGCCAGCATTTCAAAACTCCTGGCCTTTGAAATGCTGTCATTCTGTCTGGTGGAGACGCAGAGTTTTAAAAGCCTGATGGCATTGGCTGTCCCACAGTACGTCGTGCCCAGCCGCCACTACTTTTCCAGGCGAGCCATCCCTTCCCTGCACTACCAAGTGGGGGACAAAATCAGGTGTGCACTGCGCAACGCCATCTGTGGCAAGGTCAACTTAACTACGGATGCGTGGACCAGTAAGCACGGTCAGGGACGTTATATCTCCATAACAGCACACTGGGTAAATGCAGTTGCGGCTGGGCCTGAGGCAGATAGCAGTTTGGCGCATGTCCTTCCACCACCGAGGATTGCAGGGCGCTTCAGTTTGCCTCCTGTTGCTAACTCCTCCTACTCCGCTTCCTCATCCTCTACCGCCTCCTCATCTGGTCAGCGTAACACCTTCACCACCAACTTCAGCACAGCCAGGGGTAAACGACAGCAGGCAGTTTTAAAACTTTCCTGTTTGGGGGAAAAAACCCACACCGCGCAGGAGTTGTGGAGGGACATGGAACAACAGACCAATGAGTGGTTGCTGTCAGTGAGCCTCAAGCCCGGCCTGGTGGTGTGCGATAATGGGCGAAATCTCGTAGCAGCTCTGGGCCTAGCCGGTTTGACGCACATCCCTTGCCTGGCGCATGTGCTGAACTTGGTGGTCCAGAGGTTCCTTAAAAATTACCCCAATATGCCAGAGCTGCTGCAGAAAGTGCTGGCTGTGTGTGCGCACTTTTGGCGTTCTCACCCTGCTGCTGCTCGCCTGTCAGCGCTGCAGCGTAACTTCGGCCTTCCCGCTCACCGCCTCATATGTGACGTGCCCACAAGGGGGAGCTCCACCTTGCACATGCTGGCCAGACTGTGCGAGCAGCAGCAGGCGATAGTGGAGTTTCAGCTGCAGCAATCACGCGTGAGTCGCTCTGCGGAACAGCACCACTTCACCACCAATAACTGGGCCTCCATGCGAGACCTGTGTGCCTTGTTGCGCTGTTTCGAGTACTCCACCAACATGTCCAGTACCAATGATGCCGTTCTCAGCGTTACTATCCCAGTTCTATGCCTACTTGAAAAAACGCTTCGGGCGATGATGGAAGAGGATGTGGCACAGGAGGATGAGGAGGAGGAGGAGGAAGCGGGATCATTTCAAAGGCTTTCAGGGCAGTCTTTCACAAGTAGCTACGAGGGTGGGTTCCTGCACCAACAAACGCCAGGTACACAATTGTCCGGCAGAAAGGGCACAGTTCTGGAGGATGACGAGGTGGAGGAGGGGATGGAGGAGGAGGACTGGAGGAGGAAGAGGAGGAGCCATGTTCACAGCAGGGTGGCACCCAGACCAGCTTGTGGCCATCACTGGTGCGTGGCTGGGGGGATACAGAGGACACAGACGATACACCTCCCACAGAGGACAGCTTTTCTTTGCCTCTGGGCAGCCTGGCACACATGAGAGATTACATGCTGCAGTGTTTCCGCAATGACCGCCGAGTTGCCCACATTTTAACTGGTGCTGATTACTGGGTGGCCACCCTGCTGGATCCCCGTTACAAGGACAACGTACCGTCCTTAATTCCCTCACTGGAGCGGGATCGTAAGATGCGCGAGTACAAGCGCACGCTGGTAGAGGCGCTGCTGGTGGCATTCCCACCTGACAGCGGGCGTACGGTGGAAGCACAAGGCGAAGGCAGAGGAGGAGGAAGAGGTCGCCAACGCAGCCGAGCAACGGCAGCACCTCAGAAGGCAGGGTTAGCATGGCTGAAATGTGGAAAAGCTTTGTCAGCACGCCACAACAACCAGCACCACCAGCTGAGATGGAACGTCTTAGCAGGAGGCAGCATTTCACCAACATGGTTGAGCAGTATGTGTCCACAGGCCTACACGTACTGGATGACGGTTCTGCCCCCTTTAACTTCTGGGTCTCCAAATTGGGCACATGGCCTGAGCTTGCCCTTTATGCCTTGGAGGTGCTGGCCTGCCCTGCAGCCAGTGTATTATCTGAACGTGTATTTAGCACGGCAGGGGGCGTTATCACAGAAAAGCGCAGCCGCCTGTCCAGAGCCAATGTGGACAAGCTCACGTTCATTAAAATGAACCAGGCATGGATCCCACAGGACTTGTCCTTACCTTGTGCAGAATAGACATGTATACCGGTGTTGTGACAAAAACTGTCCGGCCATCGGATTGTGTCCGGCCCGTACTGCGAAGGCGCAGCGCTTGCGCAGTACAGAGGACAAGGAGATTCACAAAATCTCCGAAGATGAACGGCGCCTGCGCCGTGAGTGCAGGTTCAAGCCCCAACATCCAAGTGGACATACGGTAGCACATAGTAACAGGGCCCCTCACGGGCTCGCTTCGATCGCCACGCTTCGGGCACGGCCTCACTTGGCTCGGCTTGAACCACAGATGGTGTGGCCTTCACCTGAACTCACCACGCAGGCGCCGTTCATCTTAGGAGATTTTCGAAATCCTCTTGTCCTACATACTGAGCAAGCGCAGTACAGGGTGGACACTATTCGACGGGGGACAGAATTCGACACAACACTGGCCTTACCCAGCCATTGTTGTATTTTTGAACCAGTGTTGGCTACCTCGTCCTCCTCCACCGCCGCTTCCACCTACACAGCCACATCCACCGCCACCTCAACCTCCTACTCCATATGGACCTCGTCCTCCTAGGTCAAGATTATAATTTGTATTTTATTTTTTTTTGTAGCGCACAGATCCTTTCCCCCTTACCTGCCTTTATGTTGTTGGCTCCTCGCAGGAGGGAGAAAGGCACACCGCACTACCAGCCCGTACCGTCCTATATAAAGAGGTTGAGCGGTGTACTTGATGGGCCGTGTCCACAGCCGGAGTCAAAACTCCTCCAGAGGATGATTCTCACCTCTACTGTAGGTAGAGGCAAGTCCTTTAATTCCCAGTAAAGTCAATGTCCACTCCAGCTGAAATTACAACTCTTATTCTCTCATGGCAAAATAAACTCTACTCGGATAGAAAAGGTTAGAGCAAAGAAACAGGACAGCTTAAGGTGTGGAGGAGGTCCAGGCACAAACGTAGCACATTCACTTCACTGCTTAGGTTTCTCAAACAGTTTTAGGTGCACGGTCTCTGCCACAGACCTTGAGGTTGGTCTCTGCCACAGACCGGGTGTACAATGCCCCTGCCACGGACCTGGAGAACTTTGGTCTCTGCCACAGACCAGGGTGTATAAGGCCCCTGCCACGGGCCGGGTGAATAAGGCCTCTGATACAGTCAAGATGACCTTGAGCTTCTCCTTCTATGAACCTAGCCCATATCAAGGGGAAGACATCTCTCCAGGGAGTCAACAGACCCTTCCTTCACCGTGACTCCCGCATCGGTCCATCAGAATGATCCTCCCTTCCCTGGAACATGGTCCCCTACACGAGGCGGCACCCTAAGACTCCTCGACCCTTAGCGGACTCCAGACGAAGGCTCTGGACTCCAGGCTTTACTCCCGCACCTAGGCCTCCATACCCAGGGCAGCAGGAACTCCAGGATAGTACCTCACCCCGGGCTAAAGGTACCCGAGATGGAACAGGAACACATGCACCCAGGCTGAAGGCAACTGGGCGTGGACCCCACTGGACATCAGCCCCCAGGCCAAAGGTCTGCCCCTTTTATATGCTCTCCCGGCATGCACAGCAGGTTCCCCGCCCCGCTGTACTACTGCCAAGAGGGGACACAAAAGGCACAGCACTGTATCGGCGGTTCAACCCTAGCCTACCATGGCAGCGCCACCTGTAGGCCGCAGGGAACTGCACACCAATACTGTCCCCCGAGGACAAAATGGTCCATGGATCCTACAGAATTAGGGTGTTTGAGCCTATTTACCACTCAAACACTTCCCTTAAATTTAGCACCCCGCTACATTTTTATTTCAAAGTATTTTATTTTCCCACTAGCTTATCCATTAAATTGAATAATTTATTCCAGAAAGGGCGTATTCTGGGGCATTCCCACCATATGTGTGGCATCGTGCCGTTGAGTTTCTGAGGTTCTTAATGACTTCCCGTACCTCTTCTGCTGAAAAGGGGGCCTCCAGCATATTTTTTATTTTTATTATGTTATTTTAAGTTATTTCCCTATCCACATTTGTTTGCAGAGCACTTGCCATGCTCTTAACAACATTTTGCTGCCATTTGCAACCCTCTAGCCCTTTCCATTACTTTTTTAGAGCCTTTTTAGTCCTTAGAAGTCCGGGTCCCCATTGACTTCAATGGGGTTCGGGTTCGGGTTCGGGTTCGGGTTAAAGTTCGGTCCCGAACCTAAACTTTTTTCCGAAGTTCGGCCGAACCCGTCGAACCCGAACATCCAGGTGTCCGCTCAACTCTATTGGTGAGCCAATCACACAAGCAGGAAATTATGTTTCTGGGGAGTGGTCAGTACACACTCTGTGTACAGAACAACTCCATGTAGCCATATTGCAATGCATTCTCAGAAAATTACAGTGGCTGCAGATTGAAAAGGAAGGTGATTTTTAATAACATTTCAAGCACAATATGATTAGTGTCTCAATTATATGTACTATATTATTTTTTCTTTATTTGCTATTTTTTTCCCCATGAAAGTGGAGTTACCTATAAGCATTTTACAAGGAAGAAGGTAAGAAGCCTTTTGTGCAGGTGAGACATAGTAAGTCTCTTCTGCAATAAAAATCTGGGTTTAGTTCCACTTTAAGTAGTAAATATTTCTCAGCATACTGTGTAAACAAGATTTTGCCAGGTCGAAGGTGAATTGTTTTGTTGAGATCCTTTTAATGGATTTTCAATAAATGTCAAGTTTTATGTTCCTAAGGATGTGCTAATCAACAAATCTTTTTGCAAGTTACCTGGTGGTGAAGGCACACATATTGTGCACTCCAATGGACATTGTAACAAGTCCCAAAGGAAAGAGTGAGCTGACCATTTGTTTACAACTTTAAAGACAAAACCCTGTACTGGAGATCTAAGCATGTTGCTGTGATTTGTACCAGTTGCACTTACAGTATAATGCAGATGATGGATTAAACATTACAAACTTCACCTAAAATTTGGAATATTAGCCCTTCACAGTTCAGAGGGCATTTTCCTTGTCAAAAATATTTTATTAAATACAATAAGTTAAATACAATAAATTAAGTACTGTACATTATACAATTCAGAATTATTATATAATGTCCATATGTGGTTACAAATATAGTGTTGATTAGGATATAAGAAAGTGTGAAAAGTTAAAGCAAATAATTAACAATTATGTGTTCAACCTAAGGAGATGTAGAAATCCAAACAGTAAATGATTTTAATAGCTATGAGTAACTGAATAAAGATTTCCTGAGCAAACTTGGGTTAATGGATTGCCTTTCAAAACTGATACTATATTCATTACCTATGGAACTTCAAAATCATAAGGTATAAGGAAAGACAGAGTAGTAAAGAAAAGTGAAGAGTAAAGAAGAAGTAGTGGGGAGGAGTCCACCGGGTCGATCCAGAAGTCACAGTCAGACCTGCATGATCAGTATAACTTCAAATCATCTACCATGGCATTAAAACAGAGTCATTAAATGCTGTCGGTAAGAAATGTTCTATCCAAGGTTGCCATAATTTACGGAATTTAGGAATTTGGTTTTGTTCAATAGCCGCCATTTTGGCGTGTATCATAACATTGTTCATTATTTGTTTTGTCTCGGCCAACGCCAAAGAGGGAGTTTTCCAAGCTCTCGCCACAGTTTGTTTTGCTGCTGTGAGCAAAAATATAAAAAGGTTTAAATTGGGCATGAGTCAGACTTTCTGGTTTGAAATTAAGTAATGTCGTAGTAGGATTGGTTTGGAGGGTTACGTTAAACATTTTGGAGGCATATGTATATATTTCTTTCCAAAATGTTTGTACTGTTGGACAGGACCACCAAATGTGTTTGTATGTACCTTCTTCTGTGCAGCCGTGGAAACAATGACCAGGATAGTCAGGGGTAAGTACTAAGTACCATCGAGTTAGTACTGTATAGTTGGTTTCCATAGCTATTACATTAGGGGAGGAAGATTTAATTGTGGACCAAATTTTTAACCATTCTGCCTCATTTAGGACATATTCCAAGTCCTCCTCCCATTTTCGCACGTAGGTAGGTTTATCCGTTTCAGCATTTATTAGTAACTGAGAATAAAGGGAGGAGATTAGTCCTCTAGCGTGTGGGTCGTTTTTGCAAGCGGATTCAAAACTAGTGAATTGGTTCAGAGGCGTGTCTGAAGTGGTATTAGGTGTAAAGAAATTTTTAATTTGTAAGTATCGGAACATTTCCGATTGTGGGATACCATATGTTTCGCAGAGAGACGGGAAGGGGATAAAGGATGATGAGTTAGCAAAATTGTGAAATTTCAGTAAAACCAAGGAAGACCATGCTTTAAAAGATAAAGGATATATCCAAGCCGTGTAAAAGGTTGGGTTTTTGAGGAAGGAGAGGAGAGGGTTGTGTGGAGATTGCAAATTGTGTTTAAATTTATATCTATCCCAGATGGATAGGTAATGTTTAGTCATAGGATTACTTAGGCAAAGGCGGTTTTTGGAATGAAGCCATAATATATTGGAAATCAATAAAGGGTCACATTCGCAAGCCTCTGTCGATACCCATAAAGGTATTTCCTGAGTGGCATGATATTTGGCTAAACTAGCTATGTGAGCTGTTCTATAGTAAGTGGCAAAATTAGGTACTCCTAGACCTCCTAAGTTTTTAGGTAAGTATAGTGTTTTGAGAGGTATACGCGGTTTTGAAGATCCCCATACTGTTAGCGGTAATACTCTAAATAGGTATAGCAGTTTGGGTAGTATTGTCATTTTAACAACATTTATTTTCCCCATCCAAGAAATAGGGGGTGGGACCAGTTATCCATTAGCTTTGTGATGTGTTTTAGAATGTTAGGGTAGTTAGCTGAGTATAGGTCTGATAAAGAGGCTGTAAGGTGAATCCCTAAAATCGGAATTGACTCTACGCCCCATGTGAAGGGTAGTGCTATTTTAGCTGATGTTAATTCTATTGTAGAAAGCGATATGTTTAATGCAATGCATTTCTTGGGGTTTATCTCTAATCCTGATATGGTAGCAAATTTGTTAAGAATGGGTATTAGATTTGGGCCTGAGACTTGGAGGGATGATAGGAATAATAAGATATCGTCTGCGAATAAGCTAAGTTTATGTTGGATTCCATGTAGTTCTATTCCAGTGACAGTTGGACCTAATCTAAGGTATTGGGCTAAGGGTTCTATTAAAAGGGCAAATAGTAAGAGGGAAAGTGGGCAGCCCTGACGTGTGCCTCTCTCTATATTAAAATATTCAGATTTATAGCCTGCGTATTATACATAAGCTTGGGGTTTGTTATAGAGAGCTGATATCCAACTAGTAAGTGGGAAGTGTAGTGTAAGTATGGCCAGGTTACTGAATCAAAGACTTTTCTAATGTCTAGAGACAGGAAGCATGTAGGAATGCGTCTCTTTTGAGCTATAAATGCCAAAAAGGTAGCTTGACGTACATTATTGCTTGCTTGCCTCTTTGGCATAAATCCAACTTGGCCGTTGTGTATAATTTTGCCAATTATCTTGTTGAGGCGGGTAGCTTTAACTTTTGCTAGGATTTTAATGTCCTCATTTAACCACTTGCCGACCGCCGCAGCAGATGTACGTTGACAGAATGGCATGGGCAGGCAAATGGGCGTATATATACGTCCGTTTAAATTTGCTGCCCAGTGGGCACGCGCGCGCCCGCCGCATGCCTCACGAGTATGCTCGTGGGTCCCGGGAACTCACTGTTCCCGGGTGGCCCACAATTGTGGTCGGCAAAGGCAGAACAGGGGGATGCCTTTGTAAATAAGGCATTCCCCTGTTCTGCCTAGTGACATTTCACTGATCTCACCATTTCCGTGATCAGTGACGTGTCACTGGTAGCCACGCCCCCTAACAGTAAGAATCACTCCCTAGGTCACACTTAAGCCCTTTAGCGCCACCTAGTGGTTAACCCCTTCACTGCCAGTGTCATTTTTACAGTAATCAGTGCATTTTTATAGCACTGATCGCTGTAAAAATTACAATGGTCCCAAAATGGTGTCAAAAGTGTCCGATGTGTCTGCCATATTGTCGCAGTCACAATAAAAATCGCTGATCGCCGCCATTACTAGTAAAAAATAAATTATTAATAAAAATGACATAAAACTTCCCCCTATTTTGTAGACGCTATAACTTTTGCGCAAACCAATCAATAAATGCTTATTGCGATTTTTTTTTTAACAAAACTGAGGAAAAAAAAAATTATATATTTTTTGGGGATATTTATTATAGCAAAAAGTAAAAAATATTGATTTTTTTTCAAAATTGTCGCTCTATTTTTGTTTATAGCGCAAAAAATAAAAACCACAGAGGTGATCAAATACCACCAAAAGAAAGCTCTATTTGTGGGAAAAAAAGGACGTCAATTTTGTTTGGGAGCCACGGCGCAATTGTCAGTTAAAGCAACGCAGTGCCGAATCGCAAAAAGTGGCCTGGTCTTGGCCAGCGAAATGGTCCGGGGCTGAAGCAGTTAAGAGGGAGATGAGACTGAAGTTCATGCAGGATGTGTTATCTGATTGGGGTTTGGGGATCATGCAAATAATTGATAATAATGGTTCTCGTCTAAAGGAATAGCCATCTATTAGGGTATTGAATGTGTCCACTAAAATAGGAGAAAGGGTTTCAGAAAATGTTCTGTAGTATAGGGCTGAGAAGCCGTCCGGGCCAGGCCTCTTGTTTGTTTTCAGTTCTTTTATGGTTTTCAAGATTTCCGCTGTTGTTATGTGTTCTTCAAGCAAGATTTTTTATGTGTGTGTTAGTTTAGTAAAAATATATGTTAGAGAAGAAGTTATCAGCATCGGTCTGATTAAATTCTTTTGATTCTGAATACAATGATATTAAATATTTATGTAATTTTTGAACGATTTTAAGAGGGTGACTCCTGTAAGTGTTGTTTGATAGTTTAAGTCGTATTGGGTTAGATTGTCTGTCAATGGATTTCAGTGCTCGTGCCAGGAGGGTATAAGGTTTATTTGATTTCATGTAAAATGTGTGTTTTGATCTGCGTAGTGTCTTATCTGCTTATTCTGTTAGGAATAAATCATATTCAAAACTGTTTTTTTCCAATTGTGCTTTTGATGTAGGGGTAGGATTGCTTTGGAAAGAGGTAAAGGCATTATTAAAATTGGTTTCTAATTTACGTGCTAGAATATTACGTTCTCTTTTGATCAGTGCCATTTGTCTTTGGATCATTTCACGCATCACAGGCTTGTGCGCTTACCATAAGGTAATTAGTGTTATATTCTAGATAGTCCTTTATACCTTGTACAATTATTTGGCTATAGGAATGGTTCTTGAGTATGATGTCAGGGAGATACCACGTTGAGTCGTGAGCTTTAGGGATAGTAGAGGATAAAGTGGTGAAAACTGTGTTGTGGTCCGACCAGGGGATGGGGATTATGCTAGATGCAAGTACTTCAGGTATCATAGCTGTAGTTAGAAAAATGTGGTCTATACGGGTGGATATCTTATGTGGGTGTGAATAGTAGGTAAAGCATCTTTTGGATGACTTACATCCTCTCCAAGAGTCTACTAAATTATATAGAGAGAGTAGTTTAGAAAATGATTGGTTGCTTGAGTTACGAGAAGGAATATAGGGCGACTTGTTGAGAAATGGGAGGAGGACTTGGTTGAAGTCACCACATATGATGACTCTGCCCATTTTATGGGCATTTACCACTTGTAATAAGTGTAATATAAATGAGATTGGTTGTTTGTTAGGGGCGTAGTATGATACTATCGTTACCACATTATCCATGATATGACCAGTGAGTATTAGATATCGCCCCTCAGGGTCTTTAATTTATGACTGGATTAGGAACGGGGTAGATCTGTGAAAGGCTATAAGGGTTCCTCTCCTTTTTGCGCTGGCGGAGGCTGTAAAGACTTGTGCATAGAAAGGGCTCATTTCCTTTGGAGAAGAATTTACTGCAAAGTGATTTTCCTGTAGGCATATTATGTGGGCCTTCTTAGCTTGAAAGGAACAAAATGCTTTGGTTCTTTTCTGTGGTATGTTGAATCCCTGAACATTCAGGGAAAGAATGTTTAAGGCCCCTTTCACACTGAGGTGTATTTCAGGTGTTTTAGCGCTAAAAATAGCACATAAATAACGCCTGAAATAATCCTGCCCCAGCATTCTCAATGTGAAAGCCCAAGGGTATTAACCCCTTTTCACCCACTAGTGGGGGTTAAAACCGCACCGATAGCGGCCGAATATCGTGGTAAAAATGACGGTGTAGTGGCACTAAAAATAGCGCCGCTATACCGCCAGCGCACCTGCCCGCCCCAGTGGGAAAGGGGCCTTAGGGTGCCATGATATATGATCTAAAAGGTAACACTCACCAGTGTCTGGTAATGTCCGACTGGATGAATCGACCCGCGTGGACCCGTAAGAGGAAAAAGAAAGAGGAGGGACCAGTACTGTCAGAAGTATAGAGAAGCGGAGAGAACTGAAAATAAAAAGGATAAAGTTAGATAAAATGCTAAATATCATATATTGAAGAGTAAAGTTTTCCCGTTAGGGGGGGAATGGACCACCATCAGGGGGAGTGCAGCCTGCGTCGTTTGCCCACATATTATGGATGGGCAAACAAGGAGGGCCAATTGGGGCACACTGAACATCTGTGTGAGGAAGAAAAACCCTAATAATATTATTGAAGAAAAAAAATGCTGAATAATTAGAAGCAAAACTAAAGTAAAACCTGCTTGGTATTAGATTATTAATCCTGGGGTACATGAAAAAATATAAAAAAAAACAGTTATGGTAACCATCAGGTAGAAATTAGGTTAAATTGGACAAGAGCAGAAGGTAATTTTTTTTATTGAATCTCATTAATAACTTTGTATTATGAGGAGACCAGCTATCAACCTTGGGTGATAACTTTTATAAATAAAAATAGAATTAAATTTAAATAATACCTTCCACTTTGTCTTGGTAATTTTGGTAAAAAAATAAATAATATTATTGAAGGAAAAAAAATACAGAATAATTAAAAATAAAACTAATACAAGTAAAACCCACTTGGTATTGGACTATTAATCCTGGGGTACATAAAAAAATATAATTTTTTATTTTTTTATTTTAAATAAATCAGTTATGGTGTGCATCAGATAGAGATTAGGTTAAATTAGACCAGAACAGAATGTAAATTTCTTATTGAATCTCATTAATAACTTTGTATTATGAGAAGACTGGCTACCATCCTTGGGTGATAACTTTTATAAAAAAAAAATAATATAAAAAAATGTACATCTCATACGTATGCTTATGTAGCGGGGGTTCCAAATTTAGGGACTGCTATACCAAATTTAGGGGTGATTTGAGTGGTAGTTGACTCAAATCTTTTCAATTGCTGGACTCTGTCTTGTTGCTATTTCACCTGGTGTGCAGTTCCCCTAAGAAGTATGGGTGGCGCTGTCATCTATCCTTGGGGTTGAACTACAGGTGATGGGGCAGCGATTTGGTGTCTCCTCTCGGCAGCCGTACAGTGGGTGTGGTGGACCTGCTGTGCATGCCGGGAGGGGATACAAAAGGGGCAGACGGCATTGGAGAGTGAGCAATTCCCGGGCCCTGCCCGGAGGGAGAATCTATGGTCCAGATTCGAGTGCATGGCCCTCCAGGCCATGGGGCCACGTGCGCCTCAGTCCCAGGCACCTTTAGTCCTGGGACTGCAACTTCAGCCCTGGGCCCAGCACCTTTGGCTGGGGCCCACTTCGGGGGAAAGAATCCCAGGGTGCTGCTTTGCGAGGGGACCGGTTTCTGAAAGACGAGGCTGAGGAGGACCGTTCTGAAGGACTGGTGAGGAAATCACAGTGAAGGAAGGGGCCCAGTAACTCTCCAGAGGGATGTCATCCATCTGGAAACCAGGGGCCTAACATTTGGACCATCAGGAGGGTTGGGGTACCATAGATCCTGTGACAGAGGATCTCCTAGACGCATCCATTAGGGAACTAATTGACTGTTCGAGCTACATACTGGCTGCTAGTGCCATTGGGTGATTATCCCGGACGAGCCTCCATGTGAAGCGACCCACTCGCTTCCCTCCTTCTCCACTCTTTGGCTTCTCTGTTGACTGCTCTACCTCGAACAGGAATTCCCCACAGTGGGCACATCTCCCAAAAGGCCGAAGATGTACAATCAGTCCCTGACACTTCACACAGATCATGCCCAAGGAGTCTGCATCTCGACATGCATAAAGGGCAAAGCGGCCCCTGGGCTTCAGCCGGATTCCTGTGTCAGTCAATGAGGCGGAAATAGGGGTCACATCCATGGTTGGACCAGGCAATAGAGCACAAGATCCCAGTGAAGCAGGTTTCCAAGAAGGAGCGGACATGTCGCTTCATCAACAGTTCATCAGATAATGTCCCCTTTTCGCGCCAAACATACCACGAGGAGCTCACACTTTCCAAGCTCCTCCCCTTTCTTGTTCCTTTGCTGCACTTACTTTGCAGGCTTTTCCAGACTTGACACGCCCACGAACTACACAGCAAAAATTGCCAGGCCTGAATCCTTTCTCTTACTTGTGACGCAGGTTGAATTTCACACAAACATGGCCGACCTCCACTGAGCTTTCACAGGGGAATAATGACCAACTTCTCCCGGGGCATACACCACAAAAATCCCGGACCACAAACCCCCACGTGTAGCACTGACCCCCAAAGAAGCTGCTGGTCTGATTTGGGCATGCACTCTACCAAAAACCCCACTACCTTGGTTCAATCCCCTTGGCACAGCTGTGGTGCAATGCAATACAATACAATGTAAAACAATGCAAAGTACCTGTATTGTGAGCCCAGGATCCACTGGCTAACCCTGGTGGGAGAAAAACAATACTCCACACAATTGGGGTACTTAACCAGAAGTATACTTTACTGTAAATTGTGATAAACAGATGAATATAATTCTTGTACTGTCACCTTAACATAGAACGACAGGACAATGAATATGAACAACAATTTTACACGGTGAAACTACAAGGGAGCTCCCCCTACTTTTATAGCTAGTTGCGAGATCTCATTAAAAGTACAGTCTTTAATCTTCTTCTGCTAGCTATGATGGTTTCTTATAAATTGTAATCAAAAAAGGTAAAGAAATTAGGATTGACTTAAAGGTGATCCTGTTACTGTTTCTATAAATGTTCCAGAAAGTCTTTCCTTAAGTATAGTACAATGCTTAAGATGCAATAAGAATTAGGCCTTATGTCTGCCTGGTGTCAGTTACTGTAATCTTGCTCCGTGGGTCTACAGGTCCCAGCGAAATCTGTATATGAGTCTGACTGGATGCAAATGTATAATAAAACTGTGGGCCGTAACCCGCTCACCAACTGGATCGGAAGCTCTGTATAGTAGCTCTGGTCCGGTGTTTGTGGCTTGCTTCAATGCCGACCGGCTCCGCTGGGTGAATCGGGTCCTCTGATGCTCAGACGAGTGTCTCTGGATCTTCCCTATCCGGTCACTGTGTCTCTTATCCCGTCAGATCGCTCACACAGTCTGTTAGAGTTACGCTCCGCAATGGCTGTAGGCCGCTCCTTCTGGAAAACCTCCTCACAGGTCCTCACAGGCAGGCCATGCGTCCAGAAGAGACCTAAAATGGCCGCTCGGGTTCCTTTTATATCCTACCCAGCATGCACTGCTAAAGAAAGTGTTCATGGGTAGTTCACCAAGTCTCCTGGGTAACAAGGGTCAGGCTTCCAATCAAAACAAACAGTCATTTCCTGTTTAGTCCTTTGTGCTTCTGGTGTAAAAATCATATATGTGCATTACCAGTATTTGGTCACTAGATGGCTCCAAATACTGAACCATAGCAATGTCCATAGGCTTTGTATTAAAGTATGCAGATACACATCAATATGCAAGGATGGTATTAAAATATGCAAACACACATCAACATGTAAGGATGTCCCCACTACACTTACATATATATTCACATGCATGCCACAACGTATAATTGTATATGTACACCTAAATATACAAGTATGCTCTCTATCATACTGGTATTTGGATTTGGATTTTTTTTTTCGGGAGCGGTAATTTTAATGATGCTTAAAGTGAAGAAAAAAAGTGAAATATTCCTTTAAATATTGTACCTGGGGGGGTGTCTAAAGTATGCCTGTGAAGTGGCACGTGTTTGCCGTGTTTAGAACTGTCCCTGCACAAAATGACATTTCTGAAGGAAAAAAAGTCATTTAAAACTGCTTGCGGCTTTAATGTAATGTCTGGTCCCGGCAATATGGATGAAAATCATTGAGAAAAATGGCATGGGTACCCCCCCCCCCGGCCCATTACCAGCCCCTTTGTGTCTTTTATGGATATTAAGGGGAACCCTGGACCCAAATTAAAAAAAGGAAAGGCGTGGGCCCCCCCAGGCCCTATATACTCTGAACAGCAGTATACAGGTGGTGCAAACAAGACAGTGACTGTAGGTTTGTTGTTAAGTAGAATATGTTTGTAATTTTGAACTGGTACATTTTTAAAGTGTAGCTCCAGCCAAAAATCTATTTTTAAGCTTTTTGGAAAACATAGGGAAGGGCTATCACCCCTGTAACATTTGTTTTGCTGTCTGTGCACCTCTTCAGAAGATTTCACCCCACTTTCTGTCCCAATAACAAATGTTTTTTGAAAATTTGGGTTTTTTAGTGAAACAAGGATTGGTGAAAAAGCATACGTGGAGAAGAGACACGTATTTCCCATAATAACTCTTACAGGAGAGAATTTCCCTTCCTAGGGGTAGATTTCCTCTCACTTCCTGTTGTCTCCTTCCGTTTGCAAGTAGGAGTCGTTTGTAAGTTGGATGTTTGAAAGTAGGGGCCTGCCCTATATGCTCTGCAGAAATTTGAGCCTTAGGTGTTGGTGTTGCCACAACACTGTAAGCCCTCACAGTTACTCTTGGTGGGCGCTGGAACGCCCTGCTGTGAACTATTATATCAAGAATTGTAATTACATGCCATTGTTAAACAGTGGTAGAAAAATTGGGCCTTTGGTGGTGGTGGTGGCGGTGCTGGTGCCACAACACTGTAAGTCCTCACAGTTACCCTTGGTGGGCGCTGGAACAGGCCCTGCTGTGAAATATTATAACAAGAATTGTAATTACATGTCCCTGTTGAACAGGAGAAGAAAAATTTGGACCTTAGGCACTGGTGCCACAACACTGCAACCCCTCACAGATACTCTAGTTGGAGCGCAGGAATGAGCCCTGCTGCAAAGTATTGTATCAAAAATTGTAATTACGCGCCCCTGTTAGACAGGGGCTGAAAAATTGGGCCTTAGGCACTGGTGCTGGTGCCACAACACTGCAACCCCTCACAGATACTCTAGTTGGAGCGCAGAAATGAGCCCTGCTGCAAAGTATTGCATCAAAAATTCAAATTACACGCCTCTGTTAAACAGGGGCTGAAAAATTGGGCCTTAGCCACTGGTGGCAGCACCCAGAACCAAAAATGTTCTTACAAGCTATCAGCATGATCATTGAGGAGGAAGAGGATAGTCACTCAGCATAACAGGATAGTCACTCAGCATCAGCATAGGCAGTCTTGAAGGGATCTGACATTTAAAAAATAAATAATCGGTTACATCAGCATCAAGTGCTTGGTAGCTGGTGGTGATCCAAGACCGATTAATTTTTATGAAGGTCAGTCGATCGACCGAGTCGGTGGACAGGCGCACCCTGTGATCGGTTACAAAGCCTCCAGCAGCACTGAATGTGCGTTCCAAAAGAACACTGGATGCAGGACAGGCCAGTAGCTCAATTGCATACTATGCAAGCTCTGGCCAGTGATCCATCCTCAAGACCCAGTAACCCAGAGGATTTTCGGTGGGAAAGGTGTCCATGTCTGATCTTGCCCCTAGGTATTCCTGAACCATGTAAACCAGACGCTGGTGATGGTTGCTGCAACCGATCATACCTTGGGGCTGCGGACTAAAAAATTGTCTGAACGCATCGGTCAGACGGCCACCTTCTCCACCGCTCCTTCTTTGACTGACCGAAGCCTCAGCAACACGTTGTCCAGGACCAGGAATTTGTAACCTCCCAGTTTCTGGGAACGCGTTGCACAGACCTTTCTGCAAGGCCTCCTGAAGATGTTTCATCCTCTGCTCCCTCTGCGAAAGCAATATAAGGTCCGCAACCTTACCCTTGTAACGTGGATCAAGGAGGGTTGCCAGCCAGTAATGATCCCTCTCCTTGATAGCACGAATATGAGGATACTTCCACAGGCTTTGCAGGATCAGGGAGTCCATGCAGTGTAGGTTTGCTGAGGCATAAGGTCCGGCGTCCTCTGGGTCACTCAGGACGACATGATCCGCAGCCACCTCCTCCCAGCCACGTTCAAGTCCATGGGTTTCTTGGGACTGTAATTGATCCCTTGAAGACTGCTGCTGATGCTGAGTGCTAGGCTCCACCTCCATGCTGACACAATCCTCCTCCTCCTCCTCTTCCTTTTTGATAGGCGGGCCAGCAGAAACCCTGTCTGGATAAAGGGAGCCTTGAGAGGTAAGGAAGTCCTCCTCTTCCTCCCTCTGTTCTGCCTCAAGTGCCCTGTCCATTATTCCACGCAGCGTGTGCTCCAACAGGTGGACAAGAGGGACAGTTTCACTGATGCATGCACTGTCACTGCTCACAATCCTCGTGGTCTCCTCAAATGGTGACAGGACAGTGCATGCATCCCTGATCATGACCCACTGGCGTGGCAAAAAAAAACAAGCTCCCCTGACCCTGTCTTGGTGCCATATTGGCACAGGTACTCATTGATGGCCCTCTGCTGCGTGTGCAGCCGCTGCAGCATGGCCAACGTTGAGTTCCACCTGGTGGGCATGTCACAGATTAGGCGGTTCTTTGGCAGGTTGTATTCCTTTTGGAGGTCAGCCAGCCGAGCACTGGCATTATATGACCGACAATGCACACAGAGTTTCCTGGCCTGCCTCAGGACCTCCTGTAAGCCCGGGTACCTACCCAAGAACCACTGCACCACCAAGTTAAGGACGTGAGCCAAACAGGGCACATGGGTCAGGTGTCCCTGTCAGAGGGCAGAGATGAGGTTGGTGCCATTGTCGGAAACCACCATTCCTAGCAGCTTAAGCTGGCATGGAGTCAACCACATCTGAGCCTGCCCCTGCAGAGCTGACAGAATCTCTGCCCCAGTGTGGCTCCTGTCCCCCAAGCACACCAGCTCAAGCACCGCATGGCATATTTTTGCCTGCGTACTTGCGTAGCCCCTTGAACGCCTACAGAGCACCACTGGTTCTACGGACAAAGCACAGGAAGAGGCCATGGAGGAAGAAGAAGAGAAGGGGGTGGAGGAGAGAGGTGTGTCAGAATCACCACTAGTAGCATTTTGGTGGCGTGGTGGAGGAACAACCTCCAACACTACTGCACCTTGTCCTGCATCCTTCCCAGCTGCCAGCAGAGTCACCCAATGTGCCGTGAAAGATAGGTAACATCCCTGTCCATGCCTGCTGGACCATGAGTCAGCAGTAATATGCACCTTACCGCTGACCGCCCTGTCCAGCGATGCCAAGACATTGCCTTCCACGTGCCAGTAGAGAGCGGGAATCGCCTTCCATGAGAAAAAGTGGCGTTTGGGAACCTGCCACTGAGGAACCGCACATTCCACAAACTCACGGAATGGGGCAGAGTCTACCAACTGAAAAGGCAGCAGTTGAAGTGCTAGCAATTTAGCCAAGCTAGCATTCAACCGCTGGGCATGTGGATGTCTGGGAGCGAACTTCTTTCGGCGGTGCAGTAGCTGGGGCGGGGAAATTTGCCTGGTACAATCTGGCGTTGGTGTACCGATAGCAGATTGCCCTCAAGTGCTTGGCTGTGATACACCTAATTCTACACCTTCATTCCTCTCAGTGCAGGTTTCAGAGAGGACTGAAGGTATAGTGGGGTTGGAGATCCCAGCTGATGAGGAGCAAGGAGAGGTCCGCTTTGTTCTTTGGTGTGGGTCTTTTAGGTACGCTTGCCAACGAACTGCATGGCAGGTCGACATATGTCTGGTCAAGCATGTGGTGCCCAAGCGTGTGATGTTTTGGCCACGCGAGATACGCTTGAGACATATGTTGCAAATAGCAGCGGTGCGATCTGATGCACTCGTCTCAAAAAAGGCCCACACCAAAGAACTTTTGGAATAATGCGCAGTGACATGCAGTCGGTGTGCTGCCCTTAAGCTGGCCCCTGGAGGGCATCCTGCCTCGTTGGAGATGTGCCTCCTCCTCCTCCTCCTCTCTCCTATCAGGCACCCACGTGGAGTCAGTGACCTAATCATCCCCTCCCTCCTCATCACTGGAGCAAACCTGGCAGTATGCTGCAGCTGGGGGAACATGACTGCCAGATTGCTGTCTTTCTTGGGCACCCCCTCTCTCTGGGCTCACGCTACTGCCTTCCTCTAGCTGGGTACCATCATCAGAGCCTTCAAAACGCTGGGCATCCTCCTGGAGCATGTACCCAACACTGTGGTCAAACAGTTCGGGGGACTCCTCAGGAGGACATGGTGGAGCTAGGGAAGGAGTGACTGATGCCATTGAGTCGAGGGAAGAGGTCGCGTTGGCAGCTGCTTTGCCAGACAAAGTGCCCTGAGACTGGGTGAGAGAGAATGAGGAGGATGAGGACGGCTTGGTCATCCACTCTACCAAGTCTTCGGCATGTTGCGGCTAAACACGGCCAGCTGCCGAAAAAAAGGACAAGCGTGTCCCACGGCCACGTGCTGATGAGCATGCACCGTGTCCACGACCAGCACTGTTGCCTCTAGACACAGCTGCTTTCCCTCTTTTATTGGCTTGTGACTGTCTGCCTCTCCTTGTTGGCCTTCTAGACATACTAATGGCCTGCAGTGAGATGTAGCTGCACAAAGCTGGGATGTATATATATATATATACTGATTATACTGAAGCTAGCAGAAACAACTGCCTGCCTGTAGTATTATTAGTATGAGAACACCAGCAATTGTCTTCAGGTAAGCTTTAGGTGCACACTGTGCAAAGGACACATTACACTAACTTTAAATACTGAAGCTGCCTGCCTGTGGTATTAATATGATCAGAACACCAGCAATTGTCTTCAGGTAGCTTTAGGTACACACTGTGCAATGAACACAGTACACTAACTGTAAATACTGCAGCTGCCTGCCTGTGGTATTAATAGGATCAGAAGAACACCAGCAATTGTCTTCAGGTAGCTTTAGGTGCACACTGTGCAAAGGACACAGTACACTAACTGTAAATACTGCAGCTGCCTGCCTGTGGTATTAATAGGATCAGAAGAACACCAGCAATTGTATTCGGGTAAGCTTTAGGTGGACACTGTGCAAAGGACACTAAATAAAAAGACTGCAGCTCCCTGCCTGTATTAGTAGGAGAACACCAGCAATTGTATTCAGGTAAGCTTTAGGTGCACACTGTGCAAAGGACACTAAATCAAAATACTGCAGCTCCCTGCCTGTATTAGTATGAGAACACCATCAATTGTATTCAGGTAAACTTTAGGTGCACACTGTGCAAAGGACACTAAATCAAAATACTGCAGCTCCCTGCCTGTATTAGTATGAGAACACCAGAAATTGTATTCAGGTAAGCTTTAGGTGCACACTGTGCAAAGGACACTAAATCAAAATACTGCAGCTCCCTGCCTGTATTAGTATGAGAACACCAGCAATTGTGTTCAGGTAAGCTTTAGGTGCACACTGTGCAAAGGACACAGTACACTAAGTGAAAATACTGCAGCTAGCACAATCAACTGACTGCCTGTCAGTATATTACAAAGAGAATAACAGGAACGGATCTAGCTAAACTGAATACAGTGTATAAATATATATACAACACCTAAGATGCATATATATCCTCTACACACTGTAACTGAAGCTAACTGACTCTCCTGCCTGCTCTATCTAACTGAAATTAAATGACACTGTCTCTCTCTCTGTCTGTCTTTAACCACCGCCGCAACACACTACACAAGGCCGCCACGCAGGCGACCTTATATAGTGTGGGGCGTGTACTTAACCCCATGAGACATAATTGGCCAAAGCCACCCTGGCTTTGGCCAATTATGGCTCTCCGTTTTTTCTGCGCAGTGATTGGCCAAAGCATGCGGGTCATAGTACATGCTTGGCCAATCATCAGCCAGCAATGCACTGCGATGCCGCAGTGAATTATGGGCCGTGACGCACCACTCGAATTTGGCACGAACGGCCCATAATGTTCGGAATTCGGCGAACAAACGAACAGACGATGTTCGGGTCGAACATGGGTTCGACTCGAACTCGAAGCTCATCCCTAGTTATAAGCAGAGACGTGAAAAAAGTAAACTATGAAGTCAAAAATGTTTGCAGTGTATGTCTTCCTTCAGGTGATTTGTCATGCTTATAGGCCTACTGTGTTTAACAAGGATTTGCATGGATGACTTAAGTACTGAAAACCAGATCAACCAATTGGATTGTAGCTTTCATCATGATGATTGTTCAATGACTTCTCAGAGTTAATTTATCCTGCACATTGCCCTTTGTCTTATCTAATAAACTTATTATTCTAACTAATTGTTGGCATCTGTTTTCTCTGTTTGCACATGGAAGTAAAGGTTGGCCAAATGTACCTTTTAAACAATGTGTATGCGAACAGATATAATACAAATTATTATACTATACTATTTGATAGTACTCAACAGCAGTATATTGACATCATTATATCACAAAACTCCAAGATTATCTGCAGTATGATGTAAGTTAGACTATATAGACCAGTGGTGGCCCATCCATTAGGTGCGCCCTGGTGCCGCCCCCTTTCTCCAGGCCACACTTAGGTCTCCGGGCGCATGAATTACAGCAGCAGGGGATTTTTTTTAAGCACCCGTTTAGAGCCATAGGCTCTAATAGGCTTTAAAATAGGGTGGGCTCGGGTCACAGAGCTGGCAACCTGGAGCCCACCCAGGTGTGTTACAACAGCAAATTAATATTCGCTATTGAAACACTGATCCTCAATCCGGCCAATCAGAAGCGGGTGTGAGATCCGTTTTCGATTGGCCAAAAAGAGAAGACTCCTTTCACCCCCTAGCACCGCCGTCACTACGCAATCGTTTTTCTGATCGCTGTTTTAGTGTCGGTGATGCCGATAGGTAGCCAGTTATTTTTTTTAGGTTCGCCACAGGTTTTTATAGAGTCGGGTACCCCCATATATTACCTAATAAAGGTTTAACCCCTTGATCGCCCCCCCAGGTAACCCTTTCACCCGTGTCACTAAGCGATCGTTTTTCTGATCGCTGTCTTAGTGTCGGTGAAGCCGATAGGTAGCCAGTTATTTTTTTTAGGTTCGCCGCAGGTTTTTATAGCGTCGGGTACCCCCATATATTACCTAATAAAGGTTTAACCCCTTGATCGCCCCCCCAGGTAACCCTTTCACCCCCTAGCACCGCTGTCACTAAGCGATCGTTTTTCCGATTGCTGTCTTAGTGTCGGTGATGCCGAAAGGTAGCCAGTTATTTTTTTTTTAGGTTCGCCGCAGGTTTTTATAGCGTCGGGTACCCCCATATATTACCTAATAAAGGTTTAACCCCTTGATCGCCCCCCCAGGCAACCCTTTCACCCCCTTTTGCCAGTGTCACTAAGCGATCGTTTTTCTGATCGCTGTCTTAGTGTTGGTGATGCCGATAGGTAGCCAGTTTTTTTTTTTAGGTTCGCCGCAGGTTTTTATAGTGTCAGGGCACCCGCCGTATATAACCCAATAAAGGTTTAACCCCCTGATCGCCGGGCGGGTGATATCAATTAGGTTTTAGCGTCAGAGAGGGTCTGCGTCGCCCCAGGCAGCGTCAGGTTAGTGCCAGTAACGCTAACACCCACGCGTGAAGCATACACCTCCCTTAGTGGTATAGTATCTGAACAGATCAATATCTGATCTGATCAGATCTATACTCGTGTCCCCAGCAATTTAGGGTTCCCAAAAACGCAGTGTTAGCGGGATCAGCCCAGATACCTGCTAGCACCTGCGTTTTGCCCCTCCGTCCAGCCCAGGCCACCCAAGTGCAGTATCGATCGATCACTGTCACTTACAAAACACAACACGCATAACTGCAGCATTCGCAGAGACAGGCCTGCGACTCCAGTGCTGTAGGAGGTGATTTCACTACCACAGTTATAAAAAAAGCATATATGCCGAAGCATTGGGGCAGCAGGGGCGGAGGAGCGGAGGAGCGATTTTGCTCCTAATGCCGCGTACATACGGTCGAAATTCCGACGGAGGCTTGCCCGTGGAAAAGTCCGACCATGTGTGTGTGGCATAACTTTTGCGGGAGGATGCCCCCATGCTTCGGCATATATAAATGGTGCATGTATGCCCATCATTAGAAGTGGGTGAATGAAGGGAGGTATTCTAATGGTGGGCATATCCACCGATCAATCTCTTTTTTCGTTCAGCCAACAGGCTGCATGAAAAAAAAGATTACAATACATGTCCAACAAGGACCAGCAACGTACTGGTATGTTGCTGGACTTTGAATGGTTATACCAGATTGATGCCTGCGGGTTTAGGTATCATCTTGGTATCATTATTTTCAGCCAGCGGCCGGCTTTCATGTAAAAGCTAATTAGCCTCTGGACTGCTTTTACAGGCAGTAGGAGGGAATGTCCCCCCGGATATAAAAAGAGCCATTGGGAAATTGGGAAAGCATTTTATCACACCGATCTTGGTGTGGTCAGATGCTTTGAGGGCAGAGGAAAGATCTAGGGTCTAATAGACCCTAGTTTTTTCAAAAAAAGAGTACCTGTCACTACCTATTGCTATCATAGGGGATATTTACATTCCCTGAGATAACAATTAAAAATGATTTAAAAAAAAATATATGGAAGGAACAGTTTAAAAATAAAATAAAAAAGCAAAATTAATAATAATAAAAAAAAAGCACCCCTGTCCTGCCCTGCTCTTGCGCAATGGCGAACGCAAGCGTCGGTCTGGCGTCATATGTAAACAGCAATTGCACCATGCATGTGAGGTATCACCGCAAAGGTCAGATCGAGGGCAGTCATTTTAGCAGTAGAACTCCTCTGTAAATCTAATGTGGTAACCTGTAAAGGCTTTTAAAGGCTTTTAAAAATGTATGTAGTTTGTCGCCAATGCGCGTTTGTGCAAAATTTTAAAGCATGTCGTGTTTGGTATCTATGTACTCGGTCTAAGATCATCTTTTTTTTCCATCAAACATTTGGGCAATATAGTGTGTTTTAGTGCATTAAAATTAAAAAAAGTGTATTTTTTCCCCAAAAAATGCGTTTGAAAAATCGCTGCGCAAATACTGTGTGGAAAAAAAATGCAACACCCACCATTTTAATCTGTAGGGCCTTTGCTTTAAAAAAATATATAATGTTTGGGGGTTCAACATAATTTTCTTGCAAAAAAATATATATTTTTTTATGTAAACAAAAAGTGTCAGAAAGGGCTTTGTCTTCAAGTGGTTAGAAGAGTGGATGTAAGCTTCCTAATGTTGTGTATAAAATGCCAGAACAGTTCAAACCCCCCCCAAATGACCCCATTTTGGAAAGTAGACACCCCAAGCTATATACTGAGAGGCATGTCGAGTCCTTTGAATATTTTATATGTTGACACAAGTTGCGGAAAAAATACAATTTTTTTTTTTTTTTGCACAAAGTTCTCACTAAATGATATATTGCTCAAACATGCCATGGGCATATGTGGAATTACACCCCAAAATACATTCTGTTGCTTCTCCTGAGTACGGGGATACCACATGTGTGAGACTTTTTGGGAGCCTAGCCGCGTACGGGACCCCAAAAACCAAGCACCGCCTTCAGGCTTTCTAATGCCGCGTACACACGATCATTATTCACGGCGGTTAAAGAACCGCCGTGAATAATGACAGGAAAAACGAGGGAACCGCTTGGTTCCCTACACACGGTCGTTTTTCCCGTCATTTTTTCTCTTGACGAGAAAAACGACCGTCTGTGGGCTCCGCGGCAGTGTTTCCCTATGGGAAAACTGCCGTGGAAAAAAATGCTGGAAAGAACGACGAGAAAATTTAGAACATGTTCTAATTTTTCTCGTCGTTTTTTATGCCGTTTTTCTCGACGAGAAAAACAACATAAAGCCCACAGACGATCGTTTTTCTCGGCGAAAAGAAAAAATGCAGTTTTTCTCGTCGAGAAAAGCGGTCGTGTGTACGCGGCATAAGGGTGTAAATTTTTGATTTCACTCCTCACTGCCTATCACAGTTTCGGAGGCCATGGAATGCCCAGATGGCACAAACCCCCCCAAATGACCCCATTTTGGAAATTAGACATCCCAAGCTATTTTCTGAGAGGTATGGTGAGTATTTTGCAAATCTCGCTTTTTGTCACAAAGTTTTGAAAATTGAAAAAAAAAAAAAATGTTTTCTTTCTTCATTTTCAAAAACAAATTAGAGCTGTAAAATACTCACCATGCCTCTCAGCAAATAGCTTGGGGTGTCTACTTTCCAAAATGGGGTCATTTGGGGGGGTTTTGTGCTATTTTGGCATTTTATGGCCTTCGAAACTGTGATAGGTAGTGAGGAGTGAAATCAAAAATTTGTGCCCTTAGAAATCCTGAAGGCGGTGCTTGGTTTTCGGGGTCCCGTACGCGGCTAGGCTCCTAAAAAGTCCCACACATGTGGTATCCCCGTACTCAGGAGAAGCAGCAAAATGTATTTTGGGGTGCAATTTTACATATAACCATGGCATGTGTGAACAATATATCATTTAGTGACAACTTTTTGTAATTTTTAATTTTTTTTTGTCATTATTCAATCACTTGGGGCAAAAAAAATAAAAATATTCAATGGGCTCAACATGCCTCTCAGCAATTTCCTTGGGGTGTCTACTTTCTAAAATGGTGTCATTTGGGGGGGCTTGGGCTATTTTGGCATTTTATGGCCTTCGAAACTGTGATAGGTAGTGAGGAGTAAAATCAAAAATTTGCGCCCTTAGAAATCCTGAAGGCGGTGCTTGGTTTTCGGGGGCCCGTATGCGGCTAGGCCCCCAAAAAGTCCCACACATGTGGTATCCCCGTACTCAGGAGAAGCAGCAAAATGTATTTTGGGGTGCAATTCCACATATAACCATGGCATGTGTGAGCAATATATCATTTAGTGACAACTTTTTGTAATTTTTTTTTTTTTTTTTTTATAGTCATTATTCAATCACTTGAGACAAAAAAAAATATTCAATGGGCTCAACATGCCTCTCGGAAATTTCCTTGGGATGTCAACTTTCCAAAATGGGGTCATTTGGGGGGTTTTGTACTGCCCTGCCATTTTAGCACCTCAAGAAATGAGATAGGCAGTCATAAACTAAAAGCTGTGTAAATTCCAGAAAATGTACCCTAGTATGTAGACGCTATAACTTTTGCGCAAACCAATAAATATACGCTTATTGATTTTTTTTTAACTAAAGACATGTGGCTGAATACATTTTGGCCTAAATGTATGACTAAAATTGAGTTTATTCAATTTTTCTTATAACAAAAAGTAGAAAATATCATTTTTTTTCAAAATTTTCAGTCTTTTTCCGTTTATATCGAAAAAAATTAAAATTGCAGAGGCAATCAAATACCATTAAAAGAAAGCTCTATTTGTGGGAAGAAAAGGACGCAAATTTAGTTTCGGTACAACATTGCATGTCCGCACAATTTACAGTTAAAGCAGCGCAGTGCCAAATTCTGAAAACACCTCTGGTCCTTTAGCTACAAAATGGTCCGGGGCTTAAGTGGTTAAAATATTATATATATTTATTAACTAGAGTACAGTGCAAAATTAAAATCAGGTATAAGTCGTGATCAAACAAATGAATGGATATACTTCTACAATCAGAGATAAATGATGATTAAGGTTCAGATAATATTTACATACATTTCTATGTGAGCTCTATATGACAAAGTATATTCACAGTGCAATACTTAAATGGTACTTGTACATTAAAACTTGGTAGCTCTTGAAATGTAACCTTCAGTGACTTCACGGCTTTTAGATAAACAAACTTGTTTACATTATGTTATCTTTCTCAAGACAAACAGATCTCCTAATTACACTTCTTGAAAATACGGACAATATGTTGTCCTGTGGACAATTCTTGGTAATTTAGCCAAGAATGTCTATTTAAACACAAAGCTATCTCTAATGCATTGCTTGTTTAAACATATCCCAACATCAGGCCATTCACTAAGATTCACAATAATATTATTATATTATTATTATTATAATTATAATGTATTTATATATATGTTTCTTCTTTAATTGCCTCCGTAAGATGTCACACTGCAGTTAGAAATCTCCCAGAACCAATTAACACTTACTAAGATAATAGAATGGCCCCATTTGGTATCTGTTCAAATCATCTATTGCATGTAGGATAAAAGATTTATACCTTACCAATAATTGAGAGTTCTGTCTGTTTGAGAAGTGAAGTCCCAAGAGGGACTTCTTTCACCATTGCTACATGTTTGCGTTAAGATCCAGCTTCCATCAGATCTAGACCCCTGAGAGAGGTCTTTTCAGAGAGTCAGTGCCTTCAGAGATCATCTCTTCTTCAGGTCTCCTCTCGATCTCTTGCGATCTTCTCTTAAGCTCTCTCAGCTGCTACTTTTATCTGCCTCCAAAAGTGGGTGTGTATCTTATCACTAGGTAACTATTTTGGAAGGTTATCCTAGCAACCAAATATACGCCATCTTGAACAATGTCGTTTTTAACCTGTAGGGGCAGTGGTGTATAAGGAATAATTCCTAATGTTAGGGTCGCTGAGTTCAATTAAAATTTATGACCCCCTGTTGACCAAGTCTTAGAAAAACACACTTAATTGTCTAAGGGTGCCAACTCTCTCATGTATCCCAGCTATCTTGGCACCGCTTCAGATTTACAGGTGTGAATGTTTTGGGAAAATCTACCCACAGGCCATTTGTTAATGTTTTGGGAAATTCCTTGAACTTAATCACTGGAATGTAGGTTTAAGCAGTTTCTAATGCTACCCCACTAATATAGTAGCATGTATACAACTCCTTAATACTAATCTATATCTATGCATACATGGGTTTATACATGTATTACTAGTATAGATACTTTGTAAAGATACTTAAAATAAACCTTATTTAAGATATACAATACACAGCTTATTTTGAATAAGCCCTATAGTTTTGTAGCTTATTCTGAAATACTAATTTAGGTTTTTAGGCTCCCTTGAAACAAGAGTTCCTTATCTTGTTTATTTTACCAAGTGTCCAAACCTTTGAATTACCACCCGGGGAGGCTGGTATGTTTTCTTAAATGTTCAAAAGCTTTGAGTTTATCGTCTGGGAAAGAGATACAGAAAAACAATGCCTTCTTGTGAGACAGGAAATAAAGGGATTTTTATAACAACTTACCTGTAAAATCCTTTTCTTGGAGTACATCACGGGACACAGAGCGACTTAGTCATTACTAATGGGTTATATAGTTTACCTTCAGGTGCTGGCACTGGCAGCTTCCAAACCGGAAGTACCCTCCCCTATATAAGCCCCTCCCATCCGGGAGCACCTCAGTTTTGTAGCAAAGCAATAAGTGTCCCAAAAAGAGGGGTGGGAGCTCTGTGTCCCGTGATGTACTCCAAGAAAAGGATTTTACAGGTAAGCTGTGAAAAAAATCCCTTTTTCTTTTTCGTACATCACGGGACACAGAGCGACTTAGTCATTACTAATGGGACGTCCCAAAGCAATGCCAAATGAGGGGAGGGATACACTATACATAAGCTGGGCACCATCAGGCATGAGGCTCTTTTGCGGCCTGCAACACACTGCGCCCAAAGGCGACATCCTCCTGACTTCTGACGTCTACCTGGTAGAATCTAGTAAACGTGTGTACTAAGGACCATGTTGTGGCCTTACAGACTTGAGCCAGGGAGGCTTGGTGATGCACTGCCCATGAAGTTCCAACTGCTCTTGTGGAGTGCGCCCTAACTTTGAACGGAGGCGGTCTCCTTTTCAAGCCATAGGCTTGTATTATGACCTGTCGAATCCACTTGGCTAAAGTAGATTTTTGATGCTGCCTGACCCTTTCTGGGGCCTTCCGGCAGAACAAACAAAGTATCCGTTCTACGAATCTGAGCAGTGGCTTTAAGATAAGCTTTAACTGCTCTTACTACATCCAAAGAATGCAATAACTTTTCCTCTACCGAACTAGGTTTGGGGAAAAGGGAAGGAAGAACCACATCTTGGTTCAAATGGAACCTCGATACCACCTTAGGAAGAAGGCTGGATGAGGACGTAATACTACCAGATATGGCTCCTTACAGGACAAGGCGGCTAATTCCGATACTCTTTTAGCCGAACAAATGGCTACTAAGAAAATCAATTTCCTGGTGAAAAGAACCAAGGAAATGTGCCGCAATGGTTCAAATGGTTGTTTCTGTAGAACCGACAGAACCAGGTTTAAGTCCCATGGACATATGGGAATACTAACCGGAGGGCTAATACGCATCACTCCTTGTATGAAAGCTTTGACTAATGAATGCAAAGCCAAGGGCCTTTGAAAAAATATTGACAAGGCCGTCTGACCCTTGATAGTACTCAAGGCAAGCTTCCTATGTACAGCCCACTGTAGGAAGTCCAGAATCCTACCTATTACGTACTTACGTGGATGCCATTTCTTGGCCTCACACCACGTGATGTACGCCTTCTAGATCCTATAATAGATCTGCCTGGATACCGGCTTCCTGGCATTGATCATGGTAGATACCACAGGATTAGAGAGCCCTCTCTTTTTTAGAATGTGGGCTTCAATAGCCAGGCCGTCAAACCTAGGGCTGGTAAGGAAGGGTAGTATATCGGTCCTTGCGAAAGCAGGTCCGGACGATGTGGGAGGGTCCAAGGACTTCCCACTGACATTTTTAAATCTCCGCATACCATGCCCTTCGGGGCCACGCTGGAGCCACCAGAATCACTGGTTTCTTTTCTACCCTGATTCTGCGGATTAATCACGGTGGGAATGCATATATCAGCTTGAACTGACCCCAAGGGAACACTAGGGCATCCGAACCGCAAGCTAGGGGATCCTTTGTGCGAGACACAAATCTGTCCACCTTTGCGTTGAATCTGGATGCTAGCAGATCTACATCCGGTGTTCCCCACCGCTGGCATATTTGCCTGGAAAACCTCGGGGTGAAGAGACCATTCCCCCGGGCATAATTGCTGGCGACTTAAAAAGTCCGCTCTCCAATTTTCCACTCCTGGGATGAAAACCGCGGATATGGCTGTGACATATCTTTCTGCCCATTCCAGGATGCAATTCGCTTCCCTCTGGGCTGCACGACTCCTGGTGCCACCCTGGTGATTGATATATGCCACTGCTGTGGCATTGTCTGATTGAATTCTGACAGGTGACCCTTGGAGTTTGGATGTCCATGCTACTAGGGCATACCGGGCTGCTCGTATCTCTAAGAGATTGGTGGGCAGGGCCTTTTCTGCTTCTGACCACTTGCCCTGGAGAGACCATTGCTCCAGTACTGCCCCCCAGCCTATGAGGCTGGCATCTGTAGTGACCACCTTCCAAGAAACCGGACTGAAGGGTTTCCCTTTTTCCAGATTCTGGGGCACCAACCACCAATGGAGGCTCTTGCGAACGGAAGGGGACAGGGACATTGGTAAGTCTAAAGCCTGAACTTTTTTGTTCCAGGCTGACAGTATGGCCCTCTGCAAGTTCCTTGAATGGAATTGACCGTAGGGTACTGCTTCGAATGAAGCCACCATTTTTCCCAGCAGCCTCATACACAGGCGTATGGATGGTTTTCTTTTTTGTACCCACTAAGTGGGTCAAATCTTTCAAAGACGACACCTTCTCTGGAGGTAAGAAAATCTTTCTCTGATTTGAATCCAGTCTTAGCCCCCAAGTATTCCAGACTTTTGACTGGTTTTAGGGCTGACTTGTCTCGGTTGATAATGCAACCGTGAGATTCCAGATACTTGATTATCTTGTGAACGACCACTTCTAGTTTTTTTCACTGAGTGGTCTATCAGCAACAAGTCGTCTAGATATGCCATTATCGTTACACCTTGTGTTCCTAGTTTGGCCAATCGTAGGGCCAGAATTTTTGTGAACACTTGTGGTGCTGTGGCCAGACCGAAAGGTAAGGCTCTGAACTGAAAATGGCGCCCTTCTACTGCAAAGCGTAGAAATTTCTGGTGGGCCGGACAGATGGGAATATGCAAATAAGCATCCCTTATGTCGATCGAGGCTAACCATTCCTGCCCTTGTAGGGCGGTGGCCACCGATCGGATCGACTCTATCCGAAAAAGTCCTGATATGTAGGAACTTGTTTAGCCCTTTTATATTTAATATGGGCCTCACATCCCCATTTGGTTTGGGGACTGTGACAAGGTTCGAGTAAAACCCGAACCCGCTTTCTTCCAAGGGAACCTTAATGATTACCCTTGGAGCAATAGTTGTTCTAGTGCCAGAAGGAGGGATCCACTCTTCTGGGGATCGCTTGGCACGTTTGACCTTATAAAATGGGCAGGAGGAATGTCTTTTAACTCCAGCCTGTATCCCAGACTTACTGCGGAGATCACCCATCTGTCTCTGATGGTGTCCCGCCAGGTCTCTGTGAACAACTGAAGTCTTCCCCTCACCCGATTGAGTGGGGGCAACCCTTCATGACTTGGGGGGAGGTTTTGTACCTCTCTTGACCCAGGGTTTCTTGTTACCCTGTGATTGTCCCTGATTTCTGCCCCCTGGATTTGACCGCGGAGGCCGTCGGAACTGTTTCACAGCCGATGTGCCAGGGACTGGAGAAGTAGGCCTCTTAAAAGAAGGACTTCTACCCTTGTTCTTAACCGGCAAGAGTGTACTTTTACCAGCAGAAGTTTTCTGGATATATTTGTCCAGATCATCTCCAGATAAGCGTTCTCCATGAAATGGGAAGCTAATCAGCAATTTCTTACAGGGAGCTTCAGCAGACCAGTTTTTGAGCCATAGAAGCCTACGCATATGTCTACAGACAGCGTAAAGCGGGATGCCTGTTGGATTGTATCCTTTATGGCGTCCACCACAACACAAGGCTCTAGGTAGGTCAGCTAGGGCAAGAGCCTGCTGATCTGGTAAGTCCCTTAAGACTTGTTTCAACTGATCTTTCATTGCTTGGCAGACTCCAATCGCTGCTACTGCAGGTTGTGTCACCATGCTTGCTGTAGAGAAAGCAGATTTTAGTAAAGACTCCAATTTTTTATCTATTGGCTCTTTGAACATTGGAACATTATCTACTGGACATGTCAGTGATTTATTTACACAAGAGATGGCTGTGTCCACTGTAGGGACCCTCCATTTTTTTATGAACTTATCCTCCATGGGATAGATCACTGGAAATCTCTTGGGAGGAGTAAATATTTTATCAGGATGCTCCCAATCCTGGTAAATAAGCCCTTCCAATAAAGGGTGGATTGGGAAGGAACAGACAGCCTGGGGAGCTTTCAGCGACCCCAGCGAGGAAACCGTAGTGGTTGATGGTTCCGCCAGAGGCATTTTAAATGCTGATCGGACCATGTTAGTCAGAGACTGAACCCATAATCTTTCAGCCTGAGATGCTGAGAAAGGTTCTTCCACTGTTGATTCCTCTATAACTGAATCAACCTCATCCTGATCCCCTTCAGGTAGGTCGATCTCTGTGTGGGGCTGTTCCTCCACTAACAGGCACTCTGAAGGAGGAGACGGAGATCGGACGCGCTTTCCCTGTGACAGGGAAGCAGCGATCAATGCTGTTAATCTCTCTTCCAATCCTCCCAGAGTTGAGGATAAAACCTCCTCTGTTATATATACAGGAGCAGGTGGACTGGGGACAGCCGCAGCACCAGGCACTCCTGCGGGGTTCCTACGGCTACTGACCTCTGAATTTTCAGGGGAGATTGGTGCAGTACAAGCATGCCCAATATCCTCAGAGCCCGATGGAGACCCCTTTGGCTTCCTGGAAGACTTATTTCCGGAGCGTCTGGACGACATATCCTTTAAGCACAAAGCTGAGGTATTCCCGTCGTCATACACCAATTTTGCTGGTAATAGTCTAACACAGTTGCTGCTATATACCAGCTGGTGTCCACTAAAGTGCCTTTCTATGGGGATGCCTGCATCAACCGCCTCTGTGTGCCACCGTTTTGTTGCTAGCTCTGTTTGCATCCAGCTGACACTTGTACTGTGTCTTTTATACATGCTGGGACGCCTGCACATGCACAGAAGCGCCGCGGCGCGCATCGAGCGTCATCCACCCGCCCCTTTTTTTTCATAGGAGGCGCGTGCACGCGCCCGCGCGCGCCCGTGCACCATTGGCGCCCTTTTTTGAAACCAAGCAGGGACTAGGAGCCAGGGCCCTTTTTGCCGGAGGGCCTGTGCGGTGGATGAGCGCAGCAACAGGGCAGAGGAACTGGATTCCCACAGAGAAACTTACCAACTGCCTGGATCTTTTGACTTGAGAAAACCAAAGATCCACATGACAAGAAAAATGGACCACAGCGGCCTCTAGTGGTTTAACACAGGTACCGCGGTCCTCTTTTTTTTTTTTTCTTGACTACTATTAAAATTTTACATTTTCCAGTAGTTATAGGCATACACAGATATTAGCGGGAATACCGTTAGGTAACAGACAGAAAGACAAATTAGGCTTGGGGGTCCCCCAATAGAACCAAGTTCCTGGGGGCCCCCACTTACCTGTTCCCCGCCGCAGGACTCTGTTTGGTCCACAGAAGCCCAAACTTCACCTATCACGGCAGGCATTGTAATTAAACCTTCAGGACCGGGTTCCCAAGGATTCCACTCCCCTGGACCTGTATAGCACCCTGCACAGAAAACATCTTGGTCGTGGGTATGACCAGAGCTCTGGATCCCAGGGTCCAGCCCTCCTAAGAGAGGCATTACAGGCAAAACCTTGCTCTTCTGTTGCAAGGCCCGGGTACCGACCGTTTAGCTATGAAGCTTTTTTGGTGGGATCCGGAACAGCTTACTAAGGCCCGTAAAAGAACCTGTACGCAAGCCCAGGAAAACACATGTTACACTTTGGCCAACACCTTAGACACTGACAAAAAACTGAGGTGCTCCCGGATGGGAGGGGCTTATATAGGGGAGGGTACTTCCGGTTTGGAAGTTGCCAGTGCCAGCACCTGAAGGTAAACTATATAACCCATTAGTAATGACTAAGTCGCTCTGTGTCCTGTGATGTACGAAAAAGAAAAATTTAAAGATAGCGAACGTGGGTTAACCTCTTAAAGAGAAAGTAGAAACCAAAGTGTTGTTGTATTGTTCACAACCCATCATGAACTATGAGCTTGACTTTAGAGACAAAATGGTCTCCCTCTTGTTCATAATATACATGAATATGAACAATATGAAAAATACGTAATATGCATAATATAAAGGCCTATATGTAATTCTTTTAACCTCAAATGTTCTGACAATACAGTATACTCAGTTGCCTACCTTGGGCGTCTTACAAACGTCCATAAAACCCCCTTCTCTGTACACAGGATGTGTCTTGTACGCTTTGCACTATCTTATCTTTTCTTATCTTATTCTACTCAGCTACTGTGCACAGCCCCTGAGATCCTATGACTGGAAGCTAGTCAGAAGCCTTCCTCACTGAACGATCACTCTGACAGACAATCTCAGTGAGAATTCAATGTAACATTTTAAACCAAAACAACAGCAAAGTTTAATATAGTAGCTCTCTTATCTCCTGCACTCAATGTCAGACAGATTTGCAAGTGAGAGAGCTGCAGCTGACAGAGGAAAGTTTTTATTGTTTGAACAGAAAGTTAACTCTTAATTAACCAGGACATGCTCTTTTTATTACTACTTAACCCTTTCATTTCAACCTGTATAATCACTATTTAACAGTTTCATCTCCTATTCCATGTTTCTATTTTCAATTATTTGCTGGAAACATTTTTTTATAAAGCACTCATATACATTGTTATCATTAAGGATTTAACCGCTTCCAGACCACCTGCCGCAGTTATACAGTGGCAGGCTGGCCCCCCTGCGCAAAACATCATAGCTGTATGTCGGCTCTTTAAGACGCCTCCGGCGGTGTGTGCAGGCCCAGAGCGTGGCAGGATCTGAGGGGTGGGACTTTCCCCGTTCACACTGGCCAGGACTGAATTCTAATTGTGATCCATTTAAACCTGCCCAGCAGATAGCTATTTTCAGAACACACTGTGTATGAAGGTGTTTTCTTCTTGAATAATGCTGTGATCTGTGAAGCAGGACTTAGGAGGTTTGATCTCCTCCTGTAGGTGTGATTAAGCAGGATTGAATGCTAATTAGGATGTATTCAATCCCACACACCATCAGAGCTGTGGGGGAAATTACATCATTTTCAGAGTCCAAAAGACTACAAAGGGGAGTGTTACAGGCTGTGGAAGGGACAGATTCTATCAGCAGGATATACAGAGTGTCACATGATACAAAGCCACAACTAAACCCAGAACATCAGGGGATCTGCAGACAATACAGCAACATGGTACAAAGGTATGATCTATGCTGCTTTAAGGGCTGAAACACAATTTTTCAATGTAGTGCATTGCAGTAACGCACAAGTTAGCAAATTGCCATTTATTTTGCAACACTTGTTGCAGTTTATTGCAATGAACAATAACACACCCCAAAACAAAAATGTATTATATTGCACTTACCAGTCATTAGATGTGGTGGCCGCACTCATTTTCTTTTTTAAGACATTTCTCCCTGTATATTTTCATCTAAGTCCCACAATGTAAATTCAAGGTCAAACTTTTTATCCAGAGATGTAGATCTATCTCTATGAAGAACGTCCCAATGATACACTGAAACAAACCCAAGGGACAGCAACTCTCTCCCATTTGACGCTTATCTGCTATTTTGAAAACATCAGTGGCAGGGACCTTGGCTGATGCCATTAACCAAATGTGGTCATGACTCTATTTGGTAAATGATATCACCCGAGATGCCAACCAGTTTGTTTTCAATTTAAAACAAGCTGGCCAGCGGGTTTGCAGCCGGCAGCTGCATGTAGTAGTGGTATTACTGAAGCAGATGAAGGTTAGCTGGGCAAATTTGGCCATCTAGTTCACCCAGAGAACTGTGGTTGACCTGAAGGAATACATGAGGGTGCCTCTAAGTGCAGCAGTTTGGTGAGTTTATTATGAAAAGAATATAAAATCACTCATATTTCGATACTGGAGTTCTGCTCCAGTGCCCATGCTACCCATGTTTCCATCCCATGTCAGTGGCTTTGTGCTTACAACTCAGATTTAGTTCTGCACCACTTGTGACCCTGTAACGGCCTTATTTTTACATGACATGCATTTATATATCCAACTAAATGTGACTGGATATTTATTATTTTTATTAATAAATCTACTAAACTGCTGTACTTAGAGGTGCTCTCTTGTGTTCCTTTGCTATATTACAGATACCCCTTCTATCTGATAATGAGTTGCTCTAAGGACATTGTACCCAGTTACTGATTGCACCAAATATATTTGTCTTATGGTCTGGTTGTTGCCAACTTTGGGACTACTGGTGGTTTTTGCGCTATAACAGAATACAATTCATGGTTGACTGGAAACTAAAGCTCATTCCTGGTTATGAAGAACATTGCAAGTTATTAAAAAAAGGAAACAGGATAGCAACAGTATTTCGAAATTAAGATGCTAACATTGCCAACAACTTTTTTATTTTTTTTATTTCTTCATATTTTTGAAGAAATAACAAGCTACTTCTCAAGTGTCACTAGTTGTTTCACATTGTACAAGTTCTAACATTTGCATATATGCTGTGAGCAGACTTCATATGTCAAAACATATATTGATATCTTGTTAAATTTTTGCCACCGTATTCTCTCATAGCTATAACAATATACCAAACACGCTAGTTTCCAGATGGGTAATCTTCAACTGCTTCAGGGCAAACAAATTGTATAGCCCACAAGATTCTAATTAGTGATACTCATCAACATTTCCAGTACACCCAGAAGAATATAAATTGGCAATACATATAAATTATTGATTGGGACTTTATGAAACATGAGGAAGAAGACAATACTACACAGCTAACTGGATTATTTTAAATAAATTATAAGGCAATTCAAAACAAAATATGCATGCTGATAAAAGCATAATTTTTTTTTCTTGTAATATTGTATATATGACTAAATAGTTTCAGGCTTATTTTGGATACATTCATTTTATATATATGTACACGAATAGAAGGCATGGAGGTAAAACAAATTGTGCCTATACAAACACTTTAAGACAGAAGAGGCCTATAGGCCTACTAAAAAAATGTATCTGCCAAATTTAGTTCTACTTTAAAGAGAAGCATCACCTTGCCTTTGCAGGGAAAGTGACAGTGCCTATGCATCCCTCCACCCCCTTATACTCAAGCTGCCATGTACAGTAGCTTCTTGCTCTTCCAAATCCGACTATCAGCAACACCGGAGAGCAGTGACCTTTTTATCCCTAGTCATGTCAAATCATCCTACTGAACCACTTTACTTAGTGCAGTACCTATTTGTAAAAATGCTTACAGGCGTCTGGGGCATGTACCGGTCTGTGATTTTGTGCTGGATTTTCCACCGGTCACTGCCAGAAGTTTTTTTACCTTAATGCATAGAATGCATTAAGGTGAAAAAACACGAGGGTTTACAACCCCGTAAACACTTTGAGCTCTACACAGGTTCTTTTTGACCCAAAAATAGCACTGTTAGGGATTATACTAGAAGATACCCTCCCAGTTGAAATGCATGCGATGTAGCAGAGAGCTATGTATAAACTTATATTACAAAAATGGATATCAAAATATCCACCAACAATAGATCAATGGATTAATGCGATTAATCTTAATTTAGGATGAGAGAAATTAACATATAAACATAGGAGGAGTCCTAAAAAAAATTGATAAAATCTGGCACTGGTGGCTAGTCTCCAATCTATCGGAGCAGTCAGCTGAGTATAGTAATGACACTGAGGAAAATCAATAATGAGATATAATTCTGCTTTTTAGGGGGGGCAGTTATGTATATGTATGTATGTATGTACGTGTGTGTGTGTATGTATGTATGTATGTATATATATATATATATATATATATATATATATATATATGTATTTGTATTAATAAGGGGTAATATTGTGTAGGGGGGCTTTGAGATAAGATGGAAATTCAAACTGGTGAGCGCAGATAAGGAAATTAATATCTTTTTTTATTTTTTTATATTTGGGAGTGGGGAAAAAAAAGAATGAAAGAAATTCAAGATTTGAGGCGGAGCTTTGATCTTTACTTATGCAAACAAAAATAAAGTCCACATTAAATATGTTAATATGGACTTTATTTTTTGTTTGCACAAGTGGACGCACAAGGGTTATACTATATGTGTCAATTATTGGTATGGTTTGGTATTTTTTTTATAATTGTATTTTTATTAAAGTTTTATCAAAATACAAAAATTAAATCATACAAAAAAAACAAAAAAAAACACCACAGGTATAAACAGTACCAAAAATGGAGGCAGCACTGAAAGTGGGTTACAAATCGGTAATATATATGGCACATATCATAGTCAAAGAATAAAGGAAAGAACAAAAAAGCAAAACAAATGTAATTGTGACATATAGCTATAACTTATATAAGAATACACTGGGGGGGTCAAAGTAGAGAGAGCAGAGACATGGGATGCAGGGACCTAAAAGAAACTTAGAACTGATAATCCCACCCATCTCGATCAGTCGAGACCAGGCGATGTACCAAATTCAGAGGAGTCCCAAGCATTCCATATTTTGTTTAACTGGGTTACAGCATCTCCCACCTGGGCAGTCATCTATATACCATTGTACGCATTTCCAAATCACCTTCAAAAGTTGGGCTTGAGAGGGGAGAGTAACGGATAACCAATGTAGAGGGATCGTTTTTTTAACTGCTAACAAAATTAAAGAGGCCAATTTGTTCATAGACTTTCCAATACCAGGAAAAGGGAGGCCCAAAGACAATGTAGAGGATCCATCAATAAATAGTGATCAGGCACTTGTTGGATCAGAGACATTACCGTAGACCAATAAGGCACAATAATCTCACATTGCCATAAAATATGGAAATGGGTACCTCTATCTTTACCACAACGCCAGTATAAAGGGGAGAGAGATTGATCTTGACAATGTAATACTTCAGGGGTTCTGTACCAGAACAAAAAGGATTTTATAAGCCGTCTCTCTCTGCGCCACACATCTGGAAATTTTGGAAGTGGATGACCAAATTTTGTTCCAACATGGGAGGGTGATGGGGCATTGAAAAATAGAAGACCATTTACACATATAAGCATAATGATCAACAGAAATTGGGGTGACGTCATGAAGTACTTTATAAAGAGAGGAAATCAAATGCGACTGATAGGGACCTTGAGCACAAATAAGTTCAAAGGCGGTGGGGTTTAGATAGTATAAGAGAAGGTGATAGTGTGGAGAGACAATGTTTAATTTAGAGATAGAAATAGAATGTATGTGTGGGGATGTGGAATTTAGTCTGGAGATCTTTAAATGTATGGAATCTCTGGGTAACTGTGTGAACAAGTTGGCGTAGTCTAAACAAACCAGCATCAGCCCAGGGTGATACTCGGGCTAAGGATAAGCTATCAGGAATAATGGGATTGTAGGGTACATTGTACAAGGGAGGGCATGGTGAAGAGAGAGAGAACCTAGTGATGCAGGCATGCCAAATCTTCAAAGTAAAGAGCATTGAGGCCAAACTTAATCCATATATTTTGGGATCTTGAGGTAGAGAAGGGGACCAAAGTAGAGAGCAGGGATGGGCTGGGTATAATGATCCCAATTCAATTTCCAACCATCTGTTCGGCGCTGTCTGGGAAGACCAGGACAGGACCGATCAAAGGTGGGATGCAAAAATAAAGTTCTTTACTTTAGAACATATACCACAACACGAAAGAGGGGGAGAAATTGATTAAAAGCTTCTCCAGCTTGAGAGTAGGTGGATCTATCTCTTACAAGCCACCTGACTACCTGGCCTGAATGAAGGAATCAGCTTTAAACCATTCTTATGATGACCTTTGTTCAGACGCAGGACCATTCAGTTCTTGATTTGCCCATTTATGCAATCTATGGGCACCAGGTACTGATATGTCCCCCAAATTTTCGTTATCACCTATTGTGCTTTATTCCATCGTTTGAGGTTAGGGGTATGACCTATGGGTGGGGGGAGAAAGGGTATCACATTAACCGGGAGCGGACTCCACAAACCATTTGCCAACATTTCTTCCTTCATTTTGAAGGTCGAAATATATAATAGGTTTTCATTTATTAATTTATGTTGCTTTATACTTCATAATGTCATTTTGTATTTTTATTATGTTTAGGCAAGATGTATGTAATTGCCTACATAATTCATTTGATGTAATTATCTTATATATATTTTCTGTTTCTTGGATTCATTTAGGCGTGGCGCACGTATGCATTAAAACACACTTTTTTCCATCTTTTTTGTTTTCTCATGGGTGCACGTTGGAGCAGACAATCGGGGAGGGCGTCTATGCCTTGGTTTCTCCTTCCCTCCCCTTTCTATCTGGTTCCCTTTGCCTACGTTGTCTATGGATTGGTCATTGGTTTGGTTAGCTTTGTCCCGGCCGGCTCTCACCCCATACGGACACTCGAGGGTGTGGGCTGGACTGGATGAGTCCGGCCCGGCCTCCGCCCATATTGAATGCTCTCTGTTACATGGCATTCTTAGCGATTCACCATCTTGAGATCCTTTAGATCTGACACGCCCATCAGCTTTGGTGAGGATGGGCAGTGTCAGCACAGAATGTATCTGTGCTCGATCTCTCACAGGAAGTGATGTCACTTCCTGTCAAGCGGAAGTCAGTCCGTGCATCTGCGTGTTCTTTTTTGTTGTCCATGAGCCGATCATTCGCGGCGAGGCGTCGCACACCATGCGGTGTGACGTCACACGCCGCGTTTTGGCGGGTCGGGGAGGATATAAAAACTCCAGACAGTCTCATTTAGCTGTCTGGGACATTGGTGGAAGCTGAGGCTGGCGGCATAGGATATGGAAGGTAAATTCTTTGGCTTTCATGCCATTCATGGTATGTAAGGAGAGGTGCTACATTGAACTTACGGTTATTACTTTATTCATACAGTTTCTGGCGGTTTATTCTGATTTGGAAGATACTTTACCAATGTGGAATGTTTACTTCATATTTCTCTACATTAATGCAAGAGGGGACCCTGCCTCCATGTTCAACTAGGAGGGTTTGGCATTTGTAACTCTGCAATTTTTTGGAAACTCTTATTCAATTTAACTTTTATTGTTGGTGAGTAATTTTGGATACTATAAAACACAAATTTTTTATTACTTTTATTTTTAATTTCTAATTTATGGGTTCCTGTAGATAATAGCAGTTGCTCTCTTTTTCCTTTTAGACGGGTCTCTATTTTGAAACTTGTCTTCTTGAGACCCAGTTACTTCTATTGCCACCATATATGAGCTTCCGCAGTTTGGTTAGTTGGTTAATGGACAGTGAGGAGGTGAGTGTGGCCCTTTTGTTAATAGGACCACGGCATACTCTTACCACTGTCTATACCATGTACTAAAGTATGACTTTTTCTCTCAATATTTATAGATACCTACTGAAAATATATGATATTTTGAAATTTCAAAATCTGTCCTCCCTTATGGGATTGTGATCGCTGGAGTCGGGATTGGTTGGCTCTTACCTTTGGCAATCCATGACGGTGGTCTGGACCATTCTTTGACCAAGCATAGGTATGAAGGGTTGTGGGGATCCCCTGGTTGTCTGCTCCATATGTGACCTATATTGGGGAATGCATTGGTGTGCCATTTTTGAATGTTTTCAAGTGTTTATTTTGTTTTTATATTTCATTAATATGTTTTTCTTTTCTTATACCTAATAGCCTGTTTCGAGTCTGTTAAAATTGTTTGGGCGTCTATTCCTGATGAAGTCTAATAGGCGAAACTGTAGAAAATCTATGGACGCTTCACTTCAACTGTATATATCTGCGTGACCATCTTGATATCGGTATTAGGTGTATACCTGTGATGGTCACAGGCGTGTATATGTATCAGTTTTTTTATGTATATCGTAATAAATACTTTTCTATTTTTATAAAATCCTTCCTTTCTTGGAATTTATTTTTCAATTATTGCAAGCACCTTCAAAGTCCCATATTCTACCTCTTTGTTATATGTTTACACAGGGATGGTGGTGCCTTTAGACTTATATTTTACATGCTGACATCTGCTCATGTTTCATATACTATCTTAACCCGGGTGGAAAATACACCCATGAGCATTTTTTCATATGGTCAGACCTCAGCATCAAAAAATTGTTTTTAAAAAAAAATCTATGACCTTTGAATATTGTTGTTTTTCATGAATGTATAGTATTAATCATTTAATTAATCATCATTAACTTTTTTTGTTACATGTTATATGGCATCTGGTTTGGGACGACTCTTTGTCTTTACCTGCAGGCCCTATGTCACATCAACCCATTGGTAGCGAACATACCTTGATGGGATCATCTGGGGATATACGTACGGCCCCTATTTTCACCACAAATTCAAATGAGAATAGGAGAAATCCACAGGTATCTCCCATTCCAGTACGTAAGTCTAGTCAGCTTTTAAATTAGTAGGTCCCGACTCTATCAATCCTAGCAGTCGGGATTCATTGGACATCATTAATTTGTCTTCCTACCCTCTTTCCACGGATGAAACCGAGGTCCTGAGGCTAGGACTAACATTTTGTCCGGATGAAAATGCAGACAAATTTGTGCTAATCAAAGATCTTCATCTATTTGCAAGACGCCTCATGTACAAGGTACCATTTGACAAAGATACTAATATCACCCAAAGTAAAGAGTCACTCCATTCCATAATTGAATCGGTCACATTTGAGGACCTTAGGGCCTTACAAGACCTGATGGACTTATGGGATGAAAGTAACCCGGAAGAGGAGGGGTGGGTATTCAATTCATCTGGAACAAATGTTGGGACGGTATCATCTCAACCCCTTGTTCCTCCCACCCCTGGTTCATCTGCTCCCGGTGTTATCTTTGGTGCACCGAAATTATATAAGCCCCGCTCCAGATCCTTTCCGGTCGTACAGTGTAATTCCAACATATGGGCCTTTGTAATTCAGGTCACCAAAGAGATAGAAGCCATTAACTGGAAAACTGGACCGCAGAACAATCTGTCCCCATGTCTAAAGAAAGCTATTAAAACTCTCAGATGCAACAAATCTATAGTGATCAAGCCATCTGATAAAGGTGGGAATCTGGTGGTTATGGACGTGGGACAATATGAGGACATGTGTTACGATATCATCCGCAATCGCGAGTGGTATCGTCCGGTCCCTGGGTCCCACGTCCAGTACTACTCCAGAAAATATAAGGATATCATCCTTAGGGCACAACATACTGGCACTATAGATCAGAACACTTACAAATATCTGGATATGGAAAGCTTCACAGTAACCACCTTTTATGCACTTCCGAAAGTGCACAAAAGCCTAACAAAACCCCCAGGCAGACCCATTATTTCAGGATGTGGATCACTAACGGAACGTGCTAGTGAATTAATTGACGAATATCTATATCCCCATGTTAAGGGTCTGTTTTCTCATGTAAGGGATACAATAGAACGATTGAAAGTCATTGATGGTCTACAAATACCCCCAGGGGCATGGCTTGTGGCCATCGACATTGAGGCCCTGTACAACTCTATACCCCACGCCAGAGGTATAGGGGTTGTACGGTGTTTCCTTGGAGAACAGGAATTATATTCCCGCAAATATAATGACTTCGTTGTTGAACTATTACATTTTGTATTGACACACAACATCTTTGTGTTTGGAGGTTCCCACTACCTCCAGATGCAGGGGGTCGCTATGGGCGCCAAGTGCGCAACATCATATGCAAACCTGTATCTGGGGGGGTGGGAACGTGACCTCCTCGCCGATGACTGCAAACAAATTGACATAGGCAATATAATATCATGGCATCGTTATATTGACGATGTGTTTATGGTTTGGGCAGGATCTATGAGCGATCTGATCAGTTTTCTGGAAGATCTGCAAGTGAACACATACAATTTGAAATTCACGTACTCGTTTGATTTGTCCAAAATTACCTTTTTGGACGTGGAAATCTTCACCAATGAAAAGGGAGAATTATGTTCCACTCTTTACAGGAAATCATCGGCAGGCAATAGTTTATTGCACACCATTAGTTCTCACCCTGAACCATTAAAGCGAAGCATACCATATAGTAAATTCCTAAGAATCAAACGGAATTGTACTCTGGATGCAGACTTTTAGCGGGAATCTGATTCTCTAAACACGCGTCTCCAAGCCAGAGGGTATAGCAAAACTTGCTTAAGAAAAGCGTTTAATAGAGTTAAATGTCTTAACAGACAATCATTAATTTACAAATCTAGACAGATCAAGTCGTGTTCGTCAACTTGAATTATTACAAAATGTAATCGACAGCATTTGAAGGTCCGGAACGTTTACAACAAATTCTGGTACCTACTTACGGCGGACCAAAGAATAGCGAGATTCATTAAGCCTGTCCCGGAAATCACTTACAGGAGATCACAATCACTAAGGGACATTTTGGTTTCTAGTCATCATACTTAAAATGTTACAGTTCAAAAATTAGTTCCAGGTACATATCCCTGTGCGAAATGCAATTATTGCATTTTCATCTTGACGGGCAAAACTGTAGCTCTTCCCAATGATACTATTTGGACACCTAAACACAGGTGTAACTGCCAATCCATTGGGGCTGTTTACATCATGAAATGTCTATGCGGCGCCATTTATGTGGGCAAAATGAAGCAACCATTCTTTTGTCGCATCAGGGACCATGTGTCCCTTATTGCCAAACATAAAATGGAGACACCAATCAGCCGCTATGTAGGCTTATATCATAATTTTGATCTTAAATTTATAAAGTTCTTTGCTTTAGAACATATACCACAACACGAAAGAGGGGGAGAAATTGATCAAAAGCTTCTCCAGCTTGAGAGTAGGTGGATCTATCTCTTACAAGCCACCCGACTCCCTGGCCTGAATGAAGGAATCAGCTTTAAACCATTCTTATGATGACCTTTGTTCAGACGCAGGACCATTCAGTTCTTGATTTGCCCATTTATGCAATCTATGGGCAACAGGTACTGATATGTCTCCCAAATTTTCGTTATCCCCTATTGTGCTTTATTCCATCGTTTGAGGTTAGGGGTATGACCTATGGGTGGGGGGAGAAAGGGTATCACATTACCCGGGAGCGGACTCCACATACCATTTGCCAACATTTCTTCCTTCATTTTGAAGGTCGAAATATATAATAGGTTTTCATTTATTAATTTATGTTGCTTTATACTTCATAATGTCATTTTGTATTTTTATTATGTTTAGGCAAGATGTATGTAATTGCCTACATAATTCATTTGATGCAATTATCTTATATATATATTTTCTGTTTCTTGGATTCATTTAGGCGTGGCGCACGTATGCATTAAAACACACTTTTTTCCATCTTTTTTGTTGTCTCATGGGTGCACGTTGGAGCAGACAATCGGGGAGGGCGTCTATGCCTTGGTTTCTCCTTCCCTCCCCTTTCTATCTGGTTCCCTTTGGCTACGTTGTCTATGGATTGGTCATTGGTTTGGTTAGCTTTGTCCCGGCCGGCTCTCACCCCATACGGACACTCGAGGGTGTGGGCTGGACTGGATGAGTCCGGCCCGGCCTCTGCCCATATTGAATGCTCTCTGTTACATGGCATTCTTAGCGATTCACCATCTCGAGATCCTTTAGATCTGACACGCCCATCAGCTTTGGTGAGGATGGGCAATGTCAGCACAGAATGTATCTGTGCTCGATCTCTCACAGGAAGTGATGTCACTTCCTGTCAAGCGGAAGTCAGTCCGTGCATCTGCGTGTTCTTTTTTGTTGTCCGTGAGCCGATCATTTGCGGCGAGGCGTCGCACACCATGCGGTGTGACGTCACACGCCGTGTTTTGGCGAGTCGGGGAGGATATAAAAACTCCAGACAGTCTCATTTAGCTGTCTGGAACATTGGCGGAAGCTGAGGCTGGCGGCATAGGATATGGAAGGTAAATTCTTTGGCTTTCATGCCATTCATGGTATGTAAGGAGAGGTGCTACATTGAACTTACGGTTATTACATCATTCATACAGTTTCTGGCGGTTTATTCTGATTTGGAAGATACTTTACCAATGTGGAATGTTCACTTCAGATTTCTCTACATTAATGCAAGAGGGGACCCTGCCTCCATGTTCAACTAGGAGGGTTTGGGATTTGTAACTGCAATTTTTTGGAAACTCTTATTCAATTTTACTTTTATTGTTGGTGAGTAATTTTGGATACTATAAAACACAAATTTTTTATCACTTTTATTTTTAATTTCTAATTTATGGGTTCCTTTAGATAATACCAGTTGCTCTCTTTTTCCTTTTAGACGGGTCTCTATTTTGAAACTTGTCTTCTTGAGACCCAGTTACTTCTATTGCCGCCATATATGAGCTTCCGCAGTTTGGTTAGTTGGTTAATGGACAGTGAGGAGGTGAGTGTGGCCCTTTTGTTAATAGGACCACGGCATACTCTTACCACTGTCTATACCATGTACTAAAGTATGACTTTTTCTCTCAATATTTATAGATACCTACTGAAAATATATGATATTTTGAAATTTCAAAATCTGTCCTCCCTTATGGGATTGTGATCGCTGGAGTCGGGATTGGTTGGCTCTTCCCTTTGGCAATCCATGATGGTGGTCTGGACCATTCTTTGACCAAGCATAGGTATGAAGGGTTGTGGGGATCCCCTGGTTGTCTGCTCCATATGTGACCTATATTGGGGAATGCATTGGTGTGCCATTTTTGAATGTTTTCAAGTGTTTATTTTGTTTTTATATTTCATTAATATGTTTTTCTTTTCTTATACCTAATAGCCTGTTTCGAGTCTGTTAAAATATTTTGGGCGTCTATTCCTGATGAAGCCTAATAGGTGAAACTGTAGAAAATCTATGGACGCTTCACTTCAACTGTATATATCTGCATGACCATCTTGATATCGGTATTAGGTGTATACCTGTGATGGTCACAGGCGTGTATATGTATCAGTTTTTTTATGTATATCGTAATAAATACTTTTCTATTTTTATAAAATCCTTCCTTTCTTGGAATTTATTTTTCAATTATTGCAAGCACCTTCAAAGTCCCATATTCTACCTCTTTGTTATATGTTTACACAGGGATGGTGGTGCCTTTAGACTTATATTTTACATGCTGACATCTGCTCATGTTTCATATACTATCTTACCCCGGGTGGAAAATACACCCATGAGCATTTTTTTATATGGTCAGACCTCAGCATCAAAAAATTGTTTTTTAAAAAAAATCTATGACCTTTGAATATTGTTGTTTTTCATGAATGTATAGTATTAATCATTTAATTAATCATCATTAACTTTTTTTGTTACATGTTATATGGCATCTGGTTTGGGACGACTCTTTGTCTTTACCTGCAGGCCCTATGTCACATCAACCCATTGGTAGCGAACATACCTTGATGGGATCATCTGGGGATATACGTACGGCCCCTATTTTCACCACAAATTCAAATGAGAATAGGAGAAATCCACAGGTATCTCCCATTCCAGTACGTAAGTCTAGTCAGCTTATAAATTAGTAGGTCCCGACTCTATCAATCCTAGCAGTCGGGATTCATTGGACATCATTAATTTGTCTTCCTACCCTCTTTCCACGGATGAAACCGAGGTCCTGAGGCTAGGACTAACATTTTGTCCGGATGAAAATGCAGACAAATTTGTGCTAATCAAAGATCTTCATCTATTTGCAAGACGCCTCATGTACAAGGTACCATTTGACAAAGATACTAATATGTAGAAAATCTATGGACGCTTCACTTCAACTGTATATATCTGCATGACCATCTTGATATCGGTATTAGGTGTATACCTGTGATGGTCACAGGCGTGTATATGTATCAGTTTTTTTATGTATATCGTAATAAATACTTTTCTATTTTTATAAAATCCTTCCTTTCTTGGAATTTATTTTTCAATTATTGCAAGCACCTTCAAAGTCCCATATTATACTTCTTTGTTATATGCAAAAATTGTATTTAAGAACATCGGGTACCACCACAGTGCTTTGGAGAGAAGACCACAGAGCTGGCCACCCGATGTGCTTTGTTACCCCATATAAATGTTAGAAACTATCGTTTAAGTAGCTTTAATTCAGACATGGGCACAGGGACTGGTAATGTCTCAAAGGAATATAGCAAAAAAGGCACGATAGAAATCTTCAACGCATTAATTCTACCCAACCTTGTCATTAATGTCTCTGAGTAAGGGCACGTAATTTGCAGAATACAAGGACGAGTAATCAGGAGTAATTTGCACACCTAAATACTTAAGGGAATGAGAACACCAGCGGTATGGATACGACTTTTGAGGGGTGGTAAGTTCTCAGGAGGAATACTAATAGGCAAGGCTTCTGTCTTAGAGGGGTAGGTGAGGATGGGTTAGGGTCAACAGGATGTCGTCTGCAAAAAGGGAGTGTTTGTATTCCCTCTGTCGCATAGGGATCCTCCAAATGTCCGGATGGGCATGTATGGCAGTGGCTAAGGGTTCTAAACAAATAATAAAAAGTACTGGGGATAATGGACATCCCTGCCTGGTGCCATTGGACATTGGAAGGGTCCGTGACAGAAAGGAAGGACATTTTAACTTGGGCAGAGGGGTTGGAGTAGAGGGCCTTCAAAGCAGATACAAAAGGGCCAAAAATCCAAATCGAGATAAAGTAGCGAACATATAAGGCCAACTTAACGGATCAAATGCTTTCTGAGCATCCAAACTAAGGATTAGTACAGGGCGACGCACTCTGTTTAACCACTTAACGACCGCCCCATGTATACAGTGGAGCAAAAAAGTTTTTTGTCAGCCACCAATTGTGCAAGTTCTCCCACTTAAAAAGATGAGAGAGGCCTGTAATTGTCATCATAGGTATACCTCAACTATGAGAGACAAAATGTGGAAACAAATCCAGACAATTACATTGTCTGATTTGGAAAGAATTTATTTGCAAATTATGGTGGAAAATAAGTATTTAGTCAATATCAAAAGTTCATCTCAATACTTTGTTATATTTCCTTTGTTGGCAATGACAGAGGTCAAACGTTTTCTGTAAGTCTTCACAAGGTTGTCACACACTGTTGCTGGTATGTTGGCCCATTCCTCCAAGTAGATCTCCTCTAGAGCAGTGATGTTTTGGGGCTGTCGCTGGGCAACACAGACTTTCAGCTCCTTCCAAAGGTTTTCTATGGGGTTGAGATCTGGAGACTGGCTAGGCCACTGCAGGACCATGAAATGCTTCTTACGAAGCCACTCCTTCATTGCCCGGGCGGTGTGTTTGGGATCATTGTCATGCTGAAAGACCCAGCCACGTTTCATCTTCAATACCCTTGCTGATGGGAGGAGGTTTGCACTCAAAATCTCACGATACATGGCTCCATTCATTCTTTCATGTACACGGATCAGTCGTCCGGTTCCCTTTGCAGAGAAACAGCCCCAAAGCATGATGTTGCCATCCCCATGCTTCACAGTAGGTATGGTGTTCTTTGGTAGCAACTCAGCATTCTCTCTCCTCCAAACACGACGAGTTGTGTTTCTACTAAACAGTTCTACTTTGGTTTCATCTGACCATATGACATTCTCCCAATCCTCTTCTGGATCATCCAAATGCTCTCTAGCAAACCTCAGACGGGCCCGGACATGTACTGGCTTAAGCAGGGGGACACGTCTGGCACTGCAGGATCTGAGTTCCTGGCGGCGTAGTGTGTTACTGATGGTAGCATTTGTTACGTTGGTCCCAGCTCTCTGTAGGTCATTCACTAGGTCCCCCCGTGTGATTCTGGGATTTTTGCTCACCGTTCTTGTGATAATTTTGACCCCACGGGGTGAGATCTTGCGTGGAGCCCCAAGATCGAGGGAGAGTAACAGTGGTCTTGTATGTGTTCCATTTTCTAATTATTGCTCCCACAGTTGATTTCTTCACACCAAGCTGCTTGCCTATTGCAGATTCAGTCTTCCCAGCCTGGTGCAGGTCTACAATTTTGTTTCTGGTGTCCTTCGACAGCTCTTTGGTCTTCACCATAGTGGAGTTTGGAGTGTGACTGTTTGAGGTTGTGGACAGGTGTCTTTTATACTGATAACAAGTTCATACAGGTGCCATTAATACAGGTAATGAGTGGAGGACAGAGGAGCCACTTAAAGACAAAGATACAGGTCTGTGAGAGACAGAAATCTTGCTTGTTTGTAGGTGACCAAATACTTATTTTCTACCATAATTTGCAAATAAATTCTTTTCAAATCAGACAATGTGATTGTCTGGATTTGTTTCCACATTTTGTCTCTCATAGTTGAGGTATACCTATGATGACAATTACAGGCCTCTCTCATCTTTTTAAGTGGGAGAACTTGCACAATTGGTGGCTGACTAAATACTTACTTGCCCCACTGTATACGTCGGCAAAATGGCACGGACAGGCACAATCACGTACCTGTATGTGACTGCCTTCGTATGGGTGGGGGGTCCGATCGGACCCCCCTCCGGTACATGGAGCGGTTGGCATCGGTTCGGGAGCGATCCATGATGAGGGGGCGGCCATTGGTTTCTGGCCATCCCCTTGCGATCGCTCCCGGCGAATGAGATTCTTCCTCTGCCTGTGTAATGTAAATACAGGCAGAGGAAGTGATGTCATCTCTCCATGTGGCGCTCTATTCGTCCTGAGCTCCGAGGAGAGAAGACATCAGGTTAGTGCACGAACAGTACACTGACACCAGGACACATAGGCACACAATCCCCCCCAGTCACCCCCAGATCACCCCCCAGATCACCCCCCAGCCCCCAGTCACAGTGTCACCGATTGCAGTGATCATTTATTTACTGGTCACTGCAATCAGTGACATTTGTGATAGTAAAAGTGTCAGGGCAGTTAGTGTTAGGTCCCTTTAGGTCCGGGGTAGCCCCCTAACCCCCCCATATAAAGGTTTAACCCCTTGATTGCCCCCCAGGTAACCCTTTCACCCCCTATCACCACTGCCACTAAGCAATCGTTTTTCTGATCAATGTATTAGTGTCAGTGGTGCCGCTAGGTAGCCAGTTATTTTTTTAGGTTCGCCGTCAGGTTTTTATAGCATCAGGTACCCCCATATATTATCTAATAAAGGTTTAACCCCTTGATCGCCCCCCCACGTAACCCTTTCACCCCCTATCACCAGTGTCACTAAGCAATCGTTTTTCTCATCGCTGTATTAGTTATGCTGGTGCCGCTAGGTAGCCAGTTATTTTTTTAGGTTTGCCGCCAGGTTTTTATAGCGTGAGGTACCCCCATATATTACCTAATAAAGGTTTAACCCCTTGATCGCCCCCCAGGTAATCCTTTCACCCCCTATCACCAGTGTCACTAAGCAATCATTTTTCTGATCGCTGTATTAGTTACTGTATATACTCGAGTATAAGCCGAGATTTTCAGCCCTTTTTTTGGGCTGAAATTCCCCCCCCCCCCCCCTCGGCTTATACTCGAGTTAGCGAAATTGAACATTGTAAATTGTACCTCAAAAAAAATTGAGGCTGCGGCGTCCATCGTTTAAATCTTGCGATCTCTTCCTGGTCCCTTCCGTGATAGGCGGAACTGTGTCTGCTGAGAATCGCCTATCACGAACGTTCTCTCATCCTCACCCATCCGGAAACTGAGGATGAGAGAACGTTTGTGATAGGCGGAACTGTGTCTGCTTAGAAAACGCCTATCACGGAAGGGAAGAGGAAGAGACCGTGAGTTTTAAACGATGGACGCCGCAGCCTCTCAATTTTTTTTCACGTACAATTTACAATGTTCAATTGAAATTTTAGGGGAACAGTGAGGATGGGAACAGTGAGGATGGGAACAGTGAGGATGGGAACAGTGAGGAACAGTGAGGATGGGAACAGTGAGGATGGGAACAGCGAGGAACAGTGAGGATGGGAACAGTGAGGAACAGTGAGGATGGGCACAGTGAGGATGGGCACAGTGAGGATGGGAACAGTGAGGATGGGCACAGTGAGGTGGCAATGGGCAGTGACAATTGGCTTGGTGAAGTTGCAATGGGCACAGTGAGGCGTGCAAATGGGCATTGTTGACCCTCGGCTTATACTCGGGTCAGTAAGTTTTCCCAGTTTTTTGTGGTAACATTAGGTACCTCGGTTATACTCGGGTCGGCTTATACTCGAGTATATACGGTATGCTGGTGCCGCTAGGTAGCCAGTTATTTTTTTAGGTTCGCCGCCAGGTTTTTATAGCATCAGGTACCCCCATATATTATCTAATAAAGGTTTAACCCCTTGATCGCCCCCCCACGTAACCCTTTCACCCCCTATCACCACTGTCACTAAGCGATCGTTTTTCTGATCGCTGTATTAGTTATGCTGGTGCCGCTAGGTAGCCAGTTATTTTTTTAGGTTCGCCGCCAGGTTTTTATAGCGTCAGGTACCCCCATATAATACCTAATAAAGTTTTAACCCCTTGATCACCCCCCAGGTAACCCTTTCACCCCTTATCACCAGTGTCACTAAGCAATCGTTTTTCTGATCACTGTATTAGTTATGCTGGTGCCGCTAGGTAGCCAGTTATTTTTTTAGGTTCGCCGCCAGGTTTTTATAGCGTGAGGTACCCCCATATATTACCTAATAAAGGTTTAACCCCTTGATCGCCCCCCAGGTAATCCTTTCACCCCCTATCACCAGTGTCACTAAGCAATCATTTTTCTGATCGCTGTATTAGTTACTGTATATACTCGAGTATAAGCCGAGATTTTCAGCCCTTTTTTTTGGATATTGATCTGATCAGATACTATACCAGTAAGGGAGGTGTATGCTTTGTGCGTGGGTGTTAGCGATACTGGCACTAACCTGACGCTGCCTGGGGCGACACAGACTCTCTGTGACGCTAAAACCTAATTGATATCACCCGCCGGGCGATCAGGGGGTTAAACCTTTATTGGGTTATATACGGCGGGTGCCCTGACACTATAAAAAGCAAACAAACTAACCAGCGTCACCCGTAACACTTATACGGTGATCACTGGTGAAAGGGTTAACTAGGAGCAATCAGGGGGTTAAAAACTTTATTAGGTAATATATGAGGGTACCTGACGCTATATAAAAACCTGACGGGGAACCTAAATAACAAAATAACTAACTGGCTAACCAGTGTCACTAGTGACACTTATACTGTGATCACTGGTGAAAGGGTTAACTCTAGGGGCAATCAAGGGGTTAAAACCTTTATTAGATAATATATGGGGGTACCTGACGCTATAACCTTTATTAGATAATATATGGGGGTACCTGACGCTGGCGGCGAACCTAAAAAAATAACTGGCTACCTGTGATAGGTAGGGAGGAGTGAAATCAAAAATTTGCGCCCTTAGAAATCCTGAAGGCGGTGCTTGGTTTTTGGGGTCCTGTACGCGGCTAGGCTCCCAAAAAGTCCCACACATGTGGTATCCCCGTACTCAGGAGAAGCAGCAAAATGTATTTTGGGGTGCAATGCCACATATAACCATGGCATGTGTGAGCAATATATGATTTAGTGAAAACTTTTTGTAATTTTTATTTTATTTTTGTCATTATTCAATCACTTGGGACAAAAAAAAATATTCAATGGGCTCAACATACCTCTCAGCAATTTCCTTGGGGTGTCTACTTTCCAAAATGGGGTAATTTGGGGGGGGGTTTGTGCTATTTTGGCATTTTATGGCCTTCGAAACTGTGATAGGTAGTGAGGAGTGAAATCAAAAATGATCACCCTTAGAAATCCTGAAGGCGGTGCTTGGTTTTCGGGGTCCCGTACGCGGCTAGGCTCCCAAAAAGTCCCACACATATGGTATCCCCGTACTCAGGAGAAGCAGCGAAATGTATTTTGGGGTGCAATGCCACATATAACCATGGCATGTGTGAGCAATATATGATTTAGTGACAACTTTTTGTAATTTTTTTTTTGTCATTATTCAATCACTTGGGACAAAAAAAAAATATTCAATGGGCTCAACATGCCGCTCAGCAATTTCCTTGGGGTGTCTACTTTCCAAAATAGGGTCATTTGTGGGGGCTTGTACTGCCCTGCCATTTTAGCACCTCAAGAAATGAGATAGGTAGTCATAAATTAAAAGCTGTGTAAATTCCAGAAAATGTACCCTAGTTTGTAGACGCTATAACTTTTGCGCAAACCAATAAATATACGCTTATTGACATTTTTTTTACAAAAGACATGTGGCTGAATACATTTTGGCCTAAATGTATGACTAAAATTGAGTTTATTTGATTTTTCCTATAACAAAAAGTCGAAAATATAATTTTTCATTTTTTTTTTCCGTTTATATCGCAAAAAAAAAAAATACAGAGGCAATCAAATACCATTAAAAGAAAGCTCTATTTGTGGGAAGAAAAGGATGCAAATTTCGTTTGGGTACAACATTGCATGACCACGCAATTACCAGTTAAAGCAGCGCAGTGCCATATTGTAAAAACACCTCTGGTCTTTATGCTTCGTATTGGTCCGGGGCTTAAGTGGTTAATATATCTATGAGGTAAATGGTACGCCTAGTATTATCCTCTGTATGCCTAGCTGGGACAAAATCCACATGGTCTTTATCCATAAGTTTGGATAACATTTGGGACAAACGGTTGGCATGGATTTTCGTAAAGATCTTATAATCCAAGTTCAAGAGAGCTATCGGCCTATAGTTATTAGGGAGGGAGGGAGGGATCTTTGCCCAGTTTTGGTAATAATGAAATAAAGGAATGTGTGAAGGAGGAATGGGGTCGACTGGCCTGTGAGTAGGGAGTTAAAAAAATATAACATATGAGGGGCTAGGACTTGTAAGTAGGTTCTGAAGTAGTAATAGGGAATACTGTCAGGGCCTGGGGATTTATGATTGGGGAGTAACTTGATAGTAGGAGAAAGTTCCTCCACTGTAATAGAAGCGTTCAGCTTCTTCAGATCAGAGGTAGACAACCGAGGTAAGTGAAAGTCTGCTAGAAAACTGTGAAATTTCTCTTGGTTGAAAGGTGGGTGATGGGATGGGGGTTAAACAGTTATAGAGTTTATTATAAAAATCTCCAAATAACCCGACCATAGACTGGGGACAATGGGTAGGCTCACCATTAGGCTGTAATAGAAAGTCAGGGTAGGAGTGAAAAGGGTATGGGTTAAGTTTAGATACCAGAATTCTATGGGGTTTATAAGAGTATTCATAAAACTTTTGTTTCGCCCATAGTAGGGACTTAGAGGTAGCTGTAAAAAGCTATGGATTCCAGTTGTTCACGTAAAAAGATCACTGCACAGGGACAAGCCACCATAGGGAAGAACATAGGGAGGCATTCAGCAGAGCGTAGTTTAGTTAAGAGGGATGTTTATTGGGCAGCTGAAGCGAGATCCCTCTGATATACATTGCCCTCGAAAGAAAGCCTTGTGAGCCTCCCATAGGGTTGACGCTGCCTCCACTGTGCCGGAGTTAAGCTGAAAGAATTCAGTTAGGGCCTGGGAAAATTTCTCTTTAGTATCCAGTTGGTTTAGAAGGGATTTGTTCAGTCGCCACTGGCAGGTTTTAGGGAAGGCCTTTAAGAGGGAGAGATCTAGGGATAATGGGGCATGATCAGACCAGGTTATTGGGCCCAGTTCAGATAACACCACGCTATTCAAAATAGGACCTGAGACAAAAAACAATCCAATCTGGAAAACATCTTATGTGAGGGGGAGTAGAATGAGAACTGTTTACCAGTAGGATGTTTGATTCTCCAAGAGTCAAACAAGTGATGGGAACAAATCAATTTTCGAAAGAAGGTGGCTAGAGCCTGCATCTAAGGAGGGTAATTAGTGTGGAATAGGGATCTTCTAGCTCGCGAGGGGGAGAAAGCAATATTAAAGTTGCCACCAATAATTGTAAAGGGATGGAAATATTTTTGTAATATCTCAAATGCCTCAGTGAGAAATGTTATCTGGCCTGCATAAACATTCATTAGCGTAAGAGTGGAAGACTTAAATTCACATTCCAAAATCACATAGCGACCATGAGGGTCCAGGCGAGTGGACTTGATCCGGAGAGAACAGGTGCGCTTAATCAAAATCGCTACCCGGCTTTGCCAGATGAGTCGGGTGTCATGTAGGAGTGGGGGAAATACCGAGAGGCAAATTTAAAGGAACCTCCTGGATGGAAGTGTGTCTCCTGAATCAGAATCACATCAGCCCTAAATTCTTTTAAAGCTAGCGAATGCTTATTAATAGAGCTTAAACATTTACCATTATAAGACAAGATTTTTAAAGCCATAACCAGACATAAGCACAATGCGCAAGTAAGCAAAGTATATTGGAAAAAACCCCCGTGGTGGGTGTGGGTATTATAAAATCTAAAATAACAGGTAGAGCATATGAATAAAAATAAAAGAGAAAAAAATAAAAAACAAGAAAAATAGTCTCATGGGGTAGACATTAGCGTAACAGCCAAAAAGACATATTGGCCTAAAAAAAGACAAAAAAACAAAAACAACCGTAACATTTGTAGACCTGAGATACAACGGTGTCTCAAGAACCCTGGGCCAGTGCCAGAGGGCTTGTGGGGAGACATGGAGACGCCACAAGATGAGGAGACAGACGATTCCGTCTCACTCTCCGACCAAACTAGACGTGATCAAACATTACTACAGATTCTGGGCTGAAACTCAAAGTAGACAGACAACTCTTGTGTAGAGAAAAGAACGTTAACATAACCAAGGAAGTACAGAGATGTTGAAATGATGAAACAATTAAATAATGAAGTGGTTCCATGAAGGAATCAATATGATGGCATAGCCGAACAAGGAGCCTGGAGAATGACCATAGGGAGATCAGGTTGGGAATCTGTTACAACTGGAGCATTGAGGAGTAGAGGTGGCCTTCTTTGTTGTGCCATTAGCAGGGGTCCAGAGCCTAGAGGGTGCAGAAGGGGCCCATGGAGGGCAGTGGAAGCAGATCCTCTGCTGGAAGAGGGTGAAGACCCATGCCTTTGAGGAAGGCTTTACCTTCATGCAGATCTTGTAGATCTCCTCAATGCTCTGCTGCGTACATCCTTTGTGACACTCAAGCGGAACGGGAAACCCCAATAATAAGGAATTTTGTGGGACTGTAGATGTGCGATGATGGATCGCAGGTTGCGCCTTTTTGCCAAGGTGATAGGAGAAATATTGCTGAAGATCTGAATTTTGTCTCCTTTGTATTCGGTGTGGAAAAAGGGTGTGTGGAATGAATGGACAGCCGCACTCCGAAAACCATGAAGGTTGCCTTTATTAGGTAAAAAAAACTTACAGCACTGCAAGTCACAGCAAGAAATGGGGGGGGTACAGCCGACGCGTTTCACACTGAGTGCGGCTGTCCATTCATTCCACACGCCTTTTTCTGCATCAATTGCATCGCCAGCACCCTGGTTCCTAGGAAGACACTGACCATCTACTTGCACTCACCTGGAGCGGTGATCTTTTTTCTCTCCTTGTATTCGGTGTGAGTATGGTTGCAAGTTGCTAGGGTGAGGGCCTCTTTGCTGTCATAGTAATGGAATGGTACCACTATGTCTCTCGGCCTGGCTCCAGCAGGGGGTTTAGGGGCCAGGGATCTATGAACCCTATCCAAACGCCAATCTATGTCAGCGAGATCAGGAGCCAGATGATTGAATAGACCCAAGAGATAGGAACGTATCCTGTTATCATGCACATTCTCTGACACCCCACGAATGTGAAGTTTTTGGCGTCTTTCTCTATTTTCCAAATCTTCCTGATATAATTGCAATTGCGACACTGAATGTTTGAGATGAATTCTCCTCTTCCAGAACATGCACATATAGAATCATATCATTAAACTTAGTTTCCAGCATGTCTGTGCATTACCCAATCTGGTCTATCTCTCCCCTCAGTTCCTGAGATAACTTCCCAACCTCCTGGGATATATTTCTGGTTAGCTGGAGAAGTAATGTCTGGAGCTTTTCATCCAGCATCTCAGGGGTTAACAGTGATGGGGAGGAGGTCCGCAGTACAGGGGGGGTTGTTTGAGAAGAGGACTAGGCCATAAGGACGTGGATATGCTCAACCGGGTCTTCCTAAGAAATTGAGACTGGGGATGCAGGCCTAGTCAGGAACCGCTCCATGGTAGTAGTAGGCCGCGGCTCGGTGTGGGACCGGGGGTATGGCTTTTGATAGCCAATTTTCTCCATGAGACTCCCGGAGGAATCAATGTCTAATGGCACTCACCCCTGAAGCTGACAGAGGCTTGTGTTGCTGAGCAGGAGCCACGGAGAGCGGAACGGGACCGGAGCTCACTCACATTGCATACACCATCTTGGAAAGCCGTGCATGCGCCCCGGTATTTATATTTTGATGAGTGAAGATCACAGTGCTGCCTCAAGTTTTGAATTTCTTTAATTCTAATTAGATTTTATTGAGTCATTTATTGGGGCATTATGTACCTATTTTTCTCTTTGAAATTTTGGATAACTAATTTAGTAGGTATAAATTTTAATTTTGAGTACTGGTGGTGTCTTGCTATCCCCAGAGAACATTTCATTGCAGTCTACATCCGGTGGGTGGGGTTTAATCTTAGCATCGGGAGAAGCTGAGCACTGATGTACTGCCAGGGCATAGGATAAAATGAGCTCTAATAGAATCATTTTAAAGGCTTACCCATTGTACCCAAGTACAATATATGGATATTGGCATCATCCAAATAAATACAAAATTAAGTATGGTCTTAAATATGTTAATGTGTTCCCACTATTTTATAGTAGTGGTTTGTGTAAATGTTTGCAATATGTATATGTAACTACTGTATATACTCGAGTATAAGCCGAGTTTTTCAGCACATTTTTTTGTGCTGAAAATGCCCCCCTCGGCTTATACTCAAGTCTGTGTCCATCTTCATCTTTGTGCGCCTGATCCCAGCCAGCCGTAGGTTCCCCTGGACCCCAAACTTGGCACACATGTAGCCACACTCTTCATCTACAAGTGTGCAAAGTTTGTTGTCCAGGGGACCTACGGCCGGGGAGCACCGATTTTTCAAATCCCAGCACCCCTTCCATAGACTCCCATGTTAAACGTCAGTCTAGTCACACAGCACAGGAGATCAGGTAGGGAGATTGGGCACAGTGAGGCATGGGCACAGTGAGGCATGGGCACGGTGAGGCATGGGCACAGTGAGGCATGGACACAGTGAGGCATGGACACAGTGAGGCATGGACACAGTGAGGCATAGACACAGTGAGGCACAGTGAGGCATGCACATGGACACAGTGAGGCAAAGTGAAGCACAATGAGGCATGCAGATGGACACCCTAGGCTTATACTCAAGTCAATAAGTTTTCCCAGTTTTATGTGGTAAAATTAGGTGCCTCGGCTTATATTCGGAACGGCTTATACTCGATTATATACGGTAACTATCTCAGGTGATCAACATACTCTGGTAATGTTATAAATCAGTTCTTTATTGTGCCACAGAAGCATTTTAAGTGTAGTCTGTAAAACTGACTACCCACTCACATTTCTACCCATACATCCGATGGCTTCACTAGTTCTTCGTTGCACTGTAGTCCAGACAGGGAAATCTACATTGTGCTGTAAATACAAAAGGCGAAGCTCTAAATCTTCTCTCATCATCATTAGCCTTTTGAAAAGAAATGCAGCAAAAACCAGCTTGAAAAAAAGACTTGATTGATGATTTATGTACATTGATAAACTGCAGTTTGGCTAATGATGGATCCTTTGTTGTAATCTAGAGAACAATACCAATGTCTAATGCCGCATACACACGACCGTTTTTCACGACGTTAAAAATGCCATTTTTTATATTGGGCATTAACCACTTAACGACCGCTCACTGTAAATATACGTCGGCAGAATGGCACCGACAGGCAGAATCACGTATATGTACGTGATTGCCTTTGTATAGTTGGGGGGTCCGATCGGACCCCCCTTCTTTACAGTGAGCGGTCGTTTTACCTTCGGGAGCGATCCGGCATGAGGGGACAGCCGTTCGATTCCGGCCACCCCCTCTCGATCGCTCCCGGCGAATGAGAGCTTCCCCTGCCTGTGTACTTGTTTACACAGGCTGGAGGAAGTGATGTCATCTCTCCTGCGGCGCTCACATATACCGAGTGCCGTACAGGAGAAGATGCAGGTTAGTGCACACAACACTACACTGACACCAGGACACATAGGTACATAAATCGCCCCCCCAGGCCCCCCCAGACACCCCCAGATCACCCCCCAGATCACCCCCCAGCCCCCAGTCACAGTGTCACTGATTGCAGTGACCATTTATTTAGTGATCACTGCAATCAGTGACATTTATGACTGTAAAAGTGTCAGTACATTTAGTTTTAGGTCCAGTGTAGCCCCCTAACCCCCCCTAATAAAGGTTTAACCCCCTGATCACCCCCCAGATAACCCTTTCACCCCCTAGTACCGCCGTCGCTAAGCGATCATTTTTCTGATCGATGTCTTAGCGTCGGTGATGCTGATCGGTAGCCAGTAATTTTTTTTAGGTTCGCCGCAGGTTTTTATAGCGTCGGGTACCCCCATATATTACCTAATAAAGGTTTAACCCCCTTGATCGCCCCCCAGGTAACCCTTTCACCCCCTATCACCACGGTCACTAAGCGATAATTTTTCTGATCGATGTTTTAGCGTCGGCGATGCTGATCGGTAGCCAGTAATTTTTTTTAGGTTCGCCGCAGGTTTTTATAGCGTCGGGTACCCCCATATATTACCTAATAAAGGTTTAACCCCCTTGATCACCCCCCAGGTAACCCTTTCACCCCCTAGCACCGCCGTCACTAAGCGATCATTTTTCTGATCGATGTCTTAGCGTCGGTGATGCTGATCGGTAGCCAGTAATTTTTTTTAGGTTCGCCGCAGGTTTTTATAGCGTTGGGTACCCCCATATATTACCTAATAAAGGTTTAACCCCCTTGATCGCCCCCCAGGTAACCCTTTCACCCCCTATCACCACTGTCACTAAGCGATAATTTTTCTGATCGCTGTCTTAGCGTCGGTGATGCAGATCGGTAGCCAGTAATTTTTTTTAGGTTCGCCGCAGGTTTTTATAGCATCAGGTACCCCAATATATTACCTAATAAAGGTTTAACCCCCTTGATCGCCCCCCAGGTAACCCTTTCACCCCCTATCACCACTGTCGCTAAGCGATCATTTTTCTGATCGCTGTCTTAGCGTCGGTGATGCAGATCGGTAGCCAGTAATTTTTTTTAGGTTCGCCGCAGGTTTTTATAGCGTCAGGTACCCCCATATATTATCTAATAAAGGTTTAACCCCCTGATCGCCCCCCAGGTAACCCTTTCACCCCCTATCACCACTGTCGCTAAGCGATCGTTTTTATGATCGTTGTCTTAGTATCGGTGATGCAGATCGGTAGCCAGTAATTTTTTTTTAGGTTCGCCGTCAGGTTTTTATATAGCGTCAGGTACCCCCATACATTACCTAATAAAGGTTTTAACCCCCTAATTGCCCCTAGTTAACCCTTTCACCAGTTATCACCATATAAGTGTTACGGGTGACGCTGGTTAGTTAGTTTGCTTTTTATAGTGTCAGGGCACCCGCCGTATATAACCCAATAAAGGTTTAACCCCCTGATCGCCCGGCGGGTGATATCAATTAGGTTTTAGCATCAGAGAGGGTCTGCGTCACACCCCAGGCAGCGTCAGGTTAGTGCCAGTAACGCTAACACCCACGCGTGAAGCATACACACCCCTTAGTGGTATAGTATCTGAACAGATCAATATCTGATCTGATCAGATCTATACTAGCGTCCCCAGCAGTTTAGGGTTCCCAAAAACGCAGTGTTAGCGGAATCAGCCCAGATACCTGCTAGCACCTGCGTTTTGCCCCTCCGTCCAGCCCAGGCCACCCAAGTGCAGTATCGATCGATCACTGTCACTTGCAAAACACAACACACATAACTGCAGCGTTCGCAGAGACAGGCCTGATCCCTGCGACTCCAGTGCTGTAGGAGGTGATTTCGCCACCACAGTTAAAAAAAAAAAGCATATATGCCAAAGCATTGGGGCAGCAGGGGCGGAGGAGCGATTTTGCTCCTAATGCCGCGTACATACAGTCGAAATTCCGACGGAGGCTTGCCCGTGGAAAAGTCTGACCATGTGTACGCGGCATAACTTTTGCGGGAAGATGCCCCCATGCTTCGGCATATATAAATGGTGCATGTATGCCCATCATTAGAAGTGGGTGGATGAAGGGCGGTATTCTAATGGTGGGCATACCCACCGATCAATCTTTTTTTTTCGTTCAGCCAACAGGCTGCATGAAAAAAAAGATTACAATACATGTCCAACAAGGACCAGCAACGTACTGGTATGTTGCTGGACTTTGAATGTTTATACCAGAATGATGCCTGCGGGTTTAGGTATCATCTTGGTATTCTTTTCAGCCAGCGGCCGGCTTTCATGTAAAAGCAATCCTAGTGGCTAATTAGCCTCTGGACTGCTTTTACAAGCAGTGGGAGGGAATGACCCCCCCGGATATAAAAAACGCCATTGGGAAATTGGGAAAGCATTTTATCACACCGATCTTGGTGTGGTCAGATGCTTTGAGGGCAGAGGAAAGATCTAGGGTCCAATAGACCCCAGTTTTTTCAAAAAAAAGTACCTGTCATTACCTATAGCTATCATAGGGGATATTTACATTCCCTGAGATAACAATAAAAATGATTAAAAAAAATAAAATATGGAAGCAACAGTTTAAAAAAAAAATAAAAAAGCAAAATTAATAATAAAAAATAAAAAAAAATAAAAAAGCACCCCTGTCCTGCCCTGCTCTTGCCCAATGTCGAACGCAAAGTGTCGGTCTGGCATCATATGTAAACAGCAACTGCACCATGCATGTGAGGTATCACCGCGAAGGTCAGATCGAGGGCAGTAATTTTAGCAGTAGACTTCCTCTGTAAATCTAACGGGATAACCTGTAAAGGCTTTTAAAGGCTTTTAAAAATGTATGTAGTTTGTTGCCAATGCGCGTTTGTGCGAAATTTTAAAGCATGTCGTGTTTGGTATCTATGTACTCGGCCTAAGATCATCTTTTTTATTTCATCAAACATTTGGGCAATATAGTGTGTTTTAGTGCATTAAAATTAAAAAAAGTGTATTTTTTCCCCAAAAAATGCGTTTGAAAAATCGCTGCGCAAATACTGTGTAGAAAAAAAAAATGCAACACCCACCATTTTATTTTGTAAGGCCTTTGCTTTAAAAATATATATAATGTTTGGGGGTTCAACATAATTTTCTTGCAAAAAAAAATATGTTTTCATGTAAACAAAAAGTGTCAAAAAGGGCTTTGTCTTCAAGTGGTTAGAAGAGTGGATGTAAGCTTCCTAATGTTGTGTATAAAATGCCAGAACAGTTCAAACCCCCCCCAAATGACCCCATTTTGGAAAGTAGACACCCCAAGCTATATACTGAGAGGCATGTCGAGTCCATGGAATATTTTATATGTTGACACAAGTTGCGGAAAAAAGACAATTTTTTTTTTTTTTGCACAAAGTTGTCACTAATTGATATATTGCTCAAACATGCCATGGGCATATGTGGAATTACACCCCAAAATACATTCTGTTGCTTCTCCTGAGTACGGGGATACCACATGTGTAAGACTTTTTGGGAGCCTAGCCGCGTACGGGACCCCAAAAACCAATCACCGCCTTCAGGCTTTCTAAGGGTGTAAATTTTTGATTTCACTTCTCACTGCCTATCACAGTTTCGGAGGCCATGGAATGCCCAGATGGCACAAAACCCCCCAAATGACCCCATTTTGGAAAGTAGACACCCCAAGCTATTTGCTGAGAGGTATTGTGAGTATTTTGCAGATCTCACTTTTTGTCACAAAGTTTTGAAAATTAAAAAAAAAAAATAAAAAAAAAATGTTCTTTCTTCATTTTCAAAAACAAATGAGAGCTGTAAAATACTCACCATGCCTCTCAGCAAACAGCTTGGGGTGTCTACTTTCCAAAATGGGGTAATTTGGGGGGGTTTTGTGCTATTTTGGCATTTTATGGCCTTCGAAACTGTGATAGGTAGTGAGGAGTCAAATCAAAAATTTGTGCCTAGAAATCCTGAAGGCGGGTGATTGGTTTTCGGGGTCCCGTACGCGGCTAGGCTCCTAAAAAGTCCCACACATGTGGTATCCCCGTACTCAGGAGAAGCAGCAAAATGTATTTTGGGGTGCAATTCCACATATAACCATGGCATGTGTGAGCAATATATCATTTAGTGACAACTTTTTGTAATTTTTTATTTTTTTTTGTCATTATTTAATCACTTGGGACAAAAAAAAAATATTCAATGGGCTCAACAGGCCTCTCAGCAATTTCCTTGGGGTGTCTACTTTCTAAAATGGGGTCATTTGGGGGGGTTTTGTGCTATTTTGGCATTTTATGGCCTTCGAAACTGTGATAGGTAGTGATAGGTAGTGAGGAGTGAAATCAAAAATTTGCGCCCTTAGAAATCCTGAAGGCGGTGCTTGGTTTCCGGGGTCCCGTACGTGGCTAGGCTCCTAAAAAGTCCCACACATGTGGTATCCCCGTACTCAGGAGAAGCAGCAGAATGTATTTTGGGGTGCAATTCCACATATAACCATGGCATGTGTGAGCAATATATCATTTAGTGACAACTTTTTGTAATTTTTTTTTTTGTCATTATTCAATCACTTGGGACAAAAAAAAAATATTCAATGGGCTCAACATGCCTCTCAGCAATTTCCTTGGGGTGTCTACTTTCTAAAATGGGGTCATTTGGGGGGGTTTTATACTGCCCTGCCATTTTAGCACCTCAAGAAATGAGATAGGCAGTCATAAATTTAAAGCTGTGTAAATTCCAGAAAATGTACCCTAGTTTGTAAACGCTATAACTTTTGCGCAAACCGATAAATATACGCTTATTGACATTTTTTTTACTAAAGACATGTGGCTGAATACATTTTGGCCTAAATGTATGACTAAAATTGAGTTTATTCGATTTTTCTTATAACAAAAATTATAAAATATCATTTTTTTTCAAAATTTTCGGTCTTTTTACGTTTATATCGCAAAAAATAAAAATCTCAGAGGCAATCAAATACCATTAAAAGAAAGCTCTATTTGTGGGAAGAAAAGGACGCAAATTTCGTTTGGGTACAACATTGCATGTCCGCACAATTTACAGTTAAAGCAGCGCAGTGCAAAATTCTGAATTCACCTCTGGTCCTTTAGCTACCAAATGGTCCGGGGCTTAAGTGGTTAAAAACGATCGTGTGTAGGCTCCAGAGCATTTTTAACTACGTGAAAATGGCCTAAAAAAAATGAGAACCTGCTCTATTTTTTCACGTAGTTTTTCACGTCGCTTTTTTTAACGACGTGAAAAACGGTAGTGTGTATGCTTTAGCGACGTGAAAAAAAACGCGCATGCTCAGAATCAAGTATGAGACGGGAGCACTCATTCTGGAAAAACTAGCGTTCGTAATGGAGATAGCACATTTGTCACGCTGTAACGGACTGAAAAGCACGAGGCTGAAAAGCGCGAATCGTCGCTCAACAAAGTTTACTAACATGAAGGGTGGCGCCATTCAAACGGAACTTCCCCTTTATAGTGCCGTCGTACGTGTTGTACGTCACTGCGCGGTGCTCGAGCGTTTTTTTTAATGAACGTGTGTATGCAAGACAGGCTTGAGAGGAAACAAGAAAAATCACGTCGAGAAAAACGTCGTTTTTGAAAATGACATTAAAAATGATCGTGTGTACGCGGCATAACATTTAATTTAACTTAGGCTGGCCATACACTATACGAAAAATTGTTCAAACTCATTTTCAAAAAATTAACACTCCGCTGTCAGAGCAATGAAATGTAATGGCCAATAAATAGTTCAATGGACAGAAATTAATAGTTTTTTTGTTTGTTTTTGTTTTTTTCAAATATACCTAGTGCAAACAGTTTGGATGAGAAACACATTAACCTTTCAAATTATGGTTAGTTCGGCAGAAAGTGTTTGGGCTCAAAAACCTCACAACTGATTTGTGCCCATTAACTGGTTGAAAAACAAACAGATTATCCAAATTTCGTATAGTGTGGCCAGCATTAGACATAGACAGAGAAAATGCTCCAGCCTCCAGCAATTACCTGCAGGATTGTCAGGGGTAGGGATGAGCCAAACACCAGAACCTGCGAATGGACCGAAAGTTCGCGCAAACTTTATAACCCTATTAAATTCAATGGAGGCGAACGTTCAAAATCAAAAGTGCTAATAATAACGACTAATATGCATGTTATTGTCCTAAAAAGGGTTTGGGGACCCGGGTTCTGCCCAAGGGGACATGTATCAATGCAAAAAAAAGTTTTAAAAACTAACGTTTTTTCGGGAGCAGTGATTTTAATGATGCTTAAAGTGAAAAAAAAAGTGAAATATTCCTTTAAATATCATACCTGGGGGTGTCTAAAGTATGCCTGTGAAGTGGCACGTGTTTCCCGTGTTTAGAACTGTCCCTGCACAAAATGACATTTCTAAAGGAAAAAAAGTCATTTAAAACTGCTTGCGGCTTTAATGTAATGTCTGGTCCCGGCAATATGGATGAAAATCATTGAGAAAAATGGCATGGGTACCCCCCCAGCCCACTACCAGCCCCTTTGGGTGTTGTATGGATATTAAGGGGAACCCCGCACCCAAATTTAAAAAAGCCCCTATATACTCTGAACAGCAGTATACAGGCGGTGCAAACAAGACAGGGACTGTATGTTTGTTCTTAAGTAGAATCTGTTTGTAATTTGGATCAGGTACAATTTTTAAGTGTAGCTCAAGCCCAAAAATCTATTTTTAAGCTTTTGGGAAACATAGGGAAGGGTTATCACCCCTGTAACATTTGTTTTGCTGTCTGTGCAGTGTGCACCTGTTCAGAACATTTCACCTCACTTTCCGTCCCAATGACAAATGTTTTTTGAAAATTTGTTTTTTTTATTGAAACAAGGATTGGTGATAAAGCATCAGTTGAGAGGAGACACTATTTTCCCATATTAACTCTTACAGGAGAGAATTTCCCTTCCTAGGGCTAGATTTCCTCTCACTTCCTGTTGTCTCCTTCCGTTTGCAAGTAGGAGTCGTTTGTAAGTTGGATGTTTGAAAGTAGGGGCCTGCCGTATATACTCTGCAGAAATTTGGCCCTTAGGTGTTGGTGTTGCCACAACACTGTAAGCCCTCACAGTTACTCTTGGTGGGCGCTGAAACGCCCTGCTGTGAACTATTATATCAAGAATTGTAATTACATGCCATTGTTGAACAGTGGTAGGAAAAATTGGGCCTTTGGTGGTGGTGCTGGTGCCACAACACTGTAAGTCCTCACAGTTACTCTTGGTGGGCGCAGGAATGGGCCCAACTATGAAATATTAGATCAATAATTGTAATTACATGCCCCTGTTGAACAGGGGCAGAAAAATTGGGCCTTTGGTGTTGGTGGTGGTGGTGGTGGTGGTGTTGCCACAACACTGTAAGCTGGTGGTGTTGCCACAACACTGTAACCTCACAGTTACTTTTGGTGGGCGCAGGAATGGGCCCTGCTGTGAATTATTAGACCAAGAATTGCAATTACATGCCCCATGCCACAACACTGCAACCCCTCACAGATACTGTACTTGGAGCACAGCAATGAGCCCTGCTGCAAAGTATTGCATCACAAATTGTAATTACATGCCCCTGTTAAACAGGGGCTGAATAATTGGGCCTTAGCCACTGGTGGCGGTGCCCAGAACCAAAAATGTTCTCACAAGCTATCAGCATGATCATTGAGGAGGAAGAGGATAGTCACTCAGCATAACAGGATAGTCACTCAGCATCAGCATAGGCAGTCTTGAAGGGATCTGACATTTCAAAAACAATTATTCGGTTACATCAGCATCAGTTGCTTGGTAGCTGGTGGTGATCCAAGACTGATTAATTTTTATGAAGGTCAGTCGATCGACCGAGTCGGTGGACAGGCGCACCCTGTGATCGGTTACAAAGCCTCCAGCAGCACTGAATGTGCGTTCCGAAAGAACGCTGGATGCAGGACAGGCCAGTAGCTCAATTGCATACTGTGCAAGCTCTGGCCAGTGATCCATCCTCAAGATCCAGTAACCCAGAGGATTTTCGGTGGGGAAGGTGTCCAAGTCTGATCTTGCCCCTAGGCATTCCTGCACCATATAAACTGTCTGAATGCATCGGTCAGACGGCCACCTTCTCCACCGCTCCTTCTTTGACTGACCAAAGCCTCAGCAACACGTTGTCCAGGACCAGGAATTTGTAACCTCCCAGTCTCTGGGAATGCGTTGCACAGACCTTTCTGCAAGGCCTCCCGAAGATGCTTCATCCTCTGCTCCCTCTGTGACGGCAAGGTAAGGGCCGCAACCTTACCCTTGTAACGTGGATCAAGGAGGGTTGCCAGCCAGTAATGATCCCTCTCCTTGACCGCACGAATACGAGGATCCTTCCGCAGGCTTTGCAGGATCAGGGAGGCCATGCAGCGTAGGTTTGCTGAGGCATTTGGTCCAGAGTCCTCTGGGTCACTCAGGACAACATGATCCGCAGCCACCTCCTCTCAGCCACGTACAAGTCCATGGGTGTCTTGGGACTGTAATTGATCCCTTGAAGACTGCTGCTGATGCTGAGTGCTAGGCTCCACCTCTATGCTGACACAATCCTCCTCCTCCTCCTTGTCCTCTTCCTGTGTGATAGCCGGGCCAGCAGGAACACTGTCTGGATAAAGGGGGCCTTGAGAGGTAAGGAAGTCCTCCTCTTCCTGCCTCTGTTCTGCCTCAAGTGCCCTGTCCATTATTCCATGCAGCGTGTGCTCCAACATGTGGACAAGAGGGACAGTGTCACTGATGCATGCACTGTCACTGCTCACCATCCTCGTGGCCTTCTCAAATGGTGCCAGGACAGTGCATGCATCCCTGATCATGGCCCACTGGCGTGGGGAAAAAAATCCAAGCTCCCCTGACCCTGTCCTGGTGCCATATTGCAACAGATACTCATTGATGGCCCTCTTCTGCGTGTGCAGCCGCTGCAGCATGGCCAACGTAGAGTTCCACCTGGTGGGCATGTCACAGATTAGGCGGTTCTTGGGCAGGTTGGATTCCTTTTGCAGGTCAGCCAGCCGAGCACTGGCATTATATGACCGTCAGAACTGCCCACAGAGTTTCCTGGCCTGCTTCAGGACCTCCTGTAAGCCCGGGTACCTGCCCAAGAACTGTTGCACCACCAAGTTAAGGACATGAGCCAAACAGGGCACATAGGTCAGTTGTCCCTGTCGGAGGGCGGAGAGGAGGTTGGTGCCATTGTCACAAACCACCTTTCCTGGCTTAAGCTGGCGTGGCGTCAACCACCTCTGAGCCTGCCCCTGCAGAGCTGACAGAATCTCTGCCCCAGTGTGGCTCCTGTCCCCCAAGCACACCAGCTCAAGCACCGCATGTCATCTTTTCGCCTGCGTACTTGCGTAGCCCATTGAACGCCTACGGAGCACCGCTGGTTCCGAGGACAAAGCACAGGTAGAGGCCATGGAGCAAGAAGAAGAGGAGGGGGTGGAGAAGAGAGGTGTGTCAGAATCACCAGTAGTAACATTTTAGAGGCGTGGTGGCGGTACAACCTCCAACACTACTGCACCTTGTCCTGCATCCTTCCCAGCTGCCAGCAGAGTCACCCAATGGGCCATGAAAGAAAGGTAACGTCCCTGTCCATGCCTGCTGGACCATGAGTCAGCGGTAATATGCACCTTACCACTGACCGCCCTATCCAGCGAGGCCAAGACATTGCCTTCCACATGCCGGTAGAGAGCCGGAATCGCCTTCCGTGAGAAAAAGTGGCGTTTGGGAACCTGCCACTGAGGAACCGCACATTGCACAAACTCACGGAAGGGGGCAGAGTCTACCAACTGAAAAGGCAGCAGTTGAAGTGCTAGCAATTTAGCCAAGCTAGCATTCAACCGCTGGGCATGTGGATGGCTGGAACCGAACTTCTTTCGGCGGTGCAGCAGCTAAGGCAGGGAAATTTTCCTGGTACAATCTGACGTCGGTGTACCAATAGCAGATTGCCCGCAAGTACTTGGCTGTGACACACCTAATTCTACACCTTCATTCCTTTCAGTGCAGGTTGAAAGGACTGAAGGTATAGTATGGTTGGAGATCCCAGCTGATGAGAAGCAAGGAGAGGTCCGCTTTGTTCTTTGGTGTGGGTTTTTTAGGTAGGCTTGCCAACGAACTGCATGGCAGGTCGACATATATCTGGTCAAGCATGTGGTGCCCAAGCGGCTGATGTTTTGGCCACGCGAGATACGCCTGAGACATATGTTGCAAATGGCAACGGTGCGATCTGCTGCACACGTCTGAAAAAAGGCCCACACCAAAGAACTTTTGAAATAACGCGCAGAGACCGCAGTGCCCTGCACATGCGCAGCTCTGCAGTGTGAAGTGGTCGGTGTGCTGCCCTTAAGCTGGCCCCTGAAGGGCATCCTGCCTCGTTGGAGATGTGCCTCCTCCTCCTCCTCTCTCCTATCAGGCACCCACGTGGAGTCAGTGACCTCATTATCCCCTACTCCTCATCACTGGAGCAAATCTGGCAGTATGCTGCAGCTGGAGGAACATGACTGCCAGATATCTGTCCTTGTTGGGCACCCCCTCTCTCTGGGCTCACGTTACTACCCCCTCTCTCTGGTCTCACGCTACTGCCTTCCTCTAGCTGGGTTCCATCATCGAAGCCTTCAAAACGCTGGGCATCCTCCTGGAGCATGTACCCAACACTGTGGTCAAACAGTTCGGGGGACTCCTCAGGAGGACATGGTGGGGCTAGGGAAGGAGTGACTGATGCCATTGAGCCAAGGGAAGAGGCCGCTTTGGCAGCTGCTTTGCCAGACAAAGTACCCTGAGCCTGGGTGAGAGAGGATGAGGAGGAAGAGGACGGCTTGGTCATCCACTCTACCAAGTCTTGGGCATGTTGCGGCTCAACATGGCCAGCTGCCGAAAAGAAGGACAAGCGTGTCCCACTGCCACGTGCTGATGAGGATGCACCGTGTCCACGACCAGCACTGTTGCCTCTAGACACAGAGCCTGCTTGCCCTATTTTCTTGCCTCGTGACTGTCTGCCTCTCCTTGTTTGCCTTCCAGACATACTAATGGCCTGCAGTGAGATGTAGCTGCACAAAGGTGGGATGTATATATATATATATATATATATATATATATATATACTGTATTTTTCGCACCATAAGACGCACCTGACCATAAGACGCGCCTAGGTTTTGGAGGAGGAAAACAAGAAAAAAAATATTCTGAACCAAATGGTGTACTAAAATATTTTCCAGTGCCCATGAAATGCCATAGTAAACGCAGAGTGACCATTGTCATAGTAAACGTAGAGTGACCATGCCATCAGTGGTGGGACACCCTGGGAAGAGGACAGAGGGGACGCCGTGGGAAGAGGACAGAGGGGACGCCGTGGGAAGAGGACGCCATAGGAAGAGGACGCCGTGGGAAGAGGACGCCATGGGAAGAGGAGAGAGGGGACACCGTTGGAAGAGGAGAGAGGGGACGCCGTTGGAAGAGGAGAGAGGGGACGCCGTTGGAAGAGGATAGTGGGGACGCAGTGGGAAGAGGACAGAGGGGACGCCGTGGGAAGAGGACAGAGGGGGCGCCGTGGGAAGAGGACAGAGGGGACGCCGTGGGAAGAGGACAGAGGGGGACGTTGTGGCAGTCAATAAGGCCTAAAGGATATCAGGTTAGGCACTTCCTAATGGCTCAGACCCTGGGAATAGTAAGGCCCTCTTACCAGACCCAGCGAAATCGCAACAGTGATCCCTCTGGCTGGACGTTCGCTCACTCTGGGTTGCCCGGGGTGACTCTAGTCAGTAGTGTAGCATGTCTGTATCCTGGCAGCGGCTCGGTCTTTCTCCCTGTCTGGTGGTGCGGGTACAATGTGGCTCCCTCTCTGGTGGTGCGGGTACAGCGGTTACAGTGTGGCTCCCTCTCTGGTGGTGCGGGAACAGTGTGGCTCCCTCTCTGGTGGTGCGGGTACAGCATGGCTCTCTGGCGGTGCGGGTACAGTGTGGCTCTCTGGTGGTGCGGGGTACAGCGTGGCTCCCTGGTGGTGCGGGGTACAGCGTGGCTCCGTGGTGGTGCAGGGTACAGCGTGGCTCTCTGGTGGTGCGGGGTACAGCGTGGCTCTCTGGGGGTGTGGGGTACAGCATGGCTCTCTGGTGGTGCGGGGTACAGCGTGGCTCTCTGGTGGTGCGGGGTGCAGCGTGGCTCTCTGGTGGTGCGGGGTACAGCGTGGCTATCTGGTGGTGCGGGGTACAGCGTTTCCCCCAGCAGAGTATACTCTTTTGCTCCTCTTCTAACACCCCCTCCCTCCCCCTCTAGCAGAGTGTTTGCATGCTGGAGGAACTGGTGCCAGAACTCTTCATTTCCCATGATGCCCCCAGTGTCTTCTGATTGGCCCTCTGCTGTGGCCAATCATGGGGAGGGAAACAGTGGGCAGTAAGCTGGGTGGCGGCCAGCAAATCCAATTAGAGCAGCTCTCTCTTTCCCTTCGGCTTACAGAAAGGGAAGGGGGCGGCGGGGGATGTACAGACAGCCCGCAGCTCTCCTCTCCCTGTCACATCGCCGCTGCTCTATTTGCCAGAGAACTTGGCAGCGGCGAAGGGAGAAAAGAAAGAGAGAGCGGCTCTAATTGGATTCGCCGCAATGCGAGCAATGTGTAAGGGGCGGTCCAAGGGGCGGGGGGGCCGAGCCAGTGGCGGTGGTCAGGGGATTCCAGCGGCTACGGGAGCAATGAGAGCGGATGGCAGGGGCGGTGCCAGCCGCGGCGGGGGGGCGGAGCCAGTGGCGGTGGTCAGGGGATTCCAGCTGCTACGGGAGCAATGAGAGCGGATGGCAGGGGCGGTGCCAGCCGCGGCGGGGGGGCGGAGCCAGTGGCGGTGGTCAGGGGATTCCAGCGGCTACAGGAGCAATGAGAGCGGATGACAGGGGCGGTGCCAGCGACGGCGGGGGGCGGGGCCTGTCATGTATTCGGACTATAAGACGCAGGGACATTTTCCCCCATATTTCTGGGGGAAAAAAGTGCGTCTTATAGTCCGAAAAATACGGTATATATCTATACTGATTATAATGCAGCTATCAGAATCAACTGCCTGCTGTGGTATTAGTATGAGAAAAGCAGTTAGTTTTCAGTTAGTTTTAGGTGAAAACTGTGCAGAGGACACAGTACACTAACTGAAAATACTTGCAACTCTCTGCCTGTGTTTTTATCATGAGAACACCACTATTAGTCACTAACTGTATTCAGGTAAGCTTTAGGTGAGCGCTATGCAAAGCACACAGTACACTAAGTAAAACACTGACTGCAGCTAGCACAATCACCTGCCTGCCTGTCACAGTATAGAGAATAACAGGAACGGATCTAGCTAAACTGAATACAGCGTATAAATATATATACAACACCTAGGATACATATATATCCTGTAACTGCAGCTAACTGACTCGCCTGCCTGCTCTATCTAACTCAATATAAATTACACTGTTTCTCTCTCTCTCTGTAAGCTCTCTCTTTAACCAACACCGCAACACACTACACATATATAGGGTGGGGCGCGTACTAAATCCCCTGAGACATAATTGGCTAAAGCCACCCTGGCTTTGGCCAATTATGTCTCTCCGTTTTTTGCGCGCTGTGATTGGCCAAAGCATGCGGCTCATAGTGCATGCTTGGCCAATGATCAGCCAGCAATGCACTGCGATGCCGAGGACTTTTTCAAGGTGTTTGTGTGTTTCTTTTAAACATTTTTTTACGCTTTCTTCGTGAAATGGTAGGGGTACAATGTACCCCTTACCAATTCACATAGGGGGGGCCAGGATCTGGGGGTCCCCTTTGTTAAAAGGGGTCTTCCAGATTCCGATAAGCCCCCCCGCCCGCAGACCCCCACAACCACCGGGCAAGGGTTGTGGGGATGAGGCCCTTGTCCCCATCAACATGGGGACATCCTCCCCATGTTGAGGGCATGTGGCTTGGTACGGTTCAGGAGGGAGGGGGGCCGCTCTCTCGTCCCCCCTTTTCCCCTGCGGCCGGCCAGGTTGCGTGCTCGGATAAGGGGTCTGGTATGTATTTTTAGGGGGACTCCACGCCATTTTTTTAAAATTTGGGGTGGAGTTCCCCTTAAAATCCATGCCAGATCTGAAGGGCCTGGAATGGATATTTGGGGGAACCCCACGTCAATTTTTTTTTTAATTTGCGGCGGGGCTCCCCTTAATATCCATTCCAGACCTGAAGGGCCTGGTAATTGAATTCTGGGGAACCCCCACGCTTTTCTTTTTTTTTTTTATCAATGACTTTTGTATGTATTGCCGGGAGCCGACAATTCATTAATAGCCGCGAGTCAGTTTTAAAATACTTTTTTTCTTTCAAAAATGACATTTTTTGCAGGGACAGTTCTAAGCACGGGAAACATGCACCACTTCACATGCATATCATACACACCCCCCAGGTACGAAATTTAAAGGAATATTTCACTTTTATTTTTTCATTTTAAGCATTATTAAAATCACTGCTCCCGAAAAAACGGCCGTTTTTAAAACTTCTTTTTGCATTGATACATGTCCCCTGGGGCAGGACCCGGGTCCCCAAACACTTTTTAGGACAATAACTTGCATATCAGCCTTTATAATTAACACTTTAGATTTCGAACGTTCGAGTCCATTGTATTTAATAGTGTTCTAAAGTTTACACGAACATTTTGTCTGTTCGCAGGTTCTGGTGCGAACCGAACAGGGGGGTGTTCGGCTCATCCCTGGTGTCTTTACTCAATCGTACCAACTATGTAACTATAATCAACAGGGGTGCAAGGCTGGAGCAGATATAACATAGGCACAAAAAAAGATTTCACAGAGACAAATTCTGAAACAGATCCTGGGTGTGAACCTAAGCAGAAGCTCAAATTGGCCTTATTCTCAGGGAATGTTGTTTAGCTAAATATTCAAATAATGGCCAAACATATGTAGCGGGGTGCTATATTTAAGGGAAGTATCTGAGTGGTAATAGGGCTCAGATACACAAATTTTTAGGATTCAGAGATAGTACTGCTGTACAGTTCCCTGGGGCCTATAGGTGGCGCTGTTGCCATAGGCCCAGGTTGAACCACGGTACAGGGTTGTGCCTTTTCTTATCCCCTCTTGACAGCAGTGCGGCGGGGCGGGGAACCTGCTGTGCCTGTCGGGAGAGGGTATAAAAAAGGGGCTGCCATGAGGCGCATGCGCGGCAGCTCCTAAGATGGCCGCCGGCTTCTAGAGCTCCGCTCCACCACGGCCCTGTAATCGGCACCGGAGCATACAGAGTGCCCCCACAGCCCCCACAACAGGATATTCCAGCAGGGGAAGCCCCCCGGATTACCCAGATGTCCACGGCTCAGGCGCGGAGGGACCTGACAGGCCAGATGACGGCGAGTCCGGGCCCCCTCAGCTATGCCAAGATGGCGGCGGCAACACGAGGCCCTCAGAGCATGGAGCTCACGGAGGACATTATTGCTGACCTGGAGATACCACCGCGACCCCATGCAGGTACTGAATTCCCCCCCCTGAATCAGGCCGCATCCCCAGCCTCCACTGAATCGCTGCTAGGCAGTGTGATGACAGGCTATCCCACAACCCCTATGAGAGATCCGAATACAGGCCTCCTATTGACTGCCACTGATAACACAGGCCTGTTTCCTAACCACCCGGATTTATCATCAATGATGGCTGCATTTGCACAAATGCTCTCCACAGGGCTTGCTCAGAACGCTGCACAGATCACAGCTTCCATTCATGCTGACCTGCAGCAAATTGGAGTGAGAATGGACACTATTGAACAGAAAGCTGACCAGGCAGTTTCCCGCATTAACCAGAATACAGATAGACTACACGAGGTACAGGATCAATTAGAAACAGCGTTCGCAAAAATAGATGACCTCGAGAATAGAACCAGACGATATAACTTTAGGGTGCGGGGGAACCCCGAAACGGAAAAAGAGGTTCAAAATTCTGTAAAAGCTCTCATTAGAAGCCTCATCCCCGAGATTACAGAGAGTCATCTGGAGCTGGATAGAGCTCACAGAGCCCTCCAACCCCCGCGCTCTGATGGTCTCCCCAGGGACATCATAGTAAAACCTCACTATTATGCAGTCAAGGAAGAGGTGATGAAGAAATCCAGGAGCTCGGATAGCCTCACTTTTTTGCTGACTTGTCACCTTTCACTATTTCACTATTCAGAAAAGACGTTCCTTAAAGCCTTTACTACAGGTCCTTACGGGTAAGGAGATCACATACAGGTGGTCTTTCCCCCTCCGCCTGAACTTTTCATACAGGAATAAAAGCTATGGATTCTCCTCTTTGGTGGAGGGAGAACGCCTCCTTCTGCACCTGGGGATCCTCACGCAGGAACCTTCCCCCATGCAGATTTCCAGAAACACACCGTCTTCATCTAAAAGACCACCGCCTGCTAGCCCACTGCAACACAACTGGCTGACCCAAAGCTCCAAGAGATCCAAAGAAAATCTGCCACCCTGAAGGAGGACCCCCTCGTCATTGATCAGGGCCCTGATCTGAGAAAACTTTTCCCTTCCTGAGTGCCTGAGACTTATACCTCCTCCTCACTACCGGGATCCTAAGCGTGACGAAACTCATCACATTAAGTGAACAGTCATGTTTAATTTACCCACCAAGGCAGAAAGACACTGGAGTACTGTATCTACGGGTTACCTAAACGTAGGGTGGGGAGGGGGGATTAATTTCTCTAGCGCATACAAGAACTAAACGGTTATATGTTCAGCCTCATTAGTTGGTCCCTTATACCTACATTTTTTTTTGGCCAGCAGTTTATGGATAGTATGGTTAGAATGATGTTTTTAGGGTGTGGGGGAATGTGCTCCTTCCTCCAGCGGACGGATGGTTTTCCTCCCGCTGGACGGGGGAGTACGGCCTACTGGACACCAGGGTTCATTACAACCCCTTCACTCTTATTTTGCTGGGATTTTGGGTGGGGGAAGTCGGGGCTAGTTGTTATTTGGGTTGGAGGGTGTCTCTCGCCTTGTTCGCTCTACTAATTGGGGCGCTCTGTTTTAGTTATGATTATGGGCTACCTCTAGCCCTCAGCTTAATGTTTTCACAGGTGCTTGGGCTGTGGTGGACTCAGTGCACCTTCACCGGGAACCGGAGACACTATAAGTACTCCTAGGTTCCGTTCTGGAACCCCCATATTTGGGGAATTCCAGACCTCTCTGGGTATAGGGGTGTGGAATGGTTAGACCAACCACCTCCAGGGGGGGGAGGGGGTCGGGGGACCCCCCACCTCAGTTTTCGGTTCAATGGTCTTTGAAGGACGATTGTTTAAGTGTACATTACAAGCTCATAACCCCTTTCTTCTTCTTTCCCCTTTTTTTTTTCACCCTTTATCTTCTCCTTTCACATGCTCGAGGGACATCTCGCTCGATCCGGGATTACATTCCTCCTCCCATCTCAGATGAAGGCCTCTCACGCAGCCTCCGCACGCAGCATTCTTGGGTACCATTGGAACAGGGTAAAGGTAAGCACCTGCATCTTTCCGCGGAACCATCCCCTCTGATCCATGCCTAACGCCCACCAGCACATATCTACCCTCAAAATAGTTTCACATAACACCCAGGGCCTCAATTCCCCTGTCAAACGGAGGAAGGCCTTTCAGCAATACCATTCCATGCATGCAGACGTTCTCTTATTACAAGAGACCCATTTCCTGTCCACATTCAAACCTTCTTTTCTTCACCGAAGCTACCCCCAATTTTTCCTGGCATCAGCGGAAAATAAGACGAAAGGAGTGGCAGTGTGCTTTTCCAAGCACATCAGCCTCACACAGCAGGAAACTATTGCAGACCCCATGGGACGTTACGTTTTAGTCTCCGGTCACATAGACGGAGAACTATATACCTTTTTGTTCTATTATGCCCCGAATAAGGGGCAAAATAATTTTTTTGACTCTCTTTTACGGACGCTGAAACCACATCTCAGGGGGTCTGTCTTCATCGGAGGTGACTCTAACATCGCCTTCGATCTTTCGCTAGATAAACGAGTAGATGGTACTGCTAAACCCAAACGCCCTGCCAAACAGAGCACACACATAGCTAAAATACTCCATGAGGCGGGTCTTGTGGATATTTGGAGGGAGGTCAATCCACGTACAAAAGACTACACACACTTCTCAGCCCCACATAATTCTTATGCAAGGATAGACCATGTATTCACTAATCCCTACACAATACCACTACTCCGGAGTTCCAAAATTGTAGAATCCCCCCTGTCTGATCATTCAATGGTCACTGTGACCACGCTTAGGTCCTCAGGAGAGAGAAGCACGCCCAGATGGCGATTACAAGAATCCCTCTTGAGCGACCCAATACAATGTTCTTTGGTGGAGGCAGCCATTAAAGAATATTTCCTGATAAACGATACGGAGGAAGTCTCCCCGCAAACAATATGGGCAGCACACAAATCGGTTATTAGGGGGAAATTCATTCAGTTATCCTCAAAGCTCAAAGCGGAACGAAGGGCAGAGACACACAGGCTCACGGAGGAATTTCACTCTCTAGCCAAAGCGCACAAACGTAACCCAACACCAGATTCATTAGCTAACTTGGACAGGGCTAGGATACTACTTAACCTACACTTAACTACAGCAGCAGAACAACATCTTAGATGGACGGGTGCTAAATTTTATTCACATAAAGACAGGATAGGCTCTAAACTGGCGGTGAAACTCACTCCTAAACACCGCTCACTGGCCTTCCCCAAAATCCGGACAACCGGGGGAGACTTGACACAGAACCCGGATAAAGTCATGGACACCTTTTTACAATTTTACTCGAACCTATACAAACAGAACCGAAGGGCCCCCTGCAGGACAGACGAAGACCTTTTAGCGGACCTACAGTTACCCCTCTTGACGGATGATCATAGAGACATACTAGAAGCCCCGTTTACTCAAACGGAAGTCTTGACCACCATTAATTCACTCAAAGTGGGATCCTCCCCTGGCCCGGACGGCTTTTCCACCGGGTATTATAAAAAATTTGGTCCAATACTGACACCGCACTTAGCACGGTTCTTTAACTCTCTCAGGGATGGAGCTCAGCTAGGAACAGACCTGAACGTAGCTTATATCTCGGTCATATCCAAACCTGAAAAAGACCCATGTGAGGTGAGCAATTACAGACCAATTTCACTTATTAATAACAATGTCAAAATTATGACAAAGATTATAGCTAATAGACTGTCTGGTTTCATCTCCTCCTACATCCACAAGGACCAGGTGGGCTTCATTCCCGGGAGGCAGGGCCCGGACCAGATCAGAAGATCGATAGACATTATTTCACTTTTACAATCACGATGGGATGGGGGTGGCCAACAAAAAGGTTACTTGCTCTCAATTGATCTACACAAAGCCTTTGATTCCATAGATTGGGATTATCTGTCTGGTACACTTGCGAGATGGGGATTTGGCCCATTTTTCCTCAACCTCATAAGCTCCCTCTATTCTACACCCACTGCTCAAATACGTTTGATGGGGAGATACTCAGACTCCTTCCCTGTTAGGAGGGGTACCAGGCAGGGTTGCCCCCTATCTCCCCTCCTATTTGCGATAGCAATTGAGACGTTAGCCATCGCGCTCAGATCGAACCCTGACTTTCAGGGAGTCAAATGCGGACCACAAGAACATAAATGCGCATTGTATGCAGATGACCTACTCCTCTTTGTGACATCCCCACTTACGTCTACCCCGGTTATTCTTAAAACACTGAAGGCCTTTAGTGAGGTATCGGGTCTGAAAGTCAATATGAGTAAGTCAACGGCCCTGAATGTCACTGTTCCACAGGACATGCTTTCCCTATTATCTAAAAACTTTGAATTTGTGTGGGCCTCCGGGGCAATACCATACTTAGGCATCAAATTGACTTCTGACATAAGCCACCTCTTTACGGCAAATTACCCCCCCATTATGCAGAAATGCAGGACAGAGCTTGAAAAATGGTCGAGAAGCGGCTTATCTTGGATTGGTAGAATCCACGCCATTAAAATGACTCTCCTACCGCGTTTATTGTACTTATTCCGATCCCTCCCTATCCCGATCAACAAACAGGTACTGGCCAAACTGCAATCGGACATTGTCCGCTTTGTATGGGGCAACAAAGGATACAGATGTCCCTCGGGAACCTTATTCCGCCTAAAATCACAGGGAGGTTTAGGCCTCCCGAACTTATGGAATTATTACCTGGCTGCTCAGATAGCACAAATCTCAATGGTGTTCACAAGGGGACAGAAACCAGATTGGCTCTCTATAGAAAGACAGGCTGTCCCCTCGAACACCATCGACTATTTGCTGTGTTGTAACCCGAAAATCAGACCTGCAATTCTCTCTCCTACGCTTTCTCACTCGGTCACTTTATGTTCACGAATATATAGTTATTCATCCCTGACCTCCCCATTGAAACCACTAGCCCATCTGTTCCACAACTCTGCCTTTCCGCCGGGATTGAATATTAGAGCTTTTAAATGGTGGACTGATAAAGGCATGTACCGGATTGGACACTTTCTTTCTCCCGCGGGCCCTATAACTTTATCACACTGCAAAAAGAATCTGGATATGCCTGACTCTGAACATTTCCGTTTCTCCCAAATTGCACATTTCATGCACTCCATCTGGTCTAACAAGTCAGTAACACATATGATTACACCCTATGAACACTGGTGCTCGGACACTATGGATCAGAGGGGTGGTATCTCCCTAATTTACACAGCCCTGTGGACTAGGTTGACCAAACCATCCTATGCCCGGAGATGGGAGGAGGATGTGGACGGATCGTGGGACACTGAGATTTGGTTTCGAGCTTCGCAACGAGCTTTTAAAGGTATACTCAACGTATCTTTGATTGAAGCTAGTCTGAAAGTCTTAATGCGGTGGTACTACGTTCCTTCCAGGCTGGCCATAATGTATGCAGGCACACCACCAGTTTGCTTTAGAGGTTGTGAACTGGAGGGCACTATGCTCCACACATGGTGGTCCTGTCCGCGCATCATATCTTTCTGGGGCAAGGTTTTTCGCACACTTAGCTCCCTGACGGGTAAACTGATCACCCCACGACACAATATAGCACTTCTGAATCACCCAATCCCCAATTTACCCAAAACCTCCCAGAAGCTTTTATTTTATATACTATTGGGAACCAAATTAACCATAGCTAAGGCCTGGAAGAACCCCACAGTATCGTTTACAGGATTCAGAAGAAAGGTCTCCTGGATCATGACCCAAGAACAAATAGTCGCTAAACTTACTGATAAGAATGAAAAATTTATGGCCACCTGGGAACCGTGGGCCACCGCATGCAACGTATCTCTGATACCCGGTGTACACCCTGGATTTCTGAGTACACACATCCAACCTTCTTAACATGGGACTGTCTACTCCTCTTTCTCTCACACGTTTCTATATCCTCTCCTATTTCTTGCCTCCCTTGGCATCTTTGGGTTATTACAACAAATGTGAACGTACTACTATCTTATACACTTAATATAGGTCACAAAATTGTATTTGTTTCGTTATGAACTTCTTAATCCTTGTTCGGAGCATAGTCCTCCGGTTTAATACTTTCTACTTTGAGATAACATAGTTGAAATACCTTAGTTCTTCACATACACATACATGACAAACTTATGGACACTTCCTAGGCACCGGATTCTCCGATCTCCGGGATGCAGTATGAGCCCTTGGGGGCATCTCGGGAGTCGGGGAGTCGGGGATAGGTTGGTGTGGGCTTTTTACTTTTCGGGATTTGAAGGTCCATTACAGGATAAGGGAGGATACTGCTAGGATAATATTAATCACAGCATAGCACAAGAGTTTTCTGTGTTTAACATATTGGACCAAATGTTGCTATGATCGCTCACTGTATTACTGTAATGTTCAGACTTATTGTTGGAGATTCTGTATCGCCTAAAATCTCAATAAAAATATTTGAACTTAAAAAAAAAAAAAGGGGCTGCCATCTTCCAGAGGGGGTCGACACCCAGGCACCTTAAGCCTGGGTGTGTGTGTGGTCGCCTCCGGGTTCCCTAGGCCCAGAGGCCTGGGTGTGTTGCCTCCAGGTGCCCTAGGCAGTGGCGGAATTTTCAGGGTCGCAGCAGTCGCAGCTGCGACTGGGCCCTGTAGTTCCGTGAAGTCCGGGGGGCCCGCCGGCCGCCCGTGTGAGGGGCCCGCCCACCGCCCGCCAGTATGAGGAGCCGTTCCGCCGCAGGGATCGGGTGCTGACAAGGCAGTGGATGCAGGGGCGGCACCGCGGCAACCCCCCAAGACTCCCAAGACATCTCCCCTGCCTGCACCTCTGGCTGGCCGTTTAGAGTGCAGTGGGGAGATGTGGGAGGAGGTGGAAGGCGGCGATCGGCAGCTCTATGGTGCCTGTGTGGGCAGCAAGATCTCCCTGGGGCTTGTAGTACTCGAGTGTCAGTGTGTATACAGAGGAGAGGGGAGGGGAGGGGCCTCTGACCCGGGCAGGTATTAGTTTCACTTTCACTCTGCTTGCACAATGTTGCTGATGCCCGGGTCAGAGGCCCCTCCCCCCTCACATGGTTCGGATATAGAACTACTAGCCCCAGCAAGACCCCCCTGCCTGTGGACACCATGGAGCTGCCAATCGCCACCTCCACCAGCCAGGTACAGGGGAACCCCTGCAAGGGGGGAGTCAGCTGTTTGGGGACCCTGATGTAAGAAGGGGGGGGTTTTCTGGGGACACTAATGTAAGGAAGGGGGCCTCTGGGGACACTAATGTAAGGAAGGGGGCCTCTGGGGACACTAATGTTAGGGGGGGGGCTCTCTGGTGATCCTGGTGTAAGGGGGGGCTCTCTGGGGACGAAGGTGTAAGGGGGAGCTCTATGTGGACCCTGGTGTAAGGGGGGCTCTCTGGGGACCCTGGTGTAAGGGGGGGCTCTCTGGGGATCTTGGTGTAAGGGGGGCTCTCTGAGGACCCTGGTGTAAGGGGGGGGCTCTCTGAGGACCCTGGTGTAAGGGGGGGCTCTATGGGGACCCTGGTGTAAGGGGGGCTCTCTGAGGACCCTGGTGTAAGGGGGGGCTCTATGGGGACCCTGGTGTAAGGGGGCTCTCTGGGGACTCTGGTGTAAGGGGGGGCTCTATGGGGACCCTGTTGTAAGGGGGGGCTCTATGGGGACCCTGGTGTAACGGGGGGCTCTATGGGGACCCTGGTGTAACGGGGGGCTCTATGTGGACCCTGGTGTAAGGGGGGCTCTCTGGGGACCCTGATGTAAGGAGGGACTCTCTGGGGACCCTGGTGTAAGGGGGGGTGGCTCTCTGAGGACCCTGGTGTAAGGGGGGCTTTCTGGGGACCCTGGTATAAGGGGGGCTCTCTGGGGACCCTGATGTAAGGGGAGGCTCTCTGGGGACCCTGGTGTAAGGGGAGGCTCTCCGGGGACCCTGGTGTAAGGGGGGGCTCTCTGAGGAACCTGGTGTAACGAGGGACTCTATGTGGACCCTGGTGTAAGGGGGGGGCTCTCTGGGGACCCTGATGTAAGTGGGGAGGCTCTCTGGGGACCCTGATGTAAGTAGGGAGGCTCTCTGGGGACCCCGATATAAGGGGAGGCTCTCTGGGGACCCTGATGTAAATAGGGAGGCTCTCTGGGGACCCTGATGTAAGTAGGGAGGCTCTCTGGGGACCCTGATGTAAGGAGGGGCTCTCTGGGGACACTAATGTAGGAAGGGAGGCTCTCTGGGGCCACTAATGTAGGAGGGGAGGCTCTCTGGGGACACTAATGTAAGGGGGGCTCTCTGGGGACCCTGATGTAAGTAGGGAGGCTCTCTGGGGACCCTGATGTAAGGGGAGGTTCTCTGGGGACCGTGATGTAAGGGGAGGTTCTCTGGGGACCGTGATGTAAGGGGAGGTTCTCTAGGGACCCTAATGTAGGAGGAGGCTCTCTAGTGACCCTGATGTAAATAGGGAGGCTCCCTGGGGACCCTAATGTAAGTAGGGAGGCTCTCTGGGGACCCTGATGTAAGGAGGGGCTCTCTGGGGACACTAATGTAGGAAGGGGGGCTCTCTGGGGCCACTAATGTAGGAGGGGAGGCTCTCTGGGGACACTAATGTAAGGGGGGGCTCTCTGGGGACCCTGATGTAAGTAGGGAGGCTCTCTGGGGACCCTGATGTAAGGGGAGGTTCTCTAGGGACCCTGATGTAAGGGAAAGTTCTCTGGGGACTCTGATGTAAGGGGAGGTTCTCTGGGGACCCTAATGTAGGAGGAGGCTCTCTAGGGACCCTGATGTAAGTAGGGAGGCTCTGTGGGGTCCCTGATGTAAGGGGGGCTCTCTGGGGAGTCCCCCTATGTGATGGTGTGTGTGGGGGGGCGGTATTGAAGGACCTGGCCTTGGGGCGGCAAAGGGAGTAAATCTGGGCCTGGGCAGACCTGCTGACACCAATGAGAGAAGGCGAGGGAGGAGCTTTCCTCTCTGCGTGGAATACCTATACGGTCTACCCATGAGGCAAGAAGGCATCCTGGCGGGAGATTAGAAGGCACGGTGACCGTGACCGATCGAACGGAATTCCCGGGGAATCGATTGATTGACGGTAAGTGACATTTTGCAGAGCTAAGCAATCGATGCCAACCTCCACCACCTGTGCCTCTTACTGATCCCATCCCCCCACCACTCATCTCATCCCTATCCCCCCATTACTTCTACAACAGAGGTGATGGGGGGGATAGGGATGAGATCAGTGGTGGGAGGATGGGATCAGTAAGAGGCACAGGTGGTGGTGGGAGAGGATGGCACCACCACTGCCACTGCAGCCACCCCCCTCAAGTACCACCACTGCCACCCCCCTCAAGTACCACAGCTGCCATCCCCCCTCAACTACCGCCGTTGCAACCCACCTCAAAAAAAAGTATCAAAATCATGCTTTTTCGAGGGGGGGCCCTTTGTGATTTCTTGCACCGGGGCCCAGAGGTTTCTAGTTACGCCTCTGGCCCTAGGCCTGGAGGCGAAGTTGCTGTTTCATCCCAGACACCTTCAGTCTGGGGTGAGGTACTAAATAGGAGGCCCGGAGCCCAGCAACCTTCGGCTGGGGTCCGCTAGGGATCGAGGAGCTCCCAGGGTGCCGCCTTGCGAGGGGACCCATATCTTGGATTGAGGAGGCCAGGGAGGTGACCCTTTCTGAAGACCCAGCGCAGAGTCGTGGTGACAGTAAGGGCCTCTGGTAACTCTCCGGAGGGATGCTTTTCTCTTTGACATGGTCCAAGTTCTTCAAGAAGGCAATGCATGTTCTGTAGGTCATAGTGGCAGTGACTCTATGCACACCAGGTCAGTGGCAGTGACCATCTTCAACAAGTCAGTGGCAGTGACTTTCATGTTCATTAGGTCTGTGATAAAGATCGCACGCCAAACCTGTTCGTGCATATCAGAACAGTAAGAAACCTAAGATTTGTGTTTGTGCCTGGATCTCCCTCCCACCTTATCTGACCTGTGTCTCGTCTCAACCTGTCTGCTCTTAAAGAGACTATTTATTATCCATGCGAAATAAATACAGAAGTTGGACTTTCAGTTGGTGTGGACAGTGGCTTTACTGGGGAGAATTAAGGACTTGTTTCTGGCCAAGCCAGAAATGAGATCAGCTCAGGAGGATTCAAACACCAGCCGTAGGCAGGCCCGAGAAAACGAACACTGCTCAACCTCCCCATCCAGGAGGGTACGGGCATGTAGTGCGGTGTGCCTCAGTCTTTCCTGCGGAGGAGCCAAATTAAGAAAAGCAGGTGAAGACTGGGGTGAGTGCGCTATACATATATGACAAAATAAAAGTCCTATGCAAAGAGACAGAGAATAACAGTCAAAATAATATCAGGAAATGCCAGTTATAACTTTATATTACTTACTTTTCACAGAGGCCTGTGAAGCAATGACATAACACTTGACTATAGTGTTAATAATAAATGTCATATTACCTTTGTGTGGAAAGAGAATCCTGCTTCTTTCGCATATATGTTAAGATAATTTCTTTTAGTACCTACACATCTTCATTGATAAGCATGTTATTGTATTATTCTCACAACAGTTCATCTCTGATTAGCTGTTGAAAGTGTTGTGTGGCCACTTATCCCTCTGTAGAATGACAACAAGATCAACAAGGAAGCTTCATAAATTTTATATTGCTGACATCTCAGAGAAAATATTTTCCCTTTATTATGTCTTTTACAGTACATAGGTTTAAAGGATTCTTTTTCTTGGACAGAACATCAGTGTACATACATATTTTCTGCTAAGAAGTAAGCATAGTAGACATCATCATCTAATATTTGCTCAATAGGGTTGTAAAGGAATAAGCACTGAGATTCAAGAAAACTTGAAAATGGTTGTAGGCTCAGGTTTGCGAATACTGGAATTCAGTAATATCAACACTAGCTATTACCAAAAAAGTTGTTAACAGTGGAACACATCTAATGTATTATTACATAGAGAATCCTACTACTGGTAATTGCAAATTACATAGATGTTTGGAAAAAAAACAATGTGCTTCTTGAAAAAGATAGTTATTATATGTTTTACTAATGGTTAAATACAATAATAAAGTGTTACTAAAACCAGGACTCTACATTCGCTATATTTTTCTCCCACAATACACAGAACATGGAAATTCAATTATTTTAATAATTACAAACGGCTAAATACTTTTTCTTATCAGCAGTACATAGCAGTCTTGTGACTTCTATCAGTGTCTGATTAAAGCCTGTAGGAGAAGTTTTCATTCTCCTCTGACTGTGCTATGAGGCTGCAGGACCCCTGACCTTCTGTCTGGATATTGCTGATTGGCCCTGCGCTGATCACATGCACCCTCCCAAGGAAAAAAAACTCTCTAGCAATACATCCCAAACGGAGCCTGTGTAGAGTGGCTACAAAGGCTCTGTCTTATCAGGAGATGGATTAGGGACAGTGGAAGAAAGGGGGATCAGAGAAGACAGGATCAAACAGCCTTTTAACACAATGCAGAGGATTACCCCTTAGTTCCACAGTGAGTATGACAAGCATGCTTTACTGCATATACAGACTGATTTTACTGCTGTGGGTTTAGTAACACTTTAAAGGGGTTGTAAAGGTTCATGTTTTTTCACCTTAATGCATCCTATGCATTAAGGTTAAAAAAGATCTTACGATCACTGGCCCCCCAGCCCCCCTGTTTTACTTACCTGAGCCCTGGGAAGTCCCGCGTCGCGAACGCGCTCTTCCTTTGCTCGGTCTTCTCGGCTCTTCATTGGATAGATTGATAACAGCGCAGCCATTGGCTCACGCTGCTGTCAATCAACTCCAATGATGCGAGGGCCGGGGGGCGGGCCCGAGTCCTGTAGTCTTCGGCTATGGATGAGCGCTTCCCAGAGGGGGTTATCAGAAGCTGGGAGGAGCCAAGACAGCCGCCGAGGGACCCCAGAAGACGAGGATCGGGGCCACTCTGTGCAAAACAAGCTGCACAGTGGAGGTAAGTATGACATGTTTGTTATTTAAAAAAAATATTCAAACCTTTAGTATCACTTTAAGTAGTTATATGTTAGTATAATAGGTCGACTTGTTACAATTACTGTGCAGAAAATGTTATTAGAACAATGTTCTTGGAAGGTTTTGTTGTTAGCTACCAGAGGATTGGGGCATTTCAGGCTGTGTCTTGTTTGAAATGGTATTAAACACCAAAATAAAAATGTAATACATTACTGCCCATCAATTTTTAGATGTGACTGTATTAGTTTTCTTTTTTATGCTTTTTCTCTTTATTTTAACTTGTTGTCTAACCAGTAAATCTGTTATTTCTCAACTTTAACAGACCAAGCTGTTCAGCACATGTGGTAGGCTACTACCAGGAAGTTGCTGTCGGAAATATTTTCTGAATTTAAGTAAAGCAGCTGATAATAGCAGATTTGGGAACATATCAGCAGTTTCACAATGCTTTTCAGCCTTTGGAAAATGATAAGGTTGAGCTTTACAACTTTCCTTTGAAAAAAAGAATAGCAAACATTTATGAACAGAGTTTAAATGAGCTCAAGCCTTGAGTTTGGCACTAATGTCCACAGAGTACACAAGTTATCTCCCTCTGAGATATTCTTCTATGATCTAATGATGATCAATGGTCATCTTAAGAGATGGGCCTTCCTTTCATCACATCATATGAGTTTTAGGATGGGTGGGAGATAATGAGAAAGTTGAGTCTGTATACTACCTTGATGAGTCCAATGATAAATGTAGCCTCTGATGCACTTGCAAAACCTCTTTAGAGATTGCACAGACATAAAGGGGTTGATGTAAGAAGAATTCACATTTACCCAATGAAAGTTTATGTACATTTGTTCTGTATGAATGGGGCAAACAAAGGAATGTGCCGGGGTCTTTACAGGCACCATATATCAGACAACCATAAAATTAACAAAGCTTTATTATTCCAAAGTTAAAACCATATGGACAGGGAAACTCTTCACAGGCCTTATAATATTGCATTATTTGTACAAATAATGTCATACATTATATCAGTACATAGCACATGGAGCAGCATGTTACTCTCAATCATTACAAATGTAATGCCTAAATTACTTTTGTGAAAGGTATATCATGCCCACATGCCCAACACATTTCAAGTTTTTCTCTTCTTTAGGGGCAATTTGATGGACCTTCATGATGAAAATGAAAAGATGTATTGAAAAACAAACATGTACCCAATAAGCGTGCATTTATCAATGTCACATCATAATGTATAATCCAACCTAAAAAAATGGTATGATGGATAAATAGTACAAAGGATATATAAAAGAATAGCCTGTGATCAGCACAGGCTGAGGGGAAAAGAGGGAGGTCAGCCTGCAGCTGCAGAGATCCCAGAGGGGCTAGAATAACATGAAAAGATATTTGTAAAAACAAATACCGGTAATATAAAAAAAAAAAAAATGAATATAAATAGTAATAATATAAAAAAAAAAAAAAAAATTAAGAAACTTACAGACTTAAACTAACCTTAACAGAAAACAACAGGGGAACCATCCTTTGATTAAGTCGATCCCATATAGACAATTTCTGAGACATCGGCGTAATTGTTCGAATTATAAGGATTTCTTTTAACAGGCTGATTTATTATCTTGGCAAAGGCTACAACCACAAATGACTGAAGCGGGCCTTTGGTAAGGGGTACTCTTGAAATGATTTATTAAAGAATGAAGTTTCAGAAAATGGAGCACACAACTAGAATTATTCTGACGTGTTCTAAACATCATTCTCAAGTAAGGAATATACTCTCCAAACACTGGCATCTCCTCACCACTGATCTGGTAGTTGGGAGACGAGAAAACAGCATTATCAATCAAAATGGAAGGTACAGAGTATGCATACAGTAGCTCAGAGTGCATAACCTCCACTCAGCATTACTAATATGCAAGAATATATGGAAAAATAATATAAAGGTACCCTCCAGGCCCGTGCGTCTAACCTCCTACCTTGGGGATCCCCAGTTCCCCCTGGTCTTTAACAAGGATAAAGAGTTCTCAAATTGGATATCACAGGGCCTAGTGACTCTAGCCTCTTTGTTACAGGGTTTATCCTCTTGCCCTTTTGAGCATCTCCAACAGAATTATGCCCTTCACAGCTCTGAATTCCACAAATACCTACAAGTTAGGCATTTTGTTTCTAAAATTATACCTCAAGCGGGTTATGGGGCTGTAACACCATTCGAGAACCTTTGTGAAGAGGCCTCTAGAGACAAGGGGACTATCTAAACTATAATATCGATACCTTAATGACTACAATAGTACAGCCAAATCACCAGCTATGCTAGGATGGGAGACGGAGACTGATCAGGAGATCCCTGAGGAAGACTGGTATGACATGGTCACCAATATGGACAAATGCACACGTTCCATTGCCATTAAAGTGGTTGTAAACCCACTTACACAACATGCACCTACATGTAAGCCTAGATTAAGGCTTACCTGTAGGTGCATGAAATATCTTCTTAACCTACACGGTTAAGGAGATATTTGCTTTTAAAAACGGCGCCGCTGACGTCACGTGCATGCGCACTAGCGGGTTGGCATAGTAGCCGGATTTCTGAATGGATTTAGCCGGCCCGAGCGCGTATGAGTGTGACGTCATCGCCGCTCCGGGGCCAATCACAGCGCCGGAGCGGCAAAACACGGAAGGGACATTGAGGCAAGATGGCGGCGGAGGTGTCCGAGCACTGCTGCGGGGGCTTCGATCTAAGGTAAGTAATTCATAATGGGCTAGTATGCTAGTCATACTAGCTCATTATGCCTTTTTCTTGCAGGTTTTTATTTAAAAAAAAATGTTTTTCTGGGTTTACAACCACTTTAAGGAAACGGTGGTCAAGCTGCATACCTGTTGGCACTTTACCCCGATAGACTGCATAAGATTTTTCCCTTAGTTCCCAATACGTGTTTTAGGGGTTGTCAGGACAAGGGCACCCTTTTCCATACATTCTGGAGCTGCTCGGTGTTGAAACCCATATGGATAAAAGCCTCCTCGTTGGTGCTTTAGATAACAGGTGCACCTGTGACCCTGACTTTCCAGATGTGCATCTTATTTGCAGAGCTCCAGGAGGTCCTTCCCCACCCACCAAAAGCTGGCACACACACTTTTTAGTGCCATCCACTGGGCAACTGGCGGAGTCCCTCGGTCTCATGGTCACAGGTGCTCCATCGCATTGAATACATTAAATTGATGGAAAAAGTGCACCACACCCTCATGGACACCATGCACGTCTTTGAGCGCAAGTGGACTAATTGGTCACCTCATTAGTTTTAACTTGAATGTGGAAGGCTTCTCTATTACCCTATTTGAGTTCCCTGGATGAGCAGATGACCTTATTAGGCGGATACTGCACCTAATACTATTGTCTCACATATATATAAAGATTCACTAGAGCTTACCTGTCTAATCATAAGGCAGAACCTACCCTGTTACCTTATTTAGATTTTTCTTTAGTCTAAAAGATGTTGTTTTATTGTTATTTCTCTTTCCCAACGTTTGTTGGAGAGCTAATCACCTACACAACCTTAGGTTGGCTTTTGGGTGTACGCTTTATTTTTCTCCATGTAATTATATATTATTTGTTGTATTTGCTCAAATATGTCAATAAAAACATTTGTAAATGAAAGGTAGATTGGCGGCAAATATATTGTGACTGTTTTCCTAACTGTATTAAAATGTAGTGAGAGAAAAAAAATCATTCACCATAAAGATCTAATAATTGCTGCTCACCATCTGCAGCCAAAATGCTAATTATATCCACCACAATGCTTTTTCTGTTTCTGATCTGTATAATATGAAAATTATATTCCAATCATAGAAAAATGTTTTTAATTTTTTCAGTTGTCTTTGCAGAAAGATAAAGTATAATAACCAACTTAATTTCACTGAATAAAGAGTTTGTGTGGGATCTGATTCTGCAATGGGCACTAGGGACTGAAAGATTTAATGTACATCCATTGAGGGAAACTGACCTATGAATCATCAAAGCCTTTCATGTAGCAGTGGTGTTATGATGAACTGAGTCTTTGAAAATGAAAAGCTAGGGAATGACACATTCTTTCTTGTTGCATTTATGTTGTGGCACTCTTTTTATAAAAATAAAAGTATTTATAATTTTGTGGCAACAGTGCTTTTTTTGCAGGTGTAATGTTAGCTATAAATAGATTTTTTATTTTTACAGAACCCCAAATTGGAATCCCAAACTATGCAATTGAGGTACCATTAGGGAGACTTACTAGAGGTTGCACTGGTGATTTCACTCCATAAAATCAGGATAGAAATATTATTAAAGCAGATATAATCCCTGGCTGACATTTAATGTTTTTACCTGTTTTTACCTTGCATGGTCAAGTTGCCAAAAAGAGGTCTTCAATCCAGATTGCAGTGTGCCAGAAGCTGTGAGGCATGTCAAGGTGTTGTTGGACATATTGTAATAAGGCTTTTTTGTGACATTATCACAGTAAAGGCTTCTTTCTGGAAACTCGACCATGCAGTTTATTTTTGTTCAAGTATCGTCATATTGTGGTCCTTGAAACAACCACATTGTTGTTTTCCAGAGCAGCCTTTACAGTATATCTTCGGAAGTTACCTGTGGGTTTTTCTTTTTCTTTGACAACTGAAGAAATTACACTTTGCTACAAGTAAAGTAGTGAGTGTACAGCTTGTATAACAGTGTAAATTAGCTGTCCCCTCAAAATAACTCAACACACAGCCATTAATGTCTAAACCGCTGGCAACAAAAGTGAGTACACCCCTAAGTGGAAATGTCCAAATTGGGCCCAAAGTGTCAATATTTTGTGTGGCCACCATTATTTTCCAGCACTGCCTTAACCCTCTTGGACATGGAGTTTACCAGAGCTTCACAGGTTGCCACTAGAGTGCTCTTCCACTCCTCCATGACAACATCAGGAAACTGGTGGATGTTGGAGACCTTGCGCTCCTCCATCTTCTGTTTAAGGATGTCCCACAGATGCTCAATAGGGTTTAGGTCTGGAGACATGCTTGGCCAGTCCATCACCTTTACCCTCAGCTTCTTTAGCAAGGCAGAGGTCGTCTAGGAGGTGTGTTTGGGGTAATTATCATGTTGGAATACTGCCCTGCGGCCCAGTCTCCGAAGGGAGGGTGATCATGCTCTGCTTCAGTATGTCACAGTACATGTTGGCATTCATGGTTCCCTCAATGATCTGTAGCTCCCCAGTGCTGACAGCACTCGTGCAGCCCCAGACCATGACACTCCCACCACCATGCTTGACCATAGGCAAGACACACTTGCCTTTATACTCCTCACCTTGTTGCTGCCCCACACGCTTAACACCATCTGAACCAAATAAGTTTATCTTGGTCTCATCAGACCACAGGACATGGTTCCATTAATCCATGTCCTTAGTCTGCTTGTCTTCAGCAAACTATTTGTGGATGTTCTTGTGAATCATCCTTAGAAAAGGCTTCCTTCTGGGATGACAGCCATGCAGACCAATTTGATGCAGTGTGCGGTGTATGGTCTGAGCACTGACAGGCTGACCCCTTCAACCTCTGCAGCAATGCTGGCAGCACCTCTATTTCCTAAAGCCAACCTCTGGAAATGACACTGAGAACATGCACTCAACATGCAGAAAAATTTGATGCAGTGTGCAGCGTATGGTCTGAGCACTGACAGGCTGACCCCCTCCCACCCCTTTCAACCTCTGCAGGAATGCTTGCAGCACTCATATGTCTATTTCCCAAAGACAACCTCTGGATATGACCAACTTCTTTGGTCGACCATGGCAATGCCTGTCCCGAGTGGAAGCTGTCCTGTTAAACCGCTGTATGGTCTTGGCCACCGTGCTGCAGCTCAGTTTAAGGATCTTGACAATCTTCTTATAGCCTAGGCCATCTTTATGTAGAGCAACAATTCTTTTTTTCAGATCCTCAGAGAGTTCTTTGCCATGAGGTGCCATGTTGAACCTCCAGTGACCAGTATAAGAGAGTTATGCCGTGTACACACGACCATTTTTCATGACGAGAAAAATGCAATTTTTTAAATTGGTCATTAAAAACGATTGTGTGTAGGCTCCAGAGCATTTTTCTCAACGTGAAAAATGGGCATTAAAAATTTAGAACATTCTATTCTATACTCTATTTTTTCTCGTCGTTTTTCACGTTGTCGTTTTTCTCAACGTGAAAAACGGCCATGTGTACGCTTTAATGGCGGGAAAAAAACGCGCATGCTCAGAAGTAAGTTATGAGATGGGAGCGCTCGTTCTGGTAAAACTAGCATTCGTAATGGAGATAGCACATTCGTCATGCTGTAACGGACTGAAAAGCACAGAGACTGAAAAGCGCGAATCGGCTAACACCAAACTTTTACTAACTTGGTAAGACAAAATCAGCAAAAGCAGCCCAAAGGGTGGCGCCATCCAAATGGAACTTCCCCTTTATAGCAGCATCGTATGTGTTGTCGTACGTGTTGTACGTCACCGCGCTTTGCTTGAGCATTTTTTTCCACGATAGTGTGTATGCAAGGCAGGCTTGAGAAGAATCACGTCGAGAAAATTGTCGTTTTTTTCCATGACATTAAAAATGGTCGTGTGTACGCGGCATTAGAGTGATAACACCAAATTTAACACATCTGCTCCCCATTCACACCTGAGACCTTGTAATACTAACAAGTCACATGACACAGAGGGGAGGGGAAAATGGCAAATTTGGCCCAATTTGGACCTCTTTTTACTTAGGGGTGTACTCACTTTTGCTGCCAGCGGTTTAGACATTAATGGCTGTGTGTTGAGTTATTTTGAGGGGACAAAGTGTAATTTCATCAGTGTTGTCACATGAAAAGATATAATAAAATATTTAAATGTGAGGGGTGTACTCACTTTTGTGAGATACTGTATATATACTGTATATATGTGATATTGCTGCTGACACCAATAAAGTGTTCTCATCTACACCTGTGTCAAAGTTAGCCAAACAGTGCCGCACAATATGCTACATATTAAAAAATAATATATATATGTGGACCAGCAATGACCACATGCAAAATAAGTCTTTTTGATGGAAAAACTGTAGTTCCTGAGTCTGGTGGATCTATGACATTTCTCACGATTTTACTCCCCCAATTTTTTGTTTTTGTAAATGAATTTGGATTTTGTGGGTAGAATAGTACCCACGCGCTTATCTGATTTTAATATAGCCATTGTGTGTTAATAATTTTTTCAATCAAAAAGGCTTCTTTTCATGTGGTCATTGCTACAGTTGTTGTAGAGCAAAAAATAATCAAATTAAAGACTGCATAACATGACAGAGGGAGTAATATATGTAATAGAATGTCCCTGCAAAAAGCGATATGTCAGGCGCACAAAAAGGACATGTCAAAAATATTAAGGGAACATACTTACAATATCATGATGTGCTTCAGAAAACACAATTTGTCCAAGCACTTTGCACTTTATTACAACAAAAACCCCACAATGAAGTTCTGCAGCATAGAAAGTATAAAAGACATTGGAGAGGAAGCAATAAAATAAAAACACTCAGTCAAAAATAGTCAAAATGGATATTCTACCTCCAAACGTTAGCACCAAGAGGTTTGAAGATAGAACTTGATTTTAATTGCTTCATAGAGGATTACTGAAACATATGATACAGCGTTAAGATTCACTGGGGATGCATACTCATATAATCTTTAAAATAGATGAGACATTTCATATATATATATATATATATATATATATATATTGTAACAATGTGGGGTGATTATGCTCTAGTGGTGTATGCGTTTTAAGTTTTAGGGACACCAGTCAGTCCAGGATGTATTTTTAATCAAACTCCCTCCTGGCTCTTACTTGCCAGGCTTTGTGATGCTTGGTCACGGGCCATATCTGCCTCCTGCAGACATACAAACTCAGACTGCTACCTGCAGCCTTAGACTCCTGGAGACCGCCTGTCTCTCTCTCATGGAGCCGTCTCCACCTGAAAGCCCTCCCGACTCCTTCACCATGCCACCTGCCTGTAGGGTGGAGCTGTTCCCAAGTGTGAGCCCTGAGCGCTCTTCCTGAGGGGAATATAAACCCAGACCACAGGTGCGCAATCATGCCTGTCTTTGCAAAAACAGGCTGAAGGTGCTAATGCACACCGTGACCTGGGGTTATCTCTCCACAATATATATATGGTGATATTCTATAAATATATAGAATTTTTATATTTTTGAAATATATTTTTAAGTAATTTTTTAATGTGACAGATTAGGACTTTTCTGTTTGTTTTATCTTTTATGTATGGTCTATTTTATTTTACTCTATCTCATTTATTGTGTTTATCTTGTAGATAGATTGCCTGTCGATCGCTACATGTAAAGCGATCGTAACATAGATGGATCAGAGTATATGCAGATATGGTAGATACACATGTGCAGATTTTAGCAAGATAGGAATTACATATGGATTGTTAACACTGTAAATGCAGCCTATGAGCACCAGAAAGGGTTAAACCAGTAGACATGTGCGCCGTCAATAAAATTGTTTTGTTTCGTTCCGTTCCGTTTCGTATTAGCCGTTAATTCGTATTTCGTAATTCGTGTCCGAATTTCAATTAAAATTTGTACGAAATATGAATTTTCGTTAGGTTCGTTAACTTTTCGTAACAATTACGAACATTTGTTATGAGGGGCTCCCACCATCCCTGTGCTGTACTGACTTCCTCCTGGGGCTGTACCCCTGCTGTGCTCATTATGAGGGGCTCCCACCATCCCTGTGCTGTGCTCATTATAAGGGGCTCCCACCATCCCTGTGATGTGCTGACTTCCTCCTGGGGCTGTACCCCTGCTGTGCTCATTATGAGGGGATGAGGGGCTTACATCATCCCTGTGCTGTGCTGACTTCCTGGGTTTTTAACTTCATCATAATGAATAATCGTAATTATTATTACAATAATAAAACGATATTAACAAACATTCTTATTTTGTCCGATTCTGAATCTCCCATCGACTACCAGTACCAGTCTGAGCACTTCCACTCCCGAAACAAAATTTTTCAATAAAATTTCATATTTAGTATAAAATTCGGAAGCATAGCACTTCGTATTTCAGATGCTTTCGAATGTACGAATTTTCGGAAATTCGTACACATTTTCGATTCGTACGAAACTAATCGCACATGTCTAGTCTATAGTATCAGCAACTGGGCTACAATAAAATGGTGGCCACAAGCTTGTATATACTGTATATGTTATTTATGGTAATGCATGGGGAATACCATAAAAGCATCTTGGCATCATGGCGGCCACCCCCTGACGAAGTCGCGTGATGCAGTGACGTAGCAAGTAGGGAGGAGGAGTACTATTCTCTTCTGGGTATAACATGTGAGTATTCGTGGGGATGACCCAGGATGGCATTGGATAGACTTTCCAGAATTTCCAGTGGTGGTAAAGGAGGCATCCAGAGGTTTATAGAAACCTTATTTTTAAAGGGCAAGCGCTATTGACCTAATTGATTTTGGGTCAAATTGAGAAGGTATGGGTGGTATTGCACTGGTAGTGGACAAACACTGCAAATATAAAGGTAGTATATAAACACACCACAGGATCTTGCACTATTTAAGAGGATTATCATAACTTCATATAAACAAGAAAGGAAAACACAGTATATACATATAAATATAGGGAGTATAGGGAGGCAGGGAGTGGTTAGTGTAGCAGTGGGTGTGACTGACATGTACTTCAGCTTTTGGGTGCCTCCCCTGCTTCTAGTGACAATGTTCTGGAAGAGGGGCAGGGCTGAGAGTTGGAGTGGCATGGAGTACATGTTAGGAGCCCTGACCAATCCCAAACTAGGATCGGCAGGGGGCAGGCCTCCTATATATACTCACAGTCAGCCTGCTGGGGTAGGAGTTGTCGGCTGGGTGAACTGAAAGATGGAGTCCTAGACTGCGTGCAGGAGAAACACCCCCATCTGGGGGGGGGGTGGGGATCCGGCGGAGGAGCTCAGGAGCTGAGAGGGAGCTTCTCCTTACACAGTCATGGAGAGGTGTCCTGGAACAGGAGCTGGAGAAGCAGTTGATCCGCGCGGTCTGGATAAATCCTTCAGGAAGGACTCAGGGCAGGAGTCCCTTCAGGAAGGACTCAGGGCAGGATTCATGAGTGAAACACAGTGGGGATCTTGAAGAGGCATGACAGGGGAGCTGGGTGCAGAGCCAGAGGAGAGACTGTGAGGTCTTGTGCCAAATCGTTGCAGCCTGAGGGTGCAGGATTAGCAAGTCGGGCTTGCTGGGATCAGTAGTCCATCATAAAATATTCTTTCTAAATAAATGTTTAGGGCCATCAAGAAGGGGTACTGCAGGCCGAATGCAGACTGAATCATCGAGTGAAACTACTTCTAGGACTTATTCAGAGTGAGGCATAGTCAGCTCAAGATGATGGGACAGGATGTCTAATGCTGTGACAGGAAAGTGGTGCGCAGGAGGAGAAGTGTCCTGGAGGTAGAAGTCTGCAGGGAGAGTGCAGAGGAGGAGAATGGCTTAAGATGTCAAGATTAGAGTCCACCATTTTTTGTTCTATTCAAGGAAATGTAAAGCATAACAACTATAACATTTGCAAAGGTAATGAGTAAACCTCAATGACATTTTCAATGTAAAGCCACTGCAGCTATAACATTGCAAATACCAATTCATTCTATAGGCATCCCATATCCCTTTCCCCCAACCAAGTTCAATTCCCCAAATTAAACACCAAAACAAAGCAAAAGACTTTTCATTGTCTACGAGTGTGACATATGGATGTCTGGCAGCAGGGTGAATATGCGTGGATGTTAGTAACTAATAGCAACTAACCGCTACACATATATACATACATACATACATACACTTTTTTTTATATTTAGCATATTGCACACTGTTTGGCTAACATGACCTGTGTGTGTCATCTTGTGTGTCTGTACTAGGGATGAGCTCGGTGTTCGAGTTGAGCATAGGTTCGACTCGAACATCGGCTGTTCGACCGTTCGCGAACATCGAACGATTTGGGCCGTTCACGCCAAATTTGAGTGACGCGAACGGCCCACAATACACTGCGCCATTGCAGTGCAATCCCGGCGCTGTGATTGGCCAAGCATGCACTGTGACCCCGCATGCTTGGCCAATCACAGCGCCGGCAGCTAGGAGAGCCATAATTGGCCACAGGCAGGTTGCCATGCCGTGCTTGCGCTGGTGTGTTTGGGGGACAGGAGCCACACTGGGGCAGAGGTTCTGTCTGCTCTGCAGGGGCAGGCCGAGAGGTGGTTGACGCCACGCCAGCTTAAGCCAGGAATGGTAGTTTGCGACAATGGCACCAACCTCCTCTCCGCTCTCCATCAGGGACAACTGACCCATGTGCCCTGTGTGGCTCACGTCCTTAACCTGGTGGTGCAGCGGTTCTTGGGCAGGTACCCGGGCTTACAGGATGTCCTGAGGCAGGCCAGGAAAGTCTGTGTGCATTTCCGCAGATATTATAATGCCAGTGCTCGCCTGGCTGAGCTGCAAAAGGAGTTGAACCTGCCCAAGAACCGCCTTATATGTGACATGCCCACCAGGTGGAACTCAACGTTGGCCATGCTGCAGCGGCTGCACACGCAGCAGAGGGCCATCAATGAGTACCTGCGCGACTACGGCACCAGGACAAGGCCAGGGGAGCTCGGGTTTTTTTCACCACGCCAGTGGGGCATGATCAGGGATGCATGCACTGTCCTGGCACCATTTGAGGAGGCCACGAGGATGGTGAGCAGTGACAGTGCATGCATCAGTGACACTGTACCTCTTGTCCACCTGTTGGAACATACGCTGCATGGAATAATGGACAGGGCACTTGAGGCAGAACAGAGGCAGGAAGAGGAGGACTTCCTTGCCTCTCAAGGCCCCCTTTACCCAGACAGTGTTCCTTCTGTCCCACCCATCGCACAGGAAGAAGAGGAGGAGGAGGAGGAGGATTGTGTCAGCATGGAGGTGGAGCCTGGCACTCAGCATCATCAGCAGCAGTCTTTTAGGGATGATTTACAGTCCCAAGAAACCAGTGGACTTGTACGTGGCTGGGAGGAGGTGGCTGCGGATCATGTCGTCCTTAGTGACCCAGAGGACTCCGGACCGAATGCCTCAGCTAACCTACGCTGCATGGCCTCCCTGATCCTGCAAAGTCTGCGGAAGGATCCTCGTATTCTTGGGATCAAGGAGAAGGACCATTACTGGCTGGCCACTCTCCTTGATCCACGGTACGAGGGTAAGGTTGCGGACCTTATCTTACCGTCGCAGAGGGAGCAGAGGATGAGACAACTCCGGGAGGCCTTGCAGAAAGGTCTGTGCAACGCGTTCCCAGAGACTGGGAGGTTACAAACTCCTGGTCCTGGACAACGAGTTGCTGAGGCTTTGGTCAGTCAAAGAAGGAGCGGTGGGGAAGGTGGCCGTCTGACCGATGCGTTCAGACAATTCTTTAGTCCGCAGCCCCAAGGTATGATCGGTTCCAGCAACCATCGCCAGCGTCTGATATACATGGTGCAGGAATACCTAGGGGCAAGGTCAGACTTGGACACCTTCCCCACCGAAAATCCTCTGGCTTACTGGGTCTTGAGGATGGATCACTGGCCAGAGCTTGCACAGTATGCAATTGAGCTACTGGCCTGTCCTGCATCCAGCGTTCTTTCAGAACGCACATTCAGTGCTGCTGGAGGATTTGTCACGGATCACAGGGTGCGCCTGTCCACCGACTCTGTTGATCGACTGACCTTCATAAAGATGAACCAGTCTTGGATCACTACCAGCTACCAAACACCTGAAGCTGATATAACAGACTAATTTATTTTCAAATGTCACATCCCTTCAAGACTGATGCTGAGAGACTGTCCTGTTATGTTGACTGTCTATCATCCTCCTCCTCAATGATCCGATTGATGATGATAGCTTGGAAGAACATTTTTGTTTCTGGGTGCCGCCACCAGTGGCTAAGGCCCAATTTTTCAGCCCCTGTTTAGCAGGGGCGTATTATTACAATTTTTTATGCAATGCTTTGCAGCAGGGCTCATTCCTGCACTGCAACTAGAGTATCTGGGAGAGGTTGCAGTGTCGTGGCACCAGCACCAGTGGCTAAGGCCCAATTTTTCAGCCCCTGTTTAACAGGGGCGTGTAATTACAATTTTTGATGCAATACTTTGCAACAGGGCTCATTGCTGTGCTCCAAGTACAGTATCTGTGAGGGGTTGCAGTGTTGTGGCACCAGTGCCTAAGGCCCAATTTTTCTCCCCCTGTTTAACAGGGGCATGTAATTACAATTCTTGAGCTAATAATTCACAGCAGGGCCCATTCCTGCGCCCACCAAGAGTAACTGTGAGGCCTTACAGTGTTGTGTCAACGCCACCACCACCAAAGGCCCAATTTTTCAGCCCCTGTTCAACAGGGGCATGCAATTACAATTCTTGATCTAATAATTCACAGCAGGGCCCATTCCTGTGCCCACCAAGAGTAACTGTGAGGCCTTACAGTGTTGTGTCAACACCACCACCACCACCACCAAAGGCCCAATTTTTCAGCCCCTGTTCAACAGGGGCATGCAATTACAATTCTTGATCTAATAATTCACAGCAGGGCCCATTCATGCGCCCACCAAGAGTAACTGTGAAGGCTCACAGTGTTGTGGCAACACCAACATGTAAGGGGCAAATTTCAGTATATACGGCAGGCCCCTACTTTCAAACATCCAACTTACAAACGACTCCTCCTTGCAAACGGAAGGATACAACAGGAAGTGAGAGGAAATCTACCCCTAGGAAGGCAAATTCTCTCCTGTAAGAGTTAATATGGGAAAAAAAGTGTTTCCTCTCCACTGATGCTTTATCACCAATTCTTGTTTCAATAAAAACCCCAAATTTTCAAAAAACATTTGTCATTAGGACGGAAAGTGAGGTGAACTGTTCTGAACAGGTGCACACTACACAGACAGCAAAACAAATGTTACAGGGGTGATAACCCTTCCCTATGTTTTCCAAAAAGCTTAAAAATAGATTTTTTGGCTGGAGCTACACTTAAACAATGTACCTGTTCAAAATTACAAACAGATTCTACATAAGAACAAACCTACAGTCCCTGTCTTGTATGCACCGCCTGTATACGGCTGTTCAGAGTATATAGGGGCCTTTTTTATTTTGTGTGCGGGGTTCCCCTTAATATCCATACAAGACCCAAAGGGGCTGGTAATGGGCTGGGGTAGGGGGGGGGGGCTGTGATGGGGTAGCTATGCCATTTTTCTTAAAGATTTTCATCCATATTACCGGGACCAGACATTACATTAAAGCCGCAAGCAGTTTTAAATGGCTTTTTTTCCTTTAGAAATGTAATTTTGTGCAGGGACAGTTCTAAACACGGGAAACATGTGGCACTTCACAGGCATACTTTAGACACCCCCCAGGTACGATATTTAAAGGAATATTTGACTTTTTTTTTTCACTTTATGCATCATTAAAATGACTGCTCCCGAAAAACGGCAATTTTTAAAACTTTTTTTGGGATTGATACATGTCCCCTGGTGCAGAACCCGGGTTCCCAAACCCTTTTTAGGACAATAACATGCATAATAGTCGTTATAATTAGCACTTTAGATTTCGAACGTTCACATCCATTGTATTTAATAGGGTTCTAAAGTTCGTGCGAACTTTCGGTCCGTTCGCGGGTTCTGGTGCGAACCGAACCTGGGGGTTTTCGGCTCATCACTAGTCTGTACCAAGGCCAAACATTCCAGGGTATGTAAACTTTTGAGCAGGGCCATTTGGGTGGTTTCTGTTATCATTATGACTTAAAAAGGAGCCAAGCAACTATGTGATAATAAATGGCTTCATATCATCACTATCCCTAAATAAAAGACAGTTTCGGGCAAGGTCAGTCATATTTTCAATATCAATGCCAAAATTTCATGATTTCTGCCAATGTGTGCAAACTTTTGAGCTGTGAATGATGATTCATGCATTTATAATCTTCTTGATATATAGAGAATAGAGATCATTATGTTCTGGTTAGTTCCATCGCTATTCTCACAGAGGTGGTGGAATCGCTGGGTAATGGGTGATGGTTGTGCTATCCCTTGCATAACCAGCATGAGGTGTGGCACGTGTAGAAGTTTTGTGCGTGTTGAACAGTTTTGAAACACAGAAGAACTTTTATTGTAAAACACATTTTTTTTTACTTTTTGTTACATGTATGATGCTATATTTTTACATGTGTCTCATTTTCATTTGAGTTGTATTCGTTTATATTTTGTTTGTTGTTTGATGTTTTGTTACACTTGTGTACAGCAGTACTTGCTTTTCCTTATAGGTGGAAGGTAGCGCAAATCACAAAATTATTATTTTATTTTAATTTTTTTTCCATAAGCTTTTATTGAAGGTAAATAAGTCATACAAAGATGAACATTTTGCAGATGTTGTCACAAGTACATCATGAATGATTATTTAAACATACAGTGTATCGTGCTAGGACTGTGTTCTCTTGTGAAATGTATTCAATTCCTCAGGAGAGTATAGATGAAGATTATCTACAACATTTACCGATACATTAGTACCATCATACATATTTATATATTCTCAGAAAATCACAATCACATTTACTTACATAAATGTTACTAAAAAGAAAGGCGTATAAAGTTCCATCATACATATTTATATATTCACTGAAAATTACAATCACATTTACTTACATGTATGTTACTAAAAACAAAGGCGTATAGTTTTGTATAGAAGCACCTCCTTCAATTATGGAATAGCAGTATACAGCATCCAGAGACACATTGGGGCTGATTTACTAATAACAGTGCGCTGCTTCTAACCTTAATTGGTGCGCCTGATAACTCCTTCACTGGGCGCAGGAAGCAGCAGCGCACTGTTATAGTAAATAGAAATGTCAGCGGCGCTCTATTGAAAATGAATGGTTCTCTATGGGAGCCCATTGATTTGAATATAGGTTGCCCGGGAAGTCGGATCCGACTTGCGGGCGACTCGTGTGCCGGCTGACACAAGGACAGTGCGACTTTGCGAGGCGATCTGGACACGACCTGAGCGTGCAGCAGCCGCTCAAGTCGTGTCCTAGAGGCGACTAGCCGGCCGAGAATGTGTCCAGCGCGATGTCATCGCGCTGGTCCTCGGCAGCCTCGCTGTCCCATGTTTTGGATTCTAAGGTGAACCCCCTAAGCCAAAAAACGGCGTGGGGGTCCCCCCAAAATCCAAACCAGACCCTTATCCGAGCACGCAACCTGGCAGGCTGCAGGGGAAAAGGGGGGGACGAGAGCGGCCCCCCCTCCCTCCTGAACCGTACCAGGCCGCATGCCCTCAACATGGGGGGTTTGGTGCTTCGGGGCAGGGGGGCGACCTACAGCCCCCCCACCCCAAAGCACCCTGCCCCCATGTTGATGGGGACAAGGGCCTCTTCCCGACAACCCTGGCCGTTGGTTGTCAGGGTATGCGGGCGGGGGGCTTTTCGGAATCAGGGCGCCCCCTTTAAAAAGGGGGCCCCCAGATGCCGGCCCCCCCACCCTATGTGAATGAGTATGGGGTACATCGTACCCCTACCCATTCACCTGGTGGAAAAAAATTGCAATAAAAAAACACACAGCTTTTTAAAGTATTTTATTGCACAGCTCCGGGGGTCTTCTTCCGACTTCGGGGGTCTCCGGTGTCGTCGCTGCCGCTCTCCGGTTTTCTTCTGCCGGGCCACCGCTAACTTCTTTAGCTCTTTTGCTAGCGGAGGCCCAGTCTTCTCCATCGCCTTCTCCCCTCTTCTCCTCTCCGGTTCTTCCTTTCTTCTGCCGGGCCTCCGCTAACTTCTTTTAGCTCTTTTGCTAGTGGAGGCCCGGTCTTCTCCGTCGCCTTCTTCTTCTCCCGCTATCCGGTTCTTCTCCCGGTTCTTCTCCCGCTTCTTTCTTCTGCCGGCCCCTCCACTAACTTCTTTAGCTCTTTTGCTAGTGGAGGGCCCGGTCTTCTCCGTCGTCGCCGTCGGCGTCTTCTTCTCCTCCTCGATGTTGACTCGTCGCTTCCTCTCGCAGTAATGCTAAATTTTCAGTCCGCAGAGATTAATATAGGCTTCTCATGACGTCACAGTCACATGTTTCGGGGCACATGGCCCCGGAGCATGTGAGTGTGACATCATGGGAACATGTGACTGTGATGTCTGGCCTGGTATGGGCCTGGTATGCTCCTGGAGGGGGAACCCATGCCGGTTTTTTATTTAAAATTTGGCCTGCAGTTCCCCCTCAAGATTCATACCAAACACAGTGCCTGCTATTGGCGGGGATCCAAGTCGGATCCCCGTTCATTGAAAGTCGGACATATGTCGGCTTCATGTCGCAGGGCAAAGTCGGATCCAAAGTAGGACAGATGTCGTGTCGCACTAGTGTGAACCCAGCCTAAATACAACTACACTGCTGCTCTCAGCTGCTCATATCACTCTGGTCTCATTAAATAGCTAAAATCGTAAATAATACTGTTTTTGGAGCTTAGGGCGGCTCCTTATCATATACATGCAAATGTGGTAAAACACGGCATGCAAACGCCACAAAGCGCGCTTTTCTAAACACCACTTTCAACCTTAGTTCAGAACACTTTGCACCAACGTCCCATCTACATGGGGCCTAAAAACGCCTATGCCATTTACAGCTCCAAAACGCCATGGTGGCCATGAGGCCATAGGCTAACATGGAGAGATGTTTTTTAGCTGCAAAAAATGCTCAAACAAGCGGTTGGAAAAACGTCCGTGTGCATGTAGCCTTATATTAACCACCTGCGCACTGCCCAGACCAAGTTTCACATTTCAGCGCTGATGCACTTTTAATGACAATTGCGCGCTCATACAACACTGTAACCCAATGAAAATGTTTTATTTGTTGGCACACAAATAGAGCTTGCTTTTGGTGCTATTTGATCACCTTTGTGTTTTTTTTTTTTGATAAATACAAAAGACCGAGTTTTAAAAAAAAAAAAATGGATATTTTACCCACTTCAGCACTGGGCCTATTCTGGCACTTCTCTCCTTCATGTAAAAATCATAAATTTATGGCTATAAAATTACTTCAAAACACCAAAAATTATATATTTTTTTGGAGCAGACACCCTAGGGAATAAGATGGCGGTCATTAGAAATTTTTATCTCGCTCGGTATTTGCGCAATAAATTTTCAAACGCCTTTTGTTTGCTAAAAATATTACAAAACAGTAAAGTTACGGCCAATTTTTTGGTATAATGTGAAAGATGTTGTTATGCTGAGTAAATAGATACCTAACACGTCACGCTTTAAAATTGCGCACACACATGGCATGACACCAAACTTCAGTAATGAAAAATCTCCCTAGTCGATGCTTAAATTTTTTTTACACGTTACCATTTTGGCATTACAGAGGGGGTCTAGTGCTAGAATTGCTGCACTAGTTCTAACGCACGCAGCAATAACTCACATGTGTGGTTTGAACGGCGTTTTCATATGTGGGCGGGACTTACGTGTGTGTTCACTTCTGAGCGCGAGCTACCGGGGACATGGGCGTTTTTTTGTTTTTTTGTTTTTTTACTTTTTTGTATTTCTTACTCTTTTTTAATTTTTTTTATTTTTTGGGATCTCTTTTATTCCTATTACAAGGAATGTAAACATCCCTTGTAATAGGAATGTGTGTGACAGGTCCTCTTTATGGAGAGATGCAGGGTCAATAAGACCCCGCATCTCTCCTCCAGGCTGGAAAGCATGATATTGTTCCAAAAAAATCACCAATCTCATGCTGACAGCCAAGATCACGGCTTGGTTAACATACGGGAACACGGCATGATGTCATAACGTCGTGCCCGCGCCTCCGACGGTCATAGAGATGACTGATGACCATCTGGTCACCAGTCATCTCCAAATCGTTCTCCGAGCCCCAGATGGCACGGGAGAGCCCAGAGAAGCACCAGGTGGCGGCAAGAGAGGGGGGGGACGTCCCCTCCCCCTGCCTATAAGAACGATCAAGTGGCGGAACTGCCACTATGATCGTTTTTATTGTGCACAGAATCGCCGGCTGAAAAGAATGATATCTAAATGATGCCTGCAACTGCAGGCATCATTCAGATGTCACCGCCCAAAGCCAAGGATGTCATTTGACGGTGGGCGGTAGGAAACTGGTTAATATTTTTAAAAAGGGTAATTTTTCTTCTTCATTGATGTACACTGATGAGACTGCACTGATGGGCACCGATAAGGTGGCAAGGGTGGGCACTGAGAGGTGGCATTGCTTTTTAGCACTGGTGGGCAGTGAGAAGTGGCACTGCTAGGTGGCAATAATAGTTGGCAGTGATGGGCACTGATAGCACTGCTAGGTGCCACTGATTGGCACCAGTGGTGGGCATTGATAGGTGGCACTGGCAGGGGCTACTAATTGTCACAGATGATGCAGAATTGCCTCTTCCTCTTCGGGCCCCATGTCCCTTGCACATAAGCCGGTGATTGCCTTTTTTTTATGCTCACGCTGTCAGCACAAGGAGAAAACAAAAACCATTACCCAGCTTTTGTTTACATCACGTGATCAGCTGTCATTTGCTGACAGCTGATCACATGGTAAAGGGCAGGGATCGGCCCCTTACTCGGATCTGTCATCACCCGAGTCACAGTGACTCTGTGACCACAGCACGCGCAAAGGGGAGGACGTTTATTGACGGACTCCCGGCAATTGAGGACCATGCTGTGGCCATCGATCAGTTATAGCGCTGATCTCAAGTGATTAAAGAGGGTCAAAATGGGCCATTGACATGCATCACAATTCAACTTAGGAATGAGTCTTTGAAAAGTTAAACTAAATAATTTGGCCACTTTATCCTTCCAAATAATTCACTTCCTGTCACATAGCCACACAGGAAGTGAGGGAAAATCCCTAACAATGTCTTTCCTTGGGGACACACAGGTTAGTCTAAATACTTTCCCCATTATGCACATTGCACGCGAGCATATTGCGGGGTACACCACAAATTATTATTAGGTAGTTTGGACTGTGGGGTTTATTTACTAAAGGCAAATCTACTTTGCACTACAAGTGCACTTGCTGTATATCTAAGGGGGACATGCAAGCCAAAAAAACAAACATCTTTGCTTTTACATGATTGTAACATCCAATCACTAGTACTTTCCCTCAGATTTTCAGCAGCCACACTTTTACTGCAGAGTGGATTTATCTTTACTAAACCCCAAACTACCCAATGATTTGGGGTGTACACAACAAAGTGCTAGAGTGCAATTTGCTTAATGGGGACACTAGTTAGATTGATCTGTGTGTCCCCAAGAAAAGCCATTGGTAGGGTTTTACCTTCACTTCCTGTTTAGCTGTGTGACAGGAAGTGAAGCCAATGTTAAGAAAAGGAGACAAAGGCCAAACTACAAAAAAAAATTCTAAAAAAAATAAAAACACACACGCAGGGGTTCTAACACTTACTTCGTTTCCCTCAAAATGCCCACAATTAGAATTGTATGGCCTTGAGCTATTTTTAAGTGCAGTGCTCTAAATCAGTGCTTCTCAAGTACCCCCAACAGGCCATGTTTGCAGGTTTTCCTTCATCTTGCACATGTGCTTTAAATCACAGTCAATGGTTTTGATTTTTGGACAGCAATTCTCGATAAGATAAATTCACAAAACATGTCCTGTTGGGGGTACTTTAGGACTGAGGCTGAGAACCACTGCAGTAAAAAAGGAAAATTGAATACTTACCGCTCTGTATTTCATTTCCTGGTGACGCTCCATGGCAGCACACAATCCATGCATATACTACCATGAAGGCATCAGGGTAGACAAATCACACCAGTTTTGTTTTGACATGCCAATCAGCTGTCACATTTGTTGCAAAAAAAACACAAAGAAAACATCAAAACTTTCCATCTAATTTTATTGTTCAACAAAACAAAAAGGGAAGGCAAAATAAAAAACATGGTCAATTTGAAACAGTTACAGACTCAACATCTTGAGCAATTTTTGGCCCAAAAAATGCAGCAGACAATTAAATCAAAGAGAACAAACAACACACATTAACAACATCAGAATTATTTCAGGGGAACATTTCCCCCACACAAAAAATATACAATCCACATAAGTTAACCAATCACTTGTTTTGCAAAGTCATAACAAATAAAATACATGTGTTACAAATGCGATAAGGACACCAACATGTACATTACACACACACACACACACACACACACACACACACACACACACACACACACACACACACACACACACACACACACACACACACACACACACACACACACACACACACACACACACACACACACACACACACACACACACACACACACACACACACACACTCTTGCCTCTTCTTAAGGCAATCGACCAAATGCTCTGTGAGCTTTATATAACATATGTTTGTGTGCTAATGAGGCAATTGAAAACACATGCACAGTCCATGAAACACCCAGAATGCAAGTTCTCCCAATGTAGAGACTGAAATTCAAAGTGGGCACACCTGTTAAGATGTCCTTCAATTTCTAACCCATAAAAACACTCTCTGAGTGAGCATGCCCAGAAATATCCAGGCGCTGTTCACACACAAAAAGCACGCCAAAAAAAATAACTGGCTGGGCATGTGCAGAACAACACCAATGCAGCTAGCAAAAAATAACCCCCCCCCCCCTCCCCCCATCCAAAATTAAGCACATCATCCAGCATGCTACAAAGCTAGAGATGGGACAATCTCCCCTCCCCCCCCACCAACAAATACTATTGCAGTCTATGGGAACTGACTTGTTAATTTTGCTAGTCCCCACTTGGCTGGCTTATCTTCTAGTTATTGGCCTTAAAATGGGGGCCCAGGTCCCACCCTAAGGGAAATATATCAATGTCACCAATTTGGAAAACACCAAAAACAAAACAAGGAGAAGTGCCTTTAAATATGCCAAATTGCTTAAGGGCCATTTCACACCACATGCAGTGCATTGCGTTTTTTATGCATCCAAAATGCATGGAAAGTTGGTTATATGGTTCTAAATGGCAGTGTTTGTTCCAGTGCGTTCCAGTTCCACCAAAAAAGTAGAACATGCTGCATTTTACCTGCACTGGACTGTACTGGAATGCATCAAAACGCATCATAAACGCACTGGAACGCACAGGAACACACCTAAATGCACCAAAAACGCACTGGAACACACTGGTCCTTATCTATGGTTAATAAAAAAGAGGGGTGAAAACAAAGCACTGGACTGGATCAAAAACGTACCAAAAATGCACCGGAATGCATGAAAAAAGTGCATGCAGAAAAGCACCTGGAACGCATCCGGATTGTGTTTCTATGGTGTGAACTGGCCCTAGTTCACACTATAGAAACGCAGTCTGGGTGCGTTCCAGGTGCTTTTCTGCATGCGCATTTTTGACACATTCCAGTGCATTTTTGAGGCGTTTTTGATGCAGTCCAGTGTTTTTTTCCACCTCTTTTCACTTAGGACAAGTGTGTTGCAGTGCGTCTTTGGTGCATTTAGGTGCGTTGCGGTGCATTCCAGTGCATTTTTGGTACGTTCCGTTGCGTTTTTGATGTGTTTTACTGGGGTCCAGTACAGTTTTGTACCTAAAAAATGCAGCATGACCAATTATTTTTTGGCTTTCTGAAATGCACTGGAACGGACTGCAGTGGTGTGAACTATGCCATTGGCATTAATGTGATCAACTTTCTTTGCGTTTTTCAGGCATCAAAAAAACGCACTGCACTGCATCCGGTGTGAATTGGTCCTAAATATCATCCCCGGGGGTGTCTATAGTATGCCTGTAAAGTAGCACATGTTTTCCATGTTTATAACAGTTGGAGAGCAAAATGACATTTCTAAAGTAAAATAATAGTCATTTAAAAGTCCTTGCGGCTGTAATGAATTGCTGGTTCCCGTCAATACAGATAAAAGTCATTGAAAGTCTTTGCTAACCAAAAAAAAAATGCGTGGGGGTTCCCCCAAATTCCATAACCAGGCCCTTCAGGTTTGGAATGGATATTAAGGGGAACCCCGCTGCAAATTAAAAAAAAAATGACGTGGGGTTCCCCCCAAATATCCAAACCAGGCCCTTCAGATCTGGCATGGATTTTAAGGGGAACTCCACCCCAAATGTAAAAAAAAAATGGCGTGGAGTCCCCCTAAAAATCCACACCAGACCCTTTATCCGAGGACATAACCTGGCCGGCCGCAGGGGAAGAGGGGGGGACGAGAGAGCGGCCCCCCCTCCCTCCTGAACTGTACCAGGCCACATGCCCTCAACATGGGGAGGATGTCCCCATGTTGATGGGGACAAGGGCCTCATCCCCACAACCCTTGCCCGGTGGTTGTGGGGGTATGCGGGCAGGGGGCTTATCGGAATCTGGAAGACCCCTTTAACAAAGGGGACCCCCAGATCCCGGCCCCCCTATGTGAATTGGTAAGGGGTACATTGTACCCCTACCATTTCACAAGGAAAGTGTCAAAAATGTAAAAATGACAAGAGCCGGTTTTTGACAATTCCTTTATTAATGTCTTTTCTTTTCTTCCATCTGCTCCGGCGTCTTCCCTTCTTTCTTTTCCGGCCGCTCCGTTTGAATTGGAGGTTCCCGCTGTGCGACGCTTCAGTTCACCTCTGGGTCCGCTTACACCCGTGACCCCGCCCCCCTCTGACGCACATGAATTTCACGGGGACTTTCCCCGTGGTGACAGAGGGGGGCGGAGCCACCGGTGTAAGCGGACCAAGTGGAGAACTGAAGCGTCGCACAGCGGGAACCTCCAATTCAAACGGAGCGGCCGGAGAAGAAGGGAAGACGCCGGAGCAAGATGCTGGACGAGAACACCGAAGGAAGAAGGAAGATGAAGATAAAGATAAAGATGAAGAGGAAGATGAAGATGGAGGAAGAAACCCGAATGGAGAAAAGAAGAAGATGGAAGAAGAAGATGGAAGAAGAAGATGGAAGAAGAAGAAGATGGAAGAAGAAGGAAGAAGCTGGAAGAAAAGAGATGACATTAATAAAGTAATTGTCAAAAACCGACTCTTGTAATTTTTTACATTTTTGACACTTTCCTTGTGAAATGGTAGGGGTACATTTGTACCCCATTACCATTTCACACAGGGGGGGCCGGGATCTGGGGGTCCCCTTTGTTAAAGGGGTCTTCCAGATTCTGATAAGCCCCCCGCCCGCAGACCCCCACAACCACCGGGCAAGGGTTGTGGGGATGAGGCCCTTGTCCCCATCAACATGGGGACATCCTCCCCATGTTGAGGGCATGTGGCCTGGTACGGTTCAGGAGGGAGGGGGGCCGCTCTCGTCCCCCCCTTTTCCCCTGCGGCCGGCCAGGTTATGTGCTCGGATAAGGGTCTGGTGTGGATTTTTGGGGGAACTCCACGCCATTTTTTTAGAAAATTTGGGGTGCAGTTCCCCTTAAAATCCATGCCAGATCTGAAGGGCCTGGTTTGGATATTTGGGGGGAACCCGCACGTCATTTTTTTTTTAATTTGCAGCGGGGTTCCCCTTAATATCCATTCCAGACCTGAAGGGCCTGGTTATGGAATTTGGGGGGACCCCCATGCTTTTTTTTTTGGTTAGCAATGACTTTCAAAGACTTTTCTCTATATTGCCGGGAGCCGACAATTCATTACAGCCGCGGCTGCTTTTAAATGGGTTTTTTTTTCCTTTAGAAATGTCATTTTGCTGGCGCAATGGGAAGTTCAGGGCTGCGCCTGTTCAACTTATGCAAATTGCCTTAGGTGACTTGACATTTACTAAGATTTTGCCGGCGCAGTGTATCGGCGCATTTAAACCATTGAAATTCCCGCGCTGAGCTAAAGAAAAACTCCCGCAGCTCGAATCGTACTTGCCGGCGCAGCGGGCTGGTTTTGAAAAACGTACTTTCCCTCTCTATTTTGGCCATGTTTGTTATTTGGGCAGGTGTCACTACACTTCCTCACATCACCCCACATCACCCCCATTATATTCTCACTTCCAGCTTCTTTATATTTAGATTTTAACATGCTGTGTGCCAGGTCCATAGTAGCGCACTGAGCGCCTCCTCCCGGGCGCAGAGAACACTATAGTAAATGGGAAATAGGGCTGCGCTACAGGCGCTAATGTTTTGTAAATACCAAAACAGCCATTGCACACGCAGATGCGCCAATACTCATGGCGCAAACGTTTGGTAAATCAGCCCCATTATCTCTAGGGATGAGCTTTGAGTTTGAGTCGAACTCATGTTCGACTCGAACATTGCCTGTTCGCCCGTTCACCGAACAGCGAACAATTTGGGGTGTTCGCGGCAAATTTGAAAAGCCGCGGAACACCCTGTAAAAGTGTATGGGACAAATGTAAAGTGATAATTTTAAAGGCTTATATGCAAGTTATTGTCATAAAAAGTGTTTTGGGACCCGGGTCCTGCCCCAGGGGACATGTATCAATGCAAAAAAGTTTTAAAAACTGCAGTTTTTTCGGAAGCAGTGATTTTAATAATGCTTAAAGTGAAACAATAAAAGTTAAATATTCCTTTAAATTTCGTACCTAGGGGGTGTGTATAGTATGCCTGTAAAGCAGCGCTTGTTTTCCGTGCTTAGAACTGTCCCTGCACAAAGTGTAATTTCTGAAGGAAAAAAAGTCATTTAAAAGCACTCGCGGCTATAATGAATTGTCGGCTCCCGGCAATACAGAGAAAAGTTATTGATAAAAAAAAAATGCATGGGGGTCCCCCCAAATTCAATTACCAGGCCCTTCAGGTCTGGTATGGATATTAAGGGGAACCATGCGTCAAACAAAAAAAAAATTACGTGGGGTTCCCCCCAAATTTCCATAACAGACCCTTCAGGTCTGGTATGGATTTTAAGGGGAACTCCATGGCAAATAAAAAAATGGCATGGAGTTTCCCCCAAAAATCCATACTAGACCCTTTATCCGAGCACGCAACCTGGCAGGCCGCAGGAAAAGAGGGGGGATGAGAGAGCGCCCCCCCTCCTGAACCATACCAGGCCACATGCCCTCAACATGGGGAGGATGCTTTGGGGGTCTGTGACCCCTCAAAGCACCATGTCCCCATGTTGATGGGGACAGGGGCCTTATCCCCACAACCCTTGCCCGGTAGTTGTGGGGGTCTGCGGGCGGGGGGCTTATCAGAATCTGAAAGACCCCTTTAACAAAGGGGACCCCCAGATCCCGCCTCCCCTATGTGAATTGGTAAGGGGTACATTGTACCCCTACCATTTCACAAAGAAAGTGTAAAAAATTGTAAAAAAAACACACAGACACCGTTGGTAAAAGTCCTTCATTAAAAAATTAAAAAAAATTAAAAAAAATTCCAGCGGTGGTAATCCACTCTCGGTATCCTGCAATGGGTGATCTCCTCTCCGGGGTCCAGCAATGGATGATCTCTCCTCTCCGGAGTCCAGGCTCCAACGATGATGTCCAGCGCAGCGAGGAACAGCACAAGGTCCTCTCTTCACCGGAGCGGAGACACCCCGGGAATGACATGGCTTCAGCCAGTGACAGCTCTTAAGTAGCTGAGGGCGGGGCCACCCATCACGTGACCTCGTCCCCCTCTGACGCAAGGGGAAACCCGGGCTTCCCCAGTGACATGCGGGTGACCCCGCCCCCCTCTGATGCAACGGAAACCTGCGTTACAAACTCAGACTGCCACCTGCAGCCTTAGACTCCTAGAGACTGCCTGTCTCTCTCTCATGGAGCCGTCTCCACCTGAAAGCCCTCCCGACTCCTACACCATGCCACCTGCCTGTAGGGTGGAGCTGTTCCCAAGTGTGAGCCCTGAGCTCTCTTCCTGAGGGGAATATAAACCGTGACCTGAGGTTATCTCTCCACAATATATATATGGTGATACTCTATAAATATATAGAATTTTTATATTTTTGAAATATATTTTTAAGTAATTATTTCATGTGACAGATTAGGACTTTTATGTTTTTTTTATCTTTTATGTATGGTCTGTTTTGTTTAATTTTATCTCATTTATTGTGTTTATCTTGTAGATAGATTGCCTGTCGATCGCTACATGTATAGCGATCGTAACCTAGATGGATCAGAGTATATGCAGATATGGTAGATACACATGTGCAGATTTTAGCAAGATAGGAATTACATATGGATTGTTAACACTGTAAATGCAGCCTATGAGCACCAGAAAGGGTTAAACCAAACCACACTACTGTCACATTCCATTCCATGGAATGTTTATTTATACGCAATAAAAAGATCCCTTAAAAATGGAGGAATATTTACTAGTCTATAGTAGACATGTGCGCTGTCAATAAATTTGTTTCGTTTCGTTCCGTTTCGTATTAGCCGTTAATTCGTATTTCGTAATTCGCGTCCGAATTTCAATTTAAATTCATACGAAATACGAATTTTCGTTAGGTTCGTTAACTTTTCGTAACAATTACGAACATTCGTTATGATGAATTTAAAAAGCAAAAAATACCTTTCTCAATATGGCAGTCGTTGACTCAATATGCTCTATGAGGGGCTCCCACCATCCCACCAAACCTGTGCTGTGCTGACTTCCTCCTGGGGCTGTACCCCTGCTGTGCTCATTATGAGGGGCTCCCATCATCCCTGTGCTGTGCTGACTTCCTGGGTTTGTAGTAGTCCGTTAATTCATATTTCGTAATTCGTGTCCGAAATTCAATTTGGATTCGTACAAAATACAAAAGTTAGTTAGGTTCGTTAACTTTTCGTAACAATTCGTAACACCCCCTGACGAAGTCGCGTGATGCAGTGATGTAGCAAGTAGGGAGGAGGAGTACTATTCTCTTCTGGGTATAAAATGTGAGTATTTGTGGGGATGACCCAGGATGGCATTGGATAGACTTTCCAGAATTTCCAGTGGTGGTAAAGGAGGCATCCAGAGGTTTACAGAAACCTTATTTTTAAAGGGCAAGCGCTATTGATCTGATTGATTTGGGGTCAAATTGAGAAGGTGAAGGTGGTATTGCACTGGTAGTGGACAAACACTGCAAATATAAAGGCAGTATATAAACACACCACAGGATCTTGCACTATTTAAGAGGATTATCATAACTTCATATAAACAAGAAAGGAAAAAAGGACAATATCATAAAATGTAGTATGTCACGTACAGTATATAGTGGATGGTCACTTAACACAATACATATTATTTTGTTTTTCACTTTATTTATGTTCATGTGTTTTTATAATTTGTTGGTATATGTAAAAATGGATTGTTAGTATAATGGTATATGATTGTTGGATGCACATTTTGATAAACTGATAATATACATGCAATAGTGGGCATTGGAGAGATTGCTGTTCCATATATATATATATATATATAGATTTAGCACCCTCTACCATAGGTAGGTGCTAGAGGTGTAGTGTTTGTAGATTCTGTCAGTGCAGGTAAATTTAAGCAAGCCTATGCTGCGAGCTAGGCCTGTTTGTTTCTGGGGGCAGGGAGTGGTTAGTGTAGCAGTGGGTGTGACTGACATGTACTTCAGCTTTTGGGTGCCTCCCCTGCTTCCAGTGAGAATGTTCTGGAAGAGGGGCAGGGCTGAGAGTTGGAGTGGCATTGAGTACATGTTAGGAGCCCTGACCAATCCCCAACTAGGATTGGCAGGGCAAAGGCCTCCTATATATACTCACAGTCAGCCTGCTGGGGTAGGAGTTGTCGGCTGGGTGAACTGAAAGATGGAGTCCTAGACTGCCTGCAGGAGAAACACCCCCATATGGGGGGGTGTGGATCTGGCGGAGGAGCTCGGGAGCTGGGAGGGAGCTTCTCCTTACACAGTCACGGAGAGGTGTCCTGGAACAGGAGCTGGAGAAGCAGTTGGTCTGTACGGTCTGGGTAAATCTTTCAGGAAGGACTCAGGGCAGGAGTTGGTGAGTTAAACACAGTGGAGATCTGAAAGAGGCATGATGCCCCAGTTGAAGTACTTTGTACGAAACGCGTTGAACTTGATTCACCACTCCACTTATTGCCCTTTTTTATCTTTTGTACTGTGATCACTTTTTAAATTTTGTCGGTTTTCCAATAAACCCACATTTACCCGCACCATTGGAGCACCTCTTTATTTTCCCTTTTTTTCATGATTGTGGGTGATTGAGTTGCTGCTTGGAGGTTTTTTCCATCATACCATCCTTCAGTCCTGAAAAGGATTCCTAGATTGGAGGTCATTTTGTCATCACTTGAAGACCACAGTGAATCCAGTGAATCCAAAGTTTCTTTGACGTTGGGATTCCCTTGCAACGAACGATCATCTGTGATTCGTGTGGTACATCCAGAGTCTTCCTGCCAGCTGATGCGACTTGCTATTGGGATTTCATACACTTTAACGATCTGCCTAATAAGTAGATCCGTCAGTTCTGGTAAGAGTATTCTCCCTTACTCCTTTGTCTGAAGGTTTATGAGATGACCAATATTGTCACACGTCTGGTTCTGAACATCACATTCCACGGTCTTTGAACGGACTTTATGTGGACTTATTTCATTATTTTTTACACTGAGCACTTTATGACACCTTTCACTTGGTGTGATTCAGTTTTTAGCACAGAGGAGGAGAATGGCTTGAGATGTCAAGATTAGAGTCCACCATTTTTTGTTCTATTCAAGGAAATGTAAAGCATAACCGCTATAACATTTGCAAAGGTAATGAGTAAACCTCAATGACATTTTCAATGTAAAGCCGCCGCAGCTATAACATTGCAAATACCAATTCATTCTATGGGCATTCCATATCCCTTTCCCCAAACCAAGTTCAATTCCCCAAATAAAACAACAAAACAAAGCAAAAGACTTTTCATTGTCTACGAGTGTGACATATGGATGTCTGGCAGCAGGGTGAATATGCGTGGATGTTAGTAACTAGTAGCAACCAACCGCTACACATATATACATACATACATACATACACTTTTTTTATATTTAGCATATTGCACACTGTTTGGCTAACATGACCTGCGTGTGTCATCTTGTGTGTCTGTACCAAGGCCAAACATTCGAGGGTATGTAAACTTTTGAGCAGGGCCATTTGGGTGGTTTCTGTTATAATTATGATTTAAAAAGGAGCCAAGCAACTATGTGATAATAAATGGCTTCATATGATCACTATCCTTAAATAAAAGACAGTTTCGGGCATGGTCAGTCATATTTTCAATATCAATGCCAAAATTTCATGATTTCTGCCAATGTGTGCAAACTTTTGAGCTGTAAATGATGATTCATGCATTTATAATCTTCTTGATATATAGAGAATAGAGATCATTATGTTCTGGTTAGTTCCATCGCTATTCTCACAGAGGTGGTGGAATCACTGGGTAATGGGTGATGGTTGTGATGGTTGTGCTATCCTCTGCGTGTTGAACAGTTTTGAAACACAGAAGGACTTTTATTGTAAAACACATTTGTTTTACTTTTTGTTACATGTATGATACTATATTTTTTACATGTGTCTCATTTTCATTTGAGTTGTATTAGTTTATATTTTGTTTGTTGTTTGATGTTTTGTTACACTTGTGTACAGCAGTACTAGCTTTTCCTTATAGGTGGAAGGTAGCGCAAATCACAAAATGATTATTTTATTTTTATTTTTTTCCATAAGCATTTATTGAAGTAAAATAAGACATACAAAGATGAACATTTTGCAGATGTTGTCACAAGTACATCATGAATGATTATTTAAACATACAGTATATCGTGCTAGGACTGTGTTCTCTTGTGAAATGTATTCAATTCCTCAGGAGAGTATGGATGAAGATTATCTACAACATTTACCGATACATTGGTACCATTGTACATATTTATATATTCTCAGAAAATTACAATCACATTTACTTACATAAATGTTACTAAAAAGAAAGGCGTATAAAGCTCCACGTTTCGTGTGGACAGCACTGGACATCGGATCAACACGGGACACTGGATTTCATTGCTAGAATGTTTTTTTTTTTTTTTTTTTTTTTAATAAAGGACTTTCCCAATGGTGTCTGTGTTTTTTTTTTTTTTTTACAATTTGTTACACTTTCTTTGTGAAATGGTAGGGGTACAATGCACCCCATTACCAATTCACATAGGGGGGGCGGGATCTGGGGGTCTCCTTTGTTAAAGGGGTCTTCCAGATTCCGATAAGCCCCCCGCCCGCAGACCCCCACAACCACCTGGCCTCGTACGGTTCAGGAGGGGGGGCGCTCTCTCGTCCCCCCCTCTTTTCCTGCGGCCTGCCAGGTTGTGTGCTCGGATAAAGGGTCTGGTATGGATTTTTGGGCGAATTCCACGCCATTTTTAAAAAAATTTGGGGTGGAGTTCCCCTTAAAATCCATACCAGACCTGAAGGGCCTGGTATCGATATTTGGGGGGAACCCCACGCTTGCTTTTTTTTTTTTATTTGCGGCAGGGTTCCCCTTAATATCCATACCAGACCTGAAGGACCTGGTAATTGAACTTGGGGGACCCCCACGCATTTTTTTTTTTACCAATGACTTTTCTATGTATTGCCAGGGGCCCACAGTTCATTATAGCTGCGAGTGAGTTTTAAATAACTTTTTTCCTTCAGAAATTACACTTTGTGCAGGGACAGTTCAAAGCACGGGAAACAAGCACAACTTTACAGGCATACTATATACACACCCTAGGTACGAAATTTAAAGGAATATTTCACTTTTATTGTTTCACTTTAAGCATTATTAAAATCACTGCTCCCGAAAAAACGGCCGTTTTTAAAACTTTTTTTGCATTGATACATGTCCCCTGGGACAGGACCCGGGTCCCCAAACACTTTTTATGACAATAACTTGCATATAAGCCTTTAAAATTAGCACTTTAGATTTTTCCCATAGACTTTTCGAATTTGCCACAAACACCCCAAATTGTTCGCTGTTCGGCGAACAGGCGAACAGGTAATGTTCGAGTCGAACATGAGTTCGACTCGAACTCGAAGCTCATCCCTACTCACGATGTGTTTTTGCAAAATTTAGCCGGGCTTGGATGTTTTTCTTTGTAAGAAAATCCGCCTTGCCACTCTACCCCATAGCCCAGACATATGAAGAATACGGGAGATTGTTGTCACATGTACCACACAGCCAGTACTTGCTCCTTTAATGTTGCTGCAGGCCTTTTGGCAGCCTCCCTGACCAGTAGTGATGAGCCGAACACCCCCGGGTTCGGTTCGCACCAGAACCCGCGAACGGACCGAAAGTTTGCACGAACTTTCGAACCCTATTAAGTACAATGGATGCGAACGTTCGAAATCTAAAGTGCTAATTATAACGACTATTATGCATGTTATTGTTTGGGAACCCGGGTTCTGCACCAGGGGACATGTATCAATCCAAAAAAAAGTTTTAAAAACGGCCGTTTTTTGGGAGCAGTTATTTTAATGATGCATAAAGTGAAAAAAAAAAGTCAAATATTCCTTTAAATATCGTACCTGGGGTGTGTCTAAAGTATGCCTGTGAAGTGCCACGTGTTTCCCGTGTTTAGAACTGTCCCTGCACAAAATTACATTTCTAAAGGAAAAAAAGCCATTTAAAACTGCTTGCAGCTTTAATGTAATGTCTGGTCCCGGTAATATGGATGAAAATCTTTAAGAAAAATGGCATAGCTACCCCATCACCCCCCCCCCCCTACCCCAGCCCATTACCAGCCCCTTTGGGTCTTGTATGGATATTAAGGGGAACCCCGCACACAAAATAAAAAAGGCCCTATATACTCTGAACAGCCGTATACAGGCGGTGCATACAAGATAGGGACTGTAGGTTTGTTCTTATGTAGAATCTGTTTGAAATTTTGAACAGGTACATTGTTTAAGTGTAGCTCCAGCCAAGAAATCTATTTTTAAGCTTTTTGGAAAACATAGGGAAGGTTTATCACCCCTGTAACATTTGTTTTGCTGTCTGTGCAGTGTGCACCTGTTCAGAACAGTTCACCTCACTTTCCGTCCTAATGACAAATGTTTTTTGAAAATTTGGGGTTTTTATTGAAACAAGAATTGGTGATAAAGCATCAGTGGAGAGGAGACACTTTTTTCCCATATTAACTCTTACAGGAGAGAATTTGCCTTCCTAGGGGTAGATTTCCTCTCACTTCCTGTTGTATCCTTCCGTTTGCAAGGAGGAGTCGTTTGTAAGTTGGATGTTTGAAAGTAGGGGCCTGCCGTATATACTCAGCTGAAATTTGCCCCTTACATGTTGGTGTTGCCACAACACTGTGAGCCCTCACAGTTACTCTTGGTGGGCGCATGAATGGGCCCTGCTGTGAATTATTAGATCAAGAATTGTAATTGCATGCCCCTGTTGAACAGGGGCTGAAAAATTGGGCCTTTGGTGGTGGTGGTGGTGGTGTTGACACAACACTGTAAGGCCTCACAGTTACTCTTTGTGGGCGCAGGAATGGGCCCTGCTGTGAATTATTAGATCAAGAATTGTAATTACATGCCCCTGTTAAACAGGAAGAGGAAGAGGAAGAGGACGCTTTGGCAGCTGCTTTGCCAGTACCCTGAGCCTGGGTGAGAGAGGATGAGGAGGATGAGGAGGGCTTGGTCATCCACTCTACCAAGTCTTCGGCATGATGCGGCTCAACACGTCCAGCTGCCGAAAAGAAGGACAAGCGTGTCCCATGGCCACGTGCTGATGGCGATGCACCGCGTCCACGACCAGCACTGTTGTCTCTAGACACAGAGCCTGCTTGCCCTCTTTTATTGGCTCCTGACTGTCTGCCTCTCCTTGTTTGCCTTCCAGACATTCTAATGGCCTGCAGGGAAATGGGAAAACCAGCAATAAGGCCTAGCTTCAGGAGTATATTTTGCAGGAATCACACTACGCCTGCTGTAGGTGCTGCAAATGCCTGTTGGTGTAACACACCAGGAAAAAGCAGCAATACAGGCTAACTTAAGGTGTAATATGATCAGGAGGCACACTCTGCCCGCTGTAAGTGCCGCAAATGCCTGTTGGTGTAACACACCAGGAAAAAGCAGCAATACAGGCTAACTTCAGGTGTAATATGATCAGGAGGCACACTCTGCCCGCTGTAAGTGTCGCAAATGCCTGTTGGTGTAACACACCAGGAAAAAGCAGCAAAACAGGCTAACTTCAGGTGTAAATGATCAGGAGGCACACTCCGCCCACTGTAAGTGCCGCAAATGCCTGTTGGTGTAACACACCAGGAAAAAGCAGCAATACAGGCTAACTTCAGGTGTAATATGATCAGGAGGCACACTCCGCCCGCTGTAAGTGCCGCAAATGCCTGTTGGTGTAACACACCAGGAAAAAGCAGCAATACGGGCTAACTTCAGGTGTATAATGTGCAGGAGGCTTAGCAACAATGACACTGACACTGTCCCCTGCCTATCCTTCTCTCTCCCTGCACACAAGGTTTATCAAAGTATATGACACTGACACTCTCCCTGTCTATCCTTCTCTCTCCCTTTACACAAGGTTTAGCAAAGAATATGACACTGACACTGTCCCCTGCCTATCCTTCTCTCTCCCTGCACACAAGGTTTATCAAAGTATGACACTGACACTCTCCCTGCCTATCCTTCTCTCTCCCTGCACACAAGGTTTAGCAAAGAATGTGACACTGACACTGTCCCCTGCCTATCCTTCTCTCTCCCTGCACACAAGGTTTAGCAAAGAATATGACACTGACACTGTCCCCTGCCTATCCTTCTCTCTCCCTGCACACAAGGTTTATCAAAGTATATGACACTGACACTCTCCCTGCCTATCCTTCTCTCTCCCCGCACACAAGGTTTAGCAAAGAATGTGACACTGACACTGTCCCCTGCCTATCCTTCTCTCTCCCTGCACACAAGGTTTAGCAAAGAATATGACACTGACACTCTCCCTGCCTATCCTTCTCTCTCCCTACACACAAGTTTGAGGTACAAATAGCACTGACACTGTCCCTGCCTATGTAACTCTTTCCCTGCATCGGAACACACTACACAAGGCCGCCGCGCTGGCGGCCTTTTATAGTGTGGGGCGTGTGCTAAACCCCCTGAGCTATAATTGGCCACAGGCAACCTGCCTGTGGCCAATTATGGCTCTCCTAGCTGCCGGCGCTGTGATTGGCCAAGCATGCGGGGTCACAGTGCATGCTTGGCCAATCACAGCGCCGGGATTGCACTGCGATGGCGCAGTGTATTGTGGGCCGTTCGCGTCTCTCGAATTTGGCGCGAACGGCCCAAAATTGTTCGATGTTCGCCGAACGGTCGAACAGCCGATGTTCGAGTCGAACTTATGTTCGACTCGAACACCGAGCTCATCCCTACTGACCAGTTTTATTCCCACCTTTTCATAAATTTTGGAGGGACGTACAGTTCTTGGGTAATGTCACTGTCTTCACTATGTTCCATGGTATATCTAATGTCTTGGAAATTCTTTTTGTACCCTTCTCCTGACTGATAACTTTTAACAATGAGATCTCTCTGATGCTATCAAAGCTCTCTAAGGACCATGGCATTTGCTGTAGGATGCGACTAAGAAAATGTCAGGAAAGACCTACTAGAACAGCGGAACATTATTTGGGGTTAATCAGAGGCACTTTGTACTGACTCCTATTTAACACGAGTTTGAATGTGATTACCTAATTCTGAACACTGCTACAACCCAAGTTATAAGAGGGTGTACACACTTATGCAACCATATTATTTTATTTTAGATTTTAGTTTGTTTTTCAATTGAGTTGTACAGTTTATAGGTCGCATTAAAGGTGGAAAATTTTCTGAAATGATTTATCTTTGTCTAATTTTTTTACATCACAGAAACCTGACATTTTAACAGGGGTGTATATACGTGTACCTTTTATACCCACAGTAAGTGGTACCAAGGTCGCACATGAAAGATAACATAATCAACACCATCCCATGGTGCCACTAACATCACCGAGAGAGGAAGATGCTCAATTTCAGACAGTTCATCCAGCATATTCTTAACCCCTTAAGGCCAGCATCTCCGGGTCCTTTAAGAGGTTTTTGATGCCGGGAGGCAAGGCGAGGTTTCTGATCATGTGACCACCGTGATTGGCTGTCACAACGGTCACATAACTGGAAAGTTCCCAATCACAAGTAGAAACCAGGAGCTTTCCGTTAGCCTCAAGTAACTGTTCCGAGAGCGCCCAGGGCTCGCACTCTTGGCACAGCTCTATTTACATTCAGGTACGCATATAAGCGGCCACTCTGATCTAAGGCCCACACACTGAGAGGCCGCATACATGTATGAAGAGGTTAAAGGAGATCTAAAGTCATAGAAAACCCTATACATTTTAAAACATCAGCATTGTAATGGCAATACAAGCAATGGTTATTTTTGAATATCTGATATACTTATTTGGAAAAACTCCTTTCATGTGTTGAGTAATGTCTATCTGGTGGCCATTCCTGACAACTTACCAGATTTCTTGCATGCTTTGCAACTTCTCCTTTGCTCATTCATTTAGTTTACGTTCAAATTTTAAAGACTACATATCCCATGGCACCTTGCTGTCTGCAAGCAGTTGTTGTGCATTTCCTGTACTGACCATGCTTCCTGAAAATCCTCCTATCAGAACTTCTGTAGTTCAGAAAGCAGGCTCTGTGATATATGTGACACATCAGTGCATATTCATAGGGCATAGTGGATATGTGTCTCTGCATTTATGAAAGTAAACATGTGGGATTCTTTAAAAAGTAAGTGTTCAATGTTCAGGAACATTTAGAGTAAAAGGAGTAGGCTAGAAATACTTGCTTTGTACAGAGACATTGGTCTGTATAGAGGCTGACAACCTCTGTCTTTTCACAATCTCCACTCCACTCCAACTCCCTCTAACATCAGTCTGGCTCGGTGGCCTATCTGTGTAGGCCATGCTGTATTGGACATATGCTCACCACTTGTCAGGTTTTAAGTTGCTCTTGCAGCACAAAGTGACAGAAGTGACCTCCCATGAGATTTATGTACAGTAAGATGCCAGAGGAAACTGTGGTGATGAGGCCATTAACACTGTACGCAGGTCTACTGACACTGCATCATGCCAGTACCAGTGAAGGACACTACCTACCTATCATGGGAAGTTCCTTTACCTGCAACTTAGTAAGGCTCCATTCACAGTTGTGCAACTTTGGACATCAAGTCACATGACAAGACGTACCCATGTTTTCCATTGAATGCCATTCATATCTACTGTATGCGACTTAAAGTCGCAGCAACGTCAAAGCAGTTCATGCACTACTTTGGTTTGACTTTTATGCATCTTAAGGGCCATAAACTTCAATGTTAACCTTCAAAAAACACAGAAAAGTTGCACCTAAATGTCTTACATGCGGCAGTTTTGTCTGACTTTGGAGGAAAACCCTGGTTGTTAAGGAACCAGCGCACACCGGCGTCCTTAACAACCAGTAAAAAAATGGTTGTAAAAGAGCATCCTTAACAACCTGTGAATAGCTCATCAGCTGTCAGAGAGATTCCCCACTGACAGTTGAATGTATATAAAAGAATGCCGGCATTAAAAAATAAAAAATAAACTGCGTAGAGGTCTCCCCAATCTATAACAGGCCCTTCGGGTCTGATATGGATTTTGAGGGGACCCCATGCCATTTTTGTTTAATATTGACAGAATCCATACCAGACCCTTAGGCCTGTATTTTGAGAGGAATCCTACACCAAAATGTTTTAAAAAAAATAATGTGGGGTCCCCCAAAATCCAGACCCTTATCCGAGCATGCAGCCCGGCAGTCCAGGAAAGGAGGGATGAGCTAGTCCCCCCCATCCTGAACTATACCAGGCCACATGCCCTGAACATGGGAGGGTGCTTTGGGGTAGGGGGCTCCCCCAAAGCACCTTTTCCCTATGTTGAGGACAAGGGCCTCTTCCCCACAACTCTGGCCCGGTAGTCATGGGGCCCCTATATTCTGCCCCCCATGTGAATGAGTATGGGGTACCCCTACTCATTCAAAAAAACAAAAACGGAATAGTGTAAATAAAGACAGGAGCCAGTTTTTGACAAAACTTTTATTGAAAAAACATAAAATTGTCCCCCAGTGAATATCCACTGTCAATCACGATGAACACCTCTCCACCGACCTGCATAAAAAAGAAGAGGTCAGCCCCAGACACACTGGCTACTGCCTACTGACAGTTCCGCTCCGACACTGGCTACCACTAAATAAACTAGAGGACGGTGTCACCCTGTGAAGTCACTGGATGACCCCGTCCTGTTATGATGTCATCAGCTCAGCATGCCCAGTCAATGACATCACAAGGGACAAAGGACACCCAATGACGTCACTGGGTGGTCCCACCCCTTAGTTTATCTAGTGGCAGCTATAAAGCGGAGCTTTCAGTCGGTGGGAGCCAGCGCTGAGTAAGGACCTTTATTTTTCATGTGGGTCAGTGGAGCGGCATTCATTGTGATTGACAATGGATCTACACCAAGGGGCCGGGATCTGTGATCCCCTTGTTAAAGGGGGCTTCCAGATTCCAAAAAGTCACCCCCATAACCACCGGGCCAGGGTTGTGGGGAAGAGGCCCTTGTCCTCATCACAATGGGGACAAGGTGCTTTGGGGGGGAGCCCTAAGCGTTTGGTATGGATTTTGGGGGGACCCCACGACATTTTTTAAATAGAAATTTGGCATGGGGTTCCCCTTAAAATCTGTACCAGACCTGAAGGGCCATGGAGGAGGACCCCACACAGTTTTTTAAAACATTTTAATGCCGACATTCTTTTGTTTACATACAGCTGTCAGCAGAGAATTCGGCGCAGCCCGCTTTTTAACAACCTGCTATTCACTGGTTGTTAAGAATGCAGGCTGATGCCCACTCCTTAACCATAGGATCCATCCAAGTCGCAACCATCCAAAGTCGCATCAAAATTGCATCACACAAGTGTAATTGGAGCCTAAATGTTGAGTTAGGTTTAGTTAATTTGTAACTACAGACAGGACCCAGGCTTACTCTATAAGCTGTTGCAGGAAGTCAGGCGGAAGCGTCTTAGGTGAAGTCTCAAAATAACGTTGTGACCTTCTTTTTAGTTAAAGAGGTCATGTTCATTTGGTGAGTAGGCAATTTACTCACACTCATCAGGTGATATTCAAAAAGATTTGGTGACGGTGTATGTATAATGCCTTGTACACACGACCCGATTTTCCAATGTAAAAAGTCCCACAGGCTCTTTTTATCGGATATTCCGACCGTGTGTATGGCCCATCTGACTTTTTCCTTCGGAAATTCCGACGGACTTAGATAGAGAACTTGTTCTCTTTTTTTCCAAATGTCGGCATTAAAATGTTTTAAAAAATTCTATTGGAAAGTCCGTTCGTCTGGATGCAATTCCAATGGACTAAAAACCATGCATGCTCAGAATCAAGTACGAGACTGAATTGCTCGGTCTGGTAAAACTATTGTTCGTAATGGCGATATCACATTCGTCACGCTGCAAAATCTGGGATTTTTGACTGCAGCGTATTCCTTTGTTCTTTATAATGCTAGAATAATGAAGTTGTTTTGCTGCTGATATTCACACAGAGTTCAGACAAACCTATTTCTTTATATTTTCTCGTAATCTCATTGTAGCGGGTGTCTCACAATATAACCCGCAAATCTCGCCAAGTTGGCCAGAGCAATGTACACAGGCTTTCCAGCTTCAGTTAGGGAGAAGTTGCCTTTCCTGCCCAGTTAGTAGGCCCTTTGTCTGTAGTGCCTGTCTTGGTTGAAGGAATCTACACAAGACCCCTTCTTGATTCAGGTGCTCAGGTAACCTTGTTGACCAGAGGCTTTTACAAGAAGTATCTGTCATACATACCCCTGCGGAAGTTGGAAGATATCGAGATCCAGGGGATTCAAACAAAAGATTACCCTTGTGATGGATATCTGCAGATCAAGTTGTCATGTGACCCATTGAGGACTGGGAAGCCTCAGGACTTTGACACGCTAGCTATTGTGTGTCCTCGGTTGCCAGGATCCACAAGCAGTCCGCTAATCGTAGGGACCAACACAGATCTGGTGAAGCGTCTGTTAGCCCCTGCTGTCCCCAGATCCCTTACCCTCACTGCCAGAAGAAGGATCCATAGCAGTAGTGTAAGAAACCAATCTGCAGGAGGCAGAAGTAATCAAACCGGAAGAAGAGGTTAGTGAGCCTACCATGTCTGAGCCAGTGGAACAGAGAAAGCGGAGAGTTAAGCATCCTCTCAAGAGACCGACTTTTGAAGTGATGGGTGAGAGCACCGAAGAAGTTATCCTCACCCCTCAAGGGTTGCCAAGAGAGCCTGACCATCTCACCACAATGGTTTGGTATTTTGGACAGCAATTCTCGATAAGATAAATTCACAAAACATGTCCTGTTGGGGGTACTTGAGGACTGAGGCTGAGAACCACTGCAGTAAAAAGGAAAATTTAATACTTACCACTCTGTATTTTTTATTTCCTGGTGACTATCCATGGCAGCACACAATACATGCATATGTTACCATGAAGGCACCAGGGTAGACAAATCATACCTGTTTTGTTTTGACATGCCAATAAGCATAGTTAGGCTACAGCTGTCTCATTTGTTGCATAGAAAAAACAAAAAACAAACATCAAACTTTGCATCAAATTTTATTGGTCAACAAAAAGGGACTTGGAAAACAAAAAGGGAAGCAAAAAAATAAATAAATAAAAAAGACATGAAGGTAGATTTGAAACATTAGTCACATCTTGAGAAAGATTTAGAAAAATAATGCAGCACAGACAATTAAATCAAAGCGAACAAACGACACACATGAACAACATCAAAAATATTTCAGGGGAACATATCCCCCACACAAAAAAAAAACAATCAACAAAAGTAAAACAAACATCCGTTTTGCAAAGACATAACAAATAAAATGCATGTGTTACAAACTTGATAAGGACACCAAAATGTACATTTTGCCAGCCGGGGGCCACACACAATCTTGCCTCTTTTCAGGGCAAAGGAGATAATGCTATCTGCAAGATTTATATAACATAGGTTTGTGTGCTAATGAGGCAATTGAAAACACATGCAAAGTCCATGAAACACCCAAAATGCAAGTTCACCCAATGTAGAGACTGAACTTCAAAGTGGGTACGCCTGTTAAGGATGTCCTTCAATTACTAACCCAAAAAACACACTCTCTCTGAGCATGCCCACAAATATCCAGGTGCTGTTCACACACAAAAAGCACCAACAAAAAAAAAACTAAGTTCCTGACCATGCTGAGACCAACACAAATGCAGCTAGCAGAAAATAAGCCCCCCCCCCCCCCATCCAAAATTAAGCACATCATCCAGCATGCTACAAAATTAGAGACGGAACAAGCACCCGTCGGTCCGGGGGGCAAACAAAGAGCCTAACATGGGCAAAAGTTATACAACAAATACCATTGCAGTCTATGGGAACTGACTTGCTAATTTTGCTAGTCCCCACTTGGCTGGCTTATCTTCTAGTTATTGGCCTTAAAATGGGGGACCAGGTCCCACCCTAAGGGACATATATCAATGTCACCAATTTGGACAACACCAAAAACAAAACAAGGAGAAGTGCCTTTAAATATGCCAAATTGCTTAAGGGCCATTTCACACCACATGCAGTGTATTGCGTTTTTTATGCATCAAAAATGCATGGAAAGTTGGTTATATGGTTCTAAATGGCAGTGTTTGTTTCAGTGCGTTCCAGTTCCACAAAAAAAGTAGAACATGCTGCATTTTACCTGCACTGGACTGTACTGGAACGCTGCAAAATGCATCAAAAATGCACTGGAACGCATCGGACCACACCTAAATGCACCAAAAATGCACTGGAACACACTTGTCCTTATCTATCGTTAATAAAAAAAGAGGGGTAAAAAAAAGCACTGGACTGCATCAAAAACGTACCAAAAACCACTGAAACGCATCAAAAACGCGCATGCAAAAAAGCACCTGGAACGCATCCGGATTGCGTTTCTATGGTGTGAACTGGCCCTAGTTCACATCATAGAAACGCAGTCTGGATGCGTTCCAGGTGCTTTTCTGCATGCACGTTTTTGACGCGTTCCAGTGCATTTTTGATGCATTTTTGGTGCGTTTTTGATGCAGTCCAGTGTTTTTTTCCCCCTCTTTTCACTTAGGACAAGTGTGTTGCAGTGCGTCTTTGGTGCATTTAGGTGCATTCCGGTGCATTCCAGTGCGTTTTTTGTACATTCCATAGCGTTTTTGATGTGTTTTACTGTGGTCCAGTACAGTTCTGTACATAAAAAATGCAGCATGACCAATTTTTTTTTTTCCTTTCTGAAACGCACGGGAACGGACTGCAGTGGTGTGAACTATGCCATTGGCATTAATGTGATAAACTTTCTTTGCGTTTTTCAAAAAAACACACTGCACTGCATCCGGTGTGAACTGTCCCTATATATAATACCTGGGGGGTGTCTATAGTATGCCTGTAAAGTAGCGCATGTTTTCCATGTTTATAACAGTTCAAGAGCAAAATGACATTTCAAAAGTAAAATAATAGTCATTTAAAAGTACTCGCGGCTGTAATGAATTGTTGGTTCCCGTCAATACAGATAAAAGTCATTGAAAGTCTTTGAAAAAATTCCATTACCAGGCCCTTCAGGTCTGGTATGGATATTAAGGGGAACTCCATGCCAAATAAAAAAAAATGGCGTGGGGGTTCCCCTCAAAATCTGTACCAGGCCCTTCAGGTCTGGTATGGATTTTAAGGGGACCCCCGCGCCAAACTTAAAAAAAAAATGGCTTGGGGGTCCCCCTAAAAATCCACACCAGACCCTTATCCGAGCATGCAACCTGGCAGGCCACAGGAAAAGAGGGGGGGGATGAGAGAGCGCCCCCCTCCTGAACCGTACCAGGCCACATGCCCTCAACATGGGGAGGATGCTTTGGGGGTCTGTGACCCCTCAAAGCACCATGTCCCCATTTTGATGGGGACAAGGGCCTCATCCCCACAACCCTTGCCCGGTGGTTGTGGGGGTCTGCGGGCGGGGGGCTTATCGGAATCTGGAAGCCCCCTTTAACAAAGGGGACCCCCAGATCCCGCCCCCCCCTGTGTGAAATGGTACCCCTACCATTTCACAAAAAAAGTGTCAAAAATGTTAAAAATTACAATAGCCCGTTTTTGACAATTCCTTTATTAATGTCTTCTCCTTTTTTCCATCGTCTTCCATCTTTTTCTTCCACCTTCTTCTTCCATCTTCTTCTTTTCTCCATTCGGGTTTCTTCCTCCATCTTGTTCTTCATCTTCCTTCTTCCTCGGTGTTCTCGTCCGCATCTTGCTCTGGCTTCTTGTTCCCTTCTTGTTCCCCCCTCTGATGCACATGGATTTCATGGGGACTTTCCCCGTATTGTCAGAGGGGGGCGGGGTCACCGGGTGGCAGCGGATCCAGAGGAGAACTGAAGAACTGAAGCATCACACAGCGGGAACCTCGAATTCAAGCGGAGCGGCCAGAGAAAGAAGAAGGGAACAAGAAGCCGGAGCAAGATGCCGACGAGAACACCGAAGGAAGATGAAGATGAAGATGAAGATGGAGGAAGAAACCCGAATGGAGAAAAGAAGAAGGTGGAAGAAGAAGAAGGAAGAAGATGGAAGAAAGGAGAAGACATTAATAAAGGAATTGTCAAAAACCAGCTATTGTCATTTTTAACATTTTTGACACTTTTTTTTGTGAAATGGTAGGGGTACATTTTTACCCCATTACCATTTCACACAGGGGGGGCTGGGATCTGGGGGTCCCCTTTGTTAAAGGGGGCTTCCAGATTCCGATAAGCCCCCCGCCCGCAGACCCCCACAACCACCGGGCAAGGGTTGTGGGGATGAGGCCCTTTTCCCCATCAACATGGGGATATGGTGCTTTGAGGGGTCACAGACCCCCAAAGCATCCTCCCCATGTTGAGGGCATGTGGCCTGGTATGGTTCAGGAGGGAGGGGGGCCACTCTCTCATCCCCCCCCTCTTTTCCTGCGGCCTGCCAGGCTGCGTGCTCGGATAAGGGTCTGGTGTGGATTTTTAGGGGGACTCCACGCCATTTTTTTTTAAGTTTGGCGCGGGGGTTCCCCTTAAAATCCATACCAGACCTGAAGGGCCTGGTACAGATTTTGAGGGGGACTCGCACGTAATTTAAAAAAAATAATTGGCGCGGAGTTCCCCTTAATACCCATACCAGACCTAAAGGGCCTGGTAATGGAATTTGGGGGGAACCCACGCATTATTATTTTTTTTTTTCAAAGACTTTCAATGACTTTTCTCTATATTGATGGGAGCCGACAATTTATTATAGCCTTGAGTACTTTTAAATGCCTTTTTGCTGTCGGACTGTTATATAACGGCAAGTTTAGGAGGAGCGCCTGTTCAACTTATGCAAATTGATTTACGTGACTTGACATTTACTAAGATTTTGCCGGCGCAGTGAACCGGCGCATTTGAACGAGTAAAATTGCCGCGCAGAGCACAAAAAGACCTCTCGCAGTTATAAACGTAATTGCTGGAGCAGCAGGCTGGTTCAGAAAAAGTTACTTTCTCATTCTATTTTGGGCATGTTTGTTACTTGGGCAGTTGTCACTAAACTTCCTCGCATCACCCCACGTCACCCCCATTATATTGGCACTTCCAGCTTCTTTATATTTTAATTTGAAGATGCCGTGCGCCGGGTCCATAGTGGCGCACTGAGCGCCTCCTCCCGTGCGCCGAGAACACTATGGTAAATAGGGAATAGCGCTGCGTTACCAGCGCTAATGTTTTGTAAATACCAAAACTGCCATTGCGCACGCAGATGCACCGATACTCATGGCGCAAACGTTTCGTAAATCAGCCCCCTTGTGTCCTTTTTCTAAACTGCAGTCAAATAAGCTAAGCAGAAAGTTTGTTGTATCTCCAACAGGTTGCACACCTATCAGAAAAGCAAAGCTATTGCTGACCATGGTACAAACTTGTTTGCCGTAGTGTGGCAGAGCGAGGCTCTATCCCTATGAAAATGGGGTTAAAGTGGACACTGTCAGGGTCACCTGTGGCCAGGTGACAGATGCACACCGTAGGGGGACAGGAGTGCACCGCGAGGTAGTGAACCCTATGGCTGGCTTCTGCGGATAGGAAACTGGGTGGTTGTGGAAAGCGGGACCAGAGGAGCACAACCGGGATCCAAACGGAAGCTAGAGCCAAGATTCCCCAGGGCGCGGAGTCTAAGACCCAGCTGGTCTTCTCCAGGGCCTCTAGTGGTGAGGATGTTAGCTGCAGGCTGGGACCAGGTCGTGGCCCCTGGAGTTTCCTGGCTCACGCCCCGTAGGATAAGGGGAAAAGAGGGGAAGCAGCAGCACACGATAAGAGAGAACCGAATAACAAGCTGAAGGTCAGGGGCCACAAGCAGACAAGGATAACGAAGAACGAGCCGAAGGTCAAGGGTCACGAGCAGATAGGGATAGTCGGGGACAAGCCAATAACGTAACAGAGAGAGAGACAGACGTAGCACACGGCAGGCAGGAACCCAAACACACAATGCCTAACAAACACGTTGATCAGCCAAGCAGGCTTGCAGTGCACAGGTTAATATAGTGTTCAGTGATAGGGCCTGGGGTGGAGTCAGGCTGGGAGGAGATTATAAAGGAAGCCAGGTGAAGGAGGTCTGGTCTCTAGATGAACACATGAGGAGGAAGGTAAGATGGCAGACAAACACTACTGCATATCCATGACAGTACCCTCCCTCTTATGGGCCCTCCCCCGCCTGGACCCAGGCTTAAAGGGAAAACTCTGATGAAACCTTCTCAACAGATGAGGTGCAGCGACATCAGATGCAGCGATCCAAGACGCCTCCTCAGGACCAAAACCTCTCCAATGCACAAGGTACTGAAGAATGCCTCTGCAGAGCCGAGAATCTAGAACTTGTCTAACCTCGTACTTAAAATTATCCTCAGAGACCGAAAACGAGGTAGGGAGATGACAAGATCTATTGAGGACCAAAGGCTCTCTAGGAATAAGCAAGGGCATGAGAGGATCAACAGGAATCTGAGGAGGGTCCCCTAGACCCTTAAAGGGGAACTGGTCATCTTGCACAGGACCATCAGACTGGGCAGATGTCAGTGGAACCCTGAAGTCAGGTTGGTTAGAAGGTGACATGTCGCTGGAGTCAAGCTGAATAGCTGAAGGACAAGCAGAATGTCCCGAGCAAGAAAAAGTGAGAGGCTCACTGGGCATGGGCTGGACTGGCATAACTAGTACAGAGGCAGAGTGAATAGCTGAGTCAGGTGTAGCGACTACCTGAATCGCATCGCAAGACGTAGCGACTGCAGGACTTGTAGACAAGCTAGCCTGGCTGTGCATCCAAGGGTGGTTAGGGACAGAGAAATGTAAATGGTTATGCAACCTGGAATGAATGACCGGCTCAGATTCACAGGGGGCAACCTTGGGTAGGCAGGACGAGGAACAGGAGGGACCCCAAGCCAGGATCTGTCCAGTAGTCCAGTCCACATGAGGAGAATGGAGCTGTAACCATGGGAGACCCAAAATTATAGGCGTTGAGGCCTTGGGTAAGATAAGGAAGGATATCCACTCCTGGTGGAGTGTCCCTACCGACATCTTAACAGGGAGGGTCTGGAAGCGGATAGGTCCCCCTGGGAGAACAGTACCATCAATCGCCAAGACCACCAATGGCGTGGTGAGGGGCAAAAGAGTAAGTCTCATGGACGATGCGATTTCCCAGTCCATGAAATTACCAGCGGCTCCGGAATCCAGATATGCTGAGACCGAATGAGAAGAAGCACCAACATGAAGGAACACAGAAAGCCGAAGACGAGAAGGGGAAGGTGATATTTCTGGGTCCAATACTCCACTTTCCAGATGAAGTGGACCCGAACGTTTTTCTGGACAAAGAGAGCAAGTGTCACGAAAATGACCTATGCCCCCACAGTAAAGACACAGACCAAGAGTTCTGCGCCTAGCACGTTCCTCGGGGGATAGCCTGGTCCGACCCAGCTGCATGGGTTCCTCAGCTGGTAGGAGATGCTCTACGGGTCGAAGAGAGGGGAGCTCAGGCTGACTAAGAACCAAGGAGTGCTGGCGTTGCTTTTCTAAGGTCCTCTCCTGAAAGCGAATATCGATCTGGTTACACAAGGAGATAACGCCGGCCAGATCAGTGGGGATGGTTCTTCCAGCTAATTCATCCTTCACTCTATCAGACAGGCCATGCAAAAAGGTTGCGACTAAGGCCTCATTGTTCCAGCTCAACTCAGCCGACAGTATGCGGAAATGAAGGGCATACTGTCCCACAGAAGCAGACTCTTGGCGGAGACGTAAAAGGGCGCTGGCCGCTGAAGAGACACGAGCCGGTTCTTCGAAGATATTCCGAAAAAGTTTCAAGAAGCCAGACAGGCTAGAAACCACTGGATCATTCAGTTCCCACAGAGGGGCTGCCCAGGCTAAAGCTTCACCAGAGAGGAGGGAAATGATATAGGCTACCTTAGCCCGATCAGACAGGAAGTTTTGGGGCTGGAGCTCAAAATGAATCGTGCATTGGCTAAGGAACCCCCTGCAAGCCTTGGAGTCCCCAGAGAAACGGGACGGAGCTGGCAGTTGTAGCGAGTGTGTGGCTGCGACTGGTGCAATAGGTGCAGCCGCTGATTGTATTTGAGGTTGCGGATTCAGGGTTCCCAAGGAGGCCTGAAGCTGCTCGAAGCGAGAAGCCAGATCCTGGAGGAATCGCATCACCTGAGTCTGATTCGATTCCTGGGTTTCAAGTCTGCAAACTATGCCCTGCAATGGATCATCCGCGGGTAGCGGGATGTCAGCCGGGTTCATGGCTGATCAAACTGTCAGGGTCACCTGTGGCCAGGTGACAGACGCACACCGTAGGGGGACAGGAGTGCACCGCGAGGTAGTGAACCCTATGGCTGGCTTCTGCGGATAGGAAACTGGGTGGTTGTGGAAAGCGGGACCAGAGGAGCACAACCGGGATCCAAACGGAAGCTAGAGCCAAGATTCCCCAGGGCGCGGAGTCTAAGACCCAGCTGGTCTTCTCCAGGGCCTCTAGTGGTGAGGATGTTAGCTGCAGGCTGGGACCAGGTCGCGGCCCCTGGAGTTTCCTGGCTCACGCCCCGTAGGATAAGGGGAAAAGAGGGGAAGCAGCAGCACACGATAAGAGAGAACCGAATAACAAGCTGAAGGTCAGGGGCCACAAGCAGACAAGGATAACGAAGAACGAGCCGAAGGTCAAGGGTCACGAGCAGACAGGGATAGTCGGGGACAAGCCAATAACGTAACAGAGAGAGAGACAGACGTAGCACACGGCAGGCAGGAACCCAAACACACAATGCCTAACAAACACGTTGATCAGCCAAGCAGGCTTGCAGTGCACAGGTTAATATAGTGTTCAGTGATAGGGCCTGGGGTGGAGTCAGGCTGGGAGGAGATTATAAAGGAAGCCAGGTGAAGGAGGTCTGGTCTCTAGATGAACACATGAGGAGGAAGGTAAGATGGCAGACAAACACTACTGCATATCCATGACAGACACAGAGTCTGCATATTGGTGGACTGCAGAGCTACAGAGCGTAGATTTGAAACAGAGAAAACTGCACTGGCAGCTTTCTCCGGATATTGCTATTTCTGGATGGGGCTCTGTAGTTTGGAGATCCTTCAGAGTCTTGGGTGGGACGGGATCTTCAACCCTGTGTCCGGGTCTTGTGGACAGCCAGCAGGGTGTGTGCCCAGGTGCACACAGCCCATATAATGAGTGACTGGTGAGAGCAGAAGGGTGGAGTTGGAGCAGTGGCTGCAAGTGAGTGTCTCTGTGTGAAGATAGATGCTGTGTGCATTAAAGAGGAAGTAAACCCTGATGGGTTTTACTTCCTCTTTGTTTCCCTGCAAAGGTAAAGCATAATGGGCTACTATGCATTGCATAGTAGCCCATTATGTGACACTTACCTGCAGGAGGAGCCCGCGATGTCCCTGTCTTCCTCATTAGCAGCGAGCATCCATTCTTCACCCCTCTCTCTTCCGGGGCCGCGAACTCCGGCTCTGTGACTGGCCGGAGTGGCGTGATGTCACTCCCACGGGAGCCGCCACTCATGGTATGACCCGAGCTAGAAACGGCACAGCGTGCCCTTTCTAACTCTGGCGCATGCGCAGAAGAAATCGCCATACGGCGATTTGCAAATATCTCCTAGACCGTGTAGGTTTAGGATATATTTAAAGCACTGACAGGTAAGCCTTAATCTAGGCTTACCTGTAGGTTAAAGTGGTTGTAAAGGGTTTACAACCACTTTAAGAAGCTCAAAGCTGTGTGCGTTGAAGGGCTTCAAGCTGTGTGCGTCCAAGGAGCAAGAAGCTGTGTGCATTGAGGGGCTTGAAGCTGTGTGCGTTTAGGAGCCCAAAGACTGTATGCATCCAAGACCGTGGGCCTAGAAGATCTGGTGGTTTGAGGGACCAATACCTATAGCAGCAGTGCTGTGGAGAGTAGCGAGGTGGGCTTGCATTTTCAGTTATGTTTGAATGACATTCAAACCCCTGCGTGGGATTCCTAAGTGGACTTTTGTCTTGTTTTTTTTATTTAATAAACGTGGGCTACAAGGCCCTTAACTATAAATGCCTGTCTGATGTGGACACACTGGAGAAAAATGCATCTATCACTGAGCTGAACAATCCCCTATGTCACAGGAGTTACAGAACAATAGACTGATCCACCTGTCAATTGAAATGCAACAATGGTATCTAAGTTCCCATTGTTTGAGGACAGGCTGTGTAATTGTTACCAAGGCATTTGTTTGAGAAGTATTGGTTCAAACAAACGTAATGTGTTTCTAGCAAGTCTGAGAAAAAAATCATATAATATATATATCAACACACTGCTGTGCCGCTGCCGCTGATTGCAGTGGGGAAAAATAGGGGAAGAGAGACTAAATGGGAGTAAATCCTGGGAGTCCTTGCCACATCCCAGAATACAACAATTTTGGAAGGGGTGCTCCAGGGACTATGCGGGCAAGGAAAAAATGTACCAGGATAGGGGAAAATATAGTACAATGATGTATAAAAAAGTATATATTTTATTGAGTACAAATATGCAACAAAATATACAAAGAATTACACCTAAAAACAATGAATAGGACACATCAACAAAATATATACAGCTGCTAAATGTTGGAACACACAGGTATTCTAGACATAAAGATGAATGGAAAGTGTTGTCACAACATGTTTCGGAAAACGGGGGGGGGGGGGGAGTTTTCTTGAGCGTATTCACTTCCTTCCTCGGGTTAAACAGAAGCATGCTGTTATATTTCTATAGAAGAAGTATAAACATGTCAGTAATTATATCATAAATTTGCATAAATCAATATATGATTTATGCAAATCAAGCAAGGCAAAAAATGGCATACATTCACACTAAATGAAAAATACTCACAAATTGTGTGTCCTTTTTTTGAAGATATATATTACACAGCACTATCCACAGTAGGCGGGAACTCGGGTTTCAAAAGCCCGCTGAAGTCAACATGAAGGAGCTCGGGAAGCCATGAAGAATGGGGACAGAATCTTGTTTCCCCCACCTCTAAGGTTTTGATGGATTCCTTATCTTGGAGCTTACACTTATTGCAGAGGGGAGGTCGGGATCCAGCTCCTGGACAGGGATTTAGTCGAGCATGGCTGCTCGGTGTGAGAGCACACTGCCACTGATTGCAGGAGGGAGCTGGAATCCAGACACTGGATGGAGATTCAGCCTGCTGCCTTGAAGAGATCCAGCCTGGGACCCTGTGGGAGCGAGTCTGAATCAGGCTTAAGGAAGGGATCCAGTAGTACCTGAGAGGGAGTCAACCTTGAAAGGATCCACGCTGCCCATGGAAATTATCTCTTGGGGAATCCGGCCCTTGGAGGGGATCAACTACTGGCACCTACAGGACCATAAAAGGGGACACCTCTGTGTATCACTCCCAGCCCAGATTGGCACACAGACCAAGCACTGAGCGCAGATTGTACTTATTTTATTGGTACATGTTTAACTCCTGAGAGCCTGTTGGCTGTCCACTGAGAAACAGGACCCCCATCTCCCTACACTGAGCACCAGTACCCCCTGTCTCCTCACTAAGCACCAGGACTCCCCAACTCCCCCGACTGAGCACCAGTGCCCCTTGTCTCTCCAGTAAGCACCAGGACCCCCCATCTCCAGCCACTGAGCACCAGGAGCCCCCATTTCCGATGATTGTGCACCAGGACCACCTATCTCCCTTGACTGAGCACCAGTACCCTCCATCTCCTCTGAATAGGCACCAGGACCCCTCATCTCCCCCAACTGAGCACCAGGATTGCCTATCACCCCTATCTGAGCACTGGTACCCCTATATCCCCCTATATCCCCAACTGAGCACCAGTACCCCCTATTTCCCACGACTAAGCACCAGTACCCCCATCCTCCCCAAACAGAGCACCAGAACCCCCCATCTTCCATAACTGAGCGTCAGGACCTCCCATCTCCTATATATTACAAAAGACAAGGCTACAAAAAAATTAAAAAATTAAATAAAAAGTAATTAAGACTAAAAAACTATTGACACTGTCCATTGCCCTACTGACACCAACCTCTGCCCTACTGACACCATCCTCTGTGTGGGGAGGAGCCAACTAAGTCTTTGCCCTGGGTGAAAGAATGTCTAGCTTTGCCACAGACTACCAAATCTGTTTCGCTGGGGACCACATCAGCCCCTTTATTGCATGGGAGCCACACAGCCTGAGCATTATTGTGACTGCACTGCAGCTCTAGTTCTAGTTCTCCACTGATGATGGACACCACAGAATTGTGGGGAGAAGAGGATGAACCTGTAGCCTTCTTTTGGTATTGAAAAAATGTCCCTCCCCACACAGGATATTGTGCTAAACCTTTAGGTAAATAAGAGAACCCAAGCCTTTGCTAAGTGAAAGCGCAGGTTAGATTTAAAAAAAAAATATGGCAGTGCCTCCACTCAGGACAGGGCTTCTGTAAACAAGGGGATTGCCTTCCTGGGAAATTAACCAGTAATCTAATTAAAGTAATTAGGAGCAGTTGAACTACTGCAGCCAGCCTAAAACATTAACCTTAAAGCGGAGTTCCACCCAAAAATGGAACTTCCTCTTTAAGGGAAGGTGACCCCATGACATGCCACCTTTGGCATGTCATTTTTTTTGGGGGGGAGCGGAAATCCTCTTTTTAGAGGGTTCCAGCACCCACTTCCTCCAGGAGCACTGCGGCGCCGGAAGGAAGTTCACCTTTCCCCCCCTCCCTCTTGGCAATCATCGTGGTGCGCAGCGCGGCTCCCGCATGTAAAGTGCGTGCCCGGCTGTGAGGCCACAGCCGGGCGCCCACAGTGACAATGCCGGCACTGTGGAGAGGAGGGGGAGACAAGCTGGGCTTTGTTCCCCCGCATCGCTGGACCCTGGGACAGGTAAATGTCCGATTATTAAAATCAGCAGCTGCAGTATTTGTAGCTGCTGAGTTTTAATTTTTTTTTTTAGTAGGAACTCCGTTTTACGCACATAGATGCACACCAGTATGGAAATAACAGTAACTTTACTGTATATAAAAAAAGATCAATAAAAGTACATACATCCAATGTACAAACAGATATTATCAGCAAAGGGCCCTACAGTTGTCCTGCTAAAATTGTGCACCCTATACCAAAGTATTTACAGGTGCATCTCAAAAAAATTTGAATATCATCAAAAAGTTAATTTCAGTAATTCAATTCAAAAAGTGAAACTCATATATTATATAGCTTTATTACACACAGAGTGATATTTCAAACATTTCTTTTAATTTTGATGATAATGACTTACAGCTAGTGAAATCCCGAAAACTAGAATATTACTGTAGCGGGGTGTTCCCCTTTAATGCAGAGAGACTACATTACCCCGAACCCTGTTCGGCAATGTTTCCACCGCAGAGACTCATGGGAGGGGTTATAAGAGGAGGAGGCGAGGCTGGGCTCGGTCTCTTTGGGACACGAGACTTCAGAGACTGATCCTCCTGTGCGGATGTGTCGGAGTGCAAGGCCTGAAGCCTGAGGCCTTGCGCAGCACCAAAGAGCCTTCCACCCCTCTGCGAGCCTGGGTGGCATCTGACTTCGCTCAACTACAGCCTTGTTGGATCGGGGACCCGATCGCTGAAGAGACTGAGTGTGTGTGGGACACAGTTGGTGGAAGTTCCCGGACTGGAACCGTAGTCCGGGCGGGTGAGAGGGCATATGCCCAACCGATATACTGTTACTGCATATAGGCCTATAGACTGCCGTGGCCTACGAGTTATTCTTGGTACTCTTGTTGAAGGCCCTTGTCAGAGCTGAACCTACTGTTCGTATCACCAAGTTTCTACCCCATCTTTACCTACCCCATTGGATTACAAAGTTTGTACTCTGTTAATGTGCACCACCGTTAAAGATCTGCCGGTGAAGAAGAAAAGACTAAGTTGTAGATATCAGAACCAGGCCTGGTGGGGTTTCTAATGTGTTTAGTTACTGCGCCATAGGGCACTTAGCTAACGGTCGCCCGTGTGGCGCACTTGTTGTGTGTTAACCCTATAGTGTGTTAGTGTGGCAGGGCTCTGCATTACCAATGATTATTCTGTAAACTGTTATTGATGTTACCCCTTTTCTTACCAAGAGCTTAAGTAAAAAATCTTATACTTGTTTCAATTTAGTATTGTCTCAATGCGCAATTATTCATACAGTATAAGATATACAATTTACTGTCAGTACTAGCTGTGCCAGTAGGGGGTAGAGCATATTGCCGGGGGTTGGCGGAGCTGTCTTCAGGGCCCAAACTAAATCTGCGGCCTTCTTAGTTGGAGGTATCGCTACACGTGGGGGCTCGTCCGGGATCCTGATGCAGCAAGTGAACGCCAGAGGTGTCGGCATGGACCCCATGGATCCACGAGCGGTAGAAGAGTGGTGCAAAGCCTCTAACGCAGAGCCAAACCAGTCGATAGTCATCAGCCTCCCTGGGGAGGAATGGTCGACTGAAACGGTAGAGGAGTTGATGAAGTCAGTGTCCCCAGATCACACACCGTGGGTGACGGAGATAAAGTCAGACCCAGACATCTCATATCAGTATGCATTAGTGGAGTACTGGAACGGGATGCCAGAGGCCTGTAAGCGCAAGTGTGTGCGGACGCCAGACAACAGAACCTATAGGTTGGCGCACGCAGTAACTGAAAAAAAGGAACCATCACCAACGGGATCACCGCAGGCTACGGCCCGTACCCCACCGGAAAAAGGAGGCAGGGCGACGCCTCCGGTGACGCCTGCACCTATCACTGCTATATCACCAGAACTGATAGGTGCGATAGGGGATCTGCTGACCAAATGTCAGAAGACGAGTACGGTGCATGTAGAAACCAGCTACCGGAGACTAAAGACTTTCTCAGGGAAGCTCCCTGTTCCCGCAGGGGAAGAAGACTTTGACACCTGGGTGGAGCAGGCATTGCAGGCAGTAGAGGCATGGGAGGTTCCTGAAGCGCAGAAGAAGCAACGAGTGATGGAAAGCCTTAAAGGCGCAGCAGCAGAAGCAGTGAAAATTTTTCGGTTTGGGAATGCAGATTGCACGGCTCAAGACTGTCTAGCCATGCTGCAGGAAGGGTTTGGTCAATTAGAAAAGGTGACAGAGATGGTCTACCAATTTGAACACACTTTCCAAAAACCAGAGGAGAAACTTTCCGAGTATGTTAGGAGACTGAATAGGTTGCTGTGCAAGATTGTGTTAAAGAAGGGAATGAAGCCCAAAGATACAGATGCGGCAAGAATGAAGCAAGTCTTAAAGGGAGCACTGCGCTCGGATCCAGTCTGGCTGCACCTGAAAACCTCAGGAGGAGGAACGTTGCTGACTTATGCTGACTTGATAAAAATCATCAGAGATGGGGGGGCGTGGCTGGCCGCGGAGTGAGATGGCTGCCTGAAATCTCTGCTCCGCTCAGCCAAGGGACATTCAGCGACTGCCAGCATCTATTTACCGCACACCCCCCCTCTCTAACACTCCAGAGGGGAGAGGATCCGATGGGCACCCGAACGGTATGTCCAGGGGGAGAACCGCCAGCCTGTATCAGCCGCGCCGCCTTACAGACTACTTCAGGAGAGCCGACATGCTGACTGCTGAAAATGGCGCCGGCGCGGCGACATATCCCTCACAGCTGGACGCCGGGAGCTCACAGGAAAACCCTGCCTGCATAGAGGAGATGGACAGCGCGGCCCCACACACGGAATCCTCTCAGCCCTCACCTGCTGATCGAGGTAAGAGAGCCGCACAATCTCCAGCCCTCTCACCCACTAAAGCTCCTCAGCTAAAAAAACAGCACTGGGATCCCCAAGCACCCACAGGCCCTGAAGTGCCCCGTTCTGACTCCCTAGCCACACTACCTGCCTCTGACCAGCCAGCATCTGAGCACACACTCAAACTTATGCTGATGTCATTACAGCATGATATGCGGAATGAATTACGGTCCTCCATCTCCATGTTGCATTCCAGAATAGATCAAGTGGAGGACCGCACAGAGGATATTGAAAAAACACTCACTGAGCACACTACAGCCTATAATGACATGGCGGATGCCCATGATCAGCACACTGACGAGATTAACTATTTGTACGCCAAAATCGCAGATTTAGAGGACCGTTCGAGGAGGAACAACATTAAATTTAGGGGTGTACCAGAATCCATTAAACCTCCCGAACTCATCCCCTACATCCAGCAACTCTTCCTCACGCTTATCCCTCAATTGCGTCAAACTGACATGATTATTGACCGGGCACACCGCATTGTCAAACCTAACCACCTCCCTGCCTCAGTACCTAGAGACATTCTAGCACGCATCCATTTCTTTCAAGTGAAAGAGAAGATCATGGCGGCTGCCAGGTCTTCCTCTCCGCTGCTGGACCCCTACTCTACAGTGTCCTTGTACACAGACATCTCTGCTGCCACTGCTCAAAAAAGAAGAGAATTCTCCCAGACCACCACTACTCTTAGAAAGCACAACATCCAATACAAATGGGGCTTCCCCACTAAACTAGTGGTCACGTACCAAAACCAGAATACCAGTATCCTGACTCCCAAAGATGGAATCAAACGCATGCTCAACTGGGGCCTAATCTCCTCACCTCCACCGGAAACCCCTACTCCAGAGGCCCCCAACCTTCGCCCAGGATCCCAGGCGTTATGCTTCTACCACCACTCGCAAATAGAGACTTCCTCCATCTCCCCTCATCCCAATCTCCGGGTGCCCATCGGAAACATTTACTATGCCAATCCCGCAATTGTACACCTCAATGATGTCCCTAATGAGCGCACCACCTGTTACGATCCTCACTCTTCCCCCGGTGAAAGGAAAGTGCTACGCACTTTATTACTGTATTCTTTTGTTGTTTCTTGTTTATCTCCTTTAGGTTTCAAATTTTACCTTTTGTTTTTCATAATTAGTGCCTATTGTTGCGCTGTTCACTTGCTTACCTTAAATCGCTAGCTTAATTTTGCTTATTGTATAACACCATCACTGGTCTACCTCCACCTATACGCACCACTTCACAGCGGTATTCCTATATCTCCCCCCACCAGTCACTTCATAAAATGTCATTCACTATCACCTCTATCAACGCCAAAGGCTTAAACTCCCCTTACAAAAGAAATTTACTGTGGAAAGAGGCCTTAGCCCTCACCTCTGACATACTATGCGTACAAGAAACCCACTTCGCCTCCGCCAAACCCCCCTCCTGCTCCCATAAACAGTATCCACACTACTACTTTGCCAATTCTGCAAAAAAGAAAGCAGGTGTTATGATTGCTATACGCTCCACGGTCTCCCTCCAGCTGTTCCACACCGAGATAGACCCTGAGGGTAGATATATAATCTTGAACGCCACTATCAATAATCATAACATCACCATAGCTAACATTTACTCCCCTAACACCAAACAACACCGCTTCTACAAGACCGTTCTAAGGAAGCTAGAACCTTTCAGACAGGGCCCCTTAGTTATCTGCGGCGACTTCAACCAAATTGTTGATACTTCACTAGACACTTCTAATCCTGCTCGTAAACATTCTGCCTCACTTTCCTCCCTACTCCACTCGGAAGATTTATACGACCCCTGGAGATGCCTTCACGGCACTGAAAGAGATTACACCTTCTTCTCCCACACGCAAAATGCTTACTCTCGGATAGATCTCTTTTTGACTGACAAACATACCCTGCAAATGGTACAGGAGTCTAAAATTGGGCTCATTACGTGGTCTGACCACGCACCCATATCACTGAGACTATTTCCAGCGCCTACCTATAAAAACCTCACCACCTGGAGGCTCAACACCTCCATTATCGCACGTCCCTTATATCAAAAACAGATCCTATCCGAGCTGCAACAGTACTTCACAACCAACACCGGATCGGTAGACAAACCCACCATTCTATGGAACGCCCACAAGGCCTGCATACGAGGTCTCCTGATTAAACTGGGAGCCCATGAGAAAAAAACTACACAATGCCACCACGAACAAACTCCTAGAACGTATACGATTGCTAGAGCGAGCCAACAAACCTCAACCTTCCCCTCTACTCAGTTCCGAATTGCACACAGCTAGACAGACCCTCAGTGACCACCTACACACAAACTTTGATTTTCACCTTAAACGTCTCCGACTACAATCCTACTCTCAACACAACAAACCTGGGGCATACCTAGCTAGACAGCTTAAACGCAAACTCTTACAAACTAAAATACCGTACCTTACCGACCACCGCGGCATAAAACGCACAAACCCTAAAGACATCGCTGACCAATTTAGCCTTTACTACTCTAAACTATACAACCTTACCAGCTTCAACCTTGCGCCACCACCCTCCTCTACCGACATCACTAACTTCCTCAAGGACATACATCTCCCCTCACTCTCACAAGATCAACTACACCAGCTGTCCACCCCGTTTTCCCTCACGGAAGTGGAATCAGCCATTGCCACCCTACCACTCCACAAAGCCCCAGGCCCTGATGGGTTCTGCAATGAGTACTACAAAACATTCTCTAAGCTCCTTACCCCCCACCTATGCCACTCCTTCAACTTCACTGCTAGTACTGGCTCCATCCCACCGGAATCCCTCCAGGCCACTATTGTCACTATTCCAAAACCAGGCAAACCGGCCGATGACCCTGCCAGCTACAGACCCATCTCCCTGCTAAATACTGACACCAAGCTATATGCCAAAATCTTGGCCACACGACTTTAAAACATCATCCCACAACTTGTGCATATTGACCAAGTGGGTTTTGTGGCTGGCAGACAAGCGTCGGACGGTACCCGTAGGTTCATTGATCTGATACAATGGGTGGAACACCACCGAACGCCTTCTCTGCTCATCTCTCTTGATGCAGAGAAGGCGTTTGATCGAGTAGACTGGTCCTACCTGCAGGCAGTCCTTCAGAAATTTGGTTTCACGGGGACCATCCTGCAAGCTATACTCTCCCTCTACTCCTCGCCCAGTGCTAGAGTAATGACTTCTGGACTACTCTCAGACCCCTTCCACATCTCTAATGGGACACGTCAGGGGTGCCCACTCTCACCCTTGATCTTCGCCCTTGTTATGGAACCCCTGGCCCAATCCATTCGACACAACCCACTCATCTCGGGGATAACGACTGCAGATAAAACTCACAAGATAGGCCTGTACGCTGACGATGTCATCATCTCCCTGACTGACCCTACCAACTCACTCCCTGCTCTCCATCACACTTTAGACGCATTCAGCAAGGCCTCACTATATAAAATCAACTTTTCCAAATCCAGCATGCTCAGTATAGGACTGAACCAAAACACCAAAACTGATATCACCAATGCCACGTCTTTCTCATGGGCCCCCAACTCCATACTCACGTATTTGGGCATACAATTAACCGCACCCTCAACCCACTTACGTTCCACCAACTTTAATAATCTTGTAACCAAACTCCAGAAAACTATACAAGACCTTCGACATACTACTGCCTCTTGGGCAGGTAGAATTGCCCTCGCCAAAATGTATCTTCTACCCCATGTCTTATATACATTCCGGACTCTGCCAATACCCTTCCTAAAACAACAACTACTGCAACTACAATCTATTATCACAACCTTCATATGGGGCGGAAAACGATTACGTCTCAAGAGTAGCACTATGTGCAAACCAGTAACATCTGGAGGGATGGGAGCACCGGACTTAATAGCCTATTACAAAGCGACTATACTTGATCAAGCCAGAGTCTGGTGGAACCCTATGCAACAAACCACCTGGCTTCAAATAGAAGAAGCAGCGCTACTGTCCCACCCTAGACTGACTCTCTGCGCCCTTCTCCTGCAACATTCAGGGACTCATTCATACCTGGACACTATTAATGCTACCATCAGGATATGGAAAGCCACCATACAATCCTCTCGAGGTATACCACTATGCCTGCTCAAGCAAATACCAATGGAAGCCCTCCAAATTCTCACACCCAACATCAACATCTCTGACTGGATTAGCAATGGCATCTCCAACATTGGAATCCTGTACCAAGGATCCGCCCTTAAGTCCTTCCAAAAACTCCAAACCGATTACCACATTGGACACACAGATTTTTTCTTATACCTGAGAATACGCTCGATCCTCTCTAAAGTACAATGGACTGATAATTTACTGACATGGCATATGACCACATTCTTCAACCTCAAAACATCTCGACGACGTGGAATCTCCTTTTGCTATAAACTTCTTACTGACACCGGCCCCATTTCAAAGTCACTAACGATGCTACAATGGGAGCAAAAGCTGCACTGTTCCTACACTCCCCAAAAATGGCATCGCTCGTTACAAGCACCTCTAAAAATATCCAAATGTCTCCTCCACTGGGAAACTGTCCAAAAATTATTCCACAACTGGTACCTTACACCATCTAAACTTGCCCGGATCTACCCAAACTCAACCAATCTCTGCTGGAGAAACTGTGGATTCCCAGGGACCCCACTTCACATATGGTGGGACTGCCCAATCATCACAACATTGTGGACTAAGCTCTCCAAACTCCTCCTTTCCATTCTTCCGGACCCTGTGCCCCTTACACCGCAAATGGTACTATTAGGCCTAGACATGGAACTTTGGCCTAGCTCTTCACGCACGGTTGTCTCCCATGTATTCATTGCAACACGCCTGGCTATTGCCAAGACTTAGAAATCTCCCAACCCCCCCTCTACCACGGAAATAACTGCCCTCTTGAACAACCATTGCCTAATGGAATTTATGCACGCCAAAGCATACTTACAACTCCCTAGATTCCAAAAAAACTGGGACCTTTGGATTAAACACCCCAACTGCATACCCCCCATGAATGACCTTTCACCTAGCTGACTCCCAACACTAGGTGGACCCTCCATTGATGTAATGACTTGAATGCTGCCTGTATAACTATACAATATTCACTGTTAGTTTTATTACCTGTTACATATGTAAAATCCTCAATAAAATTGAGTTTAAAAAAAATGTATTTAATTTATATATATATATATATATATATATATTGTGACAGCAGGAAGGTAAAGTCACCTGGTTGCATCCAGGGGGGTAGATATATTTCGCCCAGATTCAGGCTTTACGCCGACTTATACAACTAGGTGGAGAGTTGTATAAGGCTAGTGGGCTCATGGATGACTCATACCTCTAGGGAGAGTGTGGGGCGTCGTGCAGACAGAGATGAGGAGACCAGCTGAACCTTGTCAGCTCATTTAGGCCTCTATAAGAACTCCCAGCTTCATTAGATGTTAGCTCATGCCTGGAACCAGACCTGTGTGGACTGTCTAGGGAGAGTGAACCCCTGTGCGGTGAGAAAAAGCCTGTGTGGCTATTTGCTTGGACATTTAAAACCAGGGACTTAGGGACTAGGACAGCACTAGGCTGATCCCAGTTGTTAGTTAGGAAACCTGTATGTTTAGTCAGAGGTCAAGTTGACCAGGATTTATTTTATTTATGTTTCTTTTGCTTTGCTGTGTTTTGTCACTGTAAATAGAAAATAAACCGCACCTTTTTGATTTTGAAAACCACAACCTCCGTTTGCTGGGCCTGTTTTTGTCTGGGGAGCCCATCCCGGGGGTCACACACACCCGCTGCCGAGCTAACCCCCTCACAGTTGGTGGAGAATGCGGGCAGTTTTTTTTTAAGCCAGCATGGAGGAGATACTGAAACAGCTGGCTCTAGCAAATGCCAATCAACAGCAGACAAATGCAGGTTTGCAAAGGAGCCTTGCAGCCCAGCAGCAAGCTCATCAACAGAGCCTTGCAGCCCAGCAGCAAGCTCACCAACAGAGTCTGGAAGCTCAGCAACAAGCCCAGCAGCAATCTGAGGCCCGCTTCATAGACCTGTTACAGAAGCAAGAGCAGAGACTACAACAAATGGAAGCAGTAATGCAGCAACGTCCGCAGACCAGTGAGGAAAGCCGTCCCACTAATACCGCGTCCTTTGGGGTGAGTCGTTTATTGACAAAAATGACTGGAGAGGATGATCCAGAGGTATTTTTGACCACATTTGAAAGGACCGCTGAAAGAGAAAAGTGGCCTGAGGAGCAGTGGGCTGGACTGGTGGCTCCTCTGTTAACTGGTGAATCGCAGAAAGCTTACTATGACCTAGAGCCTAACCAAGCAAAAGACTATGTGATGCTAAAAGCTGAAATTTTGGCAAGGCTGGGTGTCACCCAGGCTGTCCGGGCTCAGCGTGTGCATAACTGGACTTTCCAGCTTGGAAAACCCCCCAGGTCTCAAATGTATGATCTCATTCACCTGAGCAGAAAGTGGCTACAGCCAGAGACTTTGTCCGCACCAAAGATTGTGGAACGTGTTGTAATGGATCGGTTTTTGAGAGCTCTTCCTACTGCCATCCAAAAGTGGGTAAGCCATGGAGACCCAGAAACGGCCGGTAAACTTGTGGATCGGGTAGAGAGATACTTGGCTGCAGAGAACCTGACGGCCTCTTCCAGAGACACTCAGACTTTCCACCCTAAGACCAGACCATCCCCAGGGGCGGATAAGAGGATTCCAAGGGGTGAGGGTGGAGAGAGTGAGAGGGTGGGAGCTCTACCCCAAGTTTGGTGAGAACAGCCTGGGAAATCAGCGGCTCAAGAGGCGGCAAGAAGGATCGTTTGCTACCGCTGCCGGCAAGCGGGACATATTGCAGCCAATTGCCCGGTTGTGGAGGAACCCATGCAGTGTGACTTTCTGACGGGCAGACGTCAGTCGCTGTGTGCGACAGTCGCATGCACTGCCATTCGAGGAACTGAGAAACATTTATGCAAAATGTGTGTTAATGGTAGAAATGTTGTGGTATTGCTGGATTCAGGTAGCCTTGTGACCCTGATAAAGGCTGAGTTAGTTAAAACAGAGGTCTTTGGGAATAGCAAGGTAGCTGTTATTTGTGTGCATGGGGACACCCGAGAGTATCCAGTGACTACAGTGTGTTTCGAGACCCCCAAAGGTACCCTCTCTCATCCAGTGGGCTTAGTATCTCAGTTACCGCATGACACCATTGTGGGAAGGGATTTTCCGAAGTTCTGGGAACTGTGGGATGATCCTGAGCCCCCCACTGGTGCCCCTATGTACCAGGAATGTGATAGCCAGAACTCCCCTGAGAGTGGTGAGGACTCTCCGGAATTTCCCTTATCAGTATTGGCAGGGGAGACTCAAGAAACTGGAGAGGAGCCCACCTCCTCAGACGAAAACCTACCGTCTGTGGAGTTTTCTGATCTTGAGGTTCACAGGGAAAACTTTGCCACAGAACAGTTGAAAGACCCCGCCCTAATAAAGGCACGGGAAAACGTAGTGAAAATAGATGGCGAGTTAGTGAACCCAGATAATACCTGCACTTACCCATACTTCAGCGTAGAGAAGGACCTACTGTATCGGGTGGCAAAAAGGGCAGAAGAAACCGTTGAGCAGCTTGTGGTGCCCAAACCTTACAGGAAGTTGGTGTTGGAGTTGGCCCATGGGCACATTCTTGGAGGTCATCTGGGGACAGAGAAAACCCGAGAGAGGGTATTACAGAGATTCTATTGGCCGGGGGTGATGAAGGACATAGAAAATTATTGTTCCTCCTGCCCTGTGTGTCAGAGGTCGGCCCCGATGCCACATTTCCGTAGCCCGCTGGTCCCTCTACCCATCATTGAGGTCCCGTTTGAGAGGATCGCCATGGATTTGGTAGGGCCTATAATCAAGTCCGCTAGGGGACACCAGTACATATTAGTTATAATGGACTATGCCACCCGTTATCCAGAAGCGATCCCTCTCCGAAATACCTCGGCCAAGACCATAGCCAAAGAGCTATCTCTTGTGTTTAGCCGGGTGGGTATTTGTAAAGAACTGCTTACGGACCAAGGTACACCCTTTATGTCCCGGGTTATGAAGGAGCTGTGTAAATTGTTCAAAGTGACGCAATTACGTACATCTGTGTATCACCCCCAAACCGATGGGCTGGTTGAAAGATTCAACAAAACCCTAAAACAAATGTTGAAGAAAGTGGTGGATAGAGATGGAAAGGATTGGGACTGTCTACTTCCTTATCTGATGTTTGCTATTAGGGAGGTGCCCCAATCCTCTACGGGATTCTCCCCCTTTGAGTTACTGTATGGGAGACACCCAAGAGGGCTGTTGGATATTGCCAAGGAAACTTGGGAAAGTGAGAGTTCTCCCCACAGGAGTGTGATTGAGCATGTCGCCCTGATGCAAGACCGAATTGCACAGGTAATGCCCATCGTGAAGGAACATTTGGCCCAAGCGCAGTTAGCACAGCAGAGAGTGTACAACCGTGGAGCCAAGACCCGTACCTTTTCCCCGGGGGATAGGATACTGGTACTTGTCCCTACGGTTGAAAGTAAATTCCTTGCCAAATGGCAAGGCCCCTATGAGATAATGGAAAAAGTGAGCGAAGTGAATTACAAGGTCAGACAACCAGGAAGGCGAAAGCTCGAACAGATCTATCACGTTAATCTGTTGAAAGCCTGGAGGGATAGAGAGTCCCTAGTCGCAGACACTTGGTCACCAGCTCAAACTGGTTGCGTGATTCCTGAGGTTGGAATAGCAGCCACCTTGTCACAACCCCAACAACAGGAGGTTAAGGAGTTTGTGCTTCGCAACAAGGAGGTATTCTCTGAGCTGCCGGGACAAACATCTGGGGTAGAGCATGACATCATTACCCCGCCCGGTGAAAGGGTGAAGTTAAAACCCTATCGGATCCCAGAGGCCCGACGGGAGGCAATACGGGAGGAAGTACAGAAAATGCTGAACTTAGGGGTGATAGAGGAGTCCCAAAGTGATTGGTCTAGTCCCATTGTGTTGGTGCCTAAACCGGATGGGAGCTGGCGATTTTGTAACGATTTTCGTCAGTTGAACAAAGTTACAAAATTTGACACCTACCCCATGCCACGTATAGATGAGTTGATCGACCGGCTGGGAACAGCCCGATACATGACGACTCTTGACCTCACAAAAGGGTATTGGCAAATCCCCCTGGCCAAGTCGGCCAAAGAGAAAACCGCATTTGTAACCCCAGACGGGGCGTTCCAATATAAAAGAATGCCGTTCGGGTTACAGAATGCGCCGGCCACATTCCAGCGGAAAATGGACCAGATGCTGAGGCCCCATCGGGAGTATGCTGCGGCTTACCTGGATGACGTAATTGTCCATAGCACAGATTGGGCCTCACATCTGCCAAAAGTGCAAGCAGTCCTGGACTCTGTTCGGGAAGCGGGGTTTACGGCTAACCCCAAGAAGTGTACCATTGGGCAGGAGGAGGCCAAATATCTTGGGTACACCATTGGGAGGGGAGTAATAAAACCCCAACTCAACAAAGTCGAGGCCATCCAGAGTTGGCCACGTCCCAACAGCAAGAAGCAGGTACGAGCCTTTCTGGGAATCGCTGGGTATTATCGGCGATTCATTCCCCACTTTGCTTCTAAGGCTGTGCCCCTAACCAACCTGACGAAGGGGAAAGGGTCGGTCATGATTAAATGGACCCCCGAGGCTGAGGCAGCATTCCAATTCTTGAAACAAGCCTTATGTAGCCAGCCAGTGTTGTACTCACCCGACTTCTCTAAAGACTTTGTCGTACAAAGTGATGCGTCAGATGTGGGGTTAGGAGCAGTATTGTCCCAGGTCTGGAACGGGGAAGAGCACCCAGTCATTTACCTCAGCAGGAAGTTGAAGTCCCATGAGGTAAATTACGCCACCGTTGAAAAGGAGTGTTTAGCGGTGAAGTGGGCTCTAGATTCCCTTCGGTACTACCTGCTAGGTAGGCACTTTGATATGGTTACGGATCACGCTCCGTTAAAGTGGATGGCTCAAAACAAGGAAACAAATAGAAGAGTGAATAGGTGGTTCCTGGCCCTCCAGGAATTCAACTTCACAGTAAAGCATCGCCCTGGCGTTCAAATGGGGAATGTGGATGCTTTGTCTCGAGTACATGAATGCCTGATTGCTGGTGTTCCAACCCCGAGGTTAAAACAAGAGGGGGGGGTATGTGACAGCAGGAAGGTAAAGTCACCTGGTTGCATCCAGGGGGGTAGATATATTTCGCCCAGATTCAGGCTTTACGCCGACTTATACAACTAGGTGGAGAGTTGTATAAGGCTAGTGGGCTCATGGATGACTCATACCTCTAGGGAGAGTGTGGGGCGTCGTGCAGACAGAGATGAGGAGACCAGCTGAACCTTGTCAGCTCATTTAGGCCTCTATAAGAACTCCCAGCTTCATTAGATGTTAGCTCATGCCTGGAACCAGACCTGTGTGGACTGTCTAGGGAGAGTGAACCCCTGTGCGGTGAGAAAAAGCCTGTGTGGCTATTTGCTTGGACATTTAAAACCAGGGACTTAGGGACTAGGACAGCACTAGGCTGATCCCAGTTGTTAGTTAGGAAACCTGTATGTTTAGTCAGAGGTCAAGTTGACCAGGATTTATTTTATTTATGTTTCTTTTGCTTTGCTGTGTTTTGTCACTGTAAATAGAAAATAAACCGCACCTTTTTGATTTTGAAAACCACAACCTCCGTTTGCTGGGCCTGTTTTTGTCTGGGGAGCCCATCCCGGGGGTCACACACACCCGCTGCCGAGCTAACCCCCTCACAATATATATATATATATATATATATATATATATAATATATATATATATTACTGTTATGAAATAAGATGAGGGAACTGGGTGTTGTAAGGTCATATTAGAGCAGATGGTTAGTGTTTTGAGCTTAGAGGCAACACCCTCAAGACTCAAAGCATAATCAGAACAATTGTGGAAATTCAATTTACTGTATTTTTTATTTTTTATAAAAAGTTTATACTAGACCTTCCACTTAATGTCCAGCTATTGAAAACATTAAAATTGTTATATAAATAAATACATTTTAAAAAATCATCAGAGATGAGGAGGCACTACAACAGGACCAGCAGATGATTAAGGAAAATGTTGTACCCGCACAGGTGCTAGTCAATCCAGTAATGACCCCTGAAAGAGATTCAGAGATAGACACACTGAAAGCTCAAATGTCCAAGGTGTTAGAGATGTTGACCTCTCTGATGGAAAAAGACACAGAGGGTCCCAAGAGAGAAGTACCAAGGAAGGAATTTTTCCCAGTTGCCTCAGCACCCGCATCTTTACAATAATGGGGGGATATAGTCTGCTTTAACCGTGAAGGAATTGGACATATTGCGGCTACATGCTCCAGTCCCAAGAAGAAGAAAATAGACAACCGCAAGCCGGCGGGAAACTTCAGAGGGCCCCGGTGAAGGAGTCAACTGGGTGCCCATCACCTTCAGTGAGCTCCAAGCTGAAAGCAAAGCAGAAAATAACAGGAGATAAAACGCCTCGGGGGAAACACAACATTCCTCAACAGAGGTACACCCCAGAGAAAGGGGGTAAGACCCCTCAGAAGAGGCACAGCACTCCCCAGAGGGGGTGCACACCTAAGAAAAACAATAGTATCCCTCAGCGGGTCACTACACCCAGTAAAAGGAGGGAAGTCAATGCATACCAGACTCAAGAAAGACTGAAGTCCAAAGGGGATTGGACGAGAGGAGGTTCAAAGAGAAAAAGTCTGAAGAAAGCGACCCCTGCCGGGCCATATCCGGAGAAGCTGGTAGGCCCATCTCCTATAGTGTCCATTCAAGTGGAGGGAGTCTACACCAGAGCAATCTTGGATACTGGGGCGCAAATGACCCTGCTATACAGAGACTTTTACGATAAGCACTTAAGTCACCTACCCATCCGCAAGATAGAGGGACTAGAGATATGTGGGATTGGAACCCAGAACTTCCCCTACGATGGCTATCTGCCTGTCAGGATGACCTTTGACCCATCTGTGGCTGGAAAAGCCGAAGTGTTTGACACCCTGGCAGTTGTGTGCCCTCGGCCACCAGGAGCCAACAAGAGTTCCCTGATAATAGGGACAAACACGGACCTGGTCCGAAGACTTCTGACCCCTCTAGTGAAAGAGAAAGGGGCAGCGGTCACCAAGATCCACCCCATGCTGAAGACAGCTTACCAAAGGCTGGTCTTAGAGCAGAAGACCCCAGGAGAGGGGATAGGGAAGGTGTGGAGACTTGGAAGAGGAGGGATAGTGCTGCAGCCCGGCGAAGTAACCTGTCTCAGAGGCACTGTGAAGCTTACTTGGGAGCAGCCTGGACCCTTTGTCATGTTGGAATCTGAACCAAGGGAAGGGTCCCACGGTCTGGAAGTTATACCAGAAGTGATTCCGCTGAAGGCCCTAAAGAAGGCCCATTGTAGAGTCCCAGTGAGTGTTAGGAACAATACAGATGGCCCCATGGAAATTCCAGCCAGGATGCTGCTGGGCCAGGTGAGCCCTGTTGCCCCTGTCAACCTGTCAGAGGTGGGCTAAGGAGGAGATGCTTGGGAGAAGATATCCATGGAAAACCCGAATCTGCCCAGGGCTTGGAAAGAGAGAGCCAAGGCCCAGCTGAACAGATGGGAGAAGATCTTCTCTAAAGATGAGTTCGATGTGGGGTGTGCAAGGAGTGCCACCCATCGGATCCGCCTCCAGGAAGATAAGCCCTTTAGAGAGAGAGTCAGGCGGGTCCCACTAGCAGATCTGGAGGATCTAAGGGAACAACTTTCAGAACTCAAGAGGACTGGTGTGATACGGGAATCTAGAAGCCCCTATGCATCCCCGATAGTGGTGGTCAGGAAGAGGAATGGGTCATTGAGGCTCTGTATCGACTACAGGACTCTCAACAGGAGAACCATACCCGACCAGTATACCACTCCAAGGATAGAGGATGCCCTACAGAGCTTGTCTGGAGCCAAGTGGTTCAGCGTTATGGATCTCAAGAGCGGGTACTATCAGATCCCTATGCACCCAGAAGACAAGGAGAAGACAGCTTTCATAACCCCAGTGGGGTTCTTTGAATTCGACCGGATGCCCCAAGGTCTGTCTGGAGCCCCAGCTACTTTCCAGAGTCTCATGGAGAAGACTGTAGGAGACATGAACCTTATTGAAGTCCTTGTATACCTGGACGATGTCATAGTCTTTGGAAGAACCCTGGAGGAACATGAGGAGAGACTGGAAAAAGTCTTGAGGAGACTCAGTGAGGAGGGACTCAAACTTTTGCCTGAAAAGTGTCGGTTCTACCAGTCTTCTGTGAACTATCTGGGGCACATAGTGTCCGAAGAAGGGGTGGCCACAGACCCCGAGAAATTGGAGGCAGTTACCTCCTGGCCACGGCCCACCACAGTAACAGAACTCAGATCCTTCTTGGGTTTCTGCTCCTACTATAGGAGGTTTGTGGAGGGATTCGCCCGAATTGCTAGACCATTGAATGAACTGTTTAAGACTGAGGGAGAAGAGGATGACTCAGGGCCCAGGAAGCCGGGAGAGTCCATCAGAGATCAGTGGAATCAGAAGTGTGAAGAGACCTTCCAGGCATTGAAGAAGAGCCTGACCACTGCTCCAGTCTTGGCCTACGCAGACCCAACCAAACCCTATGAACTACACGTAGATGCTAGTCATGACGGTCTGGGAGGAGTACTTTATCAAGAACACGAAGGGCAACAACGGCCTGTTGCCTATGTGAGCAGGAGCCTGACCCCCTCTGAGAAGAACTACCCCACTCACAAGCTGGAGTTCCTGGCCCTTAAGTGGGCGGTAGTAGACAAGCTCAAAGACTACCTGTATGGGACGGAGTTCACTGTGAAGACCGACAACAACCCCCTTACCTACCATTTCACCACGGCCAAGCTGGATGCCACTGGACACAGGTGGCTGGCCGCACTGTCTGGATTCAACTTCAGCCTAAAGTATAGGCCAGGGGCTGGGAATAGAGATGCAGACACTCTGTCCAGGAGATCTCATGCCCCCACCAGTGATGTAGAAGATTGGACCCAAGTGGCACTGGACAGGGTGCGGGCCCTTTGTCAAGGAGCTGAATTCCAGGCCAGAGGAGGCTCCAGAGCAGAAGAAATAGGAGTTACCATGGTAGGAGTCCCAAAACACTACTGTGGAGTGACTCAATTGGACGAAGACAACCTGCCGAGATTGTCCAAGAAGGAGTTGAGGTGTGACCAATTGGAAGACCCCATGGGGAGATTGGTCCTGGAGGCCCTGGAGAATCAGGATCTAAACAGACTCCTGCGTCATCCCTCAAAGGAAGCTCGCCTGTTGAGGAAAGAATGGGACAGGTTGCAGGTACATCAGGGAGTGGTCTACCGAAGGGGCCCCTCTGATGACTCAGAAGATAAGTGGCAACTGTTCCTCCCAGAGAAACATCGAGAGACTGTTCTGATTGCCCTGCATGACAATCATGGCCATCTAGGGGCTGAAAGGACTTTTCAACTTGTCAGAAGTCGGTTCTATTGGCCCTCCATGAGGGCAGAGGTAGAAGAGTACTGTCACTCATGTGCACGATGCATCCAGAGGAAGACTTTACCCCGTCAAGCTGCCCCAATGGGCCATCTACAAAGTCAAGGCCCAATAGATCTGGTATGCATTGATTTTCTCTGCCTCGAACCCGACCTGAGTGGACTAGGAAATGTTCTGGTGATAACCGACCATTTCACCCGGTATGCCCAAGCTTTCCCAACCAAAGATCAGAAGGCCTCCACTGTAGCCAAGGTACTTATGGAGAAGTACTTTGTCCATTATGGGCTGCCACAGCGACTTCATTCAGATCAAGGGAGGGACTTTGAGAGTAAACTGATCCGGAAACTCCTGGATTCGTTGGGAATCAAGAAGACTCGAACTACACCTTACCACCCACAAGGAGATGCTCAGCCGGAAAGGTTTAACCGAACCTTGTTCAACATGTTGGGGACTCTGGAAAGTGAGAAAAAGCAACATTGGAGCAAACACATAACAGCCCTAGTACATGCTTACAACTGCACCATCAGTGATGCTACAGGCTACTCCCCATATCGACTCATGTTTGGGAGAGAAGCGAGACTACCTGTGGACTTGGCCTTTGGCACCTCTCTGGACCATTCCTCAGCCACATCCCACAAAGGATATGTGGACAGGCTCAGACACAGCCTGAAAGTAGCCTATGAACAAGCTCAAGTGGCCTCAGATCAAAGGGGAGCTTGAAACAAAAGAAACTTCGACTTGAAGGTCCGGGAACAAGACCTACAGCCCGGGGATCGAGTACTGTTACGCAATCTGGGGGTCCCTGGGAAGCACAAACTTGCAGATAGATGGAGATCTGAACCTTATGTCATCTGTAGGAAGTTGCCGGGCCTGCCTGTCTACAAGTTGAAACCGGAAGGAAAGGTGGGCCCCCTGAAGACGTGGCATTGAAACCACCTGCTCCCACTTGCTGAGGCAGTCAGAATACCTCCCGTGAGAGACTCCCCTGAACCGGCCTCTATCCTGGGTACTCCTAGGCCGAACACTCGGTCGCAGACCTCCCGAGCCGAAGATGGAGAGTCCTCTCAACTTAGTGAAAATGAAGAAGGAGAACTTGATTGGTTGTGGCCTTCCCCAACTCCAGGAACTTCCACTATAGATCTTCCAACTACTGAAGACACTCCAGATGGAACACTGAACCCAGAAGCCACAGAGTTCATCCCATCTAGTCCTTCAGCAGATTACTGGGAAGATGTCCATGATAGTTGCTCAGAGGAAGAGGAGCCTGTGGCACCAGAGCCAGAAATCCCAAGAGAGCAAAGGGCTCGAAGAGTCATCCGGCCTCCTAGGAAGCTGACCTACCCACAAATGGGGAATAGCTCCGAGGACTCTGTAGTTACCGCTAGGAGGAATGCTGAAAATCCGAATCCCTCCACTGTCCATTTAGTGGAGGGCAACCCCAGCTCACTCTCTGGCACAGCTAGGCAGGCCACCCATGATAATGTGACCTGTGGGCAGGGGAATTCTACCCCTCAGTTTTGGTGGGAATTCCCTATGCCAACATCGTTTGCAGAATTAACTAGAGTTGTACATAGTCTTTGTTAAGGTTTTTCTTTGGGGACCAAAGAGTTCAAGTGGGGGGAGTGTGTAGCGGGGTGTTCCCCTTTAATGCAGAGAGACTACATTACCCAGAACCCTGTTCGGCAATATTTCCACCGCACAGACTCATGGGAGGGGTTATAAGAGGAGGAGGCGAGGCTGGGCTCGGTCTCTTTGGGACACGAGACTTCAGAGACTGATCCTCCTGTGTGGATGTGTCGGAGTGCAAGGCCTGAAGCCTGAGGCCTTGCGCAGCACCAAAGAGCCTTCCACCCCTCTGCGAGCCTGGGTGGCATCTGACTTCGCTCGACTACAGCCTTGTTGGATCGGGGACCCGATCGCTGAAGAGACTGAGTGTGTGTGGGACACAGTTGGTGGAAGTTCCCGGACTGGAACCGTAGTCCGGGCGGGTGAGAGGGCATATGCCCAACCGATATACTGTTACTGCATATAGGCCTATAGACTGCCATGGCCTACGAGTTATTCTTGGTACTCTTGTTGAAGGCCCTTGTCAGAGCTGAACCTACTGTTCGTATCACCAAGTTTCTACCCCATCTTTACCTACCCCATTGGATTACAAAGTTTGTACTCTGTTAATGTGCACCACCGTTAAAGATCTGCCGGTGAAGAAGAAAAGACTAAGTTGTAGATATCAGAACCAGGCCTGGTGGGGTTTCTAATGTGTTTAGTTACTGCGCCATAGGGCACTTAGCTAACGGTGGCCCGTGTGGCGCACTTGTTGTGTGTTAACCCTATAGTGTGTTAGTGTGGCAGGGCTCTGCATTACCAATGATTATTATGTAAACTGTTATTGATGTTACCCCTTTTCTTACCAAGAGCTTAAGTAAAAAATCTTATACTTGTTTCAATTTAGTATTGTCTCAATGCTCAATTATTCATACAGTATAAGATATACAATTTACTAGGCTTGTGCAATTCGTTTCGTAACGAATCGAAATTCGTCCGAATTTAGCAACTTTCGGACATTCGGAAGCATTCGAATTTCCGAACAGAGCAATTACGAATAAAACCGAATCCGAAATAAATTATACCGCAAAATAGCGAATGCCCGAAGGTCTTCGGCATAATTCGTTATGAAAAAAGTTACGAATGTACGAATCCATTCGAAGCACAATAACACTCACTCTGCTCTCTGCTTCTCCCTCACCATGCTGAACTCCCTCTCAAAATGGTGTACAGGGGGCGGAGGCTATAGCCGCATGAAAAAACAAAAGTAAAATACGAGATTTCAAATCCATTCGAAGCACAATAACACTCACTCTGCTCTGCTCTCTGCTTCTCCCTCACCGTGCTGAACCCTCTCAAAATGGTGTACAGGGGCGGAGCCTATAGCCGCATGTAAAAAACGAAAGTAAAATACGAGATTTCGAATCGTTACAAATAACCGCTATGTATTTAGAAAAGTACAAATCCATTCGAAGCACATTAGGCATAATAGGCAGCGTCGTTGTGAGAGAGACACGGAAAATTACGAATCAACGAACCCAAAAAAAGTTACGAAAGTAGGAGTTGTGTCCAGAATCAACAAAAAACAACGTACTCTACCGAAAGTACGAATTATAAAGCAACAAAAAATTCAACGAAAAATGTCGCTTGCAAAAATACGAATGAGTCCGAACACGAAAAATTCCGTCTAGCAAAATTACGAATGATTACGAATCAACAGGACCGGAAAGAAACGAACCGAAACGGAACAAATTTTTCCGTTGTGCACAAGTCTACAATTTACTGTCAGTACTAGCTGTGCCAGTAGGGGGTAGAGCATATTGCTGGGGGTTGGCGGAGCTGTCTTCAGGGCCCAAACTAAATCTGCGGCCTTTTTAGTTGGAGGTATCGCTACATTACATTACATTTTTTTTATTCTTTATTTTATTTTATCAAAAGGTACATGGATACAGGAATGTACCATTGCATAAAATATATATATATATATATATATATATATATATATATATATATATATATATATATATAATACACAAACTTGTATCCTATTGCCTTCTGATTTAAGCATATCCCTCCTCCCCACTTACATCCACGCCAGCCTCCCCCGGGATTTTCCCGGTCGGTACCTACTGACTCTATCAGGGGTTGCATACCACCTTGTTAAGCATTTATAATTCATTTCAGCCATTCTAGTATCTACTGCCGAGCTATGGGTTAGATTTAAGATTTTACTAATAGTACCGTATATACTCGAGTATAAGCCGACCCGAATATAAGCCGAGGCACCTAATTTTACCACAAAAACTGGGAAAATGTATTGACTCGAGTATAAGCCTAGGGTGTGCCTCACTTTGCCTCACTGTGTCCATGCCTCACTGTGTCCATAACTAGACTGACGTTTAACATGGGAGTCTATGGAAGGGGTGCCTGGGTTTGAAAAATCGGTGCTCCCCGGCCGTAGGTCCCCCGGACAAGAAACTTTGCACACTTGTAGAGAAAGAGTGGGGCTACATGTGTGACAAGTTTGGGGTCCAGGGGACCTACGACCGGCCGGTACCGGGTCCCCAAAATCACCAGAGAAATTACCGTTTAACATGGGAGTCTATGGAAGGGGTGCCCGGTTTTGAAAAATCGGTGCTCCCCGTCTGTAGGTGGTCCAGGGGACCCACGGCCGGCCGGTACTGGCTCCCCAAAGTCCGGGAGATCAGGCGCAAAAAGGTGACTCGAGTATAAGCCGAAGGGGGCATTTTCAGCACAAAAAGTTGTGCTTAAAAACTCGGCTTATACTCGAGTATATACGGTAGCTTTATCTATATGTGAGCCCAGTTCCCTTTCCTATTTAGTTATGAATGGTGGAGTCTCCAGCTGTCCCGACGCCAGTAGTATTTTATAGATACGAGATATATTACCTTTTGTATTTTCTGCAGTACACAGCCGCTCAAGTGGCGTTAAATCCATCTCAGATCTTATTGGCTGGGGTAGATGCTCAACAAAATGCCTCAACTGGAGATATCGCCATGCATCTATTAATCCAAATTCCGGTTTGTGTTTCAATTCGTGGAATGGTAGGATTTTTCCCCTACTAATTACATCTCTTAATTGTAAATAAAATTATTTTTTTAATACAGAAGTATTGGCTTACTGAAAAGTATGTCCATGTACAGTATAGTATGCACCCAGTGCTTGGTTGCCTGTTGCATGAATTACTGCATCAGTGCGGTGTGGCATGGAGGCAATCAGCCTGTGGCACTGCTGAGGTGTTATGGAAGCCCAGGTTGCTTTGATAGCGGCAATCAGCGTATTCTTCATTGTTGGGTCTGGTGTCTCTCATCCTTCTTCTTGACAATACCTCACAGATTCTCTATGGGGTATAGGTCAGGTGAGTTTGCTGGCCAATCAAGCACAGTAATACCATGATCATTAAAACAGGTATTGAAATGAAATCAGCATCTCCATGAAGCCGTTTAGCAGAGGGAAGCATGAAGTGCTCTAGAATTTCCTGGTAGAGGGCTGAGCTGACTTTGGACTTGATAAAACACAATGGACCAACACCAGCAGATGACATGGCTCCCTAAATCATCACTGACTGTGGAAAATTTACACTGGACCTCATGCAACTTGAATTCTGGATGTGAAAGACTGCTCTGTTAGAGACAAAGAAAAGGTTTGCATAACTTTTGTTTTTGTTGGTGACTGGGAGAAGCCCTTCATCTGTGAGGTAGGAACCGTAACTGTTTTTTTTTTTTTTAACATAAAGTTTATTTATTTAGAAAGAACAGCATACAAAAAACTGTGGTACAATCTCGACAGTCGGTTCTACTAGCAGAAGGCTTAAACCATGGTACAGGATTAGGAGTGAGTTCAGTAAGTCAGCATTACAAATAGAATATATTACACAAATGCATCCTGAGTAGGGTTGAGCAGACCCAAACTGTAAAGTTCGGGTCCGTACCGAACTTTTGGGTTTTGGGGTCTTGGACCCGAACCCGAACAATTGACTGTATGTTTGTGTTCGGGTCCGGTGTTCGGCATATGCATGTAAAGTCGCGCTTGTTTCCCGTGCTTAGAACTGTCCCTGCACAAAGTGTAATTTCTGAAGGAAAAAAAGTAATTTAAAACTCCCTCATAGCTATTATTGAATTGTCGGCTCCTGGCAATAGATAGAAAAGTCATTGATAGAAAAAAAAAAAAGCGTGGGGGTTCCCCCAAATTCAATTACCAGGCCCTTCAGGTCTGGTATGGATATTAAGGGGAACCCTGCCGCAAATAAAAAAAAAATGTGTGCGGTTCCCCCAAATATCCATACCAGGCCCTTCAGGTCTGGTATGGATTTTAAGGGGAACTCCACCCCAAATAAAAAAAAATGGCATGGAGTCCCCCCAAAAATCCATACCAGACCCTTATCCGAGCATACAACCTGGCCGGCCGCAGGGGAAGAGGGGGGGACGAGAGAGTGGCCCCCTCCCTCCTGAACTGTACCAGGAGTTCCCCCAAAAATCCATACCAGACCCTTTATCCGAGCACACAACCTGGCAGGCTGCAGGAAAAGAAAACGAGAGAGTGCCCCCCCTTCTGAACCGTACCAGGCCACATGCCCTCAACATGGGGAGGATGTCCCCATGTTGATGGGGACAAGGGCCTCATCCCCACAACCCTTGCCCGGGGGTTGTGGGGGTCTGCGGGCGGGGGGCTTATCGGAATCTGGGATATCCCTTTAACAAAGGGAACCCCCAGATCCCGCCCCCCCTATGAATTGGTAATGGGGTACATTGTACCCCTACCATTTCACAAAGAAAGTGTAAAAAATTGTAAAAAAATACACAGACACCATTGGGAAAGTCCTTTTTTTAAAAAAAAAAACAAACAAAAAACATTCCAGCGATGAAATCCAGTGTCCCGCGGTGATCCCGATGTCCAGTGCTGTCCAGATGAAATGTCATTGGCTGAGCCTGAGCGGACCTGATGCGGAACTTCCTCGGCAGTGTATTAAATGAATAGACCCACCCCTTCTAAAATTCCCCATCAGGTCCGCTCAGCCAATGACGTAGTGTAAGGCTGAGGACCTGATGCGGAACGTGAGAAGGGGCGGGTCTATTCATGAATTATACTGCGGAGGAAGTTCCCCATCAGGTCCGCTCATCCAATGACGTAGGCGGTGTCTGACATACGAGGGGGCGGACCTGATGGGGAACTTCATCCACCGTTTAATACATGAATAGACCCGCCCCTTCTCACGTTCCGCATTAGGTCCTCAGCCTTACACCTACGTCATTGGCTGAGCGGACCTGATGGGGAACTTTAGAAGGGGCGGGTCTATTCATTTAATACACTGCAGAGGAAGTTCCCCATCAGGTCCGCTTAGGCTCAGCCAATGACATTTCGTCTGGACAGCGCTGGACATCAGGATCGCCGCGGGACACTGGATTTCATCGCTGGAATGTTTTATTTTTATTTTTTTAATAAAGGACTTTCCCAATGGTGTCTGTATATTTTTTTTACAATTTTTTACACTTTCTTTGTGAAATGGTAGGGGTACAATGTACCCCATTACCATTTCACATATGGGGGGCGGGATCTGGGGGTCCCCTTTGTTAAAGGGGTCTTCCAGATTCCGATAAGCCCCCCACCCGCAGACCCCCACAACCACCGGGCAAGGGTTGTGGGGATGAGGCCCTTGTCCCCATCAACATGGGGACATCCTCCCCATGTTGAGGGCATGTGGCCTGGTACAGTTCAGGAGGGGGGCGCTCTCTCGTCCCCCCTCTTTTCTTGCGGCCTGCCAGGTTGCGTGCTCAGATAAAGGGTCTGGTCTGGATTTTTGGGGGTACTCCACGCCATTTTTTTTAAATTTGGGGTGGAGTTCCCCTTAAAATCCATACCAAACCTGAAGGGCCTGGTATGGATATTTGGGGGAACCGCACGCATTTTTTTTTAATTTGCAGCAGGGTTCCCCTTAATATCCATACCAGACCTGAAGGGCCTGGTAATTGGATTTGGGGGAACCCCCACGCTTTTTTTTTTTATCAATGACTTTTCTATGTATTGCCGGGAGCCGACAATTCATTATAGCCGCAAGTGCGTTTTAAATGACTTTATTTCCTTCAGAAATGACACTTTGTGCAGGGACAGTTCTAAGCACGGGAAACAAGCGCGAATAGCCCTCAGAAGTTCGGGTCCCCATTGACTTCAATGGGGTTCGGGTTCGGGGTCAAGTTCGGGTCAAGTTCGGTCCCGAACTTTTTTCCGAAGTTCAGCCAAACCCGTCGAACCCGAACATCCAGGTGTCCGCTCAACTCTAATCCTGAGCAGTAAAAAGGAGAAAAACCCCAGGGGACAGGAGCCACAAACAAAAACAGTGAGACCTATTACAGGATATGTGCCCCAATCCAAGATCATCCCAGATTAATGAACTGGACCCCTACCAGAGGGTGGGATGATAGGTATAGATCAATACAGGTCGGGATTCAGGCTAGGCAATCTCACAAATAGTGTTCTAGGCTCAACGAGGCTGAGGTGGTGTCTTATAGAAAATGCAGGTGGGATCAGGGAGGCAACGAGGGGGGGGGTCAACCCGGGGGCCAACACCAGCCAGGAACCATAACTGTTTAGTTTGTTTTGGTTGTTTTTGATTAAATCTTTTAAATAAAGTGGACTACAAGTCAGAATTTTAAGAAAAGACCTTCCGTTGGATTGCCTTTTTTCCCAGGGAAGGTGATTCCCATTTGAGATAACCCCCACAATTGTTATTAATGGAGATACTGCCAGATTAATTTTTTGCAGCAAAGTTCAGTTGCAGTAGTCCCTGAGGTTGATTGTGATTCAGCATCTGTCTTTGTGTCAGAGACTAGAAGACAAGATCAGCGGTGATGAGGGGGGGCATCCTCCAACCATTGGCCAACCAGCCTGGTACGTGGCTTCTCACCAGCAGAAACCGCAGTGTAGCACAGGAACTCAGAGTCAGCCTGAATCCTTAATAGATTTGAATCTGTCATGCAAAAGAACCTTTAACTATCAAGTGGCTGTCAGATGCCTAACCTGGCTCTAGCACATGCTAACTTCTGAGCCATGAGCTAAAACTTGCTATAGAATTCCATACCAGAAAGAACAAGGTTAAATAGAATTCTGCTCAAATGGAGTTAACATTTTTCTTACTCTTCACTTTCAGTCTGGTTGACAGGACAGTGGGGGAAAATTCCCCAAGGGAACACAGACAGCAATAGAAACCTGACAGGCGTTCCAACCAATCACTACATTTGGAATCAGAAAAAGGGTACTGGACAATATTAAAGAGTAACATTTTAATAAAGAGAAGACCATTGTGCTTTTCTATTTTGAAGCTGCCTTTAAACAATTTGTAATATGTGCCAGGGTAGAATCACTGATTCTCCATTAGTCCTATCTCCATATAATCCTTTATGGAACACTCTTTTAGAAAGGCTAATGCCGCGTACACACGGTCGGAATTTCCGACAGAAAAAGTCTGATGGGAGCTTTTGGTCGGATATTCCGATCGTGTGTATGCCCCATCGGACTTTTTCTGTCGGAATTTCCGACGGACTTAGAGAGCAGGTTCTCTATTTTTCCGTCGGAAATTCCGACGGACCTGATGGGGAACTTCTCTCACTTTCCCCATCAGGTCCGCTCAGGCTCAGCCAATGACGGACAGCGCTGGACATCGGATCGCCGCGGGACACTGGATTTCACCACTGGAATGGTTTTTTTTTTTAAATAAAGGACTTTTTCAAGGTGTTTGTGTGTTTTTTTTTACATTTTTTGACACTTTCTTCATGAAATGGTAGGGGTACAATGTACCCCTTACCAATTCACATAGGGGGGGCCGGGATCTGGGGGTCCCCTTTGTTCAAGGGGTCTTCCAGATTCCGATAAGCCCCCTGCCCGCATACCCCCACAACCACCGGGCAAGGGTTGTGGGGATGAGGCCCTTGTCCCCATCAACATGGGGACATCCTCCCCATGTTGAGGGCAGGTGGCCTGGTACAGTTCAGGAGGGAGGGGGCCGCTCTCTCGTCCCCCCCTCTTCCCCTGCGGCCGGCCAGGTTGCATGCTCGGATAAGGGTCTGGTATGGATTTTTGGGGGGACTCCATGCCATTTTTTTTTTATTTGGGGTGGAGTTCCCCTTAAAATCCATGCCAGATCTGAAGGGCCTGGTATGGATATTTAGGGGGAACCGCACGCCATTTTTTTTTTAAATTTGCGGCGGGGTTCCCCTTAATATCTATTCCAGACCTGAAGGGCCTGGTAATTGAATTTGGGGGAACCCCCACGCTTTTTTTTTTTTTATATCAATGACTTTTCTATGTATTGATAAAAGCCGACAATTCATTAATAGCCGCGAGTGAGTTTTAAATGACTTTTTTTCCTTAAAAAATGACACTTTGTGCAGGGACAGTTCTAAGCACGGGAAACATGCGCGACTTTACATGCATATCATACACACCCCCCAGGTACGAAATTTAAAGGAATATTTCACTTTTATTGTTTCACCTTAAGCATTATTAAAATCACTGCTCCTAAAAAAAACGGCCGTTTTTAAAACTTTTTTTTGGATTGATACATGTCCCCTGGGGCAGGACCCAGGTCCCCAAACACTTTTTAGGACAATAACTTGCATATAAGCCTTTATAATTAGCACTTTCGATTTCTCCCATAGACTTTTCGAATTTGCCGCGAACACCCCAAATTGTTCGTTGTTCGGCGAACGGGCGAACAGGCAATGTTCGAGTCGAACATGAGTTCGACTCGAACTCGAAGCTCATCCCTACTTCTGAGATGTCACCGCCGCTCTGCTGAAGACATACTTCCACTTTTTTTTTTCCTAAATAAACTTTAATCCTAAATGAATTTTCTGTCTCATTCCCATATGATGGGTAACTAATTGTCTCCCCTCTCCCAAAGGAATGAATACAGAAATATTACTCTATCTTAAAATAAATTACCACAAGACTTAAAACGTATTTGTTGAATAAAAAATGTATTTGTTGGTATTAATTGGCCGTAGCTCTTTTATTGTTGGTATTTAATAATAATTATATTATAACCATAACTGTACTTAATAATACTTCTGAAAAAGTACATTTATCCATAAATTAGTTCAGCCATCACAGCTCGAACTATAACTATACCTTTAAAAAAGAAACATCCCCACACGCCAGGCCTTAAATAAGAGCCTGGTACCCCACCCTGGCCACGGCCAACTCAACACTAGTCTGTAAGTCTAAATTAAACAAATCCAGAGCTACATCAGATAAAAAACATTATCTGGACGGTAAAAACCCGGAAGCCCACCCTCCATATCAACATGCCGAAAAGATTGGCCACCAATTGAGGGCATATATTTTGAAATGGCCCTATTAACTTTCTTTCTTATCTTTTCTAAAAATAGTAGATCAGGAGATAAAAACCAAGCTAATCTTGGAATAATTTCAGAAAAGACTAAAATCGTATCCGGAAGAACTAAATGTAATTGAAAAAGATCAACTTTAATCTGACTAAGTAAATATAAAGTTTTATAATGACCTAAATCATTACCCCCAAGGTGAAAAATAATAACATCAGGAGGGGGCCATGATGAATATGATCTACTTAAAGCAGGGCGCAAGTCAAACCATGACATTCCGTGCCTGTCATACCAACAAATAAAAACTTTCTCATTCTCTAACCCTAAATTATCACCCTAAGAACGAACAGATGCACGATGTTTAGCCCAGAACACATAGGAATGTCCTAATATCCAAATAGTATGCTTTGACGTATCTGTAATGTCAAAAATAGCAAAGGTTAGCTCTAACATAAGTTTGGAAACAATTAGACTTCCAACCACCCAGGTCCTGTATCGCAGTGTCAGACAAACCAAGCCTGGAAGCTTCGGTAGCCGCACCTATTCTAAAGGAATGAGTAGTAACATGTAAATGGCCAAGATTTAATTTGACCAAACATTTCTTCAGGACTGCAGAAAACTGAAACTGAGTAAGTGGAAGTGCATTAACATGTATGAACAAATGAGACTCAAACATTGGACGAATCAATAAATATTTATACATCAAGTGACAAGCACAAACAGAACTGTCAGAAATTTTAGAAACCACAATCAGTCGGCCCTTACCCAACTGATCAGTTTTACTACGCTTCAAAAGAAACTGAAGACAAGCATCACTGAAAGACAAATCTGAGTAAAACAGACCATTATAAGCAAAAGAAGATCTAGGTACCAATTCCGAAATACAGAAAGCACCAAAAAAACACACACTGAAAGAAATCTTAAAAGATCCGCTTCATAAGCTGAAGAACATACAGCATCAGTCACAGCAATTAAAGCCCGCAGCAAATCAACAGTAACCGGAACCCAAGAATCAACAGCATAAGTACTCTTTCGATATCCTTTCAATACTTGCTGTACTGAAAAAAAAAACTAGAACAAGATGGTAAATTTCGCCATTTAACAAAAAAGGAAACTCCAGCCAATATTTTAACAATATGAGAATAAGAATATTCAGAACTCATCAACAATTCAAGAAAAGAAAGAACCAGATGTTCACTGTAATCGGAAGGTTGGGGATTGTGGTGCAGCGCTAAAATAAAATACAATAAAAATAAAAATAAAAAGTTCATGAGAAAACACTCCAAAATCAAATGGTGTGCGGATCCAAACGTAGTAAAAAGTCCAAAAGGAGAGGAGAAAACACTGGTAATAAAGATGAGAAGACCGCCACCAGTACCCAAACACACTGACTCTTACCGTCAGTGCATAATAAATGCACATGTAAGATATCCCAATCTTGGCAGTAGATCTAATCCAAGGCAATAATCAATCAAATGAAAATTATTGCCTTGGATTAGATCTACTGCCAAGATTGGGATATCTTACCTGTGCATTTATTATGCACTGACGGTAAGAGTCAGTGTGTTTGGGTGCTGGTGGCGGTCTTCTCATCTTTATTACCAGTGTTTTCTCCTCTCCTTTTGGACTTTTTACTACGTTTGGATCCTCACACCATTTGATTTTGGAGTGTTTTCTCATGAACTTTTTCTTTTTCTTTTTATTGTATTTTATTTTAGCGCTGCACCACAATCCCCAGCTTTTTTTATTGTGTCCAAACAATTTAGTGCTAGCTGCTTTTCTTATTATTTTATTTTTTATTCACATTTTTGTTTTGATTAGCGCAACAAACATTCTTTATAATCGGAAGGTTGATGACCAGCAGAAATCAAAAACGAGCGCCAGCTATTCCACGTGGCATTGTAGTTTGCCCACGTGGCAGGAGCCAAAGAATTCCGGACCACAGCTTGAACATTCTCTAGATGATAGATCAAAGTTGGACAGGGCACGGATGACCAAGAAGATCCGCGTCTGGTACCAATGTTCTGAAATGCTCCTGCTGGAATCGAAACAACGAATCAGCAATATTGTTAAAATGACCCGGAGCATATTTAGATTTAATCCAAATATTGAGAGAAAGACATTTAAAAACAATTTGGTGAAGAATAGGGATGGGACTTTTCCCAACGGTGTCTGTGTGTTTTTTTTACAATTTTTTACACTTTCTTTGTGAAATGGTAGGGGTACAATGTACCCCTTACCAATTCACATAGGGGGGGCCAGGATCTGGGGGTCCCCTTTGTTAAAGGGGTCTTCCAGATTCCGATAAGCCCCCCGCCCGCAGACCCCCACATCCACCGGCCAAGGGTTGTGGGGATGAGGCCCTTGTCCCATTAACATGGGGACATGGTGCTTTGAGGGGTCACAGACCCCCAAAGCATCCTTCCCATGTTGAGGGCATGTGGCCTGGTACGGTTCGGGAGGGGGGGCGCTCTCTCATCCCCCTTCTTTTCCTGTGGCCTGCCAGGTTGCGTGCTCAGATAAAGGGTCTGGTATGGATTTTTGGGGGGAACTCCACGCCATTTTTTTTTTACATTTGGGGTGGAGTTCCCCTTAAAATCCATACCGGACCTGAAGGGTCTGGTATGGTTATTTGGGGGGAACACCACGTCATTTTATTTTTTAATTTGATGCAGGGTTCCCCTTAATATCCATACCAGACCTGAAGGGTCTGGTAATTGAATTTGGGGGGACCCCCACGTTTTTTTTTTTTTATCAATGACTTTTCTCTGTATTGCCGGGAGCCGACAATTCATTATAGCCGCGAGTGCTTTTAAATTACTTTTTTTCCTTCAGAAATTACACTTTGTGCAGGCACAGTTCTAAGCACAGGAAACAAGTGCTACTTTACAGGCATACTATACACACCCCCTAGGTACAAAATTTTAAGGAATATTTCACTTTTATTGTTTCACTTTAAGCATTATTAAAATCACTGCTCCCGAAAAAAAACTTAAAACTTTGTGTGAGGGGGTTAGCTCGGCAGCGGGTGTGTGTGACCCCCGAGATGGGCTCCCCACACAAAAACAGGCCCAGCAAACGGTGGTTGTGGTTTTCAAAATCAAAAAGGTGCGGTTTATTTTCTATTCACAGTGACAAAACACAGCAAAGCAAAAGAAACATAAACAAAATAAATCCTGGTCAACTTGACCTCTGACTAAACATACAGGTTTCCTAACTAACAACTGGGATCAGCCTAGTGCTGTCCTAGTCCCTAAGTCCCTGGTTTTAAATGTCCAAGCAAATAGCCACACAGGCTTTGTCTCACCGCACAGGGGTTCACTCTCCCTAGACAGTCCACACAGGTCTGGTTCCAGGCATGAGCTAACATCTAATGAAGCTGGGAGTTCTTATAGAGGCCTAAATGAGCTGACAAGCTTCAGCTGGTCTCATCAACTCCCTGTCTGCACGACGCCCCACACTCTCCCTAGAGGTATGAGTCATCCATGAGCCCACTAGCCTTAGCTGGGCTTATACAACTCTCCACCTAGTTGTATAAGTCGGCGTAAAGCCTGAATCTGGGCGAAATATATCTACCCCCCTGGATGCAACCAGGTGACTTTACCTTCCTGCTGTCACATACCCCCCCCTCTTGTTTTAACCTCGGGGTTGGAACACCAGCAATCAGGCATTCATGTACTCGAGACAAAGCATCCACATTCCCCATTTTAACGCCAGGGCGATGCTTTACTGTGAAGTTGAATTCCTGGAGGGCCAGGAACCACCTATTCACTCTTCTATTTGTTTCTTTGTTTTGAGCCATCCACTTTAACGGAGCGTGATCCGTAACCATGTCAAAGTGCCTACCTAGCAGGTAGTACCGAAGGGAATCTAGAGCCCACTTCACCGCTAAACACTCCTTTTCAACGGTGGCGTAATTTACCTCATGGGACTTCAACTTCCTGCTGAGGTAAATGACTGGGTGCTCTTCCCCGTTCCAGACCTGGGACAATACTGCTCCTAACCCCACATCTGACGCATCACTTTGTACGACAAAGTCTTTAGAGAAGTCGGGTGAGTACAACACTGGCTGGCTACATAAGGCTTGTTTCAAGAATTGGAATGCTGCCTCAGCCTCGGGGGTCCATTTAATCATGACCGACCCTTTCCCCTTCGTCAGGTTGGTTAGGGGCACAGCCTTAGAAGCAAAGTGGGGAATGAATCGCCGATAATACCCAGCGATTCCCAGAAAGGCTCGTACCTGCTTCTTGCTGTTGGGACGTGGCCAACTCTGGATGGCCTCGACTTTGTTGAGTTGGGGTTTTATTACTCCCCTCCCAATGGTGTACCCAAGATATTTGGCCTCCTCCTGCCCAATGGTACACTTCTTGGGGTTAGCCGTAAACCCCGCTTCCCGAACAGAGTCCAGGACTGCTTGCACTTTTGGCAGATGTGAGGCCCAATCTGTGCTATGGACAATTATGTCATCCAGGTAAGCCGCAGCATACTTCCGATGGGGCCTCAGCATCTGGTCCATTTTCCGCTGGAATGTGGCCGGCGCATTCTGTAACCCGAACGGCATTCTTTTATATTGGAACGCCCCGTCTGGGGTTACAAATGCGGTTTTCTCTTTGGCCGACTTGGCCAGGGGGATTTGCCAATACCCTTTTGTGAGGTCAAGAGTCGTCATGTATCGGGCTGTTCCCAGCCGGTCGATCAACTCATCTATACGTGGCATGGGGTAGGTGTCAAATTTTGTAACTTTGTTCAACTGTCGAAAATCGTTACAAAATCGCCAGCTCCCATCCGGTTTAGGCACCAACACAATGGGACTAGACCAATCACTTTGGGACTCCTCTATCACCCCTAAGTTCAGCATTTTCTGTACTTCCTCCCGTATTGCCTCCCGTCGGGCCTCTGGGATCCGATAGGGTTTTAACTTCACCCTTTCACCGGGCGGGGTAATGATGTCATGCTCTACCCCAGATGTTTGTCCCGGCAGCTCAGAGAATACCTCCTTGTTGCGAAGCACAAACTCCTTAACCTCCTGTTGTTGGGGTTGTGACAAGGTGGCTGCTATTCCAACCTCCGGAATCACGCAACCAGTTTGAGCTGGTGACCAAGTGTCTGCGACTAGGGACTCTCTATCCCTCCAGGCTTTCAACAGATTAACGTGATAGATCTGTTCGGGCTTTCGCCTTCCTGGTTGTCTGACCTTGTAATTCACTTCGCTCACTTTTTCCATTATCTCGTAGGGGCCTTGCCATTTGGCAAGGAATTTACTTTCAACCGTAGGGACAAGTACCAGTATCCTATCCCCCGGGGAAAAGGTACGGGTCTTGGCTCCACGGTTGTACACTCTCTGCTGTGCTAACTGCGCTTGGGCCAAATGTTCCTTCACGATGGGCATTACCTGTGCAATTCGGACTTGCATCAGGGCGACATGCTCAATCACACTCCTGTGGGGAGAACTCTCACTTTCCCAAGTTTCCTTGGCAATATCCAACAGCCCTCTTGGGTGTCTCCCATACAGTAACTCAAAGGGGGAGAATCCCGTAGAGGATTGGGGCACCTCCCTAATAGCAAACATCAGATAAGGAAGTAGACAGTCCCAATCCTTTCCATCTCTATCCACCACTTTCTTCAACATTTGTTTTAGGGTTTTGTTGAACCTTTCAACCAGCCCATCGGTTTGGGGGTGATACACAGATGTACGTAATTGCGTCACTTTGAACAATTTACACAGCTCCTTCATAACCCGGGACATAAAGGGTGTACCTTGGTCCGTAAGCAGTTCTTTACAAATACCCACCCGGCTAAACACAAGAGATAGCTCTTTGCTTATGGTTTTGGCCGAGGTATTTCGGAGAGGGATCGCTTCTGGATAACGGGTGGCATAGTCCATTATAACTAATATGTACTGGTGCCCCCTAGCGGACTTGATTATAGGACCTACCAAATCCATGGCGATCCTCTCAAACGGGACCTCAATGATGGGTAGAGGGACCAGCGGGCTACGGAAATGTGGCATCGGGGCCGACCTCTGACACACAGGGCAGGAGGAACAATAATTTTCTATGTCCTTCATCACCCCCGGCCAATAGAATCTCTGTAATACCCTCTCTCGGGTTTTCTCTGTCCCCAGATGACCTCCAAGAATGTGCCCATGGGCCAACTCCAACACCAACTTCCTGTAAGGTTTGGGCACCACAAGCTGCTCAACGGTTTCTTCTGCCCTTTTTGCCACCCGATACAGTAGGTCCTTCTCTACGCTGAAGTATGGGTAAGTGCAGGTATTATCTGGGTTCACTAACTCGCCATCTATTTTCACTACGTTTTCCCGTGCCTTTATTAGGGCGGGGTCTTTCAACTGTTCTGTGGCAAAGTTTTCCCTGTGAACCTCAAGATCAGAAAACTCCACAGACGGTAGGTTTTCGTCTGAGGAGGTGGGCTCCTCTCCAGTTTCTTGAGTCTCCCCTGCCAATACTGATAAGGGAAATTCTGGAGAGTCCTCACCACTCTCAGGGGAGTTCTGGCTATCACATTCCTGGTACATAGGGGCACCAGTGGGGGGCTCAGGATCATCCCACAGTTCCCAGAACTTCGGAAAATCCCTTCCCACAATGGCGTCATGCGGTAACTGAGATACTAAGCCCACTGGATGAGAGAGGGTACCTTTGGGGGTCTCGAAACACACTGTAGTCACTGGATACTCTCGGGTGTCCCCATGCACACAAATAACAGCTACCTTGCTATTCCCAGAGACCTCTGTTTTAACTAACTCAGCCTTTATCAGGGTCACAAGGCTACCTGAATCCAGCAATACCACAACATTTCTACCATTAACACACATTTTGCATACATGTTTCTCAGTTCCTCGAATGGCAGTGCATGCGACTGTCGCACACAGCGACTGACGTCTGCCCGTCAGAAAGTCACACTGCATGGGTTCCTCCACAACCGGGCAATTGGCTGCAATATGTCCCGCTTGCCGGCAGCGGTAGCAAACGATCCTTCTTGCGGCCTCTTGAGCCGCTGATTTCCCAGGCTGTTCTCGCCAAACTTGGGGTAGAGCTCCCACCCTCTCACTCTCTCCACCCTCACCCCTTGGAATCCTCTTACCTGCCCCTGGGGATGGTCTGGTCTTAGGGTGGAAAGTCCGAGTGTCTCTGGAAGAGGCCGTCAGGTTCTCTGTAGCCAAGTATTTCTCCACACGATCCACAAGACCATCGGCCGTCTCTGGGTCTCCATGGCTTACCCACTTTTGGATGGCAGTAGGAAGAGCTCTCAAAAACCGATCCATTACAACACGTTCCACAATCTTTGGTGCGGACAAAGTCTCTGGCTGTAGCCACTTTCTGCTCAGGTGAATGAGATCATACATTTGAGACCTGGGGGGTTTTCCAAGCTGGAAAGTCCAGTTATGCACACGCTGAGCCCGGACAGCCTGGGTGACACCCAGCCTTGCCAATATTTCAGCTTTTAGCATCGCATAGTCTTTTGCTTGGTTAGGCTCTAGGTCATAGTAAGCTTTCTGCGATTCACCAGTTAACAGAGGAGCCACCAGTCCAGCCCACTGCTCCTCAGGCCACTTTTCTCTTTCAGCGGTCCTTTCAAATGTGGTCAAAAATACCTCTGGATCATCCTCTCCAGTCATTTTTGTCAATAAACGACTCACCCCAAAGGACGCGGTATTAGTGGGACGGCTTTCCTCACTGGTCTGCGGACGTTGCTGCATTGCTGCTTCCATCTGTTGTTGTAGTCTCTGCTCTTGCTTCTGTAACAGGTCTATGAAGCGGGCCTCAGATTGCTGCTGGGCTTGTTGCTGAGCCTCCAGACTCTGTTGCAAAGTTGCGTTTGTCTGCTGCTGGGCTGCAAGGCTCTGTTGATGAGCTTGCTGCTGGGCTGCAAGGCTCTGTTGATGAGCTTGCTGCTGGGCTGCGAAGTTCTGTTGTTGAGCTGCAAGGCTCTTTTGCAAACCTGCATTTGTCTGCTGTTGATTGGCATTTGCTAGAGCCAGCTGCTTCAGTATCTCCTCCATGCTGGCTTAAAAAAAAACTGCCACTGGTTCTCCACCAACTGTGAGGGGGTTAGCTCGGCAGCGGGTGTGTGTGACCCCCGAGATGGGCTCCCCACACAAAAACAGGCCCAGCAAACGGTGGTTGTGGTTTTCAAAATCAAAAAGGTGCGGTTTATTTTCTATTTACAGTGACAAAACACAGCAAAGCAAAAGAAACATAAACAAAATAAATCCTGGTCAACTTGACCTCTGACTAAACATACAGGTTTCCTAACTAACAACTGGGATCAGCCTAGTGCTGTCCTAGTCCCTAAGTCCCTGGTTTTAAATGTCCAAGCAAATAGCCACACAGGCTTTGTCTCACCGCACAGGGGTTCACTCTCCCTAGACAGTCCACACAGGTCTGGTTCCAGGCATGAGCTAACATCTAATGAAGCTGGGAGTTCTTATAGAGGCCTAAATGAGCTGACAAGCTTCAGCTGGTCTCATCAACTCCCTGTCTGCACGACGCCCCACACTCTCCCTAGAGGTATGAGTCATCCATGAGCCCACTAGCCTTAGCTGGGCTTATACAACTCTCCACCTAGTTGTATAAGTCGGCGTAAAGCCTGAATCTGGGCGAAATATATCTACCCCCCTGGATGCAACCAGGTGACTTTACCTTCCTGCTGTCACATTTGTTTTGCATTGATACATGTCCCCTGGGGCAGGACCCGAGTCCCCAAACACTTTTTATGACAATAACTTGCATATAAGCCTTTAAAATTAGCACTTTAGATTTTTCATGTTCGAGTCCCATAGACTTTAACGGTATTCCGATGTTCGAACAAATTTATTGCCTGTTCGCAAGTTCTGGTGCGAACCAAACTGGGGGGTGTTCGGCTCATCCCTAGCGAAGAATAGCAAGCACAGGTGGAGACTTGGAAGACATACAGTTAATGGCGAAAACCACACCTTTATTATCTGAATGAAAAAGCAATCTAGAGTTGCGAAAGCCATCGCCCCATAATTCCAGGGCCACCAAAATAGGAAAAATTTCAAGAAAAACAATGTTCAAAGTCAAACCCTTTTCAATCCAAGTAATAAATTAATACACCCGCCCCTTCTAAAGTTCCCCATCAGGTCCGCTCAGCCAATGACGTAAGTGTAAGGCTGAGGACCTGATGCGGAACATGAGAAGGAGCTGGTCTATTCATGTATTACACTGTGGAGGAAGTCCCCAGCAGGTCCGCCCCCTCGTATGTCAGACCCCGCCTACGTCATTGGATGAGCGGACCTGATGGGGAACTTCCTCCGCAGTATAATAAATGAATAGACCCGCCCCTTCTCACGTTCCGCATCAGGTCCTCAGCCTTACACCTACGTCATTGGCTGAGCGGACCTGATGGGGAACTTTAGAAGGGGCGGGTCTATTCATTTATTACACTGCAGAGGAAGTTCCCCATCAGGTCCGTCAGGCTCAGCCAATGACACTGGATTCCATCGCTGGAATTTTTTTTTTTTTTTTTTAATAAGGGACTTTTCCAAGGTGTCTGTGTGTTTTTTTTTTTTACGTTTTTTTTACACTTTCTTTGTGAAATGGTAGGGGTACAATGTACCCCTTACCAATTCACATGGGGGGGGCGGGATCACCTTTGTTAAAGGGGTCTTCCAGATTCTGATAAGCCCCCTGCCCGCAGACCCCCACAACCACCGGGCAAGGGTTGTGGGGATGAGGCCCTTGTCCCCATTAGCATGGGGACATCCTCCCCATGTTGAGGGCATGTGGCCTGGTACGGTTCAGGAGGGGGGCGCTCTCTCGTCCCCCCTCTTTTCCTGCGGCCTGCCAGGTTGCGTGCTTGGATAAGGGTCTGGTATGGATTTTTGGGGGAACTCCACGCCATTTTTTTTTTATTTGGGGTGGAGTTCCCCTTAAAATCCATACCAGACCTGAAGGGCCTGGGATGGATATTTGGGGGAACTCCACGCATTTTTTTTAAAATTTGCGGCAGGGTTCCCCTTAATATGCATACCAGATCTGAAGGGCCTGGTAATTGAATTTGGGGGGACCCCACGCTTTTTTTTTTTTTTAATCAATTACTTTTCTATGTATTCCCGGGAGCCAACAATTCATTATAGCTGCGAGTGAGTTTTAAATGACTTTTTTTCCTTCAGAAATGACATTTTGTGCAAGGACAGTTCTAAGCACGGGAAACAAGCGCTGCTTTACAGGCATACTGTACACCCCCACTAGGTATGAAATTTAAAGGAATATTTCACTTTTATTGTTTCACTTTAAGCATTATTAAAATCACTTCTCCCCAAAAAACGGCAGTTTTTAAAACTTGTATTTGCATTGATACATGTCCCCTGGGGCAGAACCCGGGTCCCCAAACACTTTTTATGACAATAACTTGCATATTAGCCTTTATAATTAGCACTTTTGATTTCGAACGTTCCAGTCCATTTTATTTAATAGGGTTCTACATTTCGCGCAAACTTTCTGTCTGTTCACAGGTTCTGGTGCGAACCGAACAGGGGGGTGTTTGGCTCATCCCTACTCAGGAGGCAAACGGAATTCCATCTTCACCGTATCAATAGTGATACCAAGGAATTCTAGAGAGGTAGTAGGCCAGACCGATTTCTCCTCAGCCAAAGGCACTCCAAACTTCCTGCAGAGCATCCTAAATACTGTAAACAAATACAAACATTCAGTAGTTGAAGAACCTATAAAAAGAAAATTATCGAGGTAGTGTACTAAATTAGCAGAACCAGTGACATGAGAAACCGACTATTCCAAAAACGATGAGAATGCTTCAAAGTAGCAGCAAGAAACAGAACATCCCATTGGGAGACAACGATCAAAATAAAAATAGTCATTAAAATAAAAACCAAGCGAATTAAAAGCAGATGGGTGAATTGGTAACAAACAAAATGCTGATTTAATGTCAGCTTTAGATAATAAAGCAGAACAACCAACAGCACACACTATAGAAATTGCATCATCGAATGAACTGTAATATACAGAACAAACATTTGGGTCAATATCATCATTTAAAGAAGCACCAGCAGGGAAGGATAAATGATGAATTAGTCTAAAACTCTGAGCATCTTTCTTAGGAATAATACCCAATGGGGATATCCTGAAATTAGCAAACGGGGGAGAAGAGAAAGGACCCTACCTGCAATCACTTCCTTATCAGTTTTTAGCTTAACAATATCTTTAATGTAGGGGGGCGGAGTAACAGCATGGCGCCGTAACGCAGCGTGTAGCTCCTAGCTCCATGAATCCCTCCAGGTGAATTGTTGGAAGAGCGGCTCTGCTATGTGTCCAGCTTTGAAGTAATCTAATTCTGGAGGTGATGCGACTGAAGCAATCTAGCCTAATACCTATGTTAAGGTACTCCCTGGAGAACTAAAAGGTGTAAGGGGAAAAAATTAAATTACCTGGCGGAACATCGGTGGCGGACTGGATCGGGGGGTCAGCTGCGGACTGGCTGTGGAACGGCTGATGCAGAGGTGGCCACAGACTGGGAGCTCCGAGCTCTGGAACCGGGGGATCTGAAGGACGGAGGAGCCGAGCAGCAACCCTGATGCCGTAGCCCTCCAAGCCGTAGGAGAGATCGAGAAGCTGAAAGGAGGGGAGTCCGTGTGATCACGTGATCGGAGGTGATCGGACCGCACAGAGACCTGCGAGAGTAGGTAAGAGAGCGTCCGGCAGACTCCACGGGTGAGAAGCTGTCGGCAAGGCGGATCGGCTGTACGCCCCACATTCATCTTTCCAAGCCCCAAGCCCTCTACTACAGGCTATGGGTGAAAAACGGGACTACTGAGGGGTAAGCAAAATAAATTGATATTCCGCCAGCCCGCAGCAACTGTTGCATCTGCCGCTGTAATATAGCTGAATATAGCTGAAACATAGCCTGAAAGGTGTATTTGTTTGAACTATCTGAACTACCTCCTAGAAACCCTGAAACCGGCTATTTGACTCCCTGAAACACCTATAAGAATAAAACTATCTATGTAAAACAGGGAATAGATAATGGGCTAATTTGCAATCCCTGTTGTATATAGAACTGAATACAGCTGAAAAGTATACATCTGGAAGTTTAACTAAGTTGCCCCACTGAGTCTATATATATATATTTTCTCACTTATTTAACATTAAATACCATAGAGTGTAAGAAAAAGTTGAGAAGTCCAATGGTTGATAAGTGGAGAAAATAAGAAAGGGAAAAAGAGGATAAAGACTGTTATTTTTGAAAATTTGAACTCTTACAAACTACTATTTTGAAGATATAAAAGACCCACCTAACCCACACTCTTAACGGCCTGATAGACTGTGTCTGTATATAACAAGGCCTGCTGGAACTCAGATCTTTTGGCAGGGAGATAATGGGAAAAAAGGGCCCCAAAGCCAATCTGGGGGAGGGGGTAAACCGTAATACAATTAATTCCTATCTCGTTGCAGAAGGATCAGATCAAACGGTGGAGAGTCCCAGTAAAAAAGCAGAGTTAATATCAGTGTCACCTGCAAAAAATAAGGGGGACCTAGAGACAGTACAGAGGGAAGAGATGACCCCAGGGAAGAGTAAAGGCAACAAGGTTAAAACCCCAGAAACAAAAAGCAAGAAGACACCTGAGAGACAACAACAATTGGAAATATCTAGAGAGGACCCACAAGCCCCCCCTACAAAGCAGGATATGACAGATATGATGGAAATGATATTACGTCTAGAGCGAACAATAAGGGGGGAAATGGGTGCAACAAGGAAAGATATACAAAGTGTATTACAAAGGGTTGAGGGAATAGAGGAGCAGCTAGAAGAACAAAAAACTGCTATAAAAGAATTAAGAGACAGAGCTGACATGGACTGGATTGAGATAAGAAATGCCCGTTATAAACTTGAGGATCAAGAGAATCGCAGCAGAAGGAAAAACCTACGGATTAGGGGACTCCCCGAAGAGGTTAAAGATATAGAACTAGGAGATGTGCTGCAAGAAATATTTAATACGGCTTTAAAATGTGAAACAACTGCCTCAATGCGATTTGAAAGGGTACAGAGAATCCAAAGAGCATATAATGCACATAAGGACCATCCAAGAGATATTATAGTAAGATTTCATGACTATGAGCAAAAAGAGCTAGTCTCTCAAAGTACAAGAAACTCTAACCCAATGGAATACAAAGTAAGTAAACTTTCTATCTTTTCAGACTTGGCGCCAGAGACACTAGCACGAAAAAGGGCACTAAAGCCATTAACAAACTACTTACAGGCAAATGACATTCCTTATAGGTGGGGGTTTCCGGCATGTTTAATGGTAAAAAACCAGGGGGTCTCAGCGTATGTACGGTTCCCAGAAGACATTAAGGAATTCTGTAACAGATTGAATATACAATTTATACAAGTAGATAACTGGGAAAAGAGACCTCCAGCATGGAGAAGGTGGAAAGAGGATGACTGGAATAGAGCTTAGAGTGGAAGGTTTAGGGTTAGTATAGGAATAAATTTGCCTGTAAGGGGGGGTTGTGGAGCTGGGAGGCCCACCTCTGCCCCTGAGCCATTCCTAAATTTGAGGATGGGGCTCAGGAGCATAGGAGGACATACAAGGTTCCTCCGGGCAGGGTCCGCTCGGCGTAGCGCCAGGAGGGGCGCGGACCGAGGGAGTCCTAATATTGATGTGCAATATGATTGGGGTGGGGGAGGGGGGGAGGGGGGTATATGTGGTCTCAATCTACCCTATGTTTCAAGGTAAAGCTTGGTCTAGAAAAGATACTCTCTTTAAAAGTAATATTCGATATGTCCTCCCTGAATGCAGAAGAATATCCAAGATCCCTACTCTCCTCTATGTGTCTGATGTCTTTCTACCTATACAATATAAAATAATTGAATAATAGAAGATGGCAGCTTTGAAAATAGTCACATATAACGTGCGAGGACTAAACAGTCCGAGTAAGAGATATCAGATACTACAGGAGATGAAGGGACTCTCGGCTAATATAGTGTTTCTGCAGGAAACCCATCTAAAGCTGACATCCAAGACTAGAGTAATTTCAAAAGATTTCCCCACTTGGATACACTGCTATTCTCCCAATAAAAGATCGAAATGAACAGCAATTGGATTCGATAGGAACACACAATTTACACTGGAAGCTATGGAAGCAGACCCCGAGGGAAGATACCTTTTTATTAAGGGCCTTTTATTCAACATGAAATTTACGTTAGTAAATGTCTATTGCCCAAATAAACGTCCAGCAGTGTATCTGAGGAAAATCTTGAATAGATTGGAGGATTTCAAAGAGGGGATGGTGGTTGTGGCTGGGGACTTGAATTTTGGCTTCGACCCAGTACTAGATACCCAACCAATATCACTGAGGTCAGAGGGAAAATATCTTAGAGCAATAAAATATAAATTACATCAAATGCAATTGGTAGAGGCTTGGAGAATTTTTCCTCCAAAAGAAAGGGATTTTACATACTTCTCACTGGCACATAGGTCATATTCTAGAATAGACCATATCCTGCTGGACCATCGGCTACTCGAAGGGTTGAGAGGGGTGGAAATAAAAACAATAACTCTTTCTGACCACGCTCCGGTTGAGATGACCCTGGCGTTAGGGGAAATCCCAGCGGGTACGAGAATATGGAGAATGGATGAATCCCTCCTTAACGATCCTAGGATAGCTGATGGTCTAGAGAGGGACATGGATCTCTTCTTTAAAGAAAACGACATAGAAAATGTCTCTCCATCGACACTATGGGAAACACATAAAGTGTTTATGAGAGGCAGGATGATAGCAGAAAAGGCCAAAAGGAAAAAAATTTGACAGGCCCAGAAATTAACCCTATTGGAAGAAATCCAGGACTTAGAACAGAAGCATAAAGGATGTCAGGACGAACAAACTGGGATAAAACTAACTGGAAAAAGAGAAAAATTAAGGGAAATAATGGAACAAGAAACTAAATGGGTATTTAATAATTCCACTAAGAACTTTTACGTGATGGGTAATAAACAGGGGAAACTACTGGCCAGGACAATTAAACCTAGAAATACGCAGAACTTTATATCTAAAATGAAAGATAAGAAAGGGGATTTGAAGCACTCCACAAAAGAAATAAGTAAAATCTTTCAAGAGTACTACCAAGATTTATATAATGTAAATAAAGACCAAGGCCCATTAGTAAGACAAAGCAAGGGAAGGAAAATTAAACAGTACTTAGGCAGGGTTAAATTCCCGGACCTAGGAGAGGAGGAAATTAATAAATTAGAAAAAGAAATATCAAAGGAAGAAATATCCCAAACAATTAAAAGTATTAAAATGGGAAAGAGCCCCGGCCCAGATGGGTATACCTCAATATACTATAAGAGATATGTGGAAACCATGATGCCATACTTTCAGAGGTATATGAACTCGATAGGAAGAGGCATGGCAATGCGAGAAGAAGCCCTAGGAGCCCACATTACTCTTATAGCAAAAGAAGGAAAAGATCCCTCATTATGTGCTAGTTACAGGCCCATATCCCTGATCAACGTCGATATTAAGATCTATGCAAAGATACTGGCTGAAAGATTAAAACCTTTTATGACTAGATTGATAGAAAATGATCAAGCAGGGTTTGTACCAGGAAGAGAAACAAGAGATAATATATTAAGAGCACTATTCCTGATACGAAAAGCAAAAAAAAGTAAAATTCCTGTGTTGTTTCTGTCGCTAGATGCCGAAAAGGCTTTTGACAGACTAGAGTGGGGATTTCTGTTAGCAACATTGAGACATATGGGGCTAGGACCTAATATGCTCAGATGGATAGGAGCTCTTTATTCTAAACCCTCGGCTCAGGTGCGGGTAAACTGAACCATTTCAGATAGGTTTATACTGTCCAATGGGGTCCGACAGGGATGCCCGCTTTCACCACTACTTTTTGTCCTTTCATTGGAGCCACTAATGATAACTATCCGAATGAATCAAGACATAGAAGGGATTAAGGTAGATGGGAGGGAACATAGGATCTCTGCGTTCGCGGACGATATGATGCTCTATGTCACAAATCCAAAACAGACATTACCGAAGATCTTGGAAGAATACGAAAAGTATGGAGAGATCTCAAATCTGAAAATTAATAAAGAGAAAACTGTGATATTGAGCATATCCTTAAGTCAGAGGGAACGTGCAGATCTTGTGGACCTATACCCATTTTCGTGGAAACAGAAGGGGATGAAATATTTAGGGATATCACTGTCCAATAGGGAAAGGGATCTATATGAAGACAATTACAT